>FR997810.1:11924431-13231749 GCA_905475355.2 Clostera curtula
AATTGCGTTCTAGAACCTTGCTGGTATAATAATTCTGAAAGTGACTAGATATTCATCACTCAGCTGTATGCAGCAATTGTAGATAGTCATAACTTTCTTTATTCTAGAAGCAGCATCTGTTAGTTAAAAAAATGAACTTAAAGTCGACGCGAACAAATTCGTGGGCAGCAACTGATCATCGTCATTTCGGCCCTTAAAGAACCCACTAGCGAGACGGGCCTCCTGTAAACTCATGGAGAGATATTAGCCTTCTTTGTCGTGCTAGCAAGACGGGTTGTCCAAGATTTTGTATCAAGTTTTCTTTCTCTTGCGCTCGTTTAGTCATGCACTATATATGTATAGTGGGTGCTGTTTACAAACATGTAATTAACAATCACAAATGACACTCAGATGATTCAGAGCAAGTGCCTCTAGGCACTCGCCCGACCCTGGGTTCGAACCGGGGATCCAAAGGCGACACATCCAACCCCTACCAACTCCGCAGTCATGTATCGTCCCGCACCTGGCGGGTTCTGTAGCTTGACTGAATCCTGTGCCAATCTCTCAGTCCATCGTGGCGCAGTAGGTAAATATCTATATCCTTGACAGTGGTAGAAACTAGACTGGTGCATTTATGGCATTCTTTACGATGATGATAATAAAAAAAGGCCGTTCGGTTTGAGCAGTAGCTTGTAAATTTGGCACTAGGACCAATGACTTTATATTATACAAATATTAAACTTTAAAAAGAACACTAATTTTAAAATACTCTTTTATTACCAGCCAGTACCCAACAATAATGTTAACGTTGTTTTTTTTTAAATTATGAACGCAAATAGGGGCGGGCATACGAATTCCACGGACATTGCACACAATTTCACAAATCGGCTAGTTAGAACGTGTTTAACATCTATTCACATATTTAACCAATTATAAATAAATGAGCACATGTTTAAAAAATGTTTAGTGTACTTATTTATAACAAATCCATTTACATGGTGATGTTATTATTTTGTTTTACAGTAAATATCCGTCATTTTCCTGTTCCTAAGCAAGGAAAGCACACTTGCAGTCTAAACACGAGCTGAACCGCTATTTATAAACTTTCACACAAGTCTAAACAAAACATTACTTATGGTGCGTGTGCGGGAGTTATTCAAGTATGTTTCCATGTCAATGTACTACTAAAATACTCAATTTATTGTACTACTATTTAATGACTGCCTTGTTGGTGTAGGGGTTAGATGTGCCGCCTTTGGATCAACGGGTCCTGGGTTCGATTCCTGGTTAAGGCAAGTGTCTTTGTCTAAACCAGAGGCACTTGCTCGGAGTCTGGGTGTCATTTGTGTTCGTGAATTACATGTTTGTAGACTGCCCCAGCGATACAGGTTATAACTAGTGAGGGAAAATCGTTTAAAAAAAATTTAACAAATGAACGTCAAAAGAATTCAAACACGGAAAGCTATTCCCTATTCGCATCCATTACAATATACGACGATACGATATTGCATATCGTCTGTTTGGTAACGGATTTAGAATACACAATGTGACCACCCCGTACCATCCTGAGGGTTTCGTAAGAGACGACTAAAGAAACGGAAGAGGCAGATCTCCTAGCCCCTAGAGAAGGAACACTTGATACACATCCTGTGCCAAAAAGCCTTGCCAACGCGGCACAGTAGGCTAATTTCCCCCCATGAATTTGAAGGAGGCCTGACTCAGTAGTGGGTTATTTATGACACTGACCTTATTAACGTTACGTAGTATAAAACAAAGTCATATATCAATGTTTGTCTTCTGCCTGTATAGACTCAAACATTTTCTATTTCTATTTTTTTGTAACGATACAGCACATTTTAATATTGGGCGCACTGTTTTGCACACGAAACTAAAAAAAGAAACCTTTTTTTCTTGTATGTTTTATAACAACACACATATTATCTTGTCATAGATCGTCATTTTTAAAAGGTTATGATAGTAGATAACCTTTCCGCCCCTTTTGTCCCACACTAAATACACTCCTACTGGCGTCATACATACTTCAGACATCCATCTCTTTATCCACAACCCTTACGTCCATCCACATTCATGCAGAAACTACCACCGGTTTGGAATTCTCTGCATAGAAGATCTCTTGTTTTCTTTCAAACAAGCCATACTATACAAAAATAACTAGTTAAAAAATAACAGAGGGTGTTAAGGAAACTTCATACGCTCTTTATTGACTCACTACGTGACATAAATGGCGTAGTACGTCACTTTCACAGCTGTAAACACAGGTACAGTCGCGTTCGCAAATAAATCACATAACAATCCGGTACACCTGAGCCCGTCTGTAATCCGCGCGATATGCATCTAGGTGTGGCTCCTCTTGCTTCGTTATAATTGTACTAGTTCGCACAAAAGTGTTCGGAAATAATGAATTTACATAATCCGAAATTAAACACTTTTTAACGGATTTATCGCATGTCTTATTTATTTTTATTTCCCGACGTGCACAGATAACGTTATCGATAAAACAAAATTACAGGCGGTAGATTTTAAATGTTTCTTTGTACTTTTGAAGACAACTATCATCTAGTCTCTCCCGCGACCACCACTGCTGCAAAGCATTCGAAATATCGGGAATTAAATAATGTAGTATTTTAGAACTAACTTCATGTAGATATAATAGATTACTAATCCGTAAATATTTTATGTATGTTATTGTAGTAACTAGATTATGATCCGGCCATACATAACCCACTGCTGAGTCAGACCTCCTCCAGTTACATGGAGGGTAATTAGCCTACTGTGCCATGCAAGCCAGACGGGTTGGCATAGGGTTTCATATCCAGTTTTCCTTCTTTAACGTTATCGGCCTTGTCATTTTCTTTTGTTGGCCCTTACTACACTCTTTGGATGGAATAGGATGGTGACACTATGTATTCTAAACCACGGAAGTAAATCTATACAAATTAATAAAATAGAAAGTGATGTGACCGAAATTGTTTGCTTCATATCCAGCCATTAGTAAATTCAGATTTTAATTCGATTGAAGAGACATCTAGTTAAATTTTCAAGAAGCCAATTTAGATGTTTAGCCGCTGGTTGTGACTGTCAATTTAGAAGGCGGTATGATTAGATTTACAACTTTTTTACTATGAAATTACACCCAGTAGAGCGCATCCGCAGGTAGCAGCTAGTTTTGACATAACCAGCACAACATGCCTTTTAAGTACAGTTTATAATGTGTACCAATTCAAGTGTACACTTGTCGGTAGCTACATGTCTATACACTATTTTATAAATATGGGATAGGCTGAAAGTGGCTATTACTGTTACAACTGCATGTTTGCTCACACGCGTAATGCATAATATGATTACAGGTTGTAGTGGCAACTTTACATTTAAAGCAAAGTGATTTACTTAATAAACGTCACATTGTACATGAATAAATACACACCAACATTATGGAATGAAAATCTCGCGAGTTTTTAAAGCGTTGAACCTTCGAGAATGGTGTAAATAATAGTTATAGTAACAGTTTAAGATCACTTCACATGAATATATTATAATAAAACACAGCAGTAATAAAATTTAGTTAATAATACACAGTGCCGCCACCCCATTACATCCTGAGGTTGTCTTAAGAGCAGACAAAAGGAAATGATATGGCTATCCGTAAGAGAAGGAAAACTCGATACTGTACCAACCCGTCCAGCAAGCGTGGCACAGTAGGATAATTACCCTCCAACATGGAGGAGGCCTGACTCAGCGTTGGGTCAATTGTGGGCTGAGAAGTAGGTAGTAGGATCCAATATCATACATTTGAAGTAGTATAAACGCTTGTCAAATCCTCAAAATCTTAAAGAAATAAAAGTAATGCGCTTGGAACTCGAGATGATACTCTTTCATACATGGAGTAAAACAAATCAGCCACAAACTCGCTTGTAAAATCCTACTAAAATTATAAATCTGAAAGTTTAGATATTTGTTACCATTAAATGAAATAACGCGGCACGCCTTGGATTGAAATTTGGTACAGATGAGGATTGAAACGTAGGCAAGGATTTTCTCTATATATTTATTAGCGAGTGCTTCGGTACGGGTGCAATTATGCATGTATTATAATACTTAAAAACCTTCCTCTTGAATCACTCTATCTAATAAAGAAACAGCTTCAAACTCCGGTCTGTAGTTTTAAAGATTTAAGCATACATAGGGACGGACAGACGACAGCGACTCTCTCCTTCTTTTTTTAGTAGATAGACTGATCCAAGAGGCAGGATTCTAAGTATAATACATGCATAATATAGTAGAGAAACACTGGTAAATTTAGATGTTCATCATTGCATCCGTGCGAAGCGGGGACGGGTCGCTAGTTGATATATAAATATAAAATGTATTTTTATCATTAACTTTTGTACTTATCTGTACAGAATACGAGATCAAGATTTCGATCTCTGCATTCGTCTGGATGTCTCAATTAAACGTTTTTATTGACCAATTTACCCCTCATACAGGTACTGAGAGGAAAATGAAGGCATTTTTATTGATCTTTATTCGATTTTAAATGTAGAGTCTGAAGAATTTTAACACTTTGACACAATAAGAATAAAATTAACCTGTTTATCGTGGGCATTATTTTATAAATTATCTGTATAAGAAGAAGAAATATAATGTTGATTACTATAGTATTAAATCTAGTCCTACATATTTTACGTGTAGTAACTCATTATAACTAATAGATTTATATTTGGTACTTGACCTGAGCGTTTATTGCCATTTACTCAGGTATTATCATACAAACGGTGAAGGATATTTTGGAAATCGGTTGTAGTTTCCGTGTTTATTCGTTACAAACATAATTACAAATCTTTTCTCTTTATAATACTATAAGTATGTATTTTATATCACAGCTGATAACTAGTTAACGCCAAGCTACCGGACTCGGCTTGGTTAGAGCTCCACAGAGAGAAACCGCATAATCCTTTCTGAATCTAAATTTGTATGTATCTGGCCATAAATACAGCAAGTTTCTTTCTTAGTCGCTCCAAACTCTTCGCAATGAGACCGTTTACTGCATAAATATTTCTATGTCTTATTTATTACGCATTTTAATACAAGTTAATCAAAATTTAATATTGGAAACAACTCAATATTTTAAATACTAATTTACGAATGCAGGTGCAACATTTCCGTTTAAAATGCAAAATTTTATACATAAACCCGCAAAATGTGTACTCAAAGTGCGTGTACCTTAGCTTTAAACACTGTTATTAGCATATAAATAGGTATTAAAGAAGCCAGGTTTGAATTTGTCTGACTAGTTTTAGAATTGAATGACTGAAATATGGCTATGTTCTGATCATAAAAGCAGATTCTATTTATATGGTGAAGAGTTATTGGTCGGCTGATTTTCTTTATATAGGCTCACTACTACTGCATCTTAGTTTTAAGCCAAGGTCCAAATCTCAGTATATTAACTATAACAATATTGTACTACTTACGTAATAACGTCTTTCACACCGAACAGACTAACTTTAATAAATAAAATAGGAAGAATGAAAGGAAATAATATAAAGATTTATGCACTTTTAATTCCGACACCATACAACTTGTTACCATAATTATACCACGTATAGACAAGTGACGTCACGTAAACTTTCCTCAAAAAATACACATATGCCTCAGTCCACAAATAATAAATAAATAAATAATAAATAAATATCCTTGGACATTTCACACAACGCCATCTCGTCCCAAGCAACTTAATGCTTGTGTTATGGTCACGAGATGGATAATAAACTACTTAAATACATTTTTTTTTTGGAAATACATATTATAGATAGAAAACACCCAGACCCGGAAGGTCGTACAAATATTTCTTCCGTGGGGTAATCGAACCCGCGACATGCCGTGCAGCAGTCGATCGCTCAACCACTGCGCCAACCCACTGCAGAGTCGATCGTCCTCCAACAACATGGAGGGTTTAATTAGCCTACTAAGCCTCGCTGGCCACAACGTTCCGTATCAAGTTTTCCTTCTCTTGTACTTGTCTTGTAGGTACTTGTCGGTTCTTACGGCATCCACAGGATGAAATGGGGTGGCGACATTATGTATTCTTAAGCCGTCGCCACACGGAATAATTATTTTTCCGTGTAGTGATGGATAATTATTATAGAAAAAAATAAACAATATTTTTAAGATAGCTAATGGAACGTCTAGTCTCGGAAAATATATTGCTAGTTTCTATATCAAAAGCTCTTACTAACGTGGTATCTATCAGGAGTGAACAAACCAACTTAATTGGCAATAATAATAACATATACTACGGCGACTAAGACTAAGAGTATAATACAGTGCAACCTCGATATAACAAATCGGAGGGGAACAAGAAAATATTCGTAATATCAAGTAATTCGTTGAGGTTTGTTATGTTGAGGTTAGATTGGTCTAAAATTCGTTATAAAGAGGTAAAAGAATAGTTTAGTATACATTCCTCTACGAACTCGCATGATTTTAATCTTTTACTGTTTACATTCAAACCACTTTCTTCTGAAAACTTATCTTTAAATTTTAAAATTGTAGCCAATGTACTTGCTGGAATCCCAAACTTATTAGCTATGTCTAATTTTTTCGTCATGGGATTTTGGTCAACATCATTAATGATGTTTCGCTTTTCTGCGACCGATAAGGAACACCTTTTACGTTTCTGAGCCATTTTAACTTAAATCTTTAACAATAGTGACGAGCAGAGGTGTTTACATTACTTTCCATCAAAACAACAATGATTACTGTACAAACAAAAGCGTGTCGAAACATGTCGAGACATGAATCACATTATAAGATTAAGAGTTATATTATTGGTGGAAACTTTATATAAAGGTTTTGGGTTGGCAAAATTCGTTAATTAGAGGTATGAATACTTTTTCTTGATAGTTGAAAATTCGTTATAAAGAGGTTGTACGCAAAGAATGTTCGCAATGTAAAGGTATATTTTATATTGACTCTTATGGACAATTCAAGGGGATTACGAAGAATTTGTTAAATCGAGAAAGTCGTTACATTGAGGTACGTTATATTAAGGTTGCACTGTATACATCTAATACGTATTATACATAATTCCGGACACTCGTTAACCTTCATCAATGTTCTAAATACGACACTGGTCCCCACTTAAATTTCACGAAAACTGGGTAACATACATACATGTCCCATTATAAAGTTTCTCTTGCATTTATCGCCATCAAGAATTATAACTCAGTTCATATTCTATTACGCAGATCTCATGACCAACGCTATCAAATCACTATTACTTGGTGCCTTGCTCATATCCACGAATAAGAGGCATAATGTAAACCCTATTTTGATTCAGAGTAACGTAGCTCTGGATCAATGTATATTTCTAAGTCCTCTGCAAAAGTATGTACTGAGTGAACATTTGAGATTGTTAATGCAATCTGATATACGATATGTTACGTATGCCGTGTGTGATGGATTAGGAATACACAGTGTCGCCAACCCTTTTCATAGCTGAGTTGCTCTCGTAAGAGCCGACAAAAGGGATGTCTTTTTGGCCAAAGACCGAAAACCCAACCGTATGGTCAGCGTGACACAGTAAGCTAATTACCATCCATGTAGTTGGATACGGCCTGGCTCTGCAATGGGGCATTTATGGGCTGAGAATTAAACGATTCGTTGGGTAATTAATTACGAGCTTATTTGTAAACGTATGTGTAATTTTCCATATATAAGTTTTATAGTGTATGTGTGTGTGTGTGTGTGCGCGGTGGGCTCTAGAATTGAATCTTTCAATCATACTAAGAATAACAATTGTTCTCCTTGGTCTGTATTACTTCTTTTGGATTCACGGGTCATGGTTGGATCTGCCTTGTTGGTCTAGGGGTTAGATGTGTCGCCTTTAGATCAACGGATCCCCGGTTCGATTCTGGGGTCGGGAAATTTTCTTTGTATAAACCAGAGGCACTTGCTCCGAGTCTGGATGTCATTTGTGTTCTTGAAATTAATGTTTTTTAACTATCCCGCGCTACAGGTAGATACCAATAGCAGGGATGTCGGTTTAATAAAAAAAAGATGTTTAACTTACTGAGCCCTCTGAGTCTGTGTTAAGTAAGCCAAAGAAGTTATCTTAGTTCCGGGCCTGAATATCATTTATTTCCTTGAATTATATGTCTAAATAGCGACCCGCCCCGGCTTTGCACGGCTGCAATGATGAACCTCGAAATTTATCAGTGTTTCTCTACAATATTATGGATGTATTATACCTAAAAACCGTCCTCTTGAATCACTCTATCTATTAAAAAAGCCGCTTCCAATTCCGTTGCGTAGTTTTAAAGATTTAAGCATACATAGGGACGGACAGACGACAGCGACTTTGTTTTATACTATGTAGTGATTACGTTAAACAACAACACAAGTAACATTTTAATTTGTGCGTTAAAATAAAAAACAAATGAAGTGAAATTGCTGTAACCTCTTCGCTGTGACTCTAATTTTCGTGTTAGCAAACATCTACGTGTTTTCACCAACACGCCTCTTGCATTTCACACCTTGGCCGTAGCTTTAGATATTTTACAAGCTAGTAAAACTATATAGACAATTTGACCCTTTCGGGTTGACGTTTATTTGTCAGATATATCTTTGGTTTAGTACCAGACCTCACTGGTTATGGGACATTGATTTAATTCCGTATATTGGCGACAGAGTATTGTGAAAGTTGGTGAAAGACTCCCTGGCAAACTGAACAGTATCAAGCTGAATTTTTGCAGTCAATACATTCTTAAAAGTTTTGTCATAGTTTCCATCATTCTAGAGAAAGTCCTCTGGTCCAATATTTCTTCGTAGTAGTATTTCTACAATAACCTGCTCTGTCCTAAACCTACGCGTCCAATATGCGATCCTCCATCTATCATCGTCCAATATGAGGTCCTTGTTATATATAATTTAAATACAAGGACCCCCCTCTAATATATACTGGTACGTCATCCGTAGGGACACTTCTGGCCCAGCAGCCGTAAAAAAAACACTACAATCCGAAAAAGAGTACCACCATCACTTCTATTAATACTATTCAGCCCATAGATGGCCCACTGCCGAGACGCCTCCTCCCTTTACATGGAGGGTGATACTACTGTGCTACTGTGCCACACTGGCCAGATGGCACGGCACAGGGTTTCATCAAGTTTTCCTCCTCTTGCGGCTAGGTTATCGGTCTTGTCATTTTCTTTTGTCGGCTCTTATGACACCCTGAGGTCAATCAGTCGCCATCACTTCATTTGAAAGAAAGAAAGAAAACACATTTGCATTTAGAACCAAAAACATTCGTAGCCTATTGTTCAGTAGTAGTTCATTCATGGGCTGAGATAGACTCATAGATTTTGCCAGCATACAAAAACAATAATAGACATATTAGTTTCAAATACAGGTTGTACTCAAACAACTTAATATACATGGTGTTCAACAACGCGTGTGTCTCATACTACTAATAGTTAAACTAATAGTTGTGTATTAGCAAAGTAGTTCCTATTAAGCGTCTTTGCATTTTTTCCTTCTTCAACCTTGTGTGCGGTAGGTAATATTTCTGCTAATTGGCTAAGATTTGTAAATATTACAATTGAAAGCGAACTCTAAAAGTTTATGGAATGTATATTTTTTTTGTATGGTTCATTAATGTACATACGGTAGTGACAATTTATCGCCAGTGAAATATAATTTGGCTAATTACCGGTATTGACGCTGAACATTTTATGACATCTATGTCTATGTATATCAGGACCGTGCAGCCGAGGGCATATTAAGCCGTCGATCTCGGCTGATATTCTACTGTAGAGTCAACAAAACCCAGCTTGGTGGTAGGGTGGACTATTAGATCACATCTAACGCCTAGAAGTTTTACTGGGCATCGCTACACGTATGGGACTATCCATTAATCACGTGATGTTTTTTTTAACATTTTTAAACCCTCCCTCCCCTTGGTGATACTTGGTGAGGTTTATGACTATCCCCCCACCCCCCATTAAAAATCACGTGTACTTTTTAGTACCTGCAAAGAATCTTACACTCGAAGGTTACCTAACCTACACGCCGCTTTTCGGTTTAAAAATCACGCATTTGACGAAAAAATAAATGCACGTGATATCTTACTATACACCCCTCCCTCCCCCTTGTGCTATTTCGTGATTTTTGCTGGACCCCTCCCCCCCTCTTTCGAACCTCACGTGATTAATGGACAGCCCCTATTCAGCAGCCCGTTGCACACTACTCAGCTCATAAATTACCAACTGCTGAGTCGGACCTCCTCCCATTACATAGATGGTCATAGGCCCACTATGCCATGCTGGGCGAACGGGTTTGGCACAGGATTTCATAGCAACTTTTCCTTTCCTTGCGGCTAGGTTATCGGCCTTGTCATTTCCTTTTCTGGGTTCTTACGACACCCTCATGGTGGAATGGGGTGGTGAAATTACGTATTCTAAATCCGTTACCACACGGAACAGATAGGCACTAAAAAGCGAAAAATAAACTAGTATTGAAGGCTTTTGCAATCTTTCCACGCTTGCCTATTTTGAAGTCAGTTTTCTATTTTTTTTAAGCTTACGTGCCTGTTACTCCAAGGGCTAAGTTTTAACACCTATCAAGTATCAAGCAGCGTACTTTTATACGCTATAAATTACTAAACAAACTATTAAAAATTTTACGAGCACAATGGCAGAAATGTAAATTAACCTGCTGATAATTTGCATGTAAAAGTCAGGTTTTCTTTATTTTTTCGTTGACTGCCCTCTTGGATACACGGCCGCTGGGGACTAGCCAGGCATGTGGGACTCCGGGGCGCGGAAAGATGGCAATTAGCGCCAGGTCCTACCCACTAAAACCAACGGCACTCCCCAACGGGGAACATGCTCTGCGACCATAGAAGTCAGGCCTGTGAAAAATATTTTATCATATTTAATCTAATTGTATTTGGCACTAAAGCAGTCATGATTATACATGTACAGTACATTGCAGTTTTGTATATGTTTTTGTTTTAGTGGACGTTTTGCTGAACTGCAATGGATACATTGATAGTGATCACTATATTTGACAGGGCGCTATGGCGCTCTTAAGGGGACGCCTACGTCCAGTAATAATTGCTGGCGACTGGCTGGTTTTAGAAACATAAGCTTTTTCTGTTCAAAATTACAAATGTATTCTTTGCAATTTCGGCCAAAATTCTAGTTGTGTGTTACCTTAATTATGGAATTTGCTACAGAGCAGCATACTGCTCTGTAGCAAATTCCATTATTAAGGTCCCTAATACCTCTGCATGTCTCTTATCTTCTCATATTATACAGTCCACTTCAGTTCACGTTAATGATAATCACTACATAGTATAAAACAAAGTCGCTGTCCTCTGTCCGTCCCTATGTATGCTTAAATCTTTAAAACTACGCAACGGATTTTGAAGCGGTTTTTTTTAATAGATAGAGCCATTCAATATGTAGGTTTTAAGTATGATACATGCATAATTGCACCCGCGCGAAGCCGGGCGGGTCGCTAGTGATAAATAAATGTATGTGTCATGAAATTTATAATAGCTGTGTTTTAAAAATATATTCAATTGAGAAACGCTTAAAAAACACTTATTTTCGTGTTTTTCTCAGCTTATAAATGACCCACTGCTGAGTCGGGCCTCCTCCAACTACATAGATAACTACTTTGTCGCGATGGGTAGGTTGGCATAGGGTTTCGTATCAAGTTTCCCTTCTCTTGTGGCTAGGTCGTCCACCTTATCAATTCCTTTTGTCGGCTCTTACAACACCCTCAGGGTGAAAAGGTGCGGCCACACTGTGTACTCTGAGTGCGTCACCACACGGAATATGGTCGTCGGAATATCTATTTAATTGGATCACGGGTCGTCGGTTCGGTTCCGGGGTCGGGCAAATGATAGTGATGTAAATCAGAGCCATTTGCTCTAAGTCTGGCTATCATTTGTGTAGTTCAGCTATCATTATATAGCAAATATTTTTATCGCCTTCCATTTAAGCCTGATTCACGCTACAACGGACCGTGCCCCGTACGGGCCCCGTGCGGGGAATTTTGTATGTCCCGGCCGGGGCATGGCCGAGCCACGTTCAAGCATGAATCACTTCATAAAAAATGTATACCAATAATGTTCGACCGTACGGGGCACGGCCCGTCGTAGCGTGAATCGGGCTTTACTGTGAACATAAATTTTCTCTTTAGCACAGAATTCCATTGAAAGGGGACTAGCATTGTAAGACTACATAATCTATTTTCTATAAAGTTCAGTAATTTATCGTACCATCGCGTTGCAACGTGGTAACAATTATCTGTGGTCTGTATAGATAAATAGTTTCTGTATCAAGCTAATAAAAAATATTAGTATACATGTAAACAAGTGTTGAACAATGAGTTTGTTGGATTCGTGTGGAATACATGCCAACAAAAGGAAATGACAAGGGCGAGAAATGCCTCCTCGCTGTCGAGCATCCGTCCGATTAGGCTCGACAGCGAGAGGTCTCCTCCGACCTGTGCCGCCAGGGCCCTTAATAAGAAACCCTGTGCCAACCCGTCTGGCCAGCGTGGCACAGTAGCCTAATGACCCTCCCTTTGGTGAGAGGAGGCTCGACTCAGCAGTGGGTAATTTGTGGGCTGAGCAGTAATAGTAACATGTGTATAATATTTACAGCTAAATTGTGATCGTATTGTAATTGTAATTAATCACAAGATGAAAGTATTTACCTCGCGGTTATCCATAATATGTTAGCCATATAAGGGCGCAGACACATTTAGCGCTTTCACAGTGCGCTCGCGTATGATGATATTTTGACAGCGGCGATGTATGTCCATGATTTATGTACCACTTTAAACATGAATCATGTTTTAACAAGTACGACAATTCAAACTTATGCTCTAATATTTGTCATTGTATTGTATAAAACTAAATGCTAACGGTGACTTCGCCTGCGTTGAATTAAGTTGAGTTAATGATGTCTTTGAGCCTTCTGATGGAGCCCATAGTGAGCGACCATATGCTCGGAGTTTCCCTGCGAGATCGAATCAGAAATGAGGAGATACGCAGGAAAACCAGGGTCACCGACATAGCCCACCGGATTGCCAAACTTAAGTGGCAGTGGGCAGGGCACATAGCTCGCAGGACCGACGCCCGGTGGGGCAGAAAAGTCCTCGAGTGGCGACCGCGTTCCGGAAGGCGCAGTGCTGGTAGGCCTCCCACACGGTGGACCGACGACCTGGTTAAGATCGCCGGAAAGCAGTGGATGCGGGCGGCCCAGGACCGGCCTTTGTGGAAATCCTTGGGGGAGGCCTATGTCCAGCAGTGGACGTCTTTTGGCTGAAATGATGATGATGATGATGATGAATGATGTCTTAAGTTTTCACGATCTTTGCACATTGCAGAAAATGATTTCTTGACGGTTCTGATCGTGTTATTTTATTTAAATCCTAACGTTTCAGACACTTTGCAGTGTCCGTGGTCGGGGCACGACTGTTGGTTTGGTTCCATTTTGAAAATGCATGTCGCTGCATTCATTTTAAACATGATAAGACTAAGACGGAATGGATAGTTGTTCACTTTATGATGTACTATGTTAGTAGGACTAGATTGCACCTACAAGTTGTAAAGCTACCGAAAAGGAGCCGCTCTATGCTTTATTTCTATGCTGAAGTAAAAAAAAGAAAAACAATATTTTATGGGCGTTTGTTCTAGTTATGAAACTTCCGTCTACAGTTAGAAACAAAAATTTTAGGAAAAAGAATATTTTTTACAGAATATCGTTCCATCGTGTCAATAATTGTATTTTGTAAAAATAGTTCATAATTTCATTATTTTTTTTAATTAACCAAAGTATGCTATGTGCATTGGGTAACACGAACCAATTTAGTATACGTTTAATATTATTCAGATTAACTCCTTTCCAATCGCGTTCCTTAGATTGTCATAATCAATAAGCATTAATAGCATTGACTGCAATTTGAACCCTCTACTTATGATTTAGAATTTCAATTGGCATAAACTGTTTATATATAGGTACTTTAAGCTGAATACAAATCATTATATACGTTAAAGCCTTAAAAATAAAGTTTAACATACAACGAATACCTGGTAAAGAATTCATATAAGAGAATAGTGTCTCCACTTTGACAACTTGACGATGCATCGTTTATAATTGAATCGATTAAAGATCAAATTCTGTTTAATATCGATTTCACCTAAGCCATCAATTAAGTGTAACTCAATACCACCACACAAAGCTACGCTTATTAATATAACGGTGTCAAGCTATGCATTATCGTAATTAATTACAATTAGACGTTAGGGAGTTTCCCTGCGAGATCGAATCAGAAATGCGGAAATACGCAGGAAAATCAGGGTCACTGACATAGCCCACGGGATTGCCAAACTTAAGAGGCAGTGTGTAGGGCACATAGTTCGTAGGACTGAATGTCGTCGAATGTCGTCGAATGTCACCGCGTTCCGGAAGGCTCAGTGCTGGTAGGCCTCCCACACGGTGGACCGTTGACATGGCGATAAGGTCGCCGGAAAGCAATGGATGCGGGCGGTCCATGACCGGCTTTTGTGGAGATCCTATGTCCAGCACAGGACGTCTTTTGGCTGAAATGATCATGAGAGACCTTTACCTCGGCCCATAAGTAGTTACCTACCTTTTTGTACGTTGGAAATCTTCATGGATACCAAAAAACCATTTTTTTTAAGGAAACGAAACCCCAGCACTACGTATAATTTGTATCACTGGGGCACTTTACAAACATGTAATTCACGAACACAAATGACACCCAGACTCCGAGCAAGTGCCTCTGGTGTAGGCAAAGAAACTTGTTGATCCAAAAGCGGCACATCTAACCCCTAGACCAACAAGGCAATCAAAATCAGCGCCCTGACTTACCCACCAAAACCAACGGCGATCCTCGACTACCCGAAACAAGGCCACAGGTTTCGCACTCCGATAGTGTAACATACTCCACGAGTCTGGGGGAAATAGTAAACTATAGAGTGAGACCTCTCCCACTTTGATAGCAGGAACTGAGCATACTGTGCCACAATAGTCAGGCGCTGGCCTGGTACAGTTTTATTTAAATATTTTTTTCTGATTTCTTGAGGAGTAAAATAAGAAATAAATACTTAAGATATTTGCGAACAATTAACTAAGTATAACTGTAAAGGACGAGAAGTAAAATCGGCGGTCTTGTTAATCAAACACGATATAGAACGATAGTATTAATACGTTTTATTAACACGCGCACATCTTACCACATTTTACAAGAGACTGACCAGAAATACAGAAACAACTAACTTAAAAAGGAACACTATTTAAAATTATAATAAAAGAGTACAAAAAAAAAGACCAAAGAGGTTGCGCGTCGCCAACAATAACTAATAACTCTACCATCCTTATTGTGAAATATTTACATTGGATCTTGTAGCAGGATTATGAAGCCTTTTGCTGCGTTGAACAAATTTGAATGAAAGAAATCGGTCATGAATTTCTAAAACAAACAAGGATTGACTTACATAATTTGACATTTAACAGGCCTTACCGCGTGGCCACAGCCAACAGCAGCGTCTTGCGGCGCGGTAAGCGGTGAGCGGCGAAAACAAATGGTAGACAATCTATGAAGGATGCCACAGCTACCGGCTACGCGATCGGCGGCGCGTCTTGCGGAGCCACTAGCGGCGCAGTGTACGCGGCCGCAGCGAGCTGCGCGATGTTCGAGTGAAACAAATGTACTAGCCAATATCGAGGTGGCCACAGCTCAGAGCGTTGCGCGTGGCGGCTTCGGTGGTCGTATAGAGGCATCGCGCGACCGATACAAATTATTTTGTTTTTATCGCGCGTTGAGCTAATTAATAATGGATATGGAATAGTTATTTAGTGAAATACTAGTACTAGACCAGCAATATGCATGTCAAAATCCACATCATAATTAAAACCATGTTGTAAAAAAAATGTGGGACGAAATAAAACAGAATTTCCTAAAGTATATTTTTATTTATAAGTATATTCTTATATTCATAATAATAAAGAGTGTGAAATTCGCCAAGTTCTCTCCTTTTCTGGTTAACTGGGTGCGCTCCTATTTTTGACTAAATGATATCTTCAGCTAAGAACGCTCTTGTTTCAAGGCAATATCGTGCCAATTTTGATATTTTAATAGTTTAGCCGTTCTCTAAATACGTGCCTGGCGACGTCGCCGCGGTCGCAACTAGTCTAGCTGTGACATACCACCGCAAATCGCGCCGCCCACCGCGCCGCTCAACGCACCGCACAGCGCACCGCCTGTAGCTGTGGCCAAGCCCTTAAATTCACGTGATACTACGGATACCTCTCGGTATATACGTACTATGTTTACCAACAATCTGATAATTAAAAACATCATCTTTAAAAAAATACGTTCACATTCATGAACTCCCAGGGACTATTTTCATAAGTCGGTGAATGCGGTCTATTCAAAACTGTATTCTGCGTGCTTGTTATATTAATATGAACTATTATATTATTATGTCTTTTATTATGTTATTTTGTGCCATTGTCAATAGTTGTATTATTGACAATGACACAAAATAACACGATGAAAATACACTCGAGAGCAATGAATCCGGGTCACTTAAAGAATCCTAAAAATCTCGGAAACTAAAAATGCTAGGTTAATGCAATAAATCGTATTTAATAGACAATGTAATACTCCTTAAATGAAGGTATTAAAACTTCTCTGTTATTGTAAAGTTATATCATAAAAAAATCAAACTTGAAAAAGGGCCACTTTCGAAGATGGAACTACGAAATTACAGCATTTGGTTTTGCTTCTGTTTGTAATCTGTCATTTATGTGGGTACATAAACCATGTTGATAGTGCTCTATATTCATTATTCAAGCTGAAATTATGTCGCTTACGCCTGAAGAATGCACCAGAATACTTACAATGCTGGAAACCGGCCGGAGTCAGCGCGATACAGCCAGGACTGTCGGTGTGTCGCTGTCAACAGTACAAAGAGTTCTCCGACGTTACGAAGAAACTGGTTCTAACCTACGCAGACCAGGAACGGGCAGAACCAGGTGTACCACAGCACGAGAAGACCGATACTTGGTGAACACCATGCTTCGAAATCGCTTTCTCACAGGAACTGAACTCACAAATCAGTTTCGACGCCTCGGAGGAAGTAACCCAAGTGCATGGACAGTAAGACGTCGACTTGCTGAATCTAACTTAAAACCCCTTAGACCTGCAAACGGCCCTAAACTGGAGCGTGGGCATCGTATTTCAAGACTAAGATATGCCCAGAGCCACGTAAATTGGAGTATTGAAGATTGGTCAAAAGTTATGTTCTCCGACGAATCAAAATTTATGCTCTACAAGCACGATGGAAGACACAGAGTGTATCGAAGACCAGGGGAAAGATTCAAGCAAGCATGCATCGAAGAAAAAGTAGCCTACGGTGGTGGGTCTGTACTTGTGTGGGCCGGAATTTCTTCTGAAAGTCGCACAGAGCTGGTGATCATAGAAAACGGCTCTTTAACTAGCGTAAGATATGTGGAAGAAATCCTCAATGATCACGTTGGTCCATTTATGGTCAATTTAGGTGAGGATGCTATATTTATGCATGACAATGCCCGACCTCATACAGGTAGGATTGTGAATGACTACCTTCAAGAGATGAACATTACTCGTATGGAGTGGCCAGCGCGCAGCCCGGATATCAACCCGATCGAGCATGCTTGGGACGAGCTAGGTAGATGCGTAAAAAAACGAAACCCTCCCCCAATCACGCTTCGTGAGCTCAAAATTGCTCTCACAGAGGAATGGGAGAATATTCCCCAAAATCGTATAAGGAACTTGGTGTACAGTATGCCAAACCGCGTAAACGCAGTAATGGAAGCACGAGGAGGCAATACGAAGTATTAAAATTCAAGAAAATCGTAATAAAGTTCAAAAATTTCATGTTTCCTATTTTTGTTTTAAGGAGAGATCAGCAGTTTTTTTCTTTATGTAATTTTGTGTTAATAAAATGTATGGTAACTCATATTTTTTTTACTTTCATTTAAGGAGTATTACATTGTCTATTAAATACAATTTATTGCATTAACCTATCATTTTTAGTTTCCGAGATTTTTAACATTCTTTAAGTGACCCGGATTCATTGCTCTCGAGTGTATAACCGAAAATGTTTCGTAGACAGTATGAAACATTTTTTGTTTCACGTATCTCCCAATAGATCTCGATCATACTGGCAGTGCTTTGACCTCAAATTGGGCGCTGTAAGTTCAAGGTCATTCAGTCAAGAGCAAGGTGTAGGTCACTCTACAGCCGAGCTAACCCAATGTCTACTGGTGTACAACTAGGTAACCGTCCGCTTCCGCGTTGATGGTACCTTACAGACATAGGAAAATATAGACATGAAAAAAATACGTTATTATTATATTAAACTACTGATATTGATATACAAATTTGCATCAAAACGAAGAGAACAATCCTAATGTACAGCTAAGGTAAAAAAATGTTATCCGGCCACTTATCAGTTAGCAACTTAAACCATTAGGTACATTTACAACATACTTAACAATATAACTTATATCAATACTAGCTGACGTTGTCCTGCATGATATTCTTTTACCGACTGCAGTGCCAACTGTCGGGCTGATTTATGAATTTAAACCATCCTCGGTACCACCCAAACGCATACAAACAAATTCTAATCGGTCCAGCCGTGTAAGAGAAGTTCAGTGACATACACACGTACAGTAGACTTATATATATAACTAGTGGCCCGCCCTTGCTTCGCACGTGTGCAATTGTGCATGTATTACAATTGCACACGTGCGATTACATTTCTTTAGAATAGAATGTGTTAGTGTTAATGTTATATTTTATAGTACTAACAAAGAGCCATGTTATTTAAAAATCTAACGCTGAGTCATTTAACAATTATGTGACTAAAGAAAAGACGACGTTGAAGAATTCAAAGTCGAATTAAGTTCTCATTGCCCTTGTATCAATGTTAAGTGTTTACTAGACGTAACAAATGGACTGTTTTCATCCGTCTTTTACCCTTTAAGATTGTTATCTACTACACCATTTATTTAAAGGAAAAGGTCGCAGTCTACTTACTGTTTTTCTACTACTACTACTCAGCCCATAAATGACCCACTGCTCGGGTCAAAGCCCCTTGCCAACTCGTCTTGCCAGCGTGGCACAGTAGGCTAATAGAGGATAGCCTACTGTGCCACGCTGGCAAGTTTTACAGGCAAAAGTTTTACTTCTTTTCCGGTCGCCTTTTAAGACACCCTCAGGATAGGTATAAGTTGGTAACAGTGTCATCATTTGAAAAAAGAAATACCACACTTGACCTCACATGAGTAGTCCTGTGTCAGTAGATACGATTTGTGTACCTACAACTGTTCTTCGTAGCGATCCATGGGGAAGTCCAATGTTTACCAGTAAACGTTATACGATGAACGTCAACGTCAAACGAAGTATAAATACCATTTTGTTCCATCCTATACGTATCGAAATAATTCAGTAGCACTGAAGTAAATTGGATTTGTTATTCATTAGTTTTAATTACGTTTAATTAACCTTTTTCGACGTTAAGTTTCCTACATTTTGTTGTATGACTGTAAGTAGTTTATACTTGTATTTATATCTGTTGCTAAGCAAGGTTAGGCTCTGCCGAATGTTGGATGGCTGTCCATAATTGGTAACATCTGATCTCTTTCGCGCTTCAGAAGGCACGTAAAGACGTCGGTAGTTTTTAGCCTGAAAACCAACAGTTGATCTAACCATGTAGTTACCTATTGTCTCACTAGATGTGTCATGGAGACTGAAATATTTCTTAAACTAGTGCCGACTGCAATGAAATTGAAAAAAATGCAAGGAAGAAGGATAAATTATGTTTAATCACGGAAGTGTTTAAACACTTCAAATGCGTAAGATATATGTCCGTGAGGCGTGAAAAGACAATGAAAACCACTGAGAATGACGTAACAAAAGAAACACTCGAAGCAAATAACGTAGTCGCAAGAGAGCGAAACGTTGATACATGTAGTAGACTCATTTAAATTGAGGACTACGATGACTGATGATGGTACTGATAGTGATAATGGTAGTGATAGTGATGACGGTAGTGATGGTGCTGATGGTAGTGATAGTGATGATGGTAGTGGTGTTGATGATAACGAATAATTAGGCAATAAATAATTTATTTCAGACCATTATCTCCCGTCTAGACATGCCTTGCAGTTAGCTGAAAGCGTGCGCCTGTCTACTTATGACATATAAACCTTCCTCTTGATTCACTGTATCTATTAAAAAAACCCGCTTCAAAATCCGTTGCGTAGTTTTAAAGATTTAAGCATACATAGGGACGGACAGACGACAGCGACTTTGTTATATACTATGTAGTGATAGTTAAGATAATCTCGGCATTTAAACACAATAACTCTCCAAGAAACTAATATATAAGTTAATTAATATGAAAGAAAATAATGTATATACCTGAGTATTCACTATTCTAAGCTCTGCTAATCCCATACATCAAGCAACCGACAGGTCGATACCACTAGCCAACTCTAGATCTATCGGGTTTATAATCTTACCAATCACTGCATGACCTAGGCTGACCTGGTAGCCATTCCAAAGTCACACATGTAACCTAACGAACTTGATTTACGTGTGCTTCCTATAGGCAAGTAAAACCAGTTTAAACTGGTTTATCAATTGTCGCCTTCATAGGAGCCCCCCTTTTCCTAGAACTCTGGTGACTTGGTACTATTAAATTTATTGAAGGTACTATACTTGATATACCCTATTTTATGTATCATAAATTGGTATAACGGTGTATCAAAATAAATTAAGTATCAAATGTCAGAAAAAATTAACAAATTGTAATTAATTTGATTCGACATGTAATACGTTCAATCCAAGTTCACATTATATTCAGTAACTGTGAAAATCTAGTCAGTTTTAGATATTAGCCGAAAAAGTTACAACAAATAATTGGTATAAGCATACAGCTTATACCAGCTTCATGCGTCAAGCTGAAGACAGGGCGCTATGGCGCTCTTTAGGGGAGGCCTATGTCCAGCAGTGGACTAATGTGGGCTGATGATGATGATGATGATAAGCATACAGCTATTGCAAAATAAAATACCTTTTACCCAGGTTCAGGGTTCTCAAAACCTTTTAAAATTACTATTAAATTAAGGCCAAATTATCAAGCAATATAATAAAACTCTTGTAACAATATTTTTAATTTTAAACCCTGTATCTATTGTGCCTAAATATGGTATAGTCATACACAACTGTCTTGTAATATGGAGCAGGTGAACTTGTAATATAACCATGATGCAATATACCAACCTGTAGGTTATCTTTTGAAAATCTTCTACCTGTACACCAAGGCAACTTATACTATAAAGGAAGCAATAACAATACAATAAAGTAATTTGTCATTCGAAGGCGTATCATTGTAAATTGTAGACAATTTAGATTTACATAATCTGATACCGTGTCTAAATTACTGATTATGTTTCACTGACAGTTTTGCATAGGTTGTCAATGAGACATCCAGATTTTTTGCTTTGGTTATAAACCAGCATTACCATAGTATTTGGATGGTTTTTAAATAAATTTTAGATTTGAGCAATAATACATTTATTTTCTATCAGAACGTTGACTTATGGGATTAGAATTTTTAAAGCGGATTGGAATGTAGCAAGCGCCATATCGATATTCCGCTTCGGTAAATCGATTTAGTGTTGTAGGCGCCGGTCGTGTGCGAATGACACCGACGCAGGCGCCGCGTCGCTCAACGCATAATAATCGATTATATTGTGTATGTAAAATAGTAATCTAATTAATGTTTGTGAATATGTAATAATCCACCCACAGCTTCTAACTAGTCATTGGAACCTTATGACATATTTTACACCTCCGCTGTTCTACATCTATTTTTATTCCTAACTCTACATTAGAAGTAGCTACGTACCTATATTTTCCTGTCAACAGTAAATCAAATCAATCGCCTTATTAAACAAATTTAGTTATTAGTATGATAATAAGTTCATATGTTATCAACTGAATGCATCTTAGTGTAGGTCAGTTAAGTTTATATGTAAGTCTGTCGAATTAAGGTTTTTAATTTATTTATTTTCTCTGTTTTAGTATTAAGTAGTTTGTTTAGTTTTTGAGCCGTATTGGCTGTAATAAACGTTTTTCTTTCTTTCTCTTTCTTTCATATTTGACACACACTAATTGTTTTTTAGTTAGAAGTATTGGCTCGTAACATTGTCTGCGGAGGGACACTGTTCTATATGATACAGGTATACCTAGTTTAGAGAACAGGGTTTAAATGTGTTTGTGACTAGTATACGCCTATTAGTTGTTACTTTTTTTTCTATTTTTCTAGTGGTTAGATGTGCCGCCTTTGAATCAACGGGTCCCGGGTTCGATTCCGGGGTCGGGCAAGTGTCTTTGTCTAAACCAGAGGCACTGGCTCGGAGTCTGGGTGTCCTTTCTATCTATATGTATGTATTTACAAAAAAATATGTATATATATTTATCATCCATCTCGTTACCATAACACAAGCATTAAGTTGCTTAGCTTGGGACGAGATGGCGTTGTGTGAAATGTCCAAGGATATTTATTTATTTATTTGTATTTATTATTTTATTTTAGGCTTTTATTAAATAAAAAGTTTTTTTTATATAATTAAAAATAATTGATTCGATTTAATTAAAATAGTATTCGTGGTAGAATTTACTTATCTTCCTCCCCGTAATGCTGCAACGTTATATAGCCTTTGCTATCATAATATTATCATATTAATATTAAACACCTTTTTAACATTATAATTACGTACAAAATCTTGTAGCTTATAAATACATAAACTAATAAATGGTTTATCTTAAACCATCATTCAAAGATCTTTGTTCAAAAGCTAATCACCTAGCAGGAAGATTGAGTAAAATTTGTAACTCTTGTAGTACTTATTACTTAGATGTGCCGCCTTTGGATCAACGGGTCCCGGGTTCGATTCCCGGGTCGGTCAAGTGTCTTTGTCTAAACCAGAGGCACTGGCTCGGAGTCTGGGTGTCATTTCTATCTATAATATGTATGTATTTACAAAAAAAAAATTATATAAGTAGTTTATCATCCATCTCGTTACCATAACACAAGCATTAAGTTGCTTAGCTTGGGACGAGATGGCGTTGTGTGAAATGTCCAAGGATATTTATTATTATTATTATTATATTATATTATGTTAGTAATAAGATTTCAAATACGGTACTCAAAATAATAATCAAGAGCATTCACAACTAAAGTGAAACAAACAGCGGCTCTAGTGAATCGCGTAATCGATCATGTCGCAGTTCGGACCCAACTATTCGCTCCCAGATACGTGTAAATTAACATACCTGTTTCTATTAATCAATGCGACGGAAAACTAGATTAGCTCAATTTGCAGATCACCTTCGAAGGCTGAATGTTATTTATCTCAGCAGTTAAAGGGTTTTAAGTGTGCAAATATTGCGACATTTATATATGAGTGCTTACGCTTTTGGTATAAATTTTATTCACTTGTTAATTATTTTTGTGCTAGCCTACTAATGTTAAGCTTGTAATAATTGTTTTGTTTTTTTTCTTTTAATGTAAAAATAGGCTTACGTTTTACCTCAATCTCGCTTGATGGAAGGCGAAAATGAGGCCTAAGATGGTACACGTTTGCCTAGAAGGTGTCTGTTCACTTTGGCAGAGAGTTCCACTCCTTAGCTGTTCGCATAATATATTCAGTTAATTCCAAAATCCTTAAACCCCTACATAAAAATAATGTAAAACTATATACATAATGCAGCTATTTTTAGTAGAGAATTTATAAACCAGGCGGAGATACGTTTTCAAATTCTAACCATTGGAGATTTTGAAGTGGTCATGCAGAAAACGAGCTTAACTAAACGTGTATTAGACTAAAAAAATACATGGAAGAAAAGCTTTTAAGGCAACCTTAAATACCACGTCTCGGTTATGGGTTTTCAAATTATGCGATTAAAAAACTACACACAGGCAAACAAATATTGTTAAAATTCCTATTTTATCCTATAATGATATACAAACGCATCTTTTAGTGAAGTGACACAGTAGGCTAATTACCTTCCATGTTATGGGAGGAACCCGACTCAACACTGGGCTGAGTAATATTAAAGATAATCCCCAAAATAACACGTGCAATATAGTAATATTTACTTACTTGACACTTATCGTTATATTATAGTATAAGTTTCACGAGGAAGGTTTATTGCACCCATGCGAAGCCGGGCCGGGTCACTAGTATCTTTATAAATTATAGGATCCTAGCGACCCGCCCCTGCTTTGCACGGGTGCAATGATGAACATCTAAATTTATCAGTGTTTCTCTACAATATTAGGCATGTAATATACATATAAACCTTCCTCTTGAATCACTCTATCTATTAAAAAAACCCGCTTCAAAATCCGTTGCGTTGTTTTAAAGATTTAAGAAAACATAGGGACGGACAGACGACAGTGATTTTGTTTTATACTATGTAAAGATGATGTAATGATAATGATAGTGATGTAGTGAAGTGTTACTCTGATGTGTAAGCTATTTAAATTATTGTAAAGTTTCATCAAAATCCGTTCAGTAGTGTTTGCGTGAAAGAGTAACAAACATACATTCTCACAAAAGTTCGCGTCTCTAATATTAGTAGGATTAATCTAAGGGATAATTGTATCAGAAACTATGCTAATGAAGTTAATTGTGCGTACCACATGTTTGCATACTGACGGCGCCTAACTACGTTGTCACATTAATCACGCCTTCTTAGGCTTTATTCTGACCACTGCGTGGCGGTAGCTAAGCTCGGTTGATTGTAGTGTCAGGACTTAATATTATTTTAGTCTTTAGCATAATTATTGCAGCCTAAAAATTACCAACTGCGAATTGGGGCATGCCGGCGAGATGAGGTGGTCTTGGCAACACCTTTCATATCATCATCATCGACTGCCTCGTTGGTCTAGTGGTTAGATGTGCCGCCTTTGGATCAACGGGTCCCGGGTTCGATTCCGGGGTCGGGCAAGTGTCTTTGTCTAAACCAGAGGCACTGGCTCGGAGTCTGGGTGTCATTTCTATCTATAATATGTATTTTTTTACAAATAAAAAATCTATATATTTAGTTTATCATCCATCTCGTTACCTTAACACAAGCATTAAGTTGCTTAGCTTGGCACGAGATGGCGTTGTGTGAAATGTCCAAGCATATATTTTAGGCCCAAAAGTGACCACTAAGTCGGACTTCTTTTAATGAGCCACGTTGTTAAGACAGTTTGTCAAGTTTTCCTTCTCTTGCAGCTGGCGATTCTGCCTCGTACGTGTCTTTACTCGCTGCTGACGACATCCACAGGACAGTATTAGTTGGTGACATTGTGTATTCCAAATGTGTATTTCTCACTAGTATTAAAAGTACAACAATAAAATTTCTTAGTCATTTTAATAAAAAAATTTGTTAAGTTTTGTTACACTGTCTGAAAACAAATTAAATTTCTTGGACTTTGGTCATGTCAGGCCAGACTTATAGTTCAGTAAAATATAAGCGCTATTCTATACATGAATTTGCTTAACTAATTTTACTTTTATTGCGATTCGGAGACACATAGTTATTTAGCAGGACTATACACTCGGTTTAAATCTACTAAAATTACCTTACCAAAAAAAATAATATTATCTACATTAAAATTAATAGTCTCCTAGAAGTGCATGGTTGAAGTTATAGTGGATGCGCCATGTAGCCATTAGTAGGGACAGTCCTTGGAATATCAATATCCTGAATGACGATGATGACGTAATCGTTATTCAGGATTTCCAAGGAGTTACACCTTAAGCTAAAGGTATCGCTAAAGGTCACAAGTTGCGGTCTGGACTGTACCGTACTTTGCGAGTTTGCATCCACGACTTTCCACATTGTTCGGAAGACATTTATTAAGTGGTGAACTTCAGATTAAAAACATATCGGCTAATTGGTGCCATTCCATACAAAATGGAACCAAATAACTAACTGCTTAGTATATTGGCATCTGACCCGAAAAGACGCAATCCGAGTTTATCTGTCAATCTGCCATGCAAGGCGCCAGAGCTTGTAGATACTAATGAATCACGATTGAGAGCTGTGCCAATATAATTATTACTATTGTAGCATATTGATTACGTATTCAAATTAGTGGTTAGAGCGCTTGTTAATTTGTAAAGGAATTTGTTTGCGCTGTATTATTTACTCGAACACACGGATGAATGGGTAAAGCTTAATTACAAACTGATGTCGCTATCAAGATGAATTTTTAAAAAAAGAAGCAGTGTTTCTCTTATAAATAGTTTACAATTTAAGAAACTTGCCGCTTTAATATTAACTTTGGTGTGTTTAATATAAAGCATATTTTTGTCTGCATGTAGGCAGATTTGGAATATATAATATAATCATCCAAAAGAGTCAAACAGTTAAGAGAAGGAAGCTTTGACACAAACCTTCTGCCTACATTGGTATGTATGTGTCAACGGAAAACAACAAGAACCGGAAATTTATAAATTTCCTAGGAAATTTATAAACGTCCGTAGGATTCCAAACGAGAGATAAATTGTATTATTTTACGCCCACATTTTCGGAAATTTATAAACTTACGACGTCTCGTCGTAAATTTATAAACTAACGGATATCCATTCGTAAGATTCTAAACGGTTCGACCAATCACAGTAGAGCTTTTAATTTTACGCTTCTACAAGATACGGCAAATAACACACTGTTCTCTGATTGGTCGATGTTGATAGTGGCATGCTTGTGTCCATAGACATAGGTACAATTAGACTTGCCAAACTATAAATTTATCAGTACGTAACAGTATTTTTACTTTAAAACTAGGTAAGTACCTATAATACAGGGTTACTGTTTCACATAATATGCTAATGACCCCTACTTCACTCTACCAAAATAAAACAATAGAAATAGAGTGATACGAAGTTAAAAAGTTTTATTAAAAAGAAAAACAATAAAGCCGGCCTTCTGCCAAAAAAACCAAACATTATAAAGTTTAATTAAAAAAAAAAAGCGATTTGCGAGCGATCGCGATTGGCGAATTGCCAAACGCTAAGTACTTATTAAAAAAAATACTTAAAAACATGTAACAAATTAAACATAATAAAATAAGTATTTAACTTAAAAAACCCCTGACATCGGACTGCATTATGGCTGAGTACACACACAATGTTCACTACATTGAAAGTCTACTCAGCCATAAATGTCAGGTACCTAACTTTTTTATATCTGTTTCATTTTTGATACCCTTACAATGAGTCCAAACACAATCATCTACTGTAATTTGGTAAGGAGTTGGGTATCTTATAGATTTCTGATGATGCAGCAGTATCAGGTCTAGGTTATCATAATTAGACAATATCGAACAATGGCGGCGGAGAGGACGGAGAAGGAACACGTGACTTATTCAACCAATCAGAGCGCCCATGGCGTTTGGTTATTGCTACTTATTATTTTACGCGCGAGTTCAGTAAGTTTATAAATTTCCGAAAATGTGGTCGTAAAATAATACAATTTATCTCTCGTTTGGAATCCTACGGCCGTTTATAAATTTCCTAGGAAATTTATAAATTTCCGGTTCTTGTTGTTTTCCGTTGACATATGCATACAGTAGGGTAGTTTGGATTCGTGAAGCTGAATTTGCAACAACAGACGAAATTCTGTAACTATATCTGTGACAGCAACTTTTATAAATATGTTTGGGAGAGTTTCTGAATGGGCATCCACAATCGAGCTCGGCAATTGCTACTGCAACCCGTTTGTTTGGTCATATAATACAATACTGATTTTGACTAACAGTTGTTTAGACTTACATCCTAATTCGAAAGGACTTATAATCATTAGAACAATCCGTTTTCATTGCATTGCATGCGTGTTTGGTGCCATTGGAAAGCATTTACCGAGGCTTAACTCTCAGTTATCACACTGCTGACTTACGACTGTAACGACCATATATGCTCTTAAGAGCCGGGACCGACGGTTTAGAAGCCTTTTGGGATAGAAAGAGAAGAAGGTCAAATGTTAATATTATGATGGACACCAATAACAAATCCAACAACTGAAGCAGTCGTTGCTTAACCTGCAGTTCAATTACATTCCGTACTAACGGCTAATGCTGGCATTTCACATTACCATTCAGGTTATCTATCCGTTTGCCGTATTTATGTCCGCTACTCTTGTTTGCTAAGCTTTATTGGTCTAGGGAGGGTCAGACAAGAGTCATTGGGTAAACCAGAGGCACTTGCTCAGATTCTGGGTGTCATTTTTGTTCGAGAATTTCATGTTTGTAAACTGCGGTACAGCTTATGCGGCGGTGCCTAGTGCAGGGGTTCGCTTTTTCGAGATCGTTTTTTAAGAAAAAAAATAACATTAATGTCAAATAAAACAGTTACGCGCATAGGAATATCAAAATAAAGTACCACTATATGCTACAACGTCATCCGAATCAATATTCCATTTGAAGAAGTGTAATACGTAAAATTCGACGCGACTAGCAATACGAACTCGTACAGTCTTCGCCAATCTTTATGGCCGCTCTGAATGTAGCCACATTACGCTGCGCACAACACAAATTCCGGTATCAGCGGGACGTACGTGGGTCGGGGAGGCAGGGCCCGCGCGCGCCGTTTTCCCCCCGCAAGCGTCCTCGCCACCCGCGTATTAGTGTGGGTGAGCTACGTTCGTATTGGTTATGAAATGTATAATGCGCAAGTTCGTACCCACGACTACATTCAGAGCGGCCATAAAGATTGGCGAGGACTTCATGTTAAGTAAAACCAGAACCAGTTAGTACTTATTAAAAATTCAAGAAATAGTATAAACAGAACGTTATAAAAGCTATATTCTTATCGCTTCAAACCCATTCCCTATAACAGGTTAGATTACATTTAGAGCTAGGTCTTTTCTAACTTTAATTACGATATCTTTTAGAATTACTTAATGCTCTTTATCCTTTCAACAAACATCCTGACACGACGTTGATAAGATATATGCATTTGATCGGTCATTTAGGTCCCACGGTTGATTCAGAGTGTGTTTGTATTAATTCATTATTATCTATTTAGTGTAATCTTTATGCAGATCTGTAATTTATAGTGTTTCGACTGTTTGTAAATTGCAAAATTCTCGGCTTGTAGATGGTCCGTTCAGTTATAGATTTAGAATTTCACTAATTTGTCACATTCTAGGAGTGTTGTAGGAGTCAAAATTCAAAATTCAAAACTCATTTAATCAAGTTGGCTCATTAGAGCTCTTTTGACAGGTCAAACAGCAAAATAAAATTTAAAATTTACGATCCACCACCGGTTCGGAATGCAGTTCTACAGAGAAGAGCCGGCAAGAAACTCTGTAGTTGCTCTTTTTAGATCGCCATTTTTTGGTACAAGGCCGTGATAAGACAGTTTAACACAACAGATAAGAAGAGTGACAATAGGTACGCAAGAGGCATCCCCGTGTGGGGACGGGTCAGAATATAAAGCTTCCCCACCGCACGCTGGGAAATAACGCGTGTTGTAAAAGTCAACAAAACCCAGCACGCTCGGTGGTAGGATCGAATGGTCCGCCCGGCTAGCTACCACCCTCACATCTAAGTCCGGCGCCAAGCAGTTTTACTGTGTTCCGTCGTGTGTATGTGAGAGCCGGTGCCCGAAAGGGCATTTCCTTGAATTGCCTGCTCCATCTTAGACCCTGGCGTTGCTTTCCATCACGCAAGCCTAGGGTCAAAGGCATTCAAGTCACTGATTAAAAAAAAAAAAAAAAAAAAAAAAAAAGGCAGACAACTTATCTTCAAGAGCTTGATATAACCCCATGCGCCATCAAGTCAGCATGGCACATTATACTCATTTCCTTCCAAAAACATGACTGCCTCGTTGGTCTAGTGGTTAGATGTGCCGCCTTTGGATCAACGGGTCCCGGGTTCGATTCCGGGGTCGGGCAAGTGTCTTTGTCTAAACCAGAGACACTGGCTCGGAGTCTGGGTGTCATTTCTATCTATAATATGTATGTATTTACCAACAAAAAAAAATTATATAAGTAGTTTATCATCCATCTCGTTACCATAACACAAGCATTAAGTTGCTTAACTTGGGACGAGATGGCGTTGTGTGAAATGTCCAAGGATATTATTATTATTTATTATTAAACTAGCGACCCGCCCCGGCTTCGCACGGGTGCAATGAAGAACATCTAAATTTATCAGTGTTTCTCTACAATACTATGCATGTATTGTACATATAAACCTACCTCTCGAATCACTCTATCTATTAAAAAAAACCGCATCAAAATCCGTTGCGTAGTTTTAAAGATTTAAGCATACATAGGGACCGACAGACAACAGCGACTTTGTTTTATACTATGTAGAAACGTGGACTCGGTAGTAGAGATAATAACTACTATGACTACTACCAAGCCCATAAATGACCCACTGCTCAGTCGGCCTTCCTATCATGACATGGCGGGTAGCCTTCTGTGCCACGCTGAACAAACGGGTTGGCACAAGATTTTGTTTCAAGTTTTACTTCACTTGCGGCTAGGCTTTTGGCCATGTAATTTCATTTTGTTGGCTCTTACTACACCCTCAGGATGTAATGGGGTGGTGACACTGTGTATTCTAAATTCGTCATCACACGGATAGATAGTAAGCTGGTAAACAATATTAAACGTGAAGCAGTAGGTAGAACTCACAACATTTAAGGAGACCTGACTGACTCAGAACAGGCACGTGTGATAGTAATATTCTCACCGGTAATGCTGCATCATGCTTGAGAACTGAATAAAATAATAAACTAAAAAAAATGTTTATATGTAGTGAGTTTTATAGGAAACCATATACACGGTGTAATAAAAACCCTATAGCCATAAAGAAAAGGGTCGATAGTGCTACTGATATAGATAATGTGTGCAAATTTTCAGGAAAACTAAGCTAACTACTATTTCTTTAAATGTTGGTCACTAGCTGGTGACTAAAGTATTGTAACTCGATAAATGAGCACAGATCTTGTGGGATAACACTAAAGATTAGTTAGTTGATTTTCAGTAGAACCCAATTTTTATAGTAAAAACCGGAGTTAAGACATAATTAAATATGACTTTTTTTTAAACGTAACTTCTGCACCTTTTTAAAGGTAACCTGTATACTGGGCGCAGTTTATACACATAAAAATCACGAATACAAATGACACCCAGAACCAGAGCAAGTGCCTCTGGCTTACACAAAGACACTTGCCCGGCCCCGTGATCGAACCTAGGACCTCGTGATTCTAAGGCGACGCATCCAACACCTAGACTTATTACTTATTTAAAACATAGAATGCTTATTTTTTATTAATTAAATTAAATTAATTTCTATAGAATTTTTGTTACACACTGTATAAACGACGAGCTACTACAGTATCGTTTAAACACCGGAAATATAAAAGAAATGGTAATATATTAAGCATAATGAAATCGTATCTTAATGTGTTATATTATCTCGTGTATCGTTGAATTTTGTTTGATATCCAAAATGTAATTTTTGCTTCCTTAAGGTTGTAAAAGATACCTTAAAATTGCCCAAGATGCTTTGACTGGAATTAAACTCATCAAATAAGCCAAAGACGTCCACTGCTGGAAATAGGCCTCCCCCAGGGATTTACTCCGAAGGACGGTATTGAGCCAAAATGCATCGTCTTCCAGCGATATTAACCAGGTCCACCGCCTAGCGCCTGGGAGGCCTACCAGCACTGCGCTTTCTGGAACGCGGTCGCCACTCGAGGACTTTTCTGCCCCATCGGGCGTCAGTCCTGCGAGCTATGTGCCCTGCTCACTGCCACTTAAGTATGACAATCCAATTCGCTATGTCAGTAACTCTGTTTCTCCTGCGTATCTCCTTATTTCTGAGGAGATCTCACAGGGAATCTTCGAGTATAGCCCTCTCCATGGGGTGACATTTTAATGGAGCCCATAATGAGTGACCACGTCCCTGTAACATGTCATTTCTGCCTTTAAACTAATTTCACTATTAATTCTACTACCAAATATAAACATTAGAGTTCAATTGTATTTTTTCATTCCAAGAAATGATTTGCGACGGTTCTGGTCGTGTACTTTTTATTTAATTCCCAATGTATTTTTTCACTATATAAAATAACCTCGCATATATATTATATACACTTAAACTGGATATGTAAATATAACACTTTATTTAGATTCTTATCTAGAAAACCCGTGCAATTCTTGTGGCATCGCTAAAATACAAAGTCTGCCGAAAAGACGATAACAAAAACCGTTCAAGTCGGAGAAATATTTTCTAGGGCTCTCTGTATAAGTAAACGAAATAATAGATTCTACCAATTTCATCAAAGTTATTAACAGTAATAGTAAGTTAGTATAAGCTAATTGAATTAACAGGTTACGGATATTTTTGGGGCATAAGGCCGTGGGATCTTAATTGAAGATTACATATGATGCCCTTTTTACTAGCTTTCTTGATCGTTTTAGAACGTAAACGTTTTCTGTAAAAGATATTAGATTTACACAATACAATACAAAACAGTAATTTATATTAAAATCTGAAATTATTCTGATAAGAGATAGTAGTTGATATTTCTTGCGGAATTACTAATTGCTGTTTGTGATGGAGGTGTCTGCGTTTTCCGCGACTATCGTTCACGTATCTAACGCTTATCTAAAAATGGTAATATCTAAACATGGTCATCTAAAAACGATTCAGAGTGCATCTTTGCAGAGGTGGGAAATGGCAGTTTTAAATGGTAAATTTTAAATGTATTTTTTTACTTGTAAAAAGAGGTCTAATTAAATGAATTTTGATTTGATTTTGAACAAAATTTATAAAACAAATAAGTAGCCTTCCAAACAAGAAGTAATGATTTCGATATGGCTTGGCTTATCATCGTCACGAGCGAACTGCCAAGCATTGGCCTCCCGTCAAGGGCGGATCCAGGGGGGGGGTCATGGGGGTCATGACCCCCCCCTGAGCTGGTTCCAGGACTTAGGTGGACCACTAATTGAACATAATGATTTTATTTATATATGTTATCACCATACAGATTTTATGTAAAACAATACCTTATTAAGGAACAAAAGAAACAAGGACTAATTATTACAAATATATCTATAATCTAAGCAAACAAAGATGCTGCCACCACATATTTAATTTTTATTTTCAAGTAATTATAATTGCATGCAGTCGGGATTTCATTATTTATATAAATTTTCGTATATTTATATTAATTTATTAGATATTATTGGTATTTTAATACAAATGTAATCATTATGTTTAATGTTTTTAAGTATTGTCGGTTTTTTATTTATTGTAATCATTTTTTTAATTTTTTTTTATTGTGGAATGAATTTGTTGTTTTTTTTTTGTAGTCTATTTAATTATATAACTACTACACGTCACATGAACTATTCGAAGCAAAAGCATAGACCCCATACTTAGATTTACGTTAGACCTCAAGTGCTTGCAGCTTGGTATCCGTATGCCACTACTGGGATTCAGCAGAATATCAGCGTCAGGTACTGCACTTGACATATGCTGAGCTGGATACCCTTTCGGTGCAGTTTCGAGACACATATAGCTAATTCAGAAAATTTATTCTTTTTTGGTTTTATTTATTTTTTTATTATTTGGTTGTATACATGGACATTTAAAAAAAGGCGGACGGAACTCTCGCTAAGACAAAAGTGAGTGTGAGTTAATTTTGGGGTGGCCAACTTACACAAAAATTTGCCATTAAAACACGGACAACGTAATAAAAAAGAAAGTCAAAGTAAAATAATTTATTTTGTATAGGACACAATGGACACTTACAAATTGTCAACATATTAAAAAAATGTATAGAATGCATATATTGTAGTTTACCACCAGTTCGGAACGCGACCACTGCTGAAAAGAACTGGCAAGAAAATCAGAGGGCTCGTCATTCTTTTTTTAATAATTTGGCGGTACTATTTCATTTAATTTAATATCCCAAATGCTGAGTAATTTTTTTAAATTAATGTCTTTTGTGTAATAATCCAGCAGTGGACTAATGTGGTCTGATGATGATGATGATGATGATGATGTGTAATAATCTCTTTTTTAAGTTCGCGCAAAGAAAGTTCGTTAAGAAAAAGTTCGCGCAAGACGACCAAAAAGCCGCGTTCTCCTACATCATGACAACGCTTCTTCACACACGGCCAACAAAACAAAGTCATTTTAGCTTCCGGAAAAGTACAACTCGTCACCCATCCTGCGCATAGCCTCGATCTAGCACCCTGTGATTTCTGTATTTTCCCCAAAATCAAACATTTCATGAGAGGTTTCACTTTTACCAACTCCGAAGAGGCAGTGATAGCGTTCAATCATCACGTAGAAAACATGCATTCAGATCTGTGGTCCTCCTGTTTAATTAAAAAAAACGGTTCAATCGCATGAAAAAATTTTTGAAATGTAGTCTTTTGAAAAGCAATAAACACAATATTATAGATATAACATTTTTTTTAAGTTACGCAAAACTTATAGGGTGCGTTCCACTTAGCACTCACAACGACCACGCTCACGACCACGGTTTGCACCGTTCCACTTGGTTCTGGGCGTCACAATCATTTACTCAAGTGGAATGGATTTTGGAGCGTTTTGGGCGTTCTTAAAAATAATAAAAATGGCACGTCTAAAAAAACTAAACAAAAGGTTGATGAGGTTATTTATAAGTGGTATCAATAAGTTCCATTAAATATTAGTTAAGATGATTTATTAAAAAAAAAGTACCTATATACTTTAATTTTCAAGGAGTATTTATCTAATTTATGATCGTATTTAATAAAAATGCCTTTTACGGCGGCAGTTTGAAATTAATTGGTGTGTCAAAATAAAAGTAGTAATTCGTCCAGCTCAGAGAAAGAAAGAAATAGAATTTTACAAATCTTTGATTGTGAAAAACGAAAAGTTTGACCACATAATATTGATTACGATAATGTCCTGTCCGATCTTGTTCGGTACAATAGAACGATATTGTTATTGTAGCATTTTTCTGCTTTTAGTTTTTAAAATTGGCGCTCAAATTCTCAAAACGCTCACAACGACCCACCTTTTGAGATGGGGCGTCGTGAGCTTGGCGTGAGCATAAGTAATGACGTCATCAATGACGTTTTCGCCGCGACCACGACGATCGTGGTCGCCATGTGGAACGCCTGAATGAGCATTTTAGGCGTTGTGAACGCCAAGTGGAACGTACCCATAGTGTGACCTACGTATGTATTTTGTCTGTTTCTATTTTGTTTGTTGGAAACCCTTGTCGTACCACCTCTTCAATTTTGCGGTGTTTTGCGTCATGTCATGTCGAGGGGTGACATACCTCTAGCTGTTATGACAAAATCATTAACCACGGTTACGGAATTTAAATAGGCTGCCTCATTCAGTGCGTGATAGTGGTTCTCTGGGTGTCTTCAAGAGGGCAATATGTACGTGGATATGTACAAGTTATTATGTGTGGAGTTTTTCAAGTTTACAATAAAGAATAAATATTTTTAAGTACAGTACTTACGTACATTAATAGATAAATAAAAAAATATCCTTGGACATTTCACACAACGCCATCTCGTCCCAAGCTAAGCAACTTAATGCTTGTGTTATGGTAACGAGATGGATGATAAACTACTTATATAATTAATTTTTTTGTAAATACGTACATATTATGTATAGAAATGACACCCAGACTCCGAGCCAGTGCCTCTGGTTTAGACAAAGACACTTGCCCGACCCCGGAATCGAACCGTACTTTACTTGTATCTATTGTTATCAAAATTAAATTATAAGTTCTTGACTTGACCACGACTATGTGACCCCCTCCTGGCGCCAAAGCTGGATCCGCCCTTGCTCCCGTAAATAGCGCACTAACGCCCGCGAATGACGATCATCATATTATTGGCTAATAACCAGTTTTTTTTATCAAAGGTATTGATGACAAAGTCGGAAAGCACGGAAGAAATATTTGTACGACCTACAAGTATTTGTTCCGGGTCTGGGTGTTTTCTATCTATAATATGTATGTATTTACAAAAAAAATATGTATGTAAGTAGTTTATCATCCATCTCGTTACCATAACACAAGCATTAAGTTGCTTAGCTTGGGACGAGATGGCGCTGTGTGAAATGTCCAAGGATATTTATTTATTTATATCAAACATCTAGTGTTGAATCTTTGTAAACGTATGGATACACGCCTACGTCTGTGTGTGTAAACCATATTCTAATTCGAGCCTTTGTGTCGAATTGGGTGTATTTTGTGGCACTGATATGACCCAGTAAAATAAAGCGTTATGTCCTATAACCGCTTAAGCTACTCCTACGTCTTAATAATTTCACAATTACACACCAGCCCAAATAAACTGTAAATGTTGACTTCAACGCCATCTCTCGGGACAATGGCTGAGAACAGGCCGGAACATCCACATTAATATAAATGTAATTAATAATTATACAATGCAAAAACCCCGCATTCCAAGTGAACGTAATGTAGATATATTTTAATGTTAATTAAAATAGTTCGCAGCAGACCGGCGCCAGGTACGATATGTGGCATAATAGGGCACGCATAGGGCGCTAATCTGAGACCAGTCCCTAATTGGTAACGAAGTGGTATTTCTCACTCAATTACCAATGTGTCAATTGGCGACAAGTAAACAACCTGTTCTAGGATTGTTCACATTTCTTGTTAGAAAATAAGATGTTTATCAACGTAATTGATTGGAGTAAAATATATCTTACCAAGAGTGTGCTTGATTAAAATAAATTTCATATTATCTAATAGGAACTAATATAAATAACTTTCATCTTTGTTATTACTTAGTCTTTATTATTATTATTATTGCATGAATATTATTTTATGTAACATAAAAACGTGTTACTTTTAAGATAAATAGAATATTTGGTTGTATGTTGGCATAGAACTACGAACAAATACGTTTTGACAAAAGATTTACTAAAATAACTATTTACTAGACACTATTTTAGTTTCCAACAAACTGAACATAAACCACAATGTTCACAATCACCAAAAGTATTTGATAAATTATTTAAAAAATCTATCAAAATATATTCAAAACCTCATATTATATCACTTTTTTCTTTATGAAGTCGTAAAATGGCAGGGAATCTTAATACAAATACTTACAGGTTGTGTTTTTTTTAAATACAGTAATTGTAATTTAAACCTTAAGTTACCCTTTGAAGAAGAGTGTTAAAAATTACAAATAGCAGTGTGTTGATTTTCCGTGAATACAAACTTTGTATAATTAAATTTAAATATTGGTCTATGATATGCTTCCGCCAATTAATTCGGTATATCCATTTAATGTAGTAATAATTATTTTATATTTCCTGATTCTGAGTTACAATTTTATATTTTAAACTTTTAACCCGTAGTAAGGAACCATGTTTAATTTCGTCATGTCTTTCAACACCGATAAGGTTGGGTTACTAATTTGCCGTTAACAAGGTAGGAAGTTATAAAAAGGTAGAAAACGATGTTCATTAAATGTCACCACTTATGTTGAATCTACTAATTAATTAGCAGGTCATAAATAAGGTGTTTGTCCGTGTTGTGACGTATTTAGAATACGCAAGTTCACCAACCCACACGAACCTGGTGCCGTAGAAGGTTACTAAAAGAACGCAAGAGGCAGATCAACACTTAATACTATCGCCACGCTATGTATTTTAATATATTTTTTTTATTTTTATTTTTTTTCAATTGAGCCTATTTACTGGTGTTTTTGAAAAGTCAAAAGTGAAATTAGGAATCTAGTTGCATGTTCCAAAAAGTAGATCCTATGGAGAAGAACAGGCAAAAAACTCCATGGACACTCTTTTTATCACATTTTCTGTTACAAGCATCTGATTGGGTTACATTGATTTCGTGTTTATTTATAGTAAGCTAAGATGTGAGGACAATGTAACATATTGCACAACAGAAGTGTCCAGGAGATCAATATAAAGCTATGTAGGTATGTCAATAGCAGTTAAGGGATGACCGGCCCCAACTGGTGGCACCCGATCACGAGCATGACGCATGTGCCAGGCATCCCCCAGCTCAACCATATTTTAGGGAACCGAAGGACCCGACACACACGACACCACCAATATACGACACGACACCACTAATATGGCAATGCTAATCTACACAAATTAAATGGTTAATAATAAATTAATTGGCTTTATATTAAGTACTAGTGGCCCGCCCCGGCTTCGCCCGTGCAAAGCGGGGGTGGGTCATATATAAAAACCTTCCCCTTGAATCACTCTATCTATTAAAAAAAACCGCTTCAAAATCCGTTGCGTAGTTTTAAAGATTTATGCATACATAGGGACGGACAGAAGAATGCGACTTTGTTTTATACTATGTAGTGATAGTGATAGTGATACTAGCGACCCGCCCCGGTTTCGCACGGAGGCAATGGTGAACATCGAAATGTATGCATGTATTATACGCAAAAAACTTCCTCTTGAATCACTCTATCGATTAAAAAAAACTGCTTCAAAATCCGTTGCGTAGTTTTGAAGATTTAAGCATACATAGGGACAGACGACACGACTTTGTTTTATACTATGTAGTGATTAAGAAGCGGTAACAAAAATGTATTATTTTTATTTCTGTTCCGAATGTTTTTAAACCAATTCTGATGGCTAGGGTAATATGATTTCAAATCATTACATAATACATTGTATAAAAATGTCGCTGTCGGCTGTCCGTCCCTATGTATTCTTAAATCTTTAAAACTACGCAACGGATTTTGAATCGATTTTTTTTAATAGATAGAGTGATTTAAGAGGAATGTTTTTGCGTATAATACATGCATACATTTCGATGTTCATCATTGCACCCGTGCCAAGCCGGGGCGGGTCGCTAGTTAGAAATAAAAAAAAATTACGAAAGTCGATATTTATACGAGCACAAACATTTGCGAGCTAGTTTAGTATAGAACCTTAACTTATCAAAATTGAAATACGAATAAAGAAAATTAAAATAAACGACGCTATTAAAATTTCAATGCTTGAAAAGCTGATAACATTGCTATTAGTTCAAGTAAATTTTAATTTATTAACCACTCTCTGAGCTCGCTTATCCGGCGTTGTCTGTCTATAAATCTTACTTTTTGTATGTATCTGGACCACACACCAGAAGGTCTTCGTGTTTTTTTGCAACTATTTATTAAATACTGCTCTGCCCATAGATAACCCACACTTGAGTTGGGCCTCCTCCAGATACTGGCATAAGCCTACTGTGCCCCGCTGGCCAAACGGGTTGGCACAGGGTTTTCTATCAAGTTTTCCTTCTCTTTCGGCTAGGTCTTCAGCCTTGCCACTTACTTTAGTCGCCTCTTACAACACCCTAAGGATGGCAATGGGTTGGTGACACTATGCAGTCTAAATCCGTCACCACACAGACGATTGATTAAATGCTTTCTTCATAAATATTCTCCCTCGTATTATCCTAATAACATTTGAATCTTACAGTATACAGTATCTTTAAATAAATAAATAAATATCCTTGGACATTTCACACAACGCCATCTCGTCCCAAGCTAAGCAACTTAATGCTTGTGTTATGGTAACGAGATGGATGATAAACTACTTATATACATTTTTTTTTGTAAAAACATACATATTATAGATAGAAATGACACCCAGACTCCGAGCCAGTGCCTCTGGTTTAGACAAAGACACTTGCCCGACCCCGGAATCGAACCCGGGACCCGTTGATCCAAAGGCGGCACATCTAACCACTAGACCAACGAGGCAGTCATTTCTTCAGTCTTTAGCAGCTGTACTATATATCAAACCATTCGTTAAGGCGTTGTGTTTTTGTTTATTCTCATCGGCGGCACCCGGATTTTGTCCCTGCTAAACAACGGGCCTTTGGCCTTCTATCCCACGCTGTGTTTTTGTTACACCTCGTACAATCTAAATCTGTCACCACAGTAAATAAATACAAAGCACGCCATTAAATTATTCATTAGTGGAACGACCAATCATCAATCAATGCAGGTCATCTATTAAACAACGTTTTGCAACAGCCAATCACATACCGCGTCAACTGATCGCATGCAAATCCGTTGGTTTTAATTAAAACTGAAGATATAAGGCAAATTAATAGATATTGAAGTGACGCAACTTTGTTTACATTCTGTCCTGTGCGGTTTAATCCTTGATTTTACGTTGGTATATCATAATGAAGGAGGCAGGGGTTCCACATTATATATTGGAGCTAGTAAAATATTGGTACAGACAGCAAACAAATATTGTAAAATGGGCAGATGCTAGATCTGAACAGTTCACCTTAGAGAAAGGGGTTCGGCAGGGTGGTTTAACGTCTCCTATCTTATTTAACCTTTATATTAATGGTCTCATAGAGGAACTTAATAACTCAGGAATAGGCTGTCATATGTGTAACCAACCTGTTAATAACCTAAGTTATGCAGATGACATGGTGTTGTTGAGTCCGTCTGTGCACGGATTAAGAAAACTTATTGAAATATGTGAAAACTACGCACACAAACACGGCTTGGTATATAATATTAAAAAAACAGAAGTTATGATTTTTCGATATAATAAAAAAGATATCTTTACCCCATGCATTAAAATGGCTGGGCGGGATTTGCAAATTGTTAGTAAATTTAAATATTTGGGTCACATTATTAGGGACGACCTTTGTGATGACGATGATATGAAGAGGCAGAAGCGATCTATCGCAGCGGTTAGTAATATGCTAGCGCGGCGTTTTGCGCGCAGTAGCGATCAAGTCAAAATAACCCTGTTCGGGGCGTACTGCCAGTCGTTCTACACCTGCCAGCTCTGGAGTAAATACACGAGGGCTGTATATCACGAATTACGCGTACAGTACAACAACGCATTCAGAGCCATGCTTAATCTGCCCTGGGGGTGCAGTGCGTCTGGCATGTTCGCCAGGAACCGAGTGGACGACTTTTATGCAATTCTTAGGAAACGGTCAGCCGCTTTTATGGAGCGTATAAGAAACTCTCAAAACGATGTAATTAGAGCTGTTTATGAAAGTTGTAAATTTCGCACGTGCGGTCTTTGATCTGTTACTTGTGTCATTATGTATTGATGGAGACAAACGCTAGTTCTGTTTCTGGTCTGTTTCTGTATAAGTAGTTTCTCTGACATGTATCATACAAATAAAAATTAATAGCTTATAAAATAAAATGAATGTAAAATCTAAAATATATTGTATTAAATTAGATTAAGTTCAATTTAATATCAAAAAGGTTATTTCTGAATTAATTTAAATATTTTAATTTAATTTAATTTATAATATGTATTAAGTAATTTGTAATAAATATATATAATGTATGATAAATATGGGTCTATGCCTGAAATAAATGATTATTATTATTATTATTATTATTATTATAAACTTAACGACTGGCCAAATAGGTTGGCATAAGGCTTCGTACCTCTCTGGGAGGACGTTATATCGCGGAAGGAGGCGGCGGAGCGGGACAGGGAGGACGCTGCTCTGGCTGACCCGCACCGCAGACGGAACCCGCGGAGGACGGCGTGACCTCCTGCCCCCCCCCCCATAGAATACCTAGTGTCGCCACCCCAATTTTTCCTGAGGGTGTCGTAAGAGCCGACAGAGGGAAGTGATAGGGCCGAAGATAACCTAGCCGCAAGAGAAGGAAAACTTGATACGTTAACTTGATAGCGACTAGGTTATCGGCCATAACATGTCCATTTGTCGGCTACTACTATAGAACTAGCTGACCCGGCGAACTTTGTTCCGCATTATAAATATTTAAAACAAAAAGACAGTTGGACATAGGATACCTGAGATTTTTATCCCGTCCGTATAAAACCTACTTTAACAAAACGCAACTGACAGCGAAACGTTATGTTGTCTATAGTTTAATATGGCCGAAAATTTGACAATTAGAAATTTTCAATTCGACTTGTTTATATTGTTGTAATTCACATAATATCTTTATAACTTCTAGCCTATGTGTTATTCTGATGTATAAGCTATATTATTGTAAAGTTTCATTAAAATAAATTCAGTAGTTTTTACGTGAAAGAGTAACAAACATCCATCCATCCATACTTACAAACTTTCACGTTTATAATATTAGTAAGATACAGTTTAATTATGTTAATCTTAAAATATTATAATTTAGTTCTGTATAAATTGAACACTTTTCAACGGATTTGTCCCGTGTATATTACATTATTTCGCGAAAACCAAAGAATTGCGAAGAACAGCAAAAGAGGCTTTTTAGTATAAACTATATCTTTGTCGCCGTTGAATTTGGTTTTTCATATCAATAAATAAAAGAAAAATATGCGTATATGATTTATTGCTAATGTTATTAATATAGTCCACTTGCACGCCTAAGATTTATATCCACCGGGTTAATGGCATTTGGTGATGTATTGATTGAGTTAATGGAATATTTGAACCGTTCTAGTCGATATTTAATTGAATTGTGATTAACATTGGCGCCATTTATCAAAATACATATACAAGACTACATTATCTTAGGTTAGCATTTCTGTTATATACGATTTAGAGTAGAAGTTAAAGCCTTATTAGTTTTTTTTTTCTTTGTAGTCCATCTAAATCTTAACGACTACTAAGTCGTCCAAGCATACCCATATTTGAAACCAATAGGTTTTTTCACTTAATATGTTAACTTTTATAGCAAGGACGATTTTGATAACATTTCCATGGGAACCTATACCAATTTGAAGCCAATTGGTGTATAAATGACGGAGTTACACGGTAATCTTCATCACTACATAGTATAAAACAAAGTCGCATTCCTCTGTCCGTCCCTATGTATGCATAAATCTTTAAAACTACGCAACGGATTTTGAAGCAGTTTTTTTTAATACATAGAGTGATTGAAGGGGAAGGTTTTTATGTATAACTCACCCCCGCTTTGCCCGGCGAAGCCGGGGCGGGCCACTAGTAATATATATAAATTACGCGTCACGTTGTAAGTCCCCGATGGACTGCTAAACCACTTAACCAATTTTTATCTAAGTAGATTACATCTATCTCAATTTATAGTCGTCATATTATTTTATTGCAAAATCAGATATATAATTGTGACTGTTAATTGAGTTACAATATGTTAGCTCCATACAATTCTAACAGATGGCGATATCTGTTGACTGGATTAAGTAAGTATTCAATAGATGGCGCTATGTTAAAAGTTAAATTACTGTATGTTAATGTTACATGTAATATAGCAAAAACCATAGCCACAGCAACGCATGGCCGGGTCTGCTAGTAGACATGTATAATAAAACATACAGACAAATTGAGAACCTCCAGCTTTCTTGAAGTCGGTTAAAGATGGACCAGAAATAAAAGTACTAGTTCAAAATAGTTACGATTAATACACAGAACTGGCCCTTTCGATAAGCTCTATGCCCTCACTTAAAACGGCTACAGGGTTGTTATACTGTACACTATGTTAACTCGGCTTGCAGCCTATTAAATAAAATACAAATTAACGGTCCATTCAGGTTATCCGATTGATAAATTTAAGACTGCGGAAAAATCCTATCTCAAGTCGATCCGGTTGTCTACAATAAATTTCACTCTTACTGAAACCAGTCTATGTTGTGTAATTTCTAGTTTACCTCATACCTCATTAAGTATCCCGCTGTGATATTCAACTTAGTAATTAGTTATCAGTCGCCTCTCTGGTAAACTGGTTCGAGATATCAATCTGTTTAAATGACGAAATTCAGACCACCTGATTAAAGGATTCGGCGACGAGCTTGATATTGAGATTAATAAAAACTTGTTTAACACCTTGCTGTTCTAGTAAAGTGTCCGCGTGGTCACGGATTAAGAATACACTCGTTGGTCTAGGGGTTAGGTGTGCCGCCTTTGAATCCGCTTCGATTCTAGGGCTCTTTGTATTAAAACACTCCGAGTCTGGATGTCATTTGTGTTCGTGTATTATTTGTTTGTAAACAGCCCTCGCGATAAAGGATATACCTTGTACCGGGTTTTCATTTTTTTAACAAAAATACTACAGGTTATATTTATTTATTTATTCAAACTTCATGCAACAAGTTGTACATTGGCGGACTTAATGCCTTAGGCATTCTTTCCAGTCAACCTTTGGGCGTTGCAGAGACAACATATAATAGACAACATAGAGATATTTGTGACAGACTTAGAAGAAAGTCTCTGATGAAGAAGTCTATCTGGCTTACACAAAGACACATGCCTTACCCCAGAATCAAACCAGGAACTCGTGACCTGAAGGCGTATCCAACCAATAGGGCATTGGTTTTAAACCACTGCCTATCCGCTTGAGAATGCCAAGCACCATATTTCCATTCATAAAAGATTCACCAGTAAGTTATGGAATGTCTCGTATGTCGTACGAGTTGTAAAACATTTATCTTTTAAGAGTCTGTGAGAAAACGGTCCTTTATACTACTTGCGCAGACATGTTAACAAGGTACTTATCTAATCTTATTTGGGCGCACAGCTGTACGGGCATTGCGACAACTCTGGATCTTGTATGCCAGTCCCGTCATCCCTTTTCCCTCCTGTCCAAACACCGTTTTCACTTATCTCAGAAGAGCTGTCAAAGGGAGGTTCTTGTAGTCGCGTGGGCCTTCATAAGCCTGTCCCAACATTCTATGTCTTGCCAATGCGTTACATTTGCAAAGCATATGTAGCATTGACAGTAGAACCAAACTTCTCCACAGGTTCTGCAGCGCGGGCTAGTCCCATATTATGGAGATCTTCGTTCGTGGCGAGTGTCCGGTGAAGATTACTGCGATTAATCTCACCTGTTTCTGGCTCTATCCTAACAGGTATTTGGAACAGCTTTCATCTGTGTCTCAACAGAAAGTGTTTGGAGTGCCTTAAGGGCTTTGCTTTGGGCCATAGTTTATTAGGTTCAGCTATTGCATAATCACATACGTGACCAGTTAATGCGTGCTCCCAGAAGACAGAAAAAGTGGTATTAAGTGCTTCAAAAGACCGAAGGAGGTCAGATACTACAAGCGATGGTTACATCCAACTGAACACGTAATCTAATGCAATTAGTATTTGGTAACCCAACTACAAAATTTCATAAAACCTAATCTAGGGGTTTCTTGGTCGAACAAATTTGCAAAATATCTCAATCCTTAATCCCATTGGGTACTCCGGTCGTTAGCTCCTCGGTAGATCCGCATTGTAGTCAAACATTACCGCATCGATTACGTCACCTTCAGTTATTATTAGGTAATTAGCAAATTGTCACTTCAATTGTCCAGTTAACTATTCAATAGTAACACTCTCGCGTTGGTTTGTCATCACGAAATTATCAGGTCCGTGAGCATGTCCAAAAACAATATTAATATACTTTTATGAGACTAAATTATATAATAATAATTCTGAAAGTGACTAAAACATTATTCATCCCGTCTTATGCAGCAATTTGTAAATAGCGCGTAAAATATTAAAGAAGAGACATCTATTGGTAAAAAAATAAACTACTTAAGTCAACGCGGATGAACTCGCACGTAACAGCTAGTTGTTTTGGAGCACGTTCCCCTATTCAGGGGCAAAACCCGCACCCCAGATGCGGATAGTCGAGAAACTTCGTTTGTTTTATTGGGTTGTTCGGGGCGCCATTACCATCTTTCCGCGCCCCGGAATCCCCGGGTATATATTATGAGGATTTCTAACGAAAAAAAAGTACCAGCTAGTCACAAAATAACAATAGGTACAAATAACTACAGAGACTAATGCTAGTTATAAATTTAATTAGGCATTCATTAATAACTGTGAAAAACACATACGGAACGGAACGTTATCGTCACATACCATCACCTACTTGTTAAACTGTCCGTAAAGAGATATCCATAAATATCTTACTCATACTTAGAAACCATTTATTTTCCACTCATTTTCTTAAACCTATTGTACGAATTAGTGAGGTATACTCGAATATGTTACCATAATATGCGGCAGGGCATTAGCTCAGTTTACGCTGTGCCACAATTGAGCACATCATACATATTTTTGCGCTAACACAGAAAATACATCATGATCAGTTAAATAAATATATCAAAATCATGAATATGAATAATAAATACTTAAAATACCGAATAAAAATGACAAAGAAATTATACACCAAATCTGAAACAGCCCGGAAACAAGCCTACAGCTAGTATCCTGAACCATCATTATTGTCTATCACTAGTCCATAGCTGAGCAGCTGTTCCCCAGATTTCTGTTGCTACTCCCAGTCATACGAAGATCATAGAACTATCTAATAGGTGGTGTCCACTACGCTTTCCTTTCATATCTGCTGTATCGTCGGTTGAAATGAAATTCATATCTCCCTCCTTTTCCCAATTTGATTCGGTCCGCACCGGTCTCACCTAGTTATCAGTACTACTACTCAGCACATGGATAATCCGCTGCTGTGTCGGGCCTCCTCCAGTTACATGAAGGGTAATTAGTCTACTGTACCATGCTTGCCAGGCGGGTTGGCACAGGGTTTCGTATTAAGTTTTCCTTCTTTTGCTGCTAGGTTATCGTTCTTGTATTTGTCCTTTTGTTTGCTCATACGACACCTGCATCCTGAGTAATGGGATACATAGATGTTCTTGAATCAAATAAGGTTATTTATTTTACGCCTTATCATCTAATTCGATTCATCGTGCAAATATTTCGAGTCACTATCTCGGCGCCTCAGATAATCTGATAACAATCATACGTCACAGGAAACGAAGGAGTGAGCGGCGCCAATGATGTCATAGAAGCGATAATACACAGAATTTTATGATTAATTGGCATTTGTGAACTTTGATATTGTGACATAGCGATTAAATTTGAGAAACTATGTTCTGCCTGTGACTTCAAAAATTTTGGCAGCCATGGCTTATATTAAACATTATATAACTGATATTAAAAATCAGTGTTAAACTTTACTTAACTAATTATTATTGCCATACCACGTGGCAATGCTAGTAGCCTACATGGCATTATAACCGGCTATTATTAGGATTTAATGGTCCGCTCGGCTATCTACCAAGTCAGCCGCCAAGCAGTTTTTCGTCGTATGAATGTGAGAGCCAGTGCCCGACAGGGCATTTTCTTGAATTGCCTGCTCCATCTTAGACCCTCGTCGTGCTTGCTCACGCAGGCACCTTTTAAATCGGATTTGCTGTTCTTGAGATAAAGTGTTCAAACATAATGTTTCTTCACTACATAGTATAAAACAAAGTCGCATTCTTCTGTCCGTCCCTATGTATGCAATAATCTTTAAAACTACGCAACGGATTTTGAAGCGGTTTTTTTAATAGATAGAGTGATTCAAGGGGAAGGTTTTTATGTATAACCCACCCCCGTTTTGCACGGGCGAAGCCGGGGCGGGCCACTAGTTATACATATGTTAGTACCAAATACCAGCGTATGCGTGCAGCTTTTTCCAGGTTGGCTTTAAGTTACTCTTGATAATTTAGTATTATAATTTTTATAATCGAGCCCCGGGAAGAAGGTTGCGCTTCGTTCCACCCGCGCCTTCCAGCGGTGGTACATGGGGGCTGTTACCTAGCTCCTCGTAAACAGAGGGGCTCGTCACGAAGCTTGGGGCACCACTAAACGAAGCGGGCTAAAGCCCATGACGTCGCGGGGCATACTCCCCGATAGGGAAGAGTGAAACCCGTGGCCCTAAATTCGGACAGTCGAGTATCGCCGTCGGCTTTGGTGGGTAGGTCTGGGCGCAACTTACCATCTCTACGCGCCCCGGAGTCCCACGTAACCCGGTCAGTCCCCAACGCCCGGGTATACATGATGATTACCGACGCAATTTTGCAATTTTGTGTCAATGTTTTTGAGTTCAGTTGTTCCAAATATATATGTATGTATACCTGTAACATACAAACCTACAAACAAAAATGTTAACTTAAAAACCTTGCCTCTTTATAATATTAGTATAGATAAACATGTTTATCGGCGTATGATGGTTATCGTCTAAAAAATCTGCACATTGAGATTTTCTACTTTACAATGACGCTAAAAAGGTGGGTACTGGGCGTAATGTAACGTGTTACACAGCGAACATTCGTGCAGTCATAACGTCGTTGGTCGCTGGTTTCCCCGTAACACGACGTACTTAAGACCTTACCCAGCTTAAGACGAATCCTTTATGTGGTAAAACGAAGAAAATGTAGTTTGTACGTTACAGTATACGTAAGTTTATCATAATTATTATATCTGCGATAATGTTATTGCTGCACTATATGCTACTATCGTAAATGCCACTTTCGCCTTGTCGTTGATCAGCGTGGATCAGATCGCTTGTTAGCAAGAATGCCGCCTAAGGGTTAGCGCCCACCACCGGAGTGGCGGCGAAGAGGCTATTTCAGTAACAATTTAATTTCAACCTAAACCGCTTCAGAATACAACTGTATTTGGTACAACGAAATACAACGGCGAGCGACGCGCGGCGAGCGTATTCTAAATACAGATTTGTTCTGAAGCGTTTTAGGTTGAATTTAAATTGTTACTGAAAAAGCCTCTTCGCCGCCACTCCGCCCGTCGGCGCTGACCCTAAATGAACTTAATTTCTTTAAATTTTATTTTTTATTTTATTTTATTACTATTCGGGAATCTTACAGCTAGTACATATTTAAATACAACTTATAAAAATAATGCTGGCCATTTATAAGTTTCCACTGATAATCTAGCCGCAAAGAAAGAAGACTTCATAGAAAACCCTGTGCAAACCCATCTGGCCAGCATGGCATAGTAGGCTCATTACCCGACATGTATTTGGAAGAGGGGCGACTCAGCAGTGGGCCTTGTATAGGCTGAATATTAATAGTAGAGTAGTAATAGGCAAATCCGGATTGACTCGGCACCAGTTTAATTATTAAAAAAAAAACGTTAAAGAAGAATATCCTTGGACATTTCACACAACGCCATCTCGTCCCAAGCTAAGCAACTTAATGCTTGTGTTATGGTAACGAGATGGATGATAAACTACTTATATACATTTTTTTTTATAAATACATACATATTATAGATAGAAAACACCCAGACCCGGATCAAATACTTGTAGGTCGTACAAATATTTCTTCAAGACACCTTGGGAAATAACCTAATTGTTCTTCCAAACATCTGGCGTGAAGAGGTGACATACGGGAGGAAATTTTGTGTGATGAATAAACAATTTCTCAAGTGACGCGTTCATAGAAACTTAGGACATAAGCTTGCAGACTCTAGTTTGTTATAAACACTTATGTCTGTGTACTAGAGTTGAAATAATCAATCAGTCAAGTCGTTCATGGCTAATGGTCTGGGATACAAGAAGCCACTCGTGTGAGATGCGTCATGCCATCATCATCTTAACCGGAATATGTGTGATGTAACAAAAATGATATTATGTTCATAAGCTGGTGATGGGTTTAGAATACATAGGGTCACCACCCCATTCCATACTGCGGGTGTCGTAAGAGCTGACAAAAGGAAATGATAGGGCCGAAAACCTAGGAGAAGGAGACGGATGAGGAAAATTTGAAACGAAACCATGTGCCAACCCGTCTGGCCAGCGTGGGCTCATTACCCTCCATGTAATAGGTGGAGGCCCGACTCAGCAGTGGGTCATTTATGGGCTGAGAAGTAGAACTAGATTAGGCATATCATACAGATACAGTGAGTGAACGTTTACTGTGCAACGTTTCAGCCCATAAATTACCCACAACTGGGTCCGGCCTCCTCCAAATTCATAGAGGGAAATTAGCCTACTCTGCCATGCTAGCAAGACGGATTTGCACAGGATTTGTATCAATTTTTTCTTCTCTTGTGGCTAGGTGATCTGCCTCTTGCGTTATTTTAATTGCCTCTAACGACACCCTAAAGATGGTATAGGATGGGAGATATTGTTACTAGAGGCATGAATAATATTTTTATGTGAAAAAACTAATATTTTTCTAGTCATATCGTGGCGGTTTCACCAAAAGAAAAAAAAGTTTAAATAAAACTAAAATTAAAAAGTAATAAATCGTATTTACTTCGCCTTAATCAGACTTATTATTATAGGAAACTAACAAATGTAAGAAACTTATATAAACAACATACTTGTAGTAATACATAATTTATAAAAAGTATATATTGCGCTCAATCGCTGCCACTTGGCAAAGTACCCAGAAGACTAGCAGGGTTCCATACGTAAATATAATTTGTATTTAAAAAATATAACCTGTGCCGTTTTTTTATAAAATCTTTTTAAATTGACGAGTTGATATGAAAGTGATAAGTGTTTCTTTTCTATTTCCTAAACAAAAAAAATTATTTAAAATCTCGTGTATTAAAAAAAATACGTGTATGTTTGCATTATGTGGGCACCGGTTATAGGCAAAGTAGTGACACCGACGAGTCAAAGGAGTTCTCCAATCTGATTGGCGTATTACAATTGAAATGCGGAGCAGGCCACACACTGCCTCCAGTGAAAGCGGAAGAGGCGTGGTTGTCATTGTCTTCGCCGAATCTGCGCATGCGCGTTTTGGAATACGCCCGCCATCTTTTTATGCCCTGCGATTATCCTGCGTTGGCTTTAAATTGAGGTTAGGTCCTTTATTGATTTTTTAAAATGCTCTATTAATTGAATTTAATAGTTCTCCTTAGTAATTTCAGAATTATTATTATATTCGTAGAATGAACATGTGCCTGAAAGTTATTTGATAATAGCGTCTACCCTCGACTTTGCTTGCATAGACCTAGGACAATAGGTACCCTAATTCCATAGGACAAAAGGTGATAAACTAATCATGCTGCATTCGAAGCGGAGACATCACAACCTGCATCCAGGAAAATAAACTACTACTACTACAGCCCATACGATACATAATTTGTGTGTAACATCTGACCTCCTCCGTGCTTCGGAAGGCGAGTAAATCCCTCGGCCTAACTGCTATTCTACCATCTATGTCAGTCGGTACACGTAGGCAGTAGCGTGAAAATTGACAACTGGTCTTTAAGTATAATTAGCGGTGAACTGCTGAATGTGGCCTGTTCTACATTCATGGAGGGTAATTAGACTACTGTCTGTCTACTGTCTGTCTGTGTTACTAATCAAAGTATCCTTCTGTTGTGGCTAGGTTTGCGGCCTTTTCATTTCCGTTTGTCTGCTCTTACGACACCCTCAGTATGGACTGGGGTGGTGACACTATGTATTCTAAATCCATCACACTATCTTCATCATTGTCATCATTATCATTATCATCACTATCACTACATAGTATAAAACGAAGTCGCTGTCGTCTGTCCGTCCCTATGTATGCTTAAATCTTTAAAACGCGCGTTTTTTTATAGATAGAGTGATTCAAGAGGAAGGTTTTTAAGTATAATACATGCATAATTGCACCAGTGTGAAGCCGGGGCAGGTCGCTAGTTAAAAAATATAATGATGCGCTAGATTGCCTTCTGTAATAAGGTATCCTCGATGAGCGAGTGGTAAGCCGCTATGCTAGGGGCTTCTACGAATTTGAAGTGCCGAGATAATCATTTTGATGGTGTGCTTGTTTGTCCTCAGGAGCGAGATGTCATCGCTACGGTGGTAGAGGTCCGGAGGGCGGCCGGATGCGGCCCGCGCGTGCCCGTCCGCCCGCCGCCTCCGTCACTTAGCGGCCGCGCGCACGCCGCGCTTATCACCCTACACGCATTACTATGCGCATGGCAAGCGCGCTGCCCACTCTGCTCGCGGTACGTAAAATATACGCTTTAAGAAAGGTATTTTGAAATAATTAGCATTAATTAACCTACAAGGAATATATATTAAATTACTTTTATATTACGTATTTGCGTCATATAGAGAGATTATTGACAAATTTGGTTTGGTACTTGGGCACGATGAAAACTTGCCCAATGACCCCGTCGATTGAACTAGTTATCTTGTCTTAGTCCTAGTTTTTGCAAATATATTTTAATTAAGCCTGTAGTATATAATGTCAACATTTCGGAATAGTTCAAAGAATTCTTTTGCGAGAAAAACATTGCATCTTTTCTCTATTATCTTCTTCTTCTCTCGACGTTGGGTTAGCAAGAATGCACATACCTATATCATAATATGGTGCCCTGTTTCCAAAATGGGATCACCTGTTTTCAAAATTTTTAATAATATAACATCAAAAAAATGAAGCCTGAGTAGGGCCTGGAACTGTGGGCCCTGAGTAGGGTCCACAGTTCCATGTTGAGATAAAGCAGAAGCTTTGACTAGTTACAAGCTTCCCTCAAGAAGTTACCAAAATTCTGTGTGTTGCTCTGTAGCCTCCTGATAAGGGGCTGTCCATTCCTCACGTGATGTTTTTTTAACCCCTCCCTCCCCTTTGGTGATACGTGGTGAGGTTTAAGACTACCTCCCCCACCCCAATTATAAATCACGTGTATTTTTAGTACTTACAAAGGATCTTACCCTCAAAGGTGAGTACACTACACGCCGCTTTTCGGTTTAGAGATCATGCGTTTGACCAAAAAATAAATACACCTAATAATCTTATATAGGTATGTCATATTCGACGAACATTCCATCCACGCCATGTGCGTTATTGTCAAATAAGGCGAATATAAAAGCAACGATCGTCGTCGTAGCTATAAATGACCCACTACTCAGTCAGGCCTCCTCCGAATTCATAGAGTGATCCTACAGTGCCACGCTGGCAAGACGGCTTGGTACATGATTTCTCTCTAGTGTTCCTTCTCTTGCGGCAGTTGATCTGCCTACTACGATCCTTCAGTCGCCTCGATGCTTTCAGGGTTGTATAGGTTGGTGACATTGTGCACACGGAAACACCAATAGAAACACAGGGTGGCAACTCATCATTATTACTAGTCCACCATAACATTTTTTTATCTAGATACATTACGTAATGTTAATTTCGATCATGTAACTGTACTCGCAGTTTAAATGTAATATTACAACACGTTTAACATTAATTACAAATTAATAGGGCAGGTCGTCAGCTACTCATCCGCTACCGGCGCGGGGCGTCAATTTGTGAGACATGAGGCAGATTAAGGATTGTGATCGAACATTATACTGTGAATGACTAAATGATTCTAATAGATACCACAACGATTTTATGAAAATAACGTTACATGGTAATTTAAGAAATTGTAAGTGTGGTGACGAATTTAGAGACGTGGTCGCTCACTATGGGCTCCATCAGAAGGCTCAAAGTCACCCAAAGGGCAATGGAGAGGGCTATGTTAGGAGTTTCCCTGCGAGATCGAATCAGAAATTAGGAGATACGCAGGAAAACCAGGGTCACCGACATAGCCCACAGGATTGTCAAACTTAAGTGGCAGTGGGCAGGGAAAATAGTTCGCAGGACCGACCCCCGATGGGGCAGAAAGATCCTAGAGGGGCGACCGCGTTCCGGAAGGCGCAGTGCTGGTAGTCCTCCCACACGGTGGACCGACGACCTGGTTATGGTCGCCGGAAAGCAATGGATGCGGGCGGCCCAGGACCGGCCTTTGTGGAGATCTGTGGGGGAGGCCTATGTCCAACAGACCAGCATTCAATCCTAAACAAAAGACTAAGGAACTCAAGAGGTGCACAACATAGCATCTACAACAGCGTTTCCTAACGTGGTGCCCGTGGGGCAATTTCATAGATAGGGTGGGCAATTTAGAAATAGCCTTTCGCTTGGTTAAAAAGGTTAAAATTTATGTATGGGTGGTTTCAAATTTTAGAAATGGTAAGGTGGCATTCCCAAAAAAAGGTTGGAAGACACTGCTCTAGAAGGGCTCACAAGTAACATTGGTATTTGGCTTGGTGAAAAATTTGACTTTTGATAAACCAAAATAGTTTTAATTAATATTCCGTGTGGTGACGGATTTAGAATACATATTGTCACCACCAGAACACACGAATTTATTGAGGCTTATGTGGACTGCATACTTTTATAAAAAAGTTAGATAGAATAGATTTGACTTCGCTTGAGTTATGTCAAAATTGATATATTCTTTTTGATTTAAAATTTTACCGCCATCGTTGCAGCTAGAGCTGAAACAAACCGCGTAAATCCGCACAAGGATCATCGTAACCGATAAAGTCGAACAAATAAAATCAGAACGCCTTCCAATGCAATAAATTGTTATCACTACGCTGATGAGCGAAAACCCGACGGAATTTAAATAAAGCGGTTCAGAGTAATCGTAACGCCACATTTTTCGATACACGGTCCACGCGTGCAGTGTTCCATCGGTTGCGGGCAACACTAGTCGCCACACATCTCGGGCCTAGCCGCGTCAATTCGTAAATGGAATCGAAATATTGAATATGAATTAGTAACGCGTACCAGTAGTGATGTGCAGTTTTTTAAAACGTTACTCAAAAGTGTCATAACGGATTTTCAAATGAACGTAGTGCGCGCTCGTTTTATGTATGATTTATTCAGTACATAAGAATAGTTTAATTTTGCTTATGGCAATTAAAATGGTGAGTTGTTTATTATTATACATTAATTATTATATTATAATTTATTTCCTATTTTAATACTGATATTTTTTATCTAATACTTAGTTATATTTTATAAACTATTCACTTATTCAAACAATTGAGACTGTATCTGACTCATAATTAAGCCATTTTAATACTAATATATAATTAAATATAAATAAAAAGCGAGGAGCTTTTTATTTCTAATAGTAGAACAGCTAAAATTAAGCTATAGGTATTAGCAAAATCCCCAATAAATGTTAAATCTGACACCACGTTACTCAACCGCTATAAAATTTTGTAAAATCATTTTTAATATCTCGCGCATCGGGGCCTACTTAATAAAATGCGTATATTAAATACAATTCGGAGGCCAATAAAGATTTTATGTGCGAACGTTTCAATCGTCTATAAAACCTATACGAAAATGTAGAGCTCAGTTAACACAAACATTAAACAATTTCCTACTTTCCCCATTACATTCGTTAGTGCTTATCACAGTGGTAGTTTTGTGGTAGTATGAAAACCTGATCCCAAAAAAACGGTTTTAGTAAACATAGCAATAAAAAAATTGTTTAGTCCGTTTTACCAAGACAGTTATTGGCAACTGGTAACGCTAGGAACAATTCAATCATAAAAAACGAAAGAAATCGTTCTAAATTTAAAAGCGCTACATTTTTGAATAGAAATAAAAATCTTGAGTAACTTCACATCTTATGTGTATTCAGGTCGATTAAGGAGCAATTTCAATATTTATATTAAGATTACTTACATAGAACTGATTACAGATGAAATAACCGAAACATGCAAGTACATGGCAATTAAAACTATTTTTTTTAAACAATTTAACCTAACTAACCTGTCCGGCTGCCGCGGTAGTATATCACGCTAATCTTTAAAATAAACTATAATCGAGAAACAGGGAATTTATAGAGATGTATTCTACAATTTTTATCACGGTTAATAGAAATTTATAATACAGCCCAGCCTCTAAAACCTATTTTAATAATTAAACTAGTAGCAAATCAGTCCAGCTCTAAATGAGCTAATGGAAATTGTTCATTATACGCGTAATTGAATATACCGTCAAATGACTAATAGCGTCCCATTCTTCTGCACGTGTGAATACTTAAGTTCCCTCGTATGCACTACAGTTTAACACCATTTTCCAGTTTCCTATTTGAAATTCTTGAAGGGCTATTTACTTTAACACGCCCGAGGTCATTGTATCGGCACACATTGTTCTAGTCGTGATCGACGCGACCGATAAAACTAATTGCAGTTTCCATTACAAAATCAAAACTTAAATTAATCGGTTTGAGAATTAAGGAAAACAAAATCGAATGGGAGCATAAACATCGCATCACTAAAACCACTAACATTCGTTCTCGATACGATTTGAAATTGGAATCGAAATATAATGTTCGATTATAAACGAAAGACAATGAACGAAGTGAGCATCTCAATTTTTTTTATTTCTAATACAAACTAAATGTTTCAATGCTTTTTCGCCAACATTTTGTTGAAGTGCGTGAATAGTAATATCATATGACCACACACAAGCATATAATTCTATGTGATCGATGTAGAAGCAAGAAAAAGGTATCTTGCTGGAACAAAGTATTGTAAGTTAGATAGCAATAAATATTTGCGTATGGTAAGGCTATAGGTATGTATATCTACAGGGTGTTACATGTACACAAAACCATGTTGCCATCTGACCTTTCTAACTTGAAGTATGAGGGCGCAATAGACGTTTTTCTGAACCAAAATTTTACTACAAAACAGAGGTTCCAATACAAACTAACCAACAGCCTATGGTTATTATTATCCTACAACCCCAGCTGAGTTCCATTATGTTTCTTGTATTTTCTGAGCTTGTTCCGCAAGGTATAATTACGTCATCAGTTGGTGACCAAAATTGAATACAGACATGTAAAATTTCATTTTAACACTTCCTTTCATTTTACAAAAAACCTTTCATTTTACAAAAAAATTGTACACAGTTTATCTATCATTAGCACTATCGATTCTTTCGATGTGGCTGTAGGGGTTATAGTACATCCTGTATAAACTTCGAAATGAGACTGAATGATCCGTAAACATTTAGCTTTTAGATTCCCCTTAAACTGTCTGTAAATGTCATGGCGACATAGCGTTATTCAGCGACATAGAATCGCATTTTTATATCAAGAACTAGCTGTACCCTGGGCATGTTGCTACGCCACGAACTAAAAATAAATTTGAAGGAGACATTATATAAATATTCTTTTTTTTTGTTCTGATACCTTCGTGGGCTCATGCACAGCACTTTGCTGAAAATAATCACATCATCAAATAGATAGTTTACGATTATTTAAAGGAATTAGAGACACACATTCATCATCATCACTACACAGTATAAAACAAAGTTGCTGTCGTCTGTCCGTCCCTATGTATGCTTAAATATTTAAAACTACGCAACGGATTTTGAAGTGGTTTTTTAATAGATAGAGTGATTCAAGGGGAAGTTTTATGTGTGTAATACATGCATAATATTATAGAGAAATACTGATAAATTTAGATGTTCACCATTGCACCCGTGCGAAGCCGGGGCGGGTCGCTTTTTATACATATATAAGAGAATGACAAAGTCATCAAAAAAGAATTACAAGCGATGGGTATAACCCTTCTTATCATAACCACAAGACTGACTGATATTTTTAAAATGTTGTATTGACAAAAAATATGTACATATTATTTATCTATGAATCGAAATAAAAACATATTACATTTAATAAACGAATTAATTTACAAAGAAACTTACAATATACAACCTTTGCGTCAAGCAAATGTTGTATATTGTTGGCTACTTACATTTATTACAGCAGAATTTACAGGCTCTTACAAAGTATGCGCACAAAGTTTTTAATAGTATGCCAGCACCAAACGATCTTATTCATAAAAGCTGTAATTTTATCGAAGCTTTACAAAATATCTCTGACTTTCTCATTCATCGTTTCAGCCCATAAATAGCCCACTGCTGAGGCGGGCCTCAACCTATTACATGGAGGATAAAACGCCTGTAGGCACAGTAGTGCAACGCTGGCCAGGCGTGTTAGTGCAGGGTTTCGTATCAAGTTTTCCTTCTCTTTCGGCTAGGTTTTCGGTCTTGTCATTTAATACTGTCGGCTCTTACGACACCTTCAAAATGGAATGAGGTGGTAACACAATGTGCTCTAAATCAATCACCACACGGAATTCTTGGTTTGGTAAAAAATTGGAGATTTGATACGTGTACCATCTATATTTTCCGTTCCTTTATTTCTTGAGGTTCCATAATTTGAATTTAAAGAATATCTTAGATGGGATGAGTAGTAGTAGTGCCAAGCCAAGTACTTATGCGGCTTGTGAGACCTTCTAGGGGTCTAGGGAACATCGGACAGTGAATTGCTTCCAGTAAGAACCGGTCTCAACTAAGACGAATCATTCATTGTAAACGCTTATTTTAATATCAATGCCAGTGTCAGTGTTACAATCCGGTACCTACAATGGGTCAGTTGTCAAGTCGGGGAGAGATAAGTGTGGTTCGATAGAATAGGTACCCTTCATCATTACAGCCAAAAGCCGTCTACGGTCTATAGGTCTCCCCTGGGAATTTCAACAAAAGCTGGTTCTGAGGCTTCCTCATCCTTCGGTTTCCGGCGACCTTAACCAGGTTGGCATAAAATTCCATTTATCTACCTTCAAGTAGCCGTTATGTTATCTCAAGTTGTGGTTGCAGAGATGCGTCGCAGAATTATTGCGGAAATAAATATGTATAAACTTAGTTTTGATAACTTAAACTTCATTTCGAGACAAAATCGTTTTTCAGGCTCTATTAAATGGAATCCCACACCAAACAGCAAATACGAAGGGCCTTAATTAATTGAACTAGTAAAACTAGGTAGGTATCGTCCCGTCTCGCGGCTGGGTATCTATGATAGTCTTCCCCGCAAAAAATAAAAAAGTACAGTAATAGATTTGCCGGCAGTAAACTGTCCGAAAGAATACACAACCTATAGGTACCATCCTATAGAATAAGAATAGAAGAATAACCTATAGGTACCATCCTGAGAAAGAACTCACAAGGCAGATCACCTAGCCGAGAAAGAGAAGAAACCTTGTGCCAACCCATCGAGCTAGCATGCCACAGTAGGTAAACTCCATGTATTTGGCTCAGGCTTCAGGCTGAACTCGGCAATGAGTCCTTTATTTATGGACTGAAACGTGGAAACGTTTATCAGTCTTTGTCCCATGGGATGCAGGATTGTTGTATTACAAATGAATACAGACTTTTTAATTTAAACTTGTTCCAAAATTTGTGACATGTTTTTAATTATAAAATAATGTAAAAAAATAGAATCTTAATTTCTTCTTATTATTGTTATAAGAAAAACAATCCTTTATTTTGTAACAGCTTATTGTGATAACAATAAAACGTGTTGCAAGTGTATTTATTACGTAGCGCCATAATGAAACCACAAATTAGATGTCCATAATTCAAATAAAATTGTGTCAGTGGGCAATTGGGTACCAAATTGTCGTATTTTCAAGAACAGCATAATTTTTTAGTATAAACTAATGTTCTTAAGGAGTACTAATGAAACATGTATGTTATTTCACTCTTAGTACTTTTTAACTGACTTCAAAAAAAGGAGATTCTCAATTTGACTGTATTTTTTATATTAATTACCTCAGAACTATCGACTGGATGAATCGATTTTAATTATACTTTTTATATTTAGAAGAAGTTTATATCGAATTTGCTATTGAACTTGAAATAAGCAAACAAAACGATTTGTTGTAAGGCAAGTTATTTTTAACAACTTACGGTTGGTTTCGAGTTTTAAGTATCTACAAAAAATAAAAACATTTTGACAAAAAAATTAAGCTGACTTCAAAAACTTAAAAGCGAAAAATAACAAATTTTTCTACGTGTGGGAGCAGAATGAAAACTTCTCCACCGCGCGTTGGGAAATAACGCGTGCTGTAAAAGTCAACAAAACCCAGCACGCTTGGTGGTATGATCTAATGGTCCGCCCGTCTAGCTACCACCCTCACATCTGATACCGGCGCCAAGTATTTTTACTGTGTTTCGTCGTGTATATGTGAGAGCCGGTGCCCGACAGGGCATTTCCTTGAATTGCCAGTGTCAATTTAAGTTTAAGGCACCGATTTGACGGTTATTTATGGCTATTTTTCGTTTTTAAGTGTTTGAAGTCATCATCAGCCTATTTCAGTCCACTGCTGGATGTAGGCCTCCCCTATGGCTCGCCACTGAACCCGGTCTTCGGTTCTATGCATCCAGTTACTGCCGGCTGCCTGTCGCAGATCGTCGCTCCATCTAGCAGGGTCGCTCCATCCCAGGTTTCCACTGTAGCACCAGTTTTGAAGTCGGTTTACAGTAATCCATAAGGTTTTCAGTTTGATTGTTTAATTAAAAAATAAGTAATTCCGATCAACAATATATTTTTATGGCTCGACTAAATGCTCTATTTGTATTAATACCATGACTTAAGTTTCCGAATTTTCCGCCAATAAATTCTTGCTTTTTATAACAAAAATAAAGATTATTTATGACAATAACAGTCTGAATGATAAGCGCCGGACGAACTTGTGAATTAAAATATTTCTGATATCGGTGAATATCTCATTTTTACGATTCGATACGTAGTAATCTTTTGAACACACCCACTCGATATATTAGGTGTCTAATAAAGCTGATAATATATTCCTGTTTAACTTAAAAAGGTACAGACTGATTCATAATCATATGACATGGAATACAGGCACTAATAGTTGAGCCGATTTACAAATTATCATATTTGCGAAAGCCATGAAAGGAACTATGTCTGGAAAGAAATTGATTAATGGATATAATAAGACTAACAACAAGTGGAGCTATAAAGAAGTTGAACTGCGGCCTTTCCGAGAGACGAAATACTGGCAGGGTTATTATCCTCGTCGCGGAGCATACTCCCCCAACGGTTTTAGTGGGTAGGGCGGGGTGCAATTTACCATCTCCGGAGCCCCGGAATCCATGAGGATATCCGACGTAAAAAAAGAAAACCGCCATATAATGGGAGGAAATCCGACACTGTATTGTTTAGGGTATTTTTAGTGTCTAAAAGAAGTAGCGGCTAAAGGAAATTAGTTCTGCCCTAGAACAGAGACCAACCTGAAAGAAAGAAATGTATTTGGAGGAGGCCCGACTCAGCAATAAAATGGCCTAATGATGAAGATAATGATCATAAATTGACGAGATGCATTCTCTAACAATTAATAACACACACTATTATAAAACGCTTTCAATCGTTACCAAATTTTCCTACCGTCATGATAAAAGAATTTATCAATGTCTCCATAAAAAACGGTATTTAGTACCTACCGTCGCGTGACGGAGCAGTACCAAGAAAAAAATAATGCTACCGATTGGAAATCCCTATAATTTACTTATATAGACAATAGAAGTATCATATAAGTCTTATAACTTGTAATATACAACTAAAGATAAATTCACGTAGGTACCGTTTCTGTGTCAATGCATTTCTGATCTTCGCAATGAGAAAATTGAATTCAATTAAGAATGACGTCCCAAGGCATTAATTTGTTATTAGCAAAGAATTCTCCATAATTATTTTACCCTAGTTTACAAGGACCTTTTTTGCCTGTGCTTATCCAAATTCCTCAATTTTGTAAATCGGACTAATAATTCAAGTCTTGAAAATATAAAATAGACACTCGAGTTTTCATTGATTCCCTATAAGCTGGATTTGCCTGGCCTGCCCGTGAATACGTCATTACAAATTATGTGTCAAAAGTCCTCATCAATCTCGTTTGTACGTTGTTTTTTATTCGTAGCCTCTTGTTTTTACGAAACTAGAGGCTAAGAGGTCCCGCAAAAGGGATGAAACGTGTTCAGCTCGTAATTTTTTTTACAATACGTATCAATACGGTTTCTCTACAAACCTCGAAAATACTTTTATCAATATGCACTGGAGGGACAAAAAGCTCCGTTTCTTTTTGATTTATTTGACTGGCCTAAAATTTCCGTGTGGCGATACCATCCTGAAATTACAGGGCTGAAAACCTAGCCACTAGAGAAGGAAAGCTTGATACAAAACCTTTTGCCAACCCGGCTGGCCAGCGTGGCACAGCAAGCTACCCTGCGAATTTATATTCTTTCATAAATCGGCCTTTCAATGATCCAGCGATCATTCTTACCACGCACGTGCATACTCTGGAATGAACTACCGGCGGCGGTGTTTCACGAGCGCTACGACATGTCCTCCTTTAAACGAGGTTTAAAAAGAGCTCTCACTTCACGGTAGGCATGCCAAAGTCCATGGGCGGCGGTTTACACTTACCATCAGGTGGGCCGCTAGCTAGTTTCCCTCCAAGGGCAATAAAAAAATAAAAATTGGTGGAGTAGGCAATGAATCATTCGGACCTCTACATGGGCAAGGAAGATGACTCATTCATAATTCGATTATTTAAACAACGTAAGTGGTAGTAAAACTATTTGTGCCACTCTTATCGCTTATCCCATGCCCTAAGAATTCATTCCAAAATAAAAGTACACAAATAAGACAGCTGCGTACTCGTCTAATAAACCTTTCAAAGTTGGCGGCGTCAACGCAATGCGATTGCAACGTCATATAAATCAATTTCAATTCCACGGTGTTAGCTGGGGACATAAATTAACACGTCATAAGTAGACAGGCGCACGCTTTCAGCTAACTGCAAGGCATGTCTAGACGGGAGGTAATGGTCTGAAATAAATTATTTATTGCCTAATTATTCGTTATCATCAACACCAATACCATCATCACTATCACTACCATCAGCACCATCACTACCGTCATCACTATCACTACCATTATCACTATCAGTACCATCATCAGTCATCGTAGTCCTCAATTTAAATGAGTCTACTACATGTATCAACGTTTCGCTCTCTTGCGACTACGTTATTTGCTTCGAGTGTTTCTTTTGTTACGTCATTCTCAGTGGTTTTCATTGTCTTTTCACGCCTCACGGACATATATCTTACGCATTTGAAGTGTTTAAACACTTCCGTGATTAAACATAATTTATCCTTCTTCCTTGCATTTTTTTCAATTTCATTGCAGTCGGCACTAGTTTAAGAAATATTTCATTCTCCATGACACATCTAGTGAGACAATAGGTAACTACATGGTTAGATCAACTGTTGGTTTTCAGGCTAAAAACTACCGACGTCTTTACGTGCCTTCTGAAGCGCGAAAGAGATCAGATGTTACCAATTATGGACAGCCATCCAACATTCGGCAGAGCCTAACCTTGCTTAGCAACAGATATAAATACAAGTATAAACTACTTACAGTCATACAACAAAATGTAGGAAACTTAACGTCGAAAAAGGTTAATTAAACGTAATTAAAACTAATGAATAACAAATCCAATTTACTTCAGTGCTACTGAATTATTTCGATACGTATAGGATGGAACAAAATGGTATTTATACTTCGTTTGACGTTGACGTTCATCGTATAACGTTTACTGGTAAACATTGGACTTCCCCATGGATCGCTACGAAGAACAGTTGTAGGTACACAAATCGTATCTACTGACACAGGACTACTCATGTGAGGTCAAGTGTGGTATTTCTTTTTTCAAATGATGACACTGTTACCAACTTATACCTATCCTGAGGGTGTCTTAAAAGGCGACCGGAAAAGAAGTAAAACTTTTGCCTGTAAAACTTGCCAGCGTGGCACAGTAGGCTATCCTCTATTAGCCTACTGTGCCACGCTGGCAAGACGAGTTGGCAAGGGGCTTTGACCCGAGCAGTGGGTCATTTATGGGCTGAGTAGTAGTAGTAGAAAAACAGTAAGTAGACTGCGACCTTTTCCTTTAAATAAATGGTGTAGTAGATAACAATCTTAAAGGGTAAAAGACGGATGAAAACAGTCCATTTGTTACGTCTAGTAAACACTTAACATTGATACAAGGGCAATGAGAACTTAATTCGACTTTGAATTCTTCAACGTCGTCTTTTCATTAGTCACATAATTGTTAAATGACTCAGCGTTAGATTTTTAAATAACATGGCTCTTTGTTAGTACTATAAAATATAACATTAACACTAGCACATTCTATTCTAAAGAAATTGTTAATGTATTGTTGCGACTTTAATGTAAGACGGACATAACTCAAAAATATTATTTTGTGTATTCTCGGTATATTAAAACTATATGTATACTAGTAGCCCGCCCCGGCTTCGCCCGTGAAAAGCGGGGGTGGGTTATACATATAAACCTTCCTCTTGAATCACTCTATCTATTAAAAAAAACCGCGTCGGAATCCGTTGCGTAGTTTTAAAGATTTAAGCATACATAGGGACGGACAGACGACAGCGACTTTGTTTTATACTATGCAGTGATAGTGATACATACATATAATCATGCCTCATTCCCGTAGGGGTAAGCAGAGATCACTTCTTTTCACTTTCTACGATCTTTACATACTTGTTTCGCTTAGTCCACTTTCATTATTACCTTCATACATGCTCATCGGTTTGGAGTATACTCTTGACCTAAGCTAATTAGTAGGTAATAGTATCTTTAAAAAAAATGTGACTGTTCACGACAACTAACACTCAACCCATAAATGACCCACTGCTAAGTCGAGCCTCCTCCCGTCACAGGGATGGTGTTTAACCTACTGTACCATGCTGGTCAGTCGGGTAGTCACAGGGTTTCGTTTCAAGTTTTCCTTCTATTGCAGCTTGGTTTTCGGGGATTTCCATCTGTCGACTCTTACGACACCTTCAGTATAGACTGAGATGGTGACATTATGCATTCTGAATCCATGGCCACACGGACAACGAGAACAACCAATTCAAAATTATGTTTTTTTTTATTTACAAATTCTTGGATAAACTCGTCTAAACTATACAACAGGGCGCTGGGCAAGGGCGTCGCCAAGGGGGGGCAGGGAGGGGCAGCTGCCCCCTAGAGATTCTAAAAAAGTTGCCAAATATAATGCAACCAAAGTCCTAAGTCTTTGAGTTGATTTGCTTGAAGTTCAAGCCTTGAACAAACATTCGCGTACGTCGAAACTCGAATGAATTCACCAATTCCACTCCTAATATTCCGTACGCTCAACTACGCTCTGCTCTACTCTATCGTTGAAGCGGGAGAGGGGGAGTGGGGAAGCAACATGTAACCGCTTTAGCGTCTGTCTGTCATTTATTCGTATATCGTACATATTTACCTACAATTCATACCTACTTTTCTCATTCATAGAGAATGAGAAAAGCATGAATTGTAGTAGGTAAAGTCAACTTGCCCCCCCCCTGCGCCATCGGCTGGCGACGCCCTTGGCGCTGGGGAAATGCACTGGGCATGCGTCAGGCTGAAGCCCGGCTGCTATGATGCTAATTATGGGGGGCATATGTTGTATACATGTATTTGAAGCTATCCTTAAAGAAGACAACTCTATAAATAATCCTGAAACTTATGTATAATTGTGCATAAAGCAATATTAACTTAGACATTACAAATCGTACTAATCTAATAATTATCTTGTCTCGTAAATTCTAAAATCGAATATCCGCGGAACGGACTGACAGACGTTTCGGTACACCCACCGTCTATCTAAAATACGAAAACCATATGGTAATTGTACTAGTTCTAATTTGTAAATGATTATATTACAAGCGACAGGCCACGCAATGTTTGATAACTTCATTTGCTAAATTCACGTCTGGAACGGGTTTCATTTCCTAGTATTTTGCGTCGCGTTCCTAGATTTAATTTCAGCAGAACGCATTTATTATCGGATAAGTCTCAGTGAAATGACAAAATGTGAAAGGTTATTACGTGAGTTCTAGAATCGAGATTGTTTATGAAATAACATCGAGTGTCTTTGACGATTTCCCGATAGGTGATGTCTAGTATTGACATTAATGTGTTACAACATGGTTCCAATTACGTTAACCTTTTCAATAAAGCCTTTTAATACTACTTTGATGGTAGTAACACATTTTGTTGTTTGATATACGTCGTATTATTGGAAATTTAAATGGAAAGACAAACATAAAGTAATTTGATTTTTTTATTCTGATTAATTACTTAACATTCAAAAGGAAATTTATTTACGTAGGTTTCATCACAAAACTCTTATAAAACGTCATATTTATAAATACCATTATCATCTTACGGCCCCTGTCCCACACTAGGTGGTAGTCTCCACACACACCTATCAGTCGTCATACCTGCATAAACACCGTTCACACACAATTCTTCACTCCTACAATCCCGCCAACTCCCCTGATCGCTCACAATCCCTGCGTTCACTCACATTCATGCCGAAATTACCACCGGTTCGGAAGGATGCTCTACAGAGAAGAGCCAGCAAGAAACTCTGTAGTTGCTATTTAAAAAAAATATTGATCTTGTTTTTCCTAATACAGATTGTACGGGTTTGTTCCCTACGGTAAGTTACTGCAGTATCTAGTTTTACAAAATTACCGGAAATTAACTAAGTCAAATAAAGTAATTAGATAAACAAATATTTTAATTAAATCGAACATTTACACCACACTGCATTGGGCCAAATGAAGCTGAACAAAAACTGGCAATCTTATCCAAACAGACAGGTACCAAATCAAAGGGTTCCGGGACGGGCCAATGTTTGATGGAAAGTTTGTCCAAACACGACTCGGTTTATGTAGAACATATCTTTGGACACCTCCGTTGGTATTGGAGACCATTTCCTGTTTGGTCACGATAAGGGACAGTCAATATTGTGTCAGACAAGTGGGGGCGTACCGTTTCGGTATTTTTACTTTCGTTTAACCTGTGTTGTGGATAGAGATAATAAAACGTAACATAATGATATCTTACTGTATCTAATATTGTAATCATAACTTTATCGTTAACTTTTACTATCTATGCTAGAAAGTCGGACGTTATTTGCAGCGTTTTAGTCACAGGTCTAGGGGTAATGTTCAGTTAAGTTATGCAATTTAAATAACACTATCACTACATATTATAAAACAAAGTCGCTGTCGTCTGTCCGTCCCTATGTATGTATAAATCTTTAAAACTACACAACGGATTTTGAAGCGGTTTTTTTTATAGATAGAGTGATTCAAGAACAAGGTTTATATGTATATTACATGCATAATTGCACCCGTGCGAAGCCGGATTGGGTCGCTAGTCTTATATAAAGTGGAATTTATTGCTTCGGTAATATATTTAGGTTAAGCGATTATCATTGCATGAGCTATACATGATAGAAAATATGTGATGCCGGATTAAGGAATATAGTTAGGCAGAAAAATGGCCACAATAAAAATACAATAAAAAATTATCGGAAATTAACTAAATCAAATAAAGTAATTAGTTAAACAAAACATTTGAATTAAATCGAACATTTACACCACACTGCATTGGGCCAAATGAAGCTGAACAAAAATTGGCAATCTTATCCAAACAGACAGGTACAAATCAAAGGGTTCCGGGACGGGCCAATCGAATTGGCTCATTACGAGGGTGAATCAAAAAATTCTTGGAATCAATATTAAAAAATGCAAAGATTTAAATAATAATATTTTATTTTTCTACATAATCTCCCTCCAATGCAATGCATTTAGAATAACGCGTTTCTAACTTCCTTATTCCTTGTGAAAAAAAATTATTTTCTTGACTCTCGAAAAAGTCCTCTACGGCAGCTATAACCGCGTCATTATCGTGAAATTTTGTTCCACGAATTTCCTCTTTTAATTTTGGAAATAAGTGAAAATCACTTGGGGCTAAGTCCGGAGAATATGGTGGGTGGTCAAGGAGATTGAAGCCAGCACAGCGGATTGCGTTGAGCGCAACTTCCGATCGATGGGCAGGAGCGTTATCTTGAAGGAACAACACGCCCAACGACAGTTTTCCACGACGTTTTTCTTTAATCGCTTCACGCACTTTCGGGATTAAATTTGCATAATAGGGTCCAGTTATCGTCTGGCCTTTTGGCATGTAATCAATAAAAAGGATTCCTTCACTATCCCAGAACACAGAGGCCATAACTTTGCCAGCGGAAGGAGCAACTCGAAATTTCTTAATGGATGGAGAGGATGGTCGTTTCCAAGACATGCTTTGTCTTTTAGTTTCAGGATCAAAATGGTGGACCCACGTTTCATCCATGGTGACAAGACGACGGCAAAAATTATCCGAATCACGCTGGAACATTTCGAGATTACGCTTGGAAATTTCCAAACGTCGCTTTTTGTTTTCGTCGGTTAACATTCGTGGCACCCATCTTGCAGACACTTTTTTGAACCCCAGTGAATCAATTAAAATGGATTGAACGCTACCAAAAGATATCTTTAGGATCTCAGCTATATGTTTTATAGTCATTCTTCTGTCTTCCAAAACCAGATTCTCAACCTTTTTGACATTTTCTTCTGTAACGGAGGTTGAAGGCCGCCCAGAACGCGGGTCATCTTTACAGCTTGATCTACCTCTTTTAAATTCAGCCACCCAGTACGCAACCGTAGAATAGGGTACAGCATCACCCCCTAATGTCTGCTGAATGTCCAAAAAAATTTCCTTCGTAGACATTTTTTTCAAACTGAGATATTTTATCACCGCACGTAACTCACTTTTATCCATAATTTTGACTTTTTAGCAACTCGTTGCACAAAAAAATTTATTACATGCGAACGAACTGACAAAAACAAGTGACAGTCTGCATAAATATAGTGTGATAGACACTCTTTAATTTGAATATCGAACTTGATCCAAAAAGGTTTCATATATATGCACTTCTAAGAACTTTTTGATTCACCCTCGTAGATCTCTTTTGATAAGTAAAACAATAAAATAAAATTAACACTTACCACCGGTTCGGAAGCTCTACAGTGAAGAGCCGGCAAGAAACTCTGTATTACCATTTTTTTTTATATTGCCATTTTTAGGTACAAGGCCGGGACAAAGCAGATTTGTGAGAGCAAACTCGCGCATTAGTCGTAAAGGGCAAAACATCAGCAACATCTAGTCAATTATAGTAACTATTTAATACCTCAGCCAACCAACCCCCAGCAACGGCATCTGTTTACAATCATAGGCCATGAGACAGCCAGCGCCCTCCTCAACCATATTGCAGGCAGAGAATGAAGAATGAAGTAATACTTGATGAACCCTATGCATATCTGTAAACGAGCGTGATATATTAGGCTAAATTTCCTCCATACATTACAGAGTTCAGTCTACAAATGAATGGGCCGAGATAATCGTAACACCAATCATGTGCATTTTAATGAATTTATACCCATCGAGAATAACTGTCCAAATACCAAAAATATCATTTTCATATTTAGTCGTGTGAAGTTGTGAAATATTACTTATGCTTAGCCCCGCACTATGGCTACTATTACCAGCAGCATTACCTTCTCATTTACTTTCATGAACTTAAATTTGCAATGTATTTATACGCGAAATCACTTGGTTCGTAAATAACATCAGACCGTTAAAAAGGATTAAATCAGTGGAACTTCGAAGTCACGTCACTGGAGAGGTTTAAGGTTGATTGTTTGACATACAATTCGCTTCGCTGCCTCGGCTTACCTCTGGACGCCTTGTGAAAGGATAATAACTTTGCGAAGCGTACATGACGTTTTTGTAATTATTTTTAAGGTATAAGCATGAACGACGTTTTGATTGTTAAAAAAATTAAATTCATTTTTCGGGTTACCACCAGAAGCATTTCGTACGTGCGATTAAATATGGTGACAACTTAAAAATAATTAATTTTGAGGAAATTAAGCGTTCATGGTTAGGTGACATAGTGAGCACTACCGCTCTAATATACGGGGTTTTTTTTTACGGTAGATACCCAGGTGTTGAGACTGACAGGGTTAAGTGGGAGTCTGGGGTACGTAGAGATGGTCAATTACGCCCCGACCCACCCACTAAAACCGACTGTGATCCTTGACTCTCCGAAGCAGGGCAACGGGATTCAGTCCTAACAGGGAAGGAGACCCTGGGGACCTTGGGCCGCCTTGTTTAATGGAGCCCCAAGCCCCGAGGCACTAATATCTAGCTGCAAGAGAATTTGCCTCCCAGAGCAGTATATACAGCAGTGGTTGAGCGATCGACTGCTGCGCAGCATGTCGCGGGTTCGATTCCCCGCACGGAAGTAATATTTGTACGACCTACAAGTATTTGTTCCGGGTCTGGGTGTTTTCTATCTATAACTAGTGGCCCGCCCCGGCTTGGCCCGTGCAAAGCGGGGGTGTGTTATACATATAAACCTTCCTCTTGAATCACTCAATCTAATACAAAAAACCGCTTCAAAATCCGTTGTGTAGTTTTAAAGATTTAAGCATACATAGGGACGGACAGACAAAAGCGACTTTGTTTTATAATATGTAGTGATATGTCGTCTCTGTAGAGGAAGATGTAACTAAGTCTTAAAAAGTTGTTTGGCAATTTTCAACTTAAGGTATCTTAGGTTGAAAATTAATTACATAATTATGAAGACTTACTTAATTCTCGCTCTACGGGGACGATGTATGTATTTAAAAAAAATGTATAATAAGTAGTGTATCATCCATCTCGTTACCATAACACAAGCATTAAGTTGCTTAGCTTGGGACGAGATGGCGTTGCGTGAAATGTCCAAGGATATTTATTATTATTATTATTTATTATTAGACTAATTCCCTCAATCAATCCGAAAATAGATGTCCTACTTTATTTTAAAGAATGGATGTAACTTATTTAAGACAGTTGAATATTTTGACGACGTTGTCATACCTGCCCATGACTGCCTCGTTGGTCTAGTGGTTAGATACTTTGGATCAACGGGTCCCGGGTTCGATTCCCGGGTCGGGCAAGTGTCTTTGTCTAAACCAGAGGCACTGGCTCGGAGTCTGGGTGTCATTTCTATCTATAATACGTATGTATTTACAAAAAAAAATGTATATAAGTAGTTTATCATCCATCTCGTTACCATAACACAAGCATTAAGTTGCTTAGCTTGGGACGAGATGGCGTTGTGTGAAATGTCCAAGGATATTTATATTTATTTATACCAGTTATAAAAAAAGTAATTGCTATATGTATCTGCAATACTAAGTACAAGACTATATTTGAAGTTATGGATTTTTATAGCTAGATTTTGAAAATTCTATTTTATGAGTTATGTCACTATTTTATGTAAGATGCGTTTTTATTTGGTATGAATATTAATTTACCTAGAACAATTATGTTGGATGAAATTAATAACCTTGACCTATCACAACTCCTCTCACTTGTTGGTATAACTGCAAAACTAGATTTGCAGTTTTAATAAAACCGAAATCATTGACCTTCGTGAAGCAATTTCCTAGCTTTATGTATACAGTAAATAACAAACCAGTAAACACACCGAAATTATACTATTAAGACACATCCAATAGTAATGTTAATTTTTAGTTGCGTTTGCGTCTTATCAAAAGCTACGACAAAGATTTTTTTTTAAATTATTAATATCTATCATATACCTAAAAGAATGAAATAAGTTATTGGTTGGGAGATTTTTGTGCGATACTACTAGGGTGTGCCGCGGCTTCGCCCAAATGGAGTTCGAGACCATGACAATCATGTCATCTTAAAAAAATACAGCTCTTTTATCGTTTCACAATCCTATTTGGCTTTTTGAAGTTTTATCCCGAGTACATAGGAGTATATTATCTTCCAAGATATACATACATGTTGGTACATTTTCTCTAGACTTGGATGCTAATAAGTAAAGTCAAAGTCAAATCATTTATTTTGCATAGGACACAATGGACACTTACAAATTGTCAACATATTAATAAAATTTATACAATGCAAAGTAATATACTTTACCACCAGTTCGGAACGCGACCACTGCTGAGAAGAACTGGCAAGAAACTCAGAGGGCTTGTCATTTTTTCTTTTTTATTACTTTGCGGTCCTATTCATTATGAAATTTGTATATATATACCCAACAAATTCCTTAAAACAACTGTAGTAGAGCTTATATAAAAAATATCTTTTATGTTTGGTAATAAATTCTGTTAATCATGAATATACTCTATAGTACTACTCAGTCCATACATGACCCACCGCTGGGTCGGGCCTATACCTACATGGAAGGTAATTAGCCTACTGTGCCACGCCGTCTAAAGTCGTCTAAAGTTGTCCTTCACTTACGGTTATGTTTTCGGTCTTTGGTCGGGTCACGACATCCTCAGGAATGGGTGGGTGTCACTATGTATTCTGAAATCGATCCCCTAGTCTCTAGAGTTTATGGACCTAATATTAACCAAATAAATTTAAACTGAATGCATTTTAAATCCAATTATCAAGACTATATTTTTAAACACACTAATTTAATTATATTCTTTGTCTTTAGTGTGTACACTGCCAATTTATAGTTTCCGCACCATAATCGCTTTGACATCCGAACACAATCGAATAGAGATGTACCGAAGATATATCGATAATATCGATTAATCGCGTGGGCTGCGAGTGACAGGTCACGATTCCGAGTGCATTTCATTTATTTATTGCCTGTTTATATCTTGTTGTTGCTTCGTTAGACTTAAAGGCGGTTTGCTCTTTGTAATACCAGTGCATATTAATAGTGTTGTGATATGATGGCACGGTTGGCGCAGTGGTAGAGCGATCGACTGCTGTGCAGCATGTCGCGAGTTCCCCGCACGGAAGAAATATAAGTACAACAAAAAAAAAGTATATAAGTAGTTTATCATCCATCTCGTTACCATAACACAAGCATTAAGTTGCTTAGCTTGGGACGAGATGGCGTTGTGTGAAATGTCCAAGGATATTTATTTATATCTTTGTCTTTATCCATGTGCCGACGGATTTAGAATACGTAGTGTCACCACTCCATTTCATCCTCAGGGTGTCGTAAGAGCCAACAGAAGGAAATGACAAGGCCGAATTCCTAGTCGCAAGAGAAGGAAAACTTGATACGAAACCCAGTGCCAACCCGTCTGGCCAGCGTGGCACAGTAGGCTAATTACCCTCCATATAACTGGAGGAAGTCTGACTCAGCGGGGAGTCATGTAGGGGCTGAGTAGTATTAGTATAATAGATGTTGCTAACCCAAAGCAAATTTTGTTTGTTGACACCCTCAAGATAGAATGGGATGATGACACCATATATGCCAAATCCGTCACCACGTGGACACTAAGTCTAATAAAACGCTCTAAATTTGAAAAAAAAATCTTCAGAGGTCCACTTCATCCAGCTGGTCTCATTTTTTATTATTTAAAAGTATACATATAAGGTAACCGACATAGCCCACCGGATTGCCAAACTAAAGTGGCAGTGGGCAGGGCACATAGCTCGCAGGACCGACGCCCGATGGGGCAGAAAAGTCCTCGAGTGGCGACCGCGTTCCGGAAGACGCAGTGCTGGTAGGCCTCCCACACGGTGGACCGACGACCTGGTTAAGGTCGCCGGAAAGCAGTAGATGCGGGCGGCCCAAGACCGGCCTTTGTGGAAATCTTTGGGGGAGGCCTATGTCCAGCAGTGGACGTCTTTAGGCTAAAATGATGATGATATAAGGGGGTTTACTCCCCTACTTACTTTTTAATCAGGCCTTTTTTTTTTAATTACGCTATCTCTAATCAGTGCACTTTACACCAATATAATCACGAATTGCCATATTCAATTTATGATTATCATAATTACTTTGCTCATAGTGTGATATCATATACATATTTCTAATCAGACTAAATTTTTATGCGGATTATGTTATCAATAAACATACTGAAAAACTTCTTAGAACACACAGATTATCTTCATGTAGGAACATAACTGTAATACCTGCTTATGATTCACGATTGTATTGCATTGAGCTCAAAGGTTTGTGTAAAAAATATTTCATGGTGCCACTTCACGTCGCTATTCGTCATATCTTTCATATTTGACATTAAGGGCTATGTGTGGATAGATTGTTTGTCAAATTAATGTTCTTCTTCTTCTTCATTTAACTTATGGCTTCCATCGTTATACCGATGATTTTGCCAATGTGTGTTGTGTTGGAAAAGTTCGAGTGATTAATTAAGAAAGTTAAGTTAATTGGTCATGAGTTGCGTTAGAGTTAATTACAAATTAATATTGTCAGCGCGTATTCGTCATATTTGACATTATGGCTACTATGAACTAACTAGTGTAGTAATACAAAAAAAAATCTGTATTGTAGTGTTTAATGGCTTTCTATTGAGAAATTGAAAGGATTTTTAGATAGTTTACAAACGTGTAATTATATAACACAAATGACTCCCAGACTCAGAGCAAGTGCCTCTGGTTTACACAAAGACACTTGCCAGACCCCGAAATCAAACAGGGCATCCAAAGACAGCCAATACAGCTGGTTAAACCAAATGATTTCTGACAGATGAGCATCCAAGGCCAGGTGGAAATTACTTAATGTTATAAATTTTTGTTTGAAAATATATGGATAGAAAATCGGTAAAGGCAAACATGCTTGAATAAAAATAAACTAACTTACCTTTCCCTAACTATATCATAGCTGTCTTTCAATCGTCAGTCTCCTGTCTCCGGTCCTGTCCTTCATCAACTCTGCTTCTCACGTTCACAACTCAAAAGGATTATTTCCGAATCGGAATGTGTTTAATTCTAATGGAGTGCGAAGCGTGCGCGCAGATTGCGTCTGACCTCTCAGGGTTGGCACACAATTAATTCAATTAATATACGTGTTCGAAGAAACACAGCGAATAATTTAACAAAATTAAATTAAAACAACAAACTATCTATAAAACTCTCTTCACATTCTTTGATTTTTACATTGTCTTTTGCCAATTTTATTTGAGAACCAGTTTAACGTAATTGGGTGACCTATCTACTACTTGTAATCTAATAAGTAATTAATGTCTACCCACCGAGGTCCACCCATCAGTTTTGAAGCTACTAACTTAGCTTAGTTAAGATAAAAGCACTTTTCTTAAGAACTAGTTACAAATAAGACGACATAGACGAAGTGTGTAGAAAGAGAATTAAAGACAGCTATTGGTACATGATTAAGCAATCGCCAGAACTCTGACTAAAGTTTATTTTTATGTATACAAAAGAGCCGTAAAACAGAGCCACACGAAATAAGGTTATGAAACAACAACAGGTAAGCACAATAAACCGATATAGTTCAAGATATCTTCGAGACAAAACAATGCGTGACGTCGTAACGGAACACCCACGTATTTTAAATTGACTGCGTGCCAGACAGAAATAGTACTGGTAGACTAACTAATCAAAGATAAATTTGAATCAAAGAATTTCGATATTGTAACTCCCGTTTACACATTTTAAAAGTATCATCCGACTTTCGGTGCAACCCAACCCTAGTGCACTGCGAAACTCTCTATCTAGGTATGTTAAAAGCAATCTCAACTGGCGTCTTCGTTACTTGTGATGTTTACGGCAAAGTCATTTTCGAACTCAACCTCCGTGGCCTATAATTAAAACAAAAGCATTACCTTTACCTGCAGTTCTTTAGATTATACTATAATATGCTATTTATATTAAAATAATACAATTAATTAGATTATAGGTCCATTAAATAAATTTATCACCAATCTGGAAGAAGTCTCTTACAGTTACAAACTGTCAGTACTGTCACATTGGAATAGACGTATGAACGGTAGCTATAAGCGGTGTGTACCCAACGTTAGTCGTTTTACAATAGTTTGATCCACCTATAAAACCAGATCCACCCGCGTGATACCACGCTGATTAAAGTTAGGCTAAAAATACTAAGAATTTGTCACTCTTCATTATAATTAGCATCAATATAAGACCAATAGTTCAAGAGGTTCCGAAGATAATAGCTCCTACCCAGAATATTACTAAGTAGTATGATTTTAAGCAACAGAATTTTACAAAATTTATGCACTTGCAAAATGCACTGTTCGTCTGACATTACTCTCTACTCAGCCCGTATGGGCTCAACAGTGGAGTTACATAAAGGCTTACGTTGTTGCACGCTGGCCAGTTCAAGGTTCTGGACTGGAGAGGGCTGGGCATTAACGTGTACGGCGAGTACATCACTCACCTTCGATTCGCTGACGACATAGTCGTAATGGCTGAGACCATGGAGGGCGTCAGTACGATGCTCGATGGCCTCTGTGGAGCCTCCGAACGAGTCCGCCTTAAGATGAACATGGAGAAGACGAAGATCATGTCTAATTTCCATGTTCAAGCCACTCCTGTTAACATCGGAGGTTCTACCCTCGAAGTTGTTGACCATTACATTTACCTGGGACACACTGTCCAGTTAGGTAAGTCCAACTTCGAGAAAGAGGTCAATCGTCGAATCCCACTCGGCTGGGCAGCGTTCGGGAAGCTGCGAAAGATCTTCTCGTCCACAATACCGCAGTGTCTGAAGACAAAAGTCTTCAACCAATGTGTGTTGCCAGTGATGACATATGGAACAGAGACGTGGTCGCTCACTATGGGCTCCATCAGAAGGCTCAAAGTCACCCAAAGGGCAATGGAGAGGGCTATGCTCGGAGTTTCCCTGCGAGATCGAATCAGAAATGAGGAGAAACGCAGGAAAACCAGGGTCACCGACATAGCCCACCGGATTGCCAAACTTAAGTGGCAGTGGGCAGGGCACATAGCTCGCAGGACCGACGCCCGATGGGGCAGAAAAGTCCTCGAGTGGCGACCGCGTTCCGGAAGGCGCAGTGCTGGTAGGCCTCCCACACGGTGGACCGACGACCTGTTTAAGGTCGCCGGAAAGCAGTGGATGCGGGCGGCCCAGGACCGGCCTTTGTGGAAATCCTTGGGGGAGGCCTATGTCCAGCAGTGGACGTCTTTCGGCTGAAATGATGATTATGATGATGACGCTGGCCAGATGGGTTGGCACGGAGTTCCGTATTAAGTTATCGTCTCTTGCGGAAAATTAATTAGTAAAAATACATTAAAGTACATGTAACATAAAAAGAGACCCTTAACCTAACTTAATAAAGATAGGATATCACCCTTTAGTCGGGTCTTGCGACACCCTTATGGTGGAATGGGGAGGTAACAATATTTATTCTAAATCCGTCAGGACAATGACAATTCTGATATTACTATTATATCTGAATTCGTGTTTAATTCATTTATTAATCATTTTTTGTTTAGTCGGTTTTATAAACGAAACCTAAGGCAAGAAAATTACTAGTTTAGAGTAGCAGCCCTATGTATTTCTCATAGCACTCGAGAAGTCGGGAAGCTCGAGATACGCTAAAAGCTGTTGCGGCGTGCATCCACAGATAAAGCTGTATTAAATACAGATTTATTCGCCCAATGTCAAACCTATCAAGATTTATTGGCGCACGTTTTTAATTTCACATTCTTTATAGTAACATGATTAGTGTGTTTTACACCCGATTTTTATGTAAAATATCAAGATAATGTATCGCCAATGGTTAGAGATGAGAAAAATACTGAATAGTCAAAAATCTGAAAACGTTATTGCGATATCGTTATAAATACTGCCGTGATAAAATCTCTAATGTTAAAATGTTCTAAAACACCTTGAATAGAAATTACAATATCATTCTCCTCGTAATAACTTTCTTCCGTTATTTATATTTCATTTTCAAAATAACATCCTCGGCCTAATTGCAATTTATTTACGGTTGGGGTCAGTCTGTCAAGACTTTACTAGCTACTAGTATACGTACACGGAGAACTACGTGCCCACTGTCGGATGTACGACTAATATCATGTTAAATTATTTTATGTCGATATTGATTTTACACATTAATCGTCTCCAGCACAAATGCAATAAAACATCGATATAATTACAATCCTACGACAGCCCTATTTAGACGTAACACACTAACAATAGCGTCATCAATCTAACTAAACAATCGATTGTCACCCGTCACGTCGATACACATCGGTATCGATTACGACAATCGATTTCAATTACCGTCTATTCGGCAAATTAGTTGTTTAATCTGTGTTAGGAATTTGTGATGGAAGCGGGAATCAGGTTGCATTTGCTGTAGGAATCCTTTGTTGAAATTAAGATTTACTTTGCAGAAGAATAAATGTTACAAAGAAGAATCAAAAAGTGGTGTAATCGCATAAAAAATCTTTTTTTATTACGTATATAATATTCCTATCAGTGTGGTGACGAATTTAGAATATATAGTGTCACCACCCATTCCGTCCTAAGGGTGTGTCATGAGCCGACAAAATTAAATGACAAGGCCAAAAACCTAGTCGCAAGAGAAGGAAACCTTGATACCAAACCTTTTTTTTGTTTGTTTTTTTTTTGCCCTGGGTAAAATCCTTTATCGACTTCCTCGCCGGCCACGGGGATGGCCAGCGAGGGGAGCGTGGGACTCTCCCCCATAGTGGGGGCCTACCCACTAAACCTCCCCGGGGTGCTCCAACTCGCGTCCTGTTGCGGCATTGTGGGATCTGATGCAGAACCACTGATACCAAACCCTGTGCTAACCCGTCTGGCCAGTGTAGCACAGTAGGCTTATTACCTTTGATGTCATGGGACGAGGGCCGACTCTGCAGTGGTTCATATATGGGCTGGGCAGGAGGCTGGAGGTAATCCAGTTTGTGATACACACATTTTTAATTATTAAAGATTTTTCTTAAATAAACTGCCTATAGCACAACCTTAACGAGTTTAATTCATATGTTTAAATGAAATACACATAATAGCTGCCAGTAAAACAACAATTAGCATAAAAGACGAGGTTCCCATGTCGTAATTCATTATTTATGTCATTTATGACACTCATAATTTATATTGTTTTGACAGAACGTTGCAGATTGTTTTTCTGACATTAAGCTTGCATTGAGCTTTGAGCTATTGCTTTGACTAATAGTATATGAAATAATTAAATTAAATGTCAATAGCTGGGTCTACACCGAACGATCCGTTTTGGACCGGCGGCGATCCCGCGATCCGCGGTCCAGGATCACGAAGCCTGGATCGTGGATCGTGTCAGACCGATCTAGTTTTGGAAAGCTGCGATCCTAAAAATACGCTCCAAGCTATGCTAAGGCGATGCGACAGTCTAACTCTTTTTTATTTATTTCATATATTGGTTTGTTCTCCATTTCACGAGAATCAATTTCGCGAGAATCCAGCTATTATCAATTGCTTTAAGTTTCAATTACCTATCCTCCATACCACACCTTCTAGGCAAACGTGTACCATCTTAGGCATCATCTTCGCCTTCCATCAAGCGAGATTGAGGTCAAAAATAAGCCTATTTTTACATTAAAAAAAAAAAGTTACCTTACATTTTCAAATACGTTTAAACATCGGATCCCTGCAAAAAAACGCTATTCGGGGGTAAAATCCTTGATGGATTTTCCGCCCTCCTACCCTCCCCGGGGTGGTGTGGGGCGTGTGGGACTCAGGTTCACCGCCGCGCGTGCTAAGAGGTACCACTAAACACCTACCTACCCACTAAACATCCCCCGGTCTGCCGTCCCGCGCTGACTGTAACCCTTATAATAAGCCTAGCCGCATTACCTCACTGAACTTTAATGCTGTATTTTTCTATCTTAATATATCATAATTTAAGTAACAATAACTTTAATTAATTATACCTATTATGTTTTATAATGATGTGTGACCTACATTCTTATACTTTTTTGCTATTAACCTGATTGTTTCATTGTCCAAATAAACAAGTAATTATGATAAAAAACTAGCAAGACTACAATGACAAAAAATTATTCATTCCTTAGTTTGCTACTTAGGGACTTCTAAATCAATAATAATATCTTTACTGAACTTTTTTATGCAATTGAAATTAAACACTTTTTAACGGATTTATCGCGTGTATATTAATTACATTATTTAATTCATTATTTAATGTAATGTACACGCGATAAATCCGTTAAAAGTGTTAAATTTCAATGTGTAATAATCGCGAAAACCTAAGAAATAATTTTTTTATGCAATTTAAGCCTAAATTGTTATATTTAAGGTATCATTTTCTATTAACATGACTTGATCCAATTTTCATCATTATGGTCTTAACACCATAAATTGTATTTAAAAGGTTGCATTAATAAATTCGTGGAAGCGACGATTATATTGAAACTAGTTTGCACATATTTAAAGGATATAAATATGCAAATAACATATTAATATAAATTAACATATTTGATTTCATTCATAATAATCCGTAGTATAATTAATTATTTGGTTTTCTATCTTGTGTCGCGATAATACATAGCTTTGAAATTTATAAAATGGAGAGATATTTACTTAACACCTTAGAATATATTTTTTATATAAAAAAACTAGCTCATAGCAGACTGGTATGAAACTAATATTGAAAAGAGATCGATAAATTGGCTGGTTTTTTAATCGTTTAAATTTCATCATATTATACCATCTTATTTATGTTGTTTCGTTATATCAGAATTTGGCTGAGTAGATCTCGTAGCTATGGTTGATACAAGAAAGGGGCTGTCCATTAATCACGTGAGGTTCGAAGGGGGGGAGGGGTTCGACTAAAATCACGAAATATCACAAGGTTTAATCCGAAAAGTAGCGTGTAGTGACCTCATGGATATGTGGGACAGCCGGGTCATGGACAGCCGGGTTATGTGGGACTCAGGGGCGCGGAAAGCTGGTAGTTTCGCCCCAACCTACCCACTAAAACCAAAGGTGTCCCTTAACTGCCAGAGACAGGGCCACGGGTTTCACTCCTCCCGATGGGGGAGCATGCTCCGTGTGGTGGCAGCCCTGCAATGACCACGCCGTGTGTCGTGGCAGGTTAAGGCTACCGCGGCAGGTCAACTCTGAGGACAGAGGAGTCCCCAGAGCCAAAACCCACCACGACTCCGTGTGCCGCTCTTAGTCTGGCCTCTGCCCGTGGGCGCACCCGGCATGGGTGACCCTGAGCTGGTATGGACCCAACGGATCCTAAAGGCACGCAAGTCCCCTCACCACAACAAGGTGGCAGCACGGTCGAGGGGGAGACCAATGATAGTCTCACGTTTTTAAGATAGCATGTTTTAACTTTAACACCCATAAAATTATAGACTTGTATACCCTATTCAAGATAGCGTGATCGATTTGACAGATATCAATTTTTCTGATCTACAAAAAGGTATGACTCCGAACTACGTCGCGGTAATGGGGACCATTAGTGCCGTGGTAGTACTTCTGCGTGCAGCGTACCTCGGAATCATACCTTTACTTTGCAATGACGAATAGTGGTGGGAAACAGATAATATCTAGTAGTCCAAAAAATAACGGTTTAAAATATGTACTTGCAACTGTGACGAGATGGTATGGGTGTATTATGTGTGAAATTCTTTTTCACTTTTTCTTAAGTTTATAAGACAATATTAGAATAAAAAACATTTTCATTTTGAAATAAAATTCGTTGGCTTTAGCGCATTGAAATTTAACACTTTTACAACTATTATTTTCTTTTCTTTTTTGTTTACTTTCATGGTCTGAACCACATATTTAAATTTGGCGGAAGGTCAAAAAATAACCCTGTAATATTAAATAGGAACTTATTACGAATATTGACCAAACATCGCTTATCTACCCAATGTTTTATATGTCTAGTGCAATAAAGAATTTCACACATAATACACCCACGCCAACTTTTCACTGTTACAAGTAATTTAAATTGTTATTTTTTGGACTACTAGATATTTTCTGTTTCCCATCACTAGCCCGTCTGTCAAATCGATCATGCTATCTTGAATAGGGTATAACCACCATAGTGACTGCCTCGTTGGTCTAGTGGTCAGATGTGCCGCCTTTGGATCAACGGGTCCTGGGTTCGATTCCGGGGTCGGGCCAGTGTCTTTGTCTAAACCAGAGGCACTGGCTCGGAGTCTGGGTGTCATTTCTATCTATAATATGTATATATTTACAAAAAAAAAATGTATATAAGTAGTTTATCATCCATCTCGTTACCATAACACAAGCATTAAGTTGCTTAAATTGGGACGAGATGGCGTTGTGTGAAATGTCCAAGGATATTTATTTATTTATTTATTATAGTGCACGATGGGAACCTTCTACCTATTGCCATATACAATCAGTATTCGTCTGCGATGCGTAGTTTTGGCTCCAATTTTATAAATATATGTATAAAGATTAGTATATGATTTAGAAGATGTATTTCGTGAAGCCTAAACACCGAATAAAATTTAATAATATTTAATATAGACCTGAGCATATTTTTTTATAAAAAAAACCTTTGCACTCGGTTTAAACTGTATCACGGGGGCAATTTACAAACATGTAATTCACGAACATAAACGACACCAACACTCAGAGCAAGTGCCTCTAGTTTACACCAAGACACTTCCCCGACCACGGAATCGAACTACTATCCCTTACACCAAAAAGGCATTACAATGTCGTTATTTATATTTGACAACCTTGCGCTGCAATGATCATTTACAACAAATCAGGTTAATAAAGAGGATCATACTATTAATAGTATATTTATTTTACAGCAGCGTTGGTCCGATACGGCTTAATCCTTTGAAATGCTGTTCACACGCACCGTTCGAACTTATGTCTGTACTAAGGGCTTGTACACATTTGCGTAAAGCCGGATTTATATTTGTCTGACGTGTTAGGACGTGTCGCATCAGAGAAGTATCGGTTTCTTATATTTACAGACGGCGTCACGTCGGACTGCAACAAAAAAGTTTAAAAATCTCAGCGTATTAAATATGAAACCGATACCTCTCTGATGCGACACGTCATAACACGTCAGACAAATACAAATCCGGCTTTAGACACACAAGATTGACACGACAGTTTATTGATTCGACAATCTTGTACAGTCACATTAATACCTACTTAAGGTTATATCTGCTTCCTTTAGTAGATTGTTTGAAACCTACAGACTGGGATGGTATGGTAATAATTATCTTTTTTTAATGACACTTGTAAACAGTATCCTAGTTTCTTTTAAATCCAACCCCAAATAATTGGCCAATACACAAAGACCTCCAATTGACGAGCAAATTGTACTTTAAGTGCTTTTTTTGCCATTATACAACATTATGAAAAACTTAACATATCCAATAAACGTGGTAGACATTATAAGACTGAATCATACATACAAATTCCATCTGAACATAGACTGCTACTTTACTCAGAAACAGAAGTACATATTATGTTAATTTTTGATAAAATTAAATCTATCCTGAAACATCCCTACATAGTATAAAACAAAGTCGCTGTCGTCTGTCCGTCCCTATGTATGCTTAAATCTTTAAAACTACGCAACGGATTTTGAAGTGGTTTTTTTTCAATAGATAGAGTGATTCAAGAGGTAGGTTTTTAAGTATACTACATGCATAATTGCATATTTGAGAGTTTCATCAGATGCCCAAAGGAATAACCATTTTTCGGTTAAGAGTTTATCGTTCACCAATAAACTAGTTTAATCGTGACTGTAGTCACATTAACGCGTTCACGCCGTTACATTGATGACGATATCATGCAACCTGTGAATGATAACTGGAATCGTTATAGTGTCAATGTAATTTATAAGTTGAAAATTTTACAGTTACTTAAATAATTTAACGTTGACGTCCAACGAGTACTCGTTGAAAATGAACGGTGTGTGAATGAGTGAAATTGTTATTAAACAACTTACACTCGAGAGCAATGAATCCGGGTCACTTAAAGAATCCTAAAAATCTCGGAAACTATAAATGCTAGGTTAATGCAATAAGTCGTATTTAATAGACAACGTAATACTCCTTAAATGAAGGTATTAAAACTTCTTAGTTATTGTAAAGTTATATCATAAAAAAATCAAACTTGAAAAAGGGCCACTTTCGAAGATGGAACTACGAAATTACAGCATTTGGTTTTGCTTTTGTTTGTAATCTGTCATTTATGTGGGTACATAAACCATGTTGATAGTGCTCTATATTCATTATTCAAGCTGAAATTATGTCGCTTACGCCTGAAGAATACACCAGAATACTTACAATGCTGGAAACCGGCCGGAGTCAGCGCTATACAGCCAGGACTGTCGGTGTGTCGCTGTCAACAGTACAAAGAGTTCTCCGACGTTACGAAGAAACTGGTTCTAACCTACGCAGACCAGGAACGGGCAGAACCAGGTGTACCACAGCACGAGAAGACCGATACTTGGTGAACACCATGCTTCGAAATCGCTTTCTCACATGAACTGAACTCACAAATCAGTTTCGGCGCCTCGGAGGAAGTAACCCAAGTGCATGGACAGTAAGACGTCGGCTTGCTGAATCTAACTTAAAACCCCTTAGACCTGCAAACGGCCCTAAACTGGAGCGTGGGCATCGTATTTCAAGACTAAGATATGCCCAGAGCCACGTAAATTGGAGTATTGAAGATTGGTCAAAAGTTATGTTCTCCGACGAATCAAAATGTATGCTCTACAAGCACGATGGAAGACACAGAGTGTATCGAAGACCAGGGGAAAGATTCAAGCAAGCATGCATCGAAGAAAAAGTAGCCTACGGTGGTGGGTCTGTACTTGTGTGGGCCGGAATTTCTTCTGAAAGTCGCACAGAGCTGGTGATCATAGAAAACGGCTCTTTAACTAGCGTAAGATATGTGGAAGAAATCCTCAATGATCACGTTGGTCCATTTATGGTCAATTTAGGTGAGGATGCTATATATATGCATTACAATGCCCGACCTCATACAGGTAGGATTTTGAATGACTACCTTCAAGAGATGAACATTACTCGTATGGAGTGGCCAGCGCGCAGCCCGGATATCAACCCGATCGAGCATGCTTGGGACGAGCTAGGCAGATGCGTAAAACAACGAAACCCTCCCCCAATCACGCTTCGTGAGCTCAAAATTGCTCTGACAGAGGAATGGGAGAATATTCCCCAAAATCGTATAAGGAACTTGGTGTACAGCATGCCAAACCGCGTAAACGCAGTAATGGAAGCCCGAGGAGGCAATACGAAGTATTAAAATTCAAGAAAATCGTAATAAAGTTCAAAAATTTCATGTTTCCTATTTTTGTTTTAAGGAGAGATCAGCAGTTTTTTTCTTTATGTAATTTTGTGTTAATAAAATGTATGGTGACTCATATTTTTTTTACTTTCATTTAAGGAGTATTACATTGTCTATTAAATACAATTTATTGCATTAACCTATCATTTTTAGTTTCCGAAATTTTTAACATTCTTTAAGTGACCCGGATTCATTGCTCTCGAGTGTAGTTATATCGCATAATAGTCTTAATTTTTTTTCGTGAGGAGGACGAATGTAGGCATATAGTACCTTATTGAGCAAATAATTAAGATAGACATTAACGTAAATAATATGAGTACACATTATCCATAGACAATACGTGACATAGAACTTAATTTTATAGATTGAAAAGCAGGTATTTTTGGTGAATAAAAGGGTTCCATGCATGTCCATGTAGTGATGGATTTAGAATACATAGTGTCACCACCCCGTTCCATGCCGGTGGTGTTGTAAGAGCCGACAAAAGGAAATGAAACGGCCGAAAACCTAGCCGCAAGAGACGGAAAACTTGATACAAACCCTGTGCCAACCAGACTTGACAACGTGGCACAGTAGACTTCGATGAATTTGGAGGAGGCCCGACTCAGTAGTAGGTTACTTACGGGCTGAAACGGGATAGAATACAAATCAAGTTATTTATAAAAGAATTATCTCACGTAGTTAATCTGTCCTTACCCTTATTTACACATAAATGAAGCTATAAGGGAATTATTATATGTTTTTATGAGGTCGTCCGCATACGAATATTTTATTAAAGTTTTATAGGTTAATCCAGGATTAACTCAGAATTAAACTAAGGTTACTATGAGTAATGTGAAATGTAAACATTACAATATAGATAGTTAATCTTGCGATGGCTACGTTAATTTGGTTTAAAAAGAATAAAAAACAATACATTGATGATTTTATATCACACAAAGAATAAATAAAAATACATTAAAACTTTAAACTTTAAAAAAATGTATAAGTATTATCACTACATAGTTTAGAACAAAGTCGCATTCTTCTGTCCGTCCCTATGTATGCATAAATCTTTAAAACTACGCAACGGATTTTAAAGCGGTTTTTTTTAATAGATAGAGTTATTCAAGGGGAAGGTTTATATGTATAACCCACCCCCGCTTTGCACGGGCGAAGCCGGGGCGGGCCACTAGTAATTAAATAAATCTAATTTAAATAATTTACTAAATTAAGGTCATGTGGTAATGTGGCTAAAATACTAGCAGCATGTCCTTTTTGAATAGACGGGCTTATCCGCTGGCCGAGGAAGCTGCCAGCCCTTGGGGTCGCCTGACACCTCTATAAGCTTAGATGATGATGATATAGATTTCTACTCCTAACTCTGAGTCACTCTGAGAACCGTCAACATTTATATTTGTTCACCGCCATTTTAGTTGCACCAGTAAATAAGTAATATACTAGTGTTGTTACTGTGAAAGTTATTTATTAGTTTCCCCTTATTTTATGTTTATTCCTACGCAGTGAAACATTTCCCCTAGACGTCCTATTTTCACGCTGCATTTAGAATTCGTTGTAATAATTCTTTGGATTGATAGATATGGGTCGATTCGACCGCAAGTAGGGTGACCAAGATGTAAGAGTATTTTAATAACAGAAATATTCTCATTATAGAACCAACCTTACTGGTTCGTTGGGTTGGTTGCGCCGCTTTTGGATCAAGGGGTCCCAGGTTCGATCCCGGGGCCAGCAAGTGTATTTGTGTAAATCAGAGCCACTTGCTCTAAGTCCGGGTGTGTTCGCGAATTTAATGTCTGTAAACTGTCCCTGGGATACAGGTTATAGTGAAGTGCAGGGCATTCGTCGTAAAAATAAAAAATCTACCTACCTATAGATCCAGAGGGTGTCGTAAGAGGCAACTAAAGAAACGCAAGAGGCTGATCACGACGCTACAAGAGAAGGAAATATTAATAGAAACCCGCCGGCACAGTAGGTCAATTTCTCTCTATTGATTTGGGTGAGGCCCGACTCAGTAGTGGGTCATTAATAAACTAAAATGATGATGACGAGAAATGTTTGCTTTATTATCATCATCATATCATATCTTAGCTCCTCCACAAATTGCTATTGAAGGGAACATAGTATGCGGCGCTAGCAAGACGGCAGAGTTTGTATCAAATGTTCCTTCTCTTGTGGCTCTTGCATTCACACGAGTTGTTAAAAGGTTTCTTAACAGGCGTTCTTTCCTTTGTTATATGTATGTTATATTATGTCGTCAAACTCCTAGAAAGTTATTTACTATCATAGCTCGCAGGACTGGCAGCAGATGGGGCAGAAAAGTCCCACGGTGGCGATATTTATTTACGTAGGTTTTACTACAAAACTCGTACAAAATTAATCGTCATGTCTAAAATTACCATTATCATCTTTTGGCTCTTATCCAACGTTAGGCGGCAGTCCCCATACACACACATCGGTCGTCATGTGTACTTTTACACCTTTCATACACATTTCCTCATTCTCACAATCCATCCATCTCTTTCGATCTCCCACAATCCTTGCGTCCAGCATAGTGAGAGCAACATTCCCAGATGACCGATTTGACAGAATGATTCATAAAACAATATCTTGTGGTGTTTTAGTCGTACTCAAATACCGTTGCCGCTAATAAGTTGTCTGTAAGAAATCGTGCTCAACAGTAAGACAAAATTATTTAGATATACGCCCTGTTATTTGTGTTTCAATTTCTGGTGTACAAATTGTACTAAAGAGCCTTTCCTTATACTTATAACAAACAATTGTCTGTTTGCAAACAATTTTAAACGCACACTTATCGCGTCCTACTTGGGAAAGTCTCATAAGAAACGTGAAGCTTGGTTACTATATGACTAGTGGTATATGTGACGTTGATCGACGTAGCTAACCCCGGTAGACACGAGTATTTCCGGACGGCAGTAAAAATACATATTTATTTGACAAGGTACACAGTTTACTTTTTTGTAATTCATGCTCGAGCAATGCTCTAATTAATACGATTTGTCAACACTAAACAATGGGTCGTTGGAATATATTGGGCAATTTTATTCGGTAGACAAAGTAGGCTAATTTCTCTTCACACCCCACACTTCTTCAGACTCAGCAGTCACTATCACTACATATTATAAAACAAAGTCGCTGTCGTCTATCCGTCCCTATGTATGCTTAAATCTTAAAATCTAGGCAACTGATTTTGATACGGTTTTCTTAGAGTGATTCAAGAGGAAGGTTCCTCATTGCACCCGTGCGAAGCCGGGGCGGGTCGCTAGTTTTATGATAAAGCAAGGCTACTCAGCCCTAGAATGACCTTTAGAATGACTCCTACAGATATGCGGCGTAAGGAATTTAAATGCCCGATATCGTTATCAAGATATTTATTAATACAAAGTGGGTTTCCTAAAAATAGATAATAATCATCGATCTAAACTTGTACATCTATAAGATCTTGTAATGATTATTAGCAGCTATCGTAATTTGAAAATTCTTTAGATATATAATTTATCAGAATAACAAACTGAATTAAAATTAAAACAATAACTCGAATACGTACGTACCTATTTATGCAATGGCGTTTATAATCATCTAGGCACAAAATTGATACTTCAGAAACTATTTCTTCTTTTTGTGTTTTCTACCTTCATAATACCAAACATATAATTTACCTTTAGAATCTTGACCGTGCTGCCACCTTGGTATGGTGCCCTCACCAATGGATCCAAAAATCACGCAGGCCCAGGGTCACCCATAACAGCGGGCTCACTGGTTATACTTTCACGACCCATGGGTGCTGCAAGCAGGGATAACGCCAATAGTTCGGATCCTCCGCCAACAGCAGCTGAGCTCTGGGTGAATGAGGTGCCCTCACACCCGGTTCCTGAAAGAGGCACATGCATTGTCCTGTGTGTGCTTCAAGGCGTGGGACTGCCTGAAAGCGGCTATGATTTACCCCAGGGTCGCGGAGAATGCTCCCTCTGTGGGAAGTGAAACCCTGTTCGGGCAGTCCAGGAACGCTGTTGGTTTAAATGGGTGGTAGTACTAATAGTTGTGGCTCGAAAGACAGGCGCCAATAAATAAATAAATAAATATCCTTGGACATTTCACACAACGCCATCTCGTCCCAAGTTAAGCAACTTAATGCTTGTGTTATGGTAACGAGATGGATGATAAACTACTTATATACATATTTTTTTTGTAAATACATACATATTATAGATAGAAATGACACCCAGACTCCGAGCCAGTGCCTCTGGTTTAGACAAAGACACTTGCCCGACCCCGGAATCGAACCCGGGACCCGTTGATCCAAAGGCGTCACATCTAACCACTAGACCAACGAGGCAGCCAATAGTAATGCGTAAATACTGGTAGCCAATCTATTCTATTCTATTGTTTTATATTAGTTTTATTGTATTGTTGCAGGTGCTGTGTGGTGCAGTGGCACATGGGGGCGACGTGATAGGCAATATGAGTCGCGTGCGCCGCGCGCCACAGCCTTCATATTCGCACCGCGTCCCGTAAGTTCATTGCTGAAATAGCATCATTATTTCGTTACAAACGAACGCAAGAAGTACACAAAATCATCATCATCATCATTTCAGCCAAAAGACGTCCACTGCTGGACATAGGCCTCCCCCAAAAAGGGTTGCTTGCCATAATCGCCACGCTTGGCAGGCGGGTTGGCGATCGCAGTGATGGATGGTGTGTTTTGAACAGAACGTCGCTGCTGCGTCGTACACAAAATAACCGTAAATAAATCCGTAGCATTCTATGAGCGTAGTGTATATTACAATCATCGGTCCGTTTGGACTATGTGTCCATACCAGACCGAACTATTGCTCGGTTTTGTGTTCCAAATTGTTAGCCTGAGCGATATAATTCATTTTGATGTGAAACAAGTGTGTAAATTTATCTACAATGGTATAAAAATACTCCATAAACAAAGTAATGGAACTAATACTAAGCCAGAGAATAACCATCTGACTGAGCACAAAAGTAATCAGTCACAGTTTTATAACTTTTCTACCGTTAACTGGTCTGGTATACGGTACCTACTTCCAATTTAGAAATTGTTCAAACATTTTCTAAATAGATTTGTTGCATCCAGCCCCGTCGCATCTGCCCCCGATATTTTAAAGCCTACTAACTACAGTTGACAACAAAACTGATTTATTTATTGGGATTTATTACTCCTATTCCAGGGCGAACGAAGAAGTGGAACCAACATCGTGGAAGAAGAACCACTGGAAAGACATGCAGTACATTCTTCGGCACGAGGGGAACCAGGAGGAGGGCGTCCAGTGCTGTCCCTCCGTCCTCGAGATGGTCACAAAGAAGGGCGGTAGGACTCCCACTGGCCTGTATGTGGAACTATATGAGGACGGTGAGAACCAGCAACGACTCTTCGAAGTCTCTTGTGCGCGAAACGTGGTCGACAAACCTTGTAGATTTGTCGACGCAAGACTGTACAATGAGTCGAGGTGTATACAAAAGTACTCCTATTCGTATGCCCTCGTGCGGTACATTCAATCAGCCACCGAGAGTCCGCAGCCAAGGACCGAAGGACACTTCTCCGTGCCTGGCTCGGGAGGATGGTCAATGGACTATGTAAGAGTGCGTGCAGGTTGCGAGTGCCAAATAATGAAACCCAAATCGAACAAACCCGCCCGCAGAAGACACAAGCAGCGAAAGAGGAATAGGAGAGTAATCGAGGACGACGAGACCTGATCGGACCTTCTTTTTAGTGAAATCCTTTGGACTTTGAACAAATTCGGGGATACTCCCTATAGTATTACGTTTACAAAGATATATTTCCTGATGTTTTCGCTAAATTTTTGTATCTATATTAAAGGCGTATGTATTATGCCTCCTGTGGATCTGTTGTGACAATTGATATAGCTTGTCATGAGCAACAGTAAGTTATGTTTGTTTGTGTTCGCTGTGGATGCTTCGTTACCAACGCCAAGTGTAAGCTTGGTTGTTGCTACTGTCAATCCGTGTATCAATGTATTTATTTTATTTTTCGTCTATATTACGCTTCTTGTTTTAGTCGGTTAGTTAGTTTCGATCTTATGAAAAAGTGCCTTAGCTTGTAATAGTTCAGTGTTTCGGAATTGTTGAAATTGATTCCAGTATACACGTTAAGTATTAAATGTAATGGCGAGTGTCACTTGCAGTTATCGTTAAGTAGGCGATGTCAATTAAGTCCACCTAAATATCCGCGTCCTTTGAAACAAACGATACCCTCCAATGTATTTTGCAACAAATGTTCCGCCAATCTAGACTATTTAGGACCTAATGTTTGAATAACTGCTATTTGCCTCGGAGAAAGTGAATCAACATGTCTCAACATCTCAACATTTCCAAGAACTGATGACATTAATGAACTATGAACTTGTATGTCTGTTTTTCTGTATCAGTACCTAAATTTCGAGGTATGCAATAATTAAACATTCAAGCATTGAGTGATTTGTTTCGCAGTCGGATACGTCCCTGGTGCCTTATTACGTTATCATTATGTATAAATAACTTTAAATTTAGATTGACTAATGCGGACCTGCCTCCAAGTGACATTCGCTAACCATTATTATGATAATAGTTACCGGTTGATCGAGGTGTAGCTTATAGTGTGACTTCACTACGTATTTGCACACGTTCTGGTTGCTCACAAGTATGCCATATCTCAGTTGCCCTTCACGCTTGGCCCTTTTAGAATGTTACATGTGAATTTGCAAGTCGATTTTAGTAGGATTTAATATGTTTACACGACACACATGCACGTTTTCTTCCAGGACCGAGCTTAACTGCCTAGATGCCTCAGACGAGTCAATATATTGGCACCTACGTCTACTTCTAACATTAATAGATAAGTCTGTCCGTGTGGCGACTGATTTAGAATGCATAGAGTCACCACCCCATTCCATCCTTAGGGTGTCGTAAACGATGACAAAAGGAGATGAGAAGGCCGATAGCCTAGCCACAAGAAAAGGAAAACTTGATACAAATACCTGTATTTGTATCAAGTTTTCCTTTTCTTACAGGTACCAACCCGTTTGGCTAGCGTAGCTCAGTAGGCTAATAATCCTCCATGTAAACTAATGAGTCCCGACTCGGCATTAGTAGTAGTAGTAGTAGTAGCAATACAGGGTGATTTTTGAACACTCCACATATAGGTGGTTCAGACCATGAAAGTAAACCACATTCCCAAAGAAACATGGGTCGAAAAGTGAAAACAAAATTCGACCCTCCCATAGATAACCCTAAAGGTCTGAATTTTTTTTTCATTTTTCGACCCGTGTTTCTTTTGGAAAGTTGTTTACTTTCATGGTCTGAACCACCTATTTTAATTTGAAGAGTGTTCTAAACCAAAAGGCCCCAAATTAACTCCGCAATATTGTTCATTTCTTGTTGTGTGTTAATTATTAGTATTCCTCGTGGTTGGTTACGTCTCTAAAATGAATCCTAAGCTGAGTGTTGATATCATTTTGTGAGTTAGGTATGAAACATAATATAATAGAGTGCCTTATTGTAAATTTCTTAGCATACCTGCTATAGATCAAATGCAACATTTTGGATTATTTTAATAGATTAGACTGTTTCATTAGATACTTAAACACCAAGCAAAGTAACATGAGCAACCAGTGTGTGCCTTGCCACATCGTCTCCAGTTAAGTTTAAGCAAGTGGCAGTAACGATAAGTCTGTGATTACTATTTATCGTAGTATGTTCTGTTCGGCGCGTAGTGAGGTCCTTTGATTCTTATTGTATGAAACAAAATGTCCGTCTTTAAAATACAATTACCAATAGCTTCACCTCTTGATGTTATTGAACGTAATAAATTCAAATTAGTTCATACAAATTTCGCCATTACTTGTTCTCCATCTTAAAACAACTGACTAGATTTTCGCCTCCTGAAAACGCCTTGCAATCAATAAATTCTAAAAACATCGGCTCTGGCCGAACTTTTTTAACGAGGGCTCATTGAATACGTTAAAAACGGTTGTGTTTAATATTTAGTTTTTAAGTCATTTGTTTCATACAATGAGCGTCACTGTTTGAAGTCGTTCCACTGACAATAATGCTCTCTTTCCCACTTTTAAATTAAGAATATTTATTCAAAGTTAACAATTATAAATCTTTTGTTATTACTTGTAACAGTACTTACTTCTTAAATATAAGTGTGTCGAGTCAAAGATCTGTATTATTTTCTATTTTGTAATACTTTTACTGTATTTAAAAATGTAGTTATATTTATAAGAATTTTAATTTCATTATTTATACCTTCGCACAACAATGTACTAGATCTTGAACGAAGCTATGTAAAATACGTATTCAAATTGGCCACGACTGCACACATTGACACACAAATTTTATCTGTGATTGGACTATTGGACTGAAGAACAATGATTGGCTGAAATATAACCAAAAATGTGGTTGTAGCCATTTCTTATATCCATTTCAAATAAATTCTGGATTCATTTAGCAAGTGCTGTTCCGATATCTAGTGTATTATTGGTCGAAGATTTATACTGTCTTCTAATACGAGGTATTCCGATATGCAGTATGAATCTTAGTTTCTACGTAGGGACGCTTCCATAAATATATTGATGTAAATAGACGCAAAAATAGTATTGTGAACTGAGATTATTTGTGCATTTAGATGTGTAATAAAAAAAGATGAGAGAATATTTTTATATCTTAGTATGTATTCTATCGACAATAAAATCACATCACAGTGCAGCGCCATCTATTGTTGGGAGGCGGATTTGTATCGATATTTTTACTTATAGAATAAAAAGCAGTGCCATGTAATTAATTTTATTTTATTATATTATACCAATGACGTGATTTGGGCACCTTATAATTTTAGTACTGTTTGTTGTAAACATCAATAATGTAAATTACTCATTGCCTTTCGAATATTGTACTTACCGCATCAAATACAATATTAAAAAAATAACAGTATATGTAACAAATAACTTTATATTAACTCAACATCACAACAGACGTTATTTTATTGTTGACATCAAAACAAATTTAAATAAATTAAAACACGAAATAGCAAAACTAATCTTTTATTGTCATCTTAATTCTTAGAATAAGTCATTTTAAATGCTTCATACAAAATGCTTAAAGCTACTTAAGTTTTAAGTAAATTACGAAATGTTTAACATTTCGCTCGCATGATTAGTCATTTGGTCTCATTCCAATAAATCAGGCATCATGATCTGTAAAATACAATATAAATATTAAATTCAAAACAAAATTTACAACTGACATTGAAGAACACCCGCAAAAAGGACTAAATCAAAATCGGTTGGTCTGGTCGAAATCTGGAATAGTTGGATTTGACGGGACCGGACCTTTAAATTAGGTACATTATACATGATATAGGTAAATATAAATAAATAAATAAATATCCTTGGACATTTCACACAACGCCATCTCGTCCCAAGCTAAGCAACTTAATGATTGTGTTATGATAACGAGATGGATGTTAAACTGCTTATAGACATATTTTTTTCGTAAATACATACATATTATAGATAGAAATGACACCCAGACTCCGAGCCAGTATCTCTGGTTTAGACAAAGACACTTGCCTGACCCCGGAATCGAACCCGGGACCCGTTGATCCAAAGGCGGCACATCTAAACACTAGACCAACGAGGAGGAGTTCAATTATTTATTGATTTTCGAAAAGAAAAGAAAAAGCAAATGACCCTAGTCTAAATACAAGTCCGTAATTCCGTAATTCCAACCGAAGTGAAGGGACAGAGCCCACATATAGGAGTAGTTATGTGTCTAAAGTAATTTTCTATTTTGAAGTATACATTAGAATCGGACGCTTTTTTTATAACAAAATGTTTAGAAAATAATGTTTGCTTATTTTCTCCTGAGATTTCGCGTACTGTACTGTTGGTTCGGTATGATAAACCCTGTAGAAGAGTTTCATGCCATTTATGTTTCTGCTGGGCAGAATTTCTGCGACCGAAATTACGCGACTCATAAAATTACGCTCGTTCGGCCTCGACGTTGTTTTGCCATAAATTAACACCCCCCCCCCCCCCAACCCCCCCTTTTTTGGAAATTCCTACCAAGTTTCAATTCTCTATGTCTTATGGTTCCAGAGATATCGTGATGACTCAATCTATTTAAAACAGCTCCTATCGCAAACGTTGTTTTGCCTTGTAATTAAATAGGGGTTGATCGTAGAGGGGTGATGATTTAGGATTGTTTGTATTTTTGTATGCTGCATCTTGAAAAAATAAAAGCAAAAAGTCTAAAAAATAAACAATTATTTTTGGTGTGGCACCCCTTTTAAATTTAGGGGGATGAAAAATAGATGTTGTCCGATTCTCAAACCTACCCAATATGCTCACAAAATTTCATGAGAATCGGTCAAGCCGTTTCGGAGGAGTATGGGAACGAACATTGTGACACGAGAATTTTATATACAAGATTAATAATCATGATTTGAACGACAAATTATTGTGTATGAAAATTAGAAATAAAACAGAGAAAATTATGATTTAAAAATAACTCATATGCCAGTTGATTCTTTGATACAAAAATACACGTTGTACAAAATATGGAACTTTGTAGCTTTGTAGGTATTTCAATGCAACTTGCAACTGTCAATAACAGAAGTTACCCAGTTTATCTCATGTCCAGTCCCTCCTAAACAGATCTTACTGTTATTTGCGTGAAGGACTGTCTTCCCGTTTAGCACCTTTGCCTAGTTGAAATACTAATAATACTATAGTCAGCGACATCTATTGGGTAGTAGTTGCAACAAAACTACGTACAGTATCTAAGTATGTATTTCTATTTTATTTGTATTTATCAAATGTGGAACTCACCCAAGTATATAGTCGTCAAATACATTAAAGCAAATCCTATTATGACTGAAATCAGTTGAAGCATTCCAGCACCTCTGTGCTTATCGTGCCAGCGCGCCCTCTCGCGTGGAAGTACTTCACTAACTGTTACATACAACAGCGTTCCAGCTGCAAGTCCCTGTAATTTGGATTTAAGTCACTAGATGTCGCTTAAACTGCTAGTAGTAAAAACCTGTTTTGTCAATAGATGTCGCACTATGTCATTATTTTACCTTTTATAAATCAAAATAAAATCCGAAATATACATTATAATTAGCATTTTGATGATTGAGCCGTTGGACCTGCAAATACATTACTTACATGCTTATCAGAACCCATAATTTAATTTAATTGAAGTTTCTGTTTGTGAAAATAAAGGTAGCTTTTTACTTATGCTTATAAATTAAAGTATAGGGATTTCATACCGAGAGGAAGCTGTTGAAGTGCTAAAACCTCGGCTGAGTCGGTCCTCTTCTAATTAATTACATGGAGGAAAATTAGCCTCAGTTGGCTTGACGACGAAAGTTAGAACAGGGTTTCGCAATAAGTTTTCTTCCTCTTGTGACTAGAAGTGTTTGCCATAGTAATCTATCCTGATGTCGGCTCGTACGATACTCTTAAGATAGAATAGGGTTGGGAAACTATGTATTTTAAATGCAAATCACACACACTTATACTTCGTTCGCGTTAAGAATGCAGTGAGTCATCATTGTCCGAGGCCCCTTTGCCAAAAAGTTCACAAGTAATCAATTGAAGACCGGCCTTTGTGGAAATCCTTGGGGGAGGCCTATGTCCAGCAGTCGACGTCTTTTGGATGAAATGATGATGATGATGACTTGCCCGAGCCCGGGACCCGTTGATCCAAAGGCGGCACATCTAACCAACGAGGCAGTAACATGGAGGGTAATTAGCCTACTGTACCACGCTGGCCAAACGGGTTAGAACAGGGTTACGTATCAAGTTTTCCTTCTTTTATCGGCTCTTACGACACCCACATGATGGAATGTGGTGGTGACCCTATGTATTCTAAATCCGTCACCACACGGAGCGATTATTTTACATACCTGCATAATAGGCACGGCTATAGAGTCCTTCATCTCACTAACTGCCTCCAATCCCGCGCCCACGCCAATTCCCACCACTGAGCCAGCACTGAATAGCACAACACACATTATGTGGGCACACAACTGCTGTGGGAAGCTCTCACACAGCTCTGCTCCCAAACAGAATCCCACCACGTACTTGTGAGAGCTCACTGCTGCCAGTAAGAGTAGAACCTGGAAATTTAGGTTAAGGCGTAAACTTTCTACTACTACTCAAGGCATAGAGGGCCCACTGCTGAGTTGGGCCACCTCCAGTTAAAAGGAGGGTAATTAGCCCACTGTGCCACGTTGGCCACAGGATGGAATGGGGTGGTGACACTATGTATTCTCAGGGCCGGATTTAGGGGTCCAGAAGCCTCGGGGCAACAAAGGAGTGGAGGTCCCCTTGGCCCAAATTATTTTCCAAATAAAATGAACAATTTTTTTCAGTCGAGTTTTTCAATAAATAATTTATTGTGAAACCAAGTAGATTCTCTTAGTATTTAACAAACACATATGAATATAATCGGAAACAAGAATTATTTGAAATTAAATTTTAGTGTTAACGAACGGAACCTTTCGAGCTTTTTACTAGTTGAAATTAGAAAGATTTTTTTTCCGTAGTCTCTATTGTGGAGGCCCCTGCTTGTGGAGGCCCCGGGGCTTTCGCCCCGGTTGCCCCCCCCCCCCCCCCTAAATCCGGCCCTGTGTATTCTAAGTCTGTCAACTCGGAAATAGGTAGCAATTATATATCTCTTTATTGCATATTTTTCTATATAGAGAGAAACCTGTAGCAACCAGTATGCTTGCTACATACTTTACACAATTTACCCGAAAAATCTGAACTCAGCTCATCAACATTCAAAAATATCGGCTACAAATGCGAGAATTACGAAAAAGTCCTACACCGCGGTAGCGAAATTTCCAGAGCAATACGCACAGTTAAGAAATCCCCGACTACAGTTATCGGGAGATAGGCGCCGCGGACCCCTGCCAGAAACACCACCTCGTCTGGCTGGATGATCATCACATTGCGCCTAAAACCCTTTTGTATCAGGCCCATAACTAATTATGTACCACAGTGACGAAGTAGCTTATGTCTCTATTAGTTATTTATCTCTATTATTCTCTATTTCGGGTTCGATTCCCGCACGGAAGAAATATTTGTACGACCTACAAGTATTTGTTCCGGGCCTATAAAGTACCTATTATAAGTAGCTATGTATTTACAAAAAAAGTAGTTTATCATCCATCTCGTTACCATAACACAAGCATTAAGTTGCTTAGCTTGGGACGAGATGGCGTTGTGTGAAATGTCGAAAGGATATTTATTTATTTATTATTATTTATTATTTCTTTAAATTTTGCACACCGATGGACTGTCATAACTTACCTAAATTTGTAGAAAAAAAAATATTATAATTATAAGTATTTTTCAACACATGCATAACTATCGTGCGCTCTAACAATTTCAATGCGCGATTTCCTCATCCACCTGTTATCCTACTCTTTCAAAATAAACGTGCTCATTTTATCCGACTGTATTTTTAGTGTGGCAACTCGATTTAAAGCTGTATAGTCACGCTCATAACCATTATTGATAGGTGAGAACCGAGTGCGATTTCGGGACAGTCCGACCGTGTGGTGACGGATTTAGAATACATAGTGTCACCACCCCATTCCACCCTAAGGGTGTAAGAGCCGATAAAATGAAATGTCAAGGCCTTCAGTCTAGACAAAAGAGAAGGAAAACTTTATACGAAATCCAGCGCCAACCCGTCTGGCCAGCGTGTCACAGTAGGCTAATTTCCCTCCATGTAACTGGAGGAGGCCCCACTCAGCAGCAGTGGTAGTAAACTTGAAGATATAATAATAGTGAATATTTATTATTCATTCGTGATATTCATTATTCTACAGGAATTCGAGTTTTCTTGTTAAGTATTTTTCTAAAACTTAAATTATACCCTATTCAAGATAGCGTGATTGATTTGACACATGTCAATTTTTCTGATCGACAAAAAGTTATGACTCCGAACTACGTCGCGGTAATGGGGACCAGTAGTGCCGTGGTAGCACTTTTGCGTGCAGCGTCCTTCGGAATCATACCTTTACTTTGCAATGACGAATAGTGGTGGGAAACAGATAATATCTAGTAGTCCAAAAAATAACGGTTTAAAATACTTGCAACTGTGACGAGATGGTATGGGTGTATTATGTGTGAAATTCTTTATAACTTTTTCTTAACTTTATAAGACAATATTCGAATAAAAAATATTTTCATTTTGAAATAAAATTCGTTGTCTTTAGCGCATTGAAATTTAACACCTTTACAACTATTATTTTCTTTTCTTTTTTGTTTACTTTCATGGTCTGAACCACCTATTTAAATTTGGCGGAAGGTCAAAAAATAACCCTGTAATATTAAATAGGAACTTATTATGAATATTGACCCACCATCGCGTATCTACCCAATGTTTTATATGTCTAGTGCAATAAAGAATTTCACACATAATACACCCACGCCAACTTTTCACTGTTACAAGTATTTTAAAACGTTAATTTTTTTACTAATAGATATTTTCTGTTTCCCATCACTAGCCCGTCTGTCAAATCGATCATGCTATCTTGAATGGGGCATAGTAAGATTTTATTTTATTATCTTCTTCATTCATATTGTAAGGTTTTATAAATTACTAGCTGTTCCCTAAGCGAGTTGCTACGCCACTAACTAAAATCAAATTTGAAGAAAGTCATTACATAAATATTCTTCTTTTTTAATTCAGAAGCCTTTTTGTTATCCTGCACTACAGTTTGCTAAAGATCATCACTGATCAAATGCATAGTTTACGATTCTTTAAAGGTCATACAGATATACATTTATGTTTATATTTAAGCTTGATTTAAGTAGTTTTCATCACAATACTCATAAGAATCGTAATATTTAGAACTATCGTCATCAATTCCCAGCTCTTGTCCTACGCTAGGTTCCTACGCAAGTTCCTTAAAAGATAATCCAAACTGCATAAATCGTAGTTTGTATTTGATTAATGGAGTTACAATACACTGATACAGAATTATTTTACAATACACAGAATTATTTTGTGTAACTTTCAGCCCACAATTTGCGTATTCGTTATTTAAACAATCTCTTCAAACATCCTCTCAAAGATAAGATATAATAACGTAACGTCGCTATCGTTAACTTTCGTTGCAACGATAATTGTGCACTATTATCGAAGTACAATCATTTAAAGTGGGTCAAGACTCAAGATACAGATAAACAATAATAACGAAGATTACATTGTATTTACGATAATGTATTGCGGAATGGTACGTACTCAAATCAATTTGCATTAAATATTTGAACATTGGAATCCGCCCACTTAAGACCCAATGATGAAACTGGCCTCCACCAGTTACATGGAGGGTAATAATTAGCCTCCTATGCCATGCTGGCTGGACGGGTTGGGACAGGGTTTTGTATCAAGTTTTACGTTATTCGTGTTCCAAAAACAAAAAATGAAAATCTTAAATGTATATTTGTATGGAATTCAATGTGTTTCCAAAACATGTTTCTGTGCATTTTTGTACAAATTATCAATTTAGGCAGGCCCCTTCGTGAGCCGTCCTAACTGCAATTATGCAAGACTGCTTAATTGCAGTTTCGACGGCTTAGATGAAAAGTATGTTTTATTTTACAACGCAAACGGTAAATAATCATTTGAAACCAAATCGAGGAAAAAATCGTCGTGAAAAAAAGAAAACCTGGAAATCCCCGGACTAGCCTTAATATAAGACTATTTTAAGTAATGACTACATACGACTATGTGCGGATGATTTCAATTAATGTCGACCAAACAACAAGTACAGTTTTAGTCAGTTCTTCGACAACGTTGCACCTACTCGAGTAATAACCAAATATCTCTTAACTTATCTTCTTTTTCAGCTACAGCTTACGCACTTTTCAGCTATCAAAAGACTTTTTTTTTACGTTGGAAATCCTCATGGATACCTGACCGCAAAACTCCAGCCGGATTATTTGGGACTCCGGGGCGCGGGAAGCTGGTAGTTGCTCCCCAACCTACCCACTAAAACCAACGGTGTCCCTTAACTGCCCGAGACAGGGCCACGGGTTTCACTCCAAAACCCACAACGACTCCGTGTGCCGCTCTTAGTCTCGCGTCTCCCCGTGGGCCCGCCCGGCGTGGGTGACCCTGAGCCGGTATGGCCCCAACGGATCCTAAAGGCACGCAAGCCCCCTCACCATAACAAGGTGGCAGCAAAGTCGAGGGGGAGCTATCAAAAGACTCATCATCATCTTCGCGTTATATCCCGGTTGCAGCCCTAACTCTCGCTTCGGCGCCCGGGGTCCGCTTTCCGACTTTTCACGGTCTTCAGCATCCCTGGTAGTGAGCCCATTCAAAAATTAACCATTCATATCAAATGACTAACCTAACCTAACTTTTTCAGAGTTAGGTCAGAAACGGCAAGAGGCTTACGAGCCTTTTTCGGTTAAAAACATTCAATTTATGGAAAAAAAAACCGCTTACTGTGTCTTTGATTACCTCATTGACTAGATGATTTGCGAAACAGCTTTTTTTGTGACTAAATTATCTGCATATATGTTTACTTAATCCTTTTTCACTACCCTCAAAATAGGTTTGTGACATGTAAATATGTCACCAAATGGGGATATCTTGTTAAACTGTTTCTTTTCTCCTGGCTTTATTGATGAACTGTAATTAATTTGAGGCTTGGGGTTTAAACCAAATAAATTATAAAGTTTAATTCTTTTTAAAATCTAACCTGAGAAGAGTTTTCCTGCAATCCAATAGCCAGCCCTTCTAATACACTGTGTACGAATAGAGCTGATAGCAGTCCAATGACACTTGAAGTGCTCTTGTTGCAAGGCTCTGTGTGGCTCACGTGACATAATTCCAAAGTCCCTTCACAACGCTCCCTTATTTCTCCGTCTAGTCCCGGAGGCAGCAACCGAGTTTGCTCTCCAACACCAACAGTATCTCCTCGGACATTTTCAATTTGATGATTCTTCTTAAAAAACAAATGAGTGATTTCATCCACCAAGTAAACAGTAAAGAATCCAATGCACAACATGAGTTCAGCGTATTCAGGCAACTGCTCCCTCGTCTCTGGCAACATGTGGACTAAAGATGTCGATAGAAGAACTCCACCTCCAAAGCACAGAAGGCAGGATATGACTAGTGGATGGCGCTGCCGTGTTTGCTCCGAAAAGAACACTGGAAGCATTCCTGCAAGAAAACTTCCCAAACCCAAAGTCACCATCGAAAGAGCTCTTGCTGAGTTCACGTCCATTTTCGCTGATATTCTTTATTTTTCGGTAAGGACGATAGATCTGATCTTACAGCTTGAGTTTTAAGGGTGTTTTCAGTCTTATCCTTTTTAATTTGTAAGGAGGGTAATCATCAATATCTTCAATTTCACTTAGATTTTCTTTTTTTCTCGAGTTTTTAATACCTTCATTAGATCACATTGCCCTTTCTTATATTTGATTCAAATAGGAAACCACACTGTCCATTTAACTTTCTGGAGTTACCACTTCACAGATGGATTTATATCACTCACTTTCAACCGTTACATCTATCGGCTTAACACAGGCTATATAAAAACGGTTTATCTACGTAAATATTATTTACATATGTTATTTATCTACAAAAACTCGTACGCTGTAGCTAACCCACGCGGCCGGCTGATGTCGACCTCCCGAACCGAATGAAGAACCATAATCATTGCTTAAGGGGCAAACTTAAATTTACTATAGTTGCTCCTCATATGCGACCGTACTATAAGAGTTTAAGGTTCAAATTAATTTATCATTGTTTCAAGTAGAAGTAAATTAATTTGTTTGCGTCTCGATTGTAACCAGTTTAAAAGAGCTGCCATGCCGCTTGTGTACAACGAGATAATGGTGGCGGACAAGGAAACAGATATGAATTTGAAAGGTCATGAGAGAGTGGACAAACTACAAAGAAATGTTGTAATGTCTGAATGATATTATAGACAATAATATGTCTGGTTCATTGAATTCTTGTTCAAGAACAACCTTAACAAAAATTCATGTTTTTCATGACATGTTGGTTATCGTCGTCGTTTCAGGCCTTAAATGACCCACTACTGAGTCAGGCCTCCTCCATATTCATAGAGGGAAATTAGAATAATCAGCCACGCTGGCAAGACGGGTTGGCACAGGGTTGGTTGTAGGTCTTTTTAAGAGGCGGGCCAAGGCCCTCCTTGGTCACGGAGCATGCTCCCGTAATGGGAGTGAATCCCATGGCCCCGGTTTGGGCAGTCGAGGATCGAGGGTTTGATTGTAGGTAACAGAAACTAATTTAAAAATGTATGAGATCTTACCTCAATATGCTGATATCGAAATTGAGAGTATCTATAGAAAGTAAGAGTCAATATCCGGTTTTTACCAAACTGTCTACTTACTGAGAAAGGCAGTGTGTCTCACATTATATTACAAGTACATCATAGTTAAGATGTAGAAGGAACGCGTATTCTTCTTTGTCAGTACGTAGCCCACTGATGAATTGGGTTTTCTTCGATAGTCGCATCTGCGAGGGAATGGACTGGACTTGATGTCCCATGCTGACCATAAAGGTTCCATTTGAAATAGGAATATCTGTCGGTTCATTTTAATCGCAAACCGCAGCAATATTCGGTTCGAATGCGTAAGCAAATTATGTAATCGTTACATCATAGCAATGTAAGGTGCATCGTTGTGACGAAATATGGTAAGCAGTCGAACGTGATACATCGAATCGGCCAGTAAATCCCCTGAGTTTATGGTAATCATATGCATGCCTAACTTTTTTCTACACGACTTATACTGTTTTATAATTAAAAAATGGGTTCTACACGTGTCTTGTCTATACACGTTACGGACCTAGCAATAACGAAATGGTGACCTAGAGAAATGCCGGTGGACCGTAATTCAGACTGCAATAATTGATGAGATCCCAATGCATTCGGCTGGCGCAAGACGGCGCGGCTTGAGGAGTGGCACTGTTGAGAATCTTATGTCTGGTATTTTCTTACTTTACTTATTACATACTGGTTGAAAAGACAAAGCTAATTTTGTATATAATCTTCTTCTTAAACCTACATATATAAAAATATTTATTTGTCTGTAAGTATGTCCTATAATAAAGAATCGTAAACTATACATTTGATAATGTGATGCAATGTGATGATCTTCAGCAAAGTGTTGTGTAAGAGCCCAGAAGGTTTCTGAAAAAAAATATTTTATTATTTTGTAACAAAAACTTCTTTTCGAGGAACAAAAGAAGCAGAGCATTTTGGAAATATCTGTCACATATCTGTCGACAAGATTTATGCTGTAACTACGTTTTCTAAAATATTGCAATGAACGAATTACTGCAAAAACATGGTTGTGCTAACGTCTTCACAGTACCTGAAGGGCTTAAAGAACTTATGTCCGACATTACACGAGAGGTAACAATGAAATATATCCTAACTTAACATTAGTTTAAACATGACATGACTCACAGAGGAAATTTAAATAGAAGAAAGACATACTAGTAAATAAACTTCGGAAGTTTTTACAGATACGGAGGATATGAACGGAGAACTAAAATTAATTTAGAATATTAAAAAAATAAGACTGTAAAAAAAAATGTGACAAAGGTGACTGACAAAAAGAATGAAAAGGTAATACTGAGTGGGTAAATCCAGAAACGTTGCGTTTCTCTTAATCCAATTTGACGAGCGTGATTAAATAATACTTGGTTATCATTCAATGGGTTGTTGAGCAAATATTAGGAAGCGCAGGAGGATGTTTGCTGCAGGAGGGGCAAGATAGAGTGAGTCGTTAGCTTAAATGTATTTCATAAGTTTTTTTCTTTTAGGTACTTCGTGCACAACCAGAAAAAATCTTCGATTTCATAGCGAACTATCTGTCTGTTCTACTCATTACTCGCGAGCATGGAGTTATGGCTGCTAAAATCCTAGAAGACCTTTGCGACTGTCAGCCGACAATTGCAGAACACTTAGCTCATATGGGAATAGATAGTGGTGACGCTGAAATGATGGCACAAGTTATCAATGAAGAAATTTCGAACCTCGAGCCTATTGAAGGCAGAGGTGATATCCTTTGTATTACTATATCATAGTCTCACTTATTACTAAGTATGTTTCCTTGTTGACTTGGTAGTGCACCTTAATATGCAATACAAAAAGTTATTGTAACGTTAGCTAGCTATGAGTTACTTTACAATGCAATTTAAAATTGTTAAACTGGTTTTCTATGTCGATCCCATCACTACATAGTATAAAACAAAGTCGCTGTCGTCTGTCCGTCCCTATGTATGCTTAAATCTTTAAAACTACGCAACGGATTTTGAAGCGGTTTCTTTTAATAGATAGAGTGATTCAAGAGGAAGGTTTATATGAATAATACATGTATATTTGCACCCGTGCGAAGTCAGGGTGGGGCGCTAGTAATAAATAAACCGTAGTTTTACCATTAGGTCGTTCGTCGTTACAGAAAAAGTAAGAGAATGCATGATTATTAAGAAGATTTTGGCAAGAATACCACTAGACGAAGATATGTCTGCCAACGTGTGTCAAATAATCAGAAACGCATACCGTGACTACTGGTACAGGAAGAAGTTGCTGGAAAAGGTAATCTCGCAAATGAGGCAATGAGATTAAACCTAGATGTAGGTAGTATCAGTAGTGATGGAGTTTCACAGCCCCATTTAATCCTGAGGATGACGTAAGTAGCGGCAAAAAGAAATGCAAAGGCTGAAAACCTAGCTAGAAAACTTCATATGAAACCCTGTGCCAACCCGTCTGACCAGTGTGGAACCAGTAGGCTAATGACCCTTCTATAGAAACACAATCAGGACCCATGAGGCAGGCGGCACGGGACGGTGCAACAATGGGTATTTTATGGGATGAGTAGTAGTAGTGGCCTAGCTACCATGCATATTAAGAACTAGCTTTTGCGCGCGGCTTCGCCCGCGTGGGCTTCGAACCCGTGCATATTTTTTATGAACATAAAATCGGTTATTGTGACTAAACTATGATAGTTAGATATGTGCTCTCTGCGCGGACTTTTTTGTAGATCTTTATAAGACCTACAAACCCGTTGTACATCATTTTGTTCTATTGTCAATAGTTTTTGCAGCGCACGCATAAATAGGTTTTCGATTTTACACCTTGGTTTACAAAATCGCAATTTTCATACGGATCCCTAATTCTTTAGAAAATAAAATATAGCCTATAACCTTCGTCGATAAATGGACTATCTAACACTGAAAGATTTTTTGAAATCGGACCAGTAGTTCCTGAGATTAGCGCGTTTAAACAAACAAACAAACAAACAAACTCTGCAGCTTTATATATTAGTATAGATTAGTATAGATTACTAAATCTATTGAAACAGTCAAAACTAAGTAAATTTTCGTTGTCTTTATGCCTTGTCTTTTGACTTATTTAGTTATTATAATCTTAAGATACCTGGAGTACTTAGTTTATACAATTCATGGTTTCTACAGAATATGGAAATGCATCCTAACGAACCGTGGGAGATCGCCGCCGAGCACACTTTACAAATATACAAAAGAACTAAACCGTCTTTTGAAGAACTGGCCAGGGCAACTATCAAAATTCAAGTACAGTATCTTCATAATTATTGACACTACAAGTCTATTACCTTTAATTAGTTTAAAAGACTCATGTCGTAAAACAGTGCTCACTCTGGTCGCAAAATCTATCGAAACAAGTACTCGTTCGTTCTATTATAATGACCGTATATTTATGTGAGTCATGCCACCTTTACGAACTATGAGAGAAACACAAGTCGCTACATTTAAATGTGAGATATGCCAAGGCCAAGGAGACAGACACAAAGAAGCGTGTCCACCTTTCACGTTCGGGGATCTTACCCACTGGATTTTTAAAAACTTACTTGACCATCATACCACCTTCTTGTCAGCTTTTAAAATTGGGACATTTTTATGGATATTATGTAATTACGGCTGATATTTATTAATTACTTGAAGAATCGATCTTAACTTCTAGATCTGTAGTAAAATTACAATCTTGTTTTTATTTCTTTTTTATTCATATTCTTTGACTCAAATGTGCATTGATGTTACATAATTTAAAATGAAATATTAAGTTCCCCATATAATATTAATGAATGTTGAATTTCTCTGTAATTGGGAAGGTACATTACTAGTTATAGTCGATAATCCTAAGTTCCTATTTGTAATCCATAAACACTTTCTGTTGGGAATCCAAATAAATAAATAAATTTAAATAGCAGAACTGCCTTCTGAGCTTACAAATTTTTGAATTGTGTGTGAACCCATGACTGTAATGTCCTTTGAGAACCTATGACTGCACCTGCACATTCTAGCCACCCTTCTATGTTTGCACCAATTGCATTAAGCTCTTTGTAAGCTTACTTGTTACACTGGCGTTTAAAGGAATAATGCCATACTTGTAGGTATGAGACATTGTCATATACACTTTTCAATACTGTATTCAGGCCGCATACAGAGGCTACCATGTTCGAAGAAATCTGCTTCGTAAATTGAAAGTACAGTCGAAGCAATCAAAACCAAAAGTGGAGCTTCCTGGGCCGCCTATTGACATTGCAGGATCTAGAGAAATCGATCTTGGTCGTGTTCTCGTAAGTATATTTATTTACGTACGCCATTTCAAACACTATGACTTAGTAAATAGTATAAATTCAAAATAGCGTGCACCCCAGGCCTTACAACGTTATATTCTACACTCAAAAATAGGATTCAGCTAGTCACACACGCATATAATCGGCGTACTATTCCCGGAATATTAGCCCAGATCATTTGCCTCCTTGGTCTAAGGGTTGGATCTGCCGCCTTTGGATCAACGGATCCCGGGTTTGATTCCGGGGCCAGGCAAGTATCTTTGTCTAAACCAGTGGCACTTGCTCTGAGTCTGGGTGTCATTTGTGTTCGTGAATTACATGTTTGTAAACTGCCCCGCGATACAGGTTATACCAATATAAAAAAAAATAGATTTCATTCATTGATTGTTTACATTTTACGTTATATGGAAATCATAAACATTTTTTATTGAGTAGTCATTCGTTTCTATTGTATATTTTTCTACCAGGACATAAAGCCACAGGAAGAAGATGTCAATGCTTTATTCGAAAAAGAAACCGAAAAGGACCTTGGCCTTAAGTACGACCCCTTGAAGACAATTACACATGTTGGGGAAGAAGAACTGGCGGCGAAGACTGGATCCAAGATACAAAAGCGAATGCAATTCAGTAGTACCATTAACACGAGTGCTCGAAGCGTAGAGCAAATGGCCACTGGTAAAAGCGCAGGAGAATTTGATTCTAAAAGTGCAGCTGCAGTCATAGGCAAGAGTGCAGTGGATGTTGGTGATAAAAGTTTCGTCGGTTTTACTGGGAAAAGCGCTGTCGCCGTTGGGGACAAGAGCACGGTTGGAATTGCTGATAAGAGTTCTGTTGGTTTTTCTGGAAAGAGTACCGTCACGGTTGATGGCAAGAGCACAGTTGGGATAGCTGATAAGAGTACCATTGGTGTTACAAAAAGTGAAGTCCAGAGTAAAGGTATCACTACTCCTACTAATCAGCCCATAAATGACTCACTGCTGAGTCGGGCCCCATAAATGACTCACTGCTGAGTCGGGCCTCCTCCAGTTACATGGAGGGTAATTTGGCCTACTGTGCCACGCTGGCCAGACGGTTTGGCACAGGGTTTCGTATCAAGTTTTCCTTCTCTTGCGGCTAGGTTATCAGCCGTCATTTCCTGAGGATGGCATGGGATGGTGATGCAATGTATTCTGAATCTGTCACCACATGGACCAAAGGTATACATTTTTGTTTGTTTTTAAGTTGACCTGTATCTCGGGGTCACTTTACAAACACATGATTCACGACCTCGAATGACCCCCAGACCTAGGAGCAAATATATCAGGATTATACTACTGACCCCAGATTCGAACCGGTGATCGAAATATTCAAAGATGCTGTATCCAACCCCTAGATTAACAATTAAACTCGTTATTATACAAACATATGAGTAGACTGAAAACTTTTGACTCAAAGTGCTGCGTTTGTATTTATTTCAGCCGCACTTGACGCTACTTCAGAGCTCGCTCAAGTTAGCAAACTGAAACAATCGAAGAGTTCAGCACGGCAAGGATCTCCCCCCAATATATCCTTCGAAGAGGTAATTAAGTAGATATTAGAGCGGGGATACAACAAATACCGTGCATACTTCTCAACCCGTAAAAGACCCACTGCTGAGTCGAGCCTCCTCCAATTACAGGAGGGAAAGTTGCTAACTGTGCGGGCTTTGTTTCAAATTTCCCTTCTTTTGCGGCTAAGTTTTCTGCTCTTACGACACCCTCAGGATAGGAAGGGGTGGTAATACTACTGCTAATATAAATTACGTTTAACGTTGATATTCCAACACAATGAAAACAGAACCCAGAAGTGTTCCCTGTGGAAGAAGGCGACATACCAGAAGATGTGGCGGTTTCTGAAGTACCTCAGGAAATTGTGGAAGAGCCATTAATTTCAGCGTCGGAGGAAGGTGAAGTTCAAGAAGTTGCTGAAATTCCTGAGGATATATCTGGAGGTATAAAATAATTTCCTGGCTAAAAGGGTTTACAGTTGTAATTTAATGGTATTAAAGTAGAAAGTAAGTAAGTAGAGGCCTACAAGCGCAGTGCTGGTAGGCGGTCACACGGTGGACCGATGACCTGATTAAGGTCACCGGAAAACGATGGTTGCGTTCGGCCCAGGACCGGCCTTTGTGGAAATATTTGGGGGAGGCCTATGTCCAGCAGTGGACGTCTTTTGGCTGAAATGATGATGATGAAAGTAGAAACACAAAGTTCTAATGGATATTTTAAATTTACAGCAGATACCGGCGACAATTCTGCACCAACCGCAACAACAGCTGATTCCACTGATGTTGAAGACATTGTGACTGATGTTGGAGAGGAAGACTAATTAATAGACTTTCTTTGGTACCTATTTATTAAAATGTTATTCATGTGTTTGTCGTTTTGCAGGATGTACGAATAGATCGATAGTATCACTAATATCGAATATACTCTCTGCAAATGTTACTAAATCTAAATTATAAACTCTTTTCTCCTAAAATATTGTTCAAAGCGTTTTAATATAGAAATAAACACAAATACCCCAAAAATTGAAAAAATAGAATAAATAAAAATGAATCCCGTGAGCCGAGCACATATTTAGTGATAAAACTCTTCGAACTAGATCAATAAAACGCATGTTTCTGCGTCATACCTGAAAATTACATTACACCAACAATACAGGGCCCACACGGTATTGTGGGCTCTGATAGTTACATTATGATATCTATAAATGTTAATATTTTAAGTAACGTTTGTTCCCTAAACACCTTAGATATTTGAAACTTCATTTCCATTTCCAAAATGGATTTGAAAGTAACTTCATAAATCATTTTTTATTTAATTCCTACTCAACCAACTAGACTGTACAGACATTTCAGTATTCATTGAATCTTGTCAATATTTAATATTCCTGCTAAACGTGGAAAATAAAATGGAAGATTTACTACAATCTCAAATACACCACAGCCTGAAGTTAGCCATGCCTGAAGGACTTAAGGATTTAATGAGTGACATTTCAAGAGAAGTACCTATACTCAAATCTTCGACTTCTTACATGAAAAGCTAACGGAGAGGATACTATTTTATCTTTTGTTGGTTTATGAGTATGCAGTTCTTTCATAAGATTGACAAAAAGCTCCTTTTTGTTTCTGATTGTATGTATCATATATGTTTATCTTACTTTTTAATCGTCTCCGTTCGCTTTTTCCGTAAAAAATCCGATAATCGAAATTGTACGTATAAAATGTGGCGCAAATATTAAAGGTTTTAAGAATTCAGCCAGCGGACTTGTACAAGTTCATCACCGAATACTTATCAGCTTTGTTAGTGACAAGAGAGAACTTAACCATAGCCAGCCGGGTGTGCGCCGATATTTACAAATGTGGTTGTCAACCAGAATTGGACGATGAATTAAGAGACCTTGGGTTGGAAGGGGATGCTCTGGCTAATGCTAAAGAAGTTATCTTAGAACACATTAGCAGTGGAAAAGGTAATTAAAACATTTGTTAATAATATAATGTTTTACTGCTTTTCCTACTTCTAATTTTAATAAAAAATTGAGAAACCTGTTTAAAATAATTATATCTTGCAAAGATTTGCCTATGGTGTGCATGTCTACAACTGACATGCATACCTGTGATGTAATATGTATGTTGTCGGCGTGTGTTAGTACCTACATATCTTCGTTTTAGCCATTGTAAAATAGGTACATCCTGCGATTACAAAAACCTCATTTTTATCATTATTTCTTCCTCTCGTTCATTTTGCTCTAATTCAGTCAAGGAGATTGGGATTTTAAGGAAGCTCTTGAAAAAGGATATTGACGAGGACTTACTACTGGCTATTTTAGAGGCTACGCGCAAGGCGTTTGTTAAACATCAAGCTCACAACACTACTATCTACCAGGTAGCACCATATTTAAGACTAGTTATGAAATTGAACTTCTCAACATGTTGCACACACATTTACAGTGAAATCCATGATTTCTCTATTCCTATGTTTGCACAAAATAAATAATCTGTTGAACAAATGTACTACTAACTCTACTCGTATATTTTGAAACTTTGGATGAAGCATATTCATTTAATTGATCTTGATTGACCCGTGTATGAAGAGAAATATACTGGCAAAGATTTCGGCCTATTTAAACCATTGCAAGCAATGCCTTTAAATAGTCGTCCAGTTTGATTGCGAGTCGGCTTTATTTGTGTAAACTACAGACTTCGTTATGAGCTCACGCATTCCAAGTAACCACTTTTGAAAAATACAACTTCTTGTATTGTAATATTAATTGTGATAATGTTTAGTCGTCATCGGAAAGCGACGATGATGAAATAAAACGTGCTGTAAGACACACTTTGAAACTGTATCGGAAATCTAAACCCACTGAGGAAGAATATGCAACGATGGCTACAAAAATACAGGTGATAATATTCTATAATACCAAGATTTAAAATCTTTATTAATTTGGTCTCTTGTTTTTGCTTTTAAATTCAACTTCATTAATGCTTACCTATGGATTTATTAGCTTCTATGTCGCGTACCTATCTAAGATAATTTATCTAATGGAGGGCCAAATATTCGCAAACAAGACCCGAAATTAAATGTGACTATATATTTTCAGGCCTCGTATCGAGCCTATGAAATAAGACGATGCTGTGAACTGAAACGAAATGGATCACTAGAGAAACTGGACAAAATTACCAATAAAAATGTCAATTTGGTTCTACCTAACAAAAGCGACTCTGACATAAGTTTGTCTAAAGTAAGTAAAAGTAATCTACATCATTATACAAGATACTACGAATTATAATAAAGAATAAAAAACAAGAAAATCCAGATTTTTAAAAACCCTGAATCATTAACCTTCGTCACTACATATTCTAAAACAAATTCACTGTCGTCTGTCCGTCCCTATGTATGCTTAAATCTTTAAAATAACGCCACAGATTTTGGAGCGGTTTTTGTTAATACATAGATAGAGAGATTCAAGAGGAAGGTTTATATCTATAATACATGCATAATATTGTAGGGAAACACTGATAAATTTATATTCATCATTGCACCCGTGCGAAGCCGGGGCGGGTCGCTAGTATAATATAATAACTTGAAAAAGGTAGGTAAGCCTACCTTTGTCAAGTTTACAGTGGAGAATGACAGGCATGATAGGTACGACAGCTCTAGATATATTGTGAGCACTCGTGTTACGAACCCAATCCTTTCTTGTTTGATAAATCATAATGTGCTAATAAATATCTTTTGGAACATTACTTTTCAGAAAGAAGAACATGAAGGTGGTTTACCAAAAACAAGTGAGTTTTAATTAAATAAGTATTATATCCTTTAGTATCTTCAAAAACACACTCCATCATTCATTCATTGATCACACAGAAAGTTATACTCTACATGCTGATTAATTGAACTGCTTTGTACGTCTAGGGGATAGAGATCCCGCCTTTGATCCCCGGTTCGATTCCGGGTTCGGGCAAGTGTCTTTGTTTAAACCAGAGGCACTTTTTTCATGTTTGTAAACTGCCCCTGTGATACAATTTATACTTAGAACTGGTATTTTGTACAAAAAAAAGCTATTAAAATTTCCGATAAAACTAACATTTCATTATCGGGCCAGGAGCTGCATGCACTAGGCATATGGATATTATTTCGGTCTAGCAAGCGTCTCTATGTAAACCTGTTGGTCTGTGCGTCGTGTTTGTATAAAGCCAACTAGCCCAACTAGCTGAAATTGGTTAATCAGAGCAGCGCAGGACAGATATTATTAACTAGCTTTTGTGCGCGGCTTCGCCCGCGTGGGCTTCGAACCCGTGCATATTTTTTATGAAACTAAAATCGGTTATTGTGACTAAACTATGATAGTTAGATATGTGCTCTCCCGGACTTTTTTGTAGATCTTTATAAGACCTACAAACCTGTAGTACATCATTTTGTTCTATTGTCAATAGTTTTTGCAGCGCACGCATAAATAGGTTTTCGATTTTACACCTTGGTTTACAAAATCGCAATTTTCATACGGATCCCTAATTCTTTTGAAAATAAAATATAGCCTATAACCTTCCTCGATAAATGGACTATCTAACACTGATAGGTTTTTTGAAATCGGACCAGTAGTTCCCGAGTTTAGCGCGTTCAAACAAACAAACAAACACACAAACAAACAAACTCTGCAGCTTTATATATTAGTATAGATAAAATTTTGATGTATCTGCCTCTTTTTTTAACGTCGGTGATCCTCATGGATTCCCGGCTGTTGGGATTTGGCCAGCTTATGTGGGACTCCGGGGCGCGTAGAGATGGTAAATTGCGCCCCGACTTACCCTCTAAAACCGACGGCGATCCTCAAAATAACCTTTTGAAATAGTTTTGTTAGTTAGTTCTAATTGTAATAAATTAACTAACATACTTTAAACTGGTATATCCAAAATTTCATATACAGAAGTTTCGACAGTTTCGTCAACATCGCTCGCTGGTTCCTACCTTAATCTGCCGAAGTACCGACCGTACTGTGCCCATGATTACGAAACAATCGCTGATCTTGAAGAGATGCCTGAGAAAGAACATGCTCATATAGATTATACCAGTGAAAGGCCACATCTATCTATTGTTTGTTCAGACACCATAGCAAACAAACAAAAGAAAATTAGTTTCCAGAAAAGTGTGGAGAAATTAACATTTAGTGTGGATGTATCTAGTTTGTTTGAAGATGAATCTGAGAGTGAAGAAAATGCTTTGGAAGAATTTATGGACGATGGAGACAACGCATCTGTATCAACAGATTTAGAAACCAATGATACTGAAAATGAAGAAGAACGTGAAAGACGGGTCGGCAGTGAAATGGTTATCCGAGAAGAAGTTAAAGAGCAGTTTCCATATGATCCAGAATTACTAAACGAGGTACCAGAAATCGATGAAGAACTACCAGAAGCAGTAAACTTAGAAGATGTCTTGAATCTAAATGAAGATTTGGAGATTGAAGAAGATCTACAAGATTCTAATAGCGAGCCTATGTAGGATTTAAAGATTGTTTTGTTTTTATTTAAACAATAAAAGTTAGTTCCGTTAATTGTTTCTGCCTATACTATCAACAAGTCTGGATCAAAAATCAGAACCTATCCTATCCCTTAATGTTTGGTCGCTTGTTTTGGTACAGCTATTTTGCTACGGATTCCTTCTACTACTTCTTAGCCAATAAATGGCCCACTGCTAAATCGGGCCTCCTCCCATCACAGGGAGGGCAATAAGCCTACTATGCCACGATTGCGAGGGTTGGCACAGCGGTTTCGTTTTAAGTTTCTCTTGCGGCTAGGTTTTCGACTTTGGCATTTCCTCTTGGCGGCTCTTACGACACCCTCAGGATGAAATGGGGTGATGAAAACATTTGTCAAGATTGTTATTTTTATTTGATAGTGGCATGTTGATTTGGTTTTGGAATGATTCGAAAATATGTAAAATTGAAAATGATGGAACCTGTACAAAAATAAAGAAAAAATAAAATAATTACATCTTTATTAAGTTTATTTGCTCGCAAGTTCAATACAGATCTCAATAGCAGTTTAGGACGCATACAATATACCTAGTAAATTTTTGGTAATTTAATTTAAAGTCTATAATAATAATATAAATACATAGAGGCTAAACAAAAATAACATTTAAACTTAAATTTAATACGTGTGGGATAAAACAGTGCACATTATAGTTTACATTGAAATGCTTCCTATAATAGAAAGTTTTAAGTTACTTTCCAATATAAATAACTCTTTTACTAAAATTGCAGAGGAAAGTATGATTTTGCATTGATAACATTATTTAAATTGTAAAAAATAAAACAATTTTCTTAACAAAGCGAATAAATTAAACTAAGTAAATTTAAAATAAAATCATTTAGAATTGAAATATATGATTTAATTATTCTACATTAAAAACAGCACTGAGTATTTTTTAAATGTATGTTATATATCTAGCACAAGGACAAACTAAGCAAGATAACTGGCAACTGTACAAAATCATTTTAACAAAAAAGAAATTCGATAACATCCGGATAACTTTCAATATATACATAGCGTAACAAAAAGCGTATATGCAATAGGCCTTTTTATAGTTCGCAATCGCAGGCGCGTCCGCCATGTCAAAAACGCAGCAGTATGACAGTTTCGGGCACTTTTCATAACTATAGCTGTGCAACAAGCATTATCACTAATCACATTTTTAATTAAAGTGCCCGAAAAACATGACGGAAGTCCGGGCATGCGCACAAAATATTTTTAACTATTACAAGGAGTATTAGGATTGACACAACAATGAATACAAAAATCGGGACAAAATATACAACAAATGTTATAGCAAGATTAACATACATTTAGGAAACACTTTAAAAACATTGATCACTTCGAATGTATACCTATTATATACTTTTTTGTTACGCTGTATATTTGTTCGCTAATATTACATTTCTGTGTAAATACCTATGTTCGGATAGAGAGAACTAAATACATTTAGATGAGGGTTTTTTTCTCAACCGATAAAATAATTATTTCGATACATAAATACTTACATATAAATTCACTATTTACGTGGAAAATCTAAGCTTAAATTAAGTTTAGTAGAAATCACAGAAAATCTCAACAATTACACTTAAATTATTATGAAAGTTATTGTGATTGTCATATTATTATAAACATTTAGAAAAAACGAAATTCTAATAGACTAGTGTAACAATGCTTAAAAATAATTCATATATAAATATATTGTTCGAAAGTCAAATCTATTACATATAACAAAACTGTATATACAATTAAAGAATATAACATTGTCTACAACATGATTTACTGTATATTACAAAAGTCTCCAAAAGTGTTTACCCAAAACATTAAATTCGCTTTGAGTGTAAACTACTTTTAAGTTTCTACTGTACAATAAATCACCCTGTAGGATGGTTCATATTTTTAAAACAAAAAGGTTATAACAACAGTGTTGTCAAACATTTGAGCGATGGAATTTAGTTCTTAGAGATCTAGTTCAATTTACTTTGGTATATCCAAATATAAATACTACAACATCGTAGTAAGTCTCTATTTAAAATAGTTTCATACTAAATGCCATGTTTTGTCATGGATCAATGAAGTCTTAATTAAAGAGTCTACTTCATAATTTAATAACTATATAGTGTCCATTCCTCCGCCTAATACTTTGTGGCCATATTCACTAAGCACCTGGAAAGGAAGACATTTTAATATAATAATGATAATTAATAATTTATTTATTTATCAGACAACAGAGGTTGGACCTCTGTTGTTACAGGCAGCTTAAAAACTATGTTAGTAATACACAAGTGAAATATAATAATAAAACAAAATTATTCTTGCCTCACCAGTATTCGCATAAAATGTTGCAGAATAGGTGAGTCAAGCTTGTTTGATAACATCCTCAGAATGCTATTTGGGCTTGCCCGTGACCTTTTGCAATAGTGAGGCTGTTTAATCTCACCATGGCGAAAGTCATGGGTGTGTGCCTGTGCGAACATACCAGAGGCACCGCAGAAACGGGGCAAGCCCAAAAGCACCCTGAAGCTGTTATTGTACTGGATTCGGAGTTTATCCAATACACCACGCGTATAGTTGACCCACAGGCTACTCGTGTAGAATGTTTGGCAATTTAAACTAAGTTATTTTTACATCCTCACTACAACGAGCAAATCTGCGGGCCAACATATTAGCGCGCACAGCAAGAGCTCTGCGTTCTCGCTCAATGTCTGCATGATCCTTAAGGTGGATGCTCCAGGGTAGCCCGCGAAATTCAAATTTTCTTACGTTTTTTGCAATTTGCAGGGTAGTGCTAGGTTGTATGATGATGAACATTTGATTAGCGGCTGTAAGACGTATGTAGTTACAGAGTTATAATCATCAAACTCATCAATAGAAAACTCCAAGCTCATAAAGGTGCAAGAATGACTTTGACGTTGAAAAAGTTTTTCTTGCACCTTTATGAGCTTGGAGGGTTGTATTGATGATTTTGATGATTATAATTCTATAACTACATAAGTCTTACAGCCGCGAATAACATTTTAATCAACATACAACCTAGCACTGACCTGCAAATTGCAAAAAACGTAAGAAAATTTGAATTTCGCGGGTTACCCTGGAGCATCCACCTTAAGGTCATCAGAGACACAGTAAATAATAAATAATAATAAATAAATAAATATCCTTGGACATTTCACACAACACCATCTCGTCCCAAGCTAAGCAACTTAATGCTTGTGTTATGGTAACGAGATGGATGATAAACTACTTATATACATTTTTTTTTTGTAAATACATACATATTATAGATAGAAAATGACACCCAGACTCCGAGCCAGTGCCTCTGGTTTAGAAAAAGACACTTGCCCGACCCCGGAATCGAACCGGGTATCGTTGATCCAAGGCGGCACATCTAACCACTAGACCAACGAGTGTCCCTTAGGATGGAATGGGGTGGTGAAACTATGTTAAGGCGCTTTCTGGGGACCTGGTTAAGGTCGCCGGCAAGCGCATTTCCATGGAAATCTTTGGGAGAGACCTACGTCCAGCAGTGGTCAACATTTGGGTGAAATGATGATGAAATAAAACCAAAGTACCTTATACACGAAGATGTAATGATGTCTATTGGAGAGAGAGTGCGGCCTTTGCGCGCGCAAGTGCCGCACGACGCGTGGCACGTCAGCGGCTGAATGCAGTGCGCGTGCGCAGATGTCTAGCGCGATCAGCGCCGCTGAACGACCGGCGCCCGAAGCACACGTCACTACGCATGGTCGAATGCCTGCGAAACAATTGGAGTTAAAAGTTAGTCAGGTTTGGCCACACCCACTTTTGAGTCGGGCCTCCTTCAATTGTATGGTGGGAAATGAGCCTAGCAGACAGGCGGTAATCCTTTGTATTCTAAATCCGTACCCACACGTCCCTATTCCATGCTGAGGGTATCTTAAGAGTCTTCAAAAGGAAATGACAAGGCCGGAAAGCTTGCCGCAAGAGACGGAAAACTTGAACAAATCCCTTTTTTTTTTTTTTATTTTCGCCCGGGGTAAAATTCTTTACGGACTTCCTCGCCGGCCACGGGGATGGCCAGCGAGGGGAGTGTGGGACTCTCCCCTATAGTGGGGGCCTACCCACTAAACCTCCCCGGGGTGCTCCAACTCGCGGCCTGTTGCGGCATTGTGGGATCTGATGCAGAACCACGCCGCCGCAGACTGAAACAAATCTCTGTGCCAACCCGTATGCCCATCACAAGGAGGCTGGTTACCCTCCCTGTGATGGGAGGAGGCCAGACTTAGCAGTGGGTCAGGTCTTCTGGAATTACATGCCTACTATTCTACGCTGGCACAGTTTATGTATCAAATTTCTAATGTAATGTATTCTAAATACACCTCCAGACGTAGATTTGCCCACCATTTCGCTATATCCTTTAGGCATCTTACCTTCAACCTCGGAAGCGGCCTTTAACCGACCTAATGTGCCATTGTTAGGAGTAGCTCTTCGCATTGTCTCCTCAGCCCTCGCGGGGGAGTACACGTTCAAGCCGCCACCGGAGCCACTCTCTTCACGCAACTTCGATAAGCTGCTAAACGATGACCGGCTCTGATCACCGTAGATCACCTCCACTCCTGTAAATAAGGAAGAGATTACATGCATAAATCGACTGTTCCTGTGTGGGGACGAGTCAGAATATAAAACTTCCCCACCGCACGCTGGGAAATAACGCGTGTTGTAAAAGTCAACAAAACCCAGCACGCTTGGTGGTAGGATCGAACGGTCCGCCCGGCTGGCTACCACCCTCACATTTAAGTCCGACGCCAAGCAGTTTTACTGTGTTCCGTCGTGTGTTATGCCTGCAGGGCGTTTAAAAAAAAAACAAAAACTGTTTACTCGAAATCACATGGTGATACTTAGTCAGAAAGCATATTCATCGAAGGCACATTTAAATATCGTGTACGTTACCTTCTTCATCATATTCTTTGGCTGTCTGCGAGATCTTCATATAACTCCTCATCTCACACATGAAGTCTATAACCGAGTCGTAATCTTCAGGGACACCTTTGGCGGGCCAGAAGTACCACAAATGTGTGACCTCTCGCCACGTCCTGGTCGTCAAATTGATGAGCTGGACGCTCGAAACGGCGTATTTGTCACGTTGTTCACGTTTCTTCAGGATGATTTTGAATTCACCGAATATACGTTTGTTGTCAGAAATCTCTGACGGTGGGAGATATTCGTAGCACTTTTCCTGTAAACGTAGAAATGCATTAATCAGGGGTGAATGCTAATGACTATCACAAAGATGTGGGGGCAAATTGAACACTTATGTAGCGGTTGTAGTCTTCTGTAAATAGTAATTGTCTGTAATTTATACCGATGATACAAGCCTGATAAATCTGTATTAATTTGATCGAGTGATCGCTTCCATGCTAGAACAATTTTATGTAATAACTAGCTGACCCGACAGACGTTGTGCTGTCTGAACTATGAATATTGAATTCGAATTGGAATAATTAATAATAAATTAATATACCGCCTTTTCTTATCGATTCCAATCCGTTATTTAATGTAATTAAAAAAGAAAAAAAGTAATTATGCCAAAAATAGCGAACCGTCGGGACGAACGTCAAATGTTTGACAGGTAACAGTTTGTATGGGAAAATAAAATTGTTGTTTTTATTATTTTACTTACAATATCAATGTTTTCTCTAGACTCTTAAACCTTCCCTGGACTCACACGAATATTTCAAGACCAAAATTAGCCAAATCGCTCCAGCCGTTTTCGAGTTTTAGCGAGACTAACGAACAGCTATTCATATTTATATATAGAGATGAAAGGTTCAACAAAAATAGTTTTTAGTATTCTGATAATAGTAAAATTTATACCGACAATACAAGCCTGATAAATCTGTATTAATTTTATCGAGTGATCGCTTCCATGCTCGAACAATTTTATTTAATAATGAAAGGTTCAACAAAAATAGTCACGCTCTTTATGCCTTCTACTTAATAGACAATGCCTTTACAAAACGTACTGACAGTCCTATTTTTTTTAAATGAATTATTTGCCCTATCTGTATCCTGTATAGTGGGGGCAGTTTACAAACAAACATATTATAATTCACGAACACGAATGACACCCAGACACAGAGTACTGGTACAGAGTACAGGAATGGAACTGGGTACCCCTGATCCAGGGGTGGCAGCTCCACCCCCTATACCCTATACCCTATACAAGGCATCAGTCAATATTCTCACGACCAAAATGTATACAGGGTGTAATATTTAACTGAGATAGTACGGATAGTACGGACATGAAATATCTATATTTAAGTTTATTTTTTAGTTTTTGGCAGCCCTGCCAGTAACGCCCGCGCACGCCCTTCCCCCGCCTGTGCTGACCTTGAACGGCGGCGAACGATATCATCGCTCTTGTCAGCGTTTGTTAAGCACAGATGCTAGGGCTGTCTACTCGGTTTTACTTAAAACTTTAACTTGTAATTACTCAACATCTGTCTTATGTAGGACGAAGAAATCTTTTGAGGTGAGTTCTGCATACACCCATATGTCGTTATGTCACTATTTTGTTACACAGTACAGTGTAACTTTATAAAAACGAAACTTGAATGAAACGATTCATCTAAAAGCGCTTTTAACAAAATAAGAACGAATACATGGTCCAGTTTGCAATAACTACTAGTACTACTCTGCCCGTAGATGACCCACTGCATACTGTACCATGCTGGTCAGGCGGGTTGGCACAGGGTTTCGTATCAAGTTTTCTTTCTCTTGGTTATTAAATTATTAGGTCCTTTTATCGGCTCTCATGACACTGCCACGTTGGTCTAGTGGTTAGATGTGCCGCCTTTGGATCAACGGGTCCCGGGTTCGATTCCGGGGTCGGGCAAGTGTCTTTGTCCAAACCAGAGGCACTGGCTCGGAGTCTGAGTGTCATTTCTATCTATAATATGTATGTATTTACAAAAAAAAAATATGTAAGTAGTTTATCATCCATCTCGTTACCATAACACAAGCATTAAGTTGCTTAGCTTGGGACGAGATGGCGTTGTGAGGAATGTCCAAGGATATATTTAAGGATATATTTAATGTATTCCAAATCCGTCACGACACGGACCATTTGCAATTTTACTCACAATTCCATTCTCCATGTATTCCGTAAGCATGACAATGAGTCTGGAGTTCTGCTCCCAGATCATGCGCCAGAAGTCCACGACCGTGTTGGACAGCGGTGCTTGGGCGGCGATGTAGTAGTTTCGGATATTGCCTGGACCCTGGAAATGAGAGTAAAAAATAAGATAACATTAATATACTGTGTAAACTCTACATACACTGAAGGGGCTATATCTCGATAATCTCGACTCGATCTAGTATGACAGTTCTTCAAGTTCGTACGAGTATGGTACAAATCGGTTTGAACCGTTTTGAGTGCGAGATTTGATCATTCGAGTTTAGTAATTACTAGGTTATTGTTCTCAAAAATGACACAATAATCGTTTAAATATGGTGCTGCCGATAATATTAAGTTGTTTCTTTGCTCCAAAATTGTTTCTTCTCGCCATTCAATTTTTAACCCTACATCTATTTCTCCGTTTCCGTTTAAGTAATTCTTGTCTTAGAAGAGCGGATATAATTAAAACACCCTCGCGCACCACACTCATGGTAGCAACTGGCATAAAAACTCGAAATACGATTATTGCCTCAAAATTCTGTTTAGACGGACACTGTCAATATTGTAATGCGAGGCAATTCTCGCCAAAGCGAGTGAGCGAGAGGTTGGAATGTTTAGACGAAGCAACTTTTTTATATTCTTTCGATAATCGTATCTTCGAGGCGAGAAACTATCCCCGTCTAAATGGGCCTTTAAAAAACAATACACAATGAGAAATTGTGTATGAAAGGTGTGACTGTACATATGACGACTGATAGGTGTTTATGGAGACTACCACCTAGCGTGGGACAGGGGTCGTAAGATGATGATAATGGTAACTGTAAATATGACGATTTATAAGAGTTTTGTGATAAAATGATAAAACCTACGTAAATAAAGTTAATTTTGATTTTGAGTTTGAGTTTGACTTATAAATGTAAAATAAAAAGGCTTATTTAGAAGCCTTTTGAGCTGCACGATACTTCTAATATTTGACTTACCGTAATGTAGTTAGCATTGATATATTCTGTCGTGGGGTCGCTTCCGATCCTTTTCAGTGGCACTCTAGTTTCTGGTAAAGGTAGAACGTTTGAGTATCTGTTCTTGTCTTCACATCCTGGAGGCACTTCATCAGGTCGAACGGATACCGACGGAATCTCGGAGAACTCCGCTGACATGGATTCCACGTCCAGAGCGAAGTTCGCTAGCGCTGCATATTGCATTGGATGAGAGGTCACCTATAAATTAAAATATAATTTGGCAATAATCTGGCATTAAGCACATTATGGCATTAAGTCCGCCTACGTATCACGTAACATAAAGCATTTAAATAAATAATCTAATATTAAAATTATCGTGTCACGGTGTTTGTTATTGAACTCCTCCGAAATGGCTCGACCGATTTTGATGAAATTTTATAATTACATTTGGTTGGTCTGCGAATCGGACTACATCTGTTTTTCATACCCCTAAATGTTAAGGGTGCTACACCCCAATTTTTTCTTATTAATTTTTCTATTTTTTTTTATGATACTGTATACAAAAATACACCCAACCCGAAATTTACACCCCTCTACGATCAACTATTTCTAATTAGCGATATTTATATGGCAAAACAACGTTTGCCGGGACAGCTAGTATGTACGTTTATGTATAAAATAATATTATTATCATTTCCTTTTGTCGGCACTTACGAGACCCTCAGGATAGAATGATGACACTATCGATTCTAATGGTTACCACACGGGCCAACAATACATGGTTGTCAATAAATGTCAAACTACCTCATCGTCGTAAGCCGGGTTTCCATAGCTCCGTTTACTGGCACGCAGTCTGTGATTTCCTTTCCTGTGGCCAACGCTGACGCTGTCGAGGCTGTAGGCATCCAGTGAGACGGGAGTACAACGCTGAGCGTACACACCCCGACGACCTCGGCGCCGGACAACCAACTGTAACATTATTTTTATTAGACGGTCCCTATTTGAGAAGTCGGTACTTCCCCGCACAGACCGGCTGGGCAACTCTTTTTAAATAAATGTTTTGGTCACTAGATTCCTGTTTTTTAGCAAATTACTGAACCTACATAGCCCACAGGATTGCCAAACTTAAGTGTCAGGGCAAGGGCAAATAGCTCGCAGGACTAACGCCCGATTGCAGGGCAGAAAAGTCCTCGAGTGGCGAACATGTTTCCGACAGCGTAGTGCTTGGTGCCTTCCAACGCAGTGGACCGGCGACCTTAACCGCGATGCGATGGATGCTTAGGTATATTTTTTGTTAATACGACCACCTGAAAATGCCTGTACCTTTTGAAAGAAGTTGTTTTGAAGAAGTTACGTCACTTAACGATAAGCTCCTTAAAGCGTCAAATCACTTTCCTTTTTCGTTTCTTTAGTGGCCTCTTACGACACCCTCAGACTGATATGGGTTGGTGTCATTGTGTATTCTAAATCCGTAGTAAGAATTAAATTTGAAGTTCATGTGATGTTCATTCTCAAACAAATAGCTACGTTCATCTTTCATTTAGCACGAAATAATATGAATGAGGACGGATTATTAATCACGCCTACGTACCATTGACAAAAAAACGGGGTCAGAACAAACGTGCATTGTGCGAAAACGACTCCAAGTATAAACAATCACTTATCAGCAGGAACACGGTCCTCTATGATCGTGTCATCATATTTCGGGTCACAATGCCTAGCGCGTATGCAGATTTGTAATATATTTAAACTAAATTTAATACTATATTCGCGCAATATTCGTAGAAAGTCTACAATGTTTTTGCTTCACGTATAAATATATAGATTAAATATACCACCGAAAATGTCAGTTATAACTGTGCGAGTTAGCTGACCGTTAAGTACACTTATCTAACCTTTGCTTCATGTACTCTGTATTAGCCGCCTTCAAAAATAGATGTCAAAAATAGTTATTACTTCAAGTTGGCTCTTTTTACACGTCTATACATATTTTACATTTACCACAGGCTCGGAAGGCTGCTCTACAGTGAAGGACCGGCAAGAAACTCTGTAGTTGCTTTTATAAACCGCTATTTTTGTATACAAAGACTAATATGGCATAAAGGTGCAAGAAAATCTTTTTCAACGTCAAAGTCACGAGTTTGATGATTATAATTATATAACTACATACGTCTTACAGTCGCGAATAACATTTTAATCAACATACAACCTAGCACTGACCTGCAAATTGCACAAAAACGTAAGAAAATTTGAATTTCGCGGGCTACCCTGGAGCATCCATCTTAAGAAGTCGTGTTTTGTTAAAGTAGATTTTTAGTAAAATTAGCATCTAATTAGTATGTAATTATATTTTAGTTTTAGAGAAGATTGTAACTTCATGTCAATTGTGAGCTACAATAAAATTATTTTCTTTCTTTCATTCCTTCTATTTAATGTTTCGTTAAACGTGTGGTTTCTAAACCTAAAAGCGTAACCTTTGGGTGTAAGATTGTTTGTAGGTACTAAACAATACGCGTGATTTTTAATGGGAGGATGTAGTCTTAAACCTCACCACGTATCACCAAGCGCGAGGGAGGGGTTAAAAATGTTAAAAAAACATCACGTGATTAATGGACAGCCCCTAACTCGTTTTGACTTTTGCGTAATTCTTTCACCACTCACAAAATCCTTAATTACGAAAAGTACAAGTGTCTAATACTTGAAGAACGTTTATTGAGCTCATTCTAACAAGTCGTTGGAGTTGGCCCTAATTTTTTACACTTATAAGTATTTTTTATCAAAATCCCAAAGTGTTGAGGGCGTTATCTAGTGGAAAGTGCAAACCCCATTTACCCGCAGGTTAAGCAACGTCTGGCTCTGCTGGATGTTGGATGGGCATCCATCATCAGTAACACCTAAACCCCTCTGTCCTACGGAGGGCATAAAAAGCCTTCGGGCCTGGCTAGTTTACCATCTATGACACTCGTTAGCGTTACGGTCCATGTGGTGACTAAGCAGTGTCACCAACCCATACCGGGTTGGTGACACTGCTTATTCTAAATCGGTCACCATCATCAGGTCATCCCGAGGGTATTGTAAGAGGCGATTACGGGAACGCATGAGGCAAATCACTTAGCCGCAAGAGACGGAAAACTTGATACAAACCCTGTGCCAACCCGTAAAACGGGTTGCAAACCCGTTTTACTACTACTAATTTTCAGCCAATATTATGACCCATTGCTGAGACGGGGCTCCTCCAGTTAAATGGAGGGTAAATAGCCTACTGTGCCACGCTGGCCAGACGGGTTGGCACAGGGTTTGTATCAAGGTTTCCTTCTCTTGCGGCTAGGTTTTAGCCTTATTATTTCCTTTTGTCGGCTCTTACTACACTCTTAGGATGGAATAGGGTGTTGACACAATGAGTAAGGTATAACATAAACGTAACGTAAACGATAACCAAAGAGACTGCGCACAAAAAGCTTGATAGTTGATACACGAAAGGAATGCTAGATAAGTGTTGCCAACAAGAGTTGGTAAGAGTTCTCGGAATTATAACCAGATCGCCACTCGACCGGGTTACGCTCGTGTGAAATGTGAATATGAATTGTGTTCTTGGGCTCGAGGCCCTTTGCACTTGAAACTTTAATTTATGAGCGACTTCAACGACGGAGTGTTTCCATTGACGTGCGGGAAGTCGTCTCAAATTGTTTTCACACTTTCGCTTTCAATGAGATATATTTACTGTATCCGCGTGGTGACGGATTTAAAATACATAGTGTCCCCACCCATTCCATCCAGAGCGTGTCGTAAGGGTCGACAAAAGGTCAATAAGGCTGCTAATCTAGACGTAAAAAAAGGAAAACTTGATACGAAACCCTGTTCCAACCCGTCTGGCCAGCGTGGCACAGTAGGTTATTATCCTCCATGGATGAGGTCCGACGCAGCAGTGGGTCATTTAAGTGCTGAGTAGTATTCGATTAGCAATCTTTTTTTCTTGGGGCTAAATGCATTTATGTACTAATCCCACCGGGCGGGCGGCCAAGGGAAGGCGAGTGTGGGGTTTGTAGGACTCTGGTCCGCCAATCAGTAATATACCCGGCGTCCCCATACCCACTAAACCAACCTCGGGTGCACTGTCCCGCGCCCCTGCCTCATAGGTCCCGACCGTGTCTCTACGGGGAATCCATTCGCAGTCCCGTGGTTTCAGGTAATCTTAAGGTACATTTATATTTGTAGCCACCAGCATGCTACATACTTTACAGAATTTATCCGAAAACTGAACTAATAACATCAAGAAATATCGCCAACAAATGCGAGAATTACCAAAATGTCCTACACCGCGATAGCGTAGTTTTTAGAGCAATTCGCACGGTTAAAAAATCCCCGACTACACTTATCGGGCGCTGCGGCCCCCTGCCAGACATACCCCCTTGTTTTGTTTGGCTGGATGGTCATCCCATTGCGCCTAAATATTCTGCCCAGTTTATAGACCGGTAATTCTCTAAAAAGCTTTATATTTAAAATAAGTATCGGACAAGCAAAGTGCAGAAACATCCTTGGGGAAAGATTTTATATTTTTTATTATGCCCCAATTCAGAGGTACAATGTAAACACACATTAAGGTCCGTCATCAAGTTCGCTTTGTTTATAATTTGCAATGTAAAAACATCCTCTTGGCTGCGATACGGCGACACCTAAACCTCTAGGAACATAGGTGAACCAGGTATGGCAGCGAGAAAATACAATAATCATGAAAAATACGTTACAAAATATGGGAGATTTAACACACCGATACCTTTACAAAAAATATTTTTTAAATGACGTGTGTCTTCTATGCTTTCCTAAGCCATTGAAATTAGAAGCGTCCAGAACTCTCCAATCTCCAACAAATCGCCGGGCTCGTTGAAAGACCCCAGATCCCCAGCTCACCCCAGAGTCACGGCGCATGTTCAATTGGGGTGCGAAACCCGTGGGCCTGGTTTAGGGGGTGGGGGAACGCCGTTGGTTTAGTGAGCTAACTGCCATGTTCTCCGGAGTCACCCGGAGTCCCCGATAACGTGGCTAGCCTCTCACAGATGGGTATCCATAAATATTATTTTAGATTTTCACGTTGTTCATACGTTACGTATATTTAACACTACGGGTTTTTAACCGGGATTTTGATAGTTCTATTGTATTATCCATAAGCATTTCCAAAGTAAAAAAGGTATGATGTGTTTTCTGATTATAATATATATATATATATAATAATTACGCTTTCACTAGTTCTAAACGAAATGTTCAAACGTTTTGTTCTAAAGCTCAGCTAGAAGTTAAAGTATGAAAGACTGCTTTTTTAAAAAGTTATTTATAAGAATATTGCTCACGCCTGTCAGTTTACATTATGAATGTAAATGTAATATGTATAATTTTAGTTTTAAGACTTAATGTTAAATACATATTTGTTAAATTGTCATACATATACCCAAGGGCACGTAGAGAAGTCTGCCCGACTTCTCTACGTTATTGTCAAATTAATGTTAGTATAAATTTGGTGTTTTATTTATGACTTTAATAATTAATAGAAAATAGCAAAGCCAAAAAATAAATTGGGACTTTCTCGTTGCTATACAAAATGTTGCCCACCTTAATCATGGGCCCTAGACGGGCGGTCCATGCCTTGTGCCTGTGCGCGACGCGACACACGTTTCACACACGTCAGTGACGTATTACGCGTTGGTCGACACGACCTGCGCCCGCGCAACGGTCCTGGTTAACGAACTTTTCCATTTTAAATTTCAATATGGTAATTCTTTCTTTTTTAATTCAAATCAAATATATTTACATAATAACATCATGATGTTAAAATTTTAGTTTTTCATCATGCATCAAAATAAAATTTTATTTCAAAAATAAATTATTACTTTATTTCATAGCCAAGACCGTCGTTTTCGAATTCCAAGTATCTATTTACGAGTGATTAATTCGTGGTCCGGGAAAAGAGGTAAGACCTTTGAAATATGTTCATTACCATTATTTTTTACATTTACGGGATTATCTGGCATTTTTGTTAATTTAAATCAGTAGTAGGTACTACTGATTATTTCGTCGTGATCTTCACCCTGATCATCACGCCACAATCTAGGTAGGTGGAGCATCACTACATAGTATAAAACAAAGTCGCATTCTTCTGTCCGTCCCTATGTATGCATAAATCTTTAAAACTACGCAACGGATTTTGAAGCGGTTTTTTTAATAGATAGAGTGATTCAAGGGGAAGGTTTATATGTATAACCCACCCCCGCTTTGCACGGGCGAAGCCGGGGCGGGCCACTAGTTAATCATAAATCTTTCTAGTCGGTTTCATTTGTGGTCTTCAAGTCGTCGAGACGAACACGGGTCGAAACAATTATTTTTATTTTTATAAACACAGTAATGTATTATACTGCACAGTACGTGCGCGAGCTTCTTAAAAGCCTAGTAGCCTGAATATACCTGATGATATTTGCAATATTTGGCCAACCCACGTCAGAGGCGGGTGTGAATGCCTGACATACGTTGGCTGACTTCGAGATTTTATAATAAATCGGTTTGATTAGAAATTGGAGTTACAAGATAAAAATTTCAGAGTATCAGTAACTGACTTGGTGGCATAATGTGTTAGGCGGGTGGGTCACGCGGGCCTTCGCACAGGTTCGATTCCAAAAACGTGTTCTGCTTTTTCATTTGAAATTATGTTTTTGTGGGCTTCTACTTAAGACTTCAAGGATGAAGAGATATTTAAGCTGCGATTATTAAAGTACCACTACTACTTCTCAGGTCATAAATTACCCACTGCTGAGTCGTGCCTCCTCCAACTACACAGAGGGTTTTTAACCTAATGTGCCACGCTGGCCAGACTGGTTGGCACAGAGTTTAATATGAAATTTTCCGTCTCTTGCGGCTAGGTTTTCGGCCTTGTCATTTTCTATTGTCGACTCTTACGACACTCTCAGGATGAAATGAGGTGGTGACACTATGCTACCACTTCTAGTCGGGGTCGGTCGGAGTTTGTCTCAGGTTCCTTCCCTAGCGGCTAGGTTAGGCTCTTGTGTTCATTTAGTTGGTGACTAAATTGTACTCTAAATCCGCAACAACACGGACAGGTCTCAAATTACTAATTGCTAAATACTCTTCACACTTACTTCTTACACTTCTTAAATTCGCAGTTAAAACATTTAGGTGTAAATTTGTCTACAACCTTAAATTTATATAAAATAATGAAGATCAGAGACAATCACAAATGCCTTAAGTATACACATTTTTCCAATGGTCTGTGTGGTTATGGATTTAGAATACACAATGTCACCAACCCATTCCTAAGGTTGTCGTACGAGACAATTAATGGAACTTCAGATATAGACAACCTCCTGAAATGAAGAAAAACCTTGATACAAAGCCTGTGCCCAAAAATGTGGTTCATCAAATCACAGTTGGCTAAAATCCCTTTTATGAGCCTCGCAGCCGTTTGTAATGTATGTATAGGCTGAGAAGATGATTAACAATATACAGGGTTACTGGTAATTCAACGAATATCCGGCAGGGTCTGATAGGGAGGCCAAAATGCAACAAATTGAACCCCCCATATGTATGGCCGAAATCCAATAGTTTTCAAGATATTTGAATTTTAAGGGGTTTTACGATATTTACTAAAAATTTGACATTTAATTTAAAAAAAACTACATGTTTGAATGGGTACCATTAGAAATGATGTTGTAACTGGCACTTCAATTAAGCTAGGAACATAATAAAAACGATTTAATTTAACAAAATAATTAATATATGGATCGATTTTTTATTACCAAAATTTCTTTTTACGCATGGAAAATGTTGTCTCGAAAAAAAAGTTACTATGAATTGTACAAATAACTAAAACAAGTTGCCTTTTCTGTAAACTTTCCATATAGGTGTAAAAGTTAATATGTATCAAAATACATAATTCGTTTTAATCGGCGCGGGGACAGAAATCATTTGTGTTTTTAGTTTAGGATCCTAGCTAAAACAACCTACAAAGACTATCAATAATCGAATCATTTTATGTTATTTATGTAATAAGCATTGTTTTTAATTACTTCTTAAATTTTTATTCGAGGGCATGGATGTGCCGTCTTCGGATCATGGGACCGCGGTTCGATTCTAGGGTCTTTGTGTACACCAGAGGCACTTGCTCTGAGTTTGGGTGTCATTTGTATTTGTAAATTACATACATTTTTGTAAACTACCACTACTACTATTCAGCGCATAAATGACCCACTGCTGAGTCAGGCCTCCTCTCACCACAGGGAGGGTAATTAGCCTACTATGCCACGCTTGCCAGACGGGTTGGTATCAAGGTTTCCTTCTCTTGCAGCTAGGTTTTCGGCCTTGTCATTTCTTTTTGTCGGCTCTTACGAACCCTCAGGATGGAATGGGGTGGTGACACTATGTATTTTAAATCCGTAACCACACGGAATGTTTGTTAATATCCCCTTCAATACAAATAAATAACTAGTGCAGCCATTGATAGTAGTCAGCACTCATATTTTAGAAACGTAAGTCAGGTGAAGCATATTATTTTTAGGAGGTCCTAATTTTGCTCATTTCTCTCGTGCAATCTCTGATTTATTTAAACCGTAAGCCATTTAAATCTAACCGCACCTACCAGGGTAGCATAACAACATTGGAGTTCTCCAAACTCATGACCGACATATTAACGGTCGTCGAAGCACGCCGATTCTCGCTAGCTTACGATAACCGTATCAGGGTGTCGGGTGCGCACATTAGAGCTTCCAGTTGCAAACGAAGGAATTTTTATCACCAGATACAATGGCGCAAGTCGGATTATCTGGGGACACTTTAAACGGAAGCATGAGTAGGCAAATGGCACTCGACGAATATTTAAGCAAGCAACGTTGATATGTGTGTGTGGCGTCACCACTGGTGACGGGTTTATAATACATCCTGCGTCACCACTCCATCCTGCGTCGTAAGAGCTGACAAAAGGAAATGACAAGGCCGAAAATATAGGCGCAAGAGAAGGAAACCCTTTGCCAACCCGTCTGGCTAGCGTGGTACATTATGCTCGTTGGTCTAGTGGTTAGATGTGCCGCCTTTGGATCAACGGGTCCCGGGTTCGATTCCGGGGTCGGGCAAGTGTCTTTGTCTAAACCAGAGGCACTGGCTCGGAGTCTGGGTGTCATTTCTATCTATAATATGAATGTATTTACAAAAAAAAATGTATATAAGTAGTTTATCATCCATCTCGTTACCATAACACAAGCATTAAGTTGCTTAGCTTGGGACGAGATGGCGTTGTGTGAAATGTCCAAGGATATATATATATATATGTATCTGGAGCCTATGGGCTGTGTAGTTAGTACCTTTGCGAAATCCGTTCGGATCCCTAGTGTATAATCAACTTTATACTCGTTTGTACCACCATAGTCGTAACCCTTTTATTTAAAAGAGCAACCATGGAGTTTCTTGGCGGCACTTCTCCGTGGAATGGCATTCTGAACCGGTGGTAAAGACTAAATGATTAATTATTTCTTAAATTTATGGGTTATTACTTTTTTTTAATATAAGAAAGCATTCTTAATAATTTATTCGAATCACTACATAGTATATAACAATGTTGCTGTCGTCTGTCCGTCTCTATGTATCCCTAAATCTTTAAAACTACGCAACGGATTTTGAAGCGGTTTCTTTTAATAGATAGAGTGATTTAAGAAGAAGGTTTTTAAGTATAATACATCCATAATATTGTAGATAAACACTGATCAATTTAGAGGTTGCACCCGTGAAAAGCCGGGGCGGGTCGCTAGTAAAAAATATTTTGATTTGGTTTTGACCTTACTACTTAATAGTACAGAGATACAGTATATAACTAAATGTTTTATTATAAACATAAAACAATAGGTACTCCGAATTCATTTTCTAAACGTGCGTAACGAAATACATTTCACAGAGTATGCAGATAAAGGACAATGCCTGACTATGGTTTTTAGCTTACATAGTTGGAGATTTTGCTGATACTGAAATTAGTTGACCCTTTCCACGAAATTTTGCTTGTAGATTGTTTTGTTAACATTGATATATTTTATAATAGTGAACTTACTTTTTCAGCCCGTCTGATTACACAAAGCAGCCTTCGCCAAGATTAACATCAAATTCAAGGTAATAAATATTTCACGTCATAAAATTCCGTTATTAGTTTTAGTCAGAGAAGTGACGATTTAGAATGCCATCTACCACTCATTGTAGGTAGTGCTGGTAAACCTCCCACGCAGTGGACCGACGACCTGGTTAAGGTCGCTGGAAAACGATTAATGCGGGCGGTCCAGGACCGGCCTTTGCGGAGATCCTTGGGGGAGGCCTATGTCCAGCAGTGGCCTTCTATTGGTTGAAATGATGATGATGAATGATGACTAATTCTAATGCTTGCGCCCTGTGCTTACCTAATTATTAATAACTAGTCTGCAAATAACTTTATGTACATATACAAAATATGTAATCCCCCTCTATTCTACATCTATAACTACACGAATAGACTTTAGAAACCACAGATTAAGTATTTATCGTCAGGAAATATAAGGTTACATGTGGTAACCTCAATGGTATATCCAGTCTTGTCTTCTAGATCTCCAACACCCCTAGTTACGTTGAATCGGTTTTAGATTCAGCATAAAACCGAAGATCGAGTTCAGACCCATCATGTCCAACTGTGGACTGATAAAGGGCGCCTGAAAAGCTATCCGATGTTTTCGCTTCTAATATAATTCTCTCTTTATTACAGATACGTCTCTGTGCAGCATAATGTTAAATCTACAACGTTCTCCAAAGTAGTGAACGTAATTTATCGTGAGACTATCAATAGATATTATGCTCATTACTATGGATATGTCGTAGAATACTCTTCGATTACCGGTGACGGGCGAACAGCGAAATAACGAAGAAGGAGAACATACGAAGTAATATGACAAGATTCAATGAAGACTATTTATGATACTACACCTGTATCGTTGTTCATTGTTTTCTATTTACATTATTCGGGTAAAATGTTTGTTCAAATTGCTCTATATCAAATATGCTCAAATATTTTGGTATTATTTGTCTGACTGAGGTATTTCTAAATCTTAATTGCAGCAATTGTGTAAACGTCTTTTTTTGCTTTATCACGTTATACTAAGAGCGATATAACTTAATTTTTATAATGATCTCTTATCTAAAAGGCTTGTATTGGAGCGGATTTAGAATACATAATGTCACCAACCGATACCCAAGGAGTATTGTAAGAGGTGACTTACAATAAATACTTTTTGGGTATGGGAAGGGACGCAAACTAAGGATTTGCCTCTAGCCGCAAGAGAATAAAAACGTAATACAATATCTGTGCCAATCCGTCTTGCCAACATACGAGTAGTAGGCAGTACATTAGGCTTTTAAAGTAGTAGTGTTCAGAAGGACTGACTCCCTAGCGAGTCAATAAGGGCTAAAAGTTAGGGCAATTTATTTTAATATTTTAGTAAATTCTTGAAACCTACATTTAAAAATGTATTAGATATACAAGTGAACACTCTACGTTTGAAACTCCTTTCGAAGTCAGTAGGAATCCAATAAAAACGTGCACTTTTACTGTATAAAAACTATATAAAACAATATTTTAAATGACTCACCAATAGTCCAATCAGAAGTACTAAGGCAATTACACCAATCGTGCTAACTGCTATAGCAATTGCGGCGCCGGATCCTGTGTCTTCTTCGTTTAGCGTAATAGAAGATGCTTTTGTGGTAACCTCACCGGTATACCCCGTTGTGTCTTCTAGATCTCCAACAGCCTTGGTAACGTAGCTTGAATCAGTTGTAGATTCAAATACAGTTGTCTCTTGAATTTTGGCGTTTGTTTGAGTTGTAACTTCAATTTTTTCTGTAGTCGTAGGTTCGTCAGGTAACTTAGTTGGAGATGCAGGTGTTTCTTCAACGCTGGCTTTCGTTGGTATGGTTGTTGGATAATATATAAAACTAGTCACCGTGGTCGTTGGTTCAGTGGTTTCAGTAGTAGTTGTGTGTATTTCCGTTGTAATTTTTACTGTTTCTGGAGTAACATCGGTATCAACATCAGTACAGTCGGTATCATGTAGTTCGTTCGGAGTCGTTTCCGTTGTTTCAGGGAGTCCCGTTGTTGAAGTAATTATCTTTTCTTTCTCTGTATTTATTTCAGTCACAACTTGAACTACGATCGTGGTAGTATCATCGACTTCATCTGTAGTTGATGATAATGTAGTGGTAGGAATATACGTGTGTTGAGTGGTTAGCTTTGTAGTAGCAGGCTCAGAAGTTATCATAATTGTTGTCGGATGAGTAGTTGTGTCTGTAACTGCTTGTTGTGTAGTTGAAATTGCAGGGTCTGTCGTTGTTTCAATAGTCGTCGAATATTCAGTCGTGGCCTCAGTAGTCGGTAGCATATTAGTAGATATATTTGGCAAAACAGTTGTCAATGACTGAAGTATTGAATTATGTTCAAGCACTTGTGATGATACTTCTAATTGAGATGTGGTTTCAACAATTATCGTGGTTGATTCCTCGGTAGATTCAGTTGTCGTTGCATATTTTGGTCGATATGTAGTAACTGGAGTATCCGTAGTCAGTTTAGTTCTGGTAGGGATAATCGGATGCCATACATTTGGCTTCGTAATTTCTGCTGGTACTGTCTCAGTCTGTATTTCTTCTGTTGGCACATATGAAAACCTTATTGTGGTTATTTCATAATCGTTGGTAATGCTAGTTTTATTACCAGTAACAGTTTGGTTGACTTCAGAGGATTCATCTTGTGGTGGCGTAACACTTCCTGGAAGTTTTGTTATTGATTCGAAACCTATTGATTTGGTTTTATTATGAGGAATTTCATTTTGCTCACTCTTTATCTCTGATGGATATGTAACAGGCACCCAAGAATTTTCTGTCTTTGTGCTTTGTTCAGTAGTAGCTGTCACTGGTTCAATACTGCTTTGAATAGATATGTTGCTTTCGGCAGGTATTCTTTCAGATTTTATCACGTTCTCAGTTACATTTTGTAATTCTGAAGTCATCGTCGATGATGGAGTAGATGTTGGTTGCTCAGATATTTTATTTTGTGCAACCTCTGGCACCTTTTTAGGTAACATATCATTGCTTACTGAGCTTGGTGTAGTAGTAGTGGGTGCTGATATAGATGACGTGTAATTTGCTTCTGAAATAAAAAAAAAGATTAGGAATCATTTTAATTTTAAAGGTGCAGAACAACTAATTTCTAGATCAAAATAACTAAATACTGTCTAGCTAATGGTAAGTACTGTGGTGTATATACGATTAACGACTGAATTTGAGATATATTCTAGCGTGTACTACCATATATCAATCCATATATGACCCACTGATTAGTCGGGCCTTCTCCAGTTGCATGGAGGGTAATTGGCCTACTGTGCCACGCTGGCCAGACGGCTTGGCACAGGGTTTCGTATCAAGTTCTCCTTCTTTTGTGTCATTTCCTTTTGTCGACTCTTACGACACCCTCAGGATGGTATGGGATGGTGACACAATGTATTCAAAATCTGTCACCACACGGAACACGGCGTGTATTAATTGGTAATTTAAACAAGAGATATTAAGCAAAAGTTGTATTGTTACTATTAAGAAAGACTGGCTTGCAATGGTCTTTTCTTTTGTAATGTCTAAAAAAGATAGCTTGGTTTTGGAATCCCAAATTATTAATAGTTAGTAACCACATGTTTGACTGCTAGTTAGTAGCTGACTTACCATTCCTAATCGCTTGCATCTCATTCTCATTTATGTTCTTTTGTGTTGCTGTACCATTGGTGTTTGGAGAAGGTGGTGGGCTTCTTAAACTGGCTAATGCCCATGCAGTCGATGTAGGTGGTATCTGCCACTCTCCTTCATCAGTTTCAACTTCAGATGAAGTGAGGGTAGTAGATGCAAATTTCGTCGAACCTCTTTTCCATAGACTCGGAACAGTATTGTCAGCAATTGTTTGTGACTGGACAGTCTTTTTTGACCCACCAATATCATTTTGGAGAACTGGGTCTATATCTGAAGATATGGTTGTCAGAACTGTTTTATGTGACGATTTAGGACGACTTGTAGTTGACTTATTCTTGAACTTGTCTGCAATACTGAAATGTTCAGAGTAAATCGTAGTGGGATATGTAGGTCTAACATAAGGTTTTGTCACATTTCTACGTGGTGCCATCCATACTGGTTTAGTTCTTGGAGTGCTGTAATGGAATTTTCGCGTGAATACTCTCGGGCTTGGTGTTGTCACTGCTATTTTAGATGTCACACTATTCGGAGAATCTTTGCTTCCATTAAAGTTAAGGCGTTTTGAATAGCTTCTATTCCTGGTGTGAATACTGGAAAAATATTTTGTTGTTTGTTCAGTAGATGTGATAACGCTCTGTGTTGACTCTGGGAGGACGTTAATCGAATTGATTATAGGGAGCACACTAGATATCGGTGTAAAATCTGTCGATAAGATCCTTTCGAAAGTTGGGTCAGGTAATATTGGTTTTGCTGTTTCAAATGCAGGGTCAGGGAATGTTGGTCTGACCGTTTGGTATGATAAAGTATCTGCGATATTTGATTTAATTGAGTTATATACACTATCAAAATACGTCGGTTGTATGGCTTCAAAAGTTGGAGTAGGGTAATTTGGATTTGCAGTACTAGCAAATCTTAAATCCGAAAATGTAGAGATGTCTTGTTTAACATTATTAGTTGTTGATGATTTAGTTTCTGTAGCTAAAGTAGGATCTACATTTTCCACTTTATTGCTAAACAAGTTCGGTTTAACATCTAAAGCTGGCGATGTCGATTTCACTTGCTCAAATCTAGATTTATTTCTAGTAGTTTTAGATACAGGTATTTTTCGTTTATTTTCGTTTGGTTTCGACTTTACAGTCTCGGAAGTAGAGCTGACTATCGTCAGATTCTCAGATTGATTTACTTGTTCAGGTAGCGTAACTTTCTCACGTACATATTTTAAATTTGCTGCATCTTGTTTAACAGTATTTGATTTTAAATCCTTTGTTTCTGATTTCAAATTCTCATTGACAGAATCTAAAATAGTCGGTGAAGTAGCTACTAGTTTTATCTGATTCGTTGGTTTTGTAGCTGCTAATTCTTCTTCAGATGATGTACCAATAGTAGGTTCCGCCACAAGAGAATCGGGATCGCAATCATCATCTGTATTAATATTGTAAGTTTCCGTAGATAAAACTGACATTTCGTAGTAAATACTGGTTCCTTGTACATCTGATAATTCTTTTTTATCAGCACTGCTGGCACCATCATTGTCCAACAGACGAATTTCTTTGGTATTTTTAATAAATACTGAAGATTTGTTACTAGGTGTATTATTACCTACTTTCTCTGTATCTACATTTTCGTGTATTATTTTATGAATGTTAGTATTGGTTGTATTCTGCCCTGGTGGCGTTTTAATTGCATCAAATTTATTAATAATACTCGTAGATATACTTTGGAACTTCTTGTCAAAGAAATCATTCTTTGGTGTAGTCAGATCACTGTCGAAACTAAAGAAACTTTCTGATTTAAAAATATCATGCGTAGTATCTTTGTAGCCATAAGATGGTTCATCTGAAAATAAACTAGAAAATCCACCATATGATGGACTACTGTAATCATTTTTAACATTGTTATTAGAGCTTTCACTATCAGTGTCATGTATAAAATCATCGCCATATGTAGGTATCGTAAAGAAATCGAATTTATTTGAAGAAAATTTCGTATATTCATCTTTTTCTTCCTCTTCTTCTTCTTCATCATCGTACGATTCCTCTTCTTCACTTTCTTCCATTTCTCTTGTCAATGTCACTGGTGTGGTGCTACTGGATATAACAGGTAATTTAGTTTTTTTAAACGTTCGCATACTGTCTATGATTTCAGTTATCTTTTTTGTTTCAGCTGTTGGTGTTACTATAACTAATTTTGGTGATTCAGTAGACCTGACCCTCCGCAGAGAGCTTTCCGTGCTCGACTTTAGTAAGGACTGATACCTGACTCTTCCTCTGTCTTTGTATTTGGATTTTTTTTCAGCGTGTTCTTCTATGGTGGCATCTTTAGGGTTCAGCTCATTGATGGAGTCATCGGGAGATTTCGGTCTACTTCTGGAGAGTAGCGTACCATTATTTCTATTAAACCTTGGTAGTTTTTCATTTCTAACTGTAGTTGATGTCACGTTGTGCGTTGGCAGGGCAATGCCATTTACCGATGTGCCGCTTAACAGTAGTAAATTTACTACTAATGCAGCACCTGAAAATATTGGACAGAGCATATTAATTCCTAGTTCGTGCGAATTATACCTACTCCAAACAAACAAGTACGGATGAAACTGATTTCTTTACGTTTAAGTTCATTAGGTACGTTTTAAATTCAAATTTTCACTTTTTCTACCTAATCTTCAAAAGTTCTGTTAGCTAGTACATATTTTAATTGATAAAGATTCATCGGCATTTACTTTAATCCATTGTTTATAAGTATACCAATTACAGAGATTCGAGACTGCCAAACAGCAGTGGGTATATAGATATAAACTTACCTATACATATTCTGACTGGAGACTCCATATTTATTTCATGTTGATTCGATCACAATACGGCAGTCAGCTCTGCTCAACTGGTTTTCGTCATTTCGACCCTGGAACAGACAACAATCTCTTTATAATATTATTCACAAATAACTTTTAATATTGATTTAATTATCGAATTATTATAGATCTAATATCACTACATAGTATAAAAAAAGTCGCTGTCGTCTGTCCGTCCCTATGTATGCTTAAATCTTTAAAACTACGCAACGGATTTTAAAGCGCTTTTTTTTAGATAGTGATTCAAGAGTGAGGTTTATACGTATAATACACCCATAATATTGTAGAGAAACACTAATAAATTTAGATGTTCATCATTGCACCGTGCGAAGCCGGGGCGGGTCGCTAGTTAAGTAATATTTCAAAAGTAACTCAAACCGCTCAACCTATGGTATACCCAGGGTGTTCCATAATAATAATAATAATCACTACATAGTATAAAACAAAGTCGCTGTCGCCTGTCTGTCCTTATGTATGCTTAAAGCTTTAAAACTAAGCAACGGATTTTGAGGCGTTTTTTTTAATATATAGAGTGATTCAAGAGGAAGGTTTTTATGTATATACATGCCTAATATTGTAGAGAAACAATATTATACATGTATTATAAATATAAACCTTCAGCTTTGATGTTCATCATTGCACCCGTGCGTAGCCGGGGCGGGTCGCTAGTATAATATAAAATAATGAACACCCATCCAATATCTAGGGAGTCACATCAACTGCGTTCACTATCCGCTGAGCTACGACCCCAATAGCACTGCTAGTAAATAAACTCAAGACGTACAAGTCATTACCGCAGCCACGAGTTGTGAATTATTGTTCAGTGGGTCAGGAGTGCGATATGAATCGTTGTTTATTTTGCCTCATTATCTTCACATTTGGTGAAATTCAGAAACAAAATTACATCAAATGCGGAGCAGGTCGCGGATATAATGCCCTAATTCAACGCCTTTGCATAATTAGAATTTACGTTTATTTTGTGATCAATACCTACATAAAACATTGATTTAGAATACACAATGTCACCAACCCATACCGTCTTGAGGGTGTCGTAAGAGGCGACTAAAAGAACGCGAGAGGCAGATCATCTAGCCGCAAGGGAAGGAGAACTTGATACAAACCCCCTGTGCCAACACGCCTCGCCAGCGTGGCACAGAAGGCTAAATTCCCTCCATGAATTTGGAGGAGGCCTGACTCAGTAGTGGGTCATATAAGGGCTGAAACGACGACGACATAAAACATTAAGCTTTTTACTCGTTTTAATACTTGTCTATCTCCAAATATTCATAAAAATTAATCCTATTTTTGTAGCAAATTTGATCACTTTTCTAACTCCTTACTCCTCGTAACACGTAATAAGGTGGTGAATATGACCCTCGAAGTTTCAACGTTTTAAAATGCCGCCTTTGGATCAACGGGTCCCGGATTCGATTCTGGGGTCGGGCAAGTGTCTTTGTCTAAACCAGAGGCACTGGCTCGGAGTCTGGGTGTCATTTCTATCTATAATATGTATGTATTTACAAAAAAAAAATGTATATAAGTAGTTTATCATCCATCTCGTTACCATAACACAAGCATTAAGTTGCTTAGCTTGGGGCGAGATGGCGTTGTGTGAAATGTCGAAGGATATTTATTTATATTTATTAATATTTATTTATTTATAATATTATGTGATAAAAATAAACGTTTAAGCCTAATATTACACATACATTTATTCTATCTTGGGATATATTTTCTGTATTGAAAGCATTTATGTGTTTATTTACTTCATTTTGTAACCTCTATTGTATAAAATACACCCAAGTACAACATACCCATTCTATGTAAGCATCTAATAAATTTATTACTCAACAATTGTCAATCACTTTCAACATATTCAAATTAAGAATGGAACCCGGACCTTATGATGCAAACATCTACAATAAAAATAAAAATATTTATTACTGGCCAGTAATATAATGCAATAATGTTTTAACGAGAAAATTTCCTAACAAAAAATGTTTGCTTTCAATTCGGTTTTTATATTGTAGAAGAGAACGAAAAAGTGTCATAAGAAGCAATGGTTAGTGAAAATAATTAAATTAACGTAGGTATAGCGGTAGGTGCAAGCGTCGTGTTCGTGACAAAATGCGCATGAACATCGAGTAACAAAGTAGTGGTGGAATATATCGATAAAATATTACGACATTTCTGATGCGTCGGTCTTCCATTTCCTATGTGCATTATATCTTTAATTACTCTCTGATAATAGGAGTCTGGGTATCCTTTGTGTTCGCGTTTTCAATACAGGTTATACTAGGTATAACATGTATTGAAAACGCGAACACAACAATTAGTAGTCTCCACACACACCTATCAGTCTTCATACCTACATTCACACCTTTCACACACAACTCCTCACTCCTACAATCCCTCCATCGCCCCTGATCGCGGTTAGGTTTTCGGCATTGTCATTTCCTTAAAATGGCTCTTCCGGCACACTCAGGATAGAATGGGGTGGTAACACTATGTATTCTAAATCCTTTACCACGCGGATATAATTTAATTGGTACTTTATACGTGTGTTTTTGTTGTAAGAGTTAGTTTATGATGATTATGATACGTGAGGTCCAGAGAATTGGGTCAAGTTCGATATAATCGTCCCAACTCTAACAAATTACACGAACGTAAGCAAGCGTGACTGTGCGTCGCGGCTCGAATCTTAACTAGACGCTAGCTTAGCTATTTACATTGCATTGTAGGCTATTATGTAAAAATAGCCTAAGTTTATTTGACGATTTTGAGACATTGAACTTTGTGGCACAGTTTCAAAGACCACATTTAAAAATCCAAAATCAGATACAGACTTTGCTATATTGGTCTATACTTCGTCATGATTATCTGTTTTAAACTTTTCGAATTTCATTGAGGTAGCTCTATGGGTTCCAACAAAAGGCTCAAAGTCGCCCAAAGGGCAATGGAGAGGCCTGTGCTCGGAGTTTCCCTGCGAGATCGTATCAGAAATGAGGAGAAACACAGGTGAACCAGCGTCACCGACATAGCCCTCAGGATTGCCCCACTAAAGGTACAGTCTCAGGACTGACACCCGATGGGGCAGAAAAGTGTTCTAGTGGCGACCGCGTTCCGGAAAGCGAGTTCTGGTAGGCCTCCTACAGGATGGACTGGTCAAGGTCGCCGAAAAGCGATGGATGCTGGCGGATCAGGACCGGCCTTCGTGGAAATCCTTGAAGGAGGCCTATGTCCAGCATTGGACGTCTTTTGGCTGATATGAATTGAGGTAAGCACTTTTTTTATTGTTTCGCTGGGGATATGCTATACGAATACCTTGATTATATGAGACTCTGGAAACTACTTGTCTACCCACTAAAAGCCCAGCGGTATACCTTCACATGTCACGCTTGGGGAACTTGGGGCAGGTACTAGTCCAACGTAATTTGGCTAACAACTAGGATTTACATCAACTGATCTGGTTTAGACCAGCCGTCAGTTTTCACGGTACTTATAACGTGTAATGACAGCCCGAGACGGGAAAATTGTTGACGGGACCGACGGCTTTAGTGGACTCCGAAGCAAGGAGGAAGGAGGATGGACAACCTGCCGCTTAACCTGTGACTGATTTAAACTAATTATTAAAAAAAAACTTTCATGGTACGTAGAAACTCGTAGACCATCGATCAATATATATTTTGATGTACATACCTATATTATTTAACATATATGCTTTATTTATACATATCACCAAATATCTAAACTAATATTATAAAGTTGCAGTTTGTTTGTTTGAACGCGCTAATCTCAGGAACTACTGGTCAGATTTCAAAAAATCTTTCAGTTTTAGATAGTCCATTTATCGAGAACGTTTTTTTCTTTTTCGAAAACCTAAATTCAATCACTACGCGGGTGACACAGCGGGGAGCAGCTAGTAAATGATAAACATTAAAATACTAAAAACTAAGAAACTACATATAAAATTTAAAAATAATAATATTTATGATGATATTATAATATATATAATAATCTATGTGAAATAACTTGTCTTAAACTAACATGTGGTATGCTCTGTCTGGGTCATATGATTTAAAGTGTGTTGCGTCGGCAGTACATATACTTACAAACTTCTAGAGCCAACATCTATCTTGCCCAAAAGGTTATTAAGTACCATCAATAATCAAATTAAAATATTAATGTTGATATTCAAAAAGTGCTCAAACATTTGACCACGTACAATCAAGAGACATTCTGGGAAACGCGCGTCGATGTCTTTTGTAAAATCAAGACAAAACTGACAAACAAAATATACATGCACGGACTGTAAATCACCTTTGTGATAGAACTTTACATTTTTTAAATGTTTAATTTGATTTTCTTTTGTTTATATTATACATTTTTATCTTCATCAGTGCGCGAGATTATGGATTATGAATACATAGTGTCGCCTGTTTCACCCTCAGGGCGTTGTAACAGCCGACAAAAGGCGATGATAAAGCTGAAAAACTAGCCGCCAGAGAAGGAAAACTTAAAACGAAACCGTATGCTAACCCGTCTGGCCAGCGTGGCACGGTAGGCTAATTACCCTCCAAGTAATTGGAGGGTGTGTTGCCAGTGATGACATATGGAACAGAGACGTGGTCGCTCACTATGGGCTCCATCAGAAGGCTCAAAGTCACCCAAAGTCAAAGTCTCCATTGCGAGAGGGCTATGCTCGGAGTTTCCCTGCGAGATCGAATCAGAAATGAGGAGATACGCAGGCAAACCAGGGTCACCGACATAGCCCACCGGATTGCCAAACTTAAGTGGCAGTGGGCAGGGCACATAGCTCGCAGGACCGACGCCCGATGGGGCAGAAAAGTCGTCGAGTGGCGACCGCGTTCCGGAAGGTGCAGTGCTGGTAGGCCTCCCACACGGTGGACCGACGACCTGGTTAAGGTCGCCGGAAAGCAGTGGATGCGGGCGGCCCAGGACCGGCCTTTGTGGAGATCCTTGGGGGAGGCCTATGTCCAGCAGTGGACGTCTTTTGGCTGAAATGATGATGATGATGATGGAATTGGAGGAGGCCCGACTCATCAGTGGCTCGTTTAAAGGCTGAGAAGTAGTAGCAGTATATCTTCGTAGATAATAGGATACGCAGAAGAACCAGAGGAACGGATATAGCCGACAGGATTGGCAAACATAAGTGGCAGTGGGCGGGGACTGACACCCGATGGGGCAGAAAATTTCTCGAGTGGCGACCGTGTTTTGGAAAACGCAGGCTTTCCACATGGTGGACTGATGACCTGGTTAAGGTCACCGGAAAACGATGGATGCGGGCAGCTCACTACAGGCCTTTGTGGAAATTTTTGGAGGAGGTTTATGTCCAGCAGTGACGTATTTTGCCCGAAATGATGTTGATGATGAGATAATTTCGCGCCGTAAAAAATAATTTCGGGTATTTAATACGTGGCTTTAAATCCCCTGTCAACGTGACGTACGTTGGCAGGCAAAAGTGCCAAATAATCTGGCACCAACCAAATATGAGGAATTCCCACGTAATAAAAAGTGTCTTTACCTTAGTATTGAACAACAGTTTGTCGCAACATCTGCTATTTCAAGGCTATAGAAATCTTCAGTGTCGATCTCGAGAAATGACTGACAGAAAAATTAATGACTTTTTTGTTAGTACAAGTGTTGATTAATCTTTCTGCAAACCGTAAGTCAATGCAGTTTGAGTAATTCTGTGTAGTGTGTAATATTTTATTAATAAAAACAAAACAATTAGATTAATATTTTCTTAAATAAAAGAGTAATTAATAAAAAGTTTTTTATTTTAATTAATAAAAATTCATTTAAATTATTTACAGGAACATCATCGTTTTTACAAATATTTACAAACTCGTTAGCTAGTTAGTGCGCGTGGTATGTGAAAATTCAGTAACTGTAGACTCCTGAAAAGCGGGGAGGGGTCAGTGAAAGTTACTCCATTTTTACTTTACTTATTTGTATAATTAACTATTATTATATGTATCTGTATTTTCAGTGTATTTGCATTTTCATAATAGGCAGTTATCAATTCAACACTTGATGAATAACTAAAGAAATTAGCACAGATTCTTACATACCAAGACACAATGTGGAACACAAAAAAGTAAGTAAGTATAAAGTACCTACAATAATAAGGAAAATATATAGATGACTCATTTCTGATGAACATACATTCGTGATTAAAGGTTGATCTTTAAAACGTCGTCTTCCTCATACTTAAAGAATAAAAAATATATACAGTCGTCGTTACAGCCCATAAATGACCCACTACTGGCCTCCTCAAATTCATGGAGGGAAATTAGTCTACTGTGCCACCCTGGCAAGACTGGGTGGCACAGGGTTTGTATCAAGTTTTCTTTCTCTTGGGGCTAGGAGTTCTTTTAGTCGCGTCTTACGACACCCTAAAGACGGTATGGGTTGGTGACATTGTGTATTCTAAATCCGTCACCACACGGAAAATTTATACAGTGTATAGTGCGAAACGCAAACAATCTGCAGGTTAGGCAACGACTTCCCCGTGGACATACAGTCGTAGGCCCTACTTCCCCGTGGGCCCTACGGGGCAGCAAGCGCGGGATGGTTAAACCCGGTGATGTTTAGTGGGTATGCCTCAGTCTCCTCACAGAGGCGGAGAGGACTACCACACACCCCCTGCTGGCCATCTCCAGGCTAGTGGGGATGGTCCATAAAGGATTTTATCGCGGGTCAAAAAATAGAAAAGGTTAAGCAACGACCGAGTCCCACACCCCACACCAGCTCCCCCTGGGCTGATGTGAATAGTCCATGAATTACTACTCTCATAAATAACCCACTGCTGAGTCGGGCCTTCTCCAGTTACATGGAAAGTAATAAGCCTACCGTGCCACGCTGACCAGACGGGTTAGCTCAGGGTTTCGTATCAAGTCACGGAGCATGCTCCCGCAATGGGAGTGAATCCCGTGGCCCTGGTTTGGGCAGTCGAGGATCGCCGTTGGTTTTAGTGGGTAGGTCGGAGCGCAATTCACCATCTCTACGCGCCCCGGAGTCCATACCCCGGCCAGTCCCCAACGGCCGGGTATCCGTGAGGATCTCAGATGTAAAAAAAATTGGGTTTCGTATCAAGCATTCCTTCTCTTGTGGCTAGGTTGTCGGCCTTGTCATTTCCTTTTGTCGGGGCGGCGGAATCGGATGGTGACACTATGTATTCTAAATCTGTCACCACACGTACATCGTGCCAGATCACGTAACTGGAATCGAGCTGACTATATTTGCGCCACTTGAGGGATTTTAATCTTTAACAACAACTACTCATGACCCAATTCATACGACCCTTGATCTCAAAAGATCATTATAATGTCACAGTCGTGCACTCGAACCTAACTGTGTGAAGTAAATTACCCATAACATAACAAGTTGGCAGATGAATGCGCAGTCTGTGGTTATATTGTACACGCCGATATCCAGTTTTTATTGTTTACTAGCGACCCGCCCAGGCTTCGCACGGGTGCAATGATGAACCTCTAAACAGTGTTTCTCTACAATAATAAGCATGTATTGTAGGCACATATAAACCTTCCTCTTCAATCACTCTATCTATTAAAAACTACTATTAAAAAAACCGCTTCAAAATCCGTTGCGTAGTTTTAAAGATATAAGCATACTATTTAGTGATTAATCACTACATAGTGTGCTTATCCGTCCCTAACTATGCTTAAATCTTCAAAACTACGCAACGAATTTTGAAGCGGTTTTTTTTAAATAGATAGAGGGATTCAAGAGGAATGTTTTTAAATATAATATATGCATAATATTCTAGAGAAACAATGATAAATTTAGTTGTTCATCATTGCATCCGTGCGAAGCCGGGGCGGGTCGCTAGTAAATAATATAATGATGATGGAAACCTTACTAGTTATACGGATTTTGAAACAGCTTTTTTATTGTTTATGGAAAAATTTACAGCATCAGTGGGGTGACGGATTTAGTTTTTATCACCACCCTATTCCATCCTAAGGGTTTTAGAAGAGCCGATAAAAGGACACAAGGCCGGTAACCTAGCCGCAAGAGAAGAAAATCTTGATACGAAACCATGGACGAACGCGTCAGGCCAGCCAGGAAATTTTGTATGAAAGTGTTTAATATTCAATGTAAGACGGCCAGATAACGATGCGGGTTTTTTTAAATTCCCAGGTTTCTTCGGATCTTGTCTTTAATGTAGTTCGTTGACATATAGTATCAAAATTGGTTCAGTTTTTCAAGATCAACTGCAACTCGCCAGCGGCATCGAGGATTCTTTAAATTTTTCAATCTCGGACAGTCGAGGAAAGCCGAGGGTTTTAGTTGGTATGTCGGGGGGCATATGCCATCATCTCGCGCCCCGGAGTCTCACACAATCCTGCTAAACTGCCTTGTTGGTCTACGAGTTAGATTTGGATTTGGATCATGGGGTCCCGGGTTCGATTCCCGGGCCGGGCAAGTGCCTTTGTATATACCAAAGGCACTTGCTTTGAATCTGGGTGTCATTTGTATTCATTTTTGTAAACTATACCCTGTACAAGATAACTTGATCGATTTGACAGATGGGCTAGTGATGGGAAACGGAAAATCTAGTAGTCCAAAAAATAACGTTTCAAAATACTTGCAACTGTGACAAGTAGGCGTGGGTGTAAAAAGTATGAAATTCTTTATTGCACTAGACATTATAAAACATTGGGTAGATAAGCGATGGTGGTCAATATTCATAATAAGTTTATTATTTAATATTACAGGGTTATTTTTGGACCTGCCGCCAAATTTAAATAGGGTATAAGCGATACAGATAATATCTAGAGCAGATTAAAAAAAACGTCCGCCAGCTATCCTTAAAGATTTTTTCCACGAAAACAAAAAGGTTAAAAGTTTATGAAGTTCGTCATAAACTTTTAACCTTTTTGTTTTCGTATTGTAATTTGTAATATATACAATTTTTTGTATCATTGGTTTTTAACCAAGGAAAGATTTGAAGTTAGTCTTACGCCCTTGCGAGTATGTATGTATATATAATCTGTAAGTCTCGTCACAGTTTATTTTCTTCAAATTTAATTTCACAATAATCAAACGAAAATCAGCTGAGGTGAAATATCTTATTGTCGAATGACCCTTCACATTTCCCAATTGCAACGATGAAATATCTATGAATCGTGCTGTTATTTAACAATATTAATTATATTTTTATTATTAATATATTTTTGATTCCTTTACTTTTCTTTTACTTTTTTAATTTACGTTATTGTTTCATTAGTTTTATTTTATTTTTTATGATCTATTTGTTATTGTTGGTATTTTCGTCCGTGTCCTCACCAAATTGGTCCCTGGCGGAAGAACAGCGCTGGACTTAGCTGGCCAGCAAAATGCTGAGCTTGGGCCCAATTACAGGACCATTTAAATTGTTATTTTTATAATTTAATTTGTTATTTCTTGTCCTGTAATAAAATATTTTCTTTCTTTCTTTCTTTCTTTCAATACCAATTCGGAACTGAATAGTTACCCAATAGGTCATAAGCCAATCAAAAGCTGGAATAACAACACCAACTGTTACTAATTATATCAAGGACTAGCCCACCTCGGCTTCGCACACGTATTTAACGTATAGATGAGGCTGTTAGCGCAAAAGTGGCCTAAGCTTGAAACAAACAGTATGAAAATAATAGGTTTTGTATAATCACGATTCTCACATTATTATGAATATTATATCGCCTATAATTCTACCATTCCATTCTATCCTGAGCGTGTCGTACGAGCCGACAATAATAAATAACAAGGAACCTAGCCGCTAAAGCAGGAAGGTTCTTGTGAGTATTGGTACAGTTGCCTCCGAAAAATCGACTAAAATGTTTGACAAAAATTACTAAACCATTTGTATTCGTGTTACCAAACAGCTTATACTTGATTGTTTTTATTTGTACACATTTTGTACCCTAGAAGTTCGATATAATATTACTTCAGTTAGGACACTAAGAGGAAAATTTTAACGCTCGAATATCTAAATTATACCGTGTCTGATACCAATTAAGAGACCATGGCACCGCTTAAAAGATTGCAACATTACATTGATTTCAAATTAGCAATTAATCTACTCGGTACTGCATTGCGATATTGGACTCAAATACAACAATAATAAAACACAATTTACAAACTCTGTTATTGTATTTTAAATGATTGTCTTTCCTACGTTGCTTATTTTATCTATAGCGAACTAAAGTCTAGAATTTACTCGTGCGTAACGTTTTGATAAACGCCCTTGTCCTATGAATTGCTAAAGATGTTAAGACATAGCACAGCAATTAAAATAGAAATGGGTTTCAAGCAATATTTTTATTGTAATATAAAATTTTATAAAGTACTAGCTGACCTCGCAAACGTTGATTTGCCATAAAAATATCGCTATTAAAAAATAGGGGTTGATCGTAGAGGGGTTAAAATTTAGGTTTGAATGTTGTATAATGAACTAGTGGCCCGCCCCGGCTTCGCCCGTGCAAAGCGGGGGTATGTTATACATATAAAACTTTCTCTTGAATCACTCTATCTATTAAAAAAAACCGCTTCGAAATCCGTTGCGTATTTTTAAAGATTTAAGCATACATAGGGACGGACAGACGACAGCGACTTTGTTTTATACTATGTAGTGATGTTGTCAAAACCAAACCAATTTGGCCCTTAACATTTAGCAGGATGAAACATAGATGTTGTCCGATTCGCAGACCTAATCGATAAAAATAAAAACTAATTTCACGAAAATCGGTCGAGCCATTTCGGAGGAGTTTAATAACAAATACCGTGACACGAGAATTTTATTTATTAGACAAACATTTACTAAAATAACTTAATAAATAACCTACTTAGAAATAAATATTTACAAATTATATAAATGTGCTAAACCACTGTCGCAAGGTAGGGTTCCCAAAAGACTGGCTGCATTCCCGCGTTGGATAGCAATACCCAATCTCTGTGCGAGACATGAGCCAGCCTTTAGTTCCCCTGTGACCTCAATCAGCCTCCTTGACAAATCGGAGAAGACTTGATGGGCACCCGGGCCCCACGGTCCCAACGTTTATTAGACTATTTCCCCGGTGGAACCGGATTTACAATACAAAGTATCACCAAACCATCCTGGGGGTGTCGTAAGAGGCTATTAAAGGGACTAAAGAGGCAGGTCACGGTACACCGGGGGATGTTTAGTGGGTAGGAGGCCGCCCCTCGCCGCACGTGCAGGGTGAACCTGAGTCCCGCGCCATACCAGCCCTACCCAGGCTGATGTGGAGAGTCCATCAAGGATTTTACCCAGTTAAAAAAGGTCACCTAACCGCGAGAGAAGGTAAACTTGATGCAATCCGTGGGCCATCCCGTCTTGCCTCCCTGATTTTGGAGGAGGCCCGACTCAGAAGTGGGTTATTTATGGGTTGTAATGATGATGGTAATTATTTACACATCCTACTCGTGCGCGTGAGTGGACGCTCGTACGTGCTACCGTCATAATAAATATTTTCTATCGTGCATCAAGTGAGTGTTGTGGTTAATATGCAAAGAACGCCGACGAAAGAAAAGGATGACAATCGCGGAGGGACACGCAAACCCAAGAAAAAGCAGGAGCCCGAAGCAAAGGACTCTGATAGTGATACTTCTGTGTCGCAGGGTACTAGAAGCTTGAAGCAATCATGCTGCTCAAAAGGGGCTTTAAATAAGACGCTTAACTCATTCCGGGAGGAGATGAAAGCTATACACGACCTACTAAGTACCATGAGAGAGGAACAGGCAGCGAAATACCTGCGCCTAGAAAGCGAAGTAGCTGTATTAAAAAAGGAAACGTTGGAAATTCAAACAAAATCCAACGACACCGATGAAATCATCAAAACTATTGAAACGAAATATCAGGAAATAGATCATTCGAGCAAACAACTAATGGATTATTCTCAGAAGAACGAAAAGAGGGTAAAAGACATAATTCAGAAAAACATATTCCTCGAAAAACATAACAAATCATTAGAGGAACGCATAGGATGGATGGAGCAAAAAGAATTAAAGTTAAACATTGAGTTAATTAATGTTCACAAAGAAGAGGGTGAAAACATCACAGAAGTTGTCCATAAAATTGCACAAACACTAGAGCTGAATGCGAAAGACATAGAAGATGTATGGAGAATTAAAGGTGATGGTAGTAGGCCAGTCATAGTAAAAATGCGCACAAAAGAGGCTCGCATCAGATGGTTAAAAAGTAGAAAAATGCAGTTATCTAATAACTCCATCTTTCAGAATAATGATGATACCCGCATCTATATCAACGAAAATCTAACTCGTCAAATGCGTCAGCTGTTTGGAGTAACGAAACAAAAATTGAAGGCAAAATATAAATACATATGGATACAAAACGGCAAAATACTTATAAAGAAAGATGGTGAGAGTAAAATTTCCACTATAATGTGTGAAAATGATATTCATAAATACGTACAGGACAATATCGAACAAAGAGAGTAAATCGGTATAGCAGCTTTATTTACCTCATTCAATATACATATATACATACTGATAAAAAAATATACTTACATGGATATGGAAAATATACTTCAAGATATAGTATACACAAGATACAATATAGATGAATGGAAGAAATGCATAGCTATACAACAAAATAAAACAAATTTTATACACATGAATATCTGTTCATTAAAAAAACACTTTAACGAATTTATTGTACTGATAAGAGACTGCATGCCTAGCTTGGACATAATTTGTTTGTCGGAAATAAATATACAAGAGGATCAAGTTTTTAACTATCAAATTGATGGCTACTGTACATATCATAAAACTAGGAAAGCAAAGAGAGGTGGAGGCCTAATTATTTACGCTAAAAATGAAATACAGTTCAAAATCCATACGCAACAAACCCGGTTCTGCGAGCTACTACATGGAACTATGACGTTAATTGATAAATGCGTAGATATAGTAGCCATTTACAGACCCCCGCATATGAATAAAATTGGTTTTATAGAAGAACTGAGGAATATAATACTGCAAATACCTGATGGAAGGGACTTGATTGTTATGGGTGATTGTAACATCAATATATTACCTAGTGAAACTGATTCCTTGGCGGATAAATACCTAAACACCCTAAGTGAGCTGGGTTTGGAGTGTTGCATATTGGATATCACGCGAGAGGTGGTATTATCGGAACGGCAAGTCTCGTCTTGCATCGACCATATTTTTGTGCGTAGCGCACGACCAAGCGGCGAGCAGCACGCCTATGTACTAACTACTAAGGTGTCAGATCACTATCTAACGGGCCTCGCAATCGAAGCAGGTAAACAACAGCTGATTCAAACCGGTTATCGTACAGTCCTTAATAATAGAACTGTGCAGAATAAACTATGTAATGTAGCTTGGTGTGATCTTATGTTTATTGCCGACCCGGAACAATTGTATAAGCGACTATGTGATACGTTTGACAACATTTACAGCCATTCAAAAACAGAACGTCCGATTAAAAAACGGGATACAAATATATGGGCAAATCATGCATTGCAAAGTATGATGGAATACAAAGATATGTTGTTTAGAAAATGGAAAAATAATCCAAAAAATATGACATTGCGACTTGAGTATACTAGATACAGAAATAAAGTTAACAAAGCCGTAAATGTTGCCAAAAATGCACATAGACGCCAAGAAATACAGAACTGCAATGGAGATATGCGTAAGGTGTGGAGCTATGCAAACAAATGGCTCGGTCGGTCACAGTTAAATGTAGATGAATTGATTCTTAAGTATATGGTAAAAGGAACTGTGACTATAAATAATATATGTAATAATTTCTGTGAAACATTTACCAAAGAGATAGATTTACTAAAGAAAAATCATGTCTGCAGCACCTTGTTTTTCGATAGGTCACAGTATGTTAAAGAAAGTATGGTCAGTTTTAGATACCAAAAGGTATGTGCTGAAGATATAGGCAAAATATTGGACAAGTTGAACAGTAGCAAGTCTCCGGGACCTGACGGCATTCGAGCCCAAGATTTAAAATATATTAAATCGCACATAAGCCCTGTTCTTGCACATTTCATTAACATCTGCCTTTGTAATTCATTTTATCCTGACAATTTAAAAATGTCAATAATAAGGCCAATTTTCAAACAAGGCAATCATAACGACTTCTCCAATTACAGACCCATAGCTATATTAAGTACAATAAATAAAATTACAGAAAAGGTTCTCATGGGCCAGATATCTAGATTTTTAGAAAATAACCAAATTCTTACGGATGTTCAGGACGGGTTTAGGCCAAACAGGAGCACAGCAACGACGCTAGGAAAATTCACAGATGATATCAATAAGTTATTAGATTTGAAAAATGCTGTTTTATTAATATTCATTGATTTTAAAAAAGCGTTCGATACCTTGGGCCACGAAGACCTGCTACAGGCCATGGATGAATGTGGGATTAGAGGTCCAGTCAAAGCCTGGTTTCAGCAGTATTTAAAAAATCGGTATATTAAAGTTCGAGTAAATGAAGTAGACAGTAAACCTGGAAAAATTAAATACGGCGTCCCGACTGGCTCTGTCTATGGTCCGATTGGGTACATCATGCACGTAAACAGTATGGTCAATGTTATTAAACACTGTAACATATATATGTATGCGGACGACACGTGCCTGGTTTACGGCGGTCGTGACTGTGGACAGATTCAGTCGGTGATGCAAGAGGATTTTGATAATGTAGTTAAATGGGCACACGACAATGGAGTTATCATTAACACGAATAAAACAAAATGTATGTTAATATCGTCTCCCTACAACCAGGGTGTAAAGAACGTTTGTATTACACTAAAGGGTCACTCATATGAATGCCTACACAATGACAAAAGTAATTGTCAGTGTAACGTACTTGAACGAGTGTTATCCTACAAATATTTAGGAATAACTGTTGATTGCAGGTTCACCTGGGATGTACACATAAACAACATATGTAATAGATTGCGTTCTATACTTGGCAAACTTAATAATTTGAAATATATAATTAATAGACGAATAATGTTTATGTTATATTATGCTCTAGCTGATGCAACAATTAATTATGGTTTGGGTGGTTACGGACTGACATTCCCGGTACATATAAGCAAAATTAAAGCATTGCAAATTAGATTATTAAAACTATTAGTAAACAAGAAAACTAAAGACAGCTTACATAAAGACTATGAAAGATTATTTAAAATTTGCAAAATTCTGCCTATAGATAAAAAAGTCAAACTACATATAATATTGGAACAGTTTAAAAGAAACGAATATAAGAAAAAAAGAGTACATAGTCAACCAATCCGTAAAAAGTCACAGAAAAAGAAATATGATGTTCCAAAAACTAATAACTATTATGGAGAGAGAACGCGACAGTGGATAACGCCAACTTTTATGAATGAATTACCGGCTGAAATAGAAATGAATATAGATAAAATAGATGATGAAATTAATTCTTCAAGGAATAGCTTAAAGCATATGTTGCGTAAGCATTATTTATCTATGTGTCCTTAGTCACATGTGTAGTCACATCTCAGTAGTTAGTCTAACATCTCTGGTCACATGTGTAGCCTTTATATATTTTTTATTTTTATGTTATAGAACTCATTACTTTTATAATCATATTTAGAAACAATATTTATTGTGTTGTTATAGTAAATACGTGCGAGTAAAAACGAGAACGCTGCCGACAAACTGTTAAGCAGTTTGGCAGAAGGATGCATTGTAATACTTTCTGGAATGTAATAAATAAACAATTATAAACAATTATTATAAACAAACTTATATTAGAAGTATTATTTGTATGTGTTTATGGATACATAGTTGAGTAAATGAAAACACCGAGGAGTATCTACTACTACTCAGCCCAAACCACCGGTTCGGACGGTCTCTGATGTGGGAAACCTCTCGCTGCCGGACCCCATTCGAGCTATGGTCCGGAGTGAGAGGGCCTGGAGGCAGACGACCTCATTCTGTGACGTCGTCATGTCCGCCAAGGAGAGCTTACGCCGGCGCCTATTTGGGCGTAGGGAGGCCAACTTCCGCTCAGAGGAAGCGGAAGTTGGCCTCCCTACGCCAATCGCCCTCCTCCAATCACGTGGTAATTAGCCTACTGTGCCACGAACCTTTAGTTATACTTTAAAACTGTAGTAGCTGAAAGTATTCCATGCATTAGTTAAACAAAAAAAAAATAACAAGCTTAGTCAATCAGAAGAAATCAAAATAATAACCAGATTTAATGTCGTACACATTGTATCATAACGTAAACACCTATAGAAAAACACAATAGTCCACAATACATTTTCCATTACAATGAGATGAAGTCATATTACATTGAACCTCTTTAATGGTGTTATTATCTACTACGCGTCTTTTAAGCGTATGAGTAGCCACTTTCGCTAACTCTTCATATTTGGATTCAAGGAAAGTGAAAATGATAGCATAATTGGCGATTATTAGAGCGTGGAGGTGACTGTACTTTTTGGGCGTCCAATTAGTGGACAGACACTCGATGTTAATATTCATAGAAGTATGGATAGGTCTGATATCCACGTCGTCATATTATCCCAACCGCGCCTTCGGAAATTTCACTACACACAAAATAATCTAATATACAAAATAGTTGTGTCACAGTGTATTTGAACATCTCCGAAACGGCTTGGCCGATATTGATGAAATTTCATATGTATTTTCAATAGGTATGAGAATAGGCTTATAACTGGTTTATAACTAAATTTTACCACTTTTTTTTTATTTTTTGGACTGTATTTTTTTTGTTATTTTTTATGATACAAAATACAAAAATACGTACAAGCCTACATTTTTAACCCCCAACGATCAACCCCTGTTTAATTACATGGCAAAACAACGTTTGTGGGGTCAGCTAATATAGATATAAGGGAATGGGAAATATGTATGTAATATAAATTATAATTTTAGTGTATTTACGAGTATTTTGTACCCGTTAATGTCCTCAACTCCAGAAAATAAGGAGACAAAAGTGGAAGTGGGCAGGCCACATGATCAGGAGAAAATACAAATGGAGTAAAATAGTCACGCAATGGTACCCAAAAGGTGGAAAGAGAGAGAAAGGTAGACCACAAAGGAGGTGGGACGATGACATCAAACATCGCAGAAACAACATGGGGTAGAATGGCCATAGAAAGGCCAGAATGGAGAAGATTGGAGGAGGCCTTTGCCATCTGGCAAACGAACACGCAAAAGTGGAACAAAAGGACAAACTACAAATATTAAAAAAACATTGGCATGTCCTCGAATCTAATGTCTCTATCACACAGGCTTTGTCTACAAAGGAATGCAATTTCAAATGTAAATAATAATAAATAAATATCCTTGGACATTTCACAGAACAATATAATACAATAATGTATATAATGTATATATAACAATAATGTATAACATAATATTTTATAATTTTTGTTTGCAATATGATGTATCTATATACGTTATTACCAAATCATGCTTTCTCAATGATTAATAAGTAAATTATGTACAGGGGGCGTACCGGGATCAAATTTCAAATGTCCTATTGTACACGTACAGATAGGCATACATACTCTCGACAAATGATGATTTTACGTAGAAAATAATTGCAGTAATTTATTTCTGCCTGCCTGTTTCGCATATATGTAAAATACTAATTCGCAAGTGTCTTTGTCTAAACCAGAGGCACTGGCTCGGAGTCTGGGTGTCATTTCTATCTATAATATGTATGTATTTACAAAAAAAAATGTATATAAGTAGTTTATCATCCATCTCGTTACCATAACACAAGCATTAAGTTGCTTAGCTTGGGACGAGATGGCGTTGTGTGAAATGTCCAAGGATATTTATTTATATTTATATTATACAGATTCTTTCCGTGTGGTGACGGATTTAGAATACATAGTGCCACCACCCCATTCCGCCCTGAGGGTGTCGTAAGACCCGACAAAATGAAATGACAAGGCCGATAACCTAGCTGTAAAAGAAGGACAACTTTTTACGAAACCCTGTGCCACCCTGTCTGGCCAGTGTGGCACAGTAGGCTAATTACCCTCCATGTAATTGGATGAGGCCCGACTCAGCAGTGGGTCATATATGGGCTAAGTAGTAGTAGTATAGAGATTCTACAGACAAAGCCGGCTCTTGTCGGTAGAGCGGCATTCCGAACCGGTGCAGTGGTTAGTAAAAATGGTACTTAAAACGGTGGGGAACAGCGATGGATGAAGACATGCGTATGATAGGTCGTACCATGTAGATATGCTGCCGATAGAAGTGTATGAAGACCCAGCGTGGGACAAGGGCAATAGATGATTAGACGTGATCTTAAAAGTAACCAAGAGCGTAGTGATAAAACCTTAATATGTATTTAAAAGTCTTGTTGTGTTTCAACTTTTATCGTTTAAACATGAAAACACTACTACAAAACTATAAGAATTTTGGTATTGTTACGCCGCATAAATCGATTTGAGTGTCTCATAAAAACGATATGACTCATTTTTATGAGACACTGAAATCGATTTATACCAAATATTTGGAGGCAACCCTATCGACATGCAAAATGTTGAATGATAGAAGTGGAGAAATTTTCATATCTGCATATTTAATATTTTCTCTTAACGCATTTTCACTGAGTTAAATAAATGTAGAGATAATATGTACATAATGTGCAATGTTTGTTATGTACCTACTTAAAACTATTATAATCGGTTGCCCTTTCTAATATGTACACTTCCAAAACGATACTGAATCTATTTTCTATTTTATCACTATCATCATTTCTGCCCAATACAGAGTTGGGCCTTCTCCAAATTAATGGAGGCAAGCTTACTGTGCCACGCTGGCAAAACGTGTCGACACAGGGTTTCGGGAGTTTGTTGTTGTCTAGAAGTTTTCCTTCTCTTGCAGCTAGGCTTTCGGCCTTGTTATTTCCTTCTATCGACTCTAACGACACCCTCAGGATGGAATGGGGTAGTGACACTATGTATTCTTAATCCGTGTACTATGAAATCTAATAACTATGTGTATTATTGTTGGTGGTGTTATTTTTCCACAAGTGTTATTTTTTTACATTACATTTCGTAGATTATTTTGTTGTTAGCCAATAACCTTGAACTGTTTCTGAATGGTCCAAATGACAAAAACATAGAACAAAAGAATAGACAGAGAAAATAAATGAACCATAAAACCGCACATTCGTGGTTTTACTGTAACTATTGCTATAAAAAGTCTTCAAAATTATTTCCCGGCTAACAATGCAATACGAAATCTTATTCCTGGGTGCTGTAAAATAGGCGGTCCGCTCAAATCTTTCCCATTAAAATGGTTGACTGAGGAATATTAGAGGTTTTTTACATACGACTTGAATGCCTTTCGCCCTAGGCTTGCGTGAGGGAGAACCACGCCAGGGTCTAAGATGGAGCAGGCAATTCAAGGAAATGCCCTGTCGGGCACCGGCTCTCACATACACACGGCGGAGCACAGTAAAAATGCTTGGGACTTAGATTTGACATTGGTAGCTAGCCGGACCATTATATCCTACCTCAAAGCGTCCTGGGTTTTGTAAACTTTTACAACACGCGTTATTTCTCAACATGTGGTAGGGATGTGTAATATTCTGCCCCGTCCCCACACAGGTAAAAAGTTATCAGTTATGAGGTTATGGGACTGAGGGTATGGGAGACAAAGAGTTGTCTGGTCATTCTAATGTTATGATACTATTTATTCCATAAACACTAACTTAAGTAATAAAACAAGACTAAAAATATATATTAACCTAAAACTTAAATACTAAAATATATTATTTAAAGGAGTCCCTTTAGGCAAGGTTCCGAAGATACTGGCAGCGTTCCCCCTTTGAATCGCTAGACTGATTCTTTGTCCGAGGTAGCTACCAGCTCTTCGGTCTCCTGTGATGTCGACTAACCTTTTTGCTATTTATGTTATGATTATGTTCTCTTACCGTAGCTACACTATGACAAACTTTGTGGTGAGGCTGGAGGCATTGCCAGCTCCATCTTAGACCCTGGGGTTGCTTTCCATCACTCAAGCCTAGGGTCAAAGGCATTCAAGTGGTATATATATAAAACCCAACAAAAACCAACCCATTGAATGTAAATGAGTGAGCTATATGAAATAGTGTTGAGAAGAGAATTGGGGCTGTAAAAACCCACCTGGCCAATGTGGCATCATAGGCTCATTTCAGTCTACAACTACTACTCCCCAACCCATAGATGACCCACTGTTGATTTGGCCTCCTCCAGTTACATGTAGGGTAATTAGCCTACTGTGCCACGGTGGCCATCAAACTCAAAAGGAACTTTATTTACGTAGGTTTCATCACAAAACTCTTATAAATCGTCATATTTATAAATACCATTATCATCTTACGGCCCCTGTCCCACACTAGGTGGTAGTCTCCACACACACCTCTCAGTCGTCATACCTACATTCACACCTTTCACACACAACTCTTCACTCCTACAATCCCTCCATATCCCCTGATCGCTCACAATCCCTGTGTTCACTCACATTCATGCCGAAACTACCACCGGTTTGGAAGGCTGCTCTACAGAGAAGAGCCGACAAGAAACTCTGTAGTTGCTTTTTTAAAATTATTGGTCTTGTTTACAAAAAGCACTCGGGTTTCGTATCAAGATTTCCTTCGGTTAAGGCTAGGTTTTCAGCCTTATCATTTCCTTTTGTCGGCACATACGACACCCTCAGGATGGAGTGGGGTGGTGACACTTTGTATTCTAAATCCACACGGAATATGTCAGTATAATGAAGTCCAATTTCGAGTGGATCATAACCGTCTCAGTGGATCTCCGAAAAAAAACAAGTGCTTGAGGCAGGAACTTTTAAATTTAGAAGAATAAGGCACTGCACGCTTAAATCTTCTAAATTTAAAATTCTAAACTTAAAAGCCATAATCTTGTCTTGTCTTAACCGTGTCGGACGGGCATTTGTCGATAGCGAACAGAAGTCGCCAATTAAAAAGAAGACATCAATTTGAGATTTGTAACTGTTCTAAATCGGTTGGCTTATCGCAAAAATTGTGTCGACAAATAACTTTTCATTGTTGATACTCCTTCAACCTCTTGGGTTTTTACTAACTTGCAAGAACCGGATTTACTTAGTTTCCATATTCTCATTTTGTGTCGAGCTTTTATATTTGTCAATGACGACACTTAACAAACAGAGCCACAATAGTTAAAGGGAAAGTACAATCGGTACAGATGCTCACGATACTAATAAGGAAATGACAAATTGTGTCAGGTCTTGCGCAAGTGGTCGTAGAGATATTTGGAGAACTTGTTAGACTGTGATGGATGATAGCGCGAAGATGTTGGTACCTTTGATTTTGATTTGATTGATTATTGACCATTGATTGATTACCCACTGTTGAGTCGGGACTCCTATAGTTCTTCATCATCATCATTTCAGCCAAAAGACGCCCACTGCTGGACATAGGCCTCCCCCAAGGATCTCCACAAACGCCGGTCCTGGACCGACTTGAAGGCTTTTGTCTTCAGACACTGCAGTATTGTGGACGAGAAGATCTTTCGCAGCTTCCCAAACGCTGCCCAGCCGAGTTGGATCCGACGATTGACCTATTTCTCGAAGTTGGACTTACCTAATTGGACAGTGTGTCCCAGGTCAACAATTTCGAGGGTAGAACCTCCGATGTTAACAGGAGTGGCTAGAACATGGATATTAGACATGATCGTCGTCTTATCCATGTTCATCTTAAGGCCGACTCGTTCGGAGGCTTGACAGAGGCCAGAGAGCATCGTACTTGCGGCCTATAGTTACTGGAGGGTAATTAGCCTACTGTGCGACGCTGGCCAGACGGGTTGTATCAATCACAGTGGAATGCGTTTACGCGAACCTGCGTATACCACTGACCTTTTAGTGGGTAGCAGAGTAGTTATTAGTCCCACATAATCGCCATCCCAGAGGGACGACGGTACGCAGCGTACCAAAAAAATATGTGTATTTATTTTTTCTTCTCTTGCGGCGATGTTATCAACCTTGTCATTTCCTTTCATCGGCTCTTACGACACCCTCAGGATAGAATGGGGTGGTGATACGGTGTATTCTGATTCCGTCACCACACATAATACCCCATAAGCATTTAACAAATATACACATAAACGAGTATATGATAGATTTATGTATGTGTCACATATCATTTCCTATCCGACTAGTTATACCGGCTCTACAAACCAGTATTACTAGACTACACATTGGGTCACTGTTTTGATAACTCGATTCTTGATCAAATAAAAAGTATCAGAGTTGTTTCCGACCCGGCAGAGCCTTCTGATTGGAATTGCATAACCCTTTGGTGACAATAAAAAATAAATTGGATGGGTCAGACTAATCAGGCCGACGAATCGATTCTTCTGATCGATCCAATCGACGAAATCGATTTATTATATTGCATCATAAAACCGGAAAGCCTATACATAATACAACCATGAACCCCATAGTAGATCTTTCCTTTAAATCTGTGTGTTCAAATAAACTAGCTTTTACCCGCGGCTTCGGTTGTATTAAAGCCATTAATAATTTATTTTTGTTTTTTAATAAACAGTATTCTATATTATTTCTGATATATCCAAGAATATGTGTCCTCCAATTGCATGGAGGGTAAGAAACTTACTGTGCCACGCTGGCCAGACGGGTTGGCACAGGGTTTCGTATCAAGTTTTCCTTCTCTTGTGGCTAGGTAATCGGTCTCGCCATTTTCTTTTGTCAGCTCTTACGACACCCTCAGAATCGAATGGGGTGGTGACACTATGTATTCTAAATCCGTCACCACACGGACAAATCAACATGTAAATTGAACATTAACTGGGTTGGATGTGCTGCATTTGGGTCACGTGTGCCCGGTTCTTTGACTGTGAATCAGAGTCAGTCTGAGTTATACAGAAACGGAATTCAGATCAACACTCGGCAGATCTGTCCTGTCACAGATTGTCACTCTTGTTAGTAGATTTGTTTTAAATAAACGCAAGCATTAGTCTTATACGTTTCTCCATTCGGTGTGATTGCTTACCTTGCTTTCGTAGCCAGTGTCTTAAGTAAATCAGAGTCTCTAGATCTTGGTGTCATTTGTGTTTGTGAATTTACATACTTGTATACAGGCGCCGCGATAGAGGAGCCGTGTTATAAAACTAAATTGATAATTTTAAACTACCATTGACTAATTACCGTGATCACAGTCCTGAGTCCGTAAATGAGCCTGCTCAGTCGAGCCTCCTCCAAGTTCGAAGAGGGAAAAGAGCCTACTTTGCCATGCTGGCCAAACGGGTTGACACAGGTCTGTCTCAAGTTTTCTTACTGATAGGTTGTCTGCCTTTAGGGATCCTTACAGAGTTGATTGCCGGCTCTTCTCTGTAGAGCTGCATTCCAAACCAGTGCATAGTAAAATTAAGTGGCCTTACGGATCCCTTAGGCTATGACAGGTTGGTAACATTGTTTAAGCTAAGCCCGTAATGACACGGACAACTATTACAATGCTTAAATAAAATTTAATACTCATGACGTCATTCCAACCGGGCCTTCTACTTGGAATGCCCATACAGACTACTAAATTGCATGTAGTACAATGCTCTCTGGCCTAACATTCGTGCTTATCCATTGCGAGCAAGAAAATTATACTATGATGGTTGTTAACCATTCGCTTGCGTAAATCACAACTTCGAGAATTCCAATATATTACGTATAGAAAACGGTTTTAAGAATTGTTTGATTAAGCTAACCTTGTTAACTGGAATTTAGCAATTCGGATAGCCATTTGGTCACTACACAACATTACATATGATTTCGTCTATGGAATTTGTTTTGATACATATTTGCATTGAGATTAAGCACCTGACAGATGCTAGCAATAGATTATGCTTAAAACGTTAATTTAGTAACGTCTCTCAGTCTATTCATTAATTAAATTATCAGTTGGGGAAGTTCAATATTACGACGAGAAATTACTTTACTATGACATCAAACTCAAAAGGAACTTTATTTACGTAGGTTTTAGGTCTGGGTGTTTTCTATCTATAGAATGTATGTATTTACAAAAAAAAATGTATATAAGTAGTTTATCATCCATCTCGTTACCATAATACAAGCATTAAGTTGCTTAGCTTGGGACGAGATGGCGTTGTGTGAAATGTCCAAGGATATTTATATTTATTTATGACAAAACTCTTTTAAATAGTCATATTTAAAATCACCGTTATCATCTTACGACCCTTGTCCGAAGCTAGGTGGTAGTCTCCATCTGTTCCATATCCAGATTTGCTTTTTAACCGGTTGGTTTTCTGCTAATTTCTTTATTTGTCGTAATCGTATGGTGACACGATATATTCTAAATTTGTTACCACACAAATAAATCCATTAAGACAGTTGCATAATCACAAAAAATGGCAGCCATGCAATTAGTTGCTTGAAAAAGATACGCATTAAAAGGAATACACTGCATCCTATTAAGGTGGATGCTCCAGGGTAGCCCGCGGAATTCAAATTTTCTCACGTTTTTTGCAATTTGCAGGGCAGTGCTAGGTTGTATGATGATGAACATTTGATTCGCTTCTGTAAGACGTATGTAGTTACAGAGTTATAGTCATCAAACTCATCAATACAACCCTCCAAGCTCATAAAGGTGCAAGAATGACTTTGACGTTGAAAAAGTTTTTCTTGCACCTTTATGAGCTTGGAGGGATGTATTGATGAGTTTGATGATTATAATTCTATAACTACATAAGTCTTAAAGCCGCAAATAACATTTTAATCAACATACAACTTGGCACTGAACTGCAAATTGCAAAAAACGTAAGAAAATTTGAATTTCGCGGGCTACCCTGGAACATTCACCTTAAACAATACTACTCAGCCCATAGATGACACACTGCTGAGTCAGGCTTCCTCCAGATAAAAGGAGCTAGCGGTACTACGCCAGGGTTTTCCTTCTCTTGCGGCAAAGTTTTCGGCCTTGTCATTTCCTTTTGTCGGTTCTTACGTAAAGCGCGTCGTCCACGCAGAGAGCTAGACAGCTTGACAACTAATCTAATCTATACTCAAATTTCTACGTACACGTAGAGATTAATTTTTGCCCAATCGTAGGGTAGCTCTACCTTATTGAGATTTTGGCCTGCGTACACTACACTACTCGTGGACTAGATATTCATATATAAACAGTAAGGGCATCCGCGCATTATGCGGCCAGGCCGCGCGGCCAAGTCGCTGCGGCCAACTAATTCTTCTACGATGTATATAGCTGCGCGCATTACGCGGCCAACGAAAAACATCGCGTCACATACGCGGCCTATTGGCCGCCGCGACCAATCCGCGCATTATGCGGCCTGGCCGCCTAAATGCGCGGGGGCCCTAAACGTCAGTTGACTACGTCTTATTAAAACTACGACTAAAACTAGACTGCTCTATGACATGTAGATAATTCGAGAGCTCTCTATTCGCATCGCTTGTCTCGCTCTCGTACCAGCGTCCACGACTCCGAGAGTAGCCGAGCCTGTCTACGTAGACTGTAGTGACACATTAGCTTATAGGGTAGATTGCCCTATGACAGTCGCTCTCCGTAATTTTAATCTATCGTGGACGAGGCGCTTTACCCAGGATGAAATGGAGTGGTGACACTATTTATTCTAAATCCGTTGCTACACGGACTCGATATCCACGACATCACGACCCTAACGTACATCTATTATATAAAAATCTCGTGTCACAGTTTTAGTTGCCAAACTCCTCCGAAACGGCTTGACCGATTTTGATGAAATTTTGTGAGCATATTGAGTAGGTCTGAGAATAGGACAGCATCTATTTTTCATCTCCCTAAATTTTAAGGGGGGGGGGTCCAAAACAAAAATGATTGTTTATTTTTTCGAGAAAATTTTTTGCTTTTATTTTTTTAAGATTCAGCATGTAAAAATACAAACAACCCTAAATTTTCACCCCTCTACGATCAACCCCTATTTAATTACATGGCAAAACAACGTTTGCGATAGGAGATGTTGTATATGTAGATAGATTGAGTCATCACGATATCTCTGGAACCATAAGACCTAGAGGGTTGCACGGTGTGGGGGTTGCGCGGGGTGGGGGTTGCGCGCGGTGGGGGTTGCGCGGGGGATGGTTAATTATTTGGCAAAACAACGTTTGCCGGGACAGCTAGTTATAAATAAATAAATAAATATCCTTGGACATTTCACACAACGCCATCTCGTCCCAAGCTAAGCAACTTAATGCTTGTGTTATGGTAACGAGATGGATGATAAACTACTTATATACATTTTTTTTTTGTAAATACATACATATTATAGATAGAAAACACCCAGACCCGAAACAAATACTTGTAGGTCGTACAAATATTTCTTCCGTGCGGGGATCGAACCCGCGACCCTAATGTAGGTACTCGTAATATCTTTGATATCGTTTTCGCTTTCTTTCTTAACTATCACTTATTTTGAATCACGTTCAAATAATTGTCCTCCTTGCCAAAGCTTAAATGGTAATATGTCGTAACCTGTCGAAACGGTATACGTGGCATGCATAATATAAGATTGCAACACAACAAACTATTATTGTTACTGAGTCAAATGTCTACCAAGACAATAACCCACTTTGTGCGGTGTAATCACCTTAATACTGAACGTGAACTATTACAGTGACTATATTAGCATGTCTTTTCTCAAAAATAAAAATATTTTGTTGGTTGCCTTGTTGGTCTAGGGGTTGAAAGTGCCGCCTTTGGTTCTCAGGTCCGTGGTTCGATTCCGGGGTCGGGCAACTGTCTTTGTGTAAATCAAAACACTTGCTCGGGTCTGGGTGTTCGTGGTGTTCGGGAATTTCGTGTTAGTGTAAACGTGTTTCGTCTTCGGGATTAAGTTTTCTTTTGTATAAAACAAAGAAAAAAAAAACTCTGGAGACATTCAGAAACATGTTATTTATAATAAAATTGCAACACTGCTAGAGCTGAGTCAAAACGCTAGAACCGCGCCCCAGAGCTTATGTCGAAAAATAAACTTAGGGAAATATATCGAGTTATAATATTATATTGTAACTAGCTGACCCGGCGAACTTTGTTCCGCATTATAAATATTTAAAACAAAAAGAAAGTTGGACATAGGATACCTGAGATTTTTATCCCGTCCGTATAAAACCTACTTTAACAAAACGCAACTGACAGCGAAACGTTATGTTGTCTATAGTTTAATATGGCCGAAAATTTGACAATTAGAAATTTTGAATTCGACTTGTTTATATTGTTGTAATATGGTTGTAATTCACATAATATCTTTATAACTTGTAGCCTATGTGTTATTCTGATGTATAAACTATATTATTGTAAAGTTTCATTAAAATCCATTCAGTAGTTTTTACGTGAAAGAGTAACAAACATCCATCCATCCATCTATCCATCCATCCATCCATCCATCCATACTTACAAACTTTCACGTTTATAATATTAGTAAGATAAAACTATACTTTTACGTTTAAAACTCTGTGTATTTACTGATATACGAAATGAATGACTTTTTATCATGATAAAAAAGTAGAAAAAAATATTGTATTGTGTTTAAAATGATTTATTAAACGGCGAACGTCACGTTGCCGTAGATTCCCTGTCCCCCCTTGTCCCATCTTGTCACACTCAGCAAGTCCCCCCCCCCCCCTTGTATGCGAACGTTTTTAAGAACGGCCCTTAAAATGATGATGAAGTCTTTGCACAACCATATATCACATATTGAGGCAACCCTGTCGTGTGATGAACAGAGCAGTCTCGGTCCACCGCTCGGCTTTACGCTTTCTCTGCCCCATTCCTCTGCAGTCACGACATCTCCTTGCGTTTATGCGGGCCTGGTACTTATTATTGGTTTCTCATTTAGATCACCTCAGTCTATTGTTGTTCAAGGCCTTTTTACCTTTCGACATAAAAGGTGTTAATACTGTGACGTATGTCTGTCTGTTTTTTATATAGGGTTTTTTCAAACGTGTATTAATCTAGAACGTTCTTAGCTACGGGTACAGTTAAGGGTAAAGTTGTGTCAAAGTAGTGGTGATTGGTGGAGAAGGGATGCATAAGGACCTGATTGTTTGATGACATATGCGAACTTTACACCACCGCCGCATTTTGAGCTCAAGTTGATTGAGATCAACTATATATTTAGTAGAATATATAAAGGTTCAATATTATTACCAAATTATTGTCATGGGTTTATTATAAAATATTTGCACATTCATAGATAGATTTAATAATAATATAATATTTATGTTTAAGAAATAAAGAGACATGCAATATAATATACAAAAGTATGTATAAACGAAATATGTCTCAAACTAGTAAAAAAAACTATTTATAAATAGACAATGCTGCCTCAGCGCTGCAGGCGGCATTGCCGCGCTGGATGGCAATGCTTTATCGAAAAATTAAAAATATGTATAAATAACCCAAGAGGCATATCACCTAGCCGTAAGCTAAGGAAAACTTGATACAAACCCAGTGACAACCCGACTTGCCACCGTTGCACAGTAGGCTGAACTTGGAGGAGTGCTGACTCAGTATAAGATCATTTATGGGCAGAAATGATAAATATACCTTTTATGTATGTATTATGTATTATTTAACCTACTTACCTACCTAAATTTACCTTTTCCTTTAACTTCTGATCAAACCGCCATCCTGAAACAATATTTTTACTTAATAAACTACACATATGTTGAACACATGAATAATAATAATCTATTTAATTTTCTTTTCTTTTCTATGTATCTGTAAGATAAAAAGGAAAAAATCAATTTATAGAAAATGTATATAACTATGGCCACCTTCCTCCAAGCTCGCAAGCGGACGGTATCTGCTGTTTAACCTTATTGGAATGGTAATTCATTTGTGAAGAGACCAGTTAACAAAAGCTAGTTTTCTGAATCACGATGTAAAACATAAACGTACACATATCCTTCATATTTTTAATTTAGGATATTGTCCCGTAACTGCGTGAACCAAGCAATTACACGCTATTCGACATCGCGTGACTCAAATATCAACACTACCCTATTAAATATCCAGTAGTGTGTGATCTACAGCCCTTTAGCAACGACCCTTATCGATGGGCCACATTGAACTGGATAATCGGTTTATTACGGTTCAGGGAAAAATCAGCCTTATAACGTACACGTAAACGCCTATTTTTTTATCTACTACTGCTTTGATCTGACTAAGTGTGGTCAATGTTCATCAAAGGTGATTGACCCAATATTTAAAGATCTACCTGCTAAAATAAATGCTAAACATGCGAATGTGACTGAGCTGCGAAATTGTAATATCTTTTAATGATAAAAAAATTACCTGACCATCTATACGTGATGGTAATGATTTCATAGGTTTTCGAGATTATTACACATTGAAATTTATTCAAAATTAGTTCAGGCAGTTAGATGCAACAGCCACACTTCCAATGGATGGATGGGAGGAGGCCCGACTCAGCCGTGGGTCAATTGGGCCATTTGCAGCCTCACAGTCCAGAAACTATACTTTAAATATATTGTAAGAAGTTGTTGATTTATTTCTTGTAAGACTATAATTTGTTACTAACAAAATACATCTTAGTGTAGGTTAAATAAGTTTACAAGTCTATGAATTAAGTTTTTTATTCACTAATTATTAGTTTGTTTGTTGTGGCTGTAATACACGAAGCTCTTTATTTATGTCTCTTTGTGGGCTGAGTAGTAGTCTATTTCGATTATAATATGTATTTTATTTCACGGTGTATCCTTAGAAACACCTTCAGTCAATGACATGGTGACAATGAATCAGCTACAATCATTTTTAAATATCGATCGGATAAGGGCTTTTACACGTCTCACGAGTTATCTGTGTAGCATTAGTATTGTAGCGACCATAGGAATGTTAATGTATACTACTACTAGGGTTCATTCCCGGGAATTCTCGAGCCGAGAATACCCGGGAAATCGTTAAGCTTTGTTCCCGGGAAATCAAGCTCGAGAAAAGTCGAGAACTCAAGAAATGTACGTTTGTAGAAAATAAACTTGCAGAGTTTTAATATGTTTATATTCTACTAGCTGACCCGGCAAACTTCGTACCGCCTCAGAATCAATAAATAAAAAACCTGAATTTTTTTCCTACACTTCCCCGAATATTTCTAGACCAAAATTAGCCAAATCGGTCCAGCCGTTCTTGAGTTTTAGCGAGACTAACGAACAGCAATTCATTTTTATTTATATAGATTAACATGCCATAAATGGTGCTATGATTGTAATGTAATTATAATTTTTAATACAGTTGCTCAAAAAGTGGCATATTACAGGGACGTATAGCGTTCGGGAAGTGGGCTATTACACACGCGTGCTTTTTCTTTACCATTCCCGCACTAGTGCGTTTTCTTTCCCAACTGTCAAAATAATGTCTATTATAAGGAAAAACCAACCATGAAGTTTTTACTAAAAAAAATCATAGTAGTTTTTATGATTCATGCAAATACGTATATTTCTAAAAAGAAACTACGTACAAATTTGTTTCAATATCAGATTTAATGATTTGATTGAATGTGTTTTATTTCATCTAATTAAATTTCATTTCATATCAATAAAAAAATTCTACTGAAGACTTGGCTGTATGGGCATTGTTCCTTTTGCCTACCAGAATGGGTGAAGAAAAAAAAACCTGCTTATATTCTACGGTCGGCGCCATTTTTCAGAAATGATTAGTTAGTTGAGTTTATTGTGTTTGTAATATTTTATTAAATTGCTTCATTTTTTCGCAACTGTATTAAAAATAGTCGTTCAGTACACGTGCGGAACCGTCATTGCAACTTGTTCCGACTGTCAACCCTCGCCTTCGGCTGCGCCTCGGCTCGGGTAGACATTTGTCGGAACTCGTTGTAATGACAGTCTTTCCGCACTTGTAATGAAATATACTATTACATTTAATTTCTACCTGAGTTTAAGATAATAGAGATATCATTCGTGTTTTATAGAAGCTTTTTTGTTTACAAGATTTATTTTATTAAGCTGATTTTTTTTTCTAAATAACCAGCCCAAATTTGTGCTGTGATCCTAATGTAATGTAAGTTAAGATAATAGGTTGGTGAAAAAGTTACGTCGCATTTATTAAGAAATTTCAAAACATTTTTTAATATAGTTTATTTACATTTAACTAAAGTATGTAGCTACCATTTTGTTCGATAACTTTTTGCCATCTTGTAGGTAGGGTCTATAGCAATGGGACATGATCCCATTGCTATAGAAATTTTGGGACTACTGATCAAAATACCGCGACAAGTGGTTTTGGCAGTTATCTCGTGATGTTAACCTGACACTGCCTAAAGAATTCTGAAGAGACCGAAACATATGGAAATCTGAAGGTGCAAGATCAGGACTGAAGATTTTATTACAAGTTCAAATATACTATAATGCGAAAAGACTTTTTCCCCAACCTAATATTTACGTTTTCTTTCATGTTGATTTTTTGTTTAGTTTAAGTTCTAAATAACCAACTAAAATGGTGCTGTCATTATGATTATGAGCCTGAATAATATTTTTTTCTGTAATATTTTCTAAAACAATATTTATAAGATTAATGTTTTTGAATAACATCGATGAAAGTTTTATAATTAATTTGATACTTTTATTTGAGAGAAATTAGCCTCGAGAATTCTCGAGACCCGAGAAATTGAAAAGCTCGAGAAATCATGAACCCTAACTACTACTAATCAGCCCATACGCGACCCTCTGCTGATTCGGGCCTCCTCCAGACATCAAGGCTTACTGTAGACGACGAGGCGCTGGGAATTTGGCAGTTTTAGGATAATAAAGTATGGAAAGCTATTAAGTGGCTGCTTCGCCCGTTTATTGAAGTTCACATAACATTAAAATCAAAATATAAAATTTAAACATAAAACACGACATTTTCTACAGACTCAAAAAATAGAACACCATCTTGTTTGAAAATATGACCGCTTTTCTTCACCTGCTTACATAATAAAAAAATAAATCTAAAAATAGGCTTTATTTAAACATATAAAATACCGTCTTTGGCCGCTTCCCATTGCCAACACTTACTGTGCCACGCTGGCAACTCGTCTTGCACAGTTTGTATGAAGATTTTCTTCTCTTGCAAGGGGCGGGTAACCTAGCGAGGTTACCTGCCTCTTGCGTGCCATTAGTCGCACGATGGTATGGGTAGGTGACATCTTATATTCCAAATCCGTCACCACACGGATAAAAGTTAAAGCTAAATTACTTGAGCAATGTGCAAAAGTCGTTTGTCTTTTATGTTAAGGACATATGCGACGTTTCCTCCACCACTTAATGATCAAGATGATTCGAGAATTCTCGAGACCCGAGAAATTGAAAAGCTCGAGAAATCATGAACCCTAACTACTACTAATCAGCCCATACGCGACCCTCTGCTGATTCGGGCCTCCTCCAGACATCAAGGCTTACTGTAGACGACGAGGCGCTGGGAATTTGGCAGTTTTAGGATAATAAAGTATGGAAAGCTATTAAGTGGCTGCTTCGCCCGTTTATTGAAGTTCACATAACATTAAAATCAAAATATAAAATTTAAACATAAAACACGACATTTTCTACAGACTCAAAAAATAGAACACCATCACAAAAATAGATCAACTATACACAAGTCTAGTAAACTAACAAGAGAAAGTGGAAAAACTATGCCGTAATAATTGAGAACAAATCAGAAAATTGCAGATAATTCGCCGTTTATTTTCTAAGTAATATGTTTACCTGTTTAAGTATAATCCGCTCACGTCTTTACCAGGCAAACATGAACCTAAACGTGTTTTGAAATTACAAACCAGACTGTTGAGCAAACCCAGGCGTAATTAGTTGCGTAAAGCGCCATCTACTCATGGGATAGTATAATATTTTAACGAAGAAAGGTTACGTATTACCTGCTATTCGATGCCTGTTTTTAAATAGACTAATAATATCTCTCCATAGTTGCATAATACTAACGGCCATATTCATAATATCTGTTAACCTACTAGCTACGGCCCGCGGTTTCATCCGTATGTTGATGGAAAATTGTGATAATGACGACAGAAAGTATATCAAATATTTTTCCTACTAAATTGAAACTTCTCCTTAAATTTTGTTTCATCAAAATCCATTTAGTTGTTTTTGCGTGAAAGAGTAACAAACAAAGACATCCATACATAGCACAGGGTTTCGTATCAAGTTTTCCATCCCTTGCCGATAGCTTTTCGGCCTTGTCATTTAATTTTGTCGGCTCTTACGAAAGCCTCAGAATGGACTGGTGTGGTAACATAATGTATTCTAAATCCGTCACTACACGGAATAATATATTTTACTATATATCCATAGGAACTTGCTCTGAGTCTGGGTGTCATTCATGCTCGTGAATTACATGTTTGTAAACTGCCCCCGCGATACAGGTAAAACCTAGTGCAGGGGTTTATTTTTTTTTATCAACTACTCTTCTCTACGCCCCGGCTTCGCACGGGTGCTATGTAGAACATCTAAATTTATCTGTGTATTATACATATAAACCTTCCTCTTGAATCACTCTATCAAATAAAAAAAACCGCTACAAAATCCGTTGCGTAGTTTTAAAGATTTAAGCATACATAGGGACGGACAGACGACAGCGACTTTGTTTTATACTATGTAGTGATAGTGATATTCAAAGAACACAATGTAAAACCTAGTACAGGGTTTTTTTTAATTTTGTTTTTATTTTACATCAACTATATTCAAAGTTCTCAATGTTATTACATATATTGAATGCAACGAGGGGTCACAGATCAAGAGACGCGCCGGCGCCGACCTTCATATCGTATTAAACGTCAAAACATCTCCTTATAATTACACTAACGTTAAAGTCTAGACTTATTTATATTTAACTCCCCATGTGGTGAAGCATTTTGAATACTTAGTGTCACTACCCCATCCTGAGGGTGTCATAAGAGTCGACAATAGGAAATGACGAGGCCGATAACCTAGCTGCAAGAGAAGGAAAACTTGATAAGAAACCCTGTGCCAATTCGTCTGGCCAGCGTGGCACAGTAGGATTATTACCCTCCATGTAATTTGAGCCCGACTCAGCAGTGGGTCATCTACGGGCTGAGTAAATAATAGACTATGATATATGATTACAATATTATCTGCCTTAAATAGATGCCCTACGAGGCTCATCAAAACTCTGCTTGGCCTAATGTGTACAGTTTTGCTTGTTCTTCACCTGATGAAGGACACACTAAATATCCTTGGACATTTCACACAACGCCATCTCGTCCCAAGCTAAGCAATTTAATGTTTGTGTTATGGTAACGAGATGGATGATAAACTACTTATATACATTTTTTTTTTGTAAATACTTTCATACTCAGACCCCAGACCACCCAGATAGAAAACACCCAGACCCGGAACAAATACTTGTAGGTCGTACAAATATTTCTTCCGTGCGGGAATCGAACCCGCGACTTGCTACGCAGCAGTCGATCGCCCAACCATTGCGCCTTTGCGCCTGTCTTCTCGGATCTTCTCCTTATTGTTAGAATGATATTAATCAACTGTGCCACGCTAAAATACTAGTATTACTTCTCAGCTTAAAGGTGACCCACTTTTGAGTTGGGCCTCCTCCAGTTACATGGAGGGTCATTAGCCTACTGTCCCACGCTGTCCAGGTCTGAATGCACAGTTTCGTATCAAGCTTTCCTTCTTTTGCAGCTAGGTTATCGGCCATATCATTTACTTTTGTCGGCTCCTACGACACAATCAGGATGGACTTGGGTGGTAACACCGTGTTTTTTTTAAACCGTCACCACACCATCAATGGGTGGCACATGAAAATAGATTGGCTCTAAATGAATGCAAAGATCAACTCAGAAAGCTGTTACCCGAATGATTGAAGCGGGTGCGGTAAAGATCACGATGCGGATGGCCTTCAAACCGTTCCGCGTACCTATGCTTCCGATCAGACGCTTTAGAAATTAATGCAAATCACAAACTGTTTGACAAAAAGTGTCTTTGTCTGTCTTGATCTGCGTTCCGGTTTGTTTTTTACTAAAGGCAGCAGAGTTGTTTATTACTGCTGGACAAAAATAGGTAATCTTCGCTCGAGGATCAAGTAATTTTATAACTTAGAAGAGTACGCCTTGCTAGTAAGGGTTTCAAGATTTGCCAAATATCATGGGTCCCTGGTCTAACTGGTGGTACAACCCTCGTTGGTGGTTCATCAAGGTTTCATTTGCCTTATCCAGGATGCCGTCCGATAGAAGCAACCAGTTGGGAACAGTAGAATGCGCCCTTGCGAACTTGTGAAACTTTCGCAAGGACGCATTCTACTGAAACAGTCGTAAGAATATTTATTTTATTGGGTAATTGTTAATTACCAATTATTGATTTAGCAAGATAATAGAGCACTACATTATCATGTTGTTTTGTTGAATTACCCATAATTGGAAATAGATATAATTTAAGATTTAACAAACTCCAGTAATGCAGATAAACTTACGTGACGTCAGTTTTGGTTTCGTTTTGTTCCGGTATATTTGTGCATCACTTCATAATTTATTTTGGAGCAGCGAGTATTTCATTGGAGTTATCTATTCGTTATCTGTCAATGGTATTGAACTTCACTAATTATCTTTTTATCGCGCTCCACTGTCAGGTCAAAATTGTAAAAAAAAATCATTCCGGTTAAATACAAAGGCATTTGTCTGTGTCCTCAATAGGATAAAATATATTATCCCTGACCAATTTTTTCCTGGGGATTTCGTAAGAGGTGTCTAACATAATAAAATCCTGTCTGCGTCTACGCTAGCGTGGTATAGTAACCCAAGTTTCTTCCATTCTATGAGATTTTACTCATCCAGTAGAGTAGGTTAGGGCATAGCAGATAACCATCGAAACCATAAAAGACCTAGCGCGGCACAGAAAGCAACATCACCTTTAGGTGATGTGACCTAAGGGTGAAGTTCCGTTGCGTTGCTCTCTGCGTAAAAAAAAATTAAAACTATATTAAAACTTAAATTGTCAAAGTAACCATCGTCAGACAATAGCTTCGGACGCAGCATGAGCTGATGAACCGTGAAGCAGTCACGCTCAGTCAATTGCTCGTTTCCAAATAAAATTATTGTTGATGGTTTTGGTTACAAGTTTTGTTGAGGGTCACCAAATCCATTTTAACTTTTTGGTCAGAAGGTTCCATACATTGGCATTAAATAAGAACTTTTCTGAACTGTTTTCTGCTTTCAACTATACTACTACTATAAATATCGGAGGAGTGGGCTCAGTCGAGCCTCCTCCAGTTACATGGAGAGCAATTAGCCTATTATGCCAAGCAGGCCATATGGGTTGGCACAGGGTTTCGTATCAAGCTTTCCCTATGTTACGGCTAGGTTATCGGCCTTGATATTTCCTTTTAAAGGCTCTTCCGATACCCTCAGAATTGAATAGAGTGACACTATGTATTCTAAATCCGTCACCACACGGAAAACTCTACTTACTTCAACTATAAAAACGTGTAACTGTGTGCGTGCGTGTGAGTACTTCTTTATTTTATCATATTTGTTTGGTGCGCTTAACATCGCTGATAAAACTAATCGAAAGGTTTTTAAAGAGTCAGCGACGCGTGAATGACATGTCTGGTGACGCAAACGTCCTTATGCGAAGATGAGTGCTTACCATAAAAAAACACATTTCTATTACATTAGACAAAAATCTAACAACTGCGAACCAAAATTAAAAAAGAATATTCATCTATTATAGGCGCGCGAGTTCATGTCCATCGGAGCCTGAATAAATAATGACATATCACATTTATTTTATTTCACACTTTGCAAAATTACCTTAGGTTACCATAAACCAAATTGACAGCTGTTGACTACATCGGTAGTTATTAACGACATTACCCTAACTAATTACGTAACAGCATTACAGCATTCCACAGGATAAACATGAACTCGCGCGCCTATAATACTCAAGAATTACGATGCCACAGACAAAAAAATCCGCGTAGAGACACGTGATACTTTTTGTGTTAATAAAAAAACAAAACCAACAATGAAAATACCATTACCATAGAGTTTTATTACAAAAAAGTCGAACCATTTTAATATATTAAATTTCCACATGGCCTGTCGCATATTGCATCCTAATATCTCAACACATCGCAATCTATTTCGGGCATTTGTGAAAATCTCACCATTTTTGAAATCCCTACAAAAACTGTACAAGTCTAACAAGTCAATAACTGTCAGCACACGAAAAAATGCTGTTCTAAAATTAAATTTACCAAAAACGTTTAAGCGTATCAAATATTTTTTGTCAGTGCGACGACGTTTTGCATTAGGAAAGTCGTTGGCAGGTCAACCAATCAATATTACTTATTTACTGTAAATTCGGACGATAATGCAATGCTCTTAGTCAATTTTGAGTCATTTTAATTAGATGCTATTACATTAGACAACAGTGGTTGTAAAAATAACTGTGTTGTGTACTTATATTGAAAATAACAAAAATCTTTTCAAGGCTTAATATTTTTTTAAATCCTCAGGTAACCCACATGCTTCTGAAACCAATATCTGTAAAACCTGTTATTTTGTATATCCCATGAGTCTAGGGTTATAACTTATAAGTGTACTTAAAGAGTACAAAAAGTCCTACAATATGTGGTGCAAAATGCATAGTTTCGAATATATCATCAATCAAAATTGTAGCAGCTATTGCAAAAACGTTTAATTAATTACTACTATTTAAAACATTAATTCATATTTGAAGCTAAGACAATGCGACTGTTATTTTTCACGTAAGGTTTTACGTAAATAAAACCCTCAAAGAAGCCCCATCTCCCTTTGTAAATTCAAAATTAACTAGTTAGCTCACGCATATCACGCGACACTGGCAAAAAAATTCAAATACACTAGCAGATTGCCATAGGAAAAGGAAAAAAAACATTAATAAAGATGTATTTGTCAAATAATTTTGCATTTTAATAAGTTAAAATAAAATGATTTAATCTATACTAATATATAAAGCTGCAGAGTTTGTTTGTTTGTTTGTTTTAACGCGCTAATCTCAGGAACTACTGGACCGATTTCAAAAATCTTTCAGTGTTAGATAGTCCATTTATCGAGGAAGGCCATTTATCGTATAGGCTATACTTTATATTCAAAAAAATTAGGGATCCGTATGAAAATTGCGATTTTGTAAACCAAGGTGTAAAATCGAAAACATATTTATGCGTGCGCTGCAAAAGCTATTGAGAATAGAACAAAATGTACTACGGGTTTGTAGGTCTTATAAAGATCTACAAAAAAGTCCGCGAGAGCACCTAACTAACTATCATAGTTTAGTCACAATAACCGATTTTATGTTCATGAAAAATATGCATAGAGATAAGCACGGGTTCGAAGCCCACGCGGGCGAAGCCGCGCGCAAAAGCTAGTTGAAAAATACTTCATATTATGCCAGTAGATTCTTTGATATGATTTCATTAATACCCGAGAATCAAGGGTTATAAAAAATATATTTACTAACGGGAACATAACATGCATAACAAAAAGACCATGTTAATTTAAATTATATGAATACTTACTATGAGAGTACTTTTCTACATAATAGAAATTAAGTTAAAAAAATTACTTTCCAATTATATAAGACGCGCGTATATCACAAACAAATTATATAATCCACCATAATACAAAAATGTAATGTGACCATATAAAAGTTAATTGTAACAGCCGACCGAGTGCGCCGTTTTCATACAAGAAAATGCGCGCACGCATCTAGCGTGTAGGCAGAGAAATCCAGCTATGCATATTTATGTCTTTATGGCTTTCTCTCGCCACTATTTGCTCGCATTAAATAATTTTAATGATTTAATATCCTCGTGTGATAACACAATTAGACTGGCCCTTATATGGTAATAATTGCCTTAAATGGCCTCACCAATAATAAGTCCGTACGGTGTCGGATATGACGTCACCGCCCCATTCCATCCTGAAGATGTCGTAAGAGCCGACAGAAGGAAATGACAAGGCCGAAAGCCTAGGTGCACGAGAAGGAAAATTGGATACGAAACCCTGTGCCAACCCGTCTGGCCAGCGTGACACGGTAGGCAAATTTCCTGGAATTGGACAATGTCCGACTCAGCAATGGGCGGAGTTGTAGTAGTTACCAAAAAATATATCAAGAGCCTACGGCAAACTGGGCACTTATGATAATAGTTATTAGGTCTAAATTCGGAAGAATCCCGACGCAGCAGAAAATGATTTGCTAGCTGGACAATGGATAAAGACAGTTCTCATAATGTTTTGTTTATAACGCAAGCACCAACTCCAGTTCTAAAATCGGCCTGTTTAATTAATGAATTTTAATTCGTGGATTTATTATCTGACATTGGCTGTTTTAAAAAAGAAATGTAATAAGACAGTGTGATCACCGCTAACGATCTAACGTCTTACGTCTTATTCGTACATTACGTAGTTCTCGATAGGTTGCAGTTTCCATTGATCATCTAGTAACATGACTCGGTATTCCTCTGAACTAAAAAAAACAATGTAAGGCATGCTCTAGTAAAATGTGACGCAACGTAGCCTTGGACTCTCAACGCCAACTGACCATGAAATATATTGTTGCCAAAACTATGTTTTGTTTACCATTGTACTCTTTTATGGCGTGGGTGATTGATTTTCTTAACATTTTTTTTTCTGAACTTTTGATTTCACTAGGCAGTTCGTAGGATCGAAATTTATTAATAGAACCGGCAGCCGGTTTACGGTGTGCTCATAAATTGATACCAAATACAATTAAAAAAATACAATTACCAGTATTAGTCAAACATCTTGAACGAAAATCTATCCAGTGTAATAGTCGACTTTTGGATATCTTTGGCAGAGCGTTAGCCACGCGATCGGTTGATGATATGCGCGAACTTTCGCCCATCAGGGCACTTTGGCTCAAGATGTTTTCAAGCTACACAAGATTCTTTAATTGTTAAGAAAGTCCAAGATCCTTATTTTATTTATATAGTTTATTATCTATACTATAATTCAATCTAGATAATCTATCTTGAAATGTTTTTATCATTTTTATGTACCGAATTAATTGAATTATTATGTTAATAAAATTATTTGACTATAAGATTACCTTTTACTTCCCCGATAAAGATCGAAATCCGGGGAATCCAAAAATATATTTTATTTGTAAACACCTAGAAATAAACGTATCACATCCGTAGTAACAGAGGTAATAGGCATTTGACTTTTCTAGAACATTATTAGTACTGTGAAAACCCCATGGCACCACAATTACGTCATAAGAAATCAAATAGACTTAATCGCAACATTTCAAAGGTTTTCCAATAATTTCTGCAATGAGAAACGCACACAAAGATATATTCTGTATGTTAATAGCTCTTTAGCGTATGTTACTCGGACACATAGACTGAGATAGAATTTCGCTGAACCATATTATAGTCGATAATTATAGATATTATCGATAAGTAACGTATCATATTATCATCATCCCGTATTATTCTTTTTTTTTTTGTTGTCTCTTTGTCGCTGGGGAATTGCTTTATGCATACCACCGCCCCCCGGGGAGAGGTCGCTGATTATGTGGGACTCCGACAAGGGTCGTCTACCCAAGACGTATCATCCTGAGGTTGTTGTGAGAGCCGGAAAAGGAAATTACGAGCCGCAAGAGTAGGAAAACTTGATACGAAACTCTGTGCCAACCCTTCTGGCCAGCGTGGAACAGTAATAACCCTCCATCTAACTGGAGGAGGTCCGACTCAGCAGTGGGCCACCTCAGGGCTTTGTAGTAGTAGTAGAGCCTCTAAGTAAACGTATTTAATCCCTAACTGCTGCTTTGATTGCCTTAATTCCGCATGTATCTATTATATCTTTTTTTACGGCCTACATGCACCGGGTGTAAAAACCGCTATGGCCATTTTAGAGTACTAAGGGTATATCTGTAGAAGAACCGACAACCGCTGGGGTAGACGAGTTCTTGAGTGGAGACCGCGAATCGGCAAGCGTAGTGTGGGACGGCCCTCTGCTAGATGGAGCGACGATCTGCGAAAGGTTGCGGGCAGCAGCTGGATGCGTCAAGCTGAAGACAGGGCGCTATGGCGCTCTTTAGGGGAGGCCTATGTCCAGCAGTGGACTAATGTGGGCTAATGATGATGATGATGATGAAGGGTATAGAGCTAATCATAAGAAGTGCTTAAAATGGTTTGAAGTATGAGTGATATGTCGACATTTTCTAAAACCAAATGGTTACTATAAAAAAATGGGATCCACGGAAAATCAACCAACTAGCTATCGTTATATTCACTACATATTATAAAACAAAGTCACTATCGACTGTCCGTCCCTATGTATGCTTAAATCTTTAAAACTACGCAACGAATTTTGAAGTGAATTTAATAGATAGAGTGATTCAAGAGGAAGGTTTAAATGTATAATATTGTAGAGGAACACTGATAAATGTAGGTGTTCATCATTGCATCCGTGCGAAGCCGGGGCGGGTCGGTAGTAAGCCTATAAATATGCTTAGTAATTTGAGTACCACAACGTTTCTTGGATTCTCTATGCTCATATCTTGAGTGATGACATTTACAGTGTGACCGATAATTCAAGAACAAAAAAGGGGTTTTATTTCCTTGAATTCACAACACACAGAATCTATGCACACACACATGCGCAGGTTACACTCTGTATAGTGATAAAATACAACAAACTTTTCCTTACGCACGAAGCAAATTACCATGAAGAAGGACCACACAATTAATTTGACATAGAGGTCAACTTGGAGCTCCGCGCGCGAGTAAGTAGTTGTATAACGATGACAGACTGATAAAATGGCTATAAATAAACCACTCTTATATTTCTACAATGCACTGCAAGTACCGTACAAAGATTTTAGTGTACACGGCATTGGAGATGTACGTACATGTAGCTTGTCCTTGATTTAGAATACACTAGCGACCCGCCCCAGCTTCGCACGGGTGCAATTATATTATACCTATAAACCTTCCTCTTGAATTACTCTATCTATTAAAAAACCCGCTTCAAAATCCGTTGCGTAGTTTTAAAGATGTATGCATACATAGGGACGGACAGAAAAATGCGACTTTGTTTTATACTATGTAATGATAATGATAATGTCACCACACCATTCCAACGGAGGGTGTCGTAAGAGCCAACAAAAGGAAATGACAGCTGGCCGAAAGAGAAGGAAAACTTGAGAGGAAAACAGGTTGGCACAGACCTGTCTGGCCAGCGTGGCACAGTAGGCTAATTTCCCTCCTGTTTTATATCTCCGACCCAGAAGTGGGTCTTTTACGAGCTGAGAAGTAAACGTGTAGCTTAGGAATATGTTCGATGGGATGTTTAACTACTTACTACTACTTTTTAGCCCATACATGACCCACGGCTGAGTCGGGCCTCCAGTTAAATGGAGAGTAATTAGCCCACTGTGCCACGCTGGCCAGACGGGTTGGCACACGGTTTGTGTCAAGGTTTGGCGTGGTTCTGCATCAGATCCCACAATGCCGCAACAGGACGCGAGTTGGAGCACCCCGGGGAGGTTTAGTGGGTAGGTCCCCACTATGGGGGAGAGTCCCACACTCCCCTCGCTGGCCATCCCCGTGGCCGGCGAGGAAGTTTATTACCCCGGGCGAACAAAAAAAAACGGTTTGTGTCAAGGTTTCCTTTTCTTGCGGCTTAGCCTTATTATTTCCTTTTGTCGGCTCTGACGACGCCCTCAGGATGGAATGAGGTGGTGACACAAAATATTCTAAAGCCGTCACCACACGGACGTTTAAGCAACCTTCTTATTTCTCTTCTCTGGCAGTTGAGTCGTTACACTCGTTACAGTGTGACTATCTTGTCAGTGTCAAGTTGGTTGACAATAGTTAGACATCCAACCAAGATCCAACATTGTTTAGACTGTGAGCCATCTCCATTTAGCATCTATTGTGACAATGCCTGCTGCAATAATGCTAGAATTGGTGATTCGTGATTCGACATGACCATTCGTGTGGGGTTTTTAAGTGTACCCTGCGCGCGTTAATGCACCACAAAATACATACATTACATACACAAATTTCCATATTTTCTTGTTCAGAAACCTCCCTGGGTTCCATGTACAACACAACACTTTTGCTGAAGAACATCACGTGATTAAATAGTTTACGATTCTAAGGACATACAGACAAACATTCATTTTTATACTTATGAAGAAGATGTGTGTGTGCTATTTGTAGTTGCTATTTTTTAAACCACTTTTTGACATAGGAATATCAAAGTGAAGTGACATGACAACATGAGAAATAACTGGAAATTAAAATAATGCAGATACATCTGATAAAATCGCTCAATACAATGATATCAATACTAAAGTAACTGAAACACCGAAAGAAGTTTATTTGATTGATGCTAAGACAATGTTAAGTCATCAAATAGAACACTTACTATACTCGTATAATCATCATCATTTCAGCCAAAAGAAGTCTACTGCTGCGGGGTACTGCTGTACTGATTTCCTCAAAGGCCGGTTCTAGGCCACCCGCAACCTTGGTTTTCCGGCGACCTTTACCAGGTCATCGGTCCACCGTGTGGCCGCCTACCAGCACTGCGCTTTCTGGAACGCGGTCGCCATTCCAGGACTTTTCTGCCCCATCGGGCTTCGGTCCTGCGCAGGATTCATAGCGCGCAGGACTCTACTTAAATGAAATAATCGTTTTTCAAATTGTCTGAATAATACAAAATAATGAAATAAACTTATTACCTTCCGCCCATGGCATCGACCCAGTGGATTTTGAACTCTTACTAAATAACTAGTTCATAACCTTTCTCCTTTCGTAGCTCTACCTTAAATAAGGACGGGTTATTTACACAAAAAAAAAATACTAACGATTATTTTCGCATAAAAAGGTAGCTTAATCTAGGGATGTTTGATCCAGATGTTTTGTATCGAAATTCTGGGTCGCTATAGATGTTATCCGATCCTCATTGTACATACTCATCGATTCATGGATCGAAAATCAGTGTATCGATACAATAATTGGGTGGATCGTATTCCTTTGTATCGATCCACACAAGTATTGGATCGGCTGGAACATCCCTTTTTTTTTTTTTTTTTTTTTTTTTTTTTTTTTTTACGTCGGAGATCCTCATGGATATCCGGCCTTTGGGGACTGGCCGGGGTATGTGGGACTCCGGGGCGCGTAGAGATGGTGAATTGCGCCCCGACCTACCCACTAAAACCGACGGCGATCCTCGACTGCCCAAACCAGGGCCACGGGATTCACTCCCATTACGGGAGCATGCTCCGTGACCCTGGGGGCCTTGGCCCGCCTCTTATAAAGCTAGTGGAGCCCCACGCTCCAAGGCGGGCCCCTCCGATTATGAGGGGGGTGGCTGTATTGCCCTCCCCCATCCCACCGCTAGGGGGCGCACGCGAATCGCGGCGCGCTGTCCTCCCGGGGCCTGTTTTGCGCAGGCGACGGACTTCCCAGGTCAATCGCCCGCAGGCCCACTTACGGCGGGCGGAGGTCAGCCAACGCCCTCCGGCGCCTGTTGCGGCGCTGGCGATTTGGGCGCTGGGAGGCCAACTCTCTGGCCCGTTCCGCCTCCTCCTTGGCTGTCATGACGGCTTCACAAAATGAGGCCGTCTCTCTCCAAGCCCTCTCGCTCCCGACCATGGATCTAACGAGATCCGGCAGCGAGAGGCTCCCCACAACACCGACTAGGTCACGTCGCGGTCTATCCCACGCACGGCACACCTCCAGGGTATGCTGCGCGGAGTCCTCAGCACCATCCGCGCAGTGGTGACACCCCGAGGTCTCCTCCCGGCCAATGCGGCACAGGTACTTTCCAAAGCACCCGTGCCCGGACAAAACCTGCGTCAGCCGGAAGGACGGCTGGAACATCCCTAGCTTAACCAATCTGAAGGTAGAGTTCCGCTCATCCAAAATCAAACAAAATTCAATAATTACAAAACCTAGTATTACCGCTTTCAAAATGCATCTTCATCGTGGAAAAAATCATGTAAGTAACAACAATATCGATTTTTTTAAATTACATTACACCTTAAACTGATAATCTTAATCGCTCAATCCAACGATACAAAATCAACAGTGACAACAGCGATTAAAAGAGAAATAACCAATTCGCTTGAACACTTTGATTTTTATTACTCAGAGAATAAAGTTCAAAGTTTATATAAGTTTGTATCAAACGTTTTAAACCTGATAAAGACCAAGCAAAAACGTGCAGTTCCCAATGCTATTGTGTAAACTGTATCACAACATTCCAAGGCGTTTAGTCGAGCAATTACAACCATAAAAAGAAGTACAAAGTGATTCACCTAGTCCACTGTAGTACGGTAGCTTGCGGATTGAATCGTTGCAAAATCATCCGACAATTGTCCATGTTTCATGTAAAATAAAATGGCACATACATTTATTTCACCCACAGTTAAGGAACAGCAGATAAACAGACCGGTTAAGGATAGTTATTCGATTTAAATCTAGAAAATACTAGTATATTTTCTTTTTCTTTCTTTATTCTTTTTTTTTAAACTAAGTTATACTAGTAGTCGGTGTGGTGACAGATTTAGAATACATAGTCACCACCCCACGTCACCACCCCATTCCAGCCTAAGGGTGTCGTAAGAGCCGACTCAAGGAAGTGACGAGTAACTGGACTAACCATCTCGTAAATATCGTCAAAGTCAAATATGTAATTTATTGACTATAAAGGACATAATGGAAACTTTCAAATTGTCAACATATTAAAAAAAAATATACAAAGCAAAGTAATATATTTTAGCTTACCACCAGTTCGGAACGCGACCACTGCTAAGAAGGCTTGTCATTCTTGGTTTTATTACTTTGCGGTCTTATTTAATAATTTAATATTTATTTACCCAACAAATCCGATATAACAAACTGTTCTATTGGTCAGGAAACCGAAAACCGTCTGTCAAATATTTTGGTATGATATTTTGCATGATGTGGCACGTTTCAGTGCTTTGTGCATAATTTTAGCATACACTTAAATACATTGTCTTTAAACAAGAACCAGGTAACCAGGTCCGTTATTGTCGTATTAGCATATGGTAATGCGTACTTATCCTAATCTCAGAATGGACTTGTATTGAAGGTAAGTGCACCAGTTCAGGGAAATATGATTGAATAATGTCGCAGTATTAGGAGAGTACTCCATTCCGTGTCGTGACGGATTTAGAATACATAATATTACCACCCCATTTCATCATGAGGGTGTCGTAGGAGCCGACAAAAGAAAATGACAACGCTGAAAACCTAGCCGCAAGAGAAGGAAAACTTGATACAAAACCTTGTGCCAAACCTGTCTGGCCAGCATTGCACAGTAGGCTAATTATCCTCACTGTGACGAGGGGAGGGCCCACTCAAGTTGTCCTATTACAGCTACGTTATCGACCGTGCCATTTCCTTTTGTCGGCTCTTACGACACCCTCCAAACGGAATGGGGTGGTGACACTCTGTATTTTTAATCTGGACACACGGGATAACACGGAGAATCGAGTTTAAAGATTGTAGCAGTTTAAAGATTGTTTATAAGAATGTATGGATGTATGTTTGTTACTATTTCACGCAAAAAAACAACTGAATGGATTTTGATGAAACTTAACAAATATATAGCTTACACATCAGTATTCTGATGTGTTTACAAAATATATTTTTTTGTGTTTTTTGATAAGTACGCGAGGTTAAGTACGTGCAGGCCGCTATTAAAATATAAACTCGTGGGGTTGGAACAATTTAGCTTCAATTACAGATTCGCTTTCTTATTTTTATAAATTCGTTCAGAAGGTTACGTAACGCTATAAAGTTAAATTTTATCATTTAAAAAAACTTTTTTACAAATTAAGTACTACTTTTACTATAAAACTAGTACCATAGAAGAGTATCATATACGAAACTAAGAGGTTTTAATTGGAGTATTTCCCTTATTAACAGTTATATTGCCGATCCAGTGATTCATTTGTGATCGGCTTTGAGCTCAGTGGGTCAACCGTCTTAGCCGGGAGTCGAACCGGTTCTGGGCGTTCAATGTCAATGGTGAAATTACCGCTTATAAATTCAATATTGATTGTGGAGCATGTTAAATAAATTGATCATGGCATCTACTGTCTAATGGCCGAGTGAACAATATGTGCCACAGTCATTATTAGCGTTTTCCTAGTATTATCCTTAAGAGATAATCTAGCTATTTTTGGAGAATAAAAAAATAACGTCTTCAACCAACTACGTAAATGAAAACTGATTTTATGATTAAGACGGATTCACGGGAATAGATAAAAAAAAATTATTGAAAAAAAAACAACGCGTTGCCCGGGAGTGCCACCGGCGCAGAAGTGAAAACGTGAACCCTAACGTTGTGCCTTTTTAAATATTTTGGAATGGTTAGGGAATAATTTCGCACAAATTGCATTATTTATCAGTACGTACCTATATAAAAGTACTGTAGCATTGATGTGGTTAAATACATTTTTTTATTGCGCTATCGTACAGAAAAAAATCATATTTTTCATATTACATAAATAAATACACTTCAGAACAAAGTCAAAGTCAAATCATTTATTTTGCATAGGACACAATGGACACTTACAAATTGTCAACATATTAATAAAATTTATACAATGCAAAGTAATATACTTTACCACCACTGTTAATAATATTTATTATTGTTATATTATTCCTCTCCTACGCCCTCAGACTTACGAGTTTTCGATCAAGTCACGTGTCCTGACACGAGTTTGAAATTTTTCCCAAGAAAAGAAGCTTGCTGCTTGCGCTTTAAAATTAACATGAGATATAGAGATTACGTGGAGTATTTTTTTGCAACATCCAATTATTATTATAAACGCGAAAGTTTCTATGAATGAATGTATGTTTGTTACTGTTACATGCAAAAACTACTTAATGGATTTTAATAAAACATTACAACTTTAAAGGTTACATATCAGAAAAACACATAGGCTATAATTAAGAAAGTTAGAGCGTGAATCATCCAAAATATTACGATAAGTGTCTAACAAATAGGAAAAGAACCTGTCGAAAATATATTTGTTTACCACACAAATTTTATCCATGCACATCACACTAAAGCCAAATGTCGGAGAGTCTGCCAATCAATATATGGGTATACATATACACTGCTTATTTATCTTGCAGTTGACGATGACTAATATGTGACAGCCTTATTAACACTAAATATTTAGTTTCCACTGTATAATTACACGCAGAAACTGTATTCAAGTCTCTTGCCCAAGCTGGCATACTATCTACAGATCCGTTTTAAGTAGTTAGTGAAAATTACTGACAGATACTTGCTAATGAGAAATGAATGCACATATTGTACTGACTATGAGAAACCTCTAATCAGGAGCATTTCTATAGTCAAGACATTAATTGAGCTGGCCTAACATGTAAGAGTTTTTAAGTAAGCATGGCTTTTTAAGCTGCGTACGGACAGCGCGTACATTTGTGCATTAGGTACGCGTGTCCTGGACGCCATGTCCATACTTGCAGTTACGCGTCCGTACAGGAGCAGCTGTTCGCGCATTCAATGTACGCGTGGAACCCAACTGGTCTACGCGTACACAGGAACGCGCTACACGTACGCAGCTTTAGGGTAGGGGGGGGGGCGCCCGACTCTACATTCCTTGACTAGAGCGTCTTCGAGCCGTCACATAACCCTGTTACATCCAGTTGCCCAGTATCCTCCGCGGAGACGGCTGGGTATACCTATAAATGGTTTCCCCACTTCAACAAAATATTCTGGCCTAACTGGCTGCATATGATTCGAATCTATCTATATCTATCTATCAGCCACAGAAGTCCACTGCTGAACATAGGCCTCCCCCATAGATTTCCACAATGCACGATCTCGTGCTGACCGCATCCACCGACTCCCAGCGACCTTCACAAGATCGTCCGTCCACCTAGTCGGGGGCCTTCCCACGCTTCTCTTTCCCATACGTGGGCGCCACTCCAAGACTTTCATGCCCCAACGGCCATCCGTTCTTCGGGCCACGTGGCCTGCCCATTGCCACTTCAACTGTGCAATCCTTCTAGCTATGTCGGTAACTTTAGTTCGTCTACGGATTTCCTCATTTCTGATTCGATCACGTAGACTAACCCCGAGCATAGCTCTCTCCATCGCACGTTGAGTGACTCTCAGCCGCCTAATAAGCCCCATTGTGAACGCCCACGTCTCGGATCCGTATGTCATCGCTGGCAACACGCACTGTTCGAAGACTTTTGTCTTCAGGCACTGAGGAATATTGGATGAGAAGATATGACGTAGCTTCCCGAACGCTGCCCAGCCGAGTTGGATTCGACGAGTGACCTCTTTCTCGAAGTTGGACTTACCTAATCGGACCAATTGTCCCAGGTATATATACTCGTCAACAACTTCGAGGAGAGAATTCCCAACAGCAATCGGGTACGGTGCAACATGGACATTCGACATGATTTTAGTCTTATCCATGTTCATGTTTAGACCCACTTGTTGAGAAACTCTGTTGAGGCCTCCGAGCATTGTACTTAATTCCTGCAGCGACTCCGCTATCACCACAATATCATCTGCAAATCTAAGGTGAGTGAGGTATTCGCCGTTGATGTTGATGCCAAGTCCGTCCCAATCCAACAGCTTGAAGACATCTTCCCGTTTCGAAAACCGCGAGTTAAAATGCAGTTGTAGTATACCTACTTACTCTCATGAGAATAGTAATATCTGCATGTTGCTTTCAATACACAGCCAGCGTGGGACAGTAGGCTAATTTCCCTCATTTAATTGGAGGAGGGCCGACTCAGCAGTGGGTCATTTAAGGCTTGAGTAGTAATATTTATGAGTCACCAATGTAGACAAATAAACGCACTGTTGACCAATTAACTTACTGCCGATGCCATCACCAAAAAAGCATTATTTAACACGTCCCACGCAAAAACTGTCCCGATTTTACATCACCTTCACGGAATACTGATGGCAATTACCCATTGATTTCGTACAAGGCGTATACGCTCTGGTGATTAACTTTGGATGAAAAAACGAGTTTTTCATCATCAACGGCTATTTCTTGGCTAATTGGGAGATTTCGATACACACGAGCGGTTCGGCGTTGTGTGCTGGGTAATAGATTTCGGTTGAACTTTTTACTCAAAAGTCAGTCGGTTACGTTGTCCTCAGATAAATGTGTACCGTTCCATCAGGACATAAATACATTCCATATTAGGCTGGGTAGGACGCCTCTGTGCCCCGGCAGTGCAAATTCTCTCGCCCACAGGCAGAGTAAGATTAAAATGTTGAGAGCGCTCTAGGCAAGCAGTTCTTCGACGCCTTCGTGTAGTGACGGATTAAGAATACATAGTGTCACCACCCTATTTTATCCTGAGGGTGTCGTAAGGGCTAATTCTCTGAGCTATGTCGGTGACTTTAGTTCTCTGTCGGATAGTCTCGTTACGGAGCCTATCTTTCAGAGAAACTCCAAGCATAGTTTAACTAATACGATTTTGTTATAAACACGACAGACATTATTATTTGAATAAGATCCCACACAGTCCAACGGTCATTAAAATAATCAATCGGATATCGATTATACATTACGGATATCAGTAAATCTTTAATAGACGGTCATCTATTTATCAGTTTTATTACGTACGTTCCACGTTATTACACCACCTTATCAATTTTATTGCCAAACTTAAGTGGCAGTGGCCAGGGCACATAGCTCGGGGAACTGAAGCCCTCGAGTTGCGATCGCGTTCTGGAAAGCACAGTGCTGGTAGGCCTCCCACACGGTAAACTAATGACCTGGTTAAGGTCACCGGTAACAACGGAACGATAGATGAGGTCTGCTCAGGACCAGCCTTCGTGGAAATCCTTGGGGAAGACCTATATCCAACAGTGGACGTAATTTGGCTGAAATGATGATTGACCAAGATACCGTTTTTAATCCCTTTATGTTCATTTCCTTGCTTTGCGTGATATTTTCCTTATGCCTATGCAATTTAGTCTCAATTTCGTCAATTTCATGCAGGTTTTTACAAATACCTGGGTAATGGGAATGCGGTCGGCTTACATGGCACTCTGAGGCATGAAACGAATGCCTGATACTAAACCCTTTTTCGATCTAGAGGGGAAACGTTTATTGCAGGGTAGATACTCTAAGTGCGGGCTAAAGGAGATATATGCGGGCGGATTGCGGGTTGGTCGGCCCGCAACCCACTAAAACTCACCTGTTTTCGGTCTCGCACCCGCGTTAGGAATGCAATAAGTTAAGGTGTATTTTAAATATTTACTAGCGACCCGCCCCGGCTTCGCACGTGTGCATCTAAATTTATCAGTGTTTCTCTTCAATATTATGCATGTATTACACTTAAAAACCTTCCTCTTGAATCACTATCTATTAAAAAAAACCTTCAAAAAGAGCTTCAAAATCCGTTGCGTAGTTTTAAAGATATAAGCATACACAGGGACGGAGAGGCGATAGCAACTTTGTTTTATATGTGTAATAATAATAATGAAAGGATAAAGGACAGAACACAATTGTTGCGTTCAAAATTATGTGTAAAACTGTTCACTGTGAACGTGACTTTCTAATTTGGAACCATTTGATTTGGGCAAGCCAAGCCGGCGGCACTACTGGCTGACAGCATTCATAACGCGAACTAGGTATAGCAAACTCCAACATATACAAGTGCTCAGGGGAGGCCTCTGCTTGCTACTCCTGTCAGTCGTTGTGAACCGAACAGAATTGTGTGATGATGATGTTTATGGAAGATGGTCAGACCACTTCGGGCTTCGAAGTTCGGTAATGTTTCATTTCCTAACTTAACCTTGGTGATCAGCGAAACGGTTAAATAGTAAATGGACAATGATATATTTCTTTTGTTTCTTTACTAATCGCTCTATCGATCGTGGCACAATCCCGTATAATTCATAGTTCTCGCTAAATAAAATAATTAATTTGAAACACTAGGAAATGGAAAGTTTATCTTTAGTGTCAATTGAGTTATCTAATTTGGGAATTCGATTTGGACGGTTTCAAGATGTTCGGCCTTATTACAAATTACAGTAGTTTAGGCCAGGTTTTGTAAAGCCCTGCCACGAGTGTGGCGCGCCAGTCGAAACGGCGCGCCACACGGTGGAGGAGTGTGCGGCCTGGGTGACCGAGAGGCGGGCCCTGGCGGCACTGGTCGGAGGAGACCTCTCGCTGCCGAGCCTTATCGGACGGATGCTCGACAGCGAGGGGGGGTGGGAAGCAATGGCCTCCTTCTGCGAGGACGTCATGTCGCAGAAGGAGGCCGCGGAGCGGGTCAGGGAGGAAGACGTCCTGGCCGACCCGCGCCGCAGACGGAGGCCGGGGAGGAGGAGGCGACTGTACGCCCACCTCCTTCCCCCGCCATAGAGGCCGGTGGTGGGTCGGGGGACCCGCCACCGACGAAAGCCTCGATGACTGAGGGCGTCCCAGTGTACCGGGGCGCCCTCTCTGATAGTCGCTTGCCCGCGTAGCGGGCACCTCGTCGGGGCGTCAACGTTGACTGCGCTCGCGCGAACCGTTGGCGCCCCAAGCGTGCCGTGTGAGGGTATACCGCTGGGGTTTTAGTGGGTATACGGGTTCTGTCCCGGGAGTCCCACATAATCACCGACCTCTCCCCCGGGGGGCGGTGGTATGCGTAATGCATTTCCCCAGAGAAACCAAAAAAAAAAAAAAAAAGGTTTTGTAAAGCCAGTTTTCATTAATCCTTTTAAAAAATAAGAAACGAGACCCCTGCCCTGCACTAGGTTTATCCCGTATCGCGGGGGCAGTTTACGAATAATAAATTCACGAATACAAAATTTGAGTTTAGCACATGGTTTAAAACTACATATTTGTTGGAAGTTCCAATCGATGGAGGCAAACCCTATTGCGTTCTAAATATGAGTGTCGTTCATGCACATTAAATTGCAGGAATTTCAAGTTTGTATAAAGATTTTGACAGGTATATAGATAGACAAGCTATATTTAAAGTTGCATCAATGCAAAAAGAAGATGAATACATATTGGAGACCTTCCCGCCAAAGAGGGTTCTCTTCCAGGCAACCATCACATAAAATTACGAAAAATTGCCACACGCTTTTGACCCAAGAACTCTTGAATTTAGCAGACTAAGGCTGACAATTGTATCGTGACAGATGTCACTTCACTAAAACAAATGCAGGTTTAGGACCCAGGTGTCTCGCTAAGGGTCAGCGCCCACCAGCGGAGTGTCGGCGAAGAGGCTATTTCAGTAACAATTTAATTTCAACCTAAAATGCTTCAGAATACGACTGTATTTAGAAAACAGTCGTATTCGTAGGTCGGCGCTGACCTTAAAGCAGAAGTACATTCCATAAAACATTCTGTACCGAACACATCGGAGCAACACTGTTGCTTATCGCTTATTATGGACGTGCTACGCCTGCTCACACACAGCTGATAACCATATGGCTCTGTTGACTGTGGTCAAGAACATCACTACATAATATAAAACAAAGTCGTTGTCGTCTGTCCGTCCCTATATATGCTTAAATCTTTAAAACTAAGCAACGGATTTTGAAGCGGTTTCTTTTAATAGATAGAGTGATTCAGGAGGAACGTTTATATGTATATTATATGCATAAATTTAGATGTTCATCATTGCAACCGTGCGAAGCCGGGGCGGATCGCTAGTATATCATAAGCTGTACACCTTATGTATCTCCATTAGATATGACAGCAATAACTTAATTTACATAGAACAGTATGTAAATTAAATTATTGCCCTAACCTAACTGCAAATTATAAGTTTGTATGACTGATATCTGTCCTGGTGAGTTGATAAGCAGTTTTCGTTTGTTCACATATTTCAGAATACCTAGTTTAATGATTATGTACTTTAACCTCTGCATAAGTTGATTAATGCAACTTTTACAAAAACTGACTAGTAAAAAAGGAAGAATTTTGTATATGTAGGTAAAAACATGGTGTACAAAAGCCAGTATAGCGCAAATCAAAAAAGCAGTTTGGAGTTTGAAATAGTTTTCTAAGTTATAAGGTACTAGCAGACCCGGCCACGCGTTGCTGTGGCTAAGGTTTTTGTTATATTACATTTAACTTTTAACATAGCGCCATCTATTAATACATACTCAATCCAGTCAACAGATATCGCCATCCGTTAGAATGATAATAAGTAATTGTGACTGTCAAATAATTTGTACTCCCCGATCGGAGGAGTGAAACCCGTTGCCCTGAAGTCGGGCAGTCGAGAATCGCCGTCGACTTACGATTTCTATGCGCCACGGAGTCCCACATAAGCCGGCGCGTCCCCAACAGCCTAGCATCCAAGAGGATCTCCAAAGAAAAAAACAAGTCTACACAAAGGTACATGCTCGACTGAGGCACCCATCCAGATACCCGTGATCCGAAGGTACACAACACAGTTTACATAGTACATGGAAAAGTACACAGCACATTACAGCATACATCTGGAATTAATTACGATTAGTGATTACATGCAGAATCACAACGTATTACATTGCATGGCACGGGCCGGCACTACGCGATAACGGGGTTTCATCTGTTCACAGATGAACGAAATATGTTCGTTCGGAAATAGCTTGGGCACGCCCTGTTACCCATAGTACGAGTAGTAGTCGTAGTTATAGAGATGATCTTAAATGACCATATATGACCCACTGCTAAGTCTGGCCTCCTCCAATAACAAAAGGGAAATTAGCCTACCGTGCCACGCTGGCCGATGGGTTGGGACAGGGTTTTGTTTCAGCGTGGCTCTGCATCAGATCCCACAATGCCGCAACAGGACGCGAGCTGGAGCACCCCGGGGAGGTTTAGTGGCTAGGCCACCACTACGGGGGAGAGTCCCACACTCCCCTCGCTGGCCATGCCCGTGGCCGGCGAGGAAGTCCATAAAGGATTTTACCCCGGGTGAACAAAAAAACAAAGAAAAGGGTTTTGTTTCAAGATTTCCTCTTCTTGAGGCTAGGTTATTGTTATCAGCCTTGGTATTTCCTTTAGTCGCCTCTTACGACACCCGCAGGATGGAATGGGGTGGTGACACAGCTCAGATCTTTAGTCTCTTGTCTCGCCTAAATTAAGCAGCCGGTTATGTTGCGGTCAAAAAGTGATAAATTAGACGATTTTGCCCGTGTCTTGGCATCGTAGTTATGGAACGGTTTAGGTATTTTTAAGATAAACGTATCCAACGCTGTCCAAAGTTTTGTTCTCGGTGTTTGAAGGAACTCTCTTCAGCCGCCGCAGACGCTTCAATATATTTAACATTTTCGCGGGGGTTTATAAGATATCATTATCAGCTCACTCTTAACCACTGCTGGGTATGTACTCGTAACGTTTCCGTATGGATCACCACATATCAAAATTTTTGAACATAAAAAACAGAGTCCGTTCATGTCAATTTAAGTTTCCGACTTAAATTGACACTAATGGACTAACAGATGATAATTTATTTTTCGTTCTTAGTGCGTATTTTGATTTTTAAATTTTTTGTTAAAAAGAGTTTATTTTTAATGTGAATAAACGTATTCTTTGTAAACTAGAATAACAATGTCGTCGAAATAACACAAGTTTTGCTTACTTACATATGTTCATTAATCACTTATTCCGAGTTCCGATCTGGAAACTATAACAAGAACCGAATTGAGACATCCTTTTTAAAGTCGGTTGAAAAGAACGTCTCACGTAAAGTAATAACTTGGCATCCTTGCATCAAACAATGAGTTTCCCAAGCCGTATAGTTGCTATTGAATACGTAACATTCTAATTGTATGGTCCATATGTGCTGACAATTCAAGGTTCAAAGTTAGAATTATAATTCTTGCCATTCAACAACTTATTTATCATTATCTGTTTATAAAGATGGCTTGACATGGATACAGACGAACAATAATTTATTGGGTTAGTTTAACAATTCTAGTAATTTTAACAATGCAGACAATGTATTTGTGTTGATAATTTGAATCACGATCGAAAGGATTCCTTAGAAGATTATAATCTACAATTCATAATTTATTGGGTTAATTATTTAGTTTAGTAATTTTAACAATGGCAGCAATGTATTTGTGTTCGTAATTCAAATCACGTTCGAAAGGATTCCATACGAGATTCTAATCTACAATTGAGAGACCTCGAGAAGTCTCTCTGAAAGATTGGATCCGCAATGACTATTCGATAGACGACCAAATTCACCGACATTCTCAGAACATTATCAACATATAGCCTGCAATAAACATCCATTTGCAATAAGTAGATTAGTAAGGTTTCGCTTTCCAGGGCAGATTTGGAAGTCGATTTACATTTGTAATTGAAATTTAATTTTTAAATTTTTAGTGCATGTGTGCTCTATGAAGGCGACGAATTGCAATAAAGTCATTGAAATAACATGCTCATGACTTACTTGAAATTGAATGAAATTTTCCAAACTTCTTAATCAGTTACGATAAAAATTCTTTTGGACCAACCCGGAACCATTCAAATAAAAAAAACTAATATGAATTGAATGACGAAGATATGCGTACAACCAAATTGAGAACCTCTACTTTTTTGAGGTAGGTTGAAAAATGATAGCAAACCAAAGCATTGTGTGTAAGAAAATTAGAGATTTTTCTCTTAAAGAAAAGAAGAAAAAAAGAGATGTGCATTTTTTATTTGTCTTGATATGCGAACATTTTTCTGTTTCCTTCTCACAATGAATGAAACATTAGGAAACCTATTAGTCTCGCAGGTAAAAAAAAGAAAAGACATAGTGATTGGACAGTTTTCACGCATCGTTCCACTCGTTTTTTTATCGTTCAACGAAAAACGCATCCTGCTAATTCTATTTGAAAATAGTTGTCGCTATGTAGTGTATCGGTTTAGTGTTTGTAACGTGTTTTAATTTTGTACCGCTACAAATATATAGTCTTACTGCCCTGGTCGTCTGTATGTACCGTCTTTGGATCAGGCGTACACGGTTTGATTCCGGGCTTGTGTCAACCAAAGGCACTTGCTCTGAGCCTGGATGTCATTTGTGTTCGTGAATTACATGTTCGTAAACTGCCCCCGCGAGGAAGGTTATACATAGCGCAGGGCTAAAAAAGTACATATTGCCTCCTCCAAATTCCTGAAGGGAAATAAGGCTACTCAAGTTTTCCTTCTCTTGCGGCTAGGTGACCTCTTGCGTTCCTTTAGTCGCCTCTTCTGAAACCCTCAGAATAGTGTGGGTTGGTGACATTGAGTGACACCAATATCTATAGTATAATTCTCATACCGGATCATAACGTGTCAACACGTTTTTAAAAAGGTTATCGGTTACGTTATTTACTACGTGTGTGATACTATGCATATTAGTCGCGATTCAAATGCACGGCAGGTCGTGAAATCAATTACATCGACTGCCGTCCTTAACAGGAAAACACTGTACACACATTACGAAGTCAGTGTTATGCTTTGCCTTGGGGATGGCAAGTCCCTGGTTCTATTCCGGGGTTAGGCAAGTTTTTATGTAAGATTTTAGTTTAAATCGATCTTAAAAAGGGACCTTATAAATTACGCGTCACATTGTTTGTCCGCGATAGACTCCTGAACTACTTAACCGATTTTAATGAAATTTGCACACCGTGTGCAGTTTGATCCAACTTGAAAATTAGGATAGTTTACATCTCAATTTATATAGTCGCAATATTATTTTATTGCAAATTATTATTTGTCTAATATTTGACAGCAATTATATGTTAGCTCCAAACGATTCCAACAGATGGCGATATCTGTTGACTGGATTGAGTCAGTATTCAATAGATGACGCTATTTTTTTATTTAAATGAATGCATGTTAATGTTCGGCAGCGTTCGGGAAGCTGCGAAAGATCTTCTCGTCCACAATACCGCAGTGTCTGAAGACAAAAGTCTTCAACCAATGTGTGTTGCCAGTGATGACATATGGAACAGAGACGTGGTCGCTCACTATGGGCTCCATCAGAAGGCTCAAAGTCACCCAAAGGGCAATGGAGAGGGCTATGCTCGGAGTTTCCCTGCGAGATCGAATCAGAAATGAGGAGATACGCAGGAAAACCAGGGTCACCGACATAGCCCACCGGATTGCCAAACTTAAGTGGCAGTGGGCAGGGCACATAGCTCGCAGGATCGACGCCCGATGGGGCAGAAAAGTCCTCGAGTGGCGACCGCGTTCCGGCAGGCGCAGTGCTGGTAGGCCTCCCACACGGTGGACCGACGACCTGGTTAAGGTCGCCGGAAAGCAGTGGATGCGGGCGGCCCAGGACCGGCCTTTGTGGAGATCCTTGGGGGAGGCCTATGTCCAGCAGTGGACGTCTTTTGGCTGAAATGATGAAAAAAAAATGATGATGATGTTAATGTTAAATGAATGGTCTGCTAATTCTTCTATATTATGTGTTGTACCGCATAACTCCGTAATTTATTAACAGATTAGGTAAATTCTTTGATATATTGCATTGGTATTGCCTTCAGATGAGTTCCATTGACATTTTATCGAAATTAGTTCAGTAGTTTGCTTCACAACTTATTTCATACTAGAGACCCGCCTTCCTATATATATAAACCTTCCTCTTGAATCACTCTATCTATTAAAAAAACTCGCTTTAAAATCTGTTGCGTAGTTTTGAAGATTTAAGCATACATAGGGACGGACAGACGACAGCGACTTTGTTTTAAACTATGTAGTGATGTGAACGAAATCTTTCGTCGGAACGCCAATTTGGGTACCTACCTACTTTCTAAATGTTGGTACCGAGATATTTAGATAAAATAAAAAATTATTACAAAAAATGTAAACCGGTTTCTAAAATTATAATATTGCGAATAATAAATAATAAACAGCAATTAGGGTATATCGGTATACCCAGGAACGGACTTAAAATGTCGGAATTTAATTTTTGTTGTATTTGAAGTCTGTTTACATTGTTTGAGATGTGTTTGTTGTATAAAGATGTAAAATTATGGAGGTCGGAGAGAGAAATGACGTAAGTGAGTAAATTTATTTTCTAAAGTTTCGTATTTTCCCTAAGAAATAAATAGTATACATACAGTGTTCTTTTCCTACAATCCTTTTTTGTTTGGCGGGAGGTCTTCACGAGTATTAACAAGACAGAGACAAGAGAACTTATATGCGTTGAAGCGACTCCGCCGCGGTTATGAACACTATTAAAAAAGCTACAGTTTCTCTAACTTACAAGGTTTCTTCAATCAAACGTCACCGTGTCGTTTAACTTTTTGTTCCCGATAAATTAATATCGGATCCGCTTGGATATAGGCGAACGCTTACAGTAATAAATAGTAACTTCAATGGCTCTACATTCATATAAAAACGTTTTATTCCTAAAATTGTAATTGTTAACCCACGCTATTGGTAGAAGTGGAACCTTGTAGTGGATTTCATTTTAATAAAACACCGCTAGGAAACCTTTTTTTTTAAACTGAGAATATCTGGCGGAAGCAAAGAGGGGTATTATAAATGTGACGTGTCTGTGTATATGTGCATCTGTATGTCCGGCTGTAGCATCGTAATTACCAAACCAATGGATCAATTACGAAACGGTTTATTTATATGTATTTGATAGCTGGCAAAATCTGCTCACATGTCTTAAAAGTTCTTTAAAAATTTTGGTCACTTATTTAAACATTGCATGTACTTTTTCATAATGCTCCAAAATTGTACGGAAACAACTTACTCGAAACACGATCCAGTGTATAGCGGGCGATGCGAATCCATTCGTTCTGATTCCATTTTGCGCAACACTAGTTACCCAATCTGCGATGAGTAAAGTTATTACTTATCGAAGTACTTATCAAAATGTCAATGCAGTGATCTAATAATTTAGTGGTTATTATTATGATCATCCGCAATACTAAAAGTAATGTCTGGCATTGATAACCAAAATGTTTATTAAATAACCGAAGTGGAATAACCGAAATTATCCCGATACAATGTAACTAGAAGAAGAGACCCGATGTCCTTGAAACAGTTGAACCCAACTTGTCAAAACATGTCTTCGAACAACGGTTACAAAACCTGCTGTCAAATAAAAACATACACATATCTATATCGGCATTTTTTTTTAAGAACGATGCTAAAAAGAAAATTAACATAAAATAGCATAATACCTAACTTACAGAGTCTTGAATAGAAATTAAAAATTAAAGAAGTAATTAATAAAATTCCTTTACAAAACTACTACTACGCAGCCCATAGATCACCCATTGCTGAGTCCGACCTCCTCCTGTTACATGGAGGGTAATTATCCTACTGTGCCACGCTGGCCAGACGGATTGGCACACAGTGTCGTATCGATTTTTTCTTTCTCTTGAGGTTAGATTTTTGACCTTGACATTTCCTTTTGTCGACTCCTACGCCACCCTCAGGATGGAATAGGGCGGCGACAGTATGTACTCTGAATGCATCAGCGGAGTCTCATTTAAGACTATTTAAGAAAAAAAAACCCTCGGTCCGTGAAAACTGACAGCAGATCTAAACATGTTACCGGCTATCCCACTAGATGGGTCGCGGTGGGAATACTGGTAGTTACCCAAATCTGGTTAGACTGGAGCCGATCCCAACTAAATTGCGAAAACGCTAGGAAGAAGGTGCCAATACCATCTTGTTGGTCTAGGGGCTTAATATTGGATCACAGGTCTCCGGTCGATTTCGGCGTCGGGCAAGTGTCTATATGTAAACCAGAGGCACTTGCTCTGAGTAAACAGCCCCGCGATACAGGTTACACAAAGAGCAGTGGGTACGTTCTTTAAAAAATACATATTTTGACTGATGTCATCTGAAAAACTTTGTTCCGCATTATAAATATTTAAAACAAAAAGAAAGTTGGACATAGGATACCTGAGATTTTTATCCCGTCCGTATAAAACCTACTTTAACAAAACGCAACTGACAGCGAAACGTTATGTTGTCTATAGTTTAATACGGCCGAAAATTTGTCAATTAGAAATTTTGAATTCGACTTGTTTATATTGTTGTAATTCACATAATATCTTTATAACTTGTAGCCTATGTGTTATTCTGATGTATAAGCTATATTATTGTAAAGTTTCATTAAAATCCATTCAGTAGTTTTTACAGGAAAGAGTAACAAACATCCATCCATCCATCCAATACTTACAAACTTTCACATCACTACATAGTATAAAACAAAGTCGCATTCTTCTGTCCGTCCCTATGTATGCATAAATCTTTAAAACTACGCAACGGATTTTGAAGCGGTTTTTTTAAATAGATAGAGTGATTCAAGGGGAAGGTTTATATGTATAACCCACCCCGGCTTTGCACGGGCGAAGCCGGGGCGGGCCACTAGTTTATAATATTAGTAAGATCATGGCAACAATTAGTAATAAAAAAATAATCTTTTTTTAGTTTCTTAAAAAAATGTCAATTACAACATCATATTTTATATGGTTCCCTGTTAAAGGTCCATAACGCACGTTTAATAGACCAATGGCCCATGAGGTAACCAACCGTCTATTACATACAAACATAAAAACTACTAAATTGCCTCAACAGCTATCATAATGGAATATCAATTGGCAACTACGTTCACAATGGGCCCCATACACAGAGGTTGGCAACAATTGGACAAAGCATTTCTATTTTTAATTAAAACACCAAACTTTGTTGCAATACTGTTGCCTGTTGCCTCGTTGGTCTAGTGGTTAGATGTGCCGCCTTTGGATCAACGGGTCCCGGGTTCGATTCCGTGGTCCAGAGGCACTGGCTCGGAGTCTGGGTGTCGATTTCTATCTATAACTAGCTTTTGCGCGCGGCTTCGCCCGCGTGGGCTTCGAACCCGTGCATATTTTTTATTAACATAAAATCGGTTATTGTGACTAAACTATGATAGTTAGATATGTGCTCTCGCGAACTTTTTTGTAGATCTTTATAAGACCTACAAACCTGTAGTACATCATTTTGTTCTATTGTCAATAGTTTTTGCAGCGCACGCATAAATAGGTTTTCGATTTTAGACCTTGGTTTACAAAATCGCAATTTTCATACGGATCCCTAATTCTTTTGAAAATAAAATATAGCCTATAACCTTCCTCGATAAATGGACTATCTAACGCTGAAAGATTTTTTGAAATCGGACCAGTAGTTCCTGAGATTAGCGCGTTCAAACAAACAAACAAACAAATAAACAAACAAACAAACTCTGCAGCTTTATATATTAGTATAGATATGTATTTACAAAAAAAAATGAATATAAGTAGTTTATCATCCATCTCGATACCATAACACAAGCATTAAGTTGCTTAGCTTGGGACGAGATGGCGTTGTGTGAGATGTCCAAGGATATTTCTTCAAATTTCTGCCTTTTGGAGATCATCAGCCGAGGTAACTAGTTATTTATTACAGTAAAAAGCCAATAAACGTGATTGTTGAATTCCTGTTAGGAATGTACAAATATCGAACGAATAAATTCGACAACGTCCATTAATTAAAACAAATTTATTGACATAAACGTAGGTATTATAGACTAGATTCCACTCACGCCTTCACCAGCTTGGGGATTTCGTATACTTGCTAAACTGGTTGAAGATCCGTTTATACCTACTAGATACGCAACTATTTCCTTCAGTTCACATACGCGAAAATGGTTTTAAGATAATGTACATTTATAAAACAACCGCAAAGAAAAATATTTTTTTATATACTGATATGGTTTGAATAATATGTTGACTATTTGTAAGTGTCCATCGTGACCAAAGCCAAATAAATTATTTGAATTTGAATTTTGCATTCATGTAGTTAATTCACGAACACAAATTACGCCCACACACGGAGCAAGTGCTTCTGGTTTACAAAGACACTTGCCCGACCCCGTAATCGAATCGATGACCCGTGGTCCAACCTCAAGACCAACAAGGAAGTCATAAAGCACTAGTGTACTAGTTTTGTCTACCTATACCTTCCCCTGCGTGTGAAATTCCCCTGTGGAAACAAGAACGTACAGAATGTTTCTTCTATCTACAAAGTGTCTAAGATTTATTACAGCTGATCTTCGAAAATCATGCGACGACTAAATTAATAATTAAGTTATTTTCGCGTAACATAATAAAATCTGATTCAATGTGGGAAAACAATACAAAATTACTGTCCAAATACGCAAAAAGCTTTTTTGAACTCACTTTTTTTTAACATATCGGTAGTAACAACGACTAAAAGGGAAAACTTTTCTTTTTTTTAAAGCCAGATAAAAAGTAATTAATTTCAATGTGTAATAATCGCGTAACTAGAGTCTTCATTCAGTTAAAAAATAGTCACACATGTGTAGTGTAGCTAAGTAGTGTAATGATTATAATATTAAAAAAAACAGTTATAATATCAGCCAATGTTTTAAGTCCCTGCGTAGTCCAATTCACGTGGAACGCTATACGGAATACCTGGTGTTGCTTAATACAAGTATATTTACCTTTTCCAAAATCAGCTGTGAGTGACAATTTGATATCTTTCCTTACCTTACCACTACCAAATTAATTATTTGCCAATCTATACCAAATCTCTGACTAAACGATCTTGCGCAAGATCCAGCACGTAAACGGCACAACTAGTTTATTCGTAATGGTATGTCGGATAATGTCACCACCTAATTCCATCCTGAGGGTGTCTTAAGAGCCGACTAGAGAAACGAGGCAGAAAACCTAGCACCAAAAAAGGAAGACGTGAAACGAAAAATTGTTATATATTCTAATTTTAAAATCTATGTCATGTGTTTGTTTGTCATTGTATTTTTTTGTCTTGTGCCACAATAAAAAATATGTCTATGTCTATGAAGTCTATGTCTAAAACCGTCTGGCCAGCGTGGCACAGTAGACTAATTTCCCTTCTGTAGGTGTATGGAGAAGAAAACTTATACGGCCAGAATAACAAAATTTACACAAGTGCACTGGGCTGCAAAACTAAGTATCAGACGATTTCTTAGGTTTTCGCGATTATTACACATTGAAATTAAACACTTTTTTAACGGATTTATCCAACCACTACATTCACTTTGATAGACCTCAAATCCTTGCCAAGAAAAATCATTACATTCCAAGAATGATCCGCGAGGCTATTGAGATTAAAAAACATCCAAATTTCAATTGAGAGGATGGTTGGCAAGTACCACCTGCCTGGGATCCAGTCATTAAATTGATCAAATCTCAAGCAAAATACTCATCTGCAAGACCTCTGGACACCGTGAGCGATTTCTGCGTGCACATGGAACGTTATCAATAAAACAAAATTATAGGCGGTAGATTTTAACGGTTTCTTTGTACTTTTGAAGACAACTGTCATCTAGTCTCTCCCGCGACCACGACTGCTGCAAAGCATTCGAAACGTCGGGAATTAAATAATGTAATATACACGCGATAAATCCGTTAAAAAGTGTTTAATTTCAATAAGTATCAGACTTTTAAAATTGCAATAACTTTTTAAGTACACAAGATATACTTCCGAAATAAAAAGGACCCAAAAAATTTTTTGTAGAGTTTGCTATTATAGGTACATAGAAAGCTGATAACATCTTTACATAGTATAAAACAAAGTCGCTGTCATCTGTCCGTCCCTATATATTTGCATAAATCATTAAAACTACGCAACGGATTTTGATACGGTTTTTTTTAATAGACAGAGTGATTCAAGAGGAAGGTTTATATGTATAACCCACCCCCGCTTTGCACGGGCGAAGCCGGGGCGGGCCACTAGTTTGCTATAAAACGTTTTTTTATTTTAAATCTCTAACTTTTATAGTTTAGAATATATTGATATATTAAAAGTGTAGTACTTAGTATTGCAGGTCAGTGTACCTTACCGTAAGGTACGGTCCGTACCTCTCTTCAGTAAATACAATGGTATCACTACATAGTTTAAAACAAAGTCGCTGTCGTCTGTCCGTCCCTATGTATGCTTAAATCTTTAAAACTACGCAACTGATTTTGAAGCGGTCTTTTTTAATAGATAGTGATTCAAGAGGAAGGTTAAATTTAGAGGTTCATCATAGCACCCGTGCGAAGCCGGGGCGGGCCACTAGGATAATAATAAAATAAACAACATCGCAAAGATACGTTATTCAGGCGTCGACACTCGATAGTGGGTGTCAAGAAACGTCGAGTGTCCTAACGAAATTGCGAATGAGGCGAGGGAGAAAAAACATATAATACAGTGCATACAGATGTTTATCGTTATCAATAGATTTATCACCAAACATAAAAATAGGTTACCAGCTCTCAATAAATGTTTACACTTGATAACACAGTTCACATTCACAATATTTACGAGTAAGTATCTTAAGAAATAATGTGGAATAGGGTGTTACGGCACAGCCATGTCTTTGGCGCCGTGGATTTCTAACCAAATTCAAATTAATATTAGAGTTTTATCACAAGCGTTATGTTTAAAACTACCATCATCATCTTTTGACCATTTTCCCGCGCTGTCTCTTTACACTCCCATCAGCGATGGACTGAGGAGTTTAAAATTTCCCAACATTTATGAATAAATATCACATAGTTATTGGGCAATAATTATAGTTTTTAAATTGCATTACCAAACAGAATTGCATGTGCATGTTCTTAAGTTATTCACACAATCCATAAATCTCTTTGCCCACAATCCTTACGTCCATCCACGTTCACACTGAAACCACCACCGGTTCGGAATCGGTTCGAAACTCCACAAAGAAGACCCGGCAAGAAACCCATTCTAGATATCGGTCTTTAAATGTACCCCTTTTTTGTTTGGAAATGCGCATGGATACTGTGCTGTTGGAGACTAGCCGGGGTATGCGGGAGTCTGGGGCGCAGTAACGTAGTAACCCCTACGCCCATAACGTGTGGTGTTTGATTGGTGAGTGAATTAGAATAAGAAATGTCACCAAAACATAGCGTCGTGACGGTGCCGTAAGAGGCGACTAAAAGAACGCCAAGAGATAGACCACAGAGCCGTAAGAGAAGGAAAGCGAAATATAAACTTGACTGCCTCGTTGGTCTAGTGGTTATATGTGCCGCCTTTGGATCATCGGGTCCCGGGTTCGATTCCGGGGTCGGGCAAGTGTCATTGTCTAAACCAAAGGCACTGGCTCGGAGTCTGGGTGTCATTTCTATCTATAATATGTATGTATTTACAAAAAAAAATGTATATAAGTAGTTTATCATCCATCTCGTTACCATAACACAAGCATTAAGTTGCTTAGCTTGGGACGAGATGGCGTTGTGTGAAATGTCCAAGGATATTTATATTTATAAACTCTGTGGCAAACCATCTCGCCAGCGTGGCTAATAGGGTAATTTCCCTCCAATCATTTGGTAGAGGCCCGACTCAGTATCTCTGGTACTCTGGTCTCAGTATCTATGGGCTGAATTGATGATCCGAAGTGAGAGCCTAACGAAAGGAGCATTACTGTATATACATTATTGTTCTTATTTGAAAAATGCAGCTAGCTATCATAATTATTAACCTACAACCTTGGTGGTGTGTGTTCCACAATGATCCTTAGAGTTACTAAGCTGATTTCTCTACCCACCATCTGGTGATCAAAATATTAAAAAGTTGTTTCTTAGTTTCCCTGATATTTTCGCACCGCATCTATTTCAGTAGTAATATTGATACTGACTGGTAGGGTTCTAAAAATTCTAGAACTGTCATCAATGTCGGTTCAGCTGTTTGGGAAAGATGCGTGACATATGTACCTACTTATATACAAATAATGATACCGCTGTTCACGGACATAAAGACTAACTAGTAATATAAAATAGGCCACCCGATAGTGCTGGCCACTGATAAAAAAGATATATGTTCATAGGCCATGGACACTGCAGGCGCAAAAATAATGATCACCAGGCGCCTTACTCTCGATGGTCGGACTTCTCATCCTAAAAAAATGTTCTGTAAACTTCTATAATGCGATAAAGCACATTTTGGTATTCTAACGTTAGTAAGGAATATATCATATATATGTCCAATTTATCTAGCAGTCAAGTCTACAACACTATCTATCACTATACAATGAAACATATGCAAGCTACCAGTAAAAAAAAACTAGAAATCCATAACTGCAGGTTATATCAAAAAGAAAATAGACAAAAACCGCATTCGACAAGCAGCGTGCAATTAATTGCAGTTAACGGAATCGAACCCCGGAACAGTGGCCATGGACCGTGACGTTATCGGACGCTGCGTCGCCATTGCTGTGTGTAAACGAGATCTGCGAATCTTTATGGCCGATTTACCCCACTTTTTAATGTATAGACTTGTATTTAACAAGCTCGAGCTGTATCCGTCTCTACTTAATTGATGCATGATTACTCAGACCGTAGGTGACGGTTCTAAAATAAAGAGTGTCACCAATATATTTCATTCTACGGGTGACGTAACAGGCGATTAGAGTATACCCTGTTCAAGATAGCATGATCGATTTGACAGACGGGCTAGTGATGGGAAACAGAAAATATCTAGTAGTCCAAAAAATAATGTTTTAAAATACTTGTAACAGTGACAAGTTGGCGTGGGTGTATTATGTGTGAAATTCTTTATTGCACTAGACATATAAAACATTGGGTAGATCAGCGATGGTGGGTCAATATTCATAATAAGTTCCTATTTAATATTACAGGGTTATTTTTTGACCTTCCGCCAAATTTAAATAGGTGGTCCAGACCATGAAAGTAAACAAAAAAGAAAAGAAAATAATAGTTGTAAAAGTGTTAAATTTCAATGCGCTAAAGCCAACGAATTTTATTTCAAAATGAAAACGTTTTTTATTCGAATATTGTCTTAAAAAGTTAAGAAAAAGTGATAAAGAATTTCACACATAATTCACCCATACCATCTCGTCACAGTTACAAGTATTTTAAACCGTTATTTTTTGGACTACTAGTTATTATCTGTTTCCCACCACAATTCGCCATTGCAAAGTGTGGCACCAGAAGTGCTACCTCGGCACTACTGGTCCCGATTACCGCGACGTAGTTCGGAATCATATCTTTTTGTCGATCAGAAAAATTTACATCTGCCAAATCGATCACGCTATCTTGAATAGGGTATAATAACCTTTGAAGCCCTCCCAAAGGCCAACCCCACGTCCGTGCAGAACATCTTAGCCCCGTGGGAGGGGCCACTCAAAATGAAATTACTTATGAGTGGCTAACAGGGAAATGGCAAACCCATGATGATGGAGAGAAATAATATTGAAATGATACAAAGTGACTTGACATTGGCTAAACACAAACCGTGAGAGCCACAAGGAAGAAAAAAAAAACCTTTGAAGATTGAGAACTTGATATAAAACCCAGTCTAGAGCCCTAGTCTGCTTATTGAATCGAGTCAAGCAAAGCAATCCTGCCGGGACTGCTCAAAGAAGCTGTCAATGCATAATCTTCTTCTAAATATCGTATCAGTTCGGCATGATTGCCAGGCAATTGTTGCCATATAATGATAAGTTCTATTAATGCCAACGGCAACAATGAAGGACTAGAACGATTTCTACACGGGGCCTTAGGCAGACGATTTGGAGTTTAGTAGAATAGAAATCGCATCGCGTTGTATTGACAAATTATGTAAAATAGCGAATTGGCTAAAAGAATGCAGTCCTTTACCCCAGTAATTTCCCTCCATCGTCCTGGACTTAATAGTAGGCTATTTAAGTGATGATACTCAGAACAGGGTCTTCCGATGTAACTGCTGTGATATAGGCCACAAACTCATTAAAACGACTATGCCGCAGTTAGGTTGAAAGATTAACCTTCAAGCAAATGTTATAGTACTCGTAAAACTTAGCCGATGTCCTTTATGTGGCTGACATCCCAGCTCTTAAACGGACAAGCTCATATGTATTTAGTAACAAATAACGCGTTAACACGTGTTTTTTTTAGTTGAGGAAATCTGCCGATCTTTAGTATAACTCAGTAGTAGTACGACAAATTCAGGCCATAGATAAGCAACCGTTTTTTCTTAATATTTTGATCGACCAACCAGTCGGTGACGAAAGTGCCATAATTTGAGAAATAAGCACAAAGAACCGAAGATACCTAATGGAACACAAATAATTACGCTTGTAGGATACTAATAACCGTTGCTAGTTGTTTGGTTTTCACTGGAACCAGTTTTGTGATAAAATTCTGATTCACAACAACGGCGATTGCTCCTCATACTTCAAGATAGGAAAAAAATTTAAACTCGGAACTGCTTCTTTTAATCGGCTCTATACCCTCACTTCGGATGGCTATAGTTTTTTTTTGTTACACCCTGTATTAAATTACCTACGCCTACGTTATAACTCTGAAACCGTTAATCAAACTTTAATTAATTGTGCATTGTGTTTGCCGCGAATAGAACTTGGTGGAGCCAAAGAGTCAATTATCGACATAAACTATAGAATACTATGTAGCAAGACTATACTGAATCCGCCCATAAATACAATTTGGTGTTTTGTTTTATCGGCTACGATTTATACAACGATGTTAAGGTTTATTTACAAATTTATGGAAATCAAAACAGGCGAGTATAATAGTGTGTACCTCTTGAACCTCTATTAAATATCAAGAGTAGATTGAAGAGATTTGATGAAGAGTTTAATTTAAATGATTTGAAGATTCGTATTTACTGCCTCTAACATTTTATAATCGGTCATTTTATGGATTGGATTTCCAGTTTTACGATGGCAAAGAACACGAATGGTTTCTGCAGAACTCATTTATTAGAAGCAAGATTATGGGGATCGTGATAGGTCAATCTAGAGGGCCTTGAGTAACATTATGTCGAATATTGGGCCCATCATAAATTTAATAACTTTGTGCGGTAATAAATAAATCAGTAGGTATAATATGTTTGTTTATAGAATACTTGGTATTTCTATATAAAAAAGTATCTTTTTTTACTATTCGTATATAATTTAATTTGGTAAAGTGTATCCCAAATAAAATTTGCCAATTCGGTAATAAATCAAAATCTCATGACCGCCTATCTAAATAATCGTTTAACTTTCAAGGTACCTATGGCGTAAACCCTTTCACGTCTACATTAAGCTCTAAATAAATTAGTACAAAGAACAATTTTATTTCTCTACATTTAAATGCATGCAAAGGATTCCACGAAATAAAAATCATACCTAGCAAATCATTAGCTTCATTCAATACAACAAAAAAAACTACAGAGCAATCAAGTTGGGTAAACAAAAAATATGTATATTTTAAAAATTATAAACCAAAAGCTTACCTCGACAACTGGTCTTTAGATCCGGTTATTATCACTAGAAAAAAATCTCAACACGAAACACAACACTCGGTTTAGCAACACTAAAAGTTTTGTTTATATCTTGTCACACTTGTTTTCGAAAACGGGGCGTAAAACGTATCGTCGTCAGTTGGCGGGAAACGCGTGCATCGAAGGGCGCGCGCGCGAACCGACTGGTTTTATATTCTCTTTGCGACTGGCGTCTCTATGCTGACCGTCGGACAAGGCACACAGAGATAAATAATCATTGCATTCTGCTTCTATTGGTATTAGAAAACGGCTAAATCGCATAGGTACGCAGCGCAGTGTTTGCCAACACTTGGGGCTCAGCGGGATGCTGTTGGTCAACCCACAAAGGTCGATTTGTACGTCACAATAACAAAATGGTAATTGTCATTGTAATTATTTATTTTTCCAAACCATTACTTGGATGCTTCTTTATTTTTTTATATATATCACATATTTTTTTACACCTATGGGTTTTTTAATAGGGCACTGTGAATCCCTTACCCTACGTCTACCTAACACAGCGTGACAGATAATCTAGAAAATTCTGCGCTGTAATACTTGTATAAAAAACAAAGAAATTCCATATCCTGTAGTGCGCTTTTGCGTTTTTATAACCGTTGTTCTACGACGTAATCACTCCTGCTCTGGCTATTCCTAGTTCCGAGGTAGGAGGGAGACACAGCACATGTAGTTTACGGACTCAATTAACACATAAATCGTGTCTTATTACTAACAGATACACAGTTGCCCAATCGAATGGGAGACTATGCCATCAAGGTTAATGTTCCTCTGAAAAGAAATACAAATCAAGGAATATATGACATTATATGAAAAACCATTTTCTTCTCCGAAATCCATTTAATAGCTATAATAAATTACATAATGTCAGATCGGGTTAAAATTAAAATAAATTAGTGAAACGTGTCCTACACTAAATAAACAATACATAGGTACAGAAATCTTACAAGCTAACTAATTTAAATAATACCAGAGGTCACTGGGAACAACATCGAAGATTGGGAAAATAATATTGCTATAATAATTCAAAGCTTACTACTTCAACATGGTTATTCCCGGGATTATTAAAAATGGGTAATTTTATATATCCCTACGTACATTTAAACTGCTATTACGAAACATCGAAATTTAATTACCCATTTCCGAATCTTCGATTAAACTTTTCAGGTAACCATGTTCTTTTGAGTTAAATTACTATAAGTTAAATTAAAAATAGTAGCATAAATTAAAGCTAACCACACCAAATAATATCAAAATAATGAGATGTTTATACTTCCAATAGAATTTAGATCCGATCGGTTAGGTGTAAAAGGTTGAATGTTTTAACATACATTTGTCTGTTCTGGCGTTACGCGACCGATCATACTCGACGCATTTTCCGTCAGATGTGAACCGACCCTTATATTCTAGTTAGCCACATTACAAATATCTTAATTTATCAATTAATTACTAAAAATTTGGTGGTAAAAACTTTGGTCACAAATACATAGCTTGGCCAATAAAATGGCAGTACATGACATACATAATGTACTCATACAACAGTCAAAAATATCTTTCATACTAGTCAAAAGTATTAGTTTACTTCAGTATAGAATGCTGTAGAAGCATTACAATGAGTATGTGTTGTATATTAGTATAAAAAAATCACAGTAGAAAATTTGGATACAACCTGCTTTTTATGTATATCCGATAACTGCAGAGTTTGAATGAGACCTTATCAAATAATCAACTTATATTTGAATTGTTTTCCAATCAATATTTTTTTTGTTTCAAGTTTCTAAATTACATAATTCAACAGTCATAATTTATGGATGCAAAATACTCTTAAGTGAAAAATGACAACGTCACATTTTCTTAGCTTTAAATATTAATGATTGGTTTGAATGACTCGTATTTATCAATGAAACTATCCCTTCCCTAGCTGCTACAATTTTAAACCTTCATTATGATTGGTGATATAATCGAAACTATACATTTTTGGATCACATATTCCGAGACTTTTGTATTATTTTTAAAAACCATAAAAGAATAGTTATCGGGTACAAAAAAAAACAAGTTGTATATTGGATATACTGTATACAGTTATAAAAATAGTCAGATCCAAATGATCCAATAGCATGAATATTATATCCCAGAAGTACTTATACATATTATTATAAAAATAAATAATTTAAATTATTTCCAAACTTTGTTAGGCCTAATTTCAGTCGTCCCAGGTAACAAGATACAAACAACAAGATACAAGATGTATGCTAAGAAAAAATCTGTTTAATACAGGGACCGGCAGCGCCGTGGATGTTAAATCCCTGTTAAATCTCTAAAGCGACGTAAATATACTCAGCTAGATTCGATTCACAGGTTTGTGACACCTGGAATCTAAATAATTTTACAAAGAATTGTCCAGGCGTCTTTTCAATTCAACCGCCGACGAGAAGGCTGAGTTTTACTTAGCTCGGCGTATTAGCATTTCCATACAATAGGCAATGCTACTAGCCATCTTGGCACCGGATGATAGTAATCTGGCACAAGTTTTATTATAATTTTAGGTAAAGTTAGTTTATTGTTTTATTTTATATTTTTTATAAAGTAGTGATACTCTAAGTCACTCATGTACGCCTAAATATTATCATGATGATGATTGAGATTTCACAACTCACTGGATCTGGTAGTGGTTTAAATAAAACCAATACTACGGCGACGAGTATGGGCAAAGCCATTTTTGTGTTATTGTTATAAAATCGATAAGGTCGATAGTGGTCGAGTCGTCACCGGGAGTATCCTGTATCGCGGAGACTTGCCGCCTCAGAATATTAGGTTCGAAATACCGCGCTTTAAGCAACCTATATCTATAAACTATATTATTATTTCAAATAAATTTAATTTCCATTTGTAGTTTTATCGTGCCCGAGTTATTCGATGACAAGCTACACAAGTAACATATAAATAAAAAATAACTCTACGAAACTACTAATCTTACACAAGGTACTTATTAACTGTTTTAAATGTTAATAAAATTAGTGTATTTTAACATAATATAAATTTGTACTTTCTGACGGATACCGTTCTGACACAATGTATATTAACTAAATTTTCTTAAGGTGGATGCTCCAGGGTAACCCGCGAAATTCAAAATTTCTTACGTTTTTTGCAATTTGCAGGTCAGTGCTAGGTTGTATGTTGATTAAAATGTTATTCGCGGCTGTAAGACGTATGTAGTTATAGAATTATAATCATTAAAATCATCAATACAACCCTCCAAGCTCATAAAGGTACAAGAAAAATTTTTTCAACGTCAAAGTCATTCTTGCACCTTTATAAGCTTGGAGGGTTGTATTGATGAGTTTGATGATTATAACTCTGTAACTACATACGTCTTACAGCCGCGAATCAAATGTTCATCATCATACAACCTAGCACTGGCCTGCAAATTGCAAAAAACGTAAGAAAATTTAAATTTTGCGGGCTACCCTGGAGCAATCACCTTAAATAGTCTTAAATATACGTTAATAATATGGAATGGTTGAAGTTAGTAGCGTATAACTAAGTATCCTAAGTAAAGCACACTGGGATATAGTATCAAAAACACTACTTTTTTTCATCTTTCTTCAAATATGTTTATGCTTATGTCCAAGGCCTGTATAGCCTTTGGTAGAATAAAAAACGAAATATTTAATCATTGCCGTTAACTATACCCATGAGTAGTCATACGACACTGGCAGAAGTTGCCGAAAATATCGGCACATTGCCATAAAAAAAACTACTATAGCGTACATTTCGAAAGTCATTTGGCTAGGCTCTAATTAAAGTTGTGTTAAATACAAGGATATGTTTAATCCTATGTAAAATATTGTACCAAAATATATACATACATATGGAGTATACAAGTGACCATACTGAGATACATTAAAATTCTCATAAAGGCTCACTATATAGGTAAGTATTACAAGTATTGATAAATGTTTTAGCTCAAAGGCCAAAAGCAAGATTTCATTTGGATCCTAACAAAAAGCCAATTAATTTGTTAATACATAATGATAAAACGAGAGTAACACTGTTGCACACTGCTCGATTTAACAAATAATAATTAGGTAATCAATACGTAAAGTGTACTCACAGAAGAATTATTCATACAGGCTGATTGGTAAAACACTGTGCATATTATAGGGCACGATAGTTAATAATCATATGTAACCAAAAAAGAAGAATATTGATTAAACTACTTAGTAAACTTGAATGCCATTGGTGTAGTATATTCGGAAAATGGCGGTCTCCACGCTTATGATTATAATTATAGTTTGTCAAATATAGGATGATACTTTTCACATATAACAACGCTCCTGAAGTATCTTTTTTTTAGGTAAAATTTAATAAGAGATAGATAAGATTATTTAATATCATACTGCATAAAAATGCAACTATCGTTACCAAGTTCTAAGAAAATATCAATCGATGATCGAATAGATTCATTAGCAATTAGAAATGTTTAATTGCAGGGCAGCGGCCCACAACTCTAGTGTACCGTAACCTGTCAAAAGTATCAAGCTATCTATTAGACAAATTCATTAGACAAAATATAGGTGGAATACAAAGTACCCATTTTTTAGATATTCGGTATCAACATCAAGTACTGAATACCTTACATCAGTCTTACTAGTCACTCTGTATGTTATCTACAACACACCAAATAATAAAAGACTACTAGCTTTTAGGAGAATAATGACGAATCAGAGTATTTTTCGCCCTAAAGGAACTGGTTTTATAACTTAAATCTGACTAATATCTTAGGTACTTTCATGAAAAATGACATTGCTGCTCTTTTTATGGGTCTAGGTGCAAAAACATCGCTAACGGTATCCGCAACCCTGAAACGTATGGGATGACATTTCAGTCACGTGACTTAGCGTTTTGAAATGTCATATCAAACGTTTTAGGCTTGTGTGAGTGAGTATCCACTGACAACTGATCACCTCTAGATCAATGTACCTATTATAGACCTTGTTAAGATATCCTTTGTGATATAGATAAACGATAAAATGCTACATTATTATCTAACCATCCTCATAGATAATGACACCATATTAGTGACTATAACATTTATTGTACCACTAATAAATTGTCGATAAAACATGTTAATCAGATCTGATTACAATACCACACTAATTCTTTTAATAAGGAATACTTGCAGCTGACGCTTCATTAGTTAGGCTCGAATTAAAAGGCCCGAGCGCCAAGATAAGTTATCTTGGTATGAAACATAGTAACGTTGACATCCATTAAAAAAGCATGCTGTAAATGTGCGAAACGGTACGGCAGAAAACCTAGCCACAAGAAAAGAAATACACTGTCAACGCATTTGGCCAGTGCGGAAGTAGTTTTCCTCCATGTTAGAGAGACCATTCGACCGAGTAAAAACCTCCACCTTCCAGAATACTACTACTACTAAGCCCATAGATGACCCACTGCTGTAGGGCCTCGTCTAACTAGATGGAGGGTAATGAGCCTACTGTACCACGCTGGCCAGATGGCTTGGCACAGGGTTTGTGTCAAGTTTTTCCTTCTCTTTGGTGATCTGCCTCTTTTACGGATTTAGAATACATAGTATCACCAATTAAAAATTAATTTGCGTAGACGCATCCCAATGAACGAACGAGCGAATGAATGAATGAATGAATAGTAAACAAAATATGTTACGAGTAAAACGTTAGCACAGCCGCATGGTTTCCTCGCACCAGCAGAGTCCTGTCCGCTGCCGTAGAGATCGCGTGAAGCCACGCAACGTACAAGGGAGGCGGGACGACTCCGCGGCGACGCGGCATCGGCAACGTGACGCATACGAGACGAGCGCCCCGCGATTGGGCCACGATCAGCTCGCGGAGGCGAAGATGGCGATACGTCCTGTCTTGAGCCGCGAGGAGGTCTGCTTCCGAGATTCCGGCTGTTGGGAGACAAAATTTGAGGGGACAATCCCTATAGCCATCCGAAGTGCGCACTTAAAGCCAGGGAGCAGTTCTGTGTATACATTTTTATTTTACTTTGGAGTCTTGAAACTGGAATCACGGCAAAACAGACGCGTTATTGATCCAATATTTATCAAAAAACGTGTTTCATCAACTGTTTAGCTATCGTGAGTATTAACCCTTAGCTTAAAGTCTGTTTTCGGTAACCTGCGGTCGGGTATCGAGACGTTTACAACGTCTCAGCCTAAAAGATACTGATACTAAAGCTATAAAACTTACTGCTATCATTATCGTCAGTCGTCCTGAACGGTGCAATCAGTTTCTCAAAGTACGCCAAAGTTGAGTCTTTGGGTCGTTTCGTGATGTCCGGCACCATCTTAAGCGCGGAGTAGTCGATCCTGAACTTGGACAGCAAAGATGCCATGCTGTCGATTAGAGAAAATTTCTCTCAATATTACGCTATTGTACATGACGTAGTCAACAAACAACACAAGGCCAAAAATAAAGCCACAAGAGACGGAAACCTTGATACGAAACCCACAGTAGGCTTATTACCCTCCATGTAATTGGAAGAGGTCCGACTCAGCAACGGGTCATGTACGAGTAGCAGTAGTAATAGTTCTACGTGATGCGGGTGGAACATACATACATACATAAAGTCACGCCTGTTTCCCGCAGGGGTAGGCAGAGATCACATCCTTCCATTTGCTACGATCCTGGCTCACAACTTTTGCTTCTTCCACTTTCATTAATCTCTTCATGCATACTCGTCGGTTTAGGGTGCTTCTGACCTGACCTTTCTTTAGGACATCACCTATTTGGTCATGGAATGTCCTTCTTGGCCTGCCCCTTCCAACGTTCCCATTCACACTTCCGCTATATATTTCTTTCGTAAGTCTACATTCACTCATCCTCTCAATATGACCAAACCATCTTAGCATACCTTTCTCAATTCTAGTACAAATATCTAACTAATACTATTACTCAGACCATAGATAACACACTGCTGATTTGAATCTGCCAGTTACATTAGCCTACTGTGCCTCGTGTACGAAGGTACGAAGATTTTCTCTTATTTATAAAAAATGAATATTTGTCTGTATGTCCTTTATTTATAGAATCGTAAACTATGCATTTGATCACATGATGTTTAGCAAAGTGTTGTGCATGAACCCACGAAAAATCATGAAAATTTGTGTAATGTCTTTCCTTCAAATTTATTTTAGTTAGTGGCGTAGCAACGCTCGCAGTGTACAGGTACAAATAAAATGCAGAAACAATTCCTTACTTTCTCTCTTCTATTTCCAGTTCAGTATTTTTGTTGGCAAGCGTAAACACTCGGAGTGGGCAAGACGACCACGCGCGTCGCGTTGACAGTATGTATGGAAGAAGTAACGTCAGACCTGAAGAAAAAGCATACGATGAACAAGAATTACCGAGATGCCTTCTTGGTCTAGGAGTTGCATTCGCCGCCTTTGCATCACTGCTCCTTGGTTCGATTCCCGAGTTCGGCTAAGTGTCTTTGTGTGAAACAAAGATAGTTGCTATGGGTCAGGACATCTTTGTTAGTAAATTTATATATGCGTAAAGATAAAAGGTTAAAAATTAGTGCCGAGGACTCGTATTTAAAAAATCTAAATAAAAATTTTTCATTGCGTCAGATTTATAATAATTGTCGTAAGCAATTCTTGTCGTGCATATTTGGAGTAATTTTTTTTTTGCAGACCCCTGTGAATAGTACACAAAGGAATTCTTTGTGTACTATTCACATCGGTCTGGGAAATGTGGGGTGTGTGGGTCTGCCAATCAGTGATATGAACAACATCCCCCCGGTGCAGCGTCCCGCCTGCCTTGTGTATCCCGGCTGTGTATCCACGGAGATATTAACTGTACATAATAATTTCGATGTTTCATATCTCGCCGCAAGAGAAGTATAAATTGATACAAACCCTGCTCCATCCCATCTTAGTACAGTAGGTTAATTTCTATTCATGAATTATGTGTAGACCCGAATTGGTAATGGGTAATTTATGAGCAGGCGCACCGGGAGGGCTCACATTTTAGTGTAAGTTAAAATGATATTAAAGGGAAGTGTTTCTAGTATAGACTTACCTCCATCGTCGTACAACCACCAAACGTCAACAGTGCCAGCCTGCCTCTTCGTAAACTGTTCTACAGATGTAAACGATGAAGTTCTTCGGGCTGCCGAGGCGCCTAATGCACGTCGGACCACACTGCCGAGACCTTTGCCACTAAAAAGAAAAGAGAATATTCGCTGCAGTGAAACATTTGACACGTTACGGTAATTGGATATCATGAACTGCAATATGAAATCAAAACTTATTCAAAAAAGTAAAAGCAAATGTGCCTGCACACCGTGGGCAGTTTGAACCAACTTGAAAGATAGGATAGGATATATCAATTTACTTTATTGCAAATAATTTGTCTATTATTTGACAGTCACAATTATAATAAACGTCAGCTCCAAACGATTCTCACAGATGGCGATATCCGTTGGCTGGATTCAGTAAGTTTTCAACCCATCTATGTTAATGTTAAATGTATTATAACAAAAACCTTAACCACTGCAACGCGCGGCAGGGTCTGCTAGTTAGCATATAGGTATCTTAATATCAAAATCAAAACTGATTTAATCAAGTTGGCCCATTAGAGCTCTTTTGACAAGTCAAACCATAAAATATAATAAACATTTACCATTTAAAATTGATTATTTACCACCGGTTCGGAATGCACCTCTACAGAGAAGAGCCGGCAAGAAACTTTGGGTACAAGACTGGATATAACAGATTTGTGAGAGCAAACTCGCGCAATAGTTGCAAAGGGCCAAACATCAGCCAGATCTAGTCAACAATAGTAACCTTCTAATGCCCAAGCCAACCGACCCGCAGCAACGGCACCTGTTCACAAGCATGACGCATGCGGCAGCCATCGCCCTCCTCAACCATATTGCAGGGAAGAGAACGACCCGCCGCACGACGCCACCACTGCCATGAGTCTTAAAGTGAGCATGATAACTCGAGCACCAGGGAATTCAAGATTTCAAAAAGTTCGACGTGGTCACTCACTGTGGGTTCCATCAGAAGGTTCAGTCACCCAAAGGGCAATGGAGAGGGCTATGCTCGGAGTTACCCTGCGAGATCGAATTATTAATTATAAAAAAATAACTGCACCCACCTTTCTTTGTCTTCTGGCTTAAGTTTATTTTCAACGTTGTTAGATACTGCAGCAGGATCAGCTGACACGGCGCGTCGCAGTTGTGGCGAACCCATAGACACATCTGACATACTGCTCGCTGAAAATGTGGAACCTAATGTAGTTGGAGTACAATAAAACTATACTGTCTAACAAATATCCTATATGCACAACGAAGAGACCGATAGACCCCTGATAACATTTCAACAAAAATTCAAAGACAACTTCAAAGACAATAAAAACACTTAAGAGTAATAAACAACCATTTGAATTAACGTCGGTGTCAATTTAAGTTGGCACCAACTTCAAATTGTCGTTTATTGGTTATATTTCGTCAATTCTTTATTATTGTATTTGAAGATGGTTGTTGTTTTTTTTTTAATTTTTATATTTGGGTGAGCTTCTTAAAGAAGACGAATCAACGTCATTAAATTTATGAAATACTGTCCTAGCCAATCTTTATGGCCGCTCTGTATGTAGCCTCATTACGCTGCGCACAACATAAAATCAGGTATCAGCGGGACGTACGCGGGACGGGGAGGAAGGGCACGTGCGGGCCTTTGTTCACCCACAAGAGTCCTCGCCACCTGCGTGTTAGATTAGCGCGTGTGTGAGGAGCTACGTTCGTATTGGTTATGAAATGTACGATAAGCAAGTTCGTACCCACGGGTACATTCAGAGCGGCCATAAAGATTGGCGAGGACTGTACTTAATGCATTTTCGCGTTGACGGAAATAAATCTGTAGGCAATGAATAACAATCGAATAACTAGTGTACGAGCTACTCGTTCTCGTTATAACCTGTATAAAAACATTTAATTCACGAACGCAGATGACACTCAGGCTCAAAGGAAGTACCTTTTTAGTAGTTTACACAAAGACAATTTCCCGACCCTGCAATTTAACAAGGAACGTGATCCAAAGGCGGGTGGGTCATCCAATTTCTAACCGTTTTGGAAGGATGAAGAGTGTGGAAGGACCATTACAATTCTACTATCAAGTGGCAAGGTTTACCTGTAGAATGCGCGTTTAGGCTCTCCGAAGACTTGGACTCTTTGTTGTCACCCATGGAACCTGGAGAATAGCTGATGTGTGGGTGATTGCGCTTGTGATTGTAGCTTTTAAACACACATAAATGAAACAAGCTAATGATATACACTACTGTTAGTTGAGACAACAATGTATCACAGAAAAATTTATATTTAAAACTATCATGTTAATATCTTATAGCCATAACACCTTACAAAAATTGAAAACAAACACTAACTCCCAGAGATTTATCGCGTTAATGCACAAGCATAATATACAATAATATGATATACCTACGATTAACCCGTTAAAGTGTTTTATTTCAATGTGAAATAATCGCCAAAACCTCTAAGGCATCTTAAAAAAAAACTATGGATTAATAAACTTTTTTGTACACCTAATATAAAGTTGATTGAAAAGATTAAGATTGCTTTAAAATAAAACATAACTTAATTCACCAGACAAAATTCGGCGTAAATTGATGTCTATAAATAATCTTTCAATTGTATATCTCTAGATAATAAATAAATATAAATCGTCCCAAGCTAAGCAAATTAATGCTTGTGTTATGGTAACGAGATGGATGATAAACTACTTATATACATTTTTTTTGTAAATACTTATTATAGATAGATAACACCCAGAACCGGAACAAATACTTGTAGGTCGTACAAATATTTCTTCCGTGCGGGAATCGAACCCACGACATGCTGTGCAGCAGTCGATCGCTCAACCACTGCACCAACTGTGTCGTCAATATGGTAACAATTGTATAAAAATATCGTGTCTAGTAAACACCTTATTATTAATGCGCTTAGTACTAAAATATCTCATGGATTCCCATTAGCCATTGCATATCAGATTTACAGAGAGAATTTTACGTGTCTTCCATATTAACTCTGTTAGTCAAGAGTGAATGAACACTACCCAACCAATTAGCCCAGTTAAGAACCAAAATCCCTTATCACTGTCGAGTTAAACACACACACAACTATAGCCTCAACCAAATAATGACAATCGAAAGGCAACCTTAAGTACTTACGGGAGAAACTGGACAAATCCTTAGCGTTCATGTCACTGAGGTAAGCTAGTACATCATCGTCTAGCGCGTCACTGGTGTACTGTCCTCCATCCACTCGCAATATGGCAATTGCCATATGCACGTCTAGAGCTTTACTGGAATTTACAAGTTTAATTTTGAACCAACTTCATAATTTTTTTTGTAAATAACATAAACAACAAAACTGGACTAAATATAAAAAATGAAACCTTTTCAACAAAAAGTCGTCGGCAGCTTACATTGACACCAAAGGCGACGTTAATTAAAATATAGGTATATCCAAGGCAACTCTTCTTTATTAAACAAGTAAAAAAAAACAAATGCCAGTTGATATGGTCTCACTCATACCTTCAGAGTTATAGAATATAAAAAAACCGGCGGTATATTAATTACTCACTGCATGACTTCCACGTAATCAGTTATTTCGTTCCTCTCACTCGTCTGCCAGTTCTCTTTGAAGCCCATCATTAAGATGTTCGGAGTCAATTTACCTAGACCACTAGCCTGCAAAATATCAAACAACACCTTGTAAGATTTTCAAACAACACTTCGTTTTGTTTGTCTCCGCTGTCTCTGTGTCCTGGCATCCGCCTATGGATCGACGAGCTCGATTCCGGGGTTGTATATGCCAGAGACACCTTGCCCTGGGTACCATACTAGGAATCATTTGTTGTCGTGAATGATGTGTTTGTAAAGTGTCCACGCTGCACAGGTTTATACTTGGCTTAACTTTTTTTTTTTATATTATGTGTGTTGTATCTGTGTGTGTGTAAGTGTTTTGAATATAATAGGATTTTGAGTTGACTTTTGGAGTGATTTTGTATTCTTCATAGTGTCGCATTTGATAAGAACAGCAATTCGAAGCGGTGGTAGCTTTATATTAAACCATTCAAAAGAATTTGCGATCAAAGCTATTATAATAAAGTTAATTTTGATTTCATTGGCTACATGAATTTTACATGGTTTTCAGAGTTCCTTCTGCATAAAAACAATGTCAGGGTCTAAAAAATACAGTCACTACCCCAATATACCTATGACAAAATGTTCATACCTGTATTAGCGCACTAGCGCCCTCTTTGAAGCCGACATCATCAACGACGGTGTAGAAAGCCTTTATCTTGCGTCTCGAAAACCAATGGTAAGCTCGATTCATTAACGCCTCCCGCCCCCGATGTGTTACTTGACCCTAAAAACAAAAGCACCTGATTAAACGACCGATAGATACTGAACCAAAGTGACCAACATAGTTTGTCGAATCCTTGCACAGCTGTAATAGTAGTGGCTACATTCCGTGACGGATTTAGAATACACAACGTCACCAACCCATACCGTCTTGAGGGTGTCGTGAGAGGCAGATCACCTAGCCGCAAGAGAAGGAAAACTTGATACAAACCCTGTGCCAACCCATCTTGCCAGCGTGGCACAGAAGGCTAATTACCGCCATGAATTTGGAGGAGGCCCGACTCAGTAGTGGGTCATTTATGGGCCAAAACGACGATTTTCCGTGTGGTGATTGATTTTGAATACATAGTGCCGCCACCTCATTTCATTCTGAGGGTGTTGTAAGAGCCGACAAAAGGAAGTGATAAGCTGGCCGCAATTGAAGGAAAACTTGAAACGAAACCTTATGCCAACCCGTCAGACCAGCGTGGCACAGTAGCCTAATTACCCTCTATGTAGTTGGAAGAGGGCCGACACAGCAGTGGGGCATTTATAGGCTGGGAAGTAGTACATATAGTATTTGTCAAACAACACAACACATACAAAGGTACCAAACACGAATATACATGTGCAGTGCCCGCAAAACACTAAAGATGTCGCTTATAGCCATTCCCAAGGCCCAGCTGTTTCAAAGGGTAGGTAAATGTTACATAGGTGCGTACTTCAAATAATAACGTTAACTTTAACAGGTAATCTGCCCGCTGGTCGGTATCAAATTGTTAAACAACTTTGTGATGTGTTAAATAAAATACTAATCGCCATTGTTGAAGATTACACGTGCAAAATCAATCAAAAGCAAAATGTTTTTTATTCGAATAAAATCCTGCAAATGCTTTCAAATAGAAAAAAACAATATAATACAAAATCAAAATTGAAAAGAAATATAAAAATAATAATAATTTAGTTAATAATTTAGTTTTTACCACCGGTTCGGAATCGGTTCTTGCCGGCTCTTCTCTGTGGAATCTCTCTTCTCTGTGCCACAGAGAAGAGCTGGTTGCTCTTTTAAACTCCATGGTTGCTCTTTTAATTAAAAGTGTTACAATGATGGTGGTAAAAACAAGTCTGACAGATTAGGGCGTAATGATAAACTGAAAAAAACGGCACTATTTATAATCAATTGTTTCAAGATGTTTGAAGCAACCTTTACCACTGCAAGATAAACTAAAGAATACATTTTGAATCGAATCAAAAATATATTTATTCAAGTTGATTCATCTGAGCTCTTTTAACACGTCAATATCAATAGATTCATTTTCATACCTGTATAATATGTCCGCACAGCATAAGAGAGAGTCCTTTAGTGAGTAGATACGAGAAATCTGTGAGTATGGGTCTCTCTGCCGGAAAACCTGTTAGCACCAATATCTGTGGCCTAGAATATAGAAACAATCCCACAATTCAAACTAAACATAATCCACACTATTACTAGTCTATATCCAGACCATAAATAATTATCATATCTAAACATTTTCTTAATGCCCACCATAAAAAAAGTTGTGAAGTGTTTCCCTGTATGGCGGGGACTTTCATCATCATTATTCAGAACAAAATAAGTCCACCGCTGGACATATGTCTCCCCCAATAATACCAAGATAGGCCCTAAGCCGCCTGCATCCGTCGGAATCCGGCATCGGTGGCACTTACATACATACAATGCACGAAGGCAAAGACTCCCAGACCCAGAACAAGGATCACACAAAAAACACCCGACCCGGTAATCGAACCAGGGACCGGCGATCCAAAGGTGACCGATGCAACCTAACAGACCAGTAATGACCAACGAGGCCATAAATGACTTCTCTGTTCTTGTACCACAAATGACCCACAGCTAAGTCGAGGCTCATCCAGTTACATGGAGAGTAATTAGCCTACTGTGTCGCGTTGGCTAGACGGCCTGACACAGCTGGACTAATCTAAGGCCAAGATTCGTGCCTGTCTAAAATTACTACGATTTTAATGTAATTACTAGCTGTCCCGGCAAACGTTGATTTGCCAAATAATTAACCATCCCCCGCGCAACCCCCTTCCCCGCGCATCCCCCACCCCGCGCAACCCTCTAGGTCTTATGGTTCCAGAGATATCGTGATGACTCAATCTATCTATACAACATTGTTTTGCCGTGTAATTAAAATTTAGGGGGATGAAAAATAGATGTTGTCCTATTCTCAGACCTACTCAATATGCTCACAAAATTTCATCAAAATCGGTCAAGCCGTTTCGGAGGAGGTTGGCAACTAAACCTGTGACACGAGAATTTTATATATTAGATATTAAGGTCTGGTCAAACAGCGGACGGGTCGGGTCGGCGACGCGACGCTGGCGGGACGTGAAGAGTTGACGCGACCGCTAGTCGAACGCCGAGCGCAACGGCTCTATGTGACATGTTCAACATTAACTAATATATTACAACTCATTACGTCCCGCCAGCGTCCCGTCGCCGTCGCGCCCCGTCCGCTGTTTGACCAGACCTTTAGCTTAGTAGGCTAATTACCCTCCCTGTTTTGAGGTAGGCCCGTCTCAGCAGAGGGTTATCTTTGGGCTGAGTATTAGTATATTAGCTTACAAACATCTTCAACCAAAAGGGTCATTCAGGGCGATCACCAATCGTATCTTACACACACCCCTTCTCCGCCAATCAACGGCAAAGAGACCCAAAAACCGCTCAAGGTGGCTCAAGATGTTTGTCAAGTACTGTGTCTAATTTGCTCACCTGTAATTCTTGACATGCTCAGTGACTCTATTTAATTGATAAACACCGGTGAGCGCCGTTTTGTAAGTCTGAGCTTGTGTTGTTGATCCCCAATTCACGTCTGGAAATATTTTAATCATATTAATTGAATATAGAAGCCTCACGCGAAGGAACTGGTAATTTCAGTATGAATGTAAATATCCTTGGAAATTTCACACAACGCCATCTCGTCCCAAGCTAAGCAACTTAATGCTTGTGTTATGGTAACGAGATTAATGATAAACTACTTATATACATTTTTTTTTGTAAATACATACATATTATAGATAGAAATGACACCCAGACTCCGAGCCAGTGCCTCTGGTTTAGACAAAGACATTTGCCCGACCCGGGAATCGAACCCGGGACCCGCTGATCCAAAGGCGGCACATCTAACTACTAGACCAACGAGGCAGTCAATGTGAATGGACGTAAGGATTATGGGTAAAGAGACCAACGCATTGTCTGAATTAAGGACATGCGTCTGAAAGGTCCTTGAGTGGCGACCGCGTTCCAGAAAGCGCAGTGCTGGTAGGCCTCCCACACGGTGGATCGATGACCTGGTTATGGACGCTGGAAAACGATGGATGCGGGCGGCCCAAGACCGGCCTCTGTGGAAATCTTTTGGCTGGATTGATGATGATGTATGAAAGGTCCGTGTGGTGTCACCACCCCATTCCATGCTCAGGGTGTCGTAAGAGCCGATAAAAGGAAAGTGCCGACCCCTCTTGCCAACGTGGCACCGTAGGTTAATGTCCCTTCATGAATTTGGGGCGGGATTCAGTGGTGGATCAGTTATGGGCTGAAACGTCGACGATACATGATTACGTCATAAACTAACCTGGTTTCCTGTACGACACCAGAAGATACAACGTCAGAAGGAACACAAAGGTCACGAGTGCGGTTATCCACGATATCACGAACATTATAGCCACACACAACATTGAACCTACTAGGGAGAGCCACATGTTGTAAAACTGAAAAAAAAAAAACAAACAATAAAATTCAAAAACGGATCGCTTTGGTCTCTGATCTCATCACATGCCGCACTGAAAATCATCGCTATATACTGAGTGCGGCCTAATTAACAGTTACGTCAACATATATCTAACATGTACCTTAGATATTTTTTTTCTATGTGACTCTAATTTCTTTTTTCTTTTATGGACAAGACAAGTAGAGCTTAATGGATTACGACCAAGTGACTTAGTTCATTCTTTCGACAATAAAGCTTATTTTTATTTTATAGGAAACCAACAGCTGGTTTGTTGATACTATACTACACTACAGTAAACTAATACAAAAAATGATCATGGTGTATCCACCCCATTCCATCCTGACAGTGTGGTATGTGTCGACTAAAGAAAATGACAAGGCTTTAACCTAGCCGTAAAGCTGGGTACTGACCGGCGTTACGGGGCGTAATGTTACGTGTTACACAGCGAACATTCGTGCAGTCAGTACGTCGTTGGTCGCTGGTTTCCCCGGAACACGACGTATTTACTGCACGAATGCTCGCTGTGTAACACGTAACATTACGCCCCGTAACGCCGGTCAGTACCCACCTAAAAAGAAAGAAAGCTTAATACGATACCCTGTGCCAACCGATACCCTGTGGTTAGTGTGCCACTTGAGCGTGGCACACTAACCACTATCCATGTAATTGGAGGAGGCCCAACTCAGCAGTGGGTCACTTATGGGCTGAGCAATATAAAATACATCAAACTGTGTTATACCAAGCTAATTTCAGGACTTCACAAAATTGAACAGCATATACAACAAGAGATTGGGGACGCCGATCATATTACTGATTGGCGGACCAGAGCACCCAACACAAGCCTTCCCCAAGCCGGTGCAAAAAAAGTTGAAAAAAAAACAAAGGTTTATAGGTCCTTTTTAGCGTTATCTTGTTACTACTACCCCACAGTAGTAAAGTTACTTACCCTAAACGTAGGACGCCATCCGACAGGCTTGGCGAGACTCGCGTGAAAAGTCGAAAAGTTAATCAGCGCATACGCAGCGAGAAAGAAATTCGATATCAACGGCGCGATCTGATTTAGCCCACCTGTAATATTAATGACATTAAGACCACATGCCTATGTTGTATGCCACTGTACACAGAGAAAATTCGTGGAACCGTAGTCGAAGTTGACACAGAACCCAAATAATAAATGGAATAGACAAGTGGGTGTCCCTGGTTGGCCTGCCACACGGTGGGCCGACGACTTGATTAAGGTCGCCGGAAAGAAGTGGATGCGGGCGGCCCAGGACCGGCCTTTGTGGAGATCCTTGGAGGAGGCCTATGTCCAGCAGTGGGCGTCCTTTGGGTGAAATGATGAAGATGATGAAATGACATCATTGTAATGGCGAGAAACTACTGAAAGAGTAGGCGGGCCCATATTGGAGATTTTGTTTTACTACGAATCTTCTGCACTATGTATAACATGTATCGTATAGGTCGCAAACATGACATTCACGAACACGAGTTGGAACAAGGGCTTCTGCTTTACAAAGCCAGTTGCCTGGCCCCGGAATCTAACCGATTACCCGTGATACAAGTTGCCACCTTTGGTTCTAACACCAGACCAACAAGACAGACAAAATAAAACTAATTCATTGAATTTATGAGCAATTAATATAATAAATAAATATCCTTGGACATTTCGCACAACGCCATCTCGTCCCAACCTAAGCAACTTAATGCTTGTGTTATGGTAACGAGATGGATGATAAACTACTTATATACATTTTTTTTTTGTAAATTCATACATATTATAGATAGAAAACACCCAGACCCGGAACAAATACTTGTAAGTCGTACAAATAGTTTTTCCGTGCGGGAATCGAACCCGCGACATGCTGCGCAGCAGTCGGTCGCTCAACCACTGCGCCAACCGTGTCGTCATTAATAATCGTGACGTCAATAATAATAGTGTTTAGTTCTCACGAAAACTGAATTAAGTAGTTGAATATAATTAAAAGATAGCACTTGTTTGTAACATCGGTTACGGATCGCTGGTGCCTGTTGGTAGGTAGGATCACAGGTATTACAGGACACCAGGTACAATTTAACCTACTTTTACTTTCAAACAAAAATAATAACACTAGTGTACCTAATGCAATGTGTAATTCCATTGTGAGAGTCTCGTAAAAACCTGGCCGCTATGAGGAAAACTCGAACCGAAACCCTGTGCCAACCCGTCTGGCCAGCGTAGCACAGTAGGCCAATTACCCTCCATCTAAATAGAGGAGACCCGACTCAACAGTGGGTGTATGTAGTAGATAATTATTATGCTCAATGCTAACGTTTAAACTTACCCATCAATATAAACGCAACGGCGATTATGAAGGTCAGCACATATCCCCTTACGGGTTCATTGTTGGGCCCGTATCCTTTCGCGAAGAACTCCAAGTACGGATACAGTTTGTCTCGACAGAGCGCCTGAGGATTATAAATAAACATATTTTCGAAATACAAGACACACTTCTTTATTCAAATGGGTCTAAACCAAAAACAAATTTGTGTGAATTAGTACGCGTACGCACTAGCGGTTGGCCGCCAAGGCGGCTAGCCGCGCGGCCTGCCGCTTTTCTAGTTTAATACGTAACCGCTTATGTTTGTACGCACTGGCGGTTGAAATTTTATGGCGGTTTAGTGCGTACAATCATAGTCGATTGCATATTAAACTGGAAAACGGCAGGCCGAGCGGTTAGCCGCCACCGCGGTTCAACCGCTAGTGCGTAAGGGGCCATAATGGTCGCTCAGCGGTCGAAATTCGGCTATAATTAATTTAAATTATCTAATATATAAAATTATTGTGTCACAGTTTTAGTGTTTATAAAAAATACTAGCGACCCGCCCCGGCTTCGCACGGGTTCAATTATATTATACCTATAAACCTTCCTCTTGAATTACTCTATCTATTAAAAAACCGCTTCAAAATCCGTTGCGTAGTTTTAAAGATTTATGCATACATAGGGACGGACAGAAGAATGCGACTTTGTTTTATACTATGTAGTGATAGTGATTCCGAAATGGCTCGACCGATTTTCGGTAGTAGTATCTAATTCATGTAGTCAATTTGACCACAGACTACACTTTTGTTTAATATCAAACAAAAGAGTATTTATGCTAGTGTGTGTCTAATAGATGTGTTGTGTGTAATGAGTTTTTATTGACTAAAAAGAAAATCTTGATATGAAACGCCATCTCGGCTACTAGGCTAATTACCCTACATGTAAGTGGAGGAGGCCCGACTCAACAGTAGGTACTATCAAGGCTGGGTAGCTGTAGTAGTAGTAGATAAAATATAAAATTACCTGAAACACCTTCGGCGCAGAAACCAAAGACGCAAGCGCCGATGACAGAGTCGCGGCAAAGCATCCGCCATAGATCAACGGACCGAAGCCTGACACCAAGCGAATTACCTACAAACCAGTTGACATTTAGAAAACACTATGTCACCAACCCACACTATTCTAAGGGCGTCTGAGGCCTGACTCGGTAGTTAGGCATTTAGAGGATGAAATGATTAAATACACTGGGTAACACTGGGAGCTCGTATGACCACTTTACAAACATGTAATCCATGGACACATATAATGCCCAGGTGGATTTTAAAGCGAGCAAGGTTTAAACTAGTATTTCTCCATAAACGCCTGATTATAGAGGAATTCTTTCTAACTATTAATTATCAGAGACTGCTACTAAATTTTATACGCAAACCTTTTTCAATGAGCATGAGAATGGGAAATTGGATGAGCAAAATATGTTCATTGTGATAAAAATGAGATCACGTGATCAAAAATATGGTCGGCGATCAAAAATGTGGTCACGTAACTAAAATTGTGACGGCATAATCAAACATATGGTCACTTTGTGTAAACCACAGGCAGTTGTTCTGAGCTTGGGTGTCACCGCAATACAGGTTATAAGAGAGGAGAAAATTCGTTTTAAAAAAAATAGAATACAAGTATGACTCTTCCTCTTATCCATTTTGGCAGTCACATTGAACTTACATCATTGCTATTCTGCAGTCCGTACGGGCAGGTACCGTTGGCAGCACAACCGGATATTGTCCAAGTGGCGACATCTGCGATGTCACCTGACGCGTCCCGAACCACCGTCCACCCAGTTATAATGGCGATCAGAAGGTACGATATTGTCGTAAGGACGATCGCTAATAAAGTACCTTTGGGTATCGACTTTTGCGGATCCTACAAGAACAAAACTTTAAAAAAAAATTGTAACCGACTTTAACTTATACTTCTCAGCCCTTAAATGACGTACTGCTGAGTCGGGCCTCCTCGAACTACATAGAGGGTAATTGGCCTGCTGTGCACGCTGCGCTGGCGACAATTCAAACTCAAACTCAAAAGGACCTTTATTTACGTAGGTTTCATCACAAAACTCTTATAAATCGTCATATTTATAAACACCATTATCATCTTACGGCCCCTGTCCCACACTAGGTGGTAGTCTCCACACACACCTATCAGTCGTCATAATTCACACCTTGCACACAAAACTCCTCACTCCTAAAATCCCTCCATCTCCCCTGATCGAATTGGTAAAGGGTTTCCTTTAATCGGCTCATGCGATATCCTCAGGATGAAATGGGGTGCCACCCCATTTCATCCTGAGGATTCTTGGACACACTATGGATTCTTAATTTATCACCATACAGAATAGGTACTAGAAAGCGAAAAATTAAGTTGAAATCGGTACGTTAAGCACATCTACGTGTTGGAACCTACGTAAATAATGTTTCCATTTATGTAAACGTATGGTTTGTAAAGAACTCGAAAAACGAAATCCTCGAAACTCGCCTTCTTACAAATCAAGATTCCGATAAAAAATTATATAGGGCAGAGAAATTTATAAAGGCATGGCATAATCGTACCTTGAGATCTCCAGAAATATTAGCACCAGCCAATATCCCAGTGGCGGCGGGGAAGAATATGGAAAAGACAGAGAAGAAGTTGTGTTCCACGCCCTCGAACAGGCGATAATCAGGTCCCATGTTACTTTGAAGTACTGACACTGAAATAAAAACAACATAAAAAAATTAAAGCTAAACAAATGAGGCATTCATAAAAACCAACAAATTTCTCAAGTGCCTAGGCTACTACTACTCAATCCATAAATAACCCTCTGTGGATCGGGCCTCCTCCAGTTGCATGGAGGGCAATAAGCCTACTGTGCCAATTGGCCTGACGGGTTGGCCCAGGGTTTCGTTTCAAGGTTTCCTTCTCTTGCGGCTATGTTATCGGCTATGTATGTATCGGTCTAGACATTTCCTTTTCTCAGCTCGACACACTGAGGGTGGAATGGGGTGGTAACACTACGTATTCTAATTCCGTCAGCAACTAGTACATTGAAACTATGCCATATCAACTTTTAAATCAACAATGGTAATATCTTTAGTTACATTACAAAAATCCCATCTTATATTCTTATCTCCCTCGCTCTTTTACCAATTTCATTGGAGTCGGCACCGGTATACCCAGGTTTTGATAACTAATTAACAAGGAGCGACTGGCGTCTTCTCTCCGGTATTTGTGTGGATAGACCAGCTGTTATTTTCCGAACGTCCTTTCCCTCCTTCTCCGCCTCGGAAGGAAGCCAGGCCTCGACTTAGCGACCAAATAGGATGACCCGAGGACGCTATGGTGTGTTGCAGCGGTTTAGGGCTCGCAGGGCAACTTTGAGGACAAAGGAGCCCCCAAGCCCGAAGCCACTATGACACGGTGTGCCCATCTTCGTTTGGCTTCTCCCCATGGGACCGCCCAGCATGGTTGAGCCTTTTTTTTGGTTTCGGGGAAATGCATACCGCTTCCCTTCGTGACTGGGGACAACGGTTATGTGGGACTCCGGAAAATATCCGTTTACCCACTAAAAGCCCAGCGGTATGCCATACCCACACACGTCACGTTCGGGACGCTACAGGTTCGCTAGAACGCATTATATGACGAGTTATTAATAGTACTGCTACCTCCAGCATTCTATTGAACCCCATGATAAAATTTGGCACATGAAACTTCATTCTCTACTTACTATCATATCCGACGAATCCTTGGGCCACCTCCTCAATGCTCTTCGGTCCAATAATAGATCCGATACAGAAATCGGCGATGGCGGCCAAGAGAATTATCAATAAGACTATTTGTGCTTTTGCTTCCCATTCCATGCCAACTATTACTATTCCTGTTAGAAGCACTATAGTGATACAGCCGTATATAGCTTGGTCCTGGAATTGAATCGGATATTTAGGTGAGCTATTATGGCAAGTAATTGGTACTGTATACTACTAAGCCCATATATGACCCACTTCTGAGTCAGGCCTCCTCCAGTTACATGGAGAGTAATATATAGGGTTTCGTATCATGTTGTTCTTCTTTTGCGGCTAGGTTATCGGCCTTGTCATTTCCTTTTGTCGGCTCTTATAACATCATCAGGATGGAATGAGGTGGTGACAGTATGTTTTCTAAATCCGTCATCACAAGGAACTTGGTACGGAGTGATAAATAGTAAAATAATGGTCCTTAAAGTGATGTATTTAATATAAACAATAAGAGCGGTCCAATACTACGGTTTTAGTGCGAGGCAATTAATGGGATATTTTTTGCATGTGTATGAATAAAATAGTGTCAGTGTTGTATGAAATACAGAATATTTCGCGCCACCAACGAATTCCATCCTATAGATAGAGCAAAAACAAAATTACCCAGAGAATCAATCAACGATAGATTGAAAGAAGTACCTGAAACCAAATCCACTTCCAACGCGACCGTCTGGCGCAGTAGACCAGTATGAAATTAGAGGTACTAAAATGGATAAATGTCACATATCAATTAAAATACTTACCCAACCCTTGCTGACCATGTAGGCTGACTCAGGTATGAGGGTGATCAGCGACTCCCCAAAACCAACCACGTACATGGCGCAAGCCACCGCGTTGGCCATTGAAAAAATCAACCCTATAGATCCACCGAACTCGGGTCCCAGAGACCGAGATATCATGTAATACGTGCCACCTAAAAAGAAAACATACTCGGAATACATAATTGTGTCGTTTCAAGTGTAAGGCCTTCAGTGGCATCGTTTTTTTTCGATGTTATACCATTGTTTTAGAAACATTTTTTTATCAGTAATTCATGAGGTTGTTGACTAAAATATGCTGTGGTATTTCAGAACGGAGTGGTCGCACTCTTTTGCTTATCTAAAAGTAGAAGCACATAGGATCATGGGACACTCAAACCGAATTATAACAATAATATTTAGCGCACGCAACTACGCTAACTTACGTTTCAAAACCTATTTTCATCCCAAAGCTACCTTTGGGTATGTACTACTTCTACTTCTCAGCCCACAAATCACCCACTGGTCAGTCGGGCCTCCTCCAAACAAATGAAGGGTAATTGCAGCTAGGTATCCGGCTATGGCCTCCATCAGAAGGCTCAAAGTCACCCAAAGGGCAATGGAGAGGGCTATGGTCGGAGTTTCCCTGCGAGATTGAATCAGAAATGAGGAGATACGCAGGAAAACCAGGGTCACCGACATAGCCCACCGGATTGCCAAGTGGCAGTGGGCAGGGCACATAGCTCGCAGGACCGACGCCCGATGGGGCAGAAAAGTCCTCGAGTGGCGACCGCGTTCCGGAAGACGCAGTGCTGGTAGGCCTCCCACACGATGGACCGACGACCTGGTTAAGGTCGCCGGAAAGCAGTGGATGCGGGCGGCCCAGGACCGGCCTTTGTGGAGATCCTTAGGGGAGGCCTATGTCCAGCAGTGGACGTCTTTTGGCTGAAATGATGATGATGATATCCGGCCTTATCATTTCCTTTTCTATCTCTATCTATCACATCCTTAGGAAGATTGGGGTGGCAACACTATTTATTCTAAATCCGTCACCACACGGAAAATGTGTGAAAATGTGTTTGGTATATTTTCCGAAATCCATTCTTCAGCGTGCTTCATGTAATGAAACCGCCTATATTCTGCTGTCTTTATTTCTTCTGGCGTTTTCGGGTGGTAGGTAAGATCGGTCTCCTGTTGAAATGAGCCCCGGAAAGTCAGCGAATCTTCAGGGTAGAGATACCTCTCAATGATCGTCAAGATAACAGATCAATTGTTACCAGCAACCGGTGCAAACCGGTTTGTGTACGGAGATCCTAATCCTATCTAGTTGAAGGCCAAGTTACATTTTAACGTCTCGAATAGGGTCTTCCTTCCTGCGACTTATTTGATTACAGGGTTAGTAAAAAAAATGTTTAGCTGCGAAGACATGATTTTCAGCAAAAATAGGTTTATGACTAATCAAAAGAAGTAGTGTTTAAAATGTTTTTTTTTCTATCATAAAGTATAAGGGAGCAATCGACGTTTTTCTACCAAATAAATCACATTTAAGGTGAATGTTCGAGGGTAGTAGTTCTTACATTTTAATCAACATACAACCTAGCACTGACCTGTAAATTGCAAAAAAACGTACGAAAATTTGAATTTCGCGGGCTACCCTGGAACATTCACCTTAATGTCTCAGGTTTTCACGATCTTTACACATTGCAGGAAATAATTTCTTCACGGTTCTGATCGTTTTATTTTATTTTATTCTGAATCTGTGTCTGAATGTCGAATGTTGATGAATGAATGTGAATGCAATGTCTTTGCAGTTGCAAACGTTGGGAATAAAATAAAATAAAACGATCAGAACCGTGAAGAATAAATTTCCTGTAAATCACATTTATATCATAAAAACAGGGTTTCAGTTAAAACCAACCAACTCCTGCTTATTATTATCCGACAACTTTAATCAATCTTTCATTGTGGTTTTGTGAGTTCTCAGTGCTTATGTCGCACCTAATGACAATGCCGTCAGCATTTGGTGACCATCTATTCCAGAAAAAATAAAGTTGAATTGTATTTTTTATTCTGATTTCGACACATTATTTGTATCGATTCTTTTGTTATTAGTCAGGTGTCTTTACCGAGTAACAGTACTGTAGGTATATGGACCACAACAATCGTGATCGCGGGCGATAGTGTCAGCTCTGCGTCCACGAACTTATTTAATTTCAATATGTAAGAAATTTTCACAGTTCTGCGTAACTGTGAAAGAAGCAGTTCGATTTGAATACTTACCACCTTTGATGACTCCGTTGGTACTGATCGCCGACATGGAGAGCGCCGTGATAGTCGTAACCACCGAAGTCGTCAGAATCAGCAGGATGGACTGCGCTGCCAGAAATAGAAAGAGACGTAAGTATTTGTGCGTATTTCTGTTATGTACATTTATATCTTATCCCCTTGATTGTTCTTCGTGTTAGCTGAAACGTAGTGTCGATTATTGGTATTACGTTACAAAATAAAATTAACCACCATCAAACAGATTCTTAGACAAAGACACGTTTTGATGAAGGATATAAGACCCCGAAAAAATTAAGAAAGAAGAACTATTTATTGGCACACAATTTAAGAAATTATCCAAATCACAAAAAAAGCAAGAAGAAAGGACAACTGTTTATCGGCGTTTAAATTTAAGAATTAGTTTTAAGGTTAGAATATAAGTAAAAAATATACGTAAATGAGTACCATAAAGCAAGAAGAAAGGAAGGCTGAAGAAGAAGACAATAAAAATAAGTAAACGGAGATTATATAAAAGAAATCTGAAGAAAGAGTGAATGAAAGGATCACAAATAACATGGATGAATGAAAGAAAAAGATAAGTCACACAATCCATAATAGCTTAAAGTAAAGAAAAAAAAGGCGACGTGTTTCTAAATGGTTATATACTACACATTTCAACCTAGTCATAAAGCAGTCACAAAATTCAGCTTAAAAGAACGACATGGGCTCAGAAACAAAGATTACAAGTTATTGCAAACAAGTCAGAGTTATTCAAAAGCATATACAATGCTTTTGAATAACTGTGACTTGTTTGCAAGCCAAGCCTCAGGTAAACGATATCCCACTTGGCGCAGGCACATTAGTGCAAGTTAATCTTTGTAGAAATATTAGCCCCGTAGCCCGCATCACCGCGATTTTTTGTGTGGTAATTGACAGAAAGACCGTATTAACTATGAACTTTAGCATAGAATCAAAAGCTTTGTGGTGTATCGGGTTATATTTTATATACCTTCACTGAAGTTTATGTAATTTGAGAATCTCGCGGAAGTGAATCAAATTCGTGTGTGGTCGATTACGGAAACCTTGGACTTGAAACTGTATGTGCTGGCAATAAACATTATTGTATAAGCCCACGACCCAGTCGATCAAAATAACTCCAAGATACACAAGCCCGTAATAAAACTGTAGAAGATTTACATTTGTAAACATTTACATTCCAGATAGTCATGCATAAATACAAATTTGAATTGAAAAATGATAATGTACAATGCGGTGAGATATACTGTTTATTGTACTCATATTTTCAGCGGCCAAGAGCATAAGATTCTTTAAACAAAAATCTTAACTATCAGCATATAGAAAAAATCGCTTACAAACGCGAGTATAACTAAAAAGTCCTACATCGCGATAGCAAAAGTTAACAGAGCAATTTGCACGAGTAAGAATTGCCTGACAAGTCAAGCCTGGCTAGCTAGATGATCATCCCTTTGCGACTAAACCCCAACAATGATACAAATTTAGGTGTACTTGAAGCATACAGCTAATAAGGAATACTATGCTAAGTATCAATTTTACCAACTCAGTAGCAAGCAGACACTTTTTGCATACATGGTTTAGGATTCCCTGGTTCGATTCCAGGGTCGACAAGTATTTTTATCTAAATCGGAGATTATGATTACTCTTAGTCAGGGTGTAATTTGTTACAGTATAATCGAGAGGTGGTCTTATAAAAAATTAGTTCAAATATCGAGTGTTACATGTAAAAGCCTTTTCTATATATCAGGTTCAATTCCTAAATCGGTGCCCGTCAAATGCATGAGTCATGCCAAATAAATAGTGCACACGGCACGAGAAGGACTTTTCGAGGGGGTTTTGTGGGCCTGATCATAGGGAAATACTAGAAATAATTTCAGCTATTGAGACCAATGCCTATAAATATGATGTCCGGGTTTAGTCACTGTTCTGCCCGATTCAGGTACCGGTGAGAGTTTAAAAAAATATGCCGAGAATAGTATTTGTAACATAAATTATACATTATGGCTAATTATTGCATTAGGATTATTGCTGTATTTGATTTGGCTCGGTGGTGTAATTGTACGAAAGAACACTTCAAAAGATACTTCAGCTACATTGAAACTGCTTACGAACCTAATCCACACTCAATCTTGTCACGTTTTGACCTTGCTTAGTATATTTCTATCATCGTATATTACGACCAGAAAAAAGATAAAAGACGACATAATAAATGTTTATCTCACTAAGGAATACATTGTATCACCACTCCATTTCATCCTGTGGTTGTTGTAAGTGCCAACTTAAGGCAATACCAAAGCTGGAAACTTAGCCATAAGAGATGCGGTGCCTTTAGATCAACGGGTCCCGGGTTCGATTCCCGGGTCGGACAAGTGTCTTTGTCTAAACCAGAGGCACTGGCTCGGAGTCTGGGTGTCATTTCTATCTATAATATGTATGTATTTACAAAAAAAAAGTATATATGTAGTTTATCATCCATCTCGTTACCATAACACAAGCATTAAGTTGCTTAGCTTGGGACGAGATGGCGTTGTGTGAAATGTCCAAGGATATTTATTTATATTTATCAGCCAGTGTCTCTGGTTTAGACAAAGACACTTGTCCGACCCCGGAATCGAACCCGGGACCCGTTGATCCAAATGCGGGACATCTAACCACTAGACCAACGAATATTTTTGATATTTTGATGAATAAAAAATATAGAAACAAAATAGGTTTCGTCGTCGTTTCCGCCCATGAGTAGCCCACTACTGAGTCGGGCCTCCTCCAAATACATGGAGGGAAATTAGCCTACTGCGCCACGCTGGCAAGACGGGTTGGCACAGGGTTTGTATAAAGTTTTCCTTCTCTTGGGGCTAGGTGATCTGCCTCTTGCGTTCTTTTAGTCGCCTCTTACGACACCCTATAGATGGTATGGGTTGGTGACAATATATATTCAAAATCCGTCACCACAAAATAGGCTTAAGAACATTATACTAACCCACTCCCGCCTGCCCGACGACCCACGACAACCGCAGAAACAGCATCACACCCCATATGTTGAGAAGACATCGCATCAAAACCCCCTTGATCCACCCGAACTTAAAGTTTGGTGAGACTATGGTAGGAGTCACGAGATCCTTCTCCAACATTTGACCTGGCTGGACATACAAAAGTTATAAAAAAATGTTCGGTTTGGCACGACAGTTAAAGTAGCTTAATAACATCATCATCATCAGCCCACATTAGTCCACTGCTGGACATAGGCCTCCCCTAAAGAGCGCCATAGCGCCCTGTCTTCAGCTTGACGCATCCAGCTGCTGCCCGCAACCTTTAGCAGATCGTCGCTCCATCTAGCAGAGGGCCGTCCCACACTACGCTTGCCGATTCGCGGTCTCCACTCAAGAACTCGTCTACCCCTTAATAACATTGTAATATATATCTTAATAACATCTTGATCTAAAAGCTCCCTGGTGGAGCAAAGTTTACGCATATCATCAACTGTGAGTGGTTCTGCCTGCTTCCTCAACGCACACTGACCCCGTAGAGACACAATCGGGTCTCATGAGGCAGGCACGGGACGGTGATCCGGGGGAATGATAGGGTTGCTATCTGAAAACCAGTGCTGGGTGCTCCACACCTAGTTTATGCTGAGTTGGTGACCTTTCGGCAAGGCACACAGACCCAATTTATTTTCTAGTTTTTATTACTTTGCTATTCGTGCTCGTCATTAATGTATATCATTAATTAATGTATATCTATGTGGTGATAGAACACTTGTCAAACACGTATAGCGAACATAAATATTCGCATACAAATGGCGTGCGCTAGAAGTCGTGTGGAGTTCCAGCGCTATGTTCCACAAACATCCGAGCTTTAATGTTGTAACCAAGTTGTGTTGTCCTGTGTGCTTTGTTGAATAAATGTGTTTTCTTTCTTTCTTTCTAGTGGGTAGGTATTTTGTAAGGCGAAGGTCTTTCACCGGTCGAGCAGCTCTAGTTCAAACACTAGTAATTCGCTGTGACCATGGTTCTAACATGTTATTGGGGTCATAATAGGTTTATTTTCGCGACAAATTTTAGTGTCATGTTCATTTTACTGTAAGTCCGTAGATAGTCCGTTGAACCGCGGAGGCGGTTAACCGCCAACCGCCAACCGCTAGTGCGTACGGGTACTAACAGCAAGAGAAGGAAAACTTGATTGACTTTGTCTTAGATGATCTAGAAGCATTTTAAGCCCTCAGGGTGCCATTCTGCGACCAACACACAACGAGACTATACCACCATCGTTATTGAAAAAGTTTATGAGCGAGACTAATCCCTGAACCATTGTAATGATTTAACTAATACAGTATAGTAACTGTAACGTTACCTACTATTTATTATGATTATCTAGTTAATACATTCTAACGGCTTGATATACATATTATTTTATAGTTTTTTGTGCAAGTTTTTATTGCCATCCAACTCATTTGTTAAACATGCATTTTAACAAATGAGTTGGATGGCAATATAAACATAGACTAGATAAACAAATAGAGGTTTCCTACAGCTGGCTGTTTCTCGCTTATTTCAAGTTCATAATAATCAAACCGCAGAACTGATTTCATTATAACTCATAACATAGAGATTTTTTTCACAATCGGATAATAAATTACAGACGACAAACATTACAAAATATACAACCGAATTAAGAACCTCATTATTTCTAAGCAGTTTGACAAAACGAAGGACTATTACCACGCTGTATTTGCGCAAGACACAGAAAACCATATAAGTACAGCATAATGAACAACCTCATAGATGATCCGGCCCAAAACAATTTTATGCCACGCCTTTGCGCAATCAATTGACCCAAGATCAAGGGCTTGCACCTATCACTGTGGGTGGTACTACTTCTATGCACGCTGCACCTAACCTGCTGACCCCATAACTAGTAGCGTGTTAATTGCTAATTAGAGCATCATACTATTACGACTTATCGTACTGACAACGTGTCTATTATGCGCGTAAAGCATGAGCTATAGTATTGAGTATCGACTACAAATGGAAAGCAAATGTCATTACAATACAATATTTAAATCTCATAAAGTATTTTCATTCCAGGCAGCTCTACAACAACTCCATGTAAAAAAAACTTCAGATAACACAGTAGAACCAGTGTAAAAGCACGTAAATGTAAGAATGTGTTTACTACTTCGCTGTATAAAACTGTCGCACCTATACAGAGTGTAACAAAAACCCTATAGCATATAGCGAGGTGAAGGTATTTTTCTATTTTCAAGATTGCGGGATAAATAGACGTTTTTGTAATTCAATTTTTAATCACATAATGCGGGTTGCATCGGATGCGAGTCTTCTAGCTATCGTAAATATTATCGCACAAGTTTCTGTGTGTTCATGATTCTTAGATTTTCTGTACTAGTTTTAATTTCTGTAGTACTTAGTTTCTGTACTGTACTAGTTTAGACACTTTAGTCACTAGCTGGTGACCAAAATACTAAGAAACCTTTGGAAAAACTTGAGCACAAAGTGCACAAACGAATCGCGTCTTTTTCGCTCTCTTTCTCCGTCAATCACCGCCAGTGCGACACAAAAATCATGCATTGCCCAAGTTATTTGTTGTAGATTGTACTATTATACTGTCAGTGTCCTGTACTACTATCGATTCTTCCGGTAAGGCTATAAAGTTTTTGTTACACGGTGTATTTTCTAGTCAATGACGTTGTACCACAGAGTATACAGAGGGAAACCTTCTAAAGAGTGAGCAAAATGTTTACCTATTCTTATAGGATTGGCACAGGAGGATTAAAATATATACACAAAAGTTTGTTTACATCTATTTGTCATTTAATAATTTGAGACATACTTTTAGTCATAAACTTATCACATAATTTCAAAAAGTATTCTTTGGTCTTTGAGACGATTAAAAAAAGAATTTTTTTTTCGATTGCTGTTCATGCACACAGTACAATAAACCATATTTACACTCTTTCTAATTTATTCAAATTTCAATTTTAAACAAACACGCACGACGCTACACACAGCCGGCGGTGAGGTAGCCCTTTGTTAAAGCACTGGCCGAACCAGTATAAACCGGTTTCGTTCCGTACGTGACAAGCCGCCAATGCCCACGCACACACGCGCATCATACTTGTAGTGGTGTACCTACCGTGGCGCTGTTCTTAGAAGGTTTCTCTCTGTCCTTTATCTACTCCTGTGGTTGTACAAGCGGACGCATGCCAATCAACATAGCCGATCTAAGCAATGCAATTACTAATTGACGTAATTGCTACCTGGGTACCTATAAGCTAGTAGCGGAATAGGTATGGCAAGCTTACCCACACACATTTATTGCCATCATATTTTAATTGGAGCAAAAGCTTTATATGTGTATGAGTCGGAGAGCGCAAAATTAATTTACCTTTAAGTTTATTACTGTTTAATATACGCTTCGACAAAAATGGGGCGTATCTGTTATGGTGTCCTGTTGAATATGACCCGATTCTTAACCCCCGACGCAAAAAGACGGGTGTTATAAGTTTGACGTGTGTCTGTTTGTCTGTCTCTCCGTAGCTAGCGAACGGATGATGCGGATAGTTTTTTTTGTGTAAACGGGTGAATGTTTTAGACATGGTTGATGAAAATCGGTTGATGCCCGGTTTCTGAAGATCCCAGTTATATCTTCAATAACAATTGATTCGATAAAGTTATATCTAGTTTAAACTTTCGATAAACTCCACCGCGTTTCTGAATACGTAAGGCACCATTCAATAACTATTGAACCGATAGCCTATTCTTTATTCTGCCACTAGATGGCTCTGTTTTAAATACGAATTTAAAATTGTATTTATCATTTTAATTCGTCACTAATTTCTACTTTTATGTGTGCTATTATTTTTTCCGAGCGTAAATTAATACCCACGCGCTATTTTACCTATAAATTAAACTTATTTTGTGTATTCAACAAGTGAAACAGTTCTCCAAAGCATTATAAAAAAAAAGGTCAAACTCATTGCTTGGGTTGAGAAGTTTCGCTGTGTTTCGTGTCCGTGGTATTTTATTTTAGTTACTTATTTTGCACTGTCATTGTATTTATATGAACAGTGTCTATTTGCGATGTACAACTGGAGCTAGAGCAGGGCTGTTGATGTCACTTAGGTGTATCACACTATTTTTTATAATTATCTCATTTTAAATTCGTCATTCGTGAACATTTCGAAAGGATTCCTTCTACTTCTCAAATTTCTAGTAAAGATTTGTTAAAAACTCGAGTATCAGAACGAAATCAGAATCTGATGACCTGCTTGTATCAAAATCTATGAAACTATTCATCGTTTAGGTTTTTTTTTTGTTTATTGATTTTTAATTTACCTATTTAAATACATAATGAGTCTTCATAGCTTAAAAGTTGATATTATGCTATGAAATAAAACTTCAAATAAATTTATGGAACCAATAAACGGCACACATTGGTCAGTTAAGTTAACCTAAGTTTAATCCAAGTTTATCTTACAACTCGTTGTTCAGAAACGCAGTTTCATAAGTTATCGAACTGCCGTTAGTAGTACCTCAGAAACTGGGCATGAGTCGTTCAAAAGTTGTGGGAGGTGATAGTGGGGAAGAATAACCGAATCTGCAAATAAGGTTTGGAGCGGTCCTCCGACGCGATGTATTTTTTTAGAATTCTTAATATGTACTTTAATTATAAATTATAATTGTTGGGGGGGGGGGGGTCGAAAAAAGAATATTCTGATGTGTTTTTGATAGGCTACAAATTCATTCGTCAAATTCAGTGTCATTGACTTCATAGATCGTACATAGTTTTATTAAATTATTGTTGCGACGTAAAATGCGATACAATAATGAAGCCATTTAACCAAACAGACCCGAAGAAAGGAGATCTTAACTTTAATGGATCTATTGTTCAAGTGTTGCTGTTTGATAGTGGAATGTGTTAGTCGTGATCAGTGATCGGTATTGGCAGAGTGAACTTGCTTTTTTGAGGAACAGAAACGACAATCGGCGATTTATTGGCGACATTTTTACAGAAACATTTTCCGTGAAGACATTCCTACCAGTGTTTTAAATATAATGGTTTTTTTTTAATTACATTTTTAGCCACACGCACATAATAACGTAAACAAAAATCCTACATAAAGTATTGTAAAATACTTTGGCTTTTCTTTTCCTATCTTACCATTCATTTTTCATATAAAACTATTTAAAAATATATAGATTTAATTGTGTTGGGTTTATAACAAATTTTGCAATATTTAAGTTTTATTTTTAAATCCTTCCAGTTGTCTGCATTAAATAAATGCATGCTGTAACACACACAAACTATACAGTCGATCAAAATATGTTCTGTGTTTAAAATGTCTCCCTCACACATTTTTATAGCATAGCTATCGTTATTCTACAGCCAATGCCTACAGCTTAGTAACTGGAGTTCGAAAATGTTCTCCGTGTTCATTTATCTAGTTGTAAGGCTGCCGTCACGGTGATCAAAATGTTTAGACAAAGAATTGCTCGATTTTTAACAGATTTTGCACACAGTATCATTATCAGTAGTACGATCTTTTTGTTATGGGTATAAGGTTTTTGTTCCATCCTGTACAATTATCTCATCAACCCATGGCTTGTCGGATGCATCAGATCACGTTACAAACAAAACCACGTGTAGTGCGCCGCCTATTAACAGGAGTTTACTGCTTTATAAACATAGAAGATTTTCCGTGTGGTAGCGGAGTAAGAATACTACCACCCCATATCTTCCCGTGGGTGTCGTAGAAGGCGACTAAGGGACAACAGACGTTGGGCAGCAGCGACGCTCTGTTAAAAACACACCATCCATCACTGCGATCGCCAACCCGCCTGCCAAGCGTGGCGATTATGGCAAACCCCCCCATGAATGAATGGATACAACTAGGAAAACGGCCCCCAGTCCCCGGCAGCCCCACTATTCCTTCGGCCACGGTAGCAGCCAAGGTAACGGTGGAGCAGGGGGTGCGAACAATCTCCGGCAGAGATCCGGCTACCACAAAAAACGACGGCTGCACCTGGCAACATATAACACACGGACACTGCGGACTGACGAGAAGATCGTAGAACTCGAGGAAGAGTTGAGCAAGTTGCGATGGGATATAGTGGGGTTGTCTGAAGTCCGAAGAGAGGGAGAGGACACGATAACCCTCAAATCCGGCAATTTGCTCTACTTCCGGGAGGGCGACCAACAGTCCCAAGGTGGTGTTGGGTTTATCGTCCACAAGTCCCTTGTGAACAACGTTGTTAAAATCGAGAGTGTGTCGACCAGGGTGGCGTACCTTATACTCAGAATAACCAAGCGTTATTCGCTGAAGGTCATACAGGTATACGCACCGACCTCGGCACACCCCGACGAAGCGGTGGAGACAATGTATGAGGACATTTCCTCGGCCATACATGGCTCTAGAACGCACTACACCGTTGTTATAGGGGATTTTAACGCGAAACTGGGCAAGCGGAGTGGAGATGAGCTGCAAGTGGGGCAATTTGGGTTTGGACACCGGAACCAACGGGGCCAGACTTTGGCTGGTTTCCTGGAGAAGGAGGGACTCTATATGATGAATTCCTTTTACAAAAAACCAGAACAGAGGAAATGGACCTGGTTGAGTCCGGATGGCACCACAAAAAACGAGATAGACTTCATCATGTCGACGGAAAAGCACATATTCAATGATGTCTCCGTGATCAATATGGTCAAAACCGGAAGCGATCACCGCTTAGTACGAGGCACATTGAATATCGACGTTAAGCTTGAAAGGTCGCGCCTGGTGAGGTCTACGCTGCGTCCCGTGCCAGTTCAAATTCAAAACCCGGAGAGCTTTCAGCTCGAACTGCAAAACCGCTTTATAAGCCTAGGCGTTGACGTGGACGATTATAATGACGGGTTCGTGGAGACTGTCCGCAAAGTTGGCTCGAAGTTCTGTGAGACCCAACGCCTGAAAACGGCCAAAAAGCTCTCGGACCTCACCCTAAATCTCATGGACGAGCGACGGAAAATGGTTCTGCAGTCTACAGATGATGCGACGCAGCTTCGGATGCTCAATAGACAGATATCAAAGTCCCTGAAGCGTGATATACGCCGATTCAACACGAATCGTGTTGAAGAGGCTATTGAACGCAACAGGGGCTCCAAGGTTTTTGCCAGGGATCTGTCTATTGGGCAAAGCCAGCTCGTCAGGCTGAAGACTGATGACGGCAGGATCGTCACGTCGAAGTCCGAGATTTTGGGTGAGGTCGAGAGTTTCTATGGACAACTGTACACGTCTACACAGGAACCCGTCATAAATCTAGCAGACGACCCACGAGCTAGATTAACCCGGCACTACACAGAAGACCTCCCGGACGTCAGCCTGTGTGAGATCGGGATGGCTCTCGAGCAACTTAAAAACAACAAGGCGGCGGGTGATGACGGAATTACCGCAGAACTTCTGAAGGCGGGTGGAGAACCGATCCTTAGGGCCCTTCAGAAGTTATTCAATTCCGTCATACTCGAAGGACGAACGCCAAAGGCATGGAACAGAAGTGTGGTGGTGCTGTTCTTCAAGAAGGGAGATAACACCTTATTGAAGAACTACAGACCCATCTCACTTCTGAGCCATGTCTACAAGTTGTTCTCGAGGGTCATCACAAATCGACTCGCGTGCAGGCTTGACGATTCCCAGCCTCCCGAACAAGCCGGTTTCCGAAAAGGCTTCAGTACCTTAGACCATATTTTAACGCTACGGCAGGTTATACAGAAGACCGAGGAGTATAACCTGCCCCTTTGTCTGGCGTTCGTGGACTACGAGAAAGCCTTCGATTCGATCGAGACGTGGGCAGTATTGCAGGCTCTCCAGAGGTGCCAAGTTGACTATCGGTATATCGAAGTGTTGAAGTGCTTGTATGAAAACGCCACCATGTCAGTCCGACTCCAGGACCAGACCTCGAAACCGATCCAGTTGCAGCGAGGTGTTAGACAGGGAGACGTTATCTCTCCGAAACTGTTCTCCGCTGCACTGGAAGATGTTTTCAAGGTTCTGGACTGGAAAGGGCTGGGCATTAATGTGAACGGCGAGTACATCACTCACCTTCGATTCGCTGACGACATAGTCGTAATGGCTGAGACCATGGAGGGCCTCACTACGATGCTCGATGGCCTCTGTGGAGCCTCCGAACGAGTCGGCCTTAAGATGAACATGGAGAAGACGAAGATCATGTCTAATATCCATGTTCAAGCCACTCCTGTTAACATCGGAGGTTCTACCCTCGAAGTTGTTGACCATTACATTTACCTGGGACACACTGTCCAGTTAGGTAAGTCCAACTTCGAGAAAGAGGTCAATCGTCGGATCCAACTCGGCTGGGCAGCGTTCGGGAAGCTGCGAAAGATCTTCTCGTCCACAATACCGCAGTGTCTGAAGACAAAAGTCTTCAACCAATGTGTGTTGCCAGTGATGACATATGGAACTGAGACGTGGTCGCTCACTATGGGCTCCATCAGAAGGCTCAAAGTCACCCAAAGGGCAATGGAGAGGGCTATGCTCGGAGTTTCCCTGCGAGATCGAATCAGAAATGAGGAGATACGCAGGAAAACCAGGGTCACCGACATAGCCCACCGGATTGTCAAACTTAAGTGGCAGTGGGCAGGGCACATAGCTCGCAGGACCGACGTCCGATGGGGCAGAAAAGTCCTCGAGTGGCGACCGCGTTCCGGAAGGCGCAGTGCTGGTAGGCCTCCCACACGGTGGACCGACGACCTGGTTAAGATCGCCGGAAAGCAGTGGATGCGGGCGGCCCAGGACCGGCCTTTGTGGAAATCCTTGGGGGAGGCCTATGTCCAGCAGTGGACGTCTTTTGGCTGAAATGATGATGAAACATAGAAATAAAGGTTATTATTGATGAATAGATTCCACATATTCTATAACCATTAACTGTGGTTGTGCTAAGTAAGAGTTCTATAACATTGATTGATGGCAGTTATCTATCGACCCATCAAGTTTTATGAGTTGTGAAAGTATGGAAAACAAATATTTGAAAGTTGTTCCGATTAAAACGAAGCCGCCTCAATTGCATATCGAATAATACATATATACGAGGCACTTCGGTTTAATGAATACACATGAACGCAGTATAACAAAATAAAAAGTGACCACACTACAAACTATATCATTTTGGATATATTTTCTAACCATGCGTGATGGTAGGCTTAAGGGTGCGGGCTTGTAGCCCTTACGATTTTGACAAATATTTTCTATATCACTACATAGTATAAAACAAAGTCGCATTCTTCTGTCCGTCCCTATGTATGCATAAATCTTTAAAACTACGCAACGGATTTTTAAGCGGTTTTTTTTAATAGATAGAGTGATTCAAGGGGAAGGTTTATATGTATAACCCACCCCGCTTTGCACGGGCGAAGCCGGGGCGGGCCACTAGTCGTATATAATATATACCTACGATGATTTAGGATATCGTCATATTTGGCATTTCTAGGCAACTTTTGCTGTTTTAAATTACGCCCAGCTCAGTGGCGGAATAGCTTAGTAGCGGAGCCAACGCTTTCTGACCGTACCACAAAAAAGAAACACTCACCTTCCTTGAAAGAGAAGCATTGTGCAGCTCATCAAGTGTGGGCCTCGGAGCGGCATGTAGCGAAAGCACATTTCTGTAATTGTCCAAACGCGGCAGAGCCTCTCTTGTGAAATGCCTGTATGAGGGATCAAAGAAATTCTAGATACAATCAACATATCCTAATTCATCTTTTCTCATTCCTATTAGGATCAGCACTCGTTCAACCTGATTTGGCTGCCAATTTAGATACAAAGCAAGTAATTGAAATTAAACACTTTTAACCTAAGAAATCATTAAGCAAGTAATTATTTGGTCCCTGTAAGTTTTTACGTTACTAACTTTGTGTGCCCACTGCCTTAGATTGTGGATTCCGTTCCTGGATGAAGGCACAGGCCCTCTGAGATGCGGAGTAGATTCAATGTTATAATATGATGGATGACTGTCCAACATGGAAAGGCTGTTATACTTTAAGCCTGAAGGTAATAAGGTTTTTGTACGGTTTTAGGATGTATCGTGCATGCTATAAAATCAGTACTCAATAGCGAAGACGCTCGGTGATGCGGACTGATTATAGGAAATGTGTGATAATCACTACAATATTATAAAACAAAGTCGCTGTCGTCTGTCCGCCCCTATGTATGCTTAAATCTTTAAAACTACGCAACGGATTATGAAGCGGTTTTTTTTTTAATGGATGGGGTGATTTAAGAGGAACGTTTTAATGTATAATAAATGCATTATATTGTAGAGAAACATTGATGAATTTAGAGGTACATCATTGCAACCGTGCGAAGCCGGCGCGGGTCGCTAGTTCTATATAAAAACGTATGTATCTGTCTGTATAATAAGCTATATCGTCGTATTAGTTATGATGAATGGAATACCTTATTAAGAACTATTGAAAATAACTTTACATGCATCGATTGATTGATAACTCATCGAATTAATAAAATTAAACTTGTACTTACCTAAAACTTTTGCCATATTTTGTGTCAGATACGGTGAGTGGGTCATCGCTGTCCATCCCGGACCCGTCGGAATCTTCGGTACCTTGATCTTCATTAGACTGGTCTTCCATCTGCAGGAAAAAAACATATGACTTCACACCTTGTTTGACTACGTATAGAGTTATGCCGTAACAATCATAAATAACAAAACCGAAGTGCTTTCTGAAGTCGGTTGAAAAGACGGGTATTCGTCAGGCACCAAACGTTTGAAGTCATTTCAAGTTCAAGTATTTCAAGTTACAATGCAATAAAATAATCAATCCGCCTTTGCAAAAAAATAACATAATCAATCCGACAGTGAATCATTATATCGCGGTAAGTAATTCTATACAGCTTGAGCTTCCTGGCGGCCTTATACGAGTATAACCGGGCCCTTTAATATTTTTATGACCAATTAACTAAATTGAAATTAAAACTAAATACGTGAAGCAAAAGCTTTGGACCGGGTTTTACGAAAATTGCGCGGGCGGAGGAGAAATTTCCCACACTAAATAGTTTCTAAAGAGAAACAGTGCAGAATGATAATATATTTTTTAATCTAAATATAAAAACAATGAATTGCAGTTTGTTAGTCTCGCTGAAACTCGAGAACGGCCCCGGTCCGATTTGGCTAATTTTGGTCTTGAAATATTCGTGGAAGTCCAGGGAACGTTTAAAAGGCGAGAAAATATGGAAAAACTTTTTTTTAATACGCATTATTTTGTTCCAGATAAGAAACATTCTGGAATTATCATATAGGTTTGTTATTTATTGATTCTGAGGCGGTACGAAATTTGCTGGGTCAGCTAGTTATGCATAAAAAATACATTATACACACTGCCATGTATTTGCCACACTACACACACACACATATATACTCGTATGCTTATTGTTAAAGTCTGTGGTCAAATTGAGAATAGAGATATACTCGTATATTTATAACTATAATTTAAATAAGTTATGGTCGAATTTCGAACTAGTAAATTATACAGACAATCAACCAACGAATATCATCACTACATAGTATAAAACAAAGTCGCAGTCGTCTGTCCGTCCCTATGTATGCTTATATCTTTAAAACTACGCAACGGATTTAGATGCGGTTTTTTTAATAGATAGAGTGATTCAAGAGGAAGGTTAATAAGTATAATACATGCATAATTGTACCGTGCGAAGCAGGGGCGGGTCGCTAGTCGAATATATAATACCACGAAATCGGTGTTATTGGATTAATCTGTTTAGGGATACAAGTTACGTTAACAAAACAAGTCATTTATAATGCATAATTAACTGTTTAACTGTTCATGTAACGACCATAAACTGCTAAACTATTGCGATAGATAAAATAACGTTAAATGGCGAAATAGATCATGAAATTCAAAGTCAATACGGCGTGCAACGAGCAGTAGCTAAATTTAAATTAAATTACATGGCACGTCTCCACTGCATAATTCACGATATTTACCCATTTGTGCAGATACCACATTTCATCATAATCAAATGATACCTATCATCATCTCACAGCACAGACCAGACCACGGAGAGTTAGCAAATTCAAATATTACGCTGAGCCATGATTAAAATCAAACATAATATTTATTCGGCTTAAGAGCATATTTGAAAGGTCTACATGTATGCATGTAATTTTCTAAAGACCAGAGCATTTAAGGGTCATATGATGGGTATATAATGATAATATCGAATGAATTCTGTTGCTGACCAGATAAGGTCTTAAATAGTTGGGTCCGTTGTCCCCATCTAAAATTAGACTACTCATACGCCTCCGACATCGTGCTAAACTGCGCTATTTTTACACAAGTTTATAAGGATGTGTCTTGTAACGTGGGTCCAATAACGAGTGACGAATGTTTGAGCAACTGGGTTTTAAAAGGCACAAACGCAACGTAATGTAAAATTGTTGTTCGGTTCTTTTAGAAATCGTCAACTTTGAGTTACGAGCGCGATCGTCAACTTTGATTAAGAGTACGTAGCGATCGAAGCTGACGTCACAATTGGAGAAAAAATATAGAAGATGACTGATGATGCCTTGTTGGTTGGATGCGCCGACTTTGGATTACGGGGTCCCGGGTTCGATTCCGGGTCTGGGCAAGTCTCTTTGGGTAAACCAGAGACACTTGCTCTGTGTCTGGGTGTCATTTGTGTCCGTGAATTTCATGTTACAAACTGCCAACGAGATACAAGGTTAAGTTACATTAAAAAATCACCATCTCCTTTCGCGGGTCTGCTGTAAGAGATTTCTATAGAAATAAATACCTCTGTACCTAATTTTCCTAAAATGTCACTTTATTTGTTCTATGTGTACATAAATCACTACATAGTATAAAACAAAGTCGCATTCTTCTATCCGTCCCTATGTATGCATAAATCTTTAAAACTACGCAACGGATTTTGAAGCGGTTTTTTTTAATAGATAGAGTGATTCAAGGGGAAGGTTTATATGTATAACCCACCCCCGCTTTGCACGAGCGAAGCCGGGGCGGACTAGTAAATAATAAAAAAGTACCAGCAATATGCGACACTTAAAAATGCAAACAAGATACAAGAGGAATTTGTGGTCACCACTGATTGTGGCTATGGGGAATTCTTATCTACTATTACGCAGCTCGTACATGTACCACTGCTGAGTCGGCCTCCTCCCATTAGACACAGAGTGTTAAGCCTACTGTATCAGGCTGGTCAGATGGGTTAGCACAGGGGAATCAATGAGATAGCCCACCGTCCGCCAGAATAGCCTACCGCGAAGGTGTGACGCCCAAGTGCGCGAGGCGTCGCACGGGAGAGGGTGCCCGATGGGACTGCCGCCTGCGGACCACGGTAGCAACGTACGCGGTACCCGTGGTTTAGTGGGTGAGGGCCCCACACTACCCCGTAGTCTCCCCGGACGAGCGATGTGCGGTCAGGCATTTTTTCCCGCCAAAAAAAAGGGGTTTCGTATCAAGTTTTCCTTCTCTTGCGGCTAGTTTTTCGAACATATCAAGGTCGGCCAAGGCCTTCAAGATCAGCAGCATATTCCCCATTGGGAAACGCAACCCGCGACTCTGAAGCAGGCAGTCGAGGAACGCCGTTGGTTGTAGTGGGTAGGTCGGGGCGCTAAATTACCATTATCATTTTGGGAATCCATGAAGATTTCCAACGAAAAAAATAATTTTCAGCCGTTATTTCCTTTCGTCGGCTCTTACGACACCCTCAGGATGGAATGGTGTGGTGACACCATTTATTCTAAATCCGTCTTCACGTGGATATCTTGACAAATGCCACAATTTTTTCTGTAGGTAAATTTTCGACAGCGCGATGTCGGAGATCTTCAGATTCTGTCGTTGCTTAAAGCTGTTAATTTACACTTATGCCTAAAATATGCAACTTTCAGATCGCTGCAACTAAAACACAACCTATTTAGATCCTGGTCAAACGTAAAAATATGTTGTAAAAAATTGTGACCAGTCTATTAGTATTGGAAAGAGACACGCGAGACGGCAAGGTACTTTCAGCACGTTATTTTTAAAATCACGATTATGAAATTTACACCTCGGCCCTTCGCCTTCACGGCCTTCTAGTTTTAAGTAAGAACAACGCATATTTTAAATAACTGTTAGTCAACAACAAAATTATTAGAGAAATATCTCTGTCATGTATTTCATAAATTTCATTTGACGCGTTAGTTTTTTAGGCCTACGAGTACATTCAAGAGTTAAATGAAAATAATCTTTGGTAAACGTTTTTAAAACAACACTTCTTCCTCGTCGGGCAAGTGTCTTTGTCTAAACCAGAGACACTTGCTCAGTCTGGGTGTCATTTGTGTTCGTGAATTAAATGTTTGTAAACTGCCTCCACGAAACAGGTTATACAGACAGGTAGGGCTAGTACAGGGGTTTCGTTTCTTTGATATACAAAGAAAAAATATCACAACTATGTGCCAGATTTGTGTACTTACGCTTAATACAGTAGTAACGATTCGTGCCCCTGATTTCGGAATACTTGCACAGAGTTTCAATGAGTTCTTTGATCATTAAAAAGAGCAACCATAGACACTGCACATGAACTGAACTTTACAAAAAACATTAATACAATGACCGATGATAGTGCAAAGGTTACTCAAGAATGCAATAGAAACCGTACAAACACATGCCTAGGATATTCAGTAATTTGTTGAACGCAGAGACTAGGTCATACTTTAACACTGTCTTCAGAATGATCACACTGTAGGCGCTACATAGAGAAAATCGACCCTGGGCTAATACTATAAAATAAATAGATGCCTCCGAAGGACTTCGAAATGTTTAAACCTCTTCGTGCGCCTCTATACTCCATGGTCTACTTCGAAATTCAAATACATGGAAAATGTCTTAGAAGATGGACTCGGTACATTGTTTATCGTAGAAAATACCTCGTTCGTACCTGATAAGGCAAAACTTTAAAAGGTACTACTATTAGAAAAACACGAGTTCGTTACTTAATTGTTACGGTTGGGCAGGATTTACGGCCATTAAGTTTGACGTCATCCATACCATAGAGGTGTCGCTATCAAGTACTATATTGTAATGTGGCGACGGATTAACATTACATAACGTGAAACCAAATTCCATACCAAGGTCGTAGTCAGTGACAGCAAAGAGGGTTAAATAGGGAGACAATGCTGATGCAATATAAACTTGAAATTGTATACAAATTGGCAACTCTTCCGGCCAGAGCAATGTTGGCGCGCATGGACCAGGGCAACGTGAAGCCTCGGATCTAGGTTCGAACACACGTCGTGGGGTTGTATGTGTAGGTTTTTCTCAGAGTCCCACATAGCCTGGAAATGTGTAAGCCACACGATTGGTTGACGACATGCGCGTACTTTCTCTTTTGGTTCAAGACGATTGAAAGGTACTATAGCCTGGGTTGCATTCGTACGATTCAGGTATTGACTACCGATCCCCCTCGACCGTGCCGCCACCTTGTTGTGGTGAGGGGGCTTGCGTGCCTTTAGGATCCGTTAGGGCCATGCCGGCTCAGGATCACCCATGCCGGGCGGGCCCACGGGGAGAGGCCAGACGAAGAGCGGCGCACGGAGGCGTGGAGGGTGTTGGCTATGGGGACTCCTCTGTCCTCAGAGTTGCCTCGGAAGCCTTAAACTGCCGCGAGACACGGCGTGGTGATACAGTGGAAGGCGGCGGGCGCCAGTCCATCCGGCGCCTAACGGGGGCACATGCAATGTCCCGCACGTGCTGTTCGGTGGGTTGGGGAGCGTTCACAGCTCCCTATCAAAGCGTGGGGCCCGCTTGTAGAAGCGGGATAAGGCCCGATCAGGGGCGCGGAGCATGCTCCCAATGGGGAGTGAAACTGAGTTCACTCCCCATTGGGATCCATCCATCCATCTGTTTATTCAAAACCCCTCTCATTAATCGACATGTTGCCCTTCTCCCACGCTAGGTGTTAGTCTCCATATACTCCTATTTACGTCATATCTACATTCATTCCAGCGTTCATACGCATGTCGCCATTCACACAATCCATTAATATCTTTACAAACAAACCTTACGTCCACATTCATACTGACACCACCAGACATAAATTAGTGTATAAAGCATGTATTCTTGGGTTGTGTTGTGTTTTTGAAATTAATTTTATATGATATTCACTTAGCCGGATGACGGAGTTCATATCGGCAGTGGAGTATTTAGGCGCAAAGGTATGATCATCGAGCCAGACGAGGTGGTGTGTCTAGCAGGGGGCCGCTGCGCCTATCCCCCGATAGCTAGTCGGGGATTTCTTAACCATTCAAATTGCTTGAAACTTCGCTGTCGCAGTGTAGGAAATTGTGTAAAGTATGTAGCATGTTGGTCGCCACAATTATAAAATAAGCATATATATATCCTTGGACATTTCACACAACGCCATCTCGTCCCAAGCTAAGCAACTTAATGCTTGTGTTATGGTAACGAGATGGATGATAAACTACTTATATATTTTTTTTTTTTGTAAATACATACATATTATAGATAGAAATGACACCCAGACTCTGAGCCAGTGCCTCTGGTTTAGACAAAGACACTTGCCCGACCCCGGAATCGAACCCGGGACCCGTTGATCCAAAGGCGGCACATCTAACCACTAGACCAACGAGGCAGTAGTAATACTCGCGCTGAGCTTGGGCCCTATCAATATGTACCATACCAAGTATTGGTTAATACCTTACCGGGGCCCGTAAGACACCGAGGCTATAGGAAGCACAGCGGACACGACGGCCGTGCACTTATTCAATTTGCCTCTATTATGATTTATTGGTCGAAGTAAGCGCCTATGACCTAGACCGCCAGATAAACCGAGTTTTGCGATCGGCCTTTTTTAGTTTCGCCAATGGAGTAATCGAATTACATGCCACTGGTGTGACGGATGACGGATTAAGAATAAATAGTTTCTAACCTAAGGCGCTTCACACACTGCCCCCGCGCTCCGTCGCCTGGCGCGGAGTGGCAGATTTTAATACCTGGTGTTGGACCTGGCGTGTTTTCTATACTAATCGATGTACTTGCATACAATATTAAAATCTGCCACTCCGCGCCAGGCGACGGAACGCGGGGCAGTGTGTGAAGCGCCTAAAGGATACTGCGGAATGAAATTAGTTCGTGCGGTGACGGATTTAGAATAAACAATGTCACCAATCCATACCATTTTTATGGTGTCGTAAGAGGCGACTAAAAGAACGCAAGAGGCAGCCTAGCCGCAAGAGCAGGAAAACTTGATATAAACCCTGTGCCAACCCGTCTTGGAAGCGATGCACAGTAGGCTAATTTCCCTCCATGAATTTGGAGGAGGCCCAACCCAGTAGTGGGTCATTTATGGGCTGAAACGACGAACGACGTAATTAATCTGCAGATTAAGCAACGTTCGTCTTTGCTGGATGATGGAAAAGTTTCCACCATATTACATATGGTTTTATTTATTACATAGGCATACTTAAACCTATAAATAAATAAATAAATAAAATAAATATCCTTGGACATTTTACACAACGCCATCTCGTCCCAAGCTAAGCAACTTAATGCTTGTGTTATGGTAACGAGATGGATGATAAACTACTTATATAATTTTTTTTTTTGTAAATACATACATATTATAGATAGAAATGACACCCAGACTCCGAGCCAGTGCCTCTGGTTTAGACAAAGACACTTGCCCGACCCGGGAATCGAACCCGGGACCCGTTGATCCAAAGGCGGCACATCTAGCCACTAGACCAACGAGGCAGTATCATGATACACGAATTCAGTATCATGATGATAACCGACAGCTGGTCTAACCATTGTGACCTCGCTAGACGACTCTTGGAGGTCAGGCGCCAATAGCTCCACGTAAATACTGGTAGTTTTCCGCTGTGCCATCCCCAATGAAAATCGGGCAAGGGCAAGCAAGAAAAATAGTAGTTAAGCTAACATACAAAAGAAGAAAAACTTGATATGAACTTGTGTGCCAACCTAAGATGTGGGTCTTGACATGTTAGGAGAGATTGTAATATTCATTACTAGTGGCCCGCCCCGGCTTCGCCCGTGCAAAGCGGGGGTGGGTTATACATATAAACCTTCCCCTTGAATCACTCTATCTATTAAAAAAACCGCTTCAAAATCTGTTGCGTAGTTTTAAAGATTTATGCATACATAGGGACGGACAGAAGAATGCGACTTTGTTTTATACTATGTAGTGATATAGGAATTTTAGCTACTAAGCAGTGAACTACTTTATGTTTTATCATTCTATGTAAACTAGTGGTCGCTCAGCAGTGGATATTCAACCTTATTTAATTTAAATATGCAAAAGTATATGCATGTGTGCGTAAAATACATAGTCGTGTGTGAAATGTTCTTTTTATTGATTTAATGGTTTTTTTATGCATTATTTTAAAACTAGCTGACCCGGCGAACTTTGTTCCGCATTATAAATATTTAAAACAAAAAGAAAGTTGGACATAGGATACCTGAGATTTTATCCCGTCCGTATAAAACCTACTTTAACAAAACGCAACTGACAGCGAAACGTTATGTTGTCTATAGTTTAATATGGCCGAAAATTTGACAATTAGAAATTTTGAATTCGACTTGTTTATATTGTTGTAATTCACATAATATCTTTATAACTTGTAGCCTATGTGTTATTCTGATGTATAAGCTATATTATTGTAAAGTTTCATTAAAATCCATTCAGTAGTTTTTACGTGAAAGAGTAACAAACAAACATCCATCCATCCATCCATCCATCCATACTTACAAACTTTCACGTTTATAATATTAGTAAGAAGTAAGACAATCTAGCATTTTGCACTCCTTCTCTATTTAAACATATAGTTTGGGAAATTTTATACATATTCATCATCATCATCATCATTTCAGCCAAAAGACGTCCACTGCTGGACATAGGCCTCCCCCAAGGATTTCCACAAAGGCCGGTCCTGGGCCGCCCGCATCCACTGCTTTCCGGCGATCTTAACCAGGTCGTCGGTCCACCGTGTGGGAGGCCTACCAGCACTGCGACTTTTCTGCCCCATCGGGCGTCGGTCCTGCGAGCTATGTGCCCTGCCCACTGCCACTTAAGTTTGACAATCCGGTGGGCTATGTCGGTGACCCTGGTTTTCCTGCGTATCTCCTCATTTCTGATTCGATCTCCCAGGGAAACTCCGAGCATAGCCCTCTCCATTGCCCTTTGGGTGACTTTGAGCCTTCTGATGGAGCCCATAGTGATATGGTAAAAAGGGGTACAAAGATTTTGCATGTGAAGCAAAAACTTAATAATTTTATATTAAGGCACCTGACACCTGATAAACATTTTAGATTCGTTTTTAAAACCTTGAACACATGATGGGATCATTTAAACTTCCTTGCAAATAAATTCAAAACTTTGCAAACAGGAAAAGCTTGTCCATCAGATAAGAATAGTAATTAGAGAACAGCCCATTATCTCATTCATAAAATACAAACTATTCAAAACCTCATGAATACATTCACAATACATTATATTTTTATCTAGTTGATCTTTTGATGAGTAATATCATATATTTTGTTAATTTTAATTTTTGTAAACTGGTTTTCCATCCACTCGGCATTTAGAGGTCTGGTTGAAAACCAGCGCCAGGCCCGTCTGGCTTATGCTGAACCAGCGCCATTTCAGCGCAATCTAGATTAGAGTTTAAGTAATTATAGTTATTGTGTAGTAGTGTATTTAAGATTGCGCCGAATAAATTATTTTTCTTTCTTTCTTCTTTTAAAATGTGTTGAATACATTTAGACACATAGTATGCTAATCAAATATAATATGTTTAGGAATTGGCTCTGTCTTATTTTTTTTGGACAGTAATGATGACTGGCTTGTGTACCAATAATGGTCATCAATACAATACATTATACTACTATTCAGCCCATAGCTCCAGCCCATTCATAAATGACCCACTGACTGACTCACTCCAAATTCCAGGTTCTTATTTCATGGTTGGCACAAAGGGTTTGTATCAAGTTTTCCTTATCTTCTTTTTATAAATAATCTTAAATAATAGGTATTTTTAAATAGATGCCCCTTGTAAACAGATTTAAGTTGCTTACCTGAAATCTTGTAGCAGATGGTTGATCTTTGAACCTGGAAGGTTTCTCTACATCACGAAAACTACTCTTCGTGAGCGGAGAACTATGCTCTAGCATGTTTGCATTGGTAACATCAGCCAGGAGCTTATCTTTCTCACTCGCTTCTTTTCGGAACTGCAAACCCGCTTCTACATCTTCAGACCGAGCTGGCAGCTCACTAGGATATTGTATGTTTCCATTTGTAGCTGCCATAGACTTGGCGGAACTTATTTTTCTAAATCGGCCAATAATGACATCTTCTTCATCATCCACCGGTAAGTTCGGTTTATCCGGCGCCCGTGCGCTTGTGTGAGCTTCTGGCTTCACAGGACTTAGCTCTATATCCTTTTGTGGTGAACCCATATCGTCAAAAAGTTAATCGAATGGATAAATTAACGCGGCACTTCAAACTAACGCATTATTTTTAACCGCAGCTATGCCAAATTGTAAGGATAAAGTGCTTATCTACCGCAGGAACTGAATGTTAATATTTTTAATGCTTTATAGACATAAATCTATACAGCTCTAATTCATAAATGTTGTAGATGTAAATTTCGATTACACGTTAACGTGAAACACAACCCACAACGAACGCTGTTTTTTGACAACTGGTCGGCCGTCCGTCAGCACTCAGCAGGGTTGCCAACCCCAGCATAGAGCTAAACTCAAAGAGTAGAACTGTAAATATCAAATTATAAAGCAGTAAATCTACAGCTTAATCTTTTGATTATTTTATGATGGTAGGCAATATAATATATTTTAGAGTGTGCACTGTAGAAAACTGTAAATATCAAATTAAAAGGAAGTAAATCTACAGCTTAATCTTTTTATTATTTTATGATGGTAGGCAATATAATATATTTTAGAGTGGGAATTAAACCTATTCTACACGGTTGGGTCCAACCACCAACAGAGGTCACCTTGGTTGTTCCAACCAAAGTTGGTTTTCAATCTACACGATGTGTAGTTGAGACAACTCGTCAGCAGTGTTGCCAACTTAGTGGTATTTTCCACTAAAACTCGTGGTTTCGACTCCCCTTTTAGTGGCGAAATATTGCTTTTAGTGGCTGGTGGATTTTTCTAGCGGTTTAGTAGATTCAGTTTCAATTATAATGAATGATAATTATCTATGTTAAACTCACCCAAATCTAGAAATCTTCTCGCCATACTAAAATGCTCAAACTCAAAAGGAACTTTATTTACGTAGGTTTCATCACAAAACTCTTATAAATCGTCATATTTATAAACACCATTATCATCTTACGGCCCCTGTCCCACACTAGGTGGTAGTCTCCACACACACCTATCAGTCGTCATACCTACATTCACATTTCCATAATACGGTTCAAAAGATGCTTTTCGGACAGATTTAGAACTTGTATAATAATAGTTGCTTTGTACTATGTTTAATATGTAACTTTACGACATGATGTGTCAACATTATTAGGGGTTCCAACCTAGGATAGATTCGTTTATTAGATATTAAGTTTAGTTATTAACTGTTACCTGTTTTGTTGTCCAAAAAATTAAAATAAATAATAATTACTAAAAATTCGATCATTCGACTCCTAAGCCACTTAAATATATAATTTTACTTCATTTTATTTTCAGGAGTATTATAATATTAATTTACAATTATGCTTCTTAATAATGGTATACCTACGGGATTCCGTCCGCTGTTCTTTCTACGTTCATGATCAGTTGAATTATATTTATAAAGATACAGATAAATCTGTTTATATGGCAACACTGGCCGCAACTACGCACGGTCGCAGGCCAACAAGCATCCACACGGTCGCTCTTCAACCCAATGTCCTCTATTGGTCCTTGGTAGTGAGGGATGCGCTCACGATCAAGGTGGTTGGAAGACCACTCGGTTGGTCAACCAAATATTGACATCAACCAACTTCTACACGGTTGCTTTTTGCTCCAACTCAACCAAGGTGACCTCTGTTGGTGGTTGGACCCAACCGTGTAGAATAGGTTTTAAAAACAAGAAAAATCATGTGATTATCAAAGTTTTAAATAAAGTTACATAGCAAAAGATTCAGAAGTCATAACGATACATTATATAATTTTGATTGATTTTTTAATGGTCATTTTGACACTTTAAATTCAAAACAAATGTTTAATTTCTGACTTTTGTGCAAGGTACCTTTTATTGTGGTCATAGATTTTCTGAAGCTGACTTAGGGCACGGACTACTACGTAGCAAATAAAAAATATGTTCAGATAGCATCTTAATAAAAAATCTGTAGATTTCGAGGCCTAAACTAAAAACTGAGAGAATTTCCAAAAACCTGTAGATCTACAGTTAAAACTGTAGAGTTGGCTACACTCTCCGTCAGTCAAGTCAACTTTTGGCCGAGCCGGCCAACAGTGTTACCAGAATATTTTTTTCTCGAAACGCCTTGTTGCTGCGCGCTTGTAGCCCCGCGGCCTGGGGGAGTCATGGCACACAGGTAGTTAAGGAGGGAAAGGTGAAATAAATTAATGAGCTTATTATTGCTTTTATATTTATTAAATTCGTACTATTTATGAACAATAGTTTATTTTAAACGGAAACGGAAAAAAATATGTTGGTTTAAAAATTGGATAGCGAGAAGAAACAATTTTGGAGCAAAGAAACAACTTAATATTATCGGCAGCACCATATTTAAACGATTATTGTGTCATTTTTAAGAACAATAACCTAGTAATTACTAAACTCGAATGATCAAAACTCGCACTCAAAACGGTTCAAACCGATTTGTACGATACTCGTATGAACTTGAAGAAATGTCATACTAGATCGAGTCGAGTTTCTCGTAAGCAAGAAACTTCCTATAAAATGTCGCTGTGTAAACAGACTTAGGAAATTATCGCCTAGCGATATGTCACATTCGAATCTCGTATGACATAATCGTAGGCGAGAATTTATTTCTTGCCTGTGTGTAAACATTTTGATGCGATAATGTTATGGCGATTATTGCTTGCGATACTAGCATACGATTCTCGCACCGTATGGTACGAGAAACTATCCCCGTCTAAATGGGCCTTAAAAGGTACCTTGCACAAAAAGTCAGAAATTAAACATTTCTTTTGAATTTAACGTGTCAAAATGACTATCAAAAAGATCAATCAAAATTATTAACGGAAAATTATGAAAATAGAAAGAAGATTTGCAAATTGAAAATGAGATAGTAGCTAGTGATATTAACTAACGTGTATCATCAGCAGCATAGGATCAGCTGCTGATCAGCTACTATTTGTATGTTATACTATTGTTGTGGATGAACTATTCTAAGCTGATAATAATAATATTAAAATTATATATAACACTAAACGTAACACGCACACGACATTTTTACGTAAAAGTAAAACAGCAACTCCTTTTGAATTTTCATCTTTTATACATTAAGTGTTTTCCACTAATTCAAATCTGTGACTCTTATGGTGCGTTCCACTTGGCACTCACAACGACCACGCTCACGACCACGGTTTTCGCCGTTCCACTTGGTTCTGGGCGTCACAAATAGTCACAATCGTTTACTCAAGTGGAATGGATTTTGGAGCGTTTTGGGCGTTCATTTAAATAATAAAAATGGCGCGTCTAAAATAAAAATACTAAACAAAAGGTTGATGAGGTTATATTACAATTTGTAAGTGGTATTAATAAGTTCCATTATATATTGGTTAAGAGATTTATTAAAAAAAAAAGTATACACTTTAATTTTCAGGGAGTATTTAACTAATTTATGATCGTATTTAATAAAAATGCCTATATCGGCAGCAGTTTGAAATTAGTTGGTGCGTCAAAATAAAAGTATTATAATAGTTCGTCCAGCTCAGATGAAGAAAGAAATAGAATTTTACAAATCTTTGATCGTGAGAAACGAAAAGTTTGACCACATAATATTGATTTGATAATGTCTTGTCCGATCTTGTTCGGTACAATAGAACGATATTGTTATTGTGGCCATGTTTCTGCTTTTAGTTTTTAAAATTGGCGCTCTAATTCTCAAAATGCTCACAACGACCCACCTTTTGAGATGGGGCGTCGTGAGCTTGGCGTGAGCATAAGTAATGACGTCATCAATGACGTTTTCGCCGCGACCACAACGATCGTGGCCATGTGGAACGCCTGAATGAGCATTTTAGGCGTTGTGAACGCCAAATGGAACGTACCCTAATGTCAATTTTATTTTTTACAATTTGGTAGACACATGAATATCTGGGGTAATGAATTTTAGCAGATAAAGCTGCTAAAACCGTGATAATATCTAAAGCCTTGCAGACTTTTATACTCCTCTATTTTAGCCTAGGATCTTGTGCACTGAGCTAAAATAGACAGACTATTGGCCAAGTCTTGGCCAAAGACATGGAAACTTTGTGGTCAGTAACTATCAAAGAAAAGGGTAGCAAGTATGCATCTATCCAACCATTGATCAACTCGAAGCCCTAGATTCACAAATTAAAAAAGCTTCTTAGACAGCCACCTCTGTAATATGCAGAATTCGTATTGGTCATTGTGGTACTCCAGTATTCTTACACAAAATTAGGGCCCGCTCGTGACCATTCGCTATGCGAATGTGGTCTGGACGAGGGTTCCCTTGACCACATCTTATATAGCAGGTTAAAAAGAGCATATAATCCAAATCCACCATCCTGTAAATGTCCGTCACCTTCTTTCTTTTTTTATGTGACAACTTCTAAAGCGGCATTGAGCACGTTTCTTGGGAAGACACCGTTACGAGACGCAGCGCGAACCCGTACTTAAAAGCTAAGCATGTACATAATATCAGACCGCGAACGCGCTTCTTAAAAATATATCATTTAATCGATATTCATTTATTTTATGTTATATATTAATTAAATTATATTATGAATTAAATATTATACATATTAAATTTATATTTGATTCATTAGCGCAATTCTCAAAATTTATTGTCGCTGTTTTATTTGGTATTGATATAGCTGTGGTTATTTTTTTTTAGTTGCCGCGTTTTTTAGTTTTTACTTCTGCCATCACTACCGTAGTGCAATCCGTTGTTTGTTTCCATATTCCCGATATTATAAAGTGCCTTTACTATATTTATAACAATTAACAAAATCAAACTATATCACATTGCATTAGAATAAATATCCTATTCATTCCAGATTAATCTATATCTATACTATCCCTTACTAACTTCAGCGTTTTATGTTTGTTTCAGACCCAAAAAACGTTTAAACAACTATATTGAACCATCGCCGTTAACCATAACCATGCGTAGTCACACGACACTGATAAAAGTTGCCGAGAACATCGGTAGATTGCCATAAACAAAGAAAAGGCTAAAAAATATCTTCCAAGTTCCAATAGAGAAGAGAGGCCAATCCAATCACATATTGTTATTGCCCATGGCCATACATAAGGTTTGGTATTTATTGGCTTGGCAGGTCGCGCCCAGTACACACTACACGCTATTTGTCAATAACTAATTTCTCAGAATAGATAGTTATCGTAACAGTGAAAACCGGATTTTCGTTTACGGCTTAATAAAATAACATAACTATTACGCCCATCTCTATTTCTGACTCGCTATCAGCTATCACATCCCATCACATCGCGCAAGAAAAACTTAAAAATAATATTTTGGTTGAGTTGAGAGGTGGTACTGTCTCAAATGTATTTCATATTACAACCATACAAAATAATTATATAATATGGGATTTAAGGACGGTCGCTTAATACTTGACAGCCATAATGGTGTTTATTCCGCCGGCCAAACAGTGTTCGGGCGAATAGTTTTTGATCAAGGAAAAGACAAAAATATTCATGGTAAGCGTTTTTTTTAATGCATGCAGACAATGATGTTAGAAGTAAAAAGCTGTAGATGGGTTATAAGCGGTCAGCAAGCGGCACGTTAAAAGTAGGCTAATTAGCAAACCTGACCTCAGTGTTGCGTCGCTGGCGTCAACAAATGCACGTCAAGAGCCGTGTGTAAAAAGTGCTTTAAAACAATTGAAAATGCCGTCGTGTGTTATGAGATATTGCACAAACTACTCTAACAAAACTTCTAAAATCCAAGAAATCACTTATCATTCGTAACTATCACTATTTCCGTAATATAATTAATATTTTTTACAAATTAAAAATGTTATTCGTAAAATATGGCGGTAAAAAACAATGAGTGGAACAAAAGTATCCTCATTACCAAGTGCAAAAGAGATAGATGTCATTACGCATCACAGACTGTAGAGAAATATTGTTTCTAGTGCTATTGTTTGTAGTGACGACGCATCACAACAAATTATATTTGTCTCTATTTAGCACGTGATTATTAAATCATACCATCCTACTGTCACGACTTATCTAAAGCAGTGTGCATATTGCATATTAAGTTAACTATGTGTGCGTTGGCTTGCCATTTTATTTATTTATTTACTCTTACTATTACTTAAGAATTTATTTATTTACTCTTTATTGCACACCATGTAACAATTACAGAGTGAGAGGATTATGCCTATGTAAAGAAGTGTTATATTTATTTTAATTATTGATCTAAGTACAATCATAGAAAAAAGCAAAATAACATTTTAGGATACAAGTACAAAACTACAAAGGTACTACTTATTTCTTAAAATATCTCTTCCATTAGACCTGCAAAAGGAGATTTAAAAGATATGGACAATATGATGGACGAGTTTCTTAATACCATAATATTCTTGATGTTGAAAGGACTTTGTAGGCACTGCATTTTACAGCAAGCTTTTTCTTTGTAAAATAAAACCACTGCCATAAGGTGAATGTCCCAGGGTAGCCCGCGAAATTCAAATTTTCTTACTTTTTTGCAATTTGCAGGTCAGTGCTAGGTTGTATGATGATGAACATTTGATTCGCGGCTGTAAGACGTCTGTAGTTACGTCTGTAGTCTGTAGTTATAATATAATAAATTTGAATTTCACGGGCTACCCTGGAACATTCACCTTAAGTATAACCAACACTATGTATAATCTATGTTTATAAACAAGTAACTCACACACACAAATGACATCCAAACTTTGCAAGTGCATCTGGTTTAATCCAACCCAGCAGTTATAAGCATGAAAACACTGAAGGAGAGTGAAGAGTATAAAGTGTTGATAAATGTATATTATATTTGTATTTTTAATTCAAACACTTATTTTCTTCTCTGATTTATTTATAGCCGCTCTGTTACTTGTGTATGTACAATTTATTTTTTATTTGTTTTATCATTCTACAGACTGATTAGTAAAGCTAAATAGCACCTAGGTATTTCCATTACAATATTAGCAGCTATACAGAAATTGATATAATGCAAAATGGATTTATAATTTATTAGATCTTTTTTTAACCCCCGACGCAAAAAGAGGGGTGTTATAAGTTTCACGTGTCTGTCTGTCTGTCGGTCTGTCTGTCTGTGGCACCGTCGCTCGCGAACGGATGAAGCGATTTCAATAAAGTTTGTTTTGTATGAAAGGTGAGTTACGGGCGAGTGTTCTTAGACATGTTCGATGAAAATCGGGTGAGCCGTTTAAAAGTTATGAGGGGTGAAAGTGGGGAAGAATAACCGAATGTCTGCAAATATAATGTAGTGGGGTCTCAAATGAAAGCGCATCACGTGCAATTTAACAAAATCTACATTATAATAAGTATGTACCTATCATCATCATTTCAGCCAAAAGACGTCCACTGCTGGACATAGGCCTCCCCCAAGGATTTCCACAAAGGCCGGTCCTGGGCCGCCCGCATCCACTGCTTTCCGGCGATCTTAACCAGGTCTTCGGTCCACCGTGTGGGAGGCCTACCAGCACTGCGCCTTCCGGAACGCGGTCGCCACTCGAGGACTTTTCTGCCCCATCAAAATCAAAATCAAAATGTTTTTTATTCGAATAAATTCTTACGAATGCTTTCAAATAGTCAAAAAAAAAAAAGTATTAAATTTAAGAGAAATATAAAAAAAACTAATCATCTAGTTTTTACCACCGGTTCGGAACGCCATTCCACAGAGAAGAGCCGGCAAGAAACTCTGTGGTTGCTCTTTTAAATAAAAGGATTACAATGATGGTGGTACAAACAAGTCTTACAGATTTGTGAAAGCAATAACACGCATAATCATGTAGCCTATTAAAAATTTAATATAAAAAACAGTGAAATTACACACAAATTACATGGTGCGTGCTGAAACTGCACTCACATACTGTTTACAAACTTCACTAATAAAATGGCTGAAAGATCAGAGCTAGACCATAACACAGCCGACGTTACTCCCATGCGTCACTATCTGATAGATAATCATTAACTTGATAGTACGCTTTTTTAATTAGACGGGACTTAATGTAACCTTTAAATTTCTCGAACGACCAATCCAAGACAGTTTCCGGTAATTTATTGAACAGGCGAATTCCGAGACCTACAAAAGAACCATGTGCTTTTTGTAGCCGGTGGAATGGTGTAACTAGCTTACGCCTATTTCTGGTCTGGATATTGGAGGACGATACGTCACTATTTTTTTTAAAACTATTATAATTTTGTTTAACAAAAATGAGATTTGAGAAAATGTACTGTGACGCTACAGTTAAACGGACGTCGGTCCTGCGAGCTATGTGCCCTGCCCACTGCCACTTAAGTTTGACAATCCGGTGGGCTATGTCGGTGACCCTGGTTTGCCTGCGTATCTCCTCATTTCTGATTCGATCTCGCAGGGAAACTCCGAGCATAGCCCTCTCCATTGCCCTTTGGGTGACTTTGTTTTCAAGGTTCTGGACTGGAAAGGGCTGGGCATTAACGTGAACGGCGAGTACATCACTCACCTTCGATTCGCTGACGACATAGTCGTAATGGCTGAGACCATGGAAGGCCTCACTACGATGCTCGATGGCCTCTGTGGAGCCTCCGAACGAGTCGGCCTTAAGATGAACATGGAGAAGACGAAGATCATGTCTAATATCCATGTTCAAGCCACTCCTGTTAACATCGGAGGTTCTACCCTCGAAGTTATTGACCATTACATTTACCTGGGACACACCACACTGTCCAGTTAGGTAAGTCCAACTTCGAGGAAGAGGTCAATCGTCGGATCCAACTCGGCTGGGCAGCGTTCGGGAAGCTGCGAAAGATCTTCTCGTCCACAATACCGCAGTGTCTGAAGACAAAAGTCTTCAACCAATGTGTGTTGCCAGTGATGACATATGGAACTGAGACATGGTCGCTCACTATGGGCTCCATCAGAAGGCTCAAATGTACCTATAAAAAGTATAAAATAAAAATTAAATTAAAAAATTAAATAAACCCCCGATACAATAACCTTTAAAAAGTAAAAAATAAAATTAAATACTTCGCGTTGGGGGACCAGGGGTCAGGTAATAAATAAGTGGGAGTGGTCCCCCAACGCGAAAATTTTTTTTTTTTTACCTTTTTAAAGGTTATTGTGTCGGGGGTTTATTTAAATTTTTTATTTAATTTTTATTATTTATTTCACATAAACAACAACTAATATTATAATATTAAAAACTTTGTCTAAAACTAGTAAAAGAAACAACTTTAAATAATATAATTAAAATTTCAAACAATTACAATTTGAAATTTGTTATTATAGCACTCGATCATTACCTTATACTAGTGTGTATATATTGAGGATAGTGGTGTGTGTGACCTTGTAAACATGAGTTTTAGGCATATGGCAATTAAGAGGCATATATTATTAATTACCAACTGTAAATGTCTGCCTAATGCACTGACAAGCACAATTTAGATACAGTAACCTACACAGCATTTGAAGGATTTTTATAAAATACATTCATAATAATAATCACTCATCTTTTCGTAGGGGTCGGCAGAGACCACTTCTTTCCACTTGCTACAATCCTTACATACTTGTTTCGGTTCGTCCACTTTCATTATCATACATGCTTTTCGGTTGAGTGTACTCTTGACCTGGCCTTATTTCAAGACGTCCCTGACTTGGTCTCGAAACGTCCGCCTAGGTATACCCCACTTCTTCACACATCCAACACTTTCATTCACACTCGCCTTAAACACTTTTTTCGTCAATCGTTCTTCATTCATTCTCGCGTCATGGCGAAACCATCTCAGCATACCTTTCTCCATTTTTGTATCTACACCTTCTTTCAGACCACAATGTTTCTCTATCTCACTATTTCTTATCCTGTCACTCGGTTTAACTACTATCATACTTCTTAACACTCTCATCTCAACTGAATTTATTCTGCTTTCATGTTTCTTTTGCAATACTCAATTTTCACTTCCATACATGAGTGTCGGAACCAACCTCATACACAGCCAGACGAGCCTTGTTGGACACCTTCCGATTGTTCATGAAGGAGTGCAAAGCTCTATTCACCATGTTTCCTGCATTCACTTGTCTTTCATTAGCACTCTCACACTTTCCATCACTTGTAAACTTTGAACGCAGATACACAAACTTATTCACCTGTTCAGCTTGTTCATCTCCAATCACGTCACAGCCTCATCTCTTTTAAACACACCATCATTATCGTCTTCTTTACATTCATCTTCATTCCCTTTCTAACAAAAGCTCCACTCATAGCAGTTACCTGCAATTCCTGCAACTCTCCTGCAACTCCTCGGCCGAAGACGCAAGTAATACTTGGTCGTCAGCATAGAGAAAACATTTGACGAGTAACTCATTCATTCTCAACCCACTTTTATTCTCTTTTAAATCTGTCAAGCAATTGTTCATGAACAGATTAAGCAGCCACGGTGACGCTACACATCCCTGTCTAACACCTTTTTAGATATTAAACCATTCAGTGTATGCCCCGTTTATCCTAAGGCGCCGTCCTATTGCCATCGCTCGTGCGATGTCGCGATGCGATTTTCATTGTTGTTGTCGATAGAAACCGATCGCGCGATGAGAAAAGATTTGTCCTATTACGGTCGTACGATGATTACTAATAAATAATTATGACACGGGTCTTAATCGCGGAAATATTTTGAAGGTAAATACCTTATACTGCCTGACGTTTCGGCGTGGGTTACACCAGCCGTGGTCACAGGCTGACTGATGGATGTAGCTCAGCGCCGTCTTCGTGAAGCTCGGGTCTCCATGCCTACCCTCGCTTGCTCTTCACAATTTGCTAGGTTTTGTAAATTGTCGGTATTCGGTAATCAGGCAGTATAAGGTATTTACCTTCAAAATATTTCCGCGATTAAGACCCGTGTCATAATTATTTAAAAAGATTACTAATAATATTGTAAGTTTTATCAATCAATAATAATAATGTAAGTTTTATTAAAATATTTTCTCATGTATGTAGTTCTTGAATTATAATCATCAAACTCATCAATACAACCCTCCAAGCTCATAAAGGTGCAAGAATGACTTTGAGCTTGAAAAAGTTTTTCTTGCACCTTTGAGCTTGGAGGGTTGTATTGATGATTTTGATTATTATAATTCTATAACTACATACGTCTTACAGCCGCGAATAACATTTTAATCAACATACAACCTAGCACTGACCTGCAAATTGCAAAAAACGTACGAAAATTTGAATTTGGCGGGCTACCCTGGAACATTCACCTTAAAACAATTTGGTCGCATCGCATGATCGCACGGCCTTCAATAGGACATTAAGTAGAAATCAGTATGTTTGATCGCACGGTCACACGATGATTTTTTGTCGGACGGACGCATCATTGCGCGAGCGATGGCAATAGGACGGCGCCTTACACAAGCACTAGAATCACTATAAGATTGAAATGCTCCTATGAGGATACAGTCCACGGAAAATGCTGACCACAATTCATTCCTCACCACTACTCACCATTTTTATAAAAGCTATATTTTAATATTTCTTTTTGTGCATCTCAACCCTTGTCATTGTAATTATTTGCAATGGATATGAATTTAAGGAAATACTGTCTATACACAACTGTTCTAATGGTGCCGCCTTTACAATACACAATCAATCCTGATTGTGTCGTAATATGCTATTATAGGGAAATATGAGACTATCCACCTACTGCAGAAAGAAAACTTACTAACTATACAAACCCTGTTCCACCTGGAACAGGGTTTGTATTGTAGTGATAGCAAGCTAGCAAGTGATTGCAGATAAGTTTGATAGGTGATAGCAAGCCCAAAACTGTGTGTGTCTTTTCTTTTATGGGTTGAAATGGTATTGGACTCTAATTTGAGAATTTATGGTGACCTTTTTCTATAACATTCGTGTGGTGACGTATTTAGCATATTCAATGTCACAATCGCTTCCCATTCTGATGTGTTGAAAGAGCTGGCTAAAGGAAATTACATGGTAGAAAACATTACCACAATAGAAGGAAAATTTAAAACTGGCCAGCGAGGCACAGTAAGCTAATTTACCCCCTGTAATTTGAGGAGGTCCGTCTCAGCAGTGGGTCTCTTACGGGCGGAAAAACCCAGCGTATGCGTGGATCTATTCACATTTATCTAATAGTCTCATTCAACATCATATATTATCACATATATTTATATAGATCTTACGGTTATTTACGTAATTTAATATTGTATCCAGGTATATATGTGAGTATCAAGGGGTATTGTAACGTGCACTGGACTTCAGAGCGTTCTAGGCAAGTTCAGGACCGTAGGGAAATGTATACAGTAACCCACGAATCATACGAGGAGTACTTACACAAAAAGAAGTACGTGTTTGGAAACGAGAGTGGTAAGTTTACAATAATACACTTACTGCCTCTTCTTCGTAATGTACCCCGGAACCTTGAGCTCTTTAACATCATCATAAATACATGAGTGCTTTCCATTTGCCACTGTTTCGGAAAACAGAAAGGGCCGGCAAGAAACTGTGTAGCTGCCTTTTCAATATCAATAGAAATTTAAAGTCTCTCGTATTAGCTGACCCCGGGCGCCGAAGCGAGAGTTTGGGCTGCAACCGGGATACAAGGCTAAGATGATGATGATTTAGAGTCTCTATCCGGAATATCCTCACTGCAAAGTTTCAGTGCTGTGCTAATAAAATTAAAGAAATAAGCACAGAAACCCCTATAAGGTTTAAGCTTGTAGGATAATATATGTATGTAGCTTCAAATTCTATTTTTTTTATAAATTAATTAAAATGATTTTAATATTTCGCTTTCAGGCGAATACCATTTGAACCCCGGCCATCATGAGTTCACTTTCGACTTTCACATTCCCGGCAATTGTCCTTCCTCGTTTGAAGGCTCCGACGGTCATATACGGTACAGGATCACGGCTGTTATGAATACTTCTGGGTTTTTGTCATCCAATAAGGAGAAGACAGCGGCTGTGACAGTAATGGCTCCGACAGATTTGAATATTATACCGTATTGTAAGGTACGTACATGTTTTAGTTTACAGTTTCTTGAGGCAATTTATAATTCAATTTTTTTCTCGTTACGGAAGTATACTAATATAATACATCTGGAACTTATTTAGTTTTCACCTTCATATTTAGGTATTCGGTAATTGCCTAATTCTCATTACTAGTGGTCGCCCAGAACTGAAATTTCGAAAAAATATTCGCGCGTATTGTAAACGCGAAAGTTGGTAAGAATGAATAGTTATTTGTTACTCTTTCACGTAAAACTACTGAATGGATTTTTATGAATCTTTACAATAATATAGCTTACACATCAGAATAAACACATATGCTATTATTTTTAAAGATACAGTGTGAATTATCCAACATATAATCACGATGATTATCAAATAAGGAGGAAAAAAGTGTCATCTGCGAGCTATTGTGGCGTGGACCGCACAAACTTTTGGAGTTACACGTATGTTATGTATACTGGAAATGTTTATCTTGAACAGCCCTAGAAAAAAAATAGTGGACAATATTCAAATTCAAAACTCATTTAATCAAGTTGGCTCATTAGAGCTCTTTTGACAAGTCAAACAACAAAATAATATTTAGTTTAAAATTTACCATCTACCACCGGTTCGGAATGCAGTTCACAGAGAAGAGCCGGCAAGAAACTCTGTAGTTGCTCTTTTTAGATCGCTATTTTTAGGTACAAGGCCGTGATAAGACAGTTTGTGAGAGCAAACGCGCGCAATAGTCGCAAAGGGCCAAACATCAGCCAGATCTAATCAACAATACTAACCTTGTAACGCCCGAGCCAACTGACCCCCAGCAACGGCACCTGTTCACAAGCATGACGCATGCGGCAGCCATCGCTCTCCTCAACCATATTGCAGGGAAGAGAACGACCCGTCGCATAAAAATTGATAATTTATTTCTAACGCACATTTGGTAGTAAGAAATTGATCCGTATATCAAAATAAATACTTTTATCGCATCTGGTACTTAAAGTAGAGAAATTTTGTCCTTTGCACTGCATAAGTTGGACTAATATTTGAATAGATAAGACGATAAACAACCGAGTGCGATAATATTATGGTGCGCTCCGGTAACGGGCGAAATGCACGGGTGCGTCATCGACTGCGGATGGGCGGGGTGGGGAATGCGAATTTTCAAGCCACTAGCGATTGGTTGAGTACACACTGTACTTAAGTAATGTAATAGAAAGGATTTTGTGATTAGGAGACACGTATAAAAAATACTTCACTATTATTTTGATGATTACATCGGTATGTTACTTATCTGAATACATAACAGTTACAGGTAGGTACAATAAACGAGTTAGGGTTTTTATTTTGATTAAGTAGATACTTAGGTTGGTATTTGATTGTTATGTTATTTTCAGTAATTGTTATTGGAATTTTTAGTTTGCTGAATTTGTTGTCGTCTCGTAGTTTAAAAATATCCAACAATCCATGTTATCCTTTTATATTATTGGGGTACAAATATATTGCAGGAAGCCAAAACGCTAGCCGTTTTGGCTTCCTGCAATATATTTTTCAACCGCTTATAGAGTATTCTATTATAAATAAATTAATAAATAAATATCCTTGGACATTAATATATATATAATAGTATATAGTTCTATGAGTTTACACCCGTGTGTTCATCTCGGCTTTGCATATAGTCTATGTTACTCCGGGATAATATAGAATCCCAACGGAGAAAGATTTTTTTTAAATCAGTGCAGTAAATTTTAATTTTATTCGTTACAAACAAAGGTTGTCTGGAAGTGATCGCCTTGTGCGATAAGACAGCCCATTGAACATTTCATTTTTGTATTTGTCCGATGCTATGTTAACCCTTATAATATTGGTGTACAATAAATAGTATTCATAAACGACTTATGAAGACTAGTCTTAAAATCTTTTGTCTTTGTAATACATGTTAGTTTAGGTATTATTGTTGATTTCGACATTACTATTAGGTATTCGGACATGCGTGGATGGAACATTTGTCAAAAATGTCCAGTGTGGCGGATTTACAGATTTGCCGCCCATAGGTTTTTTATGCCGCCTCTACAGTTCTTGAGACGACCTTTTTTTTTAGACACGCGCTTTGATGTTTCGACCTTTTTTCAGAAGTCCACTCTTTTTGACTACCATTTTTTTAGACGTCCACATGTCCTACAATGAAGCGATTTGAAAATCTGTTTATAAATGTATCATACATGCGGTATCATACATACAAAAAAATATAGTCTAATTCAGAACTTCCTCCTATTTGAATCCGGTTAAAGATAACAATTATGAGTGGCGCACATTATTGCCGCATACGAATAGCGAACACGAATGTGCATGTGATATGCCAGCATGATATTATGTAGCTAGTAGTATATATAAATGAATTAGCTATTTTTTATTACTCATACAGTAGTAAAAGAATATCATAAAGTTACAAGACTGCATTCGATATTTCTGGCAAATGCCCAATCGGCTGACGAAAGATTAGAATATGCGTTAGTCTAAATCAACCAAGGTCGCCTGATTTCCATTCACCATTGTAATAGATGTCTCTGCACTTATCTCGCGTATTCAGGAAGTGTCGGGTAGGCCGAGACATTCAATGGCATTCCGAATACCTAATAGGAATGGTGTTCTTGTCAAAATCACTATCAATATCTATACTAAAACTAGCTGACCGGGCAGACGTTGTCCTGCATGATATTTGTTTACCGACTGCAGCGCCATCTGTCGGGCTGATTTGTGAATCTAAACCATCCTCGGTGCCACCCAAACGCATACAAAAAATTTCATTCAAATCGGTCCAGCCGTTTAGGAGGAGTTCAGTCACATACACACGCACACAAGAAATATATATAATAAGATTACAGAATACAAATTACTAGAATATTACAATATTATTAGAATACAATCAACCCCTGCAGAGTTAATACCTGTGTGTAATACCTTTTTAGAATCCCTATTGAATGCGCCAAAACTTTTAATACAGGGTCACTTTTCAGTGGAGTATTTCTTTTTCACAGTGAGGTTTGAAGTAAGTATGTTTAAGTATACAAAGTTCTGATTGATTTGGTTTTTTTTTCGTAATATTTAATATTATCTTCAACGCACCAAATAAACTACCATAAATAGCATGTCTAATGCAAGGACTCGTCAGTACCAATCTAGTGAAAATTATAAAAAAGATACAGGATGTAGATTTTTTCGAATTTTAATAAGAATTAGTAAATTTTCTCATAAAAACACAAAATAAATTATAACTCTGCAGGGGTTGTCGTTAAGGACCATCCGTAGAACAATTTGTTGCAGCTGATGGCCCCATCTAACCCCTAGTTGCATTTGTTCCACGACTCTTTGGCCACCCTGTATAATGTCACTAAGCAAAAATTCATTCCTACATATCCAGCCATTTGTAAATTTTATGTTCAAGTATTCAATACCGTTTTATTTCCAGTGCTACTCCGTGTGGTGACGGATTTAGAATGTTTAGTTTCGCCACGCCATTACATCCTGAGGGTGTCGTAAGAGCCAGCAAAAGGAAATGATAAGGCCAAATACCTAGTCGAATGAGAAGGAAAACTTGATACGAAACCCTACGTCAACCCGTCTTGCCAGCGTGGCAGTGTAGGCTAATTGCCCTGCGTGTAGTTGGAGGAAGGCCGACTTAGAGTGTGTCATTTATGGGCTTAGAATTAGTAGTAGTAGTCATTATTGCCATTTGGTGTTAAGCACCCACTCTGTACAGCGCACTAAACAATGTAAATGTATCAATGTTATTCCCGTATTTACAGGAGCCGATCGAATATGAAATACTCCAGTCGTACTGTTGTTGGTGCATGAACGCTGGCTCGTCAGAGATCCAGGTGAAACTGCCAGTAGGCGGTTATTGTCCAGGTCAAATCATACCCGTAGAGGTCAGCTGCAGAAACAACAGCAGTGTCGAGATTGAAGAGATCAACTTTTCCATAAGAAAGGTATGTTAAGTATGTATACAAGTTGTATTTTTTTGTATGACGTCCTGTTGTTTTATCGATCCCAGGTATGTCTTTGTTCGAGCCAGTGATGAATTTTCTTTGGACTACTACCAGTATTTCCATGGAACGATTGCTATCTATCCTCCAATATATTCATCTTGTGAGATTACCAGTAATAGTTTGAACACACTAGATGTCAGTTTTTACTGGTGTTAATTCGAAAATAAACTTTTAATTAAGATAAATATATTAACATTTTAGTTTGAGAAATAATATAATACTGTTTACGACTTTTTTTAATGGTAAGTATCTATGGTGAACCCCCGTACGCACTAGCTGCTGGCCACTTTTCCAGTTTAATATCCAACCGCCAACGGGGGCTAAGGGTTATCCTTTAATTTGAACCTATAGAGATACTGTGCAAAACCACCATGACCAGAAGAAAATTGGGCTATTGGATTTGTTAAAGTTATTTCCGACGAGATTTTATGAGCAGGTTTAAAAATAATTTTGTCACTGCTCCGGTGACTACTGAACCCATCGATAATAATACTGTTTAATTAATAGAAGAAAAAACTTTATAACAAAAAATGGGGAGATGTGGGAGGCTCTGGCCACCAATGCATCATTCTTCCGTGTCTTGTTTAACTTGCAGATTAAATTTATGTTTAAAATACTTTCTATAAGTCTATACTTCTGTTTATTTTCTTCTATTCTTCCTTATCGCCTAAGGGGCAGACCCCGTTGCACACAAAATTAGTTATTCCAGGTGTAACAAAATACTATGGCCATAACGAAAGGACCGCATACAGTCCGCGCCAATCTTTATGGCCGGTCTGAATGTAGCCGTGGGTACTAACTTGCGCATCGTACATTTCATAACCAATACGAGCGTCACTCACTCCCTCTAACACACGTGTGGCGAGGGCGTTTGCGGGAGAAAAACGGCGCGAGCGGGCGTTAACTCCCTCCCCGCCCCACGTACGTCCCGCTGATACCTGATTTTGTGTTGTGCGCAGCGTAATGCGACTACATTCAAGCCGGCCATAAATATTGGCGCGGACTGTTCTACTGATAAAGGTTTTTTTTTTTAAGGTTTTTATTTTATTAATGATAAATTACTGTTGATGAAAGTGACATAACTTGAAAAATAAGCACAAAGAACTATTGGGACATCATGCAAATTACTAAGGTTTTAGAGTAATACTAATGAATTCCAGTTAATTTGTTATCACAGGAACCTGTTTTGTATAAAAATGTTTGTTCACAAAATCATCGTTTTTGTTACACACAGATAAGTGTCAACAAATATTGGTGTGCCATAAAGAGTGTTGCGTCTCTTGTTATTTCAGGAAGTAACATTCCACGCTGCTTCCGAGCCCGACACGAGGACCAATGATGAGCTGATAACGAAGATCACTAAAGGGCCTGTCTCTGGCAATACTACCAAGAACTGGGTAGTGGATATCGCTGTGCCACACATGGAAGTTCTCAACGTGGACGGCTGCAAGTACATCGACATAAGTTATCAATTCAAGGTAAGATTTAAGACCGCACCCTTCTTTAGCTAAAAACTACTACTCGAAGACCCACTGCTGAGTCGGGTCTCCCCCAGTTACATGGGGGTAATTGCCACGCTGGCTCGATGGGTATCGGCATTGTCATTTCCTTTTGTCGGCATTTACGACACCCTCAGGATAAAATGGGGTGGTGAAACAAAAAATCTATAAATAAATAAATATCCTTGGACATTTCACACAACGCCATCTCGTCCCAAGCTAAGCAACTTAATGCTTGTGTTATGGTAACGATATGGATGATAAACTACTTAAATACATTTTTTTGTAAATGCATACATATTATAGATAGAAAACACCCAGGCCCGGAACAAATACTTGTAGGTCGTACAAATATTTCGTCCGTGCGGGAATCGAACCCGCGACATGCTGCGCAGCAGTCGATCGCTCAACCACTGCTCTAAATCTAAATCGAATAAAATTTTAAATCACAACATAGTATAAAACAAAGTCGCATTCTTCTGTCCGTCCCTATGTATGCATAAATCTTTAAAACTACGCAACGGATTTTGAAGCGGTTTTTTTTAATAGATAGAGTGATTCAAGGGGAATGTTTTTATGTATAACCCACCCCCGCTTTGCACGGGCGAAGCCGGGGCGGGCCACTAGTCCATTCATATAACAAAATGATTTAGATACGTTTAGTGGTGCCCCAAGCTCTCCGGGGCGGCCCTCCGTCTACGCGGGCTTAATACGAAATCTTGTGCCAACTCCTTGGCCAGTGTGGCACAGTAGGTTAATTCATCTAATGGCTAATTCAGCTCAATTCAGCAGTGGGTGTTTTATGTGACGAGATCATGATGAAGGTATTATGAATGATATATTTAATTATGTGAGAACTTAGACCAGTATTTTCAATCAAAATTTAAACTCATAAATTACCATTTAAAATTGATTATTTACCATCTACCACCGGTTTGGTTTGCAGCTCTACAGAGTGGTTTGTATAAGGGGAATATTACGAAGAGAGACGTACAGTGAAACGACACAATGCAGGACTAACATTTATTTTCATAGCAGGTAGATTGCGGATTCCGAATCATACAAGTACCCACAATACATATTTGTCACGTACATACCATTCTCCCCCCTTTATCTAGGAACACACTCTTACACTACACTGCCTTAGGTATAACACAATTACATAACAGCAAATATAACATAAACCATCCTTAAAATACTATATCTATTGCTAACTTATACTCAAAAGGATTAACAGTAGTACATAAAAGATTTCGTAATTCTTACATAGTATTACATAAATTAATAAAAAAAAAAACTAATCTATTTCAAAACCAAATCTTTTGATTGGCTGGCGATTACGTTTTGGACGCGATCTTTCCTCGGGACTTGGGATAGGAGGGGTTTGTGAGGCTGGTTGCGATTGCCAGGTTGGCGAGTTCGCAGGCGGCTGCGGTTCGCTCTCGCGTTCCATCTCAGGCCCACCGTTCCCGGTTGGTGTCATTTCCTGACTCGTGTGTCCTTGATTGTTGGGGCTACCTGCATTAGAAATTGGGTAGTCACATACATCGTCAGGTGACCTAGATAAAGAGTTATTTATTTGGAGGTGATCAATGTGTTTTTTAAAGTACTGCTCTTGACATTTAATGTAGTATGTCAATGGCCCTATGCGGTCAGACACTATCCCCTTTTCCCATGTAAATTTATTATTTTTAAATAGTTTGAAGAAAACATTATCTCCGATATTAAATTGTCTTTCAGTATTATTTCTGTAAGACATTTGTTTAATCTGCTTTTGTTTAACAAAATCGCTAGCGTTCGGTCTAAGTAAATCAAGGGTTGTTCTCATATCCCTGCCTAACAATAACTGTGCTGGAGTTCTCCCCGTAATACAGTGCGGGGTTGATCTATACACAAAAAGAAATTTATCTATTGCCATATCTAAGTCGATATTTTCATGCACAGCTTTCTTGGCAGCTGTTTTCACTATTTTGACTGCATTCTCTGCAGCTCCGTTACTACTGGGCTTATAAGGCGTCGTAGTTATGTGTTGTACCCCAAATTTCCCTAAAAACTCTTTAAATTCCTTACTATTAAACGGCGGACCGTTATCGGATGCCAATTCGTGGGGTAGACCAAAATGCCCAAACAAATTAAACAATTTGTTTTTTGTTGCATTCGCCGATGTGCCTGGAACTCGATACGCCTCGATCCATTTTGAATGCGCGTCTACTACTACTAAAAAATATATGTTAATTCCTGACAACACGAAAAAATCGACATGCAGACGATACCACGGCTCCTGAGGCCACAACCACGGGTGCAGGGGCGCGGCACGAGGCGAGGGGCGCACACGGGCGCACGTGTCGCACGAGCTGCATGTCCGCTCGATGTCGGCGTCTATTCCCGGCCAGTATACGTAACTACGTGCTAAGTTTTTGCATTTTACTATACCTTGATGTGTTTCATGTATCATATTTAAAACGGATTTACGCAGATCCATTGGTATTACGACGCGATGACCGTGTAAGACACAACCCTGTTCTATGCTTAGAGATTGTTTGATTTTAAAATAGTCTTTTAAGTCATCTGATTTACTATATTGCCCGCTGTACATTTTTAAACTTAGGACGCACGGTTGCAATTTACAATTATTAAATAACCTCTGAAATGTCCTGTTTGATATAATACTGACCGCCGATCCCGTATCGCCTTCGAAGTTAATGAGCGTGCCATTAATCCTGACTGGAACTATCCACCGCTCGTCCACCTCTTCGTCGCTGAGCTGGTAGACGGAAGCCGCCTCACAGTCGTCCGACTCGCTCGACGAACCTGTGCTCCGGTTGTCTGTTACACCGTGAATAGGCTTTTGTATACGTAACCGACACACCTTAGCTATGTGGCCTCTTTTGCCACACACAAAACACTCGCTATTGCGGAACGAGCAGCCGTCCGCTTGATGCCGTCCGTCGCAGCGATGGCACCGCCGGCCCGCGCTGCCGCCGCCCGCTGCCCGGCTAATCCTCTTCGGCCGCGTGCGTCCGGCGGGGGCGCGCGCCCCGCTCACCGCGCACACTGGCTCGGGCTCCGCGCGAGCCCGCCCGGCTTCGGCCGTTCCCGAGTCCCGTACTGCCGCTTCCAAGGACAACGCCAGCTCCGTGGCGCGCTTCCAAGTCAGCACATCGTCATTCTCCGTCATAATACGCTGCCTAATACGATCGTTCAAGAGACCGAAAACGAATTGGTCCCGTAGGTTTTCCTTTAAGCTGTCCGGGGATTGAAATTTACACGCCTTGCTAAGTTTTTTGAGTGACACTAGGTATTCACTAATTGTCTGACCGTCGGTTTGTTTGCACGACCTAAATATCATTCTTTCGGCTATAATAGACCGCTTGGGGGACAGATGTTCCTCGACGAGATTGTCTATCACATTTATGGACACGTTCTCTGGATTTTCTGGGTAACACAGATCGATTATTAAGTCCAATGCTTCGGTTCCAACACTCGCCACGAGATATTTGGATTGATCAGCCATCTTGATATCTTGTATGGTGAACCACGCCTTTAATCGAGTCATGTAGGTCGACCATCTATCCACATGCATTTTAAATTCGCGCAATCCACCAATATCGCGTTTTCCTTTATCACACATTTTTGTATGGCTATAACTTCTCCAAACAAGGGTTCTATGATGCTATCGTCGCCAAAATGGTTTGTATAAGGGGAATATTACGAAGAGAGACGTACAGTGAAACGACACAATGCAGGACTAACATTTATTTTCATAGCAGGTAGATTGCGGATTCCGAATCATACAAGTACCCACAATACATATTTGTCACGTACATACCACAGAGAAGAACCGGCAAGAAACTCTGTTGAAGAAATTAATCTAATTTGTGATAAACGCGTATTTCGTAATCATTTTCAATTACAAATTCATTTCGAAAGTAACTCAGTATATTGCAAACCTGTCTAGACTGACTGTCCTGACTAGACCTGTGTAGATGTTTCACTTCCATGTAATATAAACTATTTCTATATATCGCTGGACGATTTTCGTCGTGTGTAACAAACGAAACGAACTTTTTCAAATTAATGTGAATTTAGTTAATAGCTTGAATAGCCATGCTAAGATTATTATTTATTTTTTATTTCAAGGTGTCAACAGAAGTCAGTGGATGTCACGACGGGGAAGTAGAAACGCGGCAAATCATATTCGGCACCGTGCCTTTGATCGGATATACCACACCTGGAGCCCCCTTTGAACAAGTTGCCACTCAAGTCCCCGGAGTCACCAGTTATCCCCCAGGCCCGATCGTCAACCAACCAGTATCTACCTCAAATTACCCTAACGCTAATTTCCCTTACCCCAACGCGAACACACCGTACCCATATCCGAACAATCAAAACACAACTCCTAATATTACTGTTGTCCCACCTTACCCTAACTCCCCCAATACTAACACACCTTACGCTCCCAGCAATCTTCCTTATCCGGGTAATAATTACTCACCCAGAGCCTCACCTCACCAATCGCCGTACCTCCCCAGAAACCAAAACATACCTCCTTATATCAACGATACACCGCCCCAATTCCCCCCATCCCCTAACCTTGCGCCTTATCCTACGGAAAATGTCACTCATGTCAACTCTCATAATCCTACCCCATTCCCCAGCAATCCTAGCCCAGTTCCTAAACAAGGCTCGATCAGAACTGGCAAATTGGGATTTCTAATAGATGGTGAGGAGAGTGCTAAGGCACCGCTTTTGCCTCCAGGAGCTAATATGCCTTTTGTAAGTAAAATGATTACCTTCATCATAAACTTATCCCAAACTTCTGAGCTTGTTTACGTCACGAACTTTCTAGAACGCTCGCATCTTCATACCTAAGTTTTAAAACCTCTAATATTAAATCGACAACAAATTATTTCGACGTCACGGCTTGTTTTACAAACACTGAATATATTATACATTCAAGAACAATATCGACGTAGGAAAACGTAAATGCTGTAAGCCCAAAAAAAAACGTCTTTCATCGTAAGAAATAATACGTCTATTGGTTTTAGTCTCTTAGATTTAAAGTTTTTTTTTTTTAAATACTATATCTTTTTGTCGTTTTTGTACCAAAAACGAATAATTTTGATGTGATGCTTACGTCATTCATATGGTTAGCATAACTTGTAACGCCATTTTAACAGTATGAGTTTCTTTTTAATATTGACGCTTCCATCATTCTCGTGATTCTTCGAACAAACGACAAAGATATTACGTAAGCTTCAGTTTCAAATTGATATGTATAATTTGTTGCAGCCCCAAACTCCGAGCAATCCTTATGTGAACGCCTCAGCTCCTGAGCCTAGCACACCTGACAGTTTAGGTAAGAAAATATGATGTAAAATGACAAATTGTTGGTCTAGGGGTTAGCTATGCCTTTGGATGACGGGTCACCGGTTCGATTCGGCGGTCGGTCTGTGTGTAAACCAAAGGCACTTGTTCTGAGTCTGGGAGTAAAATGTTCAGAACAACGTTTCTCTCTCGACTCCCAACTTGGTAGCACATAACCTAGATAATGTTATGATGGAATCGATAACATAAAAAATGATTCTTACAGTAGCTTAGATAAGCAATTTTATTGTATTAGGACTTGCGTGTGGTGAAATGCCAGCATAGCACTATAGGCTAATCCCCCCCCCTGAATTTGGAGTAGGCTCGATTCAGTACTGGGTAATATATTATTGGCTGATAGGACGACTAATAAATCCATACCCAATAAAACATTATCTTCATATATCAAATGTTATATTTTATATATTATAGTTCAATATATAAAAACCTACTTATCTTTTTAGATAAACCGTCAGAACCATTGGCCAAACCTCAACTTTAAAATGACCTCAATACCAGGTAATCTATAAGATTTTCATCCATATACTGACTCATCAAGCTCCAATCAATCCAGAGACGCACGCGAGCCCCAGTTAGGCTTGTTCTTGCGGTTATGCGGTCCAAATATATCGTACCCGGGCGGGCGCGTCCTCTTTGACGCTCGACCAACTACCGACAGACGGCGGCGGCACGCATTCCCGAAGAGTGTACGCCTAGCTGCAAGTATGGACATGACGTTCCAGGACACGCGTAACTGACTACCGTTACGGTCCTCGCCAATATTTATGGCCACTCTGAATGTAGCCGTGGGTACGAACTTGCGCATCGTACATTTCATAACCAATACGAAAGTAGCTCACTCACACAACACGCGGGGGAAAAGGGCGCGCGCGGGGTGTCCTGCCTCCCCGCCCCGGGTACGTCCCGCTGATACCATCAGTCATCATCATGATAATCAGAGCGGCCATAAAGATTGCCGAGGACTGTACCTATGCCCTATCCGTAGTCCGTACGCAGCTTCACGATATCTCTGGAAGAGTAAGACCCCGTGACTTAAAATTTGGTAGTATTATTTCTTTCGTTGAGTAGAGGTTAGCTAAGAAGCACTTTGCAAAAAGGTGGATCGCGGGGGCGTTAATTAAAATTATTATTTCTTTCGCTTAGCATGTATTTTATGCGGGGGACAGCTATCTTCTTATAATTCTACTATACGTGTGTATGTCACTGAACTCCTCCTAAACGGCTAGACCGTTTTGAATTATATTTTTTGTATGCGTTTGGGTGGCACCGATGATGGTTTAGATTCAAAAATCATAATGTCAAAGTCATGTAAGTGACTAGTGTCTTAATGAGAATAAAGATCATTGAACCGAAATGTCATAATTATTCATTATATAAAATCCGTACAAATCGCGTTAGTCCAGATTCATTATCATTGAAACTTTTAATGGATGTCCAATAAATAATTGTATCCCTCCAGACCTAACAGGAATTCAAGAACTTTTAGGTTATAAGAGTAAGAACTTATTAGACACTTATTAGACAAGATGTTGCCTATTTAAACGTACAAATCTCATAGATTAAGATAAATATAAATCCATAATGTCAATAAAATTGCATTTAGTTTTTAAAACTAAGAACCTGGGGTTTTTGAATGGCTGTCTTTAAATATGATAAAGTTGGAGCAATTCATTGTGCCATAGATTATAAAAATTACCCATTTTCTAATCTACGACTTTACAGGATTTTTATATTGCAAATTTACAATCGTTATTATTCTCTTTAATCTCTAATTATACAATGTAATTATAAGTATACAAAGCATAATAATCTCGAAGTTTTTAAAACCTCTCATAGTTTTATTGTAAAATAACTTTTACGGAATTTGACATGGTTTAATATTTCCTCAAGATTTTAATTAAGCGTTAAATAATAATAAATCTAAAACATTATATTATATAAAATAAAATATATTTAAAATGGTTTAGATATATTTTTTAGTCTTGACGAATTTCGAATTACAAATACAGGGTGTCCCAAAAAATAGTGTCAAGCGGAAGTCCAGAGATGGAGCACCCCTTGGTGTACCTGAATTACCCCCATGTTCTGCGATATTTTCATAGTTTTCATTTTATTTCTTTCAGATTTTTTAATGTTTGGTTTTACACCAATATTTTCATAATTTTGGTCGTTACGAATCTGAATATTTTATGCTTAAAAGTACAAATCAAGAAGATACAGTTAGAGAAAGAAAAAAAATAAAGTCTTCAACTTTAAAAAAATGAAGTTAAGTTGTTTATGTCGAAAATTCAGAAATATTATCATAACACGAAAACTATGAAAAATCGCAGATCATACATGGGGGTAATTCGGGTACCCCAAGGGTTGCTCAATCTCTGGACTTCCGCTAGACACTATTTTTTGGGACACCTTGTATATTTGATGTCATTGCAATATAGACGCCTGCAACCGAGGCCTTTTGTGGTGTCATTTTAATGTAATAATTAGTATTCAATACACGAGTTTAATTAAGTGCGTTACTATGAAATAATATACTATGATATTATTAATATTACAATTACTTAGTGGTATTCGTTTTTAAGATACTCCATTATGGTGCTTAATTAGGCCTTCATACTATAGTGCCGAGCCAATGTATTGAAGTAATGAGTGAGACGTTACCTTCTAACGTTATCGTAACTCTAATTCGTATCATAGATCTAAAGAAAAACTGCATCTATTTGACACAAGATGGCGTTCTGTCGTTTTCGTACTAATTGAAACGCGTTAACGCGATCGAGTAGCTAAAAAAGTCGCACTCAGCACTGTAGCACTTTATATGAAGCTTTGTTGTATTTCATTAACTTTATACGTATGCTTAATAACTATCCTTATAAACAATTAATTTTAAGCTTGTATTTCAGCACAAAACTGAGTTTATCGTTTAAAATATATTGTAATAGGTACTTATTTGAGGAAATCTTTCTAAATTTATAAGCCGTAAATGTTAGGTGTTTGTGGTATTTCCGTAAGTGATATTTGAGGTGTAATATAGCGTCGACAAGTCTAACTTGTCCCGTTACGCATTTATTCTTAACATAGTTTCACTAACAATATGAAAATAAGTAATTTAAAAACGTTACATCACTGACATGATAAAAAGCGCCTATACTCCTTAAACTGTACTTAGTGTCAACAATGTGATGCAAATAGGTCATAAATTCCCTCGCATTTATTGACAATGGAAATATTTTATGGATGAATCTGATAAAGGTGGATGCTCCAGGGTAGGTAGACATACAACCTAGCACTGACCTGCAAATTGAAAAAACCTAAGAAAATTTGAATTTCGCGGGCTGCCCTGGAGCATCCGCCTTAAGTAATAGCCGTCTGGGGCATCGTTTTCACTTCACTTCTTTCTTACCATGTTCTAACAACTTTTTCTGCACGTTTTTTTGTCTTCGTAATAGATTTGGTTCTTCATAGAATTCCAGTCAACTCGGATAACATAAGTAACCAACTCTGTGTTCAAACATTTTAATAATCTACATACGACTTAACATTTTGTAACTTTAAATCGTAGCTCACACTGCTTTATTTTTTCGATAAATATCTTTTACATCACTCTAATCAAAACCGTAGTTTTAAGCCGTATTCGGTGATTGGGAGTGTATGGCTGGGTGTCCCAAAGCGGACTGCACAGCTTTACTGCCAACCATTATTCTAAACTATGTACTAGTCAATACACACAATTGCCTTGATGCTCTGCTAAAAATGTTTTGAGAATTAACAAAACGATCAAATCGTTTAAGTATATTGTTATTTCGACAGTTAAGTCATGTTACTTTTGATAAATTGCTATACCCACGACTCCTGTATGTCTTGGTCACTTTTTATATGTTGTAAAAACATTGCTGCCATGTGGCTTTAATCTGGAATGTTCTTTTTCATACAGCTTATTACAATAATCCACAATTATACTTGGTGGTATAAAACAATTAAGGTGGATGCTCCAGGGTAGCCCGCGAAATTCAAATTTTCTTACGTTTTTTGCAATTTGCAGGGCAGTGCTAGGTTGTATGATGATGAACATTTGATTAGCGGCTGTAAGACGTATGTAGTTACAGAGTTATAATCATCAAACTCATCAATAAAATCCTCCAAGCTCATAAAGGTGCAAGAATGACTTCAACGTTAAAAAAGTTTTTCTTGCACCTTTATCAGCTTGGAGGGTTGTATTGATGATTATAATTCTAAAACTACAGACGTCTTACAGCCGCGAATGACATTTTAATCAACATAAAACCTAGCACTGACCTGCAAATTGCAAAAAAGTAAGAAACTGAATTTCGCGGGCTACCCTGGAGCATCCACCTTAAGTGGCAGCTAATCTTACAACACAAATTAAGCTTTGTTGGTTATTACGAACTTTTGACTTTTTAAAGTGCGAATAGGTTCATTTATTACTATATTGTTACTTGTACTATTTTTACTATATTTTTTATATCATGAATGTATTTTAATGTTGTGTATTTCCAAAATATATAATAACCTAATATTTTGGTGTTTTATTTTTATTTAAGTACTAACGACCCGCCCTGGCTTCGCACGTGTGTAATTATGGATTTACTATACTTAAAAACCTCCCTCTTGAGTCACTCTATCTATTAAAAAAAACCGCATCAACATCCGTTGCGTAGTTTTAAAGATTTAAGCATACATAGGGACGGACAGACGACAGTGACTTTGTTTTATACTATGTAGTGATACTATTATTCGGGAAGCTACGTCATATCTTCTCATCCAATATTCCTCAGTGCCTGAAGACAAAAGTCTTCGAACAGTGCGTGTTGCCAGCGATGACATACGGATCAGAGACGTGGGCGTTCACAATGGGACTTATTAGGCGCCTGAGAGTCACCCGACGTGCAATGGAAAGAGCTATGCTCGGGGTTACTCTACGTGATAGAATCAGAAATGAGGAAATCCGTAGAAGAACTAGAGTGGCCGACGTAGCTAGAAGGATTGCACAGTTGAAGTGGCAATGGACAGGCCACGTGGCCCGAAGAACGGATGACCGTTGGGGCATAAAAGTCTTGGAGTGGCGTCCACGTATGGGAAAGAGGAGCGTGGGAAGACCCCCAACTAGGTGGACGGACGACCTTGTAAAGGTCGCTGGAAGTCGGTGGATGCGGTCAGCACGTGATCGCACATTGTGGAAATCTATGGGGGAGGCCTATGTTCAGCAGTGGACTTCTGTGGCTGATAGATAGATAGATAGATAGTGATACTACTAGTACAGTGGGCCATACCCATAGCTGAAACGGGCCTCCTCCTCGGTAATTAGCCTACTTTTCCTTCTCTTACGGCTATGTTTTCGGTCTTGTCATTTCCTTTTGCCGGCTCTTCCGACACCCTCGATTGGAATAGGGTGGTGACTCTATGTATTCTAAATCCGTCACCACAGGGAGAAGTAGTTTACAATGACCTATCAACATTTTTATAATAACAATGTCCACAGTAAAAAGGTGACTTGTAATATAGTTACAAATAAATTTGTGTGATTGAGTATGAAAATCTCAACTGCCTGCTTTAAGTAGCTGGTATAAACTTTAATCACAAAACTTAATTGTCATATTTAAAATTACCATGCTCATCATGCGGCCCTTGTCCCACGCTAGGTGGTAGTCTCCATACACACCAACAGTCGTCATATCTACAGTCACATCTTTCATACACAATTCCTCATTCTTACAATCCATGCATCGCTTTGATCTCCCACAACCCTTGCGTCCACCCACATTCATGCTGAAACTACCACCGGTTCGGAATGCTGCTCTACAGAGAAGAGCCCGCAAGAAACTGTAGTTGCTTTTTTTAAATCATGGGTCTTGTATAGATTAATTATTATACTGAGATTTGTACAGATTATGTTGACAGATTTCAATAATACATAATAATTAGTACCTACCTACTACATAAAACAAGTCTCTACAACTAAAACTCTTAGTAAGTATGTACGCATATATTTAATAAACATTTATAACATGTATAAAATCTAGTATAACATTTATAATACCCACAAAAAATTATATAATCATACTTATTTAATAACAAACAATCTTATAAGATTGATTTGTATAAGCACACAAAATATGTTCCAACATCTGTTTACAAAAAGTACAAAAGGTGTAAACATTAAAGCGTTTTTATTAAGGTGAGGTGAAGTTTTATACATTAATAGGTATCTTACATTTTAGTGGAGTATTCTGATTTCGGGAATATAGTAGTTATTTGCATAGAAGACATTATGAACAATTCAGTCTCATCCGATATTGAGACTGACACAGTTATACGGACCCCGTTTACTTGCTCGTACTGAAAAAATGATTCAGAGTCCAAACGCATGTACTCGATTCTGCTTCTTAGTACCGCCGCGTCATCACGTCACACCATTTTTAAACCAGCACTCGATCCTCAGCATGAAATCCCGGCGCAAATTTCACCTAGCATGTCTTCTTTTTGGAGTTATTAAAACCAAATTACCCTCTTACATATTCAGCAAGCTAGGCTGGGTTTCGTCGTCAAGAGAGTGTTCGGCTAGATCGTGCAGTCAACAACTGTCCATTCCCCAGCATAGATCGACGGCATTTAGGGGCAGTTTTCGATATGCCGCCGCAAAAATATGGAACAATATACCTCCACCCATTAGAAATGCTAACACCATACAAACTTTTAAGCTCCACCTACGAGGATACCTTATCGGAGCACAAGTAAAAATCCATTCTAATGCCTCATTTATTTAAGAATGACTATCTCATTCCGATTTCTACCCCCTATCCCGATTCCCGATAACTTTGTGTGATGAATATGAGGTGCTTGTGTTGCTCTGGTTGTTCCTTATGTGTCGTGGGTCTGTTTTCGTAATGGAGGGGATATATAGGTATTATGTCCTTCCTGTCAGTCTGGTGCCCGTGGCACGGGTTTGGTTTGGGGCTGAACTGAATGTGTATCACGTCCTTAGTATTTATTTTACTATTACCTAAATGTGCTCGCGCTGTACTCATTGTGGCTGAAATCACACGTATTCCTTCCTGCTCCCTACCCACACATATTGATATCGCTAGTATCATTGGTAAGTAGCTGTGTTTGGCACTCGTGACCTCATAACAGGTCCAGCTGAAAATCAGAGTCGGGCATTGCAGTCCGGCTTATGCTGAGCTGGTTACCGGTTTATTGCAAACGGGGACACACGTTTATGTTTTTTTCCTTATCTTTTATTGTGTCTTTGTCTGCTATCTAATAAATTATTTTTCTTTCTTTCTAATATGGCCTATTTAAACACGGGCTTATTAACCCTATTAAATGGCGCTCAGAGTGAACTTTACAAAGCGTATAACTTTGGTTAATATTAAAGTTCACATCATTCTATAAAGTTTATGACAGAGATATTTTGTGTTATAGAATAAAAAATATTTAATCGGTATCAAGAAGCCTCACATCGAGTTATTTGACAGCTGGTTTATTTTTAATCAGCTTAGAGGTGGTGCTGAAGGAGTAAAACCGCTGTTCATGTAAGGTGGAATACTTGGATTTTGAGGTAATCCATTGACCGTAGGGTAAGGCGGTACACCAGTGGGAATTGCGTCACCAGTACCTGGCGCTTTAAAACCTATTTCATATCCTCGAACACGTATATTCTCTGTTACATTACGCAAGTTATCACTCGAATTGCTTGGATAACCCGGATTGAACTGGTTAAAACCGATTACTGGTGGTTCAATTAAGTTTTGTGGCTGGTTTGGTTCTGGTATAGGACCCTTGGGTAAGCAGTAGGCCAGCTGTTGTATGCAGTCTCCAGTCGCGAACTCCGTTAAAGGCAATAAGCCCATATATATTTCTGAACTGTCAACGAAATCGGAGTGCCAACCCGATAGTTTTATTCTTAACTGAAACAAGGGTCATATTTCAACTATCTTTATGTTAACCGGCATTTCGTCTGCGTTGACTTCAAATAGGGATATACAGGGTGGTCAAAAAGTCGTGGATCATACGAAACCAGCGGTTGGATGGGGCCATGAAAAAAAAAAACTCTACAGAAACTCTTCATAAAGGTCCGGAAAACGATCACGCTTAGGTAAGGTTAGGTTAGTAGGTCTAACCGACCCCCTCGACTGTGCTGCCACCTTGCTGTGGTGAGGGGGCTTGAGTGCCTCAAGGATCAATGGGGCCATACCGGCCAGGGCCACCCATGCCGGGCGGGCCCACGGGGAGAGGTGAGACGAAGAGCGGCACCCAGCGTCGTGGCGGGTTGCGGCTCCTGGGATTCCTCTGTCCTCAGAGCTGCCTTGCGAGTCGTAAACCGCTGCGGCGCACCATGAGGTCCTCGGGTTGGCGCTCAACTTAGTTGGCCGTCAAACCGAGTCCTCACTCAACGTCCCCGGGCTGGCGCCAGCCGAGGGCTGACGGGCCTCCTCTGCGAGGCCGTATGTCGCAGAAGGGGGCTGCGGGACGGATCGCTGGTGCGCTGCGGTAGATTGGGGCTGCGGGGACTTGGGTAGACGGGGACCCTGTCCCCAGTGTTTCGCTGCGAGCCCTGGACGGGGGCTCCGGGAACCTGGGTAGACTGCGGACCCTGTCCTCAGGGTTTCCCTGCGGGCCCTGGACGGCTGCGGTGCGCCGGTGTCCTCTGGTTGGCGCCGGCCCGAGGGCTGACGGGCCTCCTTCTGCGGGGCCGATGTCGCAGAAGGGGGCAGCGGGGCGGGTCGCAAGGGAGGGAGCTCCAGGTGACCCGCGCCGCGGACGGAGGCGGGGGTGGAGGGGGGTTCGTGGCGGTGCGGGCCCCTTCTGCCCTCGCCTAGGAGGCCGGTGTTGGTTCGGGGTAGCCACCACCGACGAAAGCCTCGATGACTGAGGGCGTCCCAGTGTACCGGGACGCCCTCTCTGATAGTCGCTTGCCCGCGTGGCGGGCACCACGCCGGGGCGTCACAGTAGAATGCGTTTACGCGAACTTGTGGCGCCCCAAGCGCGTCGTGTGAGGGTATGCCGCTGGGGTTTTAGTGGGTAAACGACTCTTGGGTAGACGACCCTTGTCGGAGTCCCACATAATCACCGACACCGACCTTTCCCCCGGGGTGCGGTGGTATGCATAAAGCATTTCCCCAGCGAACACAAAAAAAAAAAAAAAGAAAAAAGTAGGTCTAACCGAGTTTTAAATAATAAATAAATATCCTTGGACATTTCACACAACGCCATCTCGTCCCAAGCTAAGCAACTTAAAGCTTGTGTTATGGTAACGAGATGGATGATAAACTACTTATATACAATTTTTTTTGTAAATACATACATATTATAGATAGAAATGACACCCAGACTCCGAGCCAGTGCCTCTGGTTTAGACAAAGACACTCGCCCGACCCTGGAATCGAACCCGGGACCCGTTGATCCAAAGGCGGCACATCTAACCACTAGACCAACGAGGCAGTCGCAGTTTTATGTATGAATTAATTCTGGCCTTGCTACGAATGATCGTCCTTGAAAGATATCGAAGCCACGCATAGCCATGTGTAATACCTTTTTAGAATCCATATAAAATGTGATACAGGGGCACTTTCCTGTAGAGTATTTTTTTTTCACAGTGGGGTCCGAAGTAAATAACAATTTTTGATTTAACATATATTGGCTTCGTAAAACTTAATATTATCTTCAACACACCCAATAAACTACCATAAATAGCATGTCTAACGAAAGGACTCATCAGTACCAATCTAGTGATAATTATAAAAAAGATACAGGGTGTAGATTTTTTTCGAATTTTATCAAGTTTTAGTAAAAAAAGCAATTTCTCATAAAAACAAAATCAATTGTAACTCCGCAGGGGTTGACCCTAAGGACCTCACGTAGAACAATTGCTGCTGATGGCCCCATCTAACCGCTGGTTTCGTTTGATCCACGACTTTTTGACCACCCTGTATATGTAATAGGATAGGATAATAGGGAAAGCGCAGTGCTGGTAGGCCTCCCACAAGGTGGACCGATGAACTGGTTAAGGTCGTCGGAAAACGATGGATGTGGGCGGCCCAGGACCGGCTTTGTGGAAATTCTTGGGGGAGGCCTATGTTCAGCAGTGGACGTTTTTCGGCTGGAATGATGATGATGATGAGGGATAGTTGTTTTTTTGCGAATAGCTCAATGCATATTGCTGGAGCAAGGAACAAAAATGGGTTCAGTCATTTTCCAATGTAATTTTTTACTGAATTTGCACATGTATAACTTGTATTGCTGGGGCAGTTTACAAACATACAAACATGAAATTTACAAACAAAACGGACCCAGAGCAAGTGCCTCTGGTTTATACAAAGCCACTTGCCCGACCCCGGAATCGACATCTAACCCCTGGACCGACAAGGTCTAGTAGGATTTATAAATAGTTTTTGCTTAGGTCGTAACAGATAGTGCGGTACGCTATTGAATTAGGTTAAGCAGCGTACATAATAACTGAGTGTTGGATTAAGGTGGATGCTCCAGGGTAGCCCGCGAAATTCAAATTTTCTTACGTTTTTTACAATTTGCAGGTCAGTGCTAGGTTGTATGTTGATTAAAATGTTATTCGCGGCTGTAAGACGTATGTAGTTATAGAATTATAATCATCAAAATCATCAATACAACCCTCCAAGCTCTTATAGGTGCAAGAATGACTTTGACGTTGAAAAAGTTTTTCTTGCACCTACATACGTCTTACAGCCGCGAATAATATTTTAATCAACATACAACCTAGCATTGACCTGGACATTGCAAAAAACGTAAGAAAATTTGAATTTCGCGGGCTACCCTGGAGCATCCACCTTAAACCTTTTTATCGACGGTAAAGAAGACAACGAAAGAGCAGTTTTATCTCTATGAAATTAGTAATGCAATTGATACCTTGAAGAAATATCTGATGTTGATAATGTTGCAATTCTCTAGGTCTGGCATAACAATCTCGGGTAGAAGTAAGCCGCAGGTTACAGTTCGCCTGCTTTTGCCCAATACAGCACCCCGTTTTGCTTCAGCGATTTTCTCCTCGCTGGGCATAAACTCAGATTCAGGTTGAAGACTCCGGTAATATTCTTGCTAAAAACATTTTAATGGACTTAAGTGCCAAGGTCTAAAGGAAGTTTGAGTTTATATACAGAGTTTACCAAAAAACAGTCAAGCGTAAGTCATAAGATAGAACACCCCTTGAGGTATCCGAATCACCCCCATGTATGTTCTGCGATTTTTCATAGCTTTCGACCTAATAAACTTAATTTTTTTTTTAAGTGTTTATATTTTTTAAATATTTTCTTTCTCTTCTTTTCATCTTGAATTGTAATTTTAAGCATAAACTAAATCAGCTTTGACCAAAATTATGAAAATATTGGTGTAAAGCCAAACATTTAAAGTTCAGAAAAGAAATCATAACACGAAAACTATGGAAAATCGCTGAAATTATATGAAATTCGGGTACCCCAAGGGGTGCTCTATCTCTGGACTTCCGCTTGACACTATTTTTTGGGACAACCTGTATATAATACACTACTGGCCACGCGTAGTAAACTATCTCGGCAATACGTGGTGGTTATGCTAATTAATTGAAGCTTAGATGAAACGTGTGTACGTTTAACATAGCGCCATCTATTTAATAATGACTCAATCCAGTCAACAAATAATTGTGACTGTTAAATATGCGACTATAAATTAAGACGTAAGCTATCCTATCTTTCAAGTTGGATCAAATTGCACGCGGTGTGCAAACATCATTAAAATCGGTTAAGTAGTTTCGGAGTCCATCACGGACAAACAACGTGACGCGTAATTTATATAAATAAGACATATATGTATACACAAAGCCTGCCTTACCCTACTAATATTATAAATGTGAATGTAAGTTTGTTTGTTACGCTTACACGCAATAACTACCCAACTGGTCATCATGAAAATTTGTACACATATTCTTGGATATTACAAATAGCATAGAATTTTTTTTTTTTTACGGAAGATAAATAAATTGTTTGGCAATAAAATATAGTTATCATATCTACTGTAATGATCTCTGATGCTTATTTAATGGCATCAAGGCGAACGAAGCCGCGGCTAAAAGCTACCATATTATGTATATTGACAGAGCTCACTTCACTATACTTTTCTCGTTTAAAATGCAAACTCATTTAGGTGTTGATAGGTATTTAATACCCTAATCGATGTGCCAATTATAAGATTATTTCTAGGTGCGATATATATTCCGGGCATGGACGTATAAAAAATTTCGGACAGAGTCTCGCTAACTAATAACTGTGACATCATAGTCGGCCAGCTCAGCTGTATGTACAGGCCAGTACGCACACTTTCACACATTAGTCGGCCATTACGCGCGCGAACATCAATGTATCGAGCATTGAGTTAAAATGGTAACGAGACGCAATATGCGGCGAAAAAATATAAAATGATGTAAAAACCGTAGTGATCGACAGAAAAACAATCACGTTTCATACGCAAATGAATAATTCAATCACTTATTTCCAGATTTTATATATTAACATCAATTTGCAATTGTAATGGTGAAAACGATTGGATTCCAAACAAATATTTGTACGCACGGAAGAAATATTTGTACGACCTACAAGTATTTGTTCCGGGTCTGGGTGTTTTCTATCTATAATATGTATGTATTTACAATATATATATATATATATATATATATATATATATATATATATATATAAGTAGTTTATCATCCATCTCGTTAGCTACCATATAGTTAGTAGCTTGGGACGAGATGGCGTTGTGTGAAATGTCCAAGGATATTTATATTATTTTATATTATTTATAGTCAGTGTCATTCGCGTCAGAATGTATTTGCAGTATACATTTTGAAGCGAATGACTTATATTCAACTAAAGGAGGACTCCGGCGTGTTGTTACTTATGCAGTACCTCAAAAGGTAAAACAATTAGCAATTTACTATTATAAAAAAAATGAACCTATGCCGCTTAATTTTTCAAAATTTAAATGTACATTATAGCTATTGTGTCGGCATATTAAAATATTCATACATATTTTAATTCCCAGTACTTTAATTTGTTTTAGTATTTGTTTGAGTCAGGACACATGGCAGAGGAACAACCTGTTACTGTACCCTATATTAACAGTGCTTCTCAAGAGGTGCGCAAACAATTATAATTAGGCAACATAAATATATTATCACAAAAAAAATGTTGGTAATGCAAGCATTTTTTTTAAATTTTGAATCGGTTTCACCACCTCTTGAAATTAGAAGAAATTTCAATTCAATTCAAATTCCAAGATATACAAAATTATCCCTTAGAAAGACAGTTAAAATATTAAAAAAAAAATTGTTCGACATTGTTATGTTTAAGTAGGATGTTAAAGTTAAACGTAACAATTTTGAACATTTTTTTTTATATTTCAACTGTTTTTTTAAGGTAAAATTATGCATATCTTGGCAACTCCAAAATTAACTCACACATACAGAGCTGCCGCCATCACGGCGTCTCACTTTTGGCTTAGCTAGAGTTCCGTCGGACTTTTTTTATACGTCCATGATTCCGGGTAAGAGATTTTTTCTTTTGTGTAGAAATACGAATGAATAGACGTGTCGTAGATTATTAGGATGATTACATTTATATTCATCTAACTGTTACCCGCGACTTCGTCCCCGCGTGGTGACAATAAGGAAAACTCTGTAGTCATGGGCTACTAAAAAGCGGGAGCGGAGTGTCAATAAAAGTACCCTAAGATACTCCTATTTACATTAGCTATCTGCCAGTGAAAGTCCCGTCAAAATGGTTCAAGCTTAACAAATTGTAAAAAATATGGTTTTTGTATATAATATATATCATATGTTTAACCAAATACGCTTACTAAAAAGCGGTTATTTGTATATTACAAACAGACACTCCATTTTATTTATATGTTTAGATAATACGCCGTAGATCCACACTAACTAGTGCTCAAGTATTCGGACTCCCGGATTTACCGTCCCCTATGGATGTTTGCAACATTGGATTTCATCATCATCATCAGCCCACTCTAGTCCACTTCCGGATATAGGCTTCCTCTAAGGAGCGCCCTATCACAACTCGATTGTAAAAAGCTTTAGAGTCAAGCTCTTAACTGTTTTAGCCACTTAAAACTTACCTTTACCACTTGAAATACCATCTTTGTGATCTCTACATTGCTTTGGTTGTCCACGTCAATCTCGATGGGCATTGTCTGTCCAGGGGTGTAACCGGACACGGGGAGTGTCACCCTGACCTCTAGAGGTTTAGCTTCACAGAAACAATTACCACCATAGACATTTTCAAAGGTAAATTCGATTGGTTTCTGTAACAGATTTTAAGTATGATGATGATCATAATTCTGGACAGTGCCCGGAATCGGCCGATCGGAAATTAAATACAAAGTATGTAGAGGTAGGGCTGCCATCCGTCCGGAATTCCCAGGATTTGTCCTAATTTGAAGGGCGTCGGGGGGCCGGCAGGGGTTTTGAAAAGTGTCATGGTTATACCCTTTTTTCAGGGGAAATTATTTTTGTGTAGGTACCTGCTCACAATGCGAATATAGAGAGAGTTTCTTTCTTTGGTCCCCAAGCAATGGACGAAAGAAAGATACTCGCTAAAAATACACACGGTTTTTTCTCTGAACAAAATCAAGTATTTAATAACGACCACTTTTAATGACCTGTTTTAGGGAAACGAAAAGGAAATGACAAGGCCGATTACCGAAGAGAAGGAAAACTTGATGAGAAACCCTGTGCCAACCCGTCTGGTCAGCGTGGCACAGTAGGCTAATTACCCTCTATGTAATTGGAGTGCGCAGAGGCCCGACGCAGCAGTGGGTCGTTTATGGGCTAAATAGTAGTTTAATATTAAGTAGTACTAACAATAGATTGCGTGGCCACCTACAAATCGTAGTAGAGGTTCAATAACAGATAATACAATCTGCACAGTTAGGTATCTACCCTGTGACCTCGCTTCCCAGTCATAAGCGCGGGGAGCGACGTCATTCCCCTAATTATGAGTCACGTTATTTTTCTAACAATGTCTAATGATTGCTTGCATACATTTTGGTGTATGGCAGTAATACATATTTAAAATGTGCGATTTTAGGATCTATAGATCTTTCTTCTTGGACACTTTTGAATAAATTACCCTGTATTTATATAAGAACTAGCGGCCCATCCCGGCTTCGCACGGGTGCGATGTTACCCGCGGTTATTGTCGTACCGCGTGTGATGCCGCAGGGCGAAGCTAGGCAAAAAAGTAGAATAAGTTACTCTTTATATCATCAGCTACCTATCAGGGAAAGTCTTGTCAAAATCGGTCCAGCAGTTCCAGAGATAAGCCGGAACAAACAGACAAAAATTAAAAACAATGTTATTTTGGTCATGTACTGTGTATACATAGGCGCCGTCCTATTGCCATCGCGGCATCGCCAGAGCGATGGCAATAGGAGAGGCACGGCGCCATACTTACGCATTTAGTAAAAAGTGGTTATTTTATTATTACAAACAGACACTCCAATTTTATTTATTTGTATAGATTATTATTCGGAAATAACTCAAATAAGTACAAATATAATAATTGGTTATGTGGTTAATTTCATTTTTTTGGCTCACCTTACATTGATCAAATGTGTTCAAATCGAATGGCACAACTACCTCGAATTCTTTTACTATCTCTTCTTTACCAGATCGTGGGTATGCATTACATATAATAACAGCAGTAACATTGTACATAATGTCTCCCACTGAACCATGGAAGCTAGATGGAAGACTGAAAGGCAACTGGTATCTGAAGGGAAATACATGAGATCCTCGTTGTAATTGAGCCATAGCTGAAACCAAAATCACCTATACACCATCTTACCCCACAAGACACTAGTGGATCACGCCTCAATCCTTATTGTCACTATAATCAGAGCAATATTTTTTAAATTATATCTGATAAGCATATAATATCTATTCTTTATATCAAAACACTGTAGAAAAAGAAAAAATATTTTTATTTTAAATGTAAGATGCTTTTTTATTATGTGAGAAATATATGTATTAAAAGACATCTGGCTAATCTCACCTGTTCCACCAACAAGATTTTCTACATAGTCAAAATAAATTTCACGCGAATTATATTCAATATCTTTTACAGTTTCTGATCCATTGACCACTTGCCGTTCTTTTTCTGTCCACAGTACTTCAGCTTGACCATTATACTGTATGTATATGACTGCAAAAACAATGTAAGTGGTTATTTACCATCCTGGCACCAAAAAATGTCCCCAAAGATGTTTATGTGTTCTAGGTACAGCTATGTAGATAAAGATTTTGACCAATAACATAATTTTATGATTGTCTTACCTCAGAATAACAACAATATAATTCATATATATAGTGATTACAGTATATTAAGAGTTGTTAGTGAAATATAATCATTCTTAATCAACAAGTTTACCAGATATGTTCAAGGTTTCTTCCAAATCAAATGTCAATTGTCCTGATATTACTTGGCCCGGATAAAATACAGCTGAACCGGAGTCAAAGTTAATATCACCATTTTTAATACCCACAGACATTGTCACTTTTACAGGATAAATTTTAATAAAAAGAATTACTGCTCGCTGCTCGCCCTTTTCGCAGAAAGCAAGATTGAAGATACAAAACAAAATACAAATACGTCAAATATCTACTACCTAAACACAGGGTTGCCAACCCCAGCATAGAGCTAAACTGTAGATATACCAGAAAAAAACTGTATAAAACTGTAAATATCAAATTATAAAGCAGTAAATCTACAGCTTAATCTTTTTATTATTTTATGATGGTAGGCAATATTTTAGAGTGGGAATTAAAAACAAAAAAAATGATGTGATTATCAAAGTTTTTAATAAAGCTATATAGCAAAAGATTCAGAAGTCATAACGACACATTATGCCAATTAAAATTAGTAATATGTATAAGCTATTATTGTAACACTTCAGAAAATGGGACGTAGCTGATCAGCAGCTGATCCTATGCTGCTGATGATACACGTTAGTTAATATCACTAGCTACTATCTCATTTTCAATTTGTAAATCTTCTTTCTCTTTTCATAATTTTCCGTTATATAATTTTGATTGCATTTGTTAGTGGTCATTTTGACACGTTAAATTCAAAACAAATGTTTAATTTCAGATTTTTTGTGCAAGGTACCTTTTATTCTGGTAGATTTGCTGAAGCTGGCGTCGTAGTGCACGGACTACTACGTAGCAAATAAAAAATATGTTCAGATAGCATCTTAATAAAAAAACTGTAGATTTCGAGGCCTAAACAAAAACAGAATTTCCAAAAAACTGTAGATCTGCAGTTAAAACTGTAGAGTTGGCTACACTGCCTTAACATAACTCCATCCATCACAGAACATCCATCCATCGATATTTAAAAAAAATTGGCCAGGCTTGATGATAACTTGATCAAGAAACACTATTTACTTGCTTGCAACTTGCAAATACGGTATTTTGTGATTATGGATTTGAAAGACTGTAAATTCACGCAACGCACTAGTCCAATGTCTCATACTCATACAAACCTAAGCCATTTAGGACCTTTCACCAAAGGAGGATTTATGGTTTTTCGCAGAGCTAGAGTAGTTATTCACAAAGAGGCAGTAGAAAACAAAAAAAAAATATATGCAACGCGACGGCTACAACGCCTACAACCCATAATGTTTGTCAAGTACCCAGCTCAGTCCGTTGCTTCTCTACTAGAACGTAGTATGATTTTAGACGGAATGCTAATTTTATCCATCAATCATCATCATTACCATTTCAGACTAAAGTTGCTACTGAGTCGGGCCTCCTTTAAAATAATGGAGGAAAATTAGCCCTCCATTAAATTCGTATAGGGTTGTATCACGTTTACCTTCTCGGCTAGGTGTTATGCATGTTGCGTTCCTTTACTCGCCTCTAACGGAACCCATAATAAGGTATGGGCTGGTGACATCTTGTTTCATAAATTGATCACCACTCCCTCGGAATCGTTAGATCGTCATTATGTCTACAGAAATGGAGACTCACGGATGGTGGGAATCAGATCGAAATATTTTGCAAATACTTCGTTTTACCTAAGACAATGCCCAACAGTATTTTCTCAGAAGAGGAAAATGCTCCACCTCTTTAATAAATTTAATGGCATGCCAAATGTGTAATACTAAACTGTCATGTCAATAAATTCATCGTCAAGACGTCAGTTTCTTTCACAGTTCGTTCACAGTTTCTTTTGCGTTTTGCTTAAGTTCACGTTGTGCAAACAGATAGTAGTTTAGAAATTATTTATATAAATTATGAAAAATTAAGTCATGGGTAAGCTAGATGTTGCAATTCTGCGTTATTTAACGGCTGAAGATTTCAGAGTTTTAACTGCTGTAAGTAGTTGCGTTAAACAGCTGATTATGTTCTAACCTTAAAACTATCTATGTAACGAGCCTTTCCTAACTTTCTAGGTTGAAATGGGCATGAAGAACCATGAACTGGTACCAGGTTCACTTGTGGCATCGATTGCAAATCTTCGCCATGGCGGTGTTCACAAATTAATGAAAGAACTGTGTAAACATAGATTGTTGACATATGAACGTGGAAAGCATTGTAAGTTATTTTTCCAATACAACATTATATTTATGATAAACTACTTATCGAACCTATCGGTCGCAGTAGTAGTGACCTATTTCACTTTACCTATTTGTGATACTTTTAAGGTAAATGTTATTTAATTAACTTCCTATTTTTACCTATGATGATAATATAGTGTTAATTTATGTCTGTCTATGTCATCAAAGTCCCTGAACAGATTAATTTATTGTGATTCAGTTTGTTTTTGCTTGAAAGCTGTGTTGTGTCACCACCCCCTTCCATCCTGAGGGTGTCGTAAGAGCTGACAAAAGGATATTTCAAGGCTGATAACCTAGACAACAATATTATTATTAGATTATGGTAGAAGATAAACTTACCTAGGTATTTGAAGATTAAAGATTAACCTGTTTTATAATTTATGAAGAACATAACATTGTATAACTGTGACACAGATTCCTATCAATGGCATGCCCATAGTTAAAGGAGGTAAATGAAAGTTTTTTGTAATTTAGGAATTATTGTGAAATTTCATAATCTGGGAATGCTCTTACTTTAATGTGTCAACACTGAAATCCTTAGATTAAAAAAATAAACTATAATCACTACCTTTTTCACCTCACATTTTAGATGATGGTTATAGACTTACCAATGCGGGTTATGATTATCTTGCCCTCAAAGCTCTAACAAATAGAAAAGTCATTGCTTCCTTTGGAAATCAGATTGGTGTAGGGAAAGAGTCTAATATTTACACAGTGGGTGATGAAGACAGAATTCCACTTTGTTTGAAATTACACAGGTGAGTTTGTAATTGGTAGTCGGTTTGTAAAATTCATAAAATGGTCTCAGTAAATATTTATGTTTAATAGATATTGGTGCTGAATTACCATTAATATGGAAACTAACAAACCTGGATTGGTAGGTTGTGGTCATAAAATGTAACGAATCAGATTTCTTTTTAAAATTTTGAGTTTTAATAAATGGAGAATAATAAATGGAGTTATAAATGTCATAAATAAGATGTTGACAATTTGCAGATGTCCATTGTGACCTAAATAAAATATGATTTGAATTTGAATTCCAGATTGGGCCGCACTTGCTTCCGCAACATAAAAGACAAGCGTGACTACCATGCGCACCGCAACCGAGCCTCGTGGTTATACTTATCCAGAATTTCAGCCACTAAGGAGTTTGCCTATATGAAAGCTTTATATGATAGAGGATTCCCAGTGCCCAAGCCCATTGATTTCAATAGGCACTGTGTTGTCATGGAATTAGTACATGGTGGACCTTTGTAAGTAGTAAGCATTTATGTAGATATAAACCTACGTCAAATTTAGCAGTGTAATTAATCTTCATTCTTAATTTTTGCCTTCTATGAAATGAGATTGAAGCCAAACTTATGCCTATCTATACTCTATACAAATAAATAAAATTGGAGTGTCTGTTTGTAATAATAAAATAACTACTTTTTACTAAATGCGTTACATAAACCATAATATATATTTTTTAATTTCTTTTTTGTCTTTCTGTCTGTCTGTTTGTTCCAGCTAATCTCTGGAACGGCTGGACCTATTTTGACGGGACTTTCACTAATAGGTAGCTAATCATCAACTGTATAAGGAGTATCTTAGGCTACTTTTTTTCTTACTAACTTCGCCCCGCGACTTCTCCCGAGGGTAACATCGCACCCGTGCGAATCCGGGACGGGCCGCTAGTTTTTTATAAAAAAAGCAAGGAATAAAATGAAACACTTTAAACGGATTTCTCTCTTTCTCTTTCGCAGTACATTGGGCTGGAAAGCAGTCATCGGCAATTAAATAGTGTAAAATACACGCGATAAATCCGCTCAAAAGTGATTAATTAGTTCAATGTATATTATAGGGGAAATCCTAAGACATCATCAAGCAAGGATTCTGTAAAGAAACTTATAATTGTTGCACGTGAAATATAAAATCACATCTTTGCAATTTTTAATGGAATGCCAAATAGATTTTCTTCTTAATTATATTCCCAAATAAACCAGACGGATTTGCGTAGTGTACGGTTGTAAACAATTGCTTGTATCCATTGTATTCCTTTGATCGTATAGTATGGTCTAAAACGATGTTTCCAATAAAAGTACTTTTATTATGTTTCACATTTTTTCTTGATCCACCTGAATGCAATATTTGCTCTTTGTTATCTATTGGCATATGATTTGTTCAGGACACATGTGACATCGGTAGACGACCCAGCAAGCCTGTATGACGAGTTGATGAATTTGATAGTCCGTCTGGGCAACTGCGGCGTCATTCATGGTGATTTCAACGAGTTCAATATAATGATCAATGAAGACAACCATCCAATTATCATTGATTTCCCCCAAATGGTATCTACTTCACATGCCAATGCTGAACTGTAAGTATATTTCTACAAACTAATAATTCGGCGCATGAAATTACATACACATTTCAGCAAAGCTTTACTAACCAGAGGTTTCTGATTGCTCACAATTTGCAATAAGTACCTCAGTGTATTTTGATCTTACATCTAGAATGTTATCTTATTTTTGTGGAAGTTCCTGCAGCTACAAAATTTCTATGCTTACTAAAATTTGCTTTATTATTACGAATCTAGGCCTTGTTCTAGGTCATGATGTGTATTTTTATACGTTTTAGCTATAAAATTAGTGTATTTTGTAGTTACTTCGATCGGGACGTCAAATGTATACGTGAGTTTTTCAAAAAGCGTTTCGCTTATGAGAGCGACTTATATCCAAAATTCAGCGATTTAGAACGCGATGATGAAATGGACACAGAGATAGCCTGTTCGGGATATAAACGTACGAAGGATTTGGATAATGAACTACTTGAGGTACACAAAGATAAAAAAAAATATGTATAATGTTTTAAAGTCAAATAATACTTAAATGTGTCGCAAAGCTTCGCATTAGTTATATGCTGTAATTATCATAATAGTCGATATATTCTATTACAGCAAATGGGCATTGGTCTTCAAGTCAGTGATGATGAAGAATCCGATGAAGACGAATATGATGATGCGGAAACTGGCAATAATGGCAAATATTCTGAAAACGACTTAGCTGAGCTTCGAAAACAGGTAACACATCGTCATTTTAAATGAACAAATTGGTACTGGGTTAAATTAAATGTTACGAGTACATAGCCTATTTACAATATCGCGCTGGCGTCTATATTATCTAATGTATTGCAGGTAGATCAGTCAATAGAGAACGATGAACAGGTACTACAACAAATTACAGCAGATACAGTGAATCTTAATATTAAAGTCGGAGAAACCAAAATCGCTCGTACGGAGGAAGAAGATATACCTACACTTGTTGAGCAGAAAGAAGAAAATGACATTGTTGGAGATTTGGACAAAAATTCGCAAAAGTACCGATTAGCAATGATTGAAAAGACTCTATCAGATGTTAGGTCTATGAGGTCGTATACCTCGGCCAGTACCATAGCTCCGGAGGTTGTCAAAGAGCAAGTGAAGAAGAATTTGGAGCAGAGGCAGAAAAAAATGGAGAGAAAGAAGGCGATTGCTAAGGGTGAAGCTAGCGCGGTGACGCGGCATAGAAGAGACAATAGGGAGACTATTAGAGATAGTCATGGCATTTGGGGATGGGATGAATAAATAATAAATCAGTTTAACAAAGTTGTTTTTCACTTGAGTAGCTCAAACATGTAGGTTTTGCTGCCTGAAAACAGTGAGCAAAATGCGATTTTGCTCTCATAATCAGCCTTGTGTTAAACATACAATTCGAAACATTCACACTTTATCTCTTTCCCGCCATTAGAAAGAGAGAGGGAGAGAGAGAGACAAATACCTTTACGACTTTGCTCTCTTGTTGCACAAATAACTATTTAGTCCGGGGTCCCCCGTACATTGATTTCACTTGATTACTATCAAGCTAATTTTTCGTGAGTAGCTTCATTTTCATGAGACGCCCAACATTTTCTGGTCGACAACTCATGACTGTGGTAGCTAACAGAGGTAGCAAGGGTGAAATATGCTGATTTTATGATTCTAAAAAAATTATTACTAACCGGGTGCTTTTTGGTATATCTGATGATAATTATCTAAATTATACGAAAATGTATTTGTCCTACAAAATGTATGGTTTGATCAAAGAGTCCTCCACTTCCAATATGTATCGATAACGAGGTCATCAAAAATGATTACTAACCAGCTGGTTTTTTTTTATTTACTTAATAAATATGTATTATTTAACCGTCATATTGTCCTACAAGTTGCGTGGTACGTTATCCCGGTCCTACACTCAAAAGTTGTTCTACAGATCATAGAAAAAAAATTATTACTATCAAGCTGAATCTTTGTGAATAGCTTTGTTTTGATGAGACGCCCAACATTTTCTTGTCGACATCTCTTGATTGTGGTAGCTAACAGAGGTAGCAAAGGTTAAATATGTTGATTTAATGATTCTAAAAAAATTATTACTAACCGGGTGATTTTTGGTATATCTGATGAGAATTATCTAAATTATTCGAAAATGTATTTGTCCTACAAAATGTATGGTTTGATCAAAGAGTCCTCCACTTCCAATATGTATCGATAACGAGGTCATCAAAAATTATTACTAACCAGCTGGTTTTTTTTTATTTACTTAGTAAATATTTATATTATTTAACCGTCATATTGTTCTACAAGTTGCGTGGTACGTTATCCCGGTCCTACACTCAGAAATTGGTAATACCACATGACCCATTTTGTCATCACTAACTGTAGGACACCAATTTTACATGATAGGTTAGTATTCTCTGCCCAAATGATACAATGTCCTACAAAAAAACAGGTATGTATCATGAGTCCGACAGAAATTGTCATTTTTCGTTTTCCTACTTATAACTTATGATACAGTGAAAACATCTTTTTTACTAAAGTAGTACAAAAAAATAATTATTTACTTACTTAAAAAAAATGTATATTCATCAGATTCATCTGATAAATTTTCAGTATCATCACTGTCATTTTCATCTATTTCATTTTCCTCGTCTTCTGACTCTGTAATAACCGCTATACAACGACATTCACCGTTATATTTAATGGATGAAAATTATTTTATTAGAAATTTAGTATGTTAAAAATAATTTAAAAAAATGGATTGCCTGAAAAAGTCCTAAATTTCTAATAAAATAATTTTCATCCATTAAACATATCGGTGGTAGTTGTATAGCGGGATCCGTATAATGTACTATATAAAAAGTTTTGCACACTATAAAACGAAGTGGATTCATTTTATGTTAAATAATACTTAATTTTTTACGTCATTACAGAGACAGAAGACGAGGAAAATGATGTAGATGAAAATGACAGTGATGATACTGAAAATTTATCAGATGAATCTGATGAATATATGTAAATAATTATTTTTTTGTACTACTTAAGAAAAATAATTTATATAAATAAAAAAAAAAGACGTTTTCACTGTATCATCACTACATAGTATAAGACAAAGTCGCTGTCGTCTGTCCGTCCCTATGTATGCTTAAAACTTGAAAACTACGCAACGGATTTTGAAGCGGTTTTCTTTAATAGATAGAGTGATTCAAGATGAAGGTTTATATGTATAATACATGCACCCGTGCGAAGCCGGTTCGGGTCGCTAGTAAGTTATAAGTAGGAAAACGAAAAAATTACAATTTTTGTCGGACTCGTGTTACATACCTGTTTTCTTGTAGGACATTGTATCATTTGGGCAGAGAATACACTAACCTATCATGTAAAATTATTGTCCTACAGTTAGTGATGACAAAATTGGTCTTGTGGTTTTAACAACTTTTGAGCGTAGGACCGGGATAACGTACCACGCAACTTGTAGGACAATATGACGGTTAAATAATATAAATATTTACTAAGTAAATAAAAAAAACCAGCTGGTTAGTAATCATTTTTTATGACCTCGTTATCCATACATATTGGAGGTGGAGGACTCTTTGATCAAACCATACATTTTGTAGGACAAATACATTTTCGAATAATTTAGATAATTATCATCAGATATACCAAAAAGCACCCGGTTAGTAATAATTTTTTTTGAATCATAAAATCAACATATTTCACCCTTGCTACCTCTGTTAGCTACCACAATCAAGAGTTGTCGACAAGAAAATGTTGGGCGTCTCATGAAAATGAAGCTACTCACGAAAAATTAGCTTGATAGTAATCAAGTGAAAACAATGTACCGGGGATCCCGGACTAATTGTCTAAGGCCGGTCACTCACATTCGCACGAATACGCGAACCCACAAGTGTAGGACGACATTCGCGAATGGGTTTGCGAAGTTTTTGCCGCAGTCGTGCTTTTCCAAGCGGTGTCGGTTTTTTAACGCACATCAAAGCGCGCGAACCGCGAACCTTCGCGTAGTCTCCCACACATTCGTGTCGTGTGACCAGATGCGCCCACGATTGCGAAGGGAACGGACGTGTCGCTATTTTCATAGTTCGTGACGACTCTTGTTTAGCGTCCCTTCATAATGGATTGGATTATCACCAAGATGATGGAAATCATTGAAATCCTTTTTTTAACTCCTGCACAATGAATTAAAATTCTTCTTTTCTTCAATGTTCTATTGACGATAAAAAAAAAATAGTTTAAAAAAACTAAAAAAATATGCTTTTAAAGAAAATCAAACTAAAAAATAGAAAATAAATTTTAATACATTTTAATTAAAAATAATGTCAAAAACATGATTTTATTGTAAAAAAAGCGTGGGGTGCTTTTCATGATATTATCAAAATAACCCTTCTAGTCATATCTGTTCATAAAATATTTAGATATTTAAATATTTAGAAAAATATTTAGATATTGTGCAGGAGGAAGCGCAAACAGGTTTGCGAACCCATTCGCAAATGCATATGCGAACCCATTCGCATAGCCGCTAAGTTTGCGAATGAATTTGCGAATGAATGTGACGGCCCTTCACATTCGCGCAAACATTCGTACAATGTACGAATGTTTGCGCGCATGTGAGTGGCCCCGGCAATATGTTAAAACCATTAACAGTGTTTTTTGTCAAACCCCTCCGAAACTATTTCACCGATTTTGTTTTGTGTACCTACTTGGTATTTTTTTACACGGCAATATCACATTTGCCGGGTCGTCTGGTTTCATATAACAGAATCGGCGTGCATTCATATAATGAAAAGAAGAATTTCCGTTTGACTGAACAATATTTTCGTATACTGTATATTGCCGCGTGGTGACGGGTTTGGAATACACAATGTCACTAACTCATAACATCCTGGGAGTTTTGACTGGGGCTTCCACGACTAAAGGAATGCAAGAGGGAGATCACCTAGCCGCGAAAGAAGGAATACTTGATACAAACACTGCCAACCCGTCTTTCCAGCGTGACACCGTAGGCTAATTAGCTCCACGATTTCTCTAAATTTCATGGATTCATGGATCCATCATATCCATTTTCAATTGCCAGTCATGTTGTATGAGCCGCCTTTGACCACGGCTCCCCGGTTCGACTACATTGTCGGCCAAATGTCTTTGTGTATACCAGAGGCATTTTCTCCGAGTCTAGGTGTGATTAGTGTTGGTGAATTACATGTTTGTAGACAGCTCCCGTGATACAGGTTATACCTAGTGCAGGGGTTTTATAAAAAAAGTATTTTTGTAAACTGGGTTTTAATTGTATGGAAGTGACATGTATTATGTATTAAACAAGCTAGGTAGCTTATAATTTTGATTACTAACTACCATATAGGTCCACGCGAGCCAAACCACAGGCAGTAACTAGTTTAGTGTTCTTTTACACTATAGTCTAGGTTGAATCCTTCTAGATACATATTCATAAAGTATCTAATATAGCGCAGGGTCCTGTTCATCTTCATCATGTTCTTCAACGGAATTTCTTGATATATCATCATCATCGGACAAGATTGCCGCTGGTGGAAGTGTCACCTTGAAGTCAGAGTTCTTGACCCAATTATGCTCTCTCATGTATAGAAGCTGGAGGTATGCTTCCACGCAGAATATCTGGAAATTATTTGAAGAGCTAATCATAAAGTATGACTTAGGTATTTGAGTTTTATTAAGATACTAGCTTTTGGGCGCGGCTTCGCTCGCGTGGACTTCGAACCCGTGCTTATCTCTATGCATTTTTTTTTATGAATATAAAAGTGGTTATTGTGACTAAACTATGATAGTTAGATATGTGCTCTCGCGGACTTTTTTGTAGATTTTAATAAGACCTACAAACTCGTAGTACTTCATTTTGTTCTATTGTCAATCGTTTTTGCAGCGCACGCATAAATAGGTTTTCGATTTTACACTTTGGGTTACAAAATCGCAATTTTCATACGGATCCCTAATTCTTTTGAAAATAAAATATAGCCTATAACCTTCCTCGATAAATGAACTATCTAACACTGAAAGAATTTTTGAAATCGGACCAGTAGTTCCTGAGATTAGCGCGTTCAAACAAACAAACAAACTCTGCAGCTTTATATATTAGTATAGATATAGATCAACTAACTAGTTATCGTTATTATTATCTTATACCTTCAGTAATGTACTTCGCAAAATATGACATATTCGTCACTGGCTGGTGACCAAAACTTTCTCTATCCTATTTCGTCCTATCTGTCTATTCGTTAGAGTTTTATTACACCCTGTATAAAACCAACCTTACGATGGTCCACAGTGAATCCATCCAGCCTGAACGTGTAGCCAAACACGCTGGTGGAGATCTTGGACTCGTGAACAGTCAAATAGTTGTCTTCAGTGAAGAATGGATAGTTCAAGACTTTGTACCGACCCGCTTGTATTGGACACTCCAGCCTGTAGTAAAAGCCAATTTAGATTCATCAACATCTCCAATTTGTATTCCTGGATATTAAATTAAATATTAAATAAATATCCTTGGACATTTCACACAACGCCATCTCGTCCCAAGTTAAGCAACTTAATGCTTGTGTTATGGTAACGAGATGGATGATAAACTACTTATATACATTTTTTTTTTGTAAATACATTCATATTATAGATAGAAATGACACCCAGACTCCGAGCCAGTGCCTCTGGTTTAGACAAAGACACTGGCCCGACCCCGGAATCGAACCCGGGACCCGTTGAGTCAAAGGCGGCACATCTGACCACTAGACCAACGAGGCATGTCGAATGTACCGGAATTAATGGTGCACGTATCGTTTTTAAACCTCTGCACTTGTTATAACCTGTATCGCGGGGGCTGTAACATGTAGTTCACGAACACAAATGACACCCAGACTCAGAGCAAGTGCCTCTGAATTACCAAAAGATACATGCTCGACCCCGGAATCGAACCAGGTTCTCGTGATCCAAAGGCGGCACATCCAAGCCCTAGACTATGGACGTTTGAAACACAGGAGGTGCCACTAAGGGACTGTCCATTAATCACGTGATGTTTTTTTAACATTTTTTAACCCACCAAGGGGGAGGGTGCTCCCCCTTGGTGATACGTGGCGATGGTCTAACACTACACAGCATCAAAAATCACGTTTATTTTTCAGTACCTAAAAAGTAGCTTAGACACGCCGCTTTTCGGTTCAGAAATGACGCCTGTGACGAAAATTAAATACACGAGATATCTTACTATAACCCCCTACCCCTTGGTGATGTTTGGTGATTTTTGCCGAACCCCTCCCTCCCCCTTTCGAACTTCACGTGATTAATGGACAGCCCCTAACGTGAAAAGCGAAAGCATCGCGCCGCTAGCAGAGGAAGCGTTGTTTTTCAGTTTATGTAGTAGAGTAGATACGAAATCTAGGTTTTTAGACTTATACCTATAACTACAACTAGGGCTCAATTTTATTATGCCACATGATGCAGCGTCAAATCAATACCTACCTTATTCAGGTTACAAACAGGTATCTTATAATTGATTTAATTTTTTTACTTAGGGTTGGCATAGTGAAACAGCATGCTGTACACCTCCTGTTCATCTTCGTCTTCCTCGCTGCATCCGTTCTTCACCACGTAGAATGATTTGAAGTAGTCACACGTATCAATGTTTCGTATGTCTACGCATTTCTGCATTGTTGCCTGTAAAGTTTTATTTTGTACTGTATCTATTTATGCAGGGTGTCTCAAAAATGTTGAGTATAATACTTCTGAGTCTTGCGTAGTTAAACCATTTAAACCTCGCCTTTTTCCTATTCAAACTCAAAAGGAACTTAATTTACGTAGGTTTCATCACAAAACCCTTATAAATCGTCACATTTATAAATACCATTATCATCTTACGGCCCCTGTCCCACACTAGGTGGTAATCTCCACACCTATCAGTCGTCATACCTACATTCACACCTTTCACACACAACTCCTAACTCCTACAATCCCTCCATCTCCCCTGATCGCTCACAATCCCTGCGTTCACTCACATTCATGCCAAAACTACCATCGGTTCGGAAGGCTGCTCTACAGAAAAGAGCCGGCAAGAAACGATTCAGTTGCTTTTTAAAAAAAAATATTGATCTAGTTTACAAAAAGCACTAAACATCACAGTGAGAGCAAGTTCGCAAGATGAGAGAGATGTTAATTGGCGTCGGAAACAGTGTAACTTGATTTGTCCAACTAACAGTATTCGCATGGAGCGATTGGCATCTGCCCTCCGCCTCCCACGACAGCTATAGATGGTAGAATTGCAGCGAGGACCGCGACGTATTAGAAATGATAGACACCCACTCAACATGCAGCAGACCTGCAGATGCGTCACGCATTATCCGCTTGGATATATAAGCACTAAATATGTAGACGTACATAGTGAAGAGGTTAACACTGACCTCATTTATATGATACCTTTAGTTTCCATCCATTGCTGATGTCCTCTGAAACGTTGAGTTCTCCACTCAGTGAAGAATCATAAGTCTGCGTAGTGACACTTAGCTCCGACACAGTCACTGGTGTCTTTTGCCCATCATAGCACGGGCCGACCCGCGTCACTAACAGATGGGTGGGCGCCAAAGCACTATCTATGGACATGAAACACGAAAGCAAATAGAGCAAGTCAAATATAAACATTATTAGTTTATTTTGTGTTTACATTAGACATGGACAAAGTTCAAGTCCATAATGACAGCCAAGTTGCATTGAAAATATATTCTGGTATAATGTTTATCGACTCAAATAATATGACTATATTTTGAATTGTAGGAGATGTGTGTCCGTATGGGTTTTATTATGGACAGTTTAAACACTCCGTCTACATGCATCTCAAGCTTATATGGTGTAACGAGTGTTTTTTTTTAAATTTAGTACCAACTTACTCAGCCCATAAATGACCCACTGCTGAGTCGGGCCTCCTCCAACTACATGAAGGCTAATTTTATTAGCCTACAATGCCACGCTGGCCAGACGGGTTGACATAGGGTTTCGTGCCAAGTTTTCCTTCTCTTGCGGCCAGGTTTTCGGCCTTGTCATTTCCTTTTGTCGGCTTTTTCGACACACTCAAGACGCAATAGGGTGACACTATGCATTCTAAATCCGTCTCCACACGGAGTTCCAACGTAAAGATATAATTACAATGTGTTCGCCAACATACTATAACAATCAAGTTTCTAATCTCAACTAAGTATTTTATTATATTTGCTGCTTAAATTTACATAATAATAAATATTAATTGTTTTCTTTATTAGCCGTGGATTTAATATAAATTCGACAGATGCGGTATTTTGAGGCCAGTAGATTTATGCGAGAAAAACCGGAGTCCAAAGCCATATAGGTAATAGAGAAGTCTACTTAACAACGGACAATGCTTAATTTGCAGGCCTAATGTTTTTATAATCTAATTTTAATTATTTTAAATACGTACCTCCCAATGAGATCATATCAAGTACTCTATGATCATTTTGGGCCAGCAGACTCCCACATGCCCCAGCCCCGTCACCCGGCTGGGCTATAAATAAAAGGTTTCCACACTTTAAAGTGGTAGGCAGAGATATTCCGGAGTATTTAAATATGCTATTGTACGAGGCATCTGATTATAAGTCTATAACCTTACCTGTGACCTTAATAAGACCACAACTATCTTCGACTAAGGCCCACGGGCGGTGGTCTAACTAAATATCCAGTTATGGTCGCGTACCAGCGAGTGGGGTAACTCAGAACAGTGCTAGATGATATCCAGTGAAAATGCCTGACCATGTCTTATTATGTAGTTGGTTCAAACGATGTTGTTAAGATAATTTAGGCGCAAAGGGATGATCATCCAGCCAGACGAGGTGGTATGTCTGGCAGGGGCCCGTGCCTATCCCCCGATAACTGTAGTCGGGGGATTCGTAACCCTGCTAAATGCTCTATACACTGCGCTATCGCGGTGAAGGACTCTTTGGTAATTCTCGCATTTTGTTAGCGATATTTCTTGATGTTGATATAGTTTCGATGTTTGGAGTAGGTAAAAGTTGTGTAAATTATGTAGCATGCTGGTTGCTACAATAACAAATTTTCAGTAGGTAAGAATGTTTTGACGATGACCTGATTAAGGTCGCCGGAAAACGATGGATGCGGGCGGCCCAGGACCGGCCTTTGTGAAAATCTTTGAGGGAGGCCTATGTCCAGCAGTGGACGTGAAATGATGATGATGATGATGAATGTTTTACGCACATTTACATTGTAATATGTAACAAACTTTGTATGGTAATTATGTAGATGAAGTTGATGAACGTACGACTATTTCGAGCAGGTATTTCAAGTAATAGACAAGCTAAAGAAACATTACCAAGTATAGGTACAAAAGACGAATAGCTTTCGAATAATCCCGGTTTCCGATATCATTTATTCAATTCAATTGCAGCACTACATAACAAATTCAAAGTGGAATCTAAATGCTGAGAAGCCATGAATGAGGGTAATTAGCCTACTGTGCCACACTGGCTAGACGCGTTGGCAGGCTTTTGTATCAAGTTTTCCTTTTCTTGCAGGGTTTCAGCCTTTTCGTTGTGCTTCCTCAGCGCTTGCGACAACCCTAAGACGGAATGTTATATACACGACCACAAACATAGATATAAGTACATAATAAATATTTATCTATGCGAAATCTGCTAAAACAATGATTTCACAGCCATTATTAGCGGATCCATGTTCCTAGCATTTTTTTAAATTTTTAAGCGCTCGTGACGTTGATCATGTGGTTCATTCCACTGGTTTTCGACGACCTAATAATCGCATCAACGAAATAATAATGTACTGCTACTGACGTCATAGATAAACACTACAAAAACATGTAGATTATATTAATATGAGGGCTATAAAAACAATAAAACGCGTGAGTCTTACTCTCATATGTAAAGATTTGATAAAGTATCAGACAATGTTATATTTTCAGAATACACAAACCAAAAACATACAGAAAACAGATTAAACAACGAAATATTTAAAAAATTCTTTTTGTATAAAGTAATACCATGAAGATTTTATGAAGTACTAGTGGCCCGCCCCGGCTTCGCCCGTGCAAAGCGGGGGTGAGTTATACATATAAACCTTCCCCTTGAATCACTCTATCTATTAAAAAAAACCGCTTCAAAATCCGTTGCGTAGTTTTAAAGATTTATGCATACATAGGGACGGACAGAAGAATGCGACTTTGTTTTATACTATGTAGTGATAGTGATTACGATAAAATTTAGTAATAATAGGCGAAATAGTTCGGCTGAAATACGAGGGGTGGTCCAAAAGTTCGTGGAATGAAAGGGTTTTAATTAAAATGAAACAATAAATCTATTTTTCCTTTTCAATATAATCACCCTTAAGCTGAATACATTTATTAAATCTATGAATTAATATTTCTAAACCATGTAAAAATATTTTCCTTTGATTGACACAATAGGGCTGAAACTATATTTAAATACTAATGATGAGTACCCAATTAGCTAAGCGAGCGCCCCTATCCCTACTCCCTCCATTCTACGAACTTTTGGACCTTCCCTCGTAATATATGCTAACACAAGAATTGCAACTACTCTAGTCTGTTTATCTATTCCCCGATTACAAAAAGAAAATAGAAAACCAACTTTTAGCCTAAAAATGCTTCTGTCCACATATAACCTTTTTGTGACATCATGTATAATAACATAACAGCACAAGTTGTCATTTTAAAATGGTTATCATAATCAACAACATTGTCTTCAGTTGTATTGAAATTTTCCATTTTTTTGTAATATCTTATCTAATTACTACTCTGTACATAGGGTATTTGTATTATCTTAATTTTTGTGTTTCTTTTTTTTAAAGGAGTATACACAATAGATGTATGATAACATGATGGGGGAATATTATAATTTGGGAATTATAATAATATTGCATCATCTTTTGTGCATTTAGAAATTCCAACTTTATTGTGCGCGGAAATAAGAATTTTAACGATAGATTTATTTATATGGCATCCATCGATTGCTGCATTATTAGATATTATTGATGAATGTAATATTCTAGAGATCTTTAGACGCAAAGGGATGATCATCCAGCCAGACAAGATGGTGTGTCTAGCTAGGGGTCGCAGCGCTTATCCCCCGATAGTTGTATTCGGGAAATTCTTAACTGTGCGAATTGTTCTTGAAACTTCGCTATCGCGGTGTAGGACTTTTTGGAAATTCTCGCATTTGTAGGCGATATTTCTTGATGTTGATAGTTCAGTTTTTACGGGTATGCTGGTCACTATAGATCTTTCCTAATCTAATTATGAAAGAATTTCAAGATTTAGAAAATACTCACTGGTGCAAAGTGCCGGCAAACTTTTTATGAAACCAGTGATTGTGAAAGTACTAGCACGAAATTATATAGAGGTATCTTGTCTTGATCGGGCATTTTGCTGTACGGGCACTTCGAACACTACGGATTTTTGTACCAGTACCGTTATCCTTAATCCTTCCTGCTCTACAAAAGCAATTTCTACATATTTCAGGAGGGCTGTCAGTTGGAGCTTATTATCGCCTAGTTTGTTTCTCGCAAATGACGCAATCATAAGACTGTAGCAAAGCGCGGTGCCCGCGGCCCGTAGCAAATTCTTTCAATGAGCCCTTGATCTGCTATGGGTTTTTATGTATAATGCGTTTAATTGCTTTAAATAGGTTACAATTTTGTGGGTAATTAATACTACATTTTAATAAGTTTCACTACAAAAATTGCGCTCAGGCAGAGATGAGTGGGTTTAAATATGAGGGGCCCCCTTTCGCACGGGGCCCGTAGCAATTGCTACTCTTGCTACTTACTCTTGTGGCTAGGTTTTCGTTTCATTTCGTTCTATCGGCTTCTTCGACACCCTCAGTATGAAATGGGATGGTGATACTATATATATATGTATTCTAATATCCGTCCCCCACCCCACACGGTGACCATCACCACACTCTTAAAACAGTTACATGATTGTACAATGAATGTACTAATTCTAACAATTAATCATCCAAAACTGTTCTGCACGAGAAATATTTACGACCAAAACAGCGCCAAGGACAACTATTAGAGTAATAATCTATTGTACAATGTACGAACGGACACACCTCCAATTTGTTAGGTTAGTTCCATTCAAGCCCCGTTCTATTATCAGCAAATTGTCACATCAGTCAGAGTCAGTTGTACACAAGCAGCGAAGGTGAACACACGCTTCAAAATGACCACTGACAATTTAACCGCTCTTTTATATAAAACCAAGGATTTGCAGCTGGTAAGTATGCTATAATCTTAATTAATAAAGCTAAAACATCTTTAAAATAATACCAGATCTCAGTATTCAGAAATGTAACAAACCAGTTTACAGCGTTTTAACGTATTTATTTTAAACCTATAAACGTAGAAACGACACTTACCACATTTGTTAACGACAGCGTCTCCCACTAGTTATTTTAGCTCAATAAACTATAATAATTTAAATTTTATTAGATTAAAGTTTATTGACTTAATTTAAGTATTATTATATAATAGAACTATTATAATAGAAGAAGATAGTTAAGTTTCCTTTATTAACATTCCTAAAATCGTAAATAAAAATTATTGAGGATAATAATTAAATTTTATCACCATTTAACTATGTACTTAATATTATTTTTAAAAGATGATTATCACTGAAGAAAGATAAGTGTCAAAAGCAAGTTACAGGTATTTATTGTCTTCTTGACCTTCTTTATCTTTAAACTAGCGACCCGCCCCGGCTTCGCACGGGTGCAATTATATTATACCTATAAACCTTCCTCTTGAATTACTCTATCTATTAAAAAACACCGCTTCAAAATCCGTTGCGTAGTTTTAAAGATTTATGCATACATAGGGACGGACAGAAAAATGCGACTTTGTTTTATACTATGTAGTGATAAATAAATGCAAATCTCGGAACAAAATTATTGCGAACTAGGTATATAAAAAAATACAATAAATTGGTAGGCCTAATATTAACCTTTTAAACCAGCAGTCCAGACGTGGCCTCTTTGCTAGTGACTTCGATCAATACGCATGTTAGAATGGTTGCTTGGACATATTTGAATGTATTAGTTCGTCCAAATGTACATAAGTACGTCACAGTTGCTATCAAATTGAATCGGTAAATGCACGTGTTAATACATACTTATCTACCTATTAGGTATTACTCGCTCACAATTTGCGTGTGTTTCAAATTTAAATGACTGTTCAAAATACTCTCAATACGACTAAAATACCGATTGCTGAGCAAATTTTCCTCCAAGCAGTACAAATAAAAATTCCAGATAGTCTACCTAGTTATAACCATTAACTATTAATAAATTTTAACACTTAAATCGCACTTGTTGTAGGAGCAAATTCTAAATTTACCCGTGTCGATAGTATGTAATTAAATATGCTTATCTGAAGTTATGTTTAAACAATTACATATATTAATAGACTATAGTTAGTTAGTAATCTAGTAGTTCTTATCGTTACAATTACAACAAACTTCAAAATAAAAATTCAACTTAATGTTATCGTTATCAAAATCTATTATTAATATATAGAAAAACAGAAAATAATAGCTGCTTTTTTCCCACATCTATAATAATGTCTAAGAGTTATTAATTTTAGGTTCTAATGTTATAAAAAATTGTCACCAGGTACAAACGCCGATTCCCGAAATAGCTGATGATGGTATGTACATTATGTGTTTAGATATTTACGCACGTCTACTAATTCGTTCGTTCACGTATTTACATGTGAGAATTGTCTATAATCTTTAAAAAGAGGAATTAATCTGATACGAGTTTAAAAGAGAAGAAGCAATCACTCCAAGTGATACCTAAAATAAGAACTTGTTTTTTTAATGGTTGAGACAAAGGATTTCACGAAAAAATTAACAAAATGTGATCCGTTTTTCAAGTACAGCAATTTACCGCAGAAATCAGATGATGATATATAATAGTAAATCGCTATAGGTATTAACTTAATATCAGTAGTTAATTAAGGCATTAAGAAGCCCTCGTAAAGCCTATCACTTATCAAATAGGGAGGTCAATGAATCTTAAACACTCAATTGACCTTCGCCTAAACAATCGGTTCAATGACCTCTGCAGAAACACCTGAATTCTTGTGGAATTTGATAAGGCGTATTTGACGTGTCGCATAATTATCAGTGTTTAAAGGTCAGACTGTAGTTGTAGATTAGAACATTAGTTAGGCACAGTATTTCAAAAGTAGTAGAAATTACAATTGCTAAGGTTTGGCATGGGCCAAATTTTTATTATTGAAGTGGTTTTATGAAACTTGAATATTATATATTTCACATGTGTGTCAAAATCTAGTAGCAATTGTATAGTTTCTAATTATAACAATTAAAACATTTACAGATTAGTTCTACGAGAAATAAAAAATATATGTAGGTACCTATATACTATAAGCCGTTCTAATATTACATCATAACTACATGTTATGCGAAATCACCTAAACGTATCCAGTCCCCGTAGAAATAGTAATGTCACAGATTTGAAGAGAGTTGAGTTGAAATCAGACTTATACAATTCCCGCTCCTGGGGAGGATCTGGTTGAAATTTGGAATTGAGATAGCTTAGCACAACTTTTATAGCACAGCTCAAAAATATATAATTCACGCAGGGCCTAGCTATAAGCTAGTTAAATATAAATAAGGTAATTTTATAACTCTATTTCTATCATTTTGTCAAAAAATACTTTCAATTTCTGCAGAAGTGCTTCTCAAGATGGACTGCGTGGGCATTTGCGGGTCTGACGTCCACTACTGGCAGACTGGCGCCTGTGGGAACTTTGTGCTTAATGATCCCATGATTATGGGTCACGAGGCTTCCGGAGTAGTAGCTAAGGTAGGATCCTTAGAGGTGAAGTAATTTATAATTGGGGCCGATAGTTTTTGGCTTCGGCGACAGCTTTTCTTGATATAGAGCCACGTCTTTGATGGGACTGACTCACTTTTTGGAGGATCTTCTCACTTAATGGGCACACAGCATAGTCATATCATACATTACCATTTTGTAATGCATTTTGCAATGAACAACTTTTTTACGCCGAGAGGCCTATATTAAGAAATAAATTTTATTTTATAAGGTCGAGCAGTGAAAGTAGAACTTACTTTGAATCTATTTGGATTGATTCGTCTGAGCACAGCCGCAGGCTTTATCTAGTTATATTAAATCGCGTAGACTCAGGGCCGTCAACATTCACGCGTTCGAAGAATTGACTTCAAAAATTGTTTGATTTGTCGATTTGCGATTTACGCCTTCGTGTGGAGAGAGTTTTAAATTAGAATACAATTTCCAAGCCATGCCATTCGTCCTACCGTGTGAACAGAGGTCTTGGTCTTAATTGTGTGTGGTGTGGGTATATCTAACCGCAGAAGAAGAAAAAAATTCAAATTATGTGTCAAGCCATCTGGCTATGGTGGCACAGTAGACTTATTTAGGCCTTACTCTGTAGTTGGTTGACACCTAGTTGACACTTGACACAATGACGATGCGCGTGTTTCATAACCTTCTGGAACACGCCACAACAGCGCACAAATAACAACTGTTCTACAATATAAAAATACAAATTACAAAATATACAATTTTGTGGTGTCGTATTTAGAATACTGGCACCAGCCCATTTCATACTGAAGGTGTCGTAGCACCTGACCAGAGAATAAGGTAAATCTAATTCTCTAGTGGCACTGCGTATAAGCCCGTCGGCAGAAAATCTAGCCGCAAGAGATCTGTTATATTAAATCCCTGTGCCAATTCATCTCTTATTCTTCATATCTGTCTTGTTCTTAAGTCCTTTAAGGTGAATGTTCCAGGGTAGCCCGCGAAATTCAAATTTTCTTACGTTTTTTGCAATTTGCAGGTCAGTGCTAGGTTGTATGTTGATTAAAATGTTATTCGCGGCTGTAAGACGTATGTAAATATAGAATTATAATCATCAAAATCATCAATACAACCCTCCAAGCTCATAAAGGTGCAAGAAAAACTTTTTCAACGTCAAAGTCATTCTCGCACCTTTAAGAGCTTGGAGGGTTGTATTGATGAGTTTGATGAAGATAACTCTGTAACTACTTAAGTCTGACAGCCGCGAATCAAATGTTCATCATCATACAACCTAGCATTGCCCTGCAAATTGCAAAAAACGTAAGAGAGTTTGAATTTCGCGGGCTACCCTGGAGCATCCACCTTAAAATCAATTAATTGTCGAGCTGCCGCCGTGGCGCGGGCCAAATTCTTTAAATATTTGTGACTGGTTTCATTAGTGGGTTATGTGATAACTTTGACGATCGACATGGCGACGCGTTCCAATAAAAAACCTGCTACGACGCACCCACCGCGGGCAGCCACGTACTCGTATGTTATGCGATTAAATATGCACAGACACACCCGCCAGTTCCGCGGTGACGCCCGCCAGTGTCACGGTCAACATAAACTTGTCACTAGTTTCATAAAACCGAAGGCAATAGTTCATATTCATTTCCTTTTTAATTTTGGCTCTATGGCTTCCTTCGTCGCTCCTATCACTAATTGAGCAGCTGCTCGCAGATGGAGCCACGAATCTCGATTTCCGAAACATAAAGAGGTATTATGAAAACCAGTTAAAGAATACTGATGTTGTTATTTTTGAAGATAGCTTATATTATTTATCGAGCACATAACTCTGAACCAAGTTATAACCAAAATATTCAGTAAAGCGGGAACACGCATACAAAAGAAGATACAGACGAATTGACAATTTTGTTTAGGTTCGTTAAAAGATACAAGTGTGAATTGCCGCCTTCTAGAAGACGGTGGTGAGTCTCCAAGCTATGTACAACCGGCGCGGATGGGCAAAAATCCAACTAGAAAATGTCGCTTCTTTAACATTTTAATAATGCTGTGACGTTCCAACACGGTGTAATCTGACAAATTCTTGTATTGAAAACATGTGACTTAGGCTCCAAATCAACTTAACAAACCTATTTGAGACGAGTCATTCGACGGTGCAGATAATAGAGCGCACAATTTAACACTAGACCAATTTAATCGAGAATAATTTCCTTTTATGCAGGTACATAAATTTCATGTACCTATTACTAGGCACTCCGTTAAACCTCTTTTTGATAATATGAGACGTTATCACAAATAATTAACTTCCACGTAATATCATAATAGCCTGTGATAAGAACAATAATTGAATAAAAATTAATTGATCGTGATGTCAATATTGACTTGCGATTTCATCAGCCGAGTTATTTTCGGACTCACACCGACGAGAAGCACCCATTTAAATCGATTTAGTATTCGGTCGCATGGCAGGCGCTTGCTTACATGGTTATTATTACTATACCTAATACTACTACTACTACCTACAATTCAGCCCATTTATGACCCACTGCTGAGTCTGCTGTGCCATACCTAACCAGACGAGTTGGCACAGGGTGTACTTCAAGGTTTCCTTCTCTTGCGGCTAGGTGTTAAATACTATGCGGACGATGTCGTGGGTAACAGCTAGTTTCAAAATAAAGAAAAAAAAACTTAAAAACATATAGTCCAGCGCAATTACGGAAATTATTGGAAAAAAAAACCCATAAAATTATGTAGTTTGGGTTAGTAGTTTCAGATCAGTTGGGTTAGTAAATTCAATTTAGAAGAGAAAAGGTCCCCACAATTTTTTGCCCAACACTAACCGTTCTCGAGATATCGAGTTAAACGCGTTTTCATCGAAATGATCTTGAGCTGATCTCGCCAGAATCCCTCAAAGAACATATGCTCAGAATACACCTCCCTATCGATCCTTCATAATCCCCAAACTACATAATTGTATGTTTATTTATTGCACTGGACTATAATGATTGATGTGATGACAGATCAACGTACCTATTTAGATCCCCTCAAAATAAATACTCATAATTACAGTTACCTATTGCCAAAGAAAGGCCCATTTCGAATCTTGCATGAAAATTTGTCGAAAGTCAAGTTATTGTTTATTATCGCTTGATGAATGTTGTAATAATATCAGTCGCAAGAGTTTATCGTACTCATAGTGGTGTTTAACCTTAATTTAGCTTATCAGACGAACTGGTATCGGCGTGGTTGGTAAATTGACCTGTTACACAAAATACTTGATTAGTGTTGGAAAGTCACTTGAGATACCTTTTTTACTCATTAAGATTTATCTATTTTTAACACTACTACTATTATTACTACACAGCCCATAAAATACCCACTGATGATTCGGGCCTCCTCCCGTTACATGGAGGGTAATTAGCCTACATAAAACACTGCTATTCCGTGTGGTGACGGATTTAGAATACACAATGTCACCAACCCAAATCTTTCTGGGGGTGTCGTAAGATGCGAATAAGGAACGCAAAAGGCAGATCACCGAGCCGCAAGAGAAGGAAATCTTGATACCAACCCTCCTTGCCAACGTCCCTCCATGAATTTAGAGGAGGCCCGACTAACTAGTGGGTAATTTATGGGCTGATAATGATGTTGATAATACTGCTTATTATAAATATAATCTACGTATTAGCCACATACGTCCTCTGCTGAATATGGTGTGCAGTAAACGTTCCGTTTACTGCACACCTAGACTTCCAGCGATCTTTACAAGGTCGCTTTCCCATACGTGGTCGTCACTATATTTTAAAATCTGATTCTATCATCTCGCATAGCTTTCAGCATTAGGTATATAAATAATAAATATCCTTGGACATTTCACACAACGCCATCTCGTCCCAAGTTAAGCAACTTAATGCTTGTGTTATGGTAACGAGATGGATGATAAACTACTTATATACATTTTTTTTTTGTAAATACATACATATTATAGATAGAAATGACACCCAGACTCCGAGCCAGTGCCTCTGGTTTAGACAGACACTGGCCCGACCCCGGAATCGAACCCGGGACCCGTTGATCCAAAGGCGGCACATCTGACCACTAGACCAACGAGGCAGTCAAATGAGTGACTCGCAGCCGCTAATTAAGACCAAACGACTACGTTTCTGATGACTTGGGTCATCGGCAACACACGCTGTTCGAAGACTTTGGTCTTCAGGTAGTGAAGAATATTAATTATTAAAAATGGATTTAATTAATAATATTCCTTCAGTCACCAGGACGTCAATGAATCGCACAGGGATAGAGATCCATAATTATACCACACTACTATATCATACGAACCCTACTTTTTAATAAATATCGCAATGAAAGCAGTTAGGTATCTTATAATGTAATCATAATAACATAATTGTTCCGTTAATAGTATATTAGATACCGCACATAAATCCACACATGATATAACACTTATCAGAATACAAACATTTCTAGTTTCCATTTGATGACGCCAACTTATTACAAAAGATTATCGCAAAAGGTCACATTTATGTGTAAATGACTGGCAAAATCCAAAATAGAACCCCTCTATATGACTTGAAACGCTCCGGTTGCTTGTCGCCGGGGGTTGAAACAGATTAACGATTTCTCGACCCATAATTTACCAGACACTCTTTTGTCTACAAGGCGAAAACTATATTAAGTTTCGTCTTACGAAAATCAAAATCTAAGTGTCTTCATCATCACCCTCTCCAACCATAAAAGGCCGACTGCTGAATTGCACCTCCTACAATAACATGGAGGGAAAACATGTTAAAGAGCCAGGTGGATTGGCTCAAGGTTTCGTATCAAGTTCTACTTCTCTTGTGGATCGGTTGCGGTTGCATCCTCGCGAATCTGTGCCATCCCAAAAAGACGGGATACACCGCTGAGATTTTAGTTGGCAGATGTATCGCGCCACGTGTTCTCGATTCCCACATTCGCCATTTTTGATTTTGGTTTCGTTGGGGTAATGCTTGATACATATCCCCACCACCCCTCAAGTGTGGGGGTATGCAAGAAGAAAAAACCCAGCAACAACAAAAGAGGAAAGGAATAAAATATGTGCAGGACGTGTGTTGCTTAATCAAGTTTAGGAAAGTAGCTTCTACTTTTTTTAGGGTTCATACTTTTTTTTGTTGGAATCCCGCATGGATATCCGGCCGTTGTGGACTAACCCAGGCATGTGATTTACCTACCCACTAAAACCAACGGCGTTCCCGGACTGCCCGCTTCAGGGCCATAAACCTTTTTCATTCAGGTCGGCATCAAGAATGGTTTGATGTTAGTAGGTTTTATTTTTTCTTCTTATTTTACGCATGCTGTCTTCCAGGCTGGAGCGAAGGTGAAGAATGTGAAAGTAGGTGACCGCGTAGCCATCGAGCCTGGTATACCGTGTCGCTACTGTGAGTTCTGCAAGACGGGTCGTTACCACTTGTGCCCAGACATGGCCTTCTGCGCCACGCCGCCTTACCACGGCAACTTGGTTCGATACTACAAGCACGCCGCAGATTTCTGCTACAAGTGAGTTAATGGTCTAAATTGAAAGAGATTGATTTGGTAAATCTTCAATTCAGTACTCATCTGAAGTATACATATACATGGTGCACCAAAACCCCTAAAGTCATAACGAAGTTTGAATTTTGAAGTAGAGTTACATTACAAAACTTCTGGTTTGTAATGTAACTATACTTCAAAAAGGAAACATAATTTATACGCAAAACTGCTCCTTGGTGTAGCCGTCACTTCCGATTTCTGTTTGTTTTAGCTTTTTAGTTACATCTGTACAATTTCCGGATATAACTCTTAACCATTTTTTAGCTACCCTTGGTATGACTAGAGACTAGATGACAGTTGTCTTCACAAGTACAAAAATAGTTATGTTGATAACGTTTCATGTGCACACAGAAACGTCGGATATTAAATAATGTAAAATACACGCGATAAATCCGTTAAAAAGTGTGCAACTTGTGTGTAATAATCGCGATGATGATATTTCTTATTAACGATACTTGATTAAGTTAAAGTTTTCCAAAATATTTGATTAAACGTTTCTCTTATAGACTACCGGACCACGTTACAATGGAGGAAGGAGCACTGCTGGAGCCGTTGTCAGTCGCCATTCACGCGTGTAGGCGTGGAGGGGTGACCGCCGGCGACAACGTCTTGGTTCTAGGAGCTGGACCTATAGGCTTGCTCACCCTTCTCACGGCGAAGGCGATGGGCGCCAGTCAAGTTATTATTACAGGTTGGTAACCATTCCACTTTTGACGAAGATGAATTTAGGCTATTGTTAAGCGCGACTTCATCCGCGTGATATTTAACAATGTGGACAGCCCGGTAACTATTAACCGGGAAGGGGGTGACAATAAATGTATAAAAAAAATGTAAAAGTAAAGTATTAATCAGCTATCTTGCAGCGCGCAGAGGCCTCCTTCGCCGAAACCTTCATGTCAACCGAGAAGGATGCCGAAAGGCCCAGGGAGTTGGCCTCTCAGCGCCCATTACGCCACCGCTTCAACACACGCCGGAGGGCGCTGGATGACCTCCGGCCGCCGTAAACGAGCCTGCGGGCTATGGGCATGGGGAGCTTGTCGCCTTCGCATAAAAGGTCCCGAAAGGAAGGCTGCGCTGCTTTCCGCGCGCGCTTCCCTGCCGTGGAACAGGGGGGCTGTCATATAGACCCTCTGTATATGAGCCCGCCTTGGAGCTCCGATGATGAAGGGGCCCGCCTTGGGGCTTGGGGCTCACTTTTAGTGAGTAGGTTGGGGCGCAACTTACCATATCCACGCGCCCCGGAATCCCACGTAACCCGGCCAGTCCCCAAAGGATATCCATTAGGATTTCCGACAAAAAAGCTATCTTACAGCAAAATGCACAGTCAAGCTCAATACGGATCGCTATCGCATCATAATACAATTCCTTTCAAGAATCACTTAACTTCCTGTCTTATCTTCCTCAGATATTCTCCAGTCGCGATTGGATTTCGCCAAAGAGATTGGTGCAGATTTCACTGTCTTGGTAAGCCGAGACTCCAAGGAGGATGAGCTCGTGAAAAAGATTCACGAGCTTCTAGGAGCATACCCTGACGTATCGTTTGATGCCAGTGGAGCCCAAGCTACTGTCAGATTGTCACTTTTGGTAAGTGCTTTGGAATTGCAATTGTAAAGGTGAACATGAACGTATACAAGAAAAAGAACTGAAGGGAATTTAAAAAAAATCCTTCGAGACTTATTACTACTACTACTACTCAGCCCACTACTAAGTCGGACCTCCTCCCGTTACATGGAGGGTAATCAGCCTACTGTGCCACAGTGGCCAGATGGGTGTCACAGCACTATCCAGTATTCCTTCCATCGCGGCTAAGATATTAGCATTTTTATTTCTTCTCGCCTGTCCTCTACACCCTAATGATGGAAAAGGGTGGTGACACTATGTATTCTAAATCCGTCACCACGCGGACAAGGAGTAGGGAGGATTTAAGGCCTGTTATATTAGAGGCATCAGTAAACTTGAGACTATAACCAAGTGTTTATTTGCGCAGGCAACCAAATCGGGTGGTGTGGCGGTGTTAGTAGGCATGGGGGCACCCGAGCAGACAGTTCCTCTGGCTGGCGCTCTCACCAGGGAGGTCGACATTCGCGGAATCTTCCGATACGTCAACGAGTAAGAATCATTTTGTTTTTTTTTTCAACGAATTCTTCTAGACTCTGATCGCCTAATAAGCTGCCGTTATAAATTTGTCAAAGCTATGGTAAATTCACACTGATTGGGATAGGGATAATATTATCACGAGCGCGACGACCGAAGCCTCAATAAGTTGAGGGGCGGCAAGAACAGCTCCGCCAATCAGTCAGAGAGCAATGGCGCTCCCTAATGGAGAGCCCCACCGCGGGGTACGCTTTGATAGGATACATAAGGCCTCACTTTGAGGACTGTCTGGAGCCAGTCCTGGTAGGCTTCCTAGACGGTCGACCGACGATTCTGGTGTTGGGCAAGTGTCCTTGTGCCTCTGGCACTTGCCCCGAGTCTGGGTGTCATTTGTGTTCGTGAATTTCATATTTGTAAACTGCCCCCGCAATACAGCTCACATCTAGTGCAGGAGTTTCGTAAATTAAGAAAGGAATTATAATATTAGTAGGAAGTAGGAAATGGGTAGGAAATTCACAGCTATATATACTTTTTTAGAAGATGACAGCTCTTCACAAACTTGTTATTCACATACGTACATATTTAAGTCATCCGTTCGTAATAGTCCTTTTAAACTTCCAGGTACCCCATTGCCCTATCGATGGTGGCTAGTGGTAAGATCAACGTGAAGCCTCTGGTCAGTCACCATTTCGACATGGAACAGTCACTAGAAGCCTACGAAGTGGCACGGCAAGGCGCCGGCATTAAAGTCATGATCCACGTCCAGCCCAGAGACACGAATAACCCTAATAAGTTCTGAAAAAGTTATGCACCTATTTTTAAAAGAACATTATGAATGACGCCTTAGTAATTGTAAGGTTTCATGCGAGAGCCTAACTTTAAGTTATAAGCAACAGACTGCAAGATATGCGAACCCTAATACAGTAAAAACGTCCAAGTAATTTAGGTTGTAACCTATAAAATTAAGCATATCTATGTATCATAGCTGCCAATATCATAAAAAAAAAGCATTTTGTAAGGCAGAAGTAATATAGTATGTTTAAAAAAACCAATTGTGGCTCTATGCGAATTATAGTGCCCTAGTACATGTTATTTATATTTACCATAGTAACCATAGTAACATGTTAGTTATATTGATCCGAATTGCATTTTGATAAGTTTTGTCTGTTTAATCATCATCTCATAATTGATCCACTGTTGAGTCACGCCTCTTCCTCTTACTAGTCTTTTTACTTTTGTGATATTGGGTACAACGAATTTATTATATGTTATTAAATTTTGTAGTTAAACTTAAAAATACCAGTGATTTCCTACTAACGGGATTATTGGCGTATTATTGTACAACACTTATTTATTTTTGTAAAATAAAAGTTATTGAAAATTATAACCTGTTCATTTTATTAAAAAAAAAGTTTGGTGTTTATGGAAACCCGCGAAGTAATTTATTTGTTATCTGGCTGTTTGCTATCAGTGGAAACGATTTATTATAATCTCCCCAGGACAATCCATCAACCACCTTTGAGTTAGTCAGCGAAGCAGCGGATTCAATCGCTGCTAGTTCTGCTTGCAAATAAGGTCAGCCGCCTTTTTGTTCTTGTTCGAAGAGCTTTCGTTGACAATCTGCATTTATATGCGAAGGAGCATGGCGAGCTAGGGCAGCTAGTTTATGTGCTCTTGTAGAGTCTCGCGATGATGGTAATAAGTTGCTCCTGTTTAAGAGCCTCATCGCTATGAATTATAGCAGGTGTAATACCTGACGACGAAGCTGGAGCAGTTTCACTTATCACAGGCCAAGGTTGGTTTTTTGTTACCGATCTCGTCACGGGCATGACTTAAAATTTTTTTTCATCCTGATACGAAATATTATGGACGCTCGTCGTAAGGTAGGACTATACATGTAAGGCCGGTTTAAAACCAATTAAATCAATCGGTTTAAAACGAAAAAACGGTTGGTGTTGACGACTGTTTTTCTTAAAATATAACCACATTTTCTTAATATTCCGAAGAAGGAATAGAACGGAGTAGGTATACAGGGTGGTCAAAAAGTCGTAGATCAAACGCAACCAGCGGTTAGATGGGGCTATCAGCAGCAAAAAATTGTTCTACGGGAGGTCCCTAAGGTCAACCCCTGCAGAGTTATAATTGATTTTGTTTTTATGAGAAATTGTCCTTTTTTTACTAAAACTTGATAAAACTCCACAAAATCAAAAAATTTCAATAGATTGGTACTGATGAGCCCTTTCGTTTGACATGCTATTTATGGTAGTTTATTGGGTGTGTTAAAGATAACATTAAGTTTTCCGAAAGACATAATTCTTAAATCAAAACTTGTTACTTACTTCGGACCCCACTGTGAAAAAAAATACTCTACAGAAAAGTGCCACTGTATCACAATTTTTGGCGCATTTAATAATAATAATAATAAGCCTTTTTATTTCTTATCTCACAATATTTAGAATTTTACATTAAGTAGTAATTGTGTTAGTGTTTGCCTTAATTAAGTTAGTAGTGCTATTTGTTTAGGTATCTTTCGGAGATATAGTCCCATATCGGGTAAAGGCCTCCTCCATCCTCTTCCAATTCTCCCTATCTTTGGCAAGGGTCATCCAGTTTTTGCCAGCAGTCTGGGCTATGTCGTCTGCCCATCGTTTGTATGGTCTTCCAATCTTTCTTTTCCCTGGTGGTCCTTTCCAGTTAGTGACTTGTTTCGTCCATCTGTTGTCAGTGAGTCTTGCGATATGTCCTGCCCAACGCCACTTTAGTGCTAGTGCTTGTGTTAGAGCATCTGTCAGCATAGTCTTTTTCCTAATTTTTGTACTTCGAACCTTGTGAATTTTCCTTATTCCTAGCATGCTCCTCTCCATTGCCCTCTGGGTGGTTGTAATTTTCTGCTTGGTTCTAACAGTGTGAACCCATGTTTGGCAGCCATACAATAGACAGGGTAGTATACAAGTGTCCATTACTACTTTCTTGAGATTCAAAGAGTAGTGGCCTTTTAAGATTTCTTTTAGTGACCAATATTTTTGCCATGTGATGTTTACTCTTCTTTGTATTTCCTCTTCGTTATTTGTTTTGCTGAATGTCACTTGTTTTCCTAGGTATTTGTAAGTTTTTACGTATTCTATGCGATTTCCCTTGACCCATATTGGTTTTTCATGGCTATTAGTCATTACTCCAGTCTTGTTTGTATTTATTTCCAGACCTACCTTTGAGCTTTCTGTGGCTAATGAACATATCATTTCCTCTAGAGTGTGTGGTGTTTCGGCCAGTATGACAATATCGTCTGCGAACCTTAGATGGTTAAGGTATCTTGTGCCTATTTTAATACCTTTGTGAGCCCAGTCCAGCTTCCTAAAGATAGTTTCTAAAACAGCTATGAAGAGTTTTGGTGAGATGGGGTCTCCTTGTCTCACTCCTCTTTCGATCTTGATAGGGTCTCCTCTTGTTTCTAGTTTTACCTTACTAGTGCAGTTAACATATATGTTCTTCAGAATGTTTATGTATTTTCCATCAACGTTGGAGAGTTTCAGTGCTTCCCAGATTGAGTTATGGCTGATTGTATCGAAAGCCTTACTGTAATCAATGAATGCTAGATATAGAGGCTTGTTAAATTCTTTGTACTTCTCCATTGTTTGTTCCAGTACCTGTAGATGATCAGTTGTACTAAAACCCGAACGGAAACCTGCTTGTTCAATTGGTTGTGAGTCATCGATTGTAGGTGCTATTCTGCTTAGGATGATAGATGCGAACAATTTGTATGCGCTTGCCATTAGACTAATAGGCCTGTAGTTGCCTATGTCTAATGTATTTCCTTTTTTATAAATTAGTGTGATTTCTGAAGTGCACCATTGTTGTGGCACTATCTCAGCATCTAATACCATGTTGAAGAGCTTGGTGAAATGGTGGAGTAGAACCGGTGTCCCTAATTTAATGGCTTCGTTGGTTATACCGTCGGGTCCTGGGCTTTTCTCATCTTTTAGCTTTCTTATGTGGTCATATACTTCTCTTTCGGTTATTGGGTATACTGTTGTTCTAGGAACACTATGTTCTTGTGTTTGTGTGGTTTCATGGTGCATATTTCTCTTGTACATTTCTCTGTAAAAATTTGTAGCATGGTTAATAATATCTTTTCTCGTTTTTGTTTCCCCTGTATTGCCTTCCAGCTTCTGTATCCAGGTTTTTTGTAGTTTCAGGTCTTTAAAGGCTCTTTTTGTACTTCTATGATTCGTAAGGTTTCTTGTGATTATCTCCTGTCTATGCTTATTGTAGTCTTGGCTAATAGATTTGTTGGTTGCTTTGAATACTTTGCTTAGCTCCTTTCTTATTATTTGGTCTTTGGGCTTTATTTTTATTAGTTCAGTGCGTTTCTTTATTAGTTCTTCAGTTTCTTTACTAAATATTTTTTGTTGTATTTTCTTTTGGTTACTTGTGAGTAAACTGTGCAACACTGATTCTTCTAAAGTGTTGTAATAGTTTTGGATGCTCATGGTTTCTTTAAAATTTGTTTCTAGATGTGATCGCAGGCTATTCACGTATCTTTTAATTTCGTTGTCCGTTTTTGGAATTGTAACTGAAGGTTTGTAGTTTTTTCTATTTTTCTTTGGCTGTTTTAAATCGAGGGATGCTCTTAAAAGTCTGTGGTCGGAAGGGAATTTTATATTATTGAGTACTTCTGTGTTTGTGATGAGTTGGGGGTCGCTTGTTAGTATGAAATCTATTTCATTTCTTGTTTTCTGATCTGGTGAAATCCAGGTCCATCGTTTGTTTTTTCTTTTCTTGAAATATGTGTTCATTATAGGCAGCTTGTGTTCGAAAGCAAAGTCAATCAGTAAGTCACCCCGGTCATTTCGTTCGCCATATCCGTGCTGACCCATTATTAAGTTCTCGCCTTCCTTGGGGTGTCCTATTTTAGCGTTAAAATCGCCCATTAGTATTACTTTGTCGTCGGCTTTGGCGAGTGCTTCTGTGATGGTGGTGTAGAATTTCTGTATCTCTTCTTCGCTCGCTTTTTCTGTGGGTGCATAGACTTGTATAAGTGAGAGATTCAAGTCTTCTAGTTGTAATTGCAGCAAAGCCACCCTTTCCGACAGTCCTGTGAAGTTGATTATTTTGCTTTTAAAGGTTTTCTTCAATAAAAAGCCAACCCCGTGTCTCCCCTTGGTTTCTCCCATGTAGCATAAAATGTAGTCTTTGTATTCTTCTATATTGCAACCTGTTCTTCTGACTTCACAAAGACCCAATATGTCGAAGTTGATATATTCAAGAGCATTCGTAAGTTGAAGATATCTTTCAATTGAAGACAGTGATCTCACATTATATGTGCCTATTTGTAGAAAAATGTTTTTTATCTTCCTTGTAATGGATGGAGGGTGGTGGTCATTATTCCCCACGGGGACCAGCCGGCTTGGGGAATGTGTTTTTTTGTTGTTGTTTGTTTTAGTGTGTTTACCTTTCTTCGGCTGTTGTAGGTAGGTTTTTGTTGATTGCTATTGTAGTGAGTTGTGTCTGGAGCGGTTCATATATTCAAAGGCGTTTGTTTTGTTTATTTTGCTTGGAGCTTTTGGGTTATTATCACTGTCACTGTTTGACTGGGGTGGTGAGCTTGACGGGGCCCGTTTTCTCTTTTCAATTCCTTGGTCTTTGTTTATTTTCCCTTTAATTATTAGTTTGTCGTAGCGGATGATTGCTAAGTTTCCTTTTTTCCTTTCTTGTTGTTGTTGCAGTTTTAGCTCTTTTCTTATTTCCAAAACTTCTTTGGGGAAATCTTCGGTGGCATATGTAGGTGCTGGGAAATATTTGTTATTTCTGAGTATTTCAAGTTTTCTCCAAGCCAAAGTGAGTTTTACCAATATCGGTCTCCTTTTTTTGTCCTCTTTTTTCCCCAACCTTTGAACTTCACTGACTTCCCACATATCAAATTCTCGTATTCCCTTCTCGGTTACTATTTTGTTTATAAAATCCACGACCAAACTCATAAGTTCTTTGTTATTTTCTTCGGTTTCTTCTACGCCGTGCAGTAGTATATTATTTTTCTTTGCTTCTCTTTCTAACTTACTGACTTTCATTTTCAGTGTCGACACTTCGCTGTTAAGTTTAAGGTTCTCTTTAACCAGTGGGTTTAGCTTTTCTTCTATTGTTGCTATAATGCTTGCCGTTATTGAACTGGTCAAATCTTCTTTTAATTCATGCATCATCGTGTCAATCTTCTTATCTATTTTTAGTAGAAATAATTCCATCTGTTTGTCCATTTTCCCCTTTTTGGTAGAATTTCTGAGCTCTGGCAACACTATCTCGGCGTGACGTGACACTGACAGCGGTTGTCACTGTCAGATAACGATTATTTGTCAGTTGATGATTAGTGAATTTTGTGGGGGTAGAATTGTTTTCACTCACAGCGATTTCCAGTTTTTGATCGCTTTTTTCAGGCTTAATAACGATTTCCAGAGCTGGATAACACTATCACCACAAGATGGTCACTTTAGCTGCACTTTGGTAGTATTGTTAGTACTTAAATCACAGTTTTTCTTAGCAAATCGCGAAATTATTCGAGAGCACTAGTGCTTCTGACAACAGTTGACAGCCGAAAAACTTGGCGCATTTAATAGGGATTTTAAAAAGGTATTACACATGGCTATGCGTGGCTTCGACATCTTTCAAGGACGATCTTTCGTAGCAAGGCCAGAGTTAATTCATACATAAAACTCGGTTAGGCCTACTAACCTAACCTTACCTAAGCGTGATCGTTTTCCGGACTACAGGGTCTTTATCGTCGTTTCAGCCCATAAATGACCCACTACTGAGTCGGGCCTCCTCTAAGTTCATGTTGGGAGATTAGCCTACTGTGCCACGCAGCCAAGACGGGTTGACACAGGGTTTGCTTCAAGTTTTCCTTCTGTTGCGGCTAGGTGATCTGCCTAATGTGTTCTTTTAGTCGCTTCTTACGACACCCTCAATATGGTATGGGCTGGTGACACCACACGGAAAATTTATTAGAATTGTATTCTTTATGTGCGTACATAATTCGTACATGGAGGGAGTCTTACTGGGTCAGCAAACCCTGTGCCAACCCGTTTTGCCAGCGTGGCACAGTAGGCTAATGTCCTTCCATGAATTGTGAGTAGGCCCGACACAGTAGTGGGTCATTTATGGGCGGAAACGAAGACAATAAAGAATAAATAATGTCACCAACCCATACCATATTGAAGGTGTCGTAAGAGGCGACTAAAAGAACGCATTAGGCAGATCAACTAGCCGCAACAGAAGGAAAACTTGAAGCAAACCCTGTGTCAACCCGTCTTGGCTGCGTGACACAGTAGGCTAATCTCCCAACATGAACTTAGAGGAGGCCCGACTCAGTAGTGGGTCATTTATGGGCTGAAACGACGATAAAGACCCTGTAGTCCGGAAAACGATCACGCTTAGGTAAGGTTAGGTTAGTAGGCCTAACCGAGTTTTATGTATGAATTAACTCTGGCCTTGCTACGAAAGATCGTCCTTGAAAGATATCAAAGCCACGCATAGCCATGTGTAATACCTTTTTAGAATCCCTATTAAATGCGCCAAAAATTGTGATACAGTGGCACTTTTCTGTAGAGTATTTTTTATTCACAGTGGGGTCCGATGTAAGTAACAAGTTTTGATTTAAGAATTATTGCTTTCGTAAAACTTAATGTTATCTTTAACACACCCAATAAACTACCATAAATAGCATGTCTAACGAAAGGGCTCATCAGTACCAATCTATTGAAAATTTTTAAAAACATACAGGGTGTAGATTTTGTGGAATTTTATCAAGTTTTAGTAAAAAAAAAGGACAATTTCTCATAAAAACACAAAATCAATTATAACTCTGCAGGGGTTGACCTTAGGGACCTCCCGTAGAACAATTTTTTGCTGCTGATAGCCCCATCTAACCGCTGGTTGCGTTTGATCCACGACTTTTTGACCACCCTGTATATACCTACCTATAAACTGTAAAATGAAATGTGTGATACCTAGATCGGTACACTGACTTGGTTAGGTTCTAGTTGGTGTAAGTCGACCGACCAAGCGTCTAAAGGCATTACCTAGCTAACTTATAAAAAACTATAGTTAAAACTGTGTTGGTTGTTTTCAAAAGATACAATCAGTTTGATTCCATTTATTACGGTTTAAAACCTGTTTGTCTGATCTGTTACAAGTCTATGTATGTGTGCGTAATATTATTTATTAATAAGTATAGTATTGTAATGTAGATATAAGTACAAACTAATTAATTAAACGAAACGTAACGTCAGGTGACCAAATATTGTCGATGAAGTGTTCTTTTACTTTAGTAGGCGATTTTTAAATCGTCTGAAACGATTTATTTGGGGTTTTAAACCGCCTCATTTGGTTATAAACGTATAAAATCGTTTTTTTACATCTATAGGTAGGACCGATAAGTAAAATAAAAGCAATTTTGCAAAATAAACTCATATATTCATTTTCTTATTACCTACATTAAGACAGCAAAGCCGGTCACATACGAACATTTTATTTTTAAAAACATAAATAATTCAAATACAGTAAGTAAAAAAGAATTAACTAAATAGAAAGGTTGCTTTATCGGGCCATACAACCCTTTAGTCGCATTAAAAGTAATGTACTTAAAATTTACCTATGTATGTCCTTTCTCAGGCTCTAAACTATCTGTGTACCAAGTTTACCACCTAAAATAATAACATAGTTAAAGTAAGTGCTCATTCCGTGCGGTGACGGATTTACACAATGTCACCACCCCATTCCATCCCGAGGGTATCGCAAAATGTGACTGAAGGAACGCACTTATCCGCAATAGAAGGAAATCTTGATACTAACCTTGTGCCAACCCATGAATTTAGAGGAGGCCCGACTCAGTAGTGGGTCACTAGGTGGAAACGATGATCTATAGTAAGTAAGTACTCTACAGTGATAAATTAGAAAAATACTTATAATTATCTATTAGCCCCTTTCAGTGGCCAACCTAATGTGAACTTTGTAGAGAAGGTGATTTTGAAATGGCCACTGAATGACTAAATTTTACTGACTGGTTGGTTTATGATAAATTTTTACGTAAATGTACTTACATCAAGCGATAGAAGTTTGTTCACTTGGACGAGTATATTATGTGTACTAGTGATATGATACACTTGGCAGCGCTGGCAACTGATAGCACAAAGACTTTCCTGGATCAAAAGTAGAATTAAGAAAACGAACTAAATAAATAAAGAAACATACACTAAAAACATGCAAGTATGTGACAAAATTGACTTATCTCAGAGATTTTCCCAAAGTTTCTTGGAAAGACGTTGGATAACGAAGAATATACTATTACTAGAAGAATGTTAGTTAGTCAAAAGCCACATTCCACCGCCAGTAGACATCAGCACGAAACAGTTATGTCTTAACCTCTTTGGTTTCAACAGCGTAGCGTTATCACTTGTAATTGGTTCGGACGAAATGACTTTAAACCAAACTTGTCGCCAAACACTTCCGTCATTGGGATGGAATGAACCCTCATTCCATTCTAATGATGGAAGTGTTTGGCGATAAGTTTGGTCCAGTCCATCAAATTCTCCTAAAAGAAAAAGAAGGTTTTACATCTTTGCCAGGTAGCATTGGCAAGTTCCTTTATTTGATAATTACCGGTGATGCCATCATTTTGAGTGCCAACAATTTTGAAAGTTATTTGTAATTTGGTTTCTGGCGACCTAAGAGTTCAGAACTTTCCGGGAACACATATTCACAATGCTAAGGACCAAGAGCAGACGCAAGTGTTTGGTCTTCCTTGGTGTTCCGGAGGTAGAGAAGGAAGACTGTTCTGCAGTGGTTCTCCATATATTGCACAGTAGATTATGTCTCAATCCTATTCCAAAGTCTTCCATCAGAACCTGTCACAGGCTAGGCACATCACAAAAAGAACACCATCGGCGTATCCCGGTTCTGCAGCCTGAATACGAAATTCTTGGTTTGGAGGGCTAAGAATCATTAATAAGTTCCGCTATTGCTGTGAGGGAATTATTCACTAAACATCGTCAGGATGTATTTGTCAAAGCCCGCGTGCATTTTGGGATGCGCGCTGTATGGACGCAGGATCGGAAGCGCCTGATAGTTGCGGCCGTAAAGTTACATCCTTAGCCGAGTTAGATCCTGTTCTATCGAAGCTACCGCGGTATGACTTCTTCTACGGCGGGTGGCATTATCACTGTAATGGTTTTTATCACCTTAAAGTTGTAACGAGTTATCATTTTTCCATTATGTATAATAATATTGGTACTTATGGTTTCATGTCGTTTGTGAATGTTCTACTTAGTCACAATTTATCGTCTTGTTGTTTGTTTTTGTTTTGCTGTTATTGTAAGAATGTGGTTAATGAGTACTTAGCAGTGACTTATGACTTTAGCATGGCAATCACACCCTTTATCATTTTTTTATTATTCTGTATTTTCCATGTATTTTCCATAAATATGCCTCATGAACTTGGAGGAGGCCCGACTCAGTAGTGGGTCATTCATGGGCTGAGACGATGATTAAATGGATATTTATGTTACATACATACGAGAGGATTACAAAGTACCAGTCAAATTTTGCGTAATCAGTACATGTAAAAGCATTAGTATTAGTTAATTTTAATTTTTGGAAACTGGTTTTCCATTCGCTCGGCATTTAGAGGTCTGGTTGAAAACCAGCGCCAGGCACCCCGTCTGGCTTATGCTAAACCAGCGCCGTTTCAGCGGCATAGAAAAGGATTTTTCTACATAAAAGGTCAAGACTTGCGAAAATACAGCAAAATGTTATTTTTGCGATTACAGAATGACAAAAAAATATTTTTGAATAATGTATATAGGAGCTGTTCTATAGATAGATTTCTATAGCACGATATCTCTGGAACCATAAGACCTAGAGATTTGAAATTTGGTAGGAATATTTTTGTCACCGAGTAGAGGTCAGCTAAGAAATGATATTACAAAATTCCAAAAAAGAGGAGGGTTGCGGAGGTGTTAATTATTTCACAAAACGACGTTTGTTGATCAGCTAGTCATTCGATAATTTAATATAACTTTGCACGACTGAGCGAAACGCGTGAATATTATTCCACAGTGCGAACATACGTTCAATTTGCAACAAGTCAATGATTTTTCTCCCGCGCGATTTTTTGACGCAGTGCGCAGTGCGGACAAGGCCTAAGTCTTTAGAAGTGCGGGAGTCTATCAATTGCAAATCGCCGTACTCTTAAGTACTCGAGACGCGTTTGAAAGCTCATCAGAGACTCAGTATATACCTAGACTGCAGTATATACCCCACACCTTTATTGCTTGTCACATCAGTTGTACACAAGCAGCGAGGGTGAACACAGGCTTCTAAATGGCCACCGACAATTTAACTGCTCTTTTATATAAAACAAAGGATTTGCAGCTGGTAAGTTAATAATAAAGATGTTAAAAATAATACCAATATTCAGTACCTATTTTCAAATTACAACGCATTTAACGAACCTACCCCTAACCTAAGTACCAAGCATAAATGAATAACATTAAAATATTAAAAAAATCTAATAACTATGAACAAACAACTTATAAAACTAAAAAAATAAATTATATATTTCCTAAAATTGTAAATTAAAATTATTGTAGTCAGCTATTAATTAAATTTAATCGCCATTTATGTAATATTATTTATTCATATACGATGATTAAGACTGAAGAAAGATAAGTGTCAAAAGCAAGTTACAGGTATTTATTTTCTTCTTGACCTTATTTTTTTCTTTATTTATTTATTTACGATTTCCAACAGAGAATACAAATTCATAGGCTTCTCTAATTAATTATTATTAAGGCCATGTTGTTAATAAACTATATTTTTATAAGAATATTTAAAGATAAAAATACGAAATAGAGCTTTTGAACAGAAAAATTAATGAAATTATAAAAGAAATTGACACAGTGAAATTATAAAATAAATATATACAATGGTCTTGGGTCTCGTGCACTCTAACTCCATCAGCCATCGACGATCAACATTGTTTAGATGTGTACGGATTAAGTTTTTGAACCTGCGGTTTATGGAAGGATATAATTATAGGGAATCGGAAAAATATCCAAGTCTCTCGAAGAACTAGAAAATGCCTTGTATTGGTGGGTCATTCTGGAAATAGCGGAATGCTTGACTTTTGCGCTATTGCGCGGGATGTTGAGGCTGGCGTATAAATAAATAAATGCATATCTCCGAATAAAATTATTGCGTAAAATAAAAAAAATAAAAAAAATTATTAATATTTCACAGTCTCGTTGGTCTAGGGGTTAGTTGTGCCGCCTTTGGATTAACGGGCCCCTGGTTCTATTCCGGGGTGGGTAAGTGTCTTTGTCTAAACTAGAGGCACTTGCTCCGAGTCTGGAGCAACCTCTAGTTATTATTATTATATTAAAGGTTATAGGTAGGTGTCATTTGTGTTCCTGAATTACATGTTTGTAAACTGCCTCCCTCGATACAGGTTATACCTAGTGCGGTACCCGAGGTTTCGTTTTTATAAAAAATGGAAAAAAAGAAAAAAATAATATTTCACAATATTTTTCCAAATTTTGGGTTCTTCGTTCCTGCTTGCTCTCCTCGTCGTTCCGCATCAATTGACACCACCATCGTTGTCCTCCGGCTTAACATGGAATACATAACATACATCTATTTAGATTCAGTAACCTAACTCTGCCACTAAAATCGTTATGCCTAACGCATTTCTTCATACAAGTGGCCGTTTTTTTTATTAGTTTATTGCGATATTTTGCAAACCTAACTTTTTATCACAATGTTTTGGTGATATATCAAATATTTTTGACAATTTTCACAGATTTTCCAAATTTTTAGTATGTTCAATTGTACTTCATCATCTTCATTTCAGCCAAAAGACGTCCACTGCTGGACATAGGCCTCCGTCAAGGATTTCCACAGAGGCCGGTCCTTAGTTGTACTTAGTTTATGTTAACTTTTCTGCTGACAGTGCCCCTGGGACTACATTTACCTTTTAAAACAGCAGTTTATACGTGGCTTTTTTGCCAGTGACTTAGATCAGTAATACGCGTGTTTTAGTATCGTTACTTGGACCTTGAAATTAAACACTTTTTAACGGATTTATCGCGTGTATTACATTATTTAATTCCCGACGTTTCGAATACTTTGCAGCAGTCGTGGTCGCGGGAGAGACTAGATGACAGTTGTCTTCAAAAGTACTATATATAGATATAGATTATCGTTATCGAAATTATCTATAATGGATTGAAAAAGCAGAATCTAATTGCTGCTTTTTTGCTACACCTATAAAATGTCTGAGGCTTATTTATTTTAGGTTCTAATGTTATAAAAAAATGTCACCAGGTACAAACGGCGATACCAGAAATAGCTGATGATGGTATGTACATTATGTGAATAACGATAATATCTTTAATAGTGGGATCATACTGATATATACGAGTAGAAGAGAAGGTGCAATCATATTGTGCTCAATCCAAGTGATAAAATTATGAAGTTGTTTATTTTTTAATGTTTGAGACAAAGATTATATTTTGTCGGCGTTGACGAATAATGTAAACAGTCCCATTGTTGATTAGATTTTTTTTAAGGCAATATTAAAATATGTTATCGTTTCTATTTAAAAACGCTTTCATTTCTTGCAGAAGTGCTTCTCAAGATCGACTGCGTGGGCATTTGCGGGTCTGACGTACACTACTGGCAGAGTGGCGCCTGCGGGAGCTTCGTGCTTAATGATCCCATGATTATGGGTCACGAGGCATCCGGAGTAGTAGTTAAGGTAAGGATCCATATTGGTGAAGTAATTTATAATTGGGGCTGATGGTTTCGGGTTTCGGCGATCTTTCCTTAATAAAGCGTCTTCTATGGGATTTTAGAGGGCTGACTCACTTAACAGAGAATCTTCTTGAAAATATACACTATAACGGATTTATCGCGTGTATATTACATTATTTAATTCACGACGGTTCGAATGCTTTGCAGCAGTCGTGGTCGCGGGAGAGACTAGATGACAGTTGTCTTCAAAAGTACAAAGAAACAGTTAAAATCTACCGCCTTTAATTTTGTGTTATTGATAACGTTCCCTGTGCACGCAGAAATCGCTCACGGTGTCCAGAGGTCTTGCAGATGAGTATTTTGCTTGAGATTTGATCAATTTAATGACTGGATCCCAGGCAGGTGGTACTGGAATAATGAAGCGTGCTGGGCCCATAACCACTTAATGTTAGCCAGTGGAAGATAATTAAAACATGTTATGTTGCAGACATGAATAAAAATATATTTGAGTTACCAATCCTTTTTTTGACAAGCCAACATAAAAACCTAGTATCAAAACACCAAAGACACATCTAACAGCCTACATGAGAAGAGGTTTTATATCGTTACTTCAACAGGATCCAGTCTTACTTAATGGGCACACAGCAAAGTCATCTCATTCATTTCCGATAATACTTTTGATCTGTGAAAAGAAACATTATTTCTTTCCCACCTTTTTTATCTGCCACTAATAATTTTACATGTGGCAATTTACAAATCGCAGTGGAGTTTATTAACCTAATAACAGAAATATTCATCTTAGCCACGTGGGACGGGGACACTCAAAATGAAATTACTTATGAGTGGCTAACAGGGAAATGGCAAACCCATGATGATGGAGAGAAATAATATTGAAATGATACAAAGTGACTTGACATTGGCTGAACACAAACCGTGAGAGCCACAAGGAAGAAAAAAAAACAGAAATATTTCTGTACGGCGCGCGCAGCCAAATTTTAATTAAAATTTATTTAATGTAATTATATTAGACTGTTGTATCTTTTATTTTTTCATAATATACACCATTTACACATTATAAATAAAGCAAAATAACCATACCTATGTTATGGCTTTAATTTTTGAGATATGATTTTTTAAACACAAGTAGGTCTTAAAAACACACTATCTCTTTTTTCTATTGTAATAATTCGAAAATGGAGTTGAATAATAATAAACAAAACACTTCAATAAATAGCTTTATTCATAATAAACATAAAAAACATAACACTTGTAGGTATTACAATAACAAATTCATGTTTATTTATGGTCATGGACGTATAAAAAAAGTTTCATTTCTTTTAATTTAGAATCGTTTTCAACACATCTCGAAATTAGAGGAAATTTCAAATACCTCTCAAAGTAAAAGACATTATTATAAAAAAAATACTCAGCATTTAGGATGTTAAAGTTAAACATAACAATTTCGAACAATTTTTTTTTTATATTTTAACCATGTTTTTATTGCAAAATTTTGTGTATCTTGGCAACCCCTAACTTAACTCACACATACAGAGCTGCCGCCATTTTGGCGTCTCACTTTTGTCTTAGCCAGAGTTCCGTCCGCCTTTTTTTATACGTCCATGTTTATGGTTTATTTAGTGGTTTTGTTAAATCCGAGCCGCGCGGCGCGACGCGAAGTCGGTTACGAAAATTGCGGGTCACTATGGCGTACCAGTAATCACGTGATTTGTTACTGAAAAACAATGTGTGAGCGTCTAAGTATAACACATAGTAATGTGTTTGCATTTTGATGCTAAAAAATATAAAATATGTACACTTTATTTTTGTTCAACAGTAAAAAGTATAATTTAGTGAAATACAGTATACGTTCAAAACAATATAGTTGGCAACCCTACCCGCCTCTTAAATAGTTAGTGGAGCCCCATGCTCCTAGGCGGGCCCCTCTCATTGACAGGGGGCTGTATTGCCATCCCCCTTTCCAGCGCTGGGGGAAGCGGGCTGTGTAGTACCAGTGCAATAGATAAGTCTTGACGATTCAAAAAAGATAATGTTAACACTAATCTTGTATTTGTGTAACATTCCGTAGTCTGCACAGGTCAATTTACCAACCACGCCGATACCAGTTCGTCTGATAAGCTAGATTAAGGTTAAACAGTACTATGAGTACGATAAACTCTTGATATTGAATTTAGAACAACATTATTATGGGATAATAAACAATAACTTGATTTTCGGGATATATTCATGCAGGATTCGAAATACGCCTTTCTTTGGCAATAGACAACTGTAACTATTGGTATCTATATTGTTTTGTTTTGCCCAGGCATGTGGGGCGGGGGGCAAGCTTCTACCAACTCCCCTCCCCCCGCCGCGTAATGGTGTAAGCCCCCAGGGTCGTGGAGCATGCTCCTCCAATGAGGGAACGAAATCCGTGGCGGTGATCGTCGCTGGTTTTAGGTGCACAACTTACCATCTCCACGCGCCCTGGAGTCCCACTTACCCGGTCAGACCCCAACGGCTGGGCATCCATGAAAATAAAAGAAAAAAAGGATTGGTTGTACTAAGTCTGTTACTACTGTCCTGCACCCTTAAACCATCTGAATTGACCGCACTACAGAAACTGTGTCTGGACATAGCTCAAGTGCGTTCTCGATTCCCACATAGCCGCCATTTTAAATTTTGGGTTCGCTGGGGTAATGCTTGATACATACCACTTAACCCCGCAAGAGCAAAAATAACAAAAGAAGGAAAGAGTAAAATATATGCAGACGTGTATTGCTTAATCAAGTTAAGGAAAGTAGCTTTTTTTATTTATTTTTTTGAGTTCGCGATTATTTTTTACTAAAACCAACGGCGTTCCTGGACTGCCCGCTTCAGGGCCATAATCCTATTTCATTCAGGTCGACATCAAGTAGGGTTATATTTTTCTTCTTATTTAACGCATGCTATCTTCCAGGCTGGAGCGAAGGTGAAGAATGTGAAGGTGGGTGACCGCGTAGCCATCGAGCCTGGTATACCGTGCCGCTACTGTGAGTTCTGCAAGACGGGTCGTTACCACTTGTGCCCAGACATGGCTTTCTGCGCCACGCCGCCTTACCACGGCAACTTGGTTCGATACTACAAGCACGCCGCAGATTTCTGCTACAAGTGAGTTTACGGTATAAATTGAAAGATCGATAAATCGGTTAAAAAATTTATAACTTCAATGTTTAATACCCACAAACCTGAAGAATGACGCTAATATTAAAAGTGTTTCAATTAGATTGATGTACAGCTAAGGTACGTATACCTATGTTCTTTTTTACCAATTACTTGAATGCCTTTGAATGACTTGAAAGCAACGCCAGGGTCTAAGATGGAGCAGACAATTCAAGGAAATGCCCTGTCGGGCACCGACTGTCACATTCACGACGAAACACAGTAAAACCGCTTGGCGTCGGGCTTAGATGTGAGGGCGGTAGCTAGCTGGGGGCGGTAGCTAGCTGGGCGGACCATTAGTTCCTACCACCAAGCGAAAATCTAGCTGCAAGAGACAAAGCACCAAAAGCGATATCAAATAGAAAAAAGGGGTGTTAATCAGGGGCGTAGCTACCGCCGTATCAATTATACGGGACCCCGGGCCACGGGGGCCCCGCCGTGCGTAAGCAAAAAATAATAAAAACTTCCCAAATTTTTTACTATTTCAGAGGCAGAAACATTAGAAAATCTTAAGTCATCATCAGCTATAAATCATTTAATAAATCAGTTTGCCGAAAAAAGGCAAGGAGAGTGTATATTTAATATAATTTGATTGGAAATTGATTTTTTTCTTTTGTGAGAAATGTTTACCCTTCTTAATGGCCGGCAAATATTGTTTTATACGGGGCCCCACCTAAGCACGCTACGCCCCTGGTGTTAATGTAAAAGTCCTGTGCTTTAGAACGCGGTACAGTAGGCTAATTGCCCTGCAACATATTCGTGGAGGTCTGTTTTTATTAGGTACCCTTGGTGTTTCATAAAAGGAGGCAAAATCTATATAGGTACAAACATATATAGATTTTGTCTCAAGATGTTAATTAATTAATATTTGATAAAGCGGTTCTCTTGTAGACTGCCCGACCACGTTACAATGGAGGAAGGAGCCCTCCTGGAGCCATTGGCAGTCGCCATTCACGCGTGTAAGCGTGGAGGGGTGACCGCGGGCGACAACGTCTTGGTTCTGGGAGCTGGTCCTATAGGCTTGCTCATTCTTCTCACGGCGAAGGCGATGGGCGCCAGTCAAGTTATTATTACAGGTTGGTAAACATCCCATTTTCGGCATGAATTTAGACTATTGTTAATAAAAGTAGCCTAAGTTAAATGTACCGTGTATACATCCAATCCAAAATGCACTTAGTAAAAAGCTGTTTATTGTAATATTACAAACAGACACTCCAATTTTCTTTAATTGTATAGATACATTTTTAGTGTGGGTAGCGTGCCTCGTCGTCGTAGATTCAGCCCATAAATGACCCACAACTGAGTCGAACCTCCTCCAAATTCATGGGGTTAAATTAGCCTACCATGCCACGCTGGCACGACGGGTGTGCACAGGGTTTGGGTCGAATTTTCCTTCTCTTGCGGCCTCAGGACTTAGTCACCCTCAAGATGATATGGGTTGGAGTCAAGACACGGACGTAGCTACGATAAAATTTTACCCACGCTACGTAATTTAATCACTTTCACTCCATGCCGGAAGGACATAATGGTTTTACTGAGTATATGCAGTTTGTTCGAACAGAACTAGTCTTCTATTACTGGATATCATAGGACAGCAGATACCTGTTTATCAAAGTTGGCTGCTCTTTAATATGGTGATCTATTAATAGGTAAGGGTTTTTTTATGGAAAAAACGAAACCCATGCGCTGGGTATAAAGCCGGCTCTACACTCACGTGTGACGTCGCGCCGAGAATTCACGCCGTGAATAAACGCCATGATCCGCGCGTGAACTGTGTCCCTCCACACTCGCAAAGTGTTACAGTCGTGAGAGTGATTTGTGACACTAATCCTTTGTCGCGGGCCAAAAAACCGACACTGATTTGGGAATGGTGCGAAGCGCGAACGAGAAGGCGTGAACAACATCTACACTTGAGATTCGCAGTTGTCGCGGCGAACGGCCGCGACAACTGCGCGAATGTAGAGCCGGCCTAACATGTAATTCGCGGGGGCAGTTTAGAAACATGTAATTCACGAACACAAATGATACACATACTCAGAGCAAATGCCTGTGGTTTATACAAAGACTCTTGCCGGACCCCGGAATCGAACCGGGGATCTGTTTTCCAAAGACGGCACATCCAACACCTAGACCAACAAGTCCTGCACTACTTGGTACACTTGGTTTCTGTCAACTCCAAACATATGGTCACCTCTAATGGAACTTGCAGCGAAATGCCCATGTTATGCTCAATACGTAATTCTTACGCATCAGATTAAAATTCTGTTGTATAATCACATATATCTTCCTGTCTTATCTTCCTCAGATACTCACGAGGCTCGATTGGATTTCGCCAAAGAGATTGGTGCAGATTTCACTGTCTTGGTGAGCCAAGACTCCAAGGAGGATGAGCTCGTGAAAAAGATTCACGAGCTTCTAGGCGCATACCCTGACGTATCGTTTGACGCTAGTGGAGCAAAAGCTACTATCAGATTGTCACTTTTGGTAAGTGCTTTGGAATTGCAATTGTAAAGGTGAACATGAACGTACCTATTGATACACAAAAAAAGGCCTGAAGGGAATTTTCAAAAACCCTTTGGGACATAGAATAGAATAATTTATTCTGATAAAACTGCACACAACACAGAACATATGGAAATACAAATATAAAGATACATATAACATTAAATTCTTACAGCTTATAAGTATTTCTATACAAACTGATGCACAAAAATTCTATGCTGTATACAGCATTGCCAGAAATGGTCTGAGCTCAGCATATGTTGTAGATAATATCCACAACGCTGGTTTTCAGCTCAGCCATATGTAGCGCATAATAAACAAAAGAAAAAAATTACACCTAGTACACGCCATACATTGCTCCTCCCAAATAGTACATACATATATAAATAAATAAATAATAAAATAAAGGAGGGTAAATACCCTACTGTGCTACGCAGGCCCGACGGATTGACATAGGGTTTCATATCAAGATTTCCTTCTCTTGCGGCTAGCTTGCTTCGTTGGTCTAGTGGTTAGATGTGCCGCCTTTGGATCAACGGGTCCCGGGTTCGATTCCGGGGTCGGGCAAGTGTCTTTGTCTAAACCAGAGGCACTGGCTCGGAGTCTGGGTGTCATTTCTATCTATAATATGTATGTATTTACAAAAAAAATATGTATATAAGTAGTTTATCATCCATCTCGTTACCATAACACAAGCATTAAGTTGCTTAGCTTGGGACGAGATGGCGTTGTATGAAATGTCAAAGGATAAAAAAAAAACAAACACATATTTAAGTCGGCATCTGAGGTTACTTAAAGATACCACGCCATTACGAGTGGCCGACGAGAAAATCTAAGCTGTAAACGTGCGGGAAACACTTTATAGGTCCCCAGGCGGGGGACTGGCAGGGGTATATAGGAGTCCCTGCCGCGTGAAGATGGTAAGTTGCGGCCGGTTTATCCACTAAAACCTACCACGTTGCGTCCTTACTCGAGGCGTAAACGCCTTCGGGAAACTACTTAAACTTCTCGTTCGGCATTGGCTTGGATGAGAGGAGTCCGATCCTCTACCCTCGGGGCTACTGATCTAATTGACTGCACTTTTTCAGCAGAGTCATTTCCCTCCCTTGGACCTGGTTGGAAAGGCAGCAGGCCAGTTATATTAGAACCGACAGTAAACTGGAGACTATAACCAAGTCTTTTTGTGCAGGCAACCAAATCGGGCGGTGTGGCGGTGTTAGTAGGCATGGGAACACCCGAGCAGACAGTTCCTCTGGCTGGCGCTCTCACCAGGGAGGTCGACATTCGCGGCATCTTCCGATACGTCAACAAGTAAGAATATAACTAACTTGTTACGAGTCTGACGCTATGGCAAATACATAGGTCCTGTTTCGGACACGGTTAGTAATAGTCGGTGATATACAGTACCATATATATACCAGTATTAATTATAGTATTAGTCCTGGAATGAATTTCCTACTTCCTGTAGGATATGGGTAGAAAATTTACTTTTTTAAAAGATTACTTCACTTACGTACCTAAATAAATCCTCCGTTACATAGTCCTTTTAAACTTCCAGATACCCCATTGCCCTATCGATGGTGGCAAGTGGTAAGATCAACGTGAAACCTCTAGTCAGTCACCATTTCGACATGGAACAGGCGCTGGAAGCCTATGAAGTGGCACGGCAAGGCGCCGGCATCAAAGTCATGATCCACGTCCAGCCCAGAGACACTAATAACCTCAACAATCTTTGATTTTTTTAAAAAAAACCTTGCTTGAGCTATACTAGGTTTTATGCAACATACCACAAAATATGCGTTCCCTAATATAGTAAAGCTTCCAAATAATTTAGGTTATAACCTATATTAAATTTAATGTTATCTATGTCTCATAGCTGCCAATATCATAAACAACAAAACATTTATATGCCAGAATTAACGTGTTTAAAAAAAAATAGTTTTGGCTCTATGCCAATTATGGTGCCATACGTTTTATGTTATTAGTAAAAATGTCGTAAAAGCTTCGGAAAATTCGATAAATTAGTGACACTTACTCTGATAATAGGTACATGCTGTAGACTGCCTCGTTGGTCTAGTGGTTAGATGTGCCGCCTTTGGATCAACGGGTCCCGGGTTCGATTCCGGGGTCGGGCAAGTGTCTTTGTCTAAACCAGAGGCACTGGCTCGGAGTCTGGGTGTCATTTCTATCTATAATATGTATGTATTTACAAAAAAAAAATGTATATAAGTAGTTTATCATCCATCTCGTTACCATAACACAAGCATTAAGTTGCTTAACTTGGGACGAGATGGCGTTGTGTGAAATGTCCAAGGATATTTATTATTTATTTATTTATTTATGCTACTCGTCTCTGTAGAATTTAGTAACTCATTTGTAGGTTATCAAATGTCAACTTTGTAATAAATACTACCTACTATAATAATAAAGATTATTGTTGATTATATTTATTGGATCTGAAACCGCAGTCTTGCTGGAACTGAATTTACGAGCTTTTATATCTTTACCGGTAATCGGGCATTGGTTTTGTGAGTTGTCATGGCCACTAAAATGCTCTGAGCTGCGGTAGCGACATCTGACAGGTCGGTCACTTTTCATAACAAGGTTGAGGAGTTCGAGGGCTGACACATGCGTTATATATTTTGTGCCAGGTACTGCCGTGGCTCACTCGTTTTATTCTAGTTTATTTTGTATTATTCTAATATTCACGTTTCAGTTGACGCCTTCCGGATCCAATAGAACAGTATTTACATGTAATTTGCTGGGGCAATAAATATTAAATTATTAAATAGGACCTAATGACGAGCCCTCTGAGTTTCTTGCCAGTTCTTCTCAGCAGTGGTTGTGTTCCGAACTGGTAAACTAAAATACTTTGCTTTATATAATGTCTATTACTGTGTTGCAGAACTTGCAGATTTGTAAGTGCCGATTGTGTCATGTAAAATAAATTATTTGACTTTGAAACTGATTGTAGTTTGGTTTTACATAGTTTACCACAGTAACATGTTTTTTTTGTTCGAATTGCATTTTGGTCAATTTTGTCTGTCTAATCATCATCTCAGCCTCAAGGTAGCGGCTATGTGATCCACTGCTGAGTCGGGCCTCATTTTTACCTATATGATATTTAGTAGGTACAATGAATTTATTATACATATTACTAGCTGCGCCCCGCGGTTTTACCCGCGTGGTGATGGAATTTATTTTTCCGTCATATACCTACTTGACACTTATAGTTATATTTTTTTTAAAATCACACAATATCTTCATAATTTGAGATATGTGTTTTTCTGATGTTTAAATTAATATTATTGTAAAGTTTCATTAAAATCCATTCAGTAGTTTTTACGTGAAAAAGTAACAAACATCCATTTATCTATACTTACAAACTTTCGCGTTTATAATATTAGTAGGATGTTATTACGTGTTTGTAGTTAAACTTAAAAATACCAGTGATTTCCTATCAACGGTAGTGTTTGAATCTAGCCTAAAGTTACGTGTTTATTATACAAACCTAACGTAAAGTAAGGGCGAATTTATTTTTATTTATAAATAAAAGTTATTTGGAATTATATAAACTGCGGCCCTAATTCGTTTAATTTATTATGTTGCAGTGTGTTAATTTATTTATTTATTTATTTATTTATGCTTTATGCACATACAATAATGTACAAAGGCGGACTTAATGCCTTAGGCATTTTCTACCAGTCTACCTTCGGGTGGTGCAGAAACAGAGCGTGGTAGGTGCACTACTACTTTGACTAATATATATGATACATATACGTATATAATAAATACTATACTAATATACTATACTAACTATACATAATATAATATATATGTCGGAGGAAGTAGTCAGAATGGACTTGATTCCTGGTTACATAAAGACGATATCAATTAGCCTAGAAAATACTTTGTTAAATCTTAATTTTAATCAGTTTAATTTGTTAGATTTTTCTATTCAATTTAGTTTGTCATCTTTTTAAAAGAGGACGTTATATTATTTTGCATTGTCAGAGCGGAGGGTAGTCCTCGAGCGGGGTCGAGGCGCCATCTTGACGTTCGGCAAAAACTTATAAAAGGAGCGCGATCGAGGTGGATCGGGCATTATGATAGAAACAGTGGTTGCGGTGTGGTGTGTTAATGCTGGAGTGTAGTTAAGATCGGTACCTTGAACCCGCTGCTCAAATAAAAGGTTTAATTAAACAGTTTATTCTCCGACATCAGAAGTGGGATGTAACTCAGTCAGCCCACGTGGAGAAAACAGTGTAGTGATATGTGTGTGTTTCTGTACGCGATGGAAATGACTGATAATGGCGATTCATTGTCACTCTAAAGGAGATATTAAGCTACATGGAGATTGTTCTAACTAAACCGAAAATCACAAGTGGCAGTCATAGTGCGGCGATTAACCAAGTGAACGGGATCACTTGCTTGCGTTGTCATGGACAAGGACACTACGCGTCTAACTGTCCTGAGCGGAGCAGCAGGAAGGCGAGCAACAGTTCTGCGGTCAGCCAGGTCAAAGAATAGTGAGTGGGTCTGGAATTTTACGTCACTCCGGTGAGCAGTTTCCATTTTCTTACTCGGGTAAATTGTATGGTATACGACTTTACGATAGTGTGACTTTGATCGGTATAAGACGAACTTCTATCACGTTAAATTCATGAATTTTGGTCACTGCTCAAGTTGATAATACTTAAGGGGCGCCAGGGACTTTATGAGTACCGGATCCCTGAGCCGACGACGATGGTTAAATTCTTCCAGTTATAAAAAGGTGTCGGTCCCGGGGTCCTTTAGTTAAATCTAGTTGTATTCCGGCCTCCCAGTTTGGGAGCCGGGCAGGTAACTTACTGGCTCCTAACTGAACCCGTAAATACAAAGTAAATTGTATTTATTTAACGAAAAGAAATGCAGGTAAAAGAAAAATAATTAAGGGGTAATGAAAAACCGTCCCGCCTCAGCTGGATTGCTAGGCGGACTCCACTACAGCACGGTCAGCTCCGCAGGAGGCCGGGCTCGAGGAACGGGTCTCGCGTCCAGGCTCCAAAGGTGCCTCTGGATCCTGGCGTTGAGACGAATCTCTCGAGCGGCCACACCTGAAATCCGCCGCAAGGGGGATCCTATTACAAAGTGAAACTATCATGCCTTCCAACAGAAGGAATATGGAGGGCCTACACGGGAAGTCCAAAGGTTAAAACTTTAACCAGTCCACGTGGCTGTATGCCAACACAACACAATGAGCCACGCGGTCCATTTGCATAAGCCGATTGGCGAGACAATAAGAAATACAAAGGATTAGTTATAATGCGTGTAAAACTCACTGTTAAAACAATGGCGGAGACGTTTCTTTCTGCTCTGACCGACGCGTCCGCCTATTTCACTGGCAAATGCCAAACTTAACGTTGATGTTTTTTTATTTTTTTATTTTCTTGTGGCTCTCACGGTTTGTGTTTAGCCAATGTCAAGTCACTTTGTATCATTTCAATATTAATTCTCTCCATCATCACGGGTTTGCCATTTCCCTGTTAGCCACTCATAAGTAATTTCATTTTGAGTGTCCCCCTCCCACGTGGCTAAGATGTTCTGCACGGACGTGGGGTTGGCCTTTGGGAGGGCGTTGATGTTTTATTTGGGGTAATTTGTAATTAATCGTCTGGCCGTCATACATCGTAGACAACCCCACAGATTAAATAGGGATTCGTAAAGTTGCTAGAACACAAGCCGATATTAAAAAAAATAATCTCACTTCCGGTTATTGTGAAAAGATAATCAAATAATATTTGCCAATAGCAGTAAATTAATTAAGGTTTGATTTTATAATAACTATTAAATAATTACAACTCGATTTGTTAAAAACAACTAAATAATATGGGTCAAAACTACCACATCAAACTGCCCAGGTGGCGCCACTAGCTGTCAGAGACTGACGTCCAACGGACTGACATTTAGAGTGACACCAACCTAAAGCCATCACAACATTGTGAATGTAAACAAAGGCAAGTGTAAAAACGTTTGACGGTTTAGCCAATATGTAAAAAATAATTATTTGAAATTCTTTTACATGTTTTGCCTGTTAATTACTTGCGATACGAAATTTAGATTAGACGGGATGTTTTAGCGTTAGGCTTGAGTTCATCGGTCTAGCGTCATATTTTCGGCAGTTTATATCAGTTTTCCAAGATTATGGCACCATTATATGCCTTGATTTGCATCGGTAAGGTAGATTGAGAGCCTAAACATAAGGCGATAGGACAGCAGATCCAGATTTCATGCGATCGAAGTTTCAGTCGGCAACGGTGAAATTTCACAACTTCGATAAAATAGGTGCCGTTCCAAAGGCGAGGTGAAAGGCAAGGCAGCCAGTGCAGTCAATTCAGCGTCAAGCTCTGCGGGACCGAGGCCGCGGTCGGACTTAATCTGTTTCAGGTGCAGCAACGCCGGACATTTGGCAACGAAGGGTCCACGTGGCAACAACGTGGCAACAGCGGAGGAGCTGGCGCGGCAGTAGGCGCAAGCAGTTCGGAGCAGCGCCTGCAGCAGCGGCGAGTAACGAAAGGCATGTGGAAGTTTGCTATGTTAGCAATCCCAGCAGTGCGCTGATGAACACTTGTGAGTCGTATCCATTTTATTATGATTCTGGTGCCGAATGCTCTCTCATCAAACATTGTGTTGCGTCAAAGCTTAGTGGAAAGAGGATAAATAACATTGTCAGTTTGACTGGCAGCTCGGTCAATAAACCCAACGTTTTAGAAAATGTAAACCGTATAGAGCAAAAGCGCGTCAATATTACAGAGTTATCTGCAAACTGGTTACAAGCGGAGCAACAACTAGACCCAGAGTGCAATAAAATTATTCATAAACTCGAAAACGATGATCTTGATTTAGAGCTGTAAAATTTATGATCAAATGTGCTGTATAGAAAAAATCAAAGAAATAACCGTAACATTTGGTTACCAATAGTAGGTACCTAGGGCTTTCTGTTGGTCGGTGATAAATCGTATCCATGAGTCGATTGAGCTATTAATTCGCGGACTTGTATTTGATTGGCCCTAACCCAAGGCCTAGTTGTCATTCATTGCGTTAACGTGTTGTGTTTCTCTCTCATCCGGCGAACTTGCTCTCACTGTGCTGTTTAGTGCTTTTTGTAAACAAACCCATTGATTTGAAAAATATAACTACAGGGTTTCTTACCGGCTCTTCTCTGTAGAGCAGCATTCCGAACCGGTGGTAGTTTCAGTATTAATGTGGATGGACGTAAGGGTTGTGGAAGATCAAGAGAGATGGATGGATTGTAAACATGAGAAATTGTGTATAAAAGGTGTGACTGTAGATATGACGACTGATAGGTGTGTATGGAGACTACCACCTAGCGTGGGACAGGGGTCGTAAGATGATGATAATGGTAACTGTAAATATGATGATTTAAAAGAGTTTTGTGATAAAACCTACGTAAATAAAGTTAATTTTGAGTTTGAGTTTGATTGTTCACTTGGGGTGGGATAAAACCTTAGAGAAGGTATACCAACATTATTGGTTTCCTAATATGGCAAAGTATGTTAGAAAATTTGTTAAGAAATGTATACCTTGTAAAGTGGCTAAATCAAGTAGTGGTAAACAGCAAATCGAGCTGCACCCTATACCAAAAGTCAGCATCCCTATGCACACAATTCATATAGATGCCACAGGAAAACTCAGTGGGAAAAATAATCAAAACGAATACGTTTTCGTGCTCATAGACGCTTTCACTAAATACGTGTTACTTAGACATTCCCTGAGAATTAATGCAGAGTGTGCCATTTACGCACTTAAAGCATCTATATCACTTTTTGGCGCGCCTGTGCGAATAATAGCAGACCAAGGGCGGTGTTTCGCGAATAAAGAGTTTAATGATTGAGTTTAATGAGCACCCTCAAAAATATGTTGACTGTTGTAGAAGTTAGTCCAAATAGGTCATGGCAAGATGCGTTAGGTGATGTTCAACTTGCTATAAATAGCACGATTCATAGGGTAACTAAGGCAAGTCCATTAGAATTGTTAATAGGTAGAGTAGCTAGACCACTAAATTTATTAACTATTGACGATCATGAGATTGAGATAAATTTAAGAGATTAGGGAACAAGCTGACAAATTAATGAAAAATAATGCACAGCTTGATAAAGTAAGATTCGATAAAAATAAGGCAAATGTGACTAGATTTTCGGTAGGAGATTATGTTTTAGTAGAAAATCATGAACGGAATCAAACCAAATTGGATCCTAAATATAAAGGACCTTATGAAGTCATTGAGGTACTTGACGGTGACAGATACCATCTTAAGAGTTTGAACGCTAATCGAACTTACAAATACTCGAGAGAACGCCTACGTCCACTCCCCCAATCATATGTCCCTACTGAGCTGAATCCATGCTTATCAGATAATAATGACGGTAAGATCTTTGGACTAGTTTAATAGTTTCATTAATTAAAACATCATATGGCTATGTGCCTATGTAACTTCACGCCTTTAATACCTGAGGGTGTGGTCAGCGGCAATTATGCCTCGACACGCTGGATTATTTTCGAGTCTCAAATGTAATAGGTGGCGAAACCTATTGTCATACATGGGGCACAACGTTGTTAGTCATCGATGCTCATCACACATAACTTCCGGAAAGTCATTGGTTGAGCCAGGGTTCTAACACAGAACTTCTGAACTAGAAGTCTGAGTACTGAACCACTAGGCCATCGAGACTTATGATACGAAAGATGGTCCGTATCGAGTCTAGTCTCTTCTGAGAGTGAGAGTCGCCTCTTACTCGACGCCCACGTGAAAAGATGGGGTGGCACTATTCTCTGGAGCGGTATGTTTGAAGTATGGTGGGTCGTGGTAACAGCGTGGTGGCTTGTGGGCCATATGCAAAACATCTTAACAGTGCTGGTAAACGTATCTAAATGGCGAGGTGGCCATCTAGATATTTAAACAGGAATTATGTGAAGGGCGAGGTGGCCAAGTGGACAACAAATGGCGAGGTGGCCCAACGAACTATGAAAGGCGAGGTGGCCAAGTGGACAACAAATGGCGAGGTGGCCCAATGAACTATGAAAGGCGAGGTGGCCAGGTGGATAACAAAGGCGAGGTCGCCTTTTCGTTATCATGGAATCTGTTTAGTAAACGGCGTAAAGGGGCACAAAGATTGGACGCTCGTTGAGATTGAGAATTTGACGTTTGATATCAGACTACATGAATGTTAAGGACCATATTCTACTTGGTCAGGAGTGGCCGAACCATGTTACCCAAAAATTTGTTTGTATCTTTACAGATAATGATGATGCTCACCCTTCAACATCACACGAGGACGTGTGAAACGTCAGGGTGGCCGTGTCGGAGGAAGTAGTCAGAATGGACTTGATTCCTGGTTACATAAAGACGATATCAATTAGCCTAGAAAATACTTTGTTAAATCTTAATTTTAATCAGTTTAATTTGTTAGATTTTTCTATTCAATTTAGTTTGTCATCTTTTTAAAAGAGGACGTTATATTATTTTGCATTGTCAGAGCGGAGGGTAGTCCTCGAGCGGGGTCGAGGCGCCATCTTGACGTTCGGCAAAAACTTATAAAAGGAGCGCGATCGAGGTGGATCGGGCATTATGATAGAAACAGTGGTTGCGGTGTGGTGTGTTAATGCTGGAGTGTAGTTAAGATCGGTACCTTGAACCCGCTGCTCAAATAAAAGGTTTAATTAAACAGTTTATTCTCCGACATATATATATATATATATATAACAACATACTCAGGTTATGAGGAAAAAAAAAGTGTGATAAAATTCCACGACAAACATCAGGCTAATTGGTAAAGCTCAAATGCTTGCGAACCTCATTCTTAAACGTGTAGCGACAGTCGACCATCCTGATTTCCGGAGGCAGGGCGTTCCATAATAGTATAGACTGTACAAAAAAAGAACGGTGTAGGAAGTCAGAAGAATGGGTAGGGCACTGTAGTTGCCGATTGTGAGAGGAGCGCAAATTTTTGTCATGAACGGAACTTGAGTATTCGAAAAGAGAAGAAAAATAAGTAGGTGGAGAGGGAGAACAAAGAAAAGAGTGAAGAGTGGTCAACGCCCGTACCTCTCGACGCTGCCGAATGGGCAACCATTTGAGTTGTGCTCTAAACTCTGAAACATGGTCATATTTGCGAAGGTTAAAAACGAACCGAATGCAGTTGTTAAGAAGCCGGTCCAGTTTATTGAGGAGGTCTGCATTCAGGTCATAGTAGCACACATCACCATAGTCGATAAGGGGAAAAATTAAGGACTGTACAAGCATTGCTTTGACGTTAGACGGGAGAAGATTCTTAAAGCGGTAAAGGAATCGTAAAGCTCCAGTGACTTTCTGACTGACACTACCCACTTGAGCACGCCAGTTGAAGGTGTTATCGATGATCACGCCAAGATCTTTAACCTCAGAGGTAAAAGGAATGACCGTGCCATCGTACCTTAGACAGGGTAATAAAATGTTATCTACTCTACGCAGCAACCGTGAACTCCCGATGATAATGGCTTGGCACTTAGTCGGGTTAACTGCCACACCAAACCTATCTGACCAGCCCTTGACGACTTCAAGATCTAGATTTACATTATTAATAGTCTCAGAAAGAGTGTCCGCACTAGCTTGACGATAAAGCTGAAGGTCATCGGCATACAGATGATACGCACACTGAAGTCTGGGTGTGAGAAAATTTATGAAAAGCGAAAATAGAAGGGGAGAGAGTATACCGCCTTGTGGGACGCCAGTTTCAAGGCTTTTCCAGTTTGATGAAGATTCATCAGAACGGACACTCTGCTGGCGCCCCTGAAGGTAAGAGGAGAACCATTCTACCGCCTGCGGGGAGACCTTAAGATGGGAGAGGATCGATAACAGGATCTCGTGACTGACGGCATTAAAGGCATTGGAGAAGTCAATCAGAACAAGAACTGTTAGTTTGGTGTCCTCCATGCCTAACCTAATGTCGCCAGTCACTTTAAGGAGGGCTGAGGTTGTGCTGTGGCCTGGCCTAAATCCCGATTGTAAGGGACTTATCAGGTTGTTGGTATAAATAAAATGAGCAAATTGCTTGTGGACACAGGCCTCCAGCACTTTCGATAAGAAGGGAAGAATTGAAATTGGGCGGAAGTGATTGTAAAATAAGGGATTGGGAATCTTGGGCAGGGGGCGAACATAGGCTTTACGCCATATGTCAGGAAAGACACCGGACTCTAAGGAAAAATTAATAACGTGGGATACAGGAACAAGAGCGTGATCAAGGATTGTAACGATCATGCGGCGGGAGATGCTATCACTTCCCACCGCTTTGGATTTAATGGATAGGATAATCTTTTTGATCTCACCGACGTTGACAGCAGAGAAGTGAAAAGGTGCTATTTCAGGACCCGCTAGACCAGATATGAAAGACAGAGTGGAGCTTTTAGTTAAATGATCTAAGGTAGGAATTGTGGTGAAATGGTTGTTTAAATCATCTAAACTAATTGAGGATGGCAGGTCTAAGTGTCGCGATTTGCCGACACCAAGAGTTCTGAGGAACTTCCAGATGTCAGCAGAAGATGAAGAAGTAATATTGCTGAGAATGTAGCGGCGTTTAGCGTCACGTATCATCAGATTGCAACGATTTCTGACTCTCTTATAGGCAGCTTTATTATCATCTGTACGGTCCTTTCTCATTCTCCTGAACGCCCGGTCCCGTAATTTCATGGCCATTTGTATGCCCTTAGTCTTCCATGGAGCAGGTGGGCGCTTTATTTTCACTTTTTTGACCGGGGCATGCAAGTCGTACAGTTTAGTGATCAGCTGGTTGAGAACAAAAACCTTGTCGTCACTTGTGGAAGCCTCATTCAGGGGCGCCCAGTCGATCATAGATGCATCCCTATCGAGTTTATCAATGTTCATACGCGCAAAGCAACGCCTGTACGTGACCTTGGGCTTGGGTTTGGGTGGTTTTAGGAGGTAGGATAGGAATAGGAGATCATGGTGTGAGAAACCAGGGGCAATAAGTTGACCGTGTGTGGATACCAGGGACGGATTAGATGTGATAATCAAATCTAGCCACGTGTCATCACCAACCGCACTGCAGTGAGTAGCTTGTAGTGGCAACACATATAAGCTGGCTGATTTAAAGATTTGTAATAGTTTATGGGTCCGAGGAGAGTTATGGGAAAGAAGGTTCGTGTTGAAATCACCCATGATGATGTGATGTGCATACTCTGAACCCAGAGATTCTAGAACTGATTCCAATTCAGTGAAGTAATCGGTCAATGGTGGACAATACACGACACCTATGACAGTTTTGACACCTTTAAAGGATAACTCAAGGAAAAGAAATTCTGCCGAGGCAGTGTAAGTTGAAGGTGAAGATGCCAAAACGCTATAGTTAAAATCGCTTCGCAAATAAATAGCCACTCCTCCCCCGCCTTTCCCAATCCGGTCATTTCGGATCAGAACAAACCCGGGAAGAGGATAAGAGGTCGAAGGAAGACATGGCTTGAGCCAACTCTCAGAAATCAGGATGGCGTGAACGTTGTTATTGGTGAACGTATCAAACAATTCACTATGATGACTGGGGAGACTCTGTGCGTTTATGTGACACACGTTAAATAGAGGATTGTTTTGTACATTGAAAGTTTGTCGCAGTACATCGCCAAGATTACCAGATAACGAGCAAAAGCTGTCATTTCCTGAGGATATAGCTGTTTCATCAGCCGAATGGAACGAGTCGTTGTCGGAAATCATTTAAAATTTATGAAAATATATAAAATAATAATTAATAATATAAGTATAACAAAACTATAAGATAGACAAAACTATAAATTATTAGATAAAAATAGAAATAATGCAACGTGCGTTGCTTGTTTAACTGCACCACCCGCCAGCTAACAACAAAGTAAAATAAAATATAATACCTTAAAAAAACAAATGGAACATTGAAAATAATATTTCCGAACGAATTAACAAATTATGCAACCTAAAATAAAGAAAAACAAAAAAATATTGTTAAGTTTACTGACTTGCCTGACAATCGCAGTGTATCAGTTTCAGTATTGTCTGTCAGTGACAGACAATAATTATTGACAATTGACGGACCGAACGAAAGAATGATTTGATAATTTGATTGTTGAATTCTACGTATTTAGTAAACACGAGTAGGCATTTGGGCTACAAAGTACAAACTACAAATAAAAGAATGTCTACGACCATTAACATGAAATGAAATATAAAGTAATTGAATTGAAAAAGTAATTCTCATAACAAGTAATTGAAGTAAAAAGCACTATGTGTTATGCAAAGTGGGTATGGGAAATATAAACAACAACTATTGTAAGGACAAGTTGGAGCAAAAGAAGCTCCAGTTATACTATACTGGTCACATCAATATGAGAGCATATTGCAGCAAGTAATATAGTGAAGTACCGGTTGCATCAGGTATTTATGGTAAGTAATAATGAATACAGTACTTACAGTGTAATTAATGATTAAAGAAGTAATTGAACTATATAAAGCTACACTGAAACCTATTGTTTATTTCCAGGTTTGTTTCTTCCATCAGCCTGTTTGATGTATTTGGCCAATAGCGGATCAAGTTCAGCCTGAGAAGAGACCTTGTGTCGGCTGCCATCAGAGGATTTAATAACAATGGTACCATCCTGTGTCCAGCAAGACCGCATCCCAAAATGCAGGCGAGCTTTGCTGAACACCATCTGCCTGGGCCTCGTCAAAAACTCTTTGATGGTGATAGAAGACCCCTTAAGAGTGGCCTTCTTCTTCCAAACAGCTGATTTATCCTCAAAACGGGCAAAACGAACCAAGATGGGCCGTGGATGGTCCCTGTTGGTAGCTCCAAGTCTGTGACTCATTTTAATACTGTCTCCTGTGATGTTGTTCAGCACCATCTTGTCATGGAGAATGCCCAAAATAACTGATTTGCAGTCTTCTTTCTCTGCTTCTGGGGCACCAGTAAAAACTAAAGCTTTCCGGCGACTCCTCATCTCCAAACCATCCACAACTCTGGAGCATTCCTGGAATTGGGTTCGCAAGAGACTCAGCATACCAAATATCAGCTCCCTGAAGACCCGAAATTCGTCTGCAAGCTTGGCCACAGTGTTTGCCTTTCCAAGACCAGCAGTTTGGATCTGTGCTTCCATTTCAGTTAATTGTCATATTATTGCTGTCGACTCTTTGAAGATAACTTAACACATATGTTATTTGACTTCTGTTACTGTTACCTGTTACAATCTGTTCACCATCATCATCATTTCAGCCAAAAGACGGCCACTGCTGGACATAGGCCTCCCCCAAGGATTTCCATAGACGCGGTCCTGGGCCGCACGCATCCGTCGTTTTCAGCGACCTTAACCAGGTCATCGGTCCACCGTGTGGGAGGCCTACCAGCACTGCGCTTTCCGGAACGCGGTCACCACGGTCGAGGACTTTTCCACCACATCGGGCGTCGGTCCTGCGCGCTATGTGCCCTGCCCACTGCCACATAAGTTAGGCAATCCTGTGGGCTACAATCTATTAAGTAAACTAAATCGAATATCATCAAAAATGAACAAATATCCACACACATTTTTCATTATCTTATACTTATATAACTGCGACCCGGCCCGGCTTCGCACGGGTGCAATTATGCATGTATTATTTAAACAAACCTTCCTCTTGAATCATGCTATCTATTAAAAAAAAACCGTTCAAAAGCCGTTGCGGAGTTTTAAAGATTTAAGCATACATAGGGACGGACAGACGACAGCGACTTTGTTTTATCCTACTACTAGCGACCGGCCCCGGCTTCGCACGGGTGCAATTATGCATGTTTTATACGTATAAACCTTCCTCTTGAATCACTCTATCTACTAAAACAAACTGCTTCAAAATCCGTTGCGTAGTTTTAAAGATATATGCATACATAGGGACGGACAGACGACGGCAACTTTGTTTTGCATACTATGTAGTGATGTAGTGATTAAATAGGAATTAGTCTCGTACATTTTGAGTTTAGATTTGTATCTGCAAAGTTATAAAATTGCAATTGGCGTGTGCTTATTTGGCCAGATTTGGACAAAAGAATCATTACACAATGTGCCAATAAATCGTTGCGCCAAAGCGCTTAAGTTCCCTTCTGCTTCGTCAAATAGCTAACGATAAGACAGATAAATAGCATATGACAATAGTAAACATTACATATTTTATTACTTTAATAAAGATAAAATGTCTGTTATATTACTTATAACATCATACTAACAAAAGAGAAAAATATTTTGGCGGTTAACGGTTTTAGGTATAGGCACAGATATAATAATACTAAAGTAGTATAGGTAATGTAATAAATACGAGTCCTTTTCGAATTTATTGCATTGTACCTATAACCGTCATCAAAACATCTCTGGGACACTTCGATTTTTTTTCTGAACACGCAATGAACTCTACAGTAGAAGTAATACATAATGGGTGTAGCCTTCAGAACTACATTTATATATGAAAAAGCGTATTTGACAAAATATACGACTTGCGCCTTTTTCGAAATTGCATATTCCTTTCAACCAGGTATGAATAATCGTTTTGTTAAAGGTTTAAGCACTTCGCCGTCAAAGTGCCCCTTTGGTGACTGGTAGAGCTACGTATGCGTTTATATTATAGGTTGGATTCATTTCCAAAGTTTTCGTTTATATTATAGGTTGGATTCATTTCAAAGTAGAACAGGATTATTCAGGTTAACAACATTACCTGAATATCCTGTGTGTTTCTATATAGAATCCCATCATTATGTCAGCCACAAAATGAATCGGACCTTCTCCAAATTCACGGAGGGAAATTAGCCAAGGGCCAAGGGTTGGCACAGTGTGTGTATCCAAGTATCCATCTCTTGCGGCTAAATGATCTGTCGCCGTTTACCACATCCTCAAGACAGTAAAGAATTCTATGTAGTTATAAAATTCTAAAATATTTTAAAATCCAGTACCTACAGTTACAAGACTGTACAGTTTAACTGGTTTGAAATAGCCATAAAATAGTATATTTCATTACAAGTGCGGAAAGGCTGTCATTGCAAAGAGTTCCGACAAATGTCTACAAATGTCCGGTTGACAGTCGGAACAAGTTGCAATGACGGTTCCGCACGTGTACTGAACGACTATTTTTAATACAGTTGCGAAAATATGAAGTAATTTAATAAAATAATAAAAACACAATAAACTCAACTAACTAATCATTTATGACTTATAAACAAAAATGGCATTCTACTAGGCAAAAGCATCTATGCTATACAGCCAAGTCTTCAGTAGTTTTTTTTATTGATATGAAATGAAAATGGAATTTAATGAGATGAATTGAAATGAAACCTAACCTAACTCATTCAATCAAATCATTAAATCTGATATTGAAACAAATTAGTAAGTAGTTTCTTTTTAGAACTATACGTATTTGCATGAATCATAAAAACTTCTATGTTTTTTTAGTAAAATCATGGTTGGTTTTTCCTTATAATAGACATTATTTTGACAGTTGGGAAAGAAAACGCACTAGTGCGGGAATGGTAAAAAAAAGCACGCGTGTGTAATAGCCCACTTCCCGAACGCTATACGGCCCTGCAATATGCCACTTTTTGAGCAACTGTATTAAAAAATATGTTTTAATGCTTTGGAATCAGAACTCTTTTCAGGTCATAAATTACCAAACACTGAGGCAATACTTTTTTACCATGGAAGTCCTTATCGACAACCGGCCGTTGGCTAGCCGGGTTGTGTGGATCTCCAGAGTGCGGATGGATGTAATATGCAACCGGCGTACTCGTTAAAACCAACGGGGTTCCTCGACTGCCCGACTCATAGGTTTCGCTCCCCAGATGGGAAACATGCTCCGTGATCCTGACGGATCTTGGCACAATTTTACCCTTAAATTGGGCGTTTCGAACGCTAAAGTAATGCTAAAAATACCTTCTAATTCTAATCTTGTCGCTATTCCCCTTCGTAAGCAGTTCCCGTCATCATCATCATCTTAGGCCTTACAGCCCAGGGTCTAGTATATTCTTCCAGACAGATCTGTCCATGGCTTTCTCATTCCAGCTTCTGACACCAATCACTTTGTGGTCCTACACACGTTTTTTTCCTTCCACTACACAGTACCTGTAGTGTAAACTACTATTTTAATTATGAGTCCCAACTTCTACGAAATAGGCAGAAAAATTATAAATAAACAAAACAGACCCATCTGCTATCGACATTTAAAAAAACGACATTCTACATTGCCCCTACGATATTAAGTAACTTATCGCAAAATGTTTACATAATTAATACGTGAAATATAAAATTATCACTAAACAATGAACGTTACGTAGTTGACTATCGGTCTCACCACATCATCTCAGACAGTTGGCATTTACAGACGGATTTCACGATGGCTGAAAACTATGCAGCCGTACTCCATGGACCGTACGACCTGAGAGTAGTGAGTTAATTTATCCTTTCATCATTTTTTTAACAGACTTCACATTTATGTTATATGTATGGATGTTCTTTTATTGTAAATTTACCGATTTCGATGGTTATTTTTGTATTTTAAGTGTCCACTACATGGATAATACTCACATTAAAAACGTCGATTTAATTTTGAAAAATGCAATGTAGTCTTAATTGTCTTTTCAATAGCATATCTATCAGTCATTTGGTTATCCAGCGTGTTGCCTGCCCATTCTGCAGAAATACATTAGCCAACGTGATGTTAATAGATAAGCATGTCGAACATTGCATTGCAGATGTTGAGATTTATGAGGCCATTTATCTCGGGCAACATATTAAAAGGTAACTATAGTAACTGGTGACTTTCGTTGGCTGGCACAAGGAGCAGGAGCAGTGTTTATTTTATCTATACTAATATATAAAGCTGCAGTTTGTTTATTTGTTTGTTTGTTTGAACGCGCTAATCTCAGGAACTACTGGTCCGATTTCAAAAATCTTTCAGTGTTAGATAGTCCATTTATCGAGGAAGGTTATAGGCTATATTTTATTTTCAAAAGAATTAGGGATCCGTATGAAAATTACGATTTTGTAAACCAAGGTGTAAAATCGAAAACCTATTTATGCGTGCGCTGCAAAAACTATTGACAATAGAACAAAATGATGTACTACGGGTTTGTAGGTCTTATAAAGATCTACAAAAAAGTCCGCGAGAGCACATATCTAACTATCATAGTTTAGTCACAATAACCGATTTTATGTTCATAAAAAATATGCACGGGTTCGAAGCCCACGCGGGCGAAGCCGCGCGCAAAAGCTAGTTTTATATAATCCTCTTATTGGTTCTAAACTAGAAAAATATTTTTTTGCATAAGAGAAGACATCCTGTGTATTTATATAATTAACCCTCAATAAACTACATAATGAAATAGTTATACAGCCAATCCTATAAATCCCTGAAGTACCTACTTTTAAGTAAATCCATACGTATTAATTATGCAAATATCATTTTCAGGAAAAATGGCCGATGCCAGACATCAACGAGAATGGTGAGTATCATACGAATTGTTGTAAGTATCACTACATAGTATAAAACAAAGTCGCTCAAGTCGTTGTCGTCTGTCCGTCCTTATGTATGCTTAAATATTTAAAACTGCGCAACGGATTTTGAAGCGGTTTTTTTAATTGGTGGAGTAATTCAAGAGGAAGGTTTTATACGTATAATAAATGCATAATTGCACCCGTGCGAGGCCGCCGGGGCGAATAAAAGTCAGTCATTGCGTGGGATTCAGATTTAGAATATACAATATCACCAAGCCATTGTACGCTGACGCTGGTTGCTCTGGAGTCCAATGTCGAGGGTCACCACTTTATCGATCTTGCGTGTTCACATCTCGTCGGCGTCACCACCACTTTAGGCGCAAAGGGATGATCATCCAGCCAGACGAGGTGGGATTTCTGGCTAGGGGTCGCAGCGCCTATCCCCCGATAGGTGTAGTCGGAGATATCTTAACCTTGCGAATTGCTCTTGAAATTTCGCTATCGCGGTATAGGACATTTTCGTAATTATCGCATTTGTAGACTATTTTTCTTGATGCAATTAGTTCAAATTTTTCGGGTAAATTGTGTAAAGTATGTAGCATGCGGTCGCTACAAGGGTAATAGACTATCGGATTCAGTATCGGAGACCGTGAGGCCAGATAGCCCCTGCTAGAGGGAGCGACGAGCTGCGGAATGCTAGGGGAGGATTTATCGAGCTGAGGGCATAACGCTTGTTGGGATAGGCCTATGGCCAGCCCCCCCTCCAATGAGCCGAATGCCCATTAGGACGGCGGTATGCCTCAATCATGTATCCAGTACATAAAAGGCCTATATCAGTAGGTTAAAATTAATGGTGCTGTATTAAAACTAGTTTCGGGTACATTAACATAATTCAAGCTCATTATGTACTGATTATAGAAGTATTAGTGAAAATGGAATGTGTCGGGATCTGCGGGTCTGACGTGAAGCTATACAGCACAGCAGCGTGTGGTGTGGAAGTAGTCACTGAACCGATAGTCATGGGACACGAAGGCGCTGGTGTCGTCATCCAGGTAAATCTACATAAAGATAGTGGACAGTTTTGAATCACGCATTGGTCTTCTTCGTCATATAGTTGTTCGTACCGAGATTCTATACACTAAAAACATTTTTTTTTACAAATAACGTATAACAATTTTCGACGTCGGTGTCAATTTAATTTGACACGTTAATTGGGATATAGGTATACCCAAGGCACCGACATCAAATGGTAGGTTTTTGGTTATTTTAGTTTTCTTTGTGAAATCTGTTTAGTCATAGAAGCATAGTGGTGAATCATTCCCAAACCGTCTCAAATGTGTGCAGGTTTTACCTATTCATAGCATTTTTTTCAATCCCATAATTTCACATCATTAGCAAATTGTATCTAAGTTTAAAAGTGCATGTGACTTTTCATCATTTAAAATTAAGTTCTCATTGTATAAGTGGGAAAAAATCTTATCTCACACAAATACCTGTGTAAAATTGAAATAGATCTATATCTGCATATCTACAGTTTTCTTGACTACGGTAATTAGATGTCGGTACCTAGTCGTAATTAGGTGAAATTAGTGGGTAGCTCAAATAAGTTTTCAGATTTTATGGCTTCTAAAATAGAGAAGGCTAAAGGGACGCAAGGGGAAGATCACCTAGCCGCAAGAGAAGGAAAACTTGATACATACGTGTGTCAACCTTGCCAGCATAGCACAGGCGGCTCATATCCCTCCATAACTTTGGAGGGGGCTCGACTCAGTAGTCGGTCATTTATGGGGGGTTGAAATGATAATTCACACGACGTTATAAATAATTCCTCATTCATCCCACTTTTTGAACGTGTGCCTGAATGATCAATTTGGCAACGCTATTTGTTATGGAAATAAAATCATGAAGTGGTTGTAAACATACTAAAGATGCGTCTAAACAAGATGTTGATTTTGTAATTATATGAAAAAGTTCATGATAAGATTACAAGTTCATTTGAGCCAACAAAATGTGAATTATGGGCAATAATAACTTTACTTAGTTACAGTTTTTTTTACGATATTTACGATGTTAATTATTTTGGCAGGTACATAATAAAATTTTCGCCCAGTACCTAAACTTTTGTAGTTACCTTCTTGCTGTCTGTTACTACATATGTTGTGTACTGTTGTATGTACGTTAGCGCACAGCTCCGTTATTTATAAACCGATTTTTATCTTCCCTATTCACTAAACTCAAACTCAAAAGGAACTTTATTGACGTGGGTTATATCACAAAACTCTAATATATCGTCATATCCAAAGTTGCTGAGTGTGACAAGGGGTGCCGGAGGATCTACGGCAACGTGGCGTTCATTAAAACAATTTTTTAATTAATATTCTTTTACATTTTTTGTAAAAACTAAATAAATATTTTTAACTCTCAAAATTTGGATTCTATCCCTTGAAATTTATTATATTGGGGGGGGGGTCTTAGATGCGCGTCGAAATATTTCCAGTGGGATCACAGAAAGTTGATTGTAGCGTGACATATTATAAGATCTTACGTCTTCAGTCCCAAGCTCGGTGGTAGTCTCCATACACACATATCAGTCGACATATATACAATATGTTAATGTTTCATACACAATTCCTCATTCTTACTATCCATCCATCTCTTTTGAGCCCCACAACCCTTGCGTCCAGCTACCATAATGCTACCAACGATTCAGTATAATGATGCCCTATGATTAGTTGTAGTAGTAGTATGTAGTAGTAATTTGGGTATCTTTGGACTTACTTACTAGTTGTTGTTTCGGAGTTTTAGGTACATAAAGTTAAGACTTTTTAACAAAAGTGTTAATCGCCTTTAAAACCAATAAAAAACTAGATAGCAAAAAATAACCATTAGGCAACTTCAATGGTTGCTTAAAGGCCTTTTTAAAGTAGATATGCATAGCGCAGGCGCGTCCGCCATGTCAAAAACGCAGCAGTATGACAGTTTCGGGCACTTTTCATAACTGGCTGTGCAATAAGCATTATCACACATCACATTTTTAAATAAAGTGCCCGAGAAACATGGCAGAAGTTCAGGCATGCGCACAAAATATTTTCAACTATTACAAGGACTATTGGTTAATTTTCACATTTTAGTTTTTATAATAATTGGGTTTGCACTCGGTTTACATTTTGTACTTGTACTTACAGGTTGGCTCAAAAGTGACAAATCTTAAAGAAGGGGACCGCGTGGCCATTGAGCCGACGCAGCCTTGTCGCTCATGCGAGTTCTGCAAGACGGGAAAGTACAATCTGTGTGTCGTCCCCAATTATTGCTCTTCAATGGGAGCTCATGGCAACATCACTCGGTTCTACAAGCATGTGGCTGACTTCTGTCACAAGTAAGTAAATAAAGCCAAAGAGGATAAATCCGTTCAAATGGTCACATTACTGCTAACCGGCCCATAAATGACCCACTGCTGAGACCTCCATCCATTACATCGAGGGCAATTAGCCTACTGTGGCACAGAGTTTCGTTTCCAGTTGTCTTTCCCTTGCGGATAGGTTTTCGGCCTTGTCATTTCCTTTCGTCGGCTCTCATGGCACCCTCAGGAGGCAATGGGGTGGTGACACTATGTATTCTTAATCCGTCACCCCACGGATAACATTACTATGTACCTATACAATGTTTGATGCTTTGTTGGTCTAAGGTTTGATTTTAGACGCGGGTAAGTGTCATTCATGTTGTGTCCGAATTATGTGATTGTACAGAGTCTACGTCAATAAGAGCTTAATGTCCATATTTATACAACTGAAGAGGAGATTTTCTTCAATCATAGCTATATAATCTAAGATTACCTAGTACCTAGCTATATAACATAACATAGATACTCGATTGACCTGAACCTTTAAAAAAAATAACAACGGTTTATTCGTTCAGGAGTAGGCAATGATGACACAGACTGACACGGAAACAGTCAGACACTGACACAGACATCTATGTGGTTTAAAAATGACCTTGGACCTTCCGAATAACGATGTTTGAACAAAGCACGTGTCACATAGCGGCCCGTCGCCCATCAATGTTAAGACGATAACATTTCCAGGATGCCCGATAACATGACGATGGAAGAAGGCGCCGCAGTTCAGCCACTGGCGATAGCGATGCACGCGTGCAACAGAGCTGGCATCAAAGTGGGTTCCAACCTCGTCATCCTGGGTGCAGGACCGATTGGCATGCTGTGCGCCATGACGGCTAAAGCTATGGGTGCTAGCAAGATACTAATAACAGGTAAAGCCAATCTTTATGGTCGCTCTGAATGTAGCCGTTACGAACTTGCGTATCGTACATTTCATAACCAATTTAGGCGAGGGCAACGGTTTTTTTTTAACTCCATCAAACTAAACTTCACGGTAGAATGTTCAATCTCATTACACGGAAATACACCACTGTGTATTATTATTTGATTTGTAACAGCGTGCAAAACTGAACCTTATGGTCATCAAATTACAGACGTGGTACAGTCGCGGTTAGACACAGCACGCGATTTGGCTGCCAACTACACGCTCCTCATCAAGAAGGAGTACTCAGATCAGGAGGTAGTGGACGGCATCGTGGCCCAGCTGGGTACGCAGCCTGACGTCACTATTGACGCTTGTGGATTCGCGTCGGCGCAACGTGTCGCTTTATTGGTGAGATTCGATGCCAGTCATGATAATGAACTAAACTTACGAGTGATTACTAACATTACCTAAAACGAATCACTCGATTATTGAGTTTTTCTATTCGATACCAAGTTAAGCGCCTCGTCCACGATAGACAAAATTTTACTGTTTATAAATTAATATCTAGTCTACGAGTAGTGTAGTGTACGCAGGCCAAAATGTCGCTATGTTAGAGCTACCCTACGATTGGGCAATAACTGCAATAGGGCGCTCTATTGATCTCTAAGTGTACGTAGAAATTATAGTATAGATTAGATTAGTCGTCAATCTGTCTAGCTCTATTCTCTCTGCGTGGACGACGCGCTTTACCATTTGGAATACTGTACTACGGAGTAGTGCTGATATAACCTTTAAATAATTTCGACAGGTGACAAAAACAGCCGGTGTAATCTTGGTGGTGGGGATTGGTGACCATAAAGTAGAAGTCCCGCTGTCACAAGCGTTGTTGCGAGAGGTGGACGTACGAGGGTCATTCAGGATAATGAATACGTAAGCAATTTTACAAATGAAACACGAATAATATGGATCATTATAAGCCACCTAATAAATAGGTATTCGCTAATTTCAGTATGCACTGTTTGACAAATCTATACTAATATATAAAGCTGCAGAGATTGTTTGTTTGAACGCGCTAATCTTAGGAACTGCTGGTCCGATTTCAAAAAATCTTTCAGTGTTAGATAGTCCATTTATCGAGGAAGGTTATAGGCTATATTTTATTTTCAAAAGAATTAGGGATCCATATGAAAATTGCGATTTTGTAAACCAAGGTGTAAAATCGAAAACCTATTTATGCGTGCGCTGCAAAAACTATTGACAATAGAACAAAATGATGTACTACGGGTTTGTAGGTCTTATAAAGATCTACAAAAAAGTCCGCGAGAGCACATATCTAACTATCATAGTTTAGTTACAATAACCGATTTTATGTTCATAAAAAATATGCACGGGTGCGAAGCCCACGCGGGCGAAGCCGCGCGCAATAGCTAGTATTCTATACACACGTGGTGCTTGTTGTAACGGTTATAGTCAAATATGGCAAACTACCTGCGCCCCGCGATTTCTTTCCTACTTACTCAAGACTTACCGTTATAATTCACACTATATCTATATAAATTATAGGCAGTGTGGTATTCTGATGTGTAAATATGACTGTAATGTTTCATCGAAATCCAATCAGTTGTTTTGCGTGAAAGAGTAACAAACATACATACATAGATTCTTGCGAACTTTCGCATTTATAATATTAGTAGGAGGCGAATACGAAATGCTGAGTGAAGTGTCATCATTACTATGCCCTTGTCCAGATACCCGCCAGCCATATCAGCAGTGTCGAGCGGTGCCATAGAGCTGAAGAAGTTTATCACACACCACTTCCCGCTGGAGAAGAGCAAGGAAGCCATGGACCTAGCCAAGAGCGGCGACGCCATGAAAATTATTATACACGTACAAAACTAACCGTATTTTATTAAAATCATCTTTCTTATTACCCAAACTCCCAAACCATTTTACCCACATCGAAATATATACGTTAAGTAAAAAATTTTGTTCCCTTTTTTTACGAAAATTGCCTGCACGAAGTATCAAATTTCCCACACTTATAGTTTTTATAGAGGAGTGCAGAATACTAGTGTTTTGTTTTTAATCATCCATAACAATGACATTAAATCACAAAAGATAAGATTACACACACGAATAGAACTCTACTATAGAACAATAGTTTTTATTAATTATGCTTTCAAATACATGTCATGGAAGCTTCTGAACGAGTGAGCCAATTGTAGATCTTTTTGGTTTGAACGATACCTTAATCTAGATCTTTTTTTTAAATTTAACATAATGGCGCAAGAACTTTAGTTCGCGTATCGCCTAGTATGTAGCTCGGTTAGAGACTTGATTTTCATAGTTACTTTACTATTTTTATAGACAGTCGTATAAGATAATGGTTATCATAATATAAACGTGGAAATTCTTGGGGGAAGCTTACGTCCAGCTGTCGACGTGATGAATAACACAAACAAATATGTACAAAAAAACATCGATAAATTGACAAAGTCGTTGAATTGATAAGCAAAGCAAACTCAAAACGGTATTTTAAAACAATTTATTTATTTATATCCACTCACTGATAAAATTAACAAACAAAATTAAGGTATAAATCATTTTTCTAATACAATTGTTGGTTTATTATCTCTGTGTTTATTAAGTGCACCATAGTTTATTTCGTTGTTACTAAATTTATCAGAAAGTGGCACGAGTATCAAAATCAATTATTTACATTACATTTAATTAGGCGGGATCATAAACAAAAACAATAACAGATTAAATTTAATAAAAACCATTGGGAGTACACGAAATCAAGTCGATCTACAACTAGAGCAAATCTCATTTTTTAAGGAGGACATTTCATTTGTTGATTTTGGTATTAACATTTAGACAAGGAACTTTAAATAAACAGTACTGAAACCATGACATTTTATTTTGTAGTATCTTAAAGTTTTCTGTTTCTAATCTACCCTTTAAGGATTCGCATAAATATGTTTCATGTCAGTCCTTTCCATGCCAGTAGAGATATATTTGCGTGGTTAAAGTCGGTGTTGATCAATAGGGTTGAAACATGGCACAGCCCTTAAATTATCCTTGTATCATCTAGGTAATCATGTATGCCCATAATTCAACCAATAATTTGTATCACAAGTAAAGTGGGTATGGGTATATGTGGTTTTACGAAATGGGGTTGAAAATGACACACCAATTAGATGGTTTTTGAGGTACTCAATAATTTCAAACCACCACATTCTAGATCAGTAGACGTAGGCTTCCGCAGTAATGGACGTTGTCCGTTACTGGCGATTACTGAAAAATGGCGAAGTCCATTCATGGTCCTTGAGGTAACAATGAATGCCCTTATTTCAATTTAGCACTTTTAAAGTTACATGAGGTAGACTTGCGCCGTTATAGACGGTGTTGATGAAAGGGGTTGTAAATTGGCGCTGTCCTTAGACGTTCTAATAGGGACTCATTAACCACCATTTCATCATTAGATTTGAAACATGGCACAGTTCTTACATGGTGTTGGAGAGAATCTGTAATGGTTCTAGTTGGTATTGATAAATGGGGTTGAAATATATGAAATCCCTCAAATTACATCGGATGTCTTTATTTTGAGTCATCCCATCATATTCTAGCTGTATAAGCAGTATTTTACTACAGCCGTATGTCCATCAGGTTTTTGAGGTAAAGATGTATTCATATGAGGTTGAGTCTCGAAGGGTTGAACACTCCAGGCCTAGTGTTAATTACGGCGGTGTTAGTTCGTGGCACTGGCATACTTCCCAGCTTACTACCGCCCGCTGCAATGCACATAATTATTATAATATTTAATTATAAGACTTGTAATAAAAAATATATTTTTTTTTTGGTTGCAATTTTTAATAGCAAAAAATATCAAGATATTTTTTTTATTAGAATACATTTAAAAGAATGCTTTGAAAAAGTCAAATCATAAAAAGGTTGCTGAAAAGAAAACCTTATTGCCTACCAAATTAAAGCTCTCACGTTTGGTACCTGTACCTTAGTGTATTAATAAAATATTCTAGAACTAACCGGTAGCCGCAGTCCTGGCCAGTCCACGGGTGCTTTGCCCCCGGGTGCTCTGCCCCCGAGCGGGGGTGCCCCTGCTTCGAGCTGCATAGGCTCCACGCGCCGCCTTCTTGGTCGCAGAACTTGTTTTACGCCTCTTAAACCTAAATGTACAAAGTATAAATCGAATATGAAACATAATATATCAATATATGTATCGTCATGGTTGTCTGGATGAAATTGCTCTTAGCGTAGCTAAGCCTAGCCTTTTTAATGTATCTTAATTCTTGTGTTCATGTACATTACAGAGTACCTATCTGTATATCTCCTAATTCGAATAAAAGACACACAACGAGATTGAATAACCTCTGTTTACGAATTTTAATGTTTATATCGATTTTTTATCAGTACCAGACGTAAAAGTCGGAAAAAGAAATTAAATGGTCTAGCAGCCTATACGAAAGTAAAAAAATATACCCTAATAGCACTGTATAATACAAGTGTTGACATGTACTGATACACTTGTAACACTGTTACATTTGAAACACAGTTAAACTAGAAACAGTTAAATTTGAAACACAGTTACAACTGAAACACAGTTACACTTGAAACACAGTTACACTTGAAGCACATTTACACTTGAAACACTGTTGCACTTGTAATACTGTTACTCTTGTAACACTGTTACATTTATAACAGTGTTTAAACTTATAACATTGTTTACAAACTTAACGGTACCACCTACCTCTTACGGACGCCTCCTCTATAAGTCTTCCGTCCGCGCTGCGAGCCTACAGTGGACGCGTCCGACTTGGCTTCCCTTGCAACGTTCCCCCAGTCCGTGTCTGACCCGGACTCGGAGCCCTGGAAATCGTTCTCCTTGGTCTGCTCTTCTTCAAGCTCATCTTGGTACTGCATTAGAAGACCTGACAATAATAAAAAGTTAAGATATACAGGATACATTTTATTTAGAGACAACGATAGCCGTGGTCGAAACAAAAAAAATTGCAAAAGCACGCAAGCCCGATTATAAATACCTAATAAAACTGCGTCACCGAATTTCCGATAAACATAAAATAAAAAATCTAACCGAATAATCGATGACGTAGTGTGTGTCTTTTTTATATAAGAACAAGGCAAACGTGCAAGTGTATCTGACCAGATAGTAAATGTTCACCGCCACCCATAAAACCTTTTTTTTGTTTCGCCGGGAAATGCTATAAGCATACCGCCGCCATAGCTCTCTAAGCTGGAGAACCTGTAGCTCCAGCTATCAGGTGGTACTACTACTACTCAGCCCATAAAAGACCCACTTCTGAGTCGGGCTTCCTCCAATTACATGGAGGGTAATTAGAATACTGTGCCATGCTGACCAGACGGGTTGGCACAGGGTTTGTGTCAAGTTTTCCCTGCCTTTGGTCGAGGTGATCTGCCTCTTACGTTCCATTAGTTGCCTCTTCCGACACCCTCAGGATGAAAAAAATAATAGCTATTACAGAGTTTTTTTTTGCCGGATCTTCTCTGCAGAGAATAGAATAGAATACTCTTTATTGTACACCAATATTAGAAAAGTTTAACATGGCATCAGAGAAATACAAAAAAGAAGAAACCAAAAGAACCGGTGGTAGATGGTAAATAATAAATGTTTAGTTTTAAGTGGTAAATTTACAATTTTTATTTTGTTGTTTGTCTTGTAAAAAGAGCTCTATTGAGCCAACTTGATTAAATGAGTTTGATTTTGATTTTGAAATGGGGTGGTGACACTATGTATTCTAAATCCGTCACCAATGTCACAAACCACGGTGGCAATCACGCTCTTAACCAAGCCCTTCTGCTAATACCGCGTTTACCAGTTTCATACATTACTCCAGAGATCAAGGATACCTTACCCATCTTCTCGACGGCGTACGCAGACGTGATAGCCAGTAATCCGGCGCCGTACTTGTCGTAGTTGGCCCGTGTCACGTGGGGCAAGGCCAACATGTCCGCCGAACATTCTGGAAGCCTAGCCGACATGGCGCGCAGGGCTGCTTGGGGCAACACCGCTGCCAGAGAAGCGCCGCGGGCGGCCCCCATCTCACTGTGATCAACCAAATTGTTCCAAGTGCATTATGCTTTCATAACGGCTACCTACTGTACTACTGTACTGTAGCACGCACCATGTAATTTGTGTGTAATTTCACTGTTTTTTATTTTAAATTTTTAATAGGCTACATGATTATGCGTGTTATTGCTTTCACAAATCTGTAAGACTTGTTTGTACCACCATCATTGTAATCCTTTTATTTAAAAGAGCAACCACAGAGTTTCTTGCCGGCTCTTCTCTGTGGAATGGCGTTCCGAACCGGTGGTAAAAACTAGATGATTAGTTTTTTTTATATTTCTCTTAAATTTAATACTTTTTTTTTATGACTATTTGAAAGCATTCGCAAGAATTTATTCAAAAAAAAACATTTTGATTTTGATTTTGACTATACTACAGTCTTCGCCAAACTTTATGGCCGCTCTGAATGTAGCCGCATTACGCTGCGCAGAACACAAAATGAGGTATCAGCGGGACGTACGCGGGGCGGGGAGTCACGTTTTCCACCCGCAACCGTCCTCGCCTCCATTGCGTTAGTGTGAGTGTGCTACGTTCGTATTGGTTATGAAATGGACGATGCGCAAGTTCGCACCGACGGCTACATTCAGGGCGGCCATAAAGTTCGGCGAGGACTGTACTGGCCTACTGTTTGATATGCCTACGGCTTTACTATGTGGGACACGGCAATACAAAGAAGAGGGAAAGGCTTTGAACTCTTCTGTATAGGAGTAACAAAACTATACTACTCACCCCATAGACGACCCACTGCCTAGACGGGCCTCGTCCAAGGGGCTACATGTGCGGTCTTTGGATCAACGGGTCCCGGGTTCGATTCTGGGGTCTGGCAAGTGTCTTTGTCTAAACCAGAGGCACTTGCTCGGAGTCTGGGTGTAATTTGTGTTCGTGAATTACATGTTTGTAAACATTTTCGGTTCTTTTTTTTAAAAAAAAAAGAAGATTCTGACAGATATCTATTGACTGGATTAAGTAAGGATGGACTGGATCGAGGCGTTTGGAGCTAACATATAATTGTGACTGTCAAATAATAGACAAAAAACTTGCAACAAAATATTATTGCAGGTTTAAACTGAGATGTAAGTTATCTTTCAAGTTGGATCAAACGGCATATGGTGTGCAAACTTGATTAAAATCGGTTAAGTAGTTTAAGAGTCCATAGCGGACAAACAACGTGACGCGTAATTTATATATATTAAGATAGATATCCGTCCGTGTGGTGACGTATTTAGAATACACAATGTCACCACCCCATACTATCTTGAGGATGTCGTAAGAGGCGACTAAAAAAACACAAGAGGCATTTCCATCCATGAATTTGGAGGGGGCCCGATTCAGTAGTTGGTCATTTACGGGCTGAAACGGCGAAGATATTAATTTATGGCCATATATTGACTATTTAATGTCTCACCGGCAGGCCTCCACCAGGTCGGCGTAACACCTTTCCTCCAAGCGTTTGATGAGCGCGTTTATTGGCGAGTCCTGGGCCACGGTGGGCGCTGCCGCAGTGACGACACTGGCCTTGCGTTCAACCTTCATCGGGAACACTATCTTCAGGCCACCGCACATCAACCTGATCAATAAAAAAAGGTTTTTTTATTACAGTTGCTCAAAAAGTGGCATATTGCAGGGACGTATAGCGTTCGGGAAGTGGGCTATTACACACGCGTGCTTTTTCTTTACCATTACGGCACTAGTGCGTTTTCTTTCCCAACTGTCAAAATAATGTCTACTAAAAGGAAAAACCAACCATGAAATTTTTACTACAAAAAATCATAGAAGTTTTTATGATTCATGCAAATACGTATAGTTCTAAAAAGAAACTACGTACTAATTTGTTTCAATATCAGATTTAATTATTTGATTGAATGAGTTAGGTTAGGTTTTATTTCATTTCATCTCATTAAATTTCATTTTCATTTCATATCAATAAAAAATGTCTACTGAAGACTTGGCTGTATGGGCATAGTTGCTTTTGCCTACTAGAATGGGTGAAGAAAAAATAAATCTCTGCTTATATTCAACGGTTGGCGCCATTTTTCAGAAATGATTAGTTAGTTGAGTTTATTGTGTTTTATTATTTTATTAAATTGCTTAATTTTTTCGCAACTGTATTAAAAATAGTCGTTCAGTACACGTGCGGAACCGTCATTGCAACTTGTTCCGACTGTCAACCCTCGCCTTCGGCTGCGCCTCGGCTCGGGTAGACATTTGTCGGAACTCTTTGCAATGACAGCCTTTCCGCACTTGTAATGAAATATACTATTATTAAGATTTTTTTGCACGGCAGTATGTTAAACAAGTCATTATTGCTGGTAGGCCTCCCACGCGGTGGACCGACGACCTGGTTAAGGTCCACGGAAAGCGATGGATGCGGGCGGCTCAGGACGGCCCTCGTGGAAATCCTTGGGGAGGCCTATGTCCAGCAATGGAATGAAATGATGATGTTGTACAAAGTCATCAAATTAAGAGATACTCAGTACAAACTTACCGAGAGAGAAAAAGTGACTTCTCGGTCAAAACAAAACTGCTGTCGTGTGGTGACGGATTAAGAATACACAATGTCCTGCCCACACTGTCCTGAGGGTGTCGTAAAAGGCAACTAAAGTAACAAAAGACGCATACCACCAAGCCACACGAGAAGGAAAACTTGAGGCTTTTACAACTACCGTGAATGTCACCAACGTCAATTTGAAAGGCGGTATGGTATTTTGACTACACAGTGTCACCACCCCATTCCATCCTGAGGGTGTCGTAAGAGCCAACTAAAGGAAATGACAAGGCCGATAACCCAGCCGCAGGAGAAGGAAAACATAACCAACCAGTCTTGACAGCGTGGGACAGTAGTAGCCTGCTTTCTCTTTCCCTCCATTAATTTGGAGGAGGTCCGATACACAGTGGGTCATTTATGGCCTATAATTATAATTACAGACAGATACTCTAATGTATGACATATAGTCAAGCAGGACCAATAAGTATTTTTCGCGCGAAGGTTTAAAATAAACTGGATACAAATTCCTCGTTCTTGGTTCTATGGCCTTACATTTCCTCCCAGTTTATGGGGGAGGAAACGATACTGACTTGTCGACGTTAGGTCCGAGCACCAGGTAAGCGCTGGCCATGTCGTTGCTGACGACCAACTTCTCCGCCAGTAGTCCACGCACGACTAGCTGCCTCAGGAGCCGAGTGGGGTCCCCGCGATGCCACGACTTGCATCTAACACACAAAACACACTTGAGCACTCAGCCACCGTCGCAGGGCATGTTTATCTCTCCCGTGGGGCTAGTACGGCGCCGAAGGATGCTTACTGGTTTCCCCAAGTTGACAAAAGCTTTTACCTCCAACAAAAAAGTGGAGGCTATATATATTGACTGCCTTCTTGGTTTTAAGTCAATATATTAACTTAAGGGCTGTTGATTACGTGAATAAAGCACACACACAGAGGAGAAAACTTCCTACTATCCTACTAATATAATAAACGCGAAAGATTGTAAGTATGGATTGATGGATGTTTGTTACTCTTTCACGTAAAAACTACTGAATGTATTTTAATGAAACTTTACAATATTATACATCAGAATAACACATAGGCTACAATATATATTATATATTTTGTGAGTTGTCCAAACTATGACGATAAGTGTCAGGTAAGTAGAAAAGAAATCTGACGACAAAATTAACTCCATCACCACGCGGTTATAACCGCAGGGCGCAGCTAGTTCTACATATATTCATAGTGGAGTACGGTTTTGAAGCTGCAATTACGCTTACCGTCCATGTATCGGACTCTTCTGCAGTGGCTGCAAGCGTTGCTGCATTGAGCCGCGCAGTGCGTCGGCTACGTGCAGCAACGTGTAAGCGGCACGGGATGCCGAGTTCGCTTCCCGCACGCATCGCACTATCAGTTTGCATTCTTCGGTTACGTCCACAGGCTGTCAAGTAATTTATGTAATACTAGCTGTCCCGGCAAACGTTGTTTTCCCAAATAATTAACCATCCCCCGCGCAACCCCTTCCCCACACAACCCCCACCCCGCGCAAATCCCACCACGCGCAACCCTCTAGGTCTTATGATGTCTTATGACGTGATGACTCAATCTATCTATACAACATCTCCTATCGCAAACGTTGTTTTGCCATGTAATTAAATAGGGGTTGATCGTAGAGAGGTGAAAATTTAGGGTTGTTTGTATTTTTGTATGCTGAATCTTAAAAAAATAAAAGCAAAAAATTTTCTCTAAAAAAAAAAACAATTATTTTTGTTTTGGACCCCCCCCCCCCCTTAAAATTTAGGGGGATGAAAAATAGATGTTGTCCTATTCTCAGACCTACTCAATATGCTCACAAAATTTCATCAAAATCGGTCAAGCCGTTTCGGAGGAGTATGGCAACGAAAACTGTGACACGAGAATTTTATATATTAGATAAGTAATATAAGTATATCTCGGCCGCGTAGTCACGGATTTCAGAATACATATTGTCACCTCCCCATTCCATCCTGCGGGTGTCGTAAGAGTCGACAAAAGGAAATGCCAAGGCCGAAAACCTAGGCGTAAGAGACCATGTGCCAACTCTTCTGGCCAGCGTAGCTCAGTAGGCGAATGTGTGTCGTTTGTGGGGTGAGCAGTAGTAGTTTAAATATAATTAAAGAAAACGAATCCCCTGCACTAGGTATCACCCAGGCTCGGAGGAAGTGCCTCTGGTTTACACAAAGACACTTGCCCGGCCCCGGAATCGAACCCAGGGCCCCGTGGTCCAAAGGCAGCGCATCCAACCACTAAACCAACAAGGCAGAATGGCAGCGGGGACTAGGCTTTACGCAACTTTTGAGGAAAGGAGGTAAGATATTCCACACAAACGATACGACACCCATCAAACATCCAGCCGTGCCAAAAGTTCCTACATTCTACAAATCGATTACGCACATGCAACCACTGAAAAACGTACCTTATAGTCATGTGCACTAAGGCAGTTATCGCATGCCGTCCGTTTCTCCTTCAAGCAGAGCTCCCGGCTGAATCTCTCGCCGAGGTAGGAGAGCACTTGGGTGCGTCGACATTCCGTTACACTCTCGCAAACTTCCACCATCCTGAGTAGGTTCTCTATGTGTACCCTCTTGGCTTCTGGGGTCGCGTTTCGCTCCACTATAGTCCAAAATAGTATATTTCATTACAAGTGCGGAAAGGCTGTCATTACAACGAGTTCCGACAAATGTCTAGTCAGTCGGAACGAGTTGCAATGACGGTTGCGCACGTGTACTGAACGACTATTTTTAATACAGTTGCGAAAAAATTAAGCAATTTAATAAAATAATAAATACACAATAAACTCAAGTAACTAATCATTTATCACTACATAGTATAAAACAAAGTCGCATTCTTCTGTCCGTCCCTATGTATGCTAAAATCTTTAAAATTACGCAACGGATTTTGAAGCGGTTTTTTTTAATAGATAGAGTGATTCAAGGGGAAGGTTTATATGTGTAACCCACCCCCGCTTTGCACGGGCGAAGCCGGGGCGGGCCACTAGTTTCTTATAAAAAAAAATGGTGCCAACCGTAGAATATAAGCAGAGATTTTTTTTTCTTCACCCATTCTGGTAGGCAAAAGGAACTATGCCAATACAGCCAAGTCTTCAGTAGATTTTTTTTATTGATATTAAAAGAAAATGAAACTTAATGAGATGAAATGAAATCTAACCTAAGTCATTCAATCAAATCATTAAATCTGATATTGAAACGAATTAGTAAGTAGTTTCTTTTTAGAACTATACGTATTTGCATGAATCATAAAAACTTCTATGTTTTTTTTTGTAAAAACTTCTTGGTTGGTTTTTCTTTATACTAGACATTATTTTGACAGTTGGGAAAGAGAACGCACGAGTGTGTAATAGCCCACTTCCCGAACGCTATACGTCCCTGCAATACGCCACTTTTTGAGCAACTGTATTAAAAAACAATTAATAAATAGACTTTGGCACATATAGTGTACAAAGGCAGCCTTAATGCCGCTATCTCCCAGTCAACCAATAGTTGATGTAACGTAAAAGAAACCTCGGAAACGGTGAATTTCTTAACTAAAATCAAAACTAATTTAGTCAAGTTGGCTTATTTGAGCTCTTTTAAATTGGTCAAATAATATCAGTTTTTATAACTATGTAGTAATAATTAAAAACTTATCGGGACTTATCGCGCACGTAGGGTTGTCACTACGGCACACAACCAAGTGAGGGTAGGAGACCAAAGTACCCTCACTTCCCACCGAAAAACTTGCGGTCTGCAGTCAGCTCGCGACCACGGCCATTGTAACATGGTCGAAACGTCGAGCAAAAACAGGTATTAATTCTGTGCGCGATAAGTCCCAAAAAGTTTTTAATTATATGTAGTAATAAAGCCCTACTATACAATATCTATACAAATAAATAAAATTGGAGTGTCTGTTTGAAATAATAAAATAACCGCTTTTTACTAAATGCGTAAATATGTATACATAGTACATAGACCAAAATAACATTTTCGTATTATATTATCGTATTGCCAAACTTAAGTGGCAGTGGGCAGGGCACATAGCTCGCAGGACCGACGCCCGATGGGGCAGAAAAGTCCTCGAGTGGCGACCGCGTTCCGGAAGGCGCAGTGCTGGTAGGCCTCCCACACGGTGGACCGACGACCTGGTTAAGGTCGCCGGAAAGCAGTGGATGCGGGCGGCCCAGGACCGGCCTTTGTGGAGATCCTTGGGGGAGGCCTATGTCCAGCAGTGGACGTCTTTTGGCTGAAATGATGATGATGATATATTTCGTATTTTGACGGGACTGATAGGTAGCTAATGATATAAGGAGTAACTTAGGCTACTTGTTTTTGACTAGCTTCGCCCCGCTGCGTCACCCGCGCGGGCAACAGCGCACACGCGCGCGCCTTGTTCCACCCGCAAGCGTCCTCGCCACCCGCGTGTTAGTGTGAGTGAGCTACGGCTTCACTCAGAGCGGCCATAAAGATTGGCAGGACTGTACATTGATAAATACGAGTCAATTAAACCAATCATTCATATTTAAAGCTCCCCATCGGTTTATAAATGACAGAATTATGCGTTAAAAAAAAACAAACAACTGAATTGAGAACGTGTTCCTTTTTTAAGTGGTTGAAAAAGACTTACTGTCGAGCAATCGGCGATATCTCACGACGTCCGAGTATGAATAGTAGAGTAGACAAGTCGCGGTCTCTCCGTCTCGCCCCGCGCGACCTGCCTCTTGGTAGTACCCCTCTACAGACTTGGGCATGCTATGGTGAATGACATAGCGGACGTCCGCCTTATCCACTCCCATGCCGAACGCTATTGTGGCACAAATCTGAACGACAAGTTGTTGCAAGATCAAAATAAACTTGTTGACTCCGAAATTAAATTGGGAACATGCAACTAGATTCCTAACTTCACTTTTGACTTTTCAAAAACACCAGTAAATAGGTTCAATTGAAATAAATGATTTGAGTTTGAGTTTGAGTTTGGAACAGCACAAAGTGGTTTTAAACGGTCTTGTCTTTTAATAGACAAGTAAAGTAAGAGTGAATCTCTGCATGGCTCAACGACCTATTGAGCGAGAGATATTTTTTTAACGATATGGCATTGTATCGCTGGCGCAATTCACGAATACAAATGACATCCAGACTCAGGGCAAGTGCCTCTGGTTTATACAAAGTCACTTGCCCGGCACCTGAATCGAACCAGGGACCCCGTGATCCAAAAGGCGGCGCATCCAACCCCTTTGTGGCGGCCTTTGTGGAAACCAGAGCCACTTGCTTCGAGTCTGGGTGATATTTGCGTTCGCGTATTTCATGTTTGGAACCGTCCCCGCGTTAGAGGTTATACCTTACTTCTTACTTCTCGACCCACAAATGACCCACTGCTGGCTCGGGCGTCCTGCAGTTACAAGGAGCGTAATTAGCCTATTGTGCCCCACTGGCCAGACAGGTTGGCACATGGTTTCGTATCAAGTATTCCTTCTCTTGCGGCTAGGTGTTCCACCTTGTCATTTCCTTTTGTCTGCCCTTACGACACCCTCCGGATGTAATCGGGCGGTGACACTATTTATTCCAAATCCGTCACCACACGGAACCTAAAGGAGGGTATATCTAGTACAGGGGCTTCATTTTTATAAGATTATTTTATGAATCTATACTTACGACGTTGTACTTATCGGCAACCCATCCTGCTTGCACCTCCTCCCGCTTTTTATCAGATAGGCCAGCGTGGTACGGCGCCGCCTGAATGCCTACTTTACGCAGGTCGACAGCCAGTGCCTCGCACTCTTTACGCGATAGGCAATAAACTATACCACATTGCCTGTTAGAAACGATATATGATATTTTAACTCGTCAGATAACAATCTGAGCGTGATCGTTTAAAAATCGAGAAGGCATAATTGGAATTATGAAAAAAGAAATATTGATTTTGTTATGTATATTAAAACTTTAATATTAATAATATTGATAATGAATGCAAAAATACTTTAAATAATTGACAAAATTAAAAAAAAAAATGTGACTATAAGGGCCCCCGCGCATTTAGACGGCCAGGCCGCGCGGCCAGTCGCGCAGCCTGGCCGCATAATGCGCGGATTGGTCGCGGCGGCCAATAGGCCGCGTATGTGACGCGATGTTTTTCGTTGGCCGCGCGACCAAAACTTGGCCGCGTAATGCGCGCAGCTATATACATCGTAGAAGAATTAGTTGGCCGCAGCGACTTGACCGCGCGGCCTGGCCGCATAATGCGCGGAGGCCCTAAACGTGCCATGATTGATCACCATAGTTGTGACGTCATAATATTATAGCTATTTAAGGTGAATGTTCGAGGGTAGCCCGCGAAATTCAAATTTTCTTACGTTTTTTGCAATTTGCATAATTTGCAATTTCCTAGGTTGTATGTTGATTAAAATGTTATTCGCGGCTGTAAGACGTATGTAGTTATAGAATTATAATCATCAAAATCATCAATACAACCCTCCAAGCTCATAAAGGTGCAAGAAACTTTTTCAAGCTCAAAGTCATTCTTGCACCTGTATGAGCTTGGAGGCAACCCTTCAAGCTCATAAAGGTGCAAGAATTATTGATGAGCTTGATCTGTAAATACATACGTCTTACAGCCGCGAATCAAATGTTCATCATCATACAACCTAGCACAGGCCTGAAATTTGGAAAAAACGTAAGAAAATTTGAATTTCGCGGGCTGCCCTGGTACATTCACCTTAATTAAATAGATCAAAACACTGTACACGTATTTTTTATGTCACTGGGGAAATGCTTAATGCATACCGCTGCTCCCCGGAGGTGGGGTCAGCGGTTATGTGGGACCCCAGCGGTACATCCACACATTTCTCGTTTGGAACGCCACAGGTTCGCGAGGACGCAATCTACTGTGGCGCCCCAACGACGTAAATTCCTACCTGCCCGTCCGAAGCCTCTTTCGTCCTATTAGTACCCACTCCTGAGCCGGGCCTCCGCCAATTACATGGAGGGAAATTAGCCTACTGTGCCACACTTTGGTCTGGCAAGATTTCCTTCTCTCGTATATCCGTAAACCATCTGTGTACTAAATTTTATTTAAATCGGTTCAGTAGTTTTGGCGTGAAACCGCGACGGACAGAGTTACTTCGAGTATAATATTAGTATATAAATAATACCGACTCAGCTGGGGGACATTTATGGGCCTAGAATCAGACTAAAACATTTCTCACCTAAAGAACTTCTCCTTGATGATATTGGCGACATCCTGATTGACGCTCTTCGGCTTCTTCTCCAGTATCCTATACGCAAGGTTAGCCCGGTTAAAGCTGCATAGGAACCATTTGCACTGCGTCACCCGCAGCTGATGCAATATGTCCATTCGAACTCGCGGAGTGGCAGTCGCCGTGAGGGCCATTATCGTAGTGGTCGGGTATCGAGAGCGTAGAATGGATAGCCGTTTGTAGTCCGGACGGAAATCATGCCCCCACTGGGAGACGCAGTGGGCTTCGTCGATCACGAACCTGGGTATTTCGGGGTTTAAGGCAAAGTCAAATCTTTATTTTGTATAGGACACAATGGACACTTACAAATTGTCAACACATTATGATGTCTTAGGTTTTCACGATCTTTGCACATTGCAGGAAATGTTTTCTTGACGGTTCTGATCGTGTTATTTTATTTTATTTCCAACGTTTCAGACACTTTGCAGCGTCCGTGGTCGCGGGACGACTGGATGGCGGTTGTCGCTGCGAGCATTTATATACTGACGGGACTCATTAGTGCTTCGTCGGTATATCACTATCACTACATAGTATAAAACAAAGTCGCATTCTTCTGTCCGTCCCTATGTATGCATAAATCTTTAAAACTACGCAACGGATTTTGAAGCGGTTTTTTTTAATAGATAGCGTGATTCAAGGGGAAGGTTTATATGTATAACCCACCCCCGCTTTGCACGGGCGAAGCCGGGGCGGGCCACTAGTATATGCTAAAATAAAATAACACGATCAGAACCGTCAAGAAATCTTTTACTGCAAGTCAACACATTGATATAAATTATATATTATGATGGAAAGTAATATAGTTTTTTAATACAGTTGCTCAAAAAGTGACATATTGCAGGGACGTATAGCGTTCGGGAAGTGGGCTATTACACACGCGTGCTTTTTCTTTACCATTCCCGCACTAGTGCGTTTTCTTTCCCAACTGTCAAAATAATGTCTATTATAAGGAAAAACCAACCATGAAGTTTTTACTTTAAAAAATCGTAAAAGTTTTTATGATTCATGCAAATACGTATATTTCTAAAAAGAAACGACGTACTAAGTTGTTTCAATATAAGATTTAATGATTTGATTGAATGAATTTCATTTCATCTAATTAAATTTAATTTCATATCAATGAAAAAATTCTACTGAAGACTTGGCTGTATGGACATTGTTCCTTTTGCCTACCAGAATGGGTGAAGAAAAAAAATCTCTGCTTATATTCTACGGTCGGCGCCATTTTTCAGAAATGATTAGTTAGTTGAGTTTATTGTGTTTTTATTATTTTTCATTTTTTCGCAACTGTATTAAAAATAGTCGTTCAGTACACGTGCGGAAACGTCATTGCAACTTGTTCCGACTGTCAACCCTCGCCTTCGGCTGCGCCTCGGCTCGGGTAGACATTTGTCGGAACTCGTTGTAATGACAGCCTTTCCGCACTTGTAATGAAATATACTATACCAGTTCAGAGTTAACAATCACAATCTAGTTAAAGTAAGTGGTTGTTCCGTGCGGTAACGGTTTTAAACAATGTCACCATCCCATTCCATCCTGAGGGTGTCGTAAAAGGCGACTGCAGGAAAGCAAGAGGCAGGTCATGTAGCCTAGGGTAACTAGCCTACTATGCGATGTTGGCCAGACGGGTTGGCACAAGATTTCTTTTCAAGTATTCCTTCTCTTGCGGCTAGGTGTTCGGCCTTGTCATTTCCTTTTGTCGGCTCTTACGACACCCTCAGTGTGGAATGTGGTGGTGACATGTATTATAAATCCGTCACCACACGGACAGCCTCCTCCGAAGCACGGACCCTGTGGTGGCACCATCCTCTTCCATCCTGAGGGTGTCGCAAGAGCCGACAAAGGGAAATGACGGCTGATAACCTAGCCGCAAGAGACGGAAAACTTGATACGATACCCTGTGGTGTGGCACAGTAGGCTAATTGCCCTCCATGTGACTGGAGGAGGCCTGACTCAGCAGTGGGTCATACATGGGCTGAGTAGTAGTACGTTTACCTGGCAATCTTTCCTCTCGAGTGCAGTGTATCCAACATGGTCTGGAACTTGGGCGAGCTGCTTATCTTCTCGGGCGTTACATACAGGAGTTTCAGAAGCGGCTCGCGCATGGACAGCTTGTGGTAAATCTCGTCACACGCTGCTAGCGAAACATCACCAGACAGATGGGCTGCTGGGATCTTGGAGAAATATAGGAGACAATAAATAAATAAAAATCCTTGGACATTTCACACAACGCCATCTCGTCCCAAGTTAAGCAACTTAATGCTTGTGTTATGGTAACGAGATGGATGATAAACTACTTATATATATTTTTTTTGTAAATACATACATATTATAGATAGAAATGACACCCAGACTCCGAGCCAGTGCCTCTGGTTTGGACAAAGACACTTGCCCGACCCCGGAATCGAACCCGGGACCCGTTGATCCAAAGGCGGCACATCTAACCACTAGATATACAGTAGGTCAATTACCCTCGATGTTATGGGAGGAGGCCGGCCTCAGCAGTCATTTATGGGCTGAGTATAGTTAGAAGTTTAAGTCACAGAGTTTGCACAGTTGAAGTGGCAATGGGCAGGCCACGCAGCCCGAAGAACGGATGGCCGTTGGGGCATAAAAGTCTTGGAGTGACGTCCACGTATGGGAAAGCGAAACGTGGGAAGACCCCCGACTAGGTGGACGACCTTGTGAAGGTCGCTGGGAGTCGGTGGACGCAATCTGCACGAGATTGTGCGTTGTGGAAATCTATGGGGGAAGGCTATGTTCAGCAATGGACTTCTGTGGCTGATAGATAGATAGTATAAGTCAGTATCCTTAGGGACCGAAAGAAATGGAAGCAGAAAGGGTTTTTAGTTGAGTGGTTAATGGTAGACCCAGACCTCCATAACGTTAAGATGTACGCACGTAATGTTATAGAGACAATGGCCACCCCAGTGTCAACTTCGGTCAAGGTGACTGTTGGCGATGGTGAGCGGCCACAGTCGTTATTTTTTATTATTGATATAAAACCTCTTTATTTAAAACTTTTTAATATTTTTCGCTAGAAGAAGAAAGTTGTCTTAAGTTTAAAAATGATGGGGTTCGATTTTTTGAGTCAAGAGAAAATTGTGTCGTATTTTAGGTTGTAATTTTATATTTTTATTTCATTATTATGTGAACTTCAATAAAAGGGCGATCAAGCCGGTAATAGGTTTTCCAAGCTTTATTTTCTTTTCGTCGTCGCCTGCCGAGATCCCAGCGCCTCGTCGTCGCCTACATCGTTGATAGCCGAGTCACGTGTCAGGGAGAACAACTTTTCTCTTTACTAACTTTCTTTTCTCTTGACTCAAAAAATCGAACCCCGTCATTTTTAAACTTAAGACAACTTTCTTCTTCTAGCGGAAAAGATTAAAAAGTTTTATATAATAAAGTTTTATATCAATAATAAAAAATAACGGCTGTGGCCGCTCACCATCGCCAACAGTGACATTGAAATGGCCACTGAATGACTAAGGTTGATGACAGGTATGTGATAAATTTATACGTAAATGTACTTACATCAAGCGATAGAAGCTTGTTAACTTGGTCCAGTATAAGCGACTTTAATGGCGAAATAACGATAGTTACACCCGGTGTCAGTAGCGCTGGCAACTGATAACACAATGATTTTCCTGGAATGAAAGAAGAATAAAATAAAATAGCATTTGTTTAACACACGACTAGTATAATCACTACATAGTATAAAACAAAGTCGCTGTCGTCTGTCCGTCCCTATGTATGCTTAAATCTTTAAAACTACGCAACGGATTTTGAAGCGGTTTTTTTAAATAGATAGAGTGATTCAAGAGGAAGGTTTATAGGTATAATACATGCACCCGCGCGAAGCCGGGCCGGGTCGCTAGTGACAAAATAAATAAAGCAACAGACACTAAAAAACAAGTATGTGACAAAATTGGCCCATCCCACCGATTTTACGAAAGTGTCTCGGAAAAACATTCATACAAACACACCGCGTTGAACTAGTTTATTACATAGCTCCGTTATCTGTGTGGTGACGGATTTAGAATACATTGTGTCACCATCCCATACCACCCTAGGAACTACGGATAGGAAATGACGGCTGAGAACCTAGCCGCAAGAGAAGGAAAACTTGATACGAAACCCTGTGGCAACCCGCCTGGCCAGCGTGGCAAAGTTGGCCAATTACCCTCCATGTAACTGGAGGAGGCCCGACTCAGTAGTGGGTCATATATGGGCTGATTACTAGTAGTAGTTAGTATTACATAGCTATATATTACACGGTACAGACACAGAAACTGTTTGAAGGCGTGTTCTATTAGTAGGAGGTTAGTCGATCAAAAGCATCGGAAAAAACTACATACCACCGCCAGTAGGCATCAGCACGAAACAATCGTGTCCCAACAGCGTAGCGTTTATCACTTGCAATTGGTTCGGACGAAATGACTTTAAACCAAACTTCTCGCCAAACACTTCCATCATTGGAATGGAATGAGGGTAGTCCATTCCATCAAATTCCCCTAAAAGAAAAAATTAAGGAGAAACAGATATATCAATCAGCTAGAAGATTTTAGATCTCTCCCAGGTAGCATTGGCAAGATCTTTTGATAACTAATTACCTGTGATGCCATCATTTTGAGTGCCAACATGAAAGTCACCCATGCCTTCATATTTGGATGTTTTATCGTCTTTCAAAATAGAATGTTCCATTAGGTTAACTACTTGAGGTTCTTTATCACACTTTTCTTCAATATCTTCGAAATCTTCTATTCTGTATTCTGGCCAACCATCTTCATCAATAGGTATCTCTTTATCATTAACAATATCAACATTGCTGGAACTTGCAATAGAATCGCTGATATTAATTACATTGGCTTGGGGGCTTTCAGAAAGTATATCAGTATCATCAATCAAATCCAAAGGTATCTCATAGTCATCGATTGGGTCGCTTCCATCTTCACCATCCTTGATTGTCGGAGACACAATTGTGCAAGGTTTGTTCAAATTGAGCAAGGAATTTTTACTCAGTTGCGGTGGTTGAAAATCAACAGAACTATTTGCTATCGGTGCCACCTTCTGGGGCTCCTTCACTTCTAAAGGTTTGAGCTTGTCTGAAGCATTTCGTATTTTATCTGCTGTGTTTGACTGAATATCTCTAACAGGAGTTTTATTTTCTTCCATAGTCAGCCTTGACGGTTTTTTAAAAACAAATTTACCCTTGCTCTTATTAGCGTTATCTGTGTCATTTTGTAACAGACTGTTATTGTCCATCTTGGACGAGTCATTAAGAGGAGAAAATGCATCAAATGAGAGAGATTTTTTGGAAACCATATTTGAATATATGCTTTTGGTAGTTTCATTTTTGTTTGTTAGAAAGTCCGGAGTAGATGTTTCAAGTTTCGGAACAAAGTTGTTGTTTTCAATTACATTAGTAGATTTGCACTGAATTCCAGTCGGCGGTAGATCAAAATCATCAAGATCATCATTATATTCATTATATTCATTAAGTGTTGATGGGCTATCTTTACTATTATCTTTTGTATTAATACTACAAGACTGAGCAACCAGTGCACTTAAACTATCTGATCTTTCATTTAGTGCATTTTTTAGCTTACATTTTAATTGTTTGATTTTCGCATATATTTTACGATCATACCCTGGAAATTTTTCTTTTATGCAATTTGGTATTCTATCAAAAGAGTCAAAGACCTTTTCAAGCAGTTCAATGTACATCGTTTCACATTGTTTTGTAGTTTCCTCTACTCGATCCTATAAAAATATTTACAAATTACATCCCAAACTAGAACCTCACAGTGAATTTTACTGTAAAAGATCATTCTTACCTTTTTATAAAGCACAGGGCTTTTAATCATTTTCACTAAGAAATCTGAGAGTGACTTGTGATCCATTCTTATACTTCTTAAAGGATCTTTATCTCCTCTAAGATTCGTCTTTTCAGGTGTATTAAGAGCCTTCTCCTTTGTCGTCTTTGTGTTGTTATTACTCTTTATAGGACTAGGGGTTGAACTTATTCTAATTGAGTTATTCGATTTTTCTGGTGTTCTTGATTTATTGTTGAAAGCCAATGGAAAATCCTCAACATCATCCTATAAAAATTCAAAATAATTAAACTTATATTTATCATCATTAGTTTCTTTCCTTTTTCACTTGTCTGTAATTAGTAGGTAAAGTGAAATTATGCTGAACTAGTGGCCCGCCCCGGCTTCGCCCGTGCAAAGCGGGGGTGGTTTATACATATAAACCTTCCCCTTGAATCACTCTATCTATTAAAAAAAACCGCTTCAAAATCCGTTGCGTAGTTTTAAAGATTTATGCATACATAGGGACGGACAGAAGAATGCGACTTTGTTTTATACTATGTAGTGATAATGACATAGGTTACTCTTAGTCATTTTTCATCAGTCATTGAATGAATGATTGGAGGACCTTTACACCTAAAGGAGCAATAAACAAATAGGCTATCTAGCCAGTTACTTACCACATCCATTTCAAACAAATCATTGCTTTGATTGTCAGTAGTGCCCACATTATTGTGTGCAAGACTATTGGTTATTTTACTGGAACTTGGTAGTACTGATGGTGATTCTTGCAATATGTGGCTCTGATGTATCTGAAAATTTGTATCCTTAATAAAGGTACCAAGATATTAGGTGGTAGATAATGTTAGGAAAATATAGCAATCTATGTGATTGACACACATTATAAATGTGATAGTTACCTACTAGTTTTGTGTTGCTGGCTAATCCATATTTTTCTAATCCTTAAATTCTTAAAAAATATTTTTTTCATCATATATTGAGAAAATTTTGGTTACAATATATGACTACATACTCACATGTGATAGATTGGTTGAATTTTCTGAGCTTTTCTTGAATGGTGGTGTCCCTAAAATTATACAACATAAAGTTACATTTATGAATACAATCTAAGCACAGAGTTCACAACCATACAATAAATATAAGTAGCACAAATAGATTTTTTTTTAGCCTGCACACTATTATTGTACTTAAATTGTGCTTTCATTTCTTTATGCTTTTCTTACGTATACTATATTTGAAGCTGAATAATGCATAACAATTAGAGTTTTATTTTAGACTATTTTGTTTATTTGAAACTGGTTGTTCACAAGTATGATAATTTTGGTACGATAGTCAGCTCGCTTTAGGTTGTAAACACTGCCTTAACTAACGCAATATTCAGGGAGATGTTGGTGGCAATACTCACATGAAGCTGAAGTATTTGATTTAGACTTAAAAACAAATTTAGATTTTTTCTCTGACACCTGCTCACTATTATGGTCACTGAAAATATTAATTGAAATTCTTAAAAACTTAACGAATATAATAATAGGTCGATAAGTCAATATTAAAGTTGTTAGAACAAAATAGTACCTGGTTTTGTTATTTTTAGTCGACTTACTGACAAAACTCATAAGTGATGACTGTTTATTACAATTCGACATGCTAATTAGGTATTATCGAACAATGCAATAAATACATTAATTTATAACGTTGTACTACTTATCTAATATGAATTTGTGAAAATGTAGCGGTTAAGTTCGACACAATAGGTACAATACTACCAAAACCAAAACATTCGTTTTTTTAATCAGCTGACTGTCATTTCATTTTAGTGCTGAAGAATATCAATCAATCAGTATCCTTTATTATTTTTTCTATTGTTCATCGGTTGCATTCTACCAATTAATATTACTTATAAGCATAGTATTATTATGATTGTAAGGTATTTGAACAATACAGAAAATCTTTAACTGGTATTTGTGACAGACGGGTTTTACTCTATAAATTGATAACGAGCAAAAGCCGGCTGTTGTGAAAGGTTTTCGAACGCATCGTTAATAAATTAATGACAATTTTAAATGTCTTATGTCAGTCAGTCAGTTTAGGTTTCTTCATTTGTTGTGAATGTGATTTTTTGGAAAATGTCCCTACGAAAGGTTTTCTTTCTTACTAAAAGTCTGTGCCGTAGAACTACAAATATCCATTCAAAAAAAAATTCAACGCGACATGTGTGTTTTCTTTCTGCAAATCCAACGCGATTTTATTCGACCGACAAATTAGGTTAGGTTTTTGGATTTAGATTTTATCACTTAATTTCCAATAACTAACTGTTTTATTTTGATACTGGCTAAATTTTATTAACGTAATAATTAATTAATAGCTCTCCTCCAGCCGCTAATCAGCAGCCATTACTTCCAGCTAGTGTAGGGCTACCTGTGAAGCTTCCTGACTACCACTCCAATTTTGATCTGAAATCATATTAAAGAGCTTATGATACCATAACAGCCAATAGTGAAATACTTGGCACTAATATAAACTTTTTATTAATATAATTTTCAATAATAATTATCACCAAACTCTGCACTCACAGTACTTCTGTACCAGTCATCAACAATAACTGTTGTAACAGGTCTTTTAAGGAAGAGGCCCATATCCTGACTTTCTCATAATAGCTATAAAACTTTATTTTTCAGGCAATAATAATAAAAATGAGAGTGTAAGTAAAAGTAAAGATTCAAAGCCAGAGAAAACAGACATCCTTGGTGGTTTCTTTGCTCAAAATCCATTGAAAGTTGATGATGCACTGGCTGTGAAACAGGAGCAAGAGAAATTTGAGAAAGAAAATAAACAGAAGTCAGAGGAGAATGAAAAAAGTTGGAAACGAATGAAACTGGGGTATGTATGATTCATTTATTTATTGGATAAAATTATACATGTTGTGCAAGTGGGCTAAAGCTGCTGGTATGAATATTGTGGTCTAAAAACCAAACTGCCAAATTTATAGAAGGACTGATTTTAACTTCTGAGAATTAACAAATGTGTAATTTAAACAAAAAATATATATTAAAATACAGAAAAATTACATGTACAATTATTGTGTAAAAGAATAGAAGCATCAGACAGAATTAATATTTTTTTATATATTTGAATTTCCCGTAGATTTTATTCACAAAGTCTATGTTATGGGTTTTTAGTTTGCTATTTGTTACTAAACAGAGTGTGTTCAATGTAGATGTATTTATGGACTGCCTTGTTGGTCTAGGGGTTGGATCATGGGGTCCCAGGTTCAATTCTGGGGCCAGGCAAGTGTCTTTGTGTAAACCAGAGGCAGTCTGAGTCTGGGTGCCATTTGTGTCATTGTTCGTGAATTTCATGTTTGTAAACTGTTCCTGAAAAACAGGTGTTATATCAGTTTGGTAAACTTTTACAGTTTTGCGGTTTTTGGTGGAGCTCTTGTGATGGCTGGTGGTCTCATGGTAGTGGAAATGGGCGCTCCTCGCCATGACGAAAAGGGAGACATTATTGAGGATGAATTTTCTGACTTACCTGTTGTACTGCAATATTTAAAAAGGACATGGAAGGAGCTAACATTTTATGAAAAGGTATTTTTAATTGTAGCTTGAATAGATATTTTATTTAAGTTTATTGTTGTACCTTTGTTGTATTGATTATTTTCCAACCATTTTTATGATCAGGTAGTCTACGTTAGTAATAATAACATAGCAAAATGGTGGCAAATATAAACTAAACAGCTGAGATAAGTGCATCACTCAGAGTGCAGTGTTGCTACACAGGGGTGTTTCTAGCCTCATCACATGACAAAAATCACAGTAGATTTAGTAGCTACTAATAAAAAATGTTGTTCCTGCCTGAATGCTCGAGTAAATTGTTTGGCTAATGCTAGCATTAATAAAATGCGATTTTCATTAAAAAGGATTTGCAGCCATCTTACATAACATTTATATTGCATGATGATCATTTAGCCTGTCCGTTAGGTATACCGATGATGATGATGATTTTATACACTATAGTTTGATTCTTCTCATTTGTGGTTTAAGTATGCAGCATTCAAGCATAAAATGGACACAGAAATGAATCTACATACACTGCGCGCTCTAGCAACGCACACATACACAACGCTCAGAGACACGTTATGGTCGGTAACAATGCCAGCACTCATGCCATCCGCTTCAGGCACGCGTATTGTGATGATTTTTGTGCAAAGATGGAGCAATATAAAAATAGTTTATAGGGGTCAGCGCCAACCAGCGGAGTGGCGGTGAAGAGGCTTTTTCAGTAACAATTTAATTACAACATAAAGCACTTCAGAATACAACTTTATTTGGTACAACGAAATACAATGACGGCGAGCGACGCGCGGCGAGCGTATTCTAAATACAGTCGTATTCTGAAGCGTTTTAGGTTGAAATTAAATTATTACTGAAAAAGCCTCTTCGCCGCCACTCCGCTGGTTGGCGCTGACCCTAACAGTTTAGTTTATGGACGTTCTGGCACTACCACTACCATGGTAGTATTTTCGCATAAGCCAGAGTTGAAAATCCTAGCGCGACCGCCGAGGTTAGGTTAGCGGCAAAGTCAGCGCGGGACGGTACACATGCGGATGTTTATTGGGTAGGGGGACGTCTGTCGCAAGCGCAGGGGTGAACCTGAGTCCCAAGCGCCTGGGCTGATGTGTATGAAACATCAAGGTTTCATCCCTGCAATAAATAAGATACATGAGCTTGACTTCTGTACCCAGTTGTTTTGTGATTCGGGTAACTAGACATTTATTTTTTGTTACAGATGATAAAAGAGCCATCTCGTGAAAAGCTACTGCCTGACCCTCTGCCTCCACCGTACCAACCCACTTACACACTAGTTTTAGAGTTCACTGACGTCCTAGTGCATCCCGATTGGTCCTACCAGACTGGATGGAGGTAAGAAAATGCATATTTTATTTTTAACTTGCTGCTAACTACGGGTTCGCTCATATATAGTCCGCGCGCGAGCCCTGAGGAAGCGGGCGGGCGGGCATACACCGCACCCTCTATCCCATTACTAGTGTCACAAAATATTGTAATTATACTGGATTATTTGTTTTTTTTTTATTAATCAACTACATGTTTCGGTCAACAATTGTATATATTGACATTATTCGTAGAATTATTTCCTAGTTAATTAAATGCGCATGTGTGGAGGCAAAACAGTGCAATAGATAATGTAATTATCCCTTAGAATTCCTCAGCGGTCTTAGATATTGATTAAAACTAGCGAACTAGCTTTGAATCCATTCTGTTACTTTACGCCGCTGTTTGGGGTTGGTCGGCTCACTGGGTTCATGACATTTTTTTTATAAAATGTATGTTTCAGTACAGCGCGTTTCAAAACCAAAGGAACCTAGTTATTTATATGTACAAGGTCATTTTAATATGGCGTTTAAAAAAAATGATATGCCCACTGAGTGTCTTCCGTGGTCTGTCGCGCTCCGACCTGGTGCGGTGTATCTGTTGATTTCGTTTATACAATTAGGCATTTTTCTATTCTATTCCAACAAAAAATATTTTCTGCCCTTTACAGATTTAAGAAGCGACCGGGCGTCGACCAGTTCCTACAGAGTGTTGCCAATTCAAATTACGAAGTGGTGATATTCACAACAGAGAATGCATTCATGATTTGGCCGGTTCTCGACAAACTGGACCCGGAGAACAAGTTTATTACTTACCGACTGTTTAGAGATTCTACGCATTTCGTCGATGGTGTCCATATTAAGAATTTGGAGGGGCTAAATAGGGATCTTTCTAAGGTAGGTAATCCTCTTAACTGGTTACATATACCAAGGCAGAAAGTAATCAGTCTGTGTAATTTAGCCATTTGGCTAAACTGGTATATGGCCAAATGGCTAGACTGGACCCGGATCCAACGACATTGGCAAAAAGACGTGGAAGATTACTATTCAGCCCATTAATTTCCTCTCCCATAACGTGGAGGGTAATTAGCCTATTCTGCCGCGCTGGCCAGAAGAGTTGGCACATGGTGGCGTTTCCGTTTTCTTCTCTTGTGGCTAGGTTTGCGGCTTTGTCCTTTTGTCGATTCTTACGAAACTCTCATGATGGAATAGTGTGGTGACACTATGTATTCTAAACTGGCGACCCGCCACGGCTTTGCACGGGTGCCATGATGAAGATCTAAATTGATCAATGTTTCTCTACCATATTATGCATTATAAACCTTTCTCTTGAATCACTCTATCTATTAAAAAACACCGCTTCAAAATCCGTTGCGTAGTTTTAAAGATTTAAGCATACATAGGGACGGACAGACGACAGCGACTTTGTTTTATACTATGTAGTGATCCATCACCACACATTTATATAACAGCTAGTAATACAATATAAAAGATAATACACTGTAACTAAGCAATATTTATATTGTGTAGTTCATTCTATTGGTGGTTCTCTATTTAATCTATTTTTTTTTTCAAACATTTTGACAGGTGATAGTAGTCGATTGGAACAAGGCGGCTACAAAATACCACCCACAAAACTCGTTGATCCTTAAGAAGTGGAAAGGCGCTGATGAAGATACCGCGTTGCTGGATCTGGCCAACTTGCTGCAAAGTAAGCATTCAATAGTTCTGCGAGTACGTTATATACCAGGAGACAGTGTCAGAGAGGAGGATGCTCTAGGCGACTGAGGCTGGGGTGAAGGGGGTACGCTATGCAATTGACTGAGAGCGGCCTAGTTATATTACGGCCGGGGTATCTTGGCGAGTCTGAACATAGGCTCTGCGAACTTCAGCGCATGTATACTCGTGAAAAAAACTGTTATCATCTTTTTTTTTTATATTTATTTAATTTGGGCTAATTGGTCACTGTAATATAGAATAAAAAAATGATAATAACAGTTTTCTTCACGAGTGTACATGCGCTAAAGTTCGCAGAGCCTATGTTTAGACTCGCCAAGATACGCCGGCCGTAATATACCCGGGATATCCTCCGATAGTCGCCCGTAAGAACGCCACATAAGACTGCATTATCTCGAACCTATTAAGTCCCATGACGTGGGGGGTATCGCTGAGGTTTTAATGGGTCTACTAGTTTCCGGAGTCGCACATTAACACCACCTGTCCCTGAAGAGTGGTGCTTTAAATTAAGCATTTCCCCAGCGAAACCAAAAAAGGTATACTTTAGTTATAGGTCATCAACGCTTTGTTCGTCTAGGACAGAGAACCTTTTTTATAATTGAGCTTACGCTTTGGTATCCGCAACACTAATCCGCACTTCCATTTTCTGCGGAAATTTTGAAGTGGGAAGTTTCAACCTGCTTTCAGCCACGATTAATGATCATTTCATATCATCATCATTTCAGCCAAAAGACGTCCACTGCTGGACATAGGCCTCCCCCAAGGATTTCCACAAAGGCCGGCCCTGGGCCGTCCGGATCCATCGTTTTCCGGCGACCTTAACCAGGTCATCGGTCCACCGTGTGAGAGGCCTGCCAGCACTGCGACTTTTCTGCCCCATCGGGCGTCGGTCCTGCGCGCTATGTGCCCTGCCTACTGCCACTTAAGTTTGGCAATCCTGTGGGCTATGTCGGTGACCCTGGTTTGCCTGCGTATCTCCTCATTTCTGATTCGATCTCGCAGGGAACCTCCGAGCATAGCGCTCTCCATTATTAATGACCAAATTTGTTTATATTCTGACCCCCAGCGATAGCAATGTCAGAAGTGGCAGATGTTCGCGAAGTGTTGACGTACTACAGCCAGTTCGATGACCCCATCGCGGCGTTCCGCGAGAACCAGCGGAAGCTGATGGAGCAGATGGAGGAAAAAGAGAGGGACACCAAGGGAGGGGATCTGCCGCTTACCAGCAGTTGGCTTAGGACCTTCACGAGGCGCTAGTCAGACAAGGTATAGTATTTAGCAAAGATCTGCATCCAGCGCAATGGTCGATTTTTGGACCTCCTTAGCGGTGATTGGCGGAGAAGGAAGGTGCAAGCCACGCGATTGGTTGAATTGCGCGAATACTTTTTTTACTTTACCTAGCCTACTGGAACGATAGAAAGAAAACATTCATTCAGCACAATAGAGGAAGGGAACAGAGAAACAGTAAGGATAAAGACACGACGACTTACAAGTTGATATCATCATCATCTTCGTCCTCTCAGTCCACATGACCCACTGATGGATTGAGCCTACCCCAAACTCTTGGGAGAAAATTAGCCCACTGTGACTCGCTGGCATCGAGGATTGGCATAATGTTGGTCCAATTCAGCATTATGCCAGGCATTAGGCGCCTGGCGCCGATTTTCTATTAGACGTAAGGTCCTATTCCATGTAGTGATGGATTTAGAATACATAATGTCGCCACCACCAGTTTTGACTGGCTCGTTGGTCTAGTGGTTAGATGTACCGCCTTTGGATCCCGGGTTCGATTCCGGGGTCGGGCAAGTGTCTTTGTCTAAACCAGAGGCACTGGCTCGGAGTCTGGGTGTCATTTCTATCTATAATATGTATGTATATAATACGTTTTATTTATAAAAAAAAAACACCCCCATTCTATACTGAGGGTGTCGTAAGTCAGTCACTTGAAGAATTATAATATTAGTAAACTTAGCCCATTAATTAACCACTGCGGAGTCGGGCCTCCTCCAATTAAATGGAAGGTAACTAGCCTACTGTGCCACGCTGGCCAGACGGGTTGGCACAGGGTATGGTATAAAATTTTACTTCTCTTGCGACTAGGCTTTCGATCTTCCCCGTGGAGATACAGTCAGGGCCCACGGGGCAGCAAGCGCGGGACGGTACACCCCGGGGATAGTCCATAAAGGATTTTACACCGGGAAAAAAAAAAAAGAAGGCTTTCGATCTTATAATTTCCTTTTGTCGGTGTTTACGACATCCACAGGACGGAACGAGTTGGTGGCACTATTGTATTCCAACCGTCGCTGCACGGACAAACCATGTCATACAAGTATTTCTGCATTCTTACAGATATGCTCAGCGGATGACTGACTTACCTCCGGGCGGGATTTTCTTCTGATGCTGTTAAGATGCGGCCTATACTTTACCGAAATTACGTCTTTTAAGTTTAAGCATCCTCAGTCGCATAGTCATTAGCTCAATGGACTAACTTACAGGGTGTATCTATAACTCTATAACCTTCCCATAGAGCGTACTGAAAGAACAGTCGTATGTACAATAGTTTAATCGACAATGATTTATCTACACTGGTATTACATATATTAGACGATTCTGACTTTTCTTGAATTGTCTTATCACTCTAGTAAAGCAGCCCTTTTTTTTTAACGGAACCCCTTTTTTTCATAGTGGGGGAAATCTTTTATAGATCAGCACCCTCATACCCCAGCCGGTGGGACGGGGCTGGGGTATGTGGGAGTCCCGGTCGCGTTGAGATGGTGAGTTGCGAACCGGTTTACCCACAAAAACCTACCACTGTTTTCACCGCGTGTCATTCTGCCGTACGGGAAACTACATAAAGCCTTTAACGGAACCCCTGCACTAGATATAACCTGTATTGCCGGACTCGGAGCAAGTGCCTCTGGTTTACACAAAGACACTTGCCCCACCCCGGAATCGAACCCGGGACCCGTTGATCCGAAGGCGGCACATCTAACCAATAGACCTTAATTCTATCGTTATGGATATAGAGTTTTTGTTACGTCCTGTATATCTTTTACTAATTCATTGCGGATTGGCTACCGGACTAACCGGATTTGGCTAATAACCGGTATTCAAGTATTCAAATCCCATCTGGACTTTGGTAACATCAAGCTAAACTCAGGAGCACTCAAATGAAAGCTGGTCTTTCTTAATCTTAGTCCCTATCCTAAATATCTCTAGTTTTCAACTCATATGCTACCCACTGTTCAGTCGGACCTCCTCCAATTTAATGGAGGGGTCACTTGCCATCTCTGCCATACTGGCCAGATGGTTTGGCAGAGATATGTCGCTACAGTCTTAGTTATATTCAAACAATTTAAAATGCCACAAAATGTAAATAGCATTGGTAAATCTCTGGTTAGTTATCTGAACGTATTGATATCGTAAATGTGTCTAAGGCATATTTGATGGTATGTAGTACAGTCCGCGCCAATCTCTATGGTCGGTCTGAATTTACATTTCAAAACTAATACGAACGTAGCTCACTCACACTAACATACGGGTGGCGAGGGCGCTTGCGGGTGAAAAACGGCGTGCACAGGCATACCCTGCCTCCCCCCGCCCCGTGTACGTCCCGCGGATATCTGATTTTTTGTGTTGTGCGCAGCGTAATGCGGCTACATTCAGACCGGCCATAAAGATTGGCGCCGACTGTATTGATACTACAGATTTCAAATATAATAGCAATATATAATTTTATTCAACATGATTGACTGGTATTTTAGTGATATTGTGCTATAATGAATTTAGATAATCTCCGAATCTAAGTCACACTTGTACTACTGTTTTGACCACACAGAATGGCTTGTTATTTGCTCACATTTAACTAAAAGGTAATCTTTTTAATGTACCCAAAAGGTTAGTTATAGTTAAATGTGTAGTAGGTATGTACCTAATATACTACAATAAAAAATAATCTTTACCAAGAATTTGAATGTAATTATTGGGTTAATGCTTAGATTCATTGTGAAAGTTTACCTTATCTTATGAATTGCTGTTTGAGCGGTCCATTGTTAAATATTTGTTAGTTTCGGTTTTTATAGAATTTTGTTTTGTAATAAGATTGGTATTATCCCCCAATTTTTTTTCTAATGGTTACACTTCTCATCGCTTTCCGTATTTCACATTAGATGGATGGGATATTAAAAAAAGGCATGCAGAAATTCTACACACCGACACACAAGACGCAAACACGAATAGCCATGTGGAAAGCCCAAAAAAATTACTTCTTGACAACTACTACTCAGTCCTTAATGACCCATTGCTGAGTCGGGCCTCCACCCATCACAGGGAGGGTAATTAGCCTACTGTGCCACGCTGTCTAGACGGGTTGGCACAGGGTTTTGTATCAAGTTTTCTTTCTGCTTTGGCTAGGTTTTCGGCCTTGTTATTTCCTTTTGTCGCCTCTTACGACACCCTCAGGGTGGAATGGGGTTGTAACATTCTAAATCCGTCACCACGCTGAAAACTTCTTGACAAGTAAGAGCAAAATTCTCTTAAAAGTTGATACGTACGAAGCGTCTAAGATTACGTTGCTTTTGTAGATAACAGAAAAAGAAATCGAGAACATTCTCGAGTTATTTAAATTGTCAAATTAAAGTTTTACACTGCCAATTGTTGATATATTTTGTAAATAAGTGTTATTCATTTTGTGTCTATAATTAATTGAATCCCAGTTCCTATACTGTATTTGATTGCTTTCACGTAAACCGAAACTAATTTTATGGCGTAGTTACTATTTTCTCCAACGTCATCTGGGAGTTTGAAATGTTTTACTTTGTTATTGTTGATTGTAATGTATAATTTGTATGTTGATCGAATGTATGTGTGGGTGCTTGTAAAAAAACTCAGTCATAGGAAATATAGTTGTTTAAAACGAAATATAACGAGCGTTTTAATTGGATCTGTTTACAATGGAACTTTGCCAAACGAGCGTAATTTTGTGAGTCGCGTAGTTTTGGTCCCAAAAATTCTGTTGGGCTGCCAGACGGGCCCATTTTATTCAGTTGTCGAGTTTCAGGCAATCTTTACCTGACCGACGCTTTCCTCGGTCCCCTCGCCCCCCGCGAACTCAATTCGGTGGGAATATGCGTGTGAGTCGGCTCACAAACTCATTTTGCGTCGCCGTGTGGCACGAACTGGACTTTCGTATGAAACCGAACATTACGCTCGTTTGGCCTCACCCTTATACCTCCAGGGTAGGGCTCTAGCATATGACCCACTTGGCCTAAAGACGTTGTCGAGAGGAGTTAATCACGCGTCACTGTAGCAAAATCATGAACAGCAATGGGTTTCTTCCGCTGCAATGCAAAGAATGGTAGGTTTTCCTGAGAGATATCATGTTCTTTATCGTGGAGCATGTTCCCAATTGGGGTGCGCAACCCACGAACAAGAACTGGGCAGGCCAGGAACGCCGTTTTAGTGGGAAGGTTGGGGCGTTAATTATTACCATCTTTCCGCCCCCCGGAGTTCCACATACCCCAAAGGCAGGGTTCCAACGAAAAAAACGTTCATATTAATTGACTGCGATATTCTGTACGATCGGGTGCTGTGTCTCTGCGTGTGAACCTTATTCCGTCGTGTTAAGTGCCATTTTCTCCTTACAAAGATTAGTCGTCTCCGTCGCTGAAGAACAAATTGATAGCAGACTCGTCCTTAGTTTTTTCTACGTGGTCTTCCTGTTCTTCCTTACTGTTTTGCTTATTCCATATGTCTAATAGTCCAGCTTCTAATTCCTCATTTTTGAACGCCTCGTAAATTTCTGCTTCGTTAAAATTGAATTCTTTCGTCGACAATTTGTCCTGTCCAAGCACGTAGCCGTCAGGAATTGCCTTTAAGCGCTGCCATATTTTGCTGACATCCAAAAGGGAGGTGACTATGAAATCCTTTATCTCTTTCTTATACCCTTTACTCCATTCATGCAATATCTCTATGCTGTCGTCTTCGAAGAAGTTGGTCATGTGTCGCGGGCATAAGTTGTGAGAAGTTAGATCGCCCAAAGAATTAAGTAGTAATATATGATGATTGTCTCCTTGCTCCACGACAGAGAGCCCTGTGATAGCGGTGCAGAGTCTATTGTCGATTGGATTTAAGAAGTCGCAGCACAGCCTTCTTTGTTTGGCCTCATTGAGAGCTTGGAGTATACTGGGTGGCCGGTAAGGCATCGCAATGCTTCTAATGTTAAAATCCCTTGTAGGTCGTTCACTATAATTACTAAGCACACACATATCTTCGCACCACTGACTCGACAAACAAATTAAATCTTTATTAGTATCTAGTTTTGATAGTGACATGTAAATCGGCGTGCATTGCATGCCGTGACTCCATCTTTGCACAGCCTTAAGATTGTTATCGTCAGATTCTTTATATCGAAGATCTAGTAACACTAAATGGTGGGTAGTACCGAAATAAAGTAACGGTTTTCCTCTGCAATGTTTGGCGACTGTGATTTCGTTACACTGCCTGGTATCCGATATTCGTTTTAGATATTTCCACCTTTGGAATGCTAAATTTGTTCTTTTATCGTACAGGGTGATGGCGAATTTGGATACGTGAGTGAAGTATCCCCGTTCGGAGCCAATCACTCTGCTCCAATTGTCTACCAATGAAATGACGTTGCCCTTCAGTTGTTTACTTCGCCCCGACATTCGATCCAGGTTGACAATAGTTAATTTGTAATCTAAATTGGTGACGTATAGTATATTTTTGTGATACTCGTCAAATGATATACCCGTAAAGGGAATTTTGGATTCAAGCTCGTGAATTTTCTGTATTTTCAGTACACCATCAGGATCCAGAAGTTTCAATATGAATATTTTGTTTCGAGTTCTGAGAGCTACAATGTTCTGTGACGATATTATCGTTTCGTGAATTTCATTCTCACAGTCGAATGTAGCTACAACATTATCGTAGTCCACTTTCAAATTATATTTCGTGAATTTATACACATCTGAAAAATAAGGTAAGTTCGTTAGTTAACTAACTTAGATAACCTTCATTTAATGGTATAAGATGATGTAAGGGACCAACCAACACCCCTAAAGGAGCAGACTTTTTTTTTTCACCTCTACTTTTTTTTCATTGTATGTGGGATCTTCGATGCCCAGAAAGATAGGAAGGTACCTAATTATAATTAGCGGCTCGACCTACCCACTAAAACCAACGACGTTCCTCGATTGTCCCGCTTGCGCCTGCACTCCCCAATGGGGGAAAATGCTCGGCGATTAAGCCAGCCTCATCTGACAGCGGTGCATTCTACCGATAAACAGACGAGGCTCTGGAAACGCAAAGCGCAGTGCTGGCAGGCTCACACACGATGATCTAATTATGGGGGCCAGAGTTTAATGTACCTATGTGGGCGGCACAGGACCAGCTACTGTCGAAAGTGTGGGAGGTAGTGTCCGGCTACTGCTTTTTGGCTAAAATAATGGTGATTTACGCATAGTTGGTTACGGTCGCGGAATTCTGGCGAGTATCACGAACGGGTGTCCGCTAATTACGTAGGTATTTGTAGTGTTACAGAGACATTCCGAAGTACAAGTTAAGTTTGTTAAAAAAAAGTCTTCAACAGCATCCTTAAAATGGTTATGACATTTAGCTAGTTTGACAGAAAACATACATAACACTTTATCGTCTCACGTCATAACTAATTTAAAATCACTTACATAAACAGTTCAAGATACTCTGCATCATATAATCCGAACCCGCAATTGCGATTTGATGCATATTGCCATGTCCCGCATAATACCAATTGTATATGGCCTCAAAATACCGGTCCGGGTTAGTGGCATAGTGTTTTGCCATCTCCACTAATTGGCGGGAACAATATAATAAATTGTCATCTACCCACTCGTAATGCTTCTTGCCAGAAGCTGAAATAAAATAAATTCATTAGCGTTTAGTACCTTTTTTAGAAACATACAAAACTGTTCTGTGTTTAGGCGCAAAGGGATGGTATCCAGCCAGACGAGATGGTATGTCTGGCAGGAAGCCGCAGCGCCTATTCCCCGATAACTGTAGTCGGGGATTTCTTAACCGTGCGAATTGTTCTTTAAACTTCTCTATCGCGGTGTAGGACTTTTTGGTAATTTCTTGATGTTGATAGTTCAGATGTTTTAGGTAAAATGTGCAAAGTGTGTAATGTGGTCGGTCACAGGCCATGCGCTTAGAACTAAAGCAGACCATATATGCGTAATAATGCATGTTACGGAATCAGGTTGACGAAAAGTCTAAGGTCCGGTTGCTTAAATATTGTGGATATTGTTACATACGTCAAATAATTAGGATTAATTCAACTGGTCTTGTGGCTGTGTGAAATACAATTAATAGTGGAAAAGTATGAAGGTAATTGCGAAAGCTTAAAATTATTATACAATTGACTTTTCGAAGTTTTTAGTCAATCCACAAACACAATTTAAATCATCATTTTTGTCATAAATTCCATTCCCATAAATTACCCACTACTGCCACTGCTGAGATGTACCTCGTCCAAACTCATGGACAGAAATTAGCCTTATTCTATATAAAAAATATGAATATACTTACCACTAACCCTCCTGAACTCCATGAATGTAGAGTGCCATTTCTCTTTTTTTCGCAAGTAATCAGTCACTGGGTCATTCACGTTGATATTTCTTAATGGAGATATGATTTTTGGCAATAGACACCGATGTGAGAATTCTTCAAAGTATCCTGAATTTAGTCCTCCATCCCAATCTTCACTGAATGCATTTAGTGGATGTGAGTACACAAGGTAATGCTGGGTAGTAGTGAAGTTTACTCTATTCACCATCCTTTGGCGTACGGTGTAACAGTAAAGGCCCCCTACTTTATTATTCTTAATTGTGGCCTGGAGAACATCTAAAATTTTGTCCACAGAGGATGTATTGTCGAGATTTTCTAATATTATAGAGTCTTTGTGTTTCTGAAAAAAAGCAACAGTTGTTTTAACTTTGACAGTCACAGAGTGAGTGTGATATTTATGAATGTAGTTTTTTTTATTATATTCAATTATTAGTTACAAACAATAGGGAGATAAAAGAAGATGCCACATAAACTCATTCTAGTTTTATTATGCTTAATTTTTGCAACACTGACATTGACATAAGGGCTCCTAACTACCGCTCCCGCTTTTATAAACTTGGCACTGACCACTAGACAATGCCCTTTTTTTTACGAAGTGGCTTGTGGAAGGGGTCCCTTGTTGGTGGGAGGACACGCCCCAATCCATTGTCCGGTTCATCCTATGATTTTGTAGGACTGAGAAAGCGATCTATACACATAAATAAAATTGGAGGGTCTGTTTGTAATAATAAAATAACCACTTTTTACTAAATACGTAATTATGTATACACAGTACATAGCCCAAAATAACTTTTTTTTAATATTTGTCTGTCTGTCTGTTTGTTCTGGCTAATCTCTAGAACGGCTGGACTGATTTTGAAGGGAGTTTCACTGATAATAAGCTGGTGATATAAGGAGTAACATAGGCTACTTTTTTTAGATAGCTTCGCCCCGTGGCGTCATCCGCGGTGCGACAATGAGTAAGCGCGGGTCAAACCACAGGGCGCAGCTAGTTAGTTATAAAAACTTAACTTTGTTACAAAGAGGTAATAATAAGGTCTGTGTAGATACAGATAGGCACATAGACTACCCACCCACACAATATAATTCCATTTGCACCAAATGTAGTTGTAGTGTGAGATAAGAAACCTGGATCAAATAGGATGATATCATGTTAAACATACTTTGTACCTGCCATCCTAATAGGCATTATAAATAAGTTTATATTTGGTATAATACTACTAGAACTTTAAACTACTTTTATAAATTATAGAATACTAGCTGACAGGGCAGACATTTTCCAGCATGATATTAATTTACCAACTGCAGCACCATCTGTCGGGCTGATTTGTGAATCTAAACCATCCTTGGTGCTTTGTGACACATATACAAAAAAATCATTCAAATCGGTCCAGCCGTTTAGGAGGAGTTCAGTGACATACATGTACAGTAGAATTATAATTATATAAAGAGAGCCAGCGTTGTCCATGAAATGATTAAATTTAAATTGAATATACACAAGTAGATCTTTACTTACTGATGACACAGAAGAACTGTTTCAAAGCTATTAATTTGTAATAGTGCATTAGTTAATTATTGGTGAATTTTCTCTACAGAAAACAAATCGTAAATTATTATTGTTTAGTAAATGCCAGCGATATTGATGATTCTAATTACTAACCAATACCTACAGCAGGTATTATACAATCCACAACGGTAAGGTATGTAACTACCCGTACGGCAGTTGACACGAGGTGACAATATCGTGGTAGGTTTTAGTGGGTATACCGGTCGCAACTCACCATCTTCTCGCGACCGGGGACTCCCACATACCCCAGCCCCGTCCCACCGGCTGGGGACCTATAAAAGGTTTTCCCCACGTTAAAAAAAAAAAAAGTATTATACAATCTATCTATATAAATAAAAATGAATTGCTGTTCGTTAGTCTCACTAAAACTCGAGAACGGATGCACCGATTTGGCTAATTTTCGTCTTGAAATATTCGAGGAAGTACAGGGAAGGTTTAAAAGGTGGCATATATGAAAAAACTTTTTTATTTATTGATTCTGAGGCGGTACGCAGTTTGCCGGTCAGCTAGTTATTAAAATTCATGTTAAAATAATAACATATTAGATTTCCTTACAACTTATGTATTAACAGTCTACATACATAAACACTACTTAAGTACAGTTGCATTTGTTCGTGAACTTACCGTAAACAACTCACGTTTACTATCTTCTTTCTCCATTTTCGGTTAATAGTAATATTAGATTTTTATTATATGAATATTTCAACTTAGAGGTTAGAATTTAAGTGCAGATTTAGGGATGCTATTGATATGATCGATATACACCGATGTTTTGACATCGATGTCTTGTCTTCGATAACATCGGCACATCGCCGTTAAAGGATTAAAATATCAAAACCAAAATAAAGCTTCCAAAGTGGGCCAATTCCTGTATCAGCAACGGAACAGACTTAAGGGAAAACTCCTCTTAAATTTAATTTTGTTACAATGTGGCCAAAAAATATTGGGAATGTTATTTTTTTCTCGTAACTTAATTATAACGGCAATTTTCATTTGTTACCTAAAACATCGATGTTTTTAGACAACGATGTTTTTCAATCGATATTCATTGTACATCGATACTTATGTGAACATCGAACATCCCTAGTGCAGTGCGTATGTTTTTTGCGCGCAGAATCAGCTGTTTATACTGTCATTGTCAATATCAAACATTTTTAGATATATTAGCCTGGTATTCAAGTCCGTTCAACTACAAAGGTTCGGAAAACATTCTCAGTCAGGCCCAAGAAGCGAATTATATGACGAAACTTGAACCTCAGCCTAAAATGCATGCGCTCAAATGGGGAAGGCTACTACTCAGCCCATTGATGACAGGCTGTTGAGTAGCACCTCTTCCTATAAGTACCTACACCGATATTAAGTTTTCCTATATCTTAATATCGGTGTAGGTACATAAAAACTGCGTAAAGATTTTTAAAAGTGATATACTTGTTTAGTTCTATTCTAGTCCGTTCGCCCAAGCGTATGTATTGCCTGTCCTTCTAGTGTGTAAAATAATTTAATAAATATGAATGTAAGGTATCCCTACCCACAAACTTATGAAAAATTGCCCAAAATGAAATGTAAAACAGTTCTTTTATTTTTGTAGGGGAGTTTTCAATCGTCTAAAACGGTTTATTTGGTTTACAACATATAAGTATAAAACGTTTTAAACCGGTTGTTTTACATTATTATTCCCGTTACACGGAGGTCATTAGCCTACTGTACCACGTTGACCAGAAGAGTTGGTAAAGGGTTTGGTACCAAGTTTCCTTCTCTTGCGGCTAGTTAATCGGCCTTGTCCTTTAGTCTGATTTTATGACACCCTCAGGAGAGAATGCGCTGGTAACGCTGTTAGTCTAAATCAGTCACCTCATGGATTTTGTGCTGCTCCTGTCAGGATAAGACGCTTCACCCAGCTCAGTCGGAGCTAGAGCGCCCTAGAGGCCAGTGGCGAGTCGGGAGGACCAGCTAGCGACACGAGCCGCACGAGCGTGACTGAAGGCATCCCAGTAACCCCATATATGTGCCCTCTGATAGATGCTTAGACGCCTAGACTATTAAAGTAATAATTATGTAAATTATTATTATTAATAATTGCGCAAAGTTCTGCGCGTAGGGGTCGCCCGCTTCCGGCAAGCTTGAGGTCTACGGAGCACACTGCAACGTCGATGGCCTCCGCTACCGGTGGTTCAGTGCGCCGCATGAGATGGTCTCAAGAATTAAATGAGAAAGTCATGCGAGCGTATTATGGGGCGACAGAGGGGGGAACCAACCTCACTGCCTACCGTTCCAGAATGTTTGCCTTAACCCAGGAACGACAGTTACGTCACTATCCCGCATGACGAGAACCTCGTTAAAGCTGAAAAAGAGAAACTCACAAAGTATCTCGATTTGGCTCACGAGGTTACCGCAATGTGGCATGTTGATTCAACAATCATTGTGCCGATAGTTGTTTCAGTAAACGGTCTTATTGCGAAGAGTTTCGACCAACATCTCAAGAAACTCTCGCTGGGTTGCTGGATTAAGGGCCTGATTCAAAAGGCTGTCATACTGGATTCGGCAAGGATCGTGAGGAGGTTCCTCTCTCTGGAGCCCTGAACCGTCGGTAGCTTAAGTCATCGACCTCGTTTTCGACGGTTTTTGTCTATTTTTATGTATATATTTTTTAAAACATTTTGTATTTTTAAAAAATATATGTAAAAATATGAAATAAAGAGACATGAACTGTAATGTAAATTGAAAAAGACAACCATTAATTTAAATAATATTTATGAAAACAAAATACTGATAACAGGAAATTTCACATTCACGCTAATCAATTTAGAATATAGGTGCTCTTGAAGTTTGTTCCGATTGCTTTTCCATAACAATAATAACGTAAATATTTATACGTCGCTTATCATTAAGCGAGGAAACGACATGGCGGCAAAAACCGTGAACACTAATATCGAATATACCGTCACCAAAATATCTCTCTTCATTTTCATAACAGGATCAAACTCAGTTGCGATACAACATCTGCTTATGTTCTTCAGTTTCCTACTATGTTTTAAAGTTTCATTGGCTTTTATCGGTGTACTGTGACTTTCGTTAACTTTGTATATTCCTACAATTTCTTTTTCAGTTTTTGCATCCGCTAACTGCGTGCCATTTTTAGCAACATGCGACCAATCTAATAAATCCTTCACAGCTTTAATCGAAGATCTGTTAAACTCCTCAATTGAAATCATAGATTGATTCGAAGGCGCACTAATAACTTCGAGAAGCGAATTCGTCACGTGAGTACTTTGGGTTGTACGAACAGGGAGGAATATTGAAGGGACGTCTGTTAATGTATTCACAAACTTCTTCTCAGCAATATCAACTCCAACCTCTTTGTCTACATAAACAGTTTCAAGGTCCAAACTATGTATTTTATGTGCAAGACCGTTTGTCAAGTAATACGAGTATAGACTGGCGTTAGATTCAAGTGCCCCAAACTTACCAAAAGACTTAATAGAAACGAGGTCTTGAGGGCAGTATACCGAGTTCTCAACAGGGGCTACATTATTGAGCAACATTTCCAAATCCTTGCTTTTCTCGTTTTGGCTCTGATTAGTAGTGATATGTGCCTGACAGGTTGTAATTTTTTTTATTTCGTTCAAAAGGCCTACTAACATATCCAAGGAGGAACTGAAATCTACAGGGTCACAATTTGTAGCGTCAGTTACAGCATCAGTTTTAGCAATGTCGCTTGCTGTGTTAGCGAGCTTTACGTCATCGTGAATGCGAAGATGGTTGAAGTGACTACTCTCATTAATTATTTTATCAGTTGTAGTGCCAGGGCATGCTTTAGTAACATTAAACAATTTGTTTGTTTCGGTGAAGTCTGTTGTTTGTGGTAAAGTAATTTCATCTGCTTCTTTGTTTTTGTTTGTTTGTTCTTGTGTATTAAATTGATTACAGACTAGTACTTTCGAGAACACAACTTTTTCGATCGATTTTGTTGTTTGTGCATCTTTATGAACGGCTGGTTGGATAGGCTCTCCTTTATAACACTGGCAGTCTTTATCAGACTTGACATTAAATTCATGTAGACTCATATGAGAGTAACGGTTTAACATATTTGCAGACTTAACATTAGTTTGTGCTGTTTTGTACTTTGGGAAGGCATAACCGACGGTCGTCACTTGCATAGGAAAATTACGAAATGCCCAATCCATTTTAGATTTTGAGAAGACCGGTAAAGCTTTAATATCTGATAATGTGTCTTCTTTGTTATTAATAGTAATGTTTTGGGACACTGTTGACTTGAGAACGAGAGAGCTCGTGCCAGAATCCCCGGACTGCACAAAGACTACTTGCTTCATAGATTGTTTAGGCGTCAGTGTTAAATTTTTCAAACGCAATCGTCTTTGGAATGATCCTACAGGCATTTTCTGAAACAAAGCGTCCCCTAGCCTTTCGAGCTGTGAGGCTGAGTTTGAAATTAGCACATTGCATGTCGCCATATCGTCCATTTCTTGAGAAGATTGATCGATTGAATTACTGATTTTCTCGACATTTTCAACAGCTGTTACCAAATTTTTGTCTTCAAAAATATCGACATTATATTCAGAATCTGTCAACATATTGCGTTCAGCAGTAATATAATTATCTGTATCTATTTTACTAGCCTCAGAGTCGCTTTCGCGGTATTCATTATGTACTTGTAGTGCGAGGGGATATTTTACCATGTTATCCACAATTCGATGCCACTTATTTCCTGTTATCGAAGACTTCTCATTGGAGGTTAAAGATGATATTGCAGAATCTAAAATAGAAAGTAACGCTCAAATGATTTTCAAAAAAGCTTCTATGGCAATAAACGCCCATGTGACGTTACGTCCGCGTCTCCACAGCATTTCGTCCTGTGGCTGACGTCAGAGCCAACAAAGCCGGAAACCTAACCGCAAGAGAATGAAAACTTGTGACGAAACCCTGTGCCAACCCGTCTGGCCAGTGTGGCACAATAGGCCAATTACCCTCCCTGTGATGTGAGGAAGGTCGACTCAGCAGTGGGTCATTTATGGGCTGTGTAGTAATATTATAGTAAGTCCGTTACCACTGTACCCCGCGCCCTAGGTATGTGCGGCGAGGCGGGGGACGGGTAAGAAGAGCACCGCACCGCGCACATCGGCACGGCCGGTACCCTCTCCCGCCTCGCCGCGCACCTACCTAGGGCGCGGTACAGCGGTAACGATACCACTATAGTAGTCATTTTTTTCATTTCAGCCAAAAGACGTCCACTGCTGGACATAGGCCTCCCCCAAGGATCTTCACAAAGGCCGGTCCTGGGCCGCCCGCATCCAATGCTTTCCGGCGACCTTAAGCAGGTCGTCGGTCCACCGTGTGGGAGGCCTACCAGCACTGCGCCTTCCGGAACGCGGTCGCCACTCGAGGACTTTTCTGCCCCATCGGGCGTCGGTCCTGCGAGCTATGTGCCCTGCCCACTGCCACTTAAGTTTGGCAATCCGGTGGGCTATGTCGGTGACCCTGGTTTTCCTGCGTATCTCCTCATTTCTGATTCGAACTCGCAGGGAAACTCCGAGCATAGCCCTCTCCATTGCCCTTTGGGTGACTTTGAGCCTTCTGATGGAGCCCATAGTGAGCGACCACGTCTCTGTTCCATATGTCATCACTGGCAACACACATTGGTTGAAGACTTTTGTCTTCAGACAATGCGGTATTGTGGACGAGAAGATCTTTCGCAGCTACTATAGTAGTATTGAAATTGAGGTACCTGTTACCGGGCCAGAGGATGACATTGGGGCTCTTGGAGTTTGCAGGTTATGTTGATGCTGACGATGACATTGAGGTGACGTAGAACGCCCATAATGATTGTTCACATACGATTCGACTTCCACCATCTTTTTCTTTCTGCGAAAAAGCGTACACGTGATAAAGGTTCCAAATTTTCTAGTTTCTTTTCAGGGCAGTATTTTAAGTACTTACAATGTTTCGGGAGCTTCGTGCACGTTTTGTTTTGTGGACTGTCCATGCTCTGGAGACTTAGCTTCCCTCCTACAAGGACTAGTACTGCCTGTAAGTCTAAATCTTACCGTCCGCTCTAAAAATAACAATGAGTTTATAAGTTTCAATGTATCAAAACTTGCTGATGCAATCAGTTTAATTGAATGATGTATTTAATTATCGAAATTTAAACAAAACATACATCGGATTGATTCATTTCTGTAAAGTAACCAACCGGCTGTTGAAAGTAATTGTCGTTTTTGAAGAGCTCAGCCTACTTCAATAAAGACACTTTGCTTCATCCCCTTGGTACTTTGAGAAAGGTCACTTCCGAAGTCGATTGCGATATAATTAAGTGCACGTCCGCTATAATTTAAATTCTTATACAGTAAAACTGAATTCACCTTTACACACCTAAAGGCGGCTGTGGAGATACGTGCGACTTTGTAGACACCTGAGATTCAGGCTCACTTCGTTTCCCTCTTGTTTTCAAGAAGGAGCCTTTATTTCTTTCCGCTACCGCCGTGGGTCCAGTAGTAGCCAATCTCTGTAGTCTATCTGCCATCAAATTCCGCCCATACTTATACTGGTACTCTTCACTATGTGCTAATACATACGATTTTTTCGGTTGTGCTAAAGTATTTATCCTGGAATTAAATTTAGAAGGTCCGCGGACTGCTTCGCCTCTCGCTTCTTTTACTTCGTCTAATATGTCAATTACCCTTTTTTTAGTACATTTGTCGGGTTGTTTATTCTCAGTGTTATGCAGATTTTTTACTACTTCTACAGGATTTGGTTGTTTTTGTTTTTTATCTCTAGGTAGAGCAACCCTCGCATTTTTATCAAGTTGTATCGTATTATCTTTTGTGTACTGTTCTAATCTCGAATTTCGTTTCGTTGTTTGTTGACGAAGTCCAAATTTGTTTTCTGATATATTAATATTATCTGGTTTTCTTGATGATTTATACTCCGATGCAGATGTTTGCCTATTTTTCTTAACGATTTCAAATTCGCGTAGGAGTTGAGATATCGCCTTCAACGGATTTTCTGGTATTTTTTCAGGTACTAAACTTGTCTTCTTTTTACGATCTTTCCTAGAGTAGTCTAAATTAGGTTTTGAATTTTGTGACTTAGAACTGATGATGATTTTGGGCTCAATCGCATTTGCCGTTTCGACATGTTTACTGTGTTTTCCGAAACTATAATAACTAGGATTTGATGATGTCAAATGATGTTTAAGGCTAGTCCCGCTGTCACTACATTGCACAGTGGAACTCCCTCTACCATCGATTATATCCAAATTTTCAGATTTTGCTGTTTCGATTTTAACTTGAGGTGTTTCAAGTCCCATGTCATCGGGTTTAAGATTTTTAAGTAATTCGTATATTTTGTCAATACTCTTTCGGCATTCAACAGCGGACAACGTCTTTTTTAAGTCATCTTTGGGATCAGTACTTACACCATTTTCATTCTTTAAAGGCACTATATTACATTCGCTTTGGCCACCCAACAAATCTTGAGGGTTTTCTTTGATAGACAATATTTGTCTTAACCTGCAACATAAGTTGAAGCTTTGAACAAAATTCTATCATGTCAAATAACTTTTTTTAAGAATATTTAAAGTAGTCTTATTTGAACCCGATGTTTTTGGTATATACCCGATTTGAACACTATGTTATTGTCGTAACAAGATGCAAACAAAGAGGTAAAATAATATAGACTTAAAACGTTTCAGAAAGCTGACGAAGAACAACAGATTAGATAACATACCTTTTTGTTTTTTCTTCGCCGATCGATTCAACTTTCTTAGATTGAACATCGGTATCTGAAGTTCCAATTAATTGTGAAAGTAAATTTATATTAGCTCGGAAATCGTTTGACATTTCCGAAGTAGACGGCGAGAACGCTCCTTCTGTATTCTCATTTTTCTTCATATCCATATACATAATTTCTGTTACAGTGTCATCTAGGTAGTAACTTCTATCAGTATATTTTTTATTATTCTCATCTGGACTTAATATTGAACAATCGTTTACCATCTCAGGTTCACGAGTAATATCCTCAGCTTCTCTTTTTATGTCTTTACGATGTCTAGCTTTCTGTGTTTTATTATCAAAATTTATATTTTGTCCGTAAATGGAATTGTAAAATGATTTATTAGTAATTGATAATCTAGTGACAGAGCTAGAATGCTGAGGCATTATTCCATATTTATGTTTCGATATCTTACAGTTTTCTGCTAAAGCTATTTTCTTTTTCTCACGCCTTTCCCTAATTTCTAGTAACCTCCTCCTCTTTTTCTCTTCTATTAAATATGATTTATTCTCATAGGGCGACTTTATTCGGACTCTTGTTGGAGATCTCTTTTTCGAAGCCGTAGCTAATGACACCATGTCATCCCCAGTCTCTTCCGGCAAAGTGCTTTGCATATTCAACCTGTGCATCGTAATCCGTAATTCGTCAGGAGATATTAGTTTGAATGATGCCTCATTTCGCACGTTGAAAGCACTATCTACAAAGTAATCGCTACGTACTACTTCGCTGCTATCTCGTGCACTAGGCGTAGAGAGATTATCACAATGACTATCGGTACCAGAATCTTCGCCATTCATTGTTTCAGAATAAAAGTTTTCAGTTTCTGCTTCTTGATCTTGGTGCTCTCCAAGTGCTACCGCATCATGGTATTGATCATCATTTGGATCTAATTCTGTAATCTGAACGCTGTTTTCTAAAGCATCATTATGCGCTACTTCTAACATGGGCGCACATAACTCGGAGATATTATGTTTTCCCGATACTTCTGATAAAGAAATATCCTGATGTGAGGTCTCGAAGCTTTTTGAATGATTTTGAAGGGGTAAACAATCTATAACAAAAATGTAACACGTTAATATCATACGTACTAACTGGTGTCCATCATTTTCTTAAGATACCATATGCCTTTGTCCACCTTATAGTCTTTATTAGGGATAGCTAGGTATCCACTGAGATATTATATGACAAATAAGATGGGAAAGCTGTGATAATAATTGTTTACTTTAGATGTGTCAGGATTATGGGTAAAGTCCGACTTAGGGATTTATAGTGTGTCTAAGAAAAAATGTCTAATCGTCGTCATCAAGTCGAGTTACGCATATAAAGTGCTCTTAACCGATCGGGGCTTTATCAATAAAGTGGCATTTAATGATAAGTATCATATAGGAAATAGTTTATGTAAAACACTCACTGTTCTGCTTGGACGGAGTTTGCAATATCACAATAGAATTGATGTTACTAATGACGCGCCCTGAGTTCGAACGTTCCAAGTTGAGCACGATGTCAACCCTGGGCAATTGTTCAGTCTCTTCAGCATACTGATCTTTTTTGCAGCGGATTATAAAATTTTCGGCACCACACGTACTTAAAAGCTTGTAAGGCCCAAAGGTGAGTTTCGGGATATCAACAATGATCTTCTTTTCCAAACTTTTGGATAACGACCGCACGTCTACCTCCGAGTGGACTATATCGTCCCATGATGTCGAATGACTACCGACTTTGCGTTCTATGTGTAATGGAATGCTAGTAGATGTTGCAAGAATGTTCGTTTCCATGCTGTTTTTAATGTCGGAAGTATGACGTTCAACGTCTCTCCATTTTTCTTTTGCTTTCTCAGTTAGGTAGTCACCGTTGCTAATACGCTTCAATTGTTCTATGGTATGTTTGACATATTTAATGATGTTGTCCATATAAAAATTGTAGTTATCTTCCAAACGTTTGCAACAAATGTAGTCCAGCAACGAAGCTGGGAGGATTGTCTCTCCCAAATCATTACAACTGTTCATGAGTTTTAAATTGATGAGTTGCTCTTTTATGTATGGATCGTGGAACACGAAATGTTTTTGATATTCAGATTTGAGATCGGATGTTTGTATCTGTAAATCACCCAACTTGTGACAAAGAGTGTTGTCCAAAGAGGAATGATTTGTTAGAAAATCAATTCTTTCTTTATTGATGAGCATAACGTCGTGAATGTCTTCGTTGCTGTAAATCTCACTGACATCACTGTCGGAGTCCGTATCATCGTTATAAACAACGGTTTCAACGTACTGATTGGGTCTTCTTGTATTTAAACCGTTAGTAGTTGACATCATTCTTGGCCCCAAATCGATATTTTTGTATAGGAGAACCAAATCTCTCGTCGTTAGCGAGTCTATAGCTAAAAAAATGACTGTGTGATTATTTTGTTAGTAGTCGAAAACATTACGTATCTTCAAACTTGAATTCTTTTTTTTTAGTTACTTGAATGCCTTTGAGTCTCTAAGATGGAGCAGGCAATCCAAGGAAATGCCTTGTAGGGCACCAGCTCTCTCATACACTCGACGAAACACAGTAAAACTGCTTGGCGCCCGACTTAGATGTGAGGGTCGTAGCGCTAGCCAGGCGGACCATTAGATCCTACCACCAAGCAAAAACCAATCTTAGAAAACCGCACTTCCCAATGACAACACAAGACAACAATGACTAAAACCTATTTACGATATTTATTTACACTCTTTATCACCCCAAGTCCTACGATATCTATATTGAGAACCGTGTGGATATTGTAAATATTTTTAACTAGTATTTGAAGGTAGATACTAAATCAAAACCTTTAAACGTCTTCGAACTTACCACTGGAATGAAAATTCTGGTTTTTGGCCATAAGTTCAAAAAGCTCACTGGCAGTCTGATATTCGTGCGCGTAGTCATCCTGTTCATGTCGCGTGTCGATTCCTCGACCTTCGCCATCCCCCTTATCCTCATCTGACACTCTGTTTATTAACATAACTAATAAAACATTGATGCACTTCAAATTATTCAAACGGGAAAATCAATTTTACGCAACAGTATATAATTGGTACAAAATACAAATGACAAAACCGATATATTTGTAAATTTTTATGTCAACATTACTGAAATATACGAATTGAAAAAAATATGGCGTCAGACGTTTCGAATTTCGAACGTCGAGTTGAGTTGGTTGCTATTAAAGGAGTATGGATAACCATAAATAATTAAGTTTTATTCGATATCAACGTCACTGTATTTCTAATAATAGGTAGTTATAGAGGCTAGGTTAGTGCACATTTCATCCTGAGGGTGTCGTAAGAGGCGACAAATGGAATGTAAGAGGCAGATCACCTCGTCCATATAGAAGAAAAGCTTGACACAAACCCTGTGCCAACCCGTCTGGCCAGCGTGGTGGTGGAGGCCCGACTCAAAAGTGGGTCTTTTATGGGCCGAGTAGTAGTAGTAGTTAGTGCACAGGGCGGCACATTGGAAATCTATACCATGGGGGCAGCAATCTTACGGTACATAACGGGCGACAGGGAGGTCAAATCCGGATCTATTGAAATATACGTATCAATATGCATAAATGTTATTTTGCCTCTGCCTGCCTCGTTGGTCTAGTGGTCAGATGTGCCGCCTTTGGATCAACGGGTCCCGGGTTCGATTCCGGGGTCGGGCCAGTGTCTTTGTCTAAACCAGAGGCACTGGCTCGGAGTCTGGGTGTCATTTCTATCTATAATATGTATGTATTTACAAAAAAAAATGTATATAAGTAGTTTATCATCCATCTCGTTACCATAACACAAGCATTAAGTTGCTTAACTTGGGACGAGATGGCGTTGTGTGAAATGTCCAAGGATATTTATTTATTTATTTTATTATTCTTATCTGGAAATGAAGAAACACAATGTAATCCAAATCTTTTTACAAAGAATTGTCCCGGCGTCTCCTAAATTTAACCGGTGACAAGAATGCTGGTTATTACTTCGCTCAGCGAATTAGCATTGCCATTCAACGTGGCAATGCTACCAGCCTTCTTGGCACCGTACCCGATGACAGCGATCTGGCGCAAATTCCTTTGTTGTAATTTTAGTTATTTAATTTATTTTTATTATTTAATTGTGTTTTTTTTTATGTATAAGTTATTTAAATTAAAAAGTTTTTCATTAGGAGGGCTTTCGTTTACTATTCAACTTACAATCAAACCCAACCTATGAGGCAAAATAACGGAATGGATGCTAGTCCTTGCTCCGATTTGAGGCCCATGCACCTGAATAGTAACACATAGTATAGAACTGCCAAGACAATAAAGAAATCATTGTGCTATGATTTAAAGAACAGCAATAAAAATACTCCAAATTATTTAAAATTTTATTTAATTATAATCATAACATTTATAACCCATCAATAACTTTACTGACAGTTTTTGTAAAATTCTAACAAAAAAAAAAGGAAATCAAATTTCTACTTACTTTCTACGGAATCCACAGGAACGTTTTGCAAATATTTTTTCGAATGTCAATAAACTTATCGATAAGTCATGCTTGATAACACAATATTAATTTAAGTACATAATATGTAGTATTATACATTAAAATACTGCAGTAAATAATGGAATGTAATAAAATTTAATATCATTATATTAATTCATTGATTTAAACATTTCAGTCTTAAATTAAAATAAATAATTCACTACATAGCTCACCATTATCTAGTGTTTAAAATAAAATTCGATACACAGATCATATATGTAGATAATATAAAAATACTGACATTTATTTAATGGCGTTCACATTATTTATTTTCAGTTTTAACAAAATAATATTTATGTGCCATTCCAGTTTATGAAAGTACTGTATACGCCAATTCAAAGTTAATAAGCTCTATAAGCTTGTCCGTGTGGTGACGGATTTAGAATACACAATGTCACCAACACATGCTATCTTGAGGGTGTCGTAAGAGGCGACTAAAGGAACGCACATGGCAGATCACCTAGCCGCAAGAGAAGGAAAACTTGATACAAACCCTGAGCTCAGCCTGAGTCCTAAGTCTTGCCAGGGTGGCACAGTAGGCAAATTACCCTCCATGAATATGGAGGAATCCCGTCTCAGTAGTGGGTCATTTATGGGCTGAATCGACGAAGCTCTAAAATGTAGGAGCTACATAGTATGGAACGCAATAGCTTTTTATCTGCGGGTTGCGCAACATCTGGCAATACTCGATATTGGATGGTCGATATATTCTTCGTCATATTATTACGGCAGATCTCCTTCATCATTTGGTTAACACTGACAGTTTGTCGAACCAAAGATTCGCAGTGACACCACAGGAGTAGATAAAGGACAGAGAGAAACCTTCTAAGAACAGCGCCACGGTAGGTACACCACTACAAGTATGATGCGCGTGTGTGCAGGGGCACTGGCGGCTCGTCACGTACGGAAGGAAACCAGTTTATACTGGGTCAGCCAGTGCTTTATCAAAGGGCTACCTCACCGCTCGCTGTGTATCGAGTCGTGCGTGTTTGTTTAAAATTGAAATTTGAATAAATTAGAAAGAGTATAAATATGGTTTATTGTACTGTGTGCATGAACAGCAATCGAAAAAATAAAAACATATCTTTTTTTAATCATCCCAAAGACCAAAGAAGACTTTTTGAAATTATGTGATAAGTTTATGACTAAAACTATGAATCAAATTATTTAATGACAAATAGATGTAAACAAACTTTTTTTTATTTATTTTAATCCTCCTGTGCCCATCCTATAAGAATAGGTAACAATTTTGCTCACTCTTCAGAAGGTTTCTCTCTACTCTGTGGTGACAATAAATGTGTTCCGTAACTATAAAGTAATCAATTTGTTAATACAGGAAGTCTCCTAATTGAGGTCATCCTAGGCGCAAAACTTCGAGTCGAAATCATATATACAACTTACTGTACCGCGCGTTGCTACGCCACTAAGATCAATAAATGAAGTAAATGATAGACATTTTGTTCAGAAACCTTCGTGGGCTCATGCAGAACACTACTAAAGATCATCACATGATCAAATGATTAGTTTATGATTCTATAGAGGACAAACTATAGAAGTATTTGTACGACCTACAAGTATTTGTTCCGGGTCTGGGTGTTTTCTATCTATAAGATGTATGTATTTACAAAAAAAAAATGTATATAAGTAGTTTATCATCCATCTCGTTACCATAACACAAGCATTAAGTTGCTTAGCTTGGGACGAGATGGCGTTGTGTGAGATGGATATTTTTGTTTAAAAGAAAAAGAAGATAGTATCAGTTTGGGACTTATGTCACACTGACAGAATTACTTAGAGAGAACTTTTTAATTTAGCAGTGTTAGATGGATAGAATACAACAAAATTGGAGCGTCGGTATATGATCGCAATGAAATTAGGAAAATGCAAGGTCGGTATAGTAAAAACTGGTGATCCTTTAAGGAGTTTTGAACAGCGACTCCAATAGTTGTGGCTCGGTCAAATCCTTCTTATATTGCTGTGCTAACTCTTGAATCAAGTGGCGCCTCCTCACGTGTGGCGGTTGGTACCTAACACAAATTCAGTGTTAAAATCAGCTGCATAATTACACAGGTATTTTCGAAATTAATTCAAAACAAGGAATTATATATATAGGGAGCCAGCGGAGCGAGGGCCATTAGGCTTGATGCCCGGGCGGCAAATTTGGCGAGCCTAAATTATAGAAAAACTAGTGGACCGCCCCGGCTTCGCCCGTGCAAAGCGAGGGTGGGTTATACATATAAACCTTCCCCTTGAATCACTCTATCTATTAAAAAAAACCAATTGCGTAGTTTTAAAGATTTATGCATACACAGGAACGGACAGAAGAATGCGACTTTGTTTTATACTATGTAGTGATAGTGATAAATTTCACATAAATTGTGTTGTAATTGTGTTAAGTCCAAAATTTTCCTGCTTCATCAAATGGAATGAAATTAATACAACCTGAAAGTGTTTTTTAAATAGACAGGAATAAAAGATGCCTTCTTTAATATTCTGCATCTTTGAGTGAAGCTACTCACAGGTCCGTGTTGAGGCGACTCCTGCGCGCAGCGTCCAGCGCAGCCCGCCGCAGGCAGTCGGGCAGCAGCCGCGGCGCGAGCAGGGCCCCGTCCGCCAGCACGCCGCCCGCGCTGGGCGCGCAGTGCACGCGCACGAGCCCACTGCGGCGCGCGCTCACGCACAGCGTGCTCACCTCGTGCCTCCGCCACGGGAGGCCCGTCTCGCAGTAGCGGAGCAGCTCATCTACGACATTATTGGCGAGTGGTTTCAATTCGTGTAAATACTGATAGTGGTAGTCGGTCAATCAAGTTAGATCAAAGGTGAAATAGAAAAGAAGAAAGAGACTTCAATTCGGGTTGAGTTTGATATTCGGCTATTTATAAGAACGCCGCTTGAGAGAACGTGATCTTCTACTTACCAATCGGCAAATTTAGATGATCCTCAAAATCTTCCAGCCAAATGATGAGAATTTTCGTGGTGAAATCTCGGTTACGCCTTCCACTACCTAAAAGTAAGATTATTACTATATATTTATTACTAAGAGAAAGCTCAGAAGTTAATTTGAATTCTCCATGTGTTTTCCTTGTAGGCAGGTTTTATTCGGATAATTTCCTTAGTAACAATACTCTATTTAAAACTCTTTATCAGTGGTTGGATTCTGAACCCAATGGTGTACGAGAGCCACTGACTAATCTTCTACTTTCAGCCCATAAATAACCCACTACTGATCAGGCCTCCTCCAAATTCATGAAGGGAAATTAGCATACCGTGCCAACACTGGCAAGACGAGCACATGGTTTGTATCAAGATTTCCTTCTCTTGCGTTTCTTTAGTCACCTCTTACGACACCCTCAAGATATGCCATCTTGATGTGGTCGGTGACGTTGTGTGTTCTAAATGCGTCGGACGGACTTTATTGACATGCTCACCCGTAAGACTTCCAGTTGGTTGTTTGTCTAGCTCCAGAGACAACGCTCGCACTTTTTCGTTGAGGCTTGCCCGCGCTTTGTCACTCTTGTCCGATTCACTTATGCTTCTCTCGTAGGACGGCGCACCCGAGCTGTTGCTAGACACGTCCCAGTTCGAACCTACTGCCTTCTCTGAGCTCCTGGTACATAAACACAAGTGTTTTTTGAAGTGAAACTTCTAATGGGACTTCCAACAAGGTTGCGTTAAACGTTCAACGCTCCTGGAGAAGGGAAATAGAAAGAGACAGAGCGAGACTAAATGCGTGGCACACGAACGCATGCGCGTATTAGGGCCTCCGCGCATTATGCGGCCAGGCCGCGCGGCCAAGTCGCTGCGGCCAACTAATTCTTCTACGATGTATATAGCTGCGCGCATTACGCGGCCAGGCTGCGCGGCCAACGAAAAACATCGCGTCACATACGCGGCCTATTGGCCGCCGCAACCAATCCGCGCATTATGCGGCCAGGCTGCACGACTGGCCGCGCGGCCTGGCCGCCTAAATGCGCGGGGGCCCTTATACCAGTTTATATTAAAAACTAGTTGACCCGGCAAACTTCGTACCGCCTCAGAATGAATAAATAACAAACCTGATATTCTTTCATATTTTCTCTCCTTTTAGAAATTACACAAAAATTTCAAAAACAAAATTAGCCAAATCGGTCCAGCCGTTCTCGAGTTTTAGCGAGACTAACGAACAGCTATTCATTTTTATATATAAGATAAGATAAATAGATTTAATTAGAAGTTTCTGACCATTCTCTTTTTTGAAATCTGTTAAAATGCTAATTTAATGTACATATAATATCAATGGGTTGTTCTCACCTGGCAGACAAACATGAGCCGTCGACGTCAGACTTAATGCTATCGTTCTGACGATCATCGGCGTCAGAGACTTCGTAGCCAGAGGGCACGACGAACGCGATTTCGTTCGTAGAATCCGACCAGTATAGTACCTAACACGACAAAAAGTAGGAAATCTAAAACTAAGTGTCTTTAGTGTTCGTGAATTACATAATTATAACTACTACTAATCAGCCCTTAAATAACCTACTGCTGAGTTGGGCCTCTCCCAGTTCCATGGAGGGTAACTGGCCTACCGTGCCACGCTGGCCAGACGGGTTGGCACAAGGTTTCGTATCAAGGTTTCCGTCTTTTGTCGGCTCTTACGACACCCTCCGAGTGGTATGGGATGATGACTCTAATACTTTATAGCGTATTGCTAACAAAGAAAAAAAGTAAGACACGAATGATTTTCATTCTTTCTGCCATTATAACTGGCAAAGTCATGCAAAATCTTGATCCTGAAAAAAAGTCATACGTCTATGGGATCAATCAGGAACCAACAACTTTACACAAAAACAATATTCCGAATCGGTTCAGGTGTCTTATTACACAAAAAAGAATTGGGAAAATGCTTTATTTTTTTCTTTTTTCGAAGAAACAGAATTGAGAACCTCCTCCTTTATTGAAGTAAGTTTAGAAAGGACACACATGCTTAGAAGACAGCCTGTTCATTTTTTACGAGCAGCTAGCTGTTACCTGTTCTCTGCCATCGTACATAGCCGGCCCCCTATCCTCGGCGAAGGGAGGTGCAGGATGTTCCGGATAAACGTGTGTGTCGTAACTCGTGTCTACGTGGCCTGACCAGCCGGGGTGACCTTTGACACGCACCGGCGAGCCCAACCTGTGGGGGTCATTGTAAAACTGTGATGTCATTAACGAAGATTCTTCTGCCTCACGTTTGCACCAATTTGATCATGGCACCTGAATTGGATAACAACCAGTGTTTACACGGAGCAGTCCTATCTAGTGGGACTACCGGTAATTACAATGCAACCTTAATATAACATAAATCAATATAATGACTTCCTCGATTTAAAAAATGTTTCGTAATCTTCTTGAATTGTCCTTAAGAGTCAATGTAAACTATACCTTAACATTACGAAGATTTTTGCGAACAACCTCTTTACGACGAATTTTCAACTATCAAAAAAGTGTAAATACCTCTGTACGAGCCAACTCGTACATCGAGCTCCGTCAGCGGTTTCACGTACGGGCCGCACAATTTTACCAATATCAGACAGTACGTTCGGTCACATCAATAAATCGCGCGTGCTCACACACCCATCAGCATAAATCATTATCATAAATCATGAGAATTAATATCAAGATATCAATAAACAAATTACAAATCAATACTCGAGTATAATTTAAATATCAAGTTATCACGAAGAGGGTGTTGTGGTGTATCAGGAACCGCACAACCTCTAATGAACGAATTTTACCAATACAAACCCTTTCTATAACGTTGACGAACAATGAGAACAACATACCCCCTCAGCATGCGAATGAACCCCGGCGGCACGGAGCGGCAGCTGCGCGCGTTGGCCACGATGTCCTTGGCGGCCAGCTGCGCTGCGCGGGCGCAGAACACGTGCACCGACACCGCGCCGCGGGCGCCGCACGCGTCCACGCGCCGCAAGGCCGCGCCGAAGCCCGCGCCCGACGACTCCAGCGCCACCAGGCGAGGGGGGCCGCCCTGGGACATGACCCACTAATCAGTGTCTCCGTCAATACTTAGCGGGAATGAGCCAACTGTTGCCAATTTTTCGATAATTAAAATTAATCTAATCCACCATTCGGTAATGTGAAGGGCATCTCTATACGCATTAAACCTCCGTCCCACGCAGACTGCCTCGTGGCTTGCTAGAGCTGGCTAGACGGATTGAGTGACCTTGTGTTCTTGCAGGTGAGTCACCAGTACCCTATCATGATAAGCTTGGCGTTGGCAGCTGACGGAAGCTTTCCTCCTACAACTAACGTCCATAGGCAACAGTAGGCGCGTACCGTATGCGTATGGCACAAAAGAGTAATTAATGATCATACTCAATATGTATTAGTACAATGTGAAAGAGCCCATTAGGTTTGTACATTTAGTGCACAAACGAAATAAATTTCTTGGACAAAAACATGGAAACAGGTCTTTTACTGATTTCCGTGATTAAAATACTTGTATGGACAATCCACATCAGCCCGGGAAAGGCTGGTTCACCCCCGCACGTGCTGCGAGGCTCGTCCCCCTACAACATTCCCCGGTGTACCGTCCTGCGTTGCCTGCCTGGTGGGTCCTGCCTGAGTGTATCTCCACTAAAATGGCCCAGCAACATACTAATTTCACATTCCCGTCATACCTTCTTATCGCCTCCAATGTTGAGATACCCGAAATGCGACAGAAACAGTCTTGCTGTTTGGAATTCGGTCACTGGCTCTGGAGGCACGTATTCCTCTGGCATCTAAGCAAAAATGACAAACAATATGTAGAGGCCATTTTTATCCATTCCACAAATTATTGTAAAGCTTGAACTTTTATTTACCAATGAATTGAAAACAGTGAAGTTAGATTTATTAATAATATGAAGATAGATAATATAATTGGTCGCCACCTGAAGCTGCCGCCTGCAGCTAGTGCCCAGGGCACCTCCCTTGTTCCAAACCCCACCTGTCTTTGACTCTTTATGCCTTGTATGGTTGTGACATCTGAACTCACCACATTGTCTTCGCTCTCCTTCACACGTTTCTCTATGACAGCTTGCTGATCTAGCAACTTGAAGAGGGTGGGCGCTTCTGGATCGTTCAGCTGCCGAAGCACCGCGTCCAAGGTGGGAAAGGCAGAGTCACTATAACAAACATATTTACAATTAAGTATCTTAATTTACGGTATCGTGGTACGGTCCATTCCATCCTGAGGGTGTCGTAAGAGCCGATAAAAGAAAATATCAAGGGGGATAACCTAGCCGCATGATAACACTTACGCAAGATAACGCAAGACGACACGGTTGGCGCAGTGGTTGAGCGATCGACTGCTGTGCAGCATGTCGCGGGTTCGATTCCCCGCACGGAAGAAATATTTGTACGACCTACAAGTATTTGTTCCGGGTCTGGGTGTTTTCTATGTATAATATGTGTGTAATTATAAAAAAAAAAGTATAATAAGTAGTTTATCATCCATCTCGTTACCATAACACAAGCATTAAGTTGCTTAGCTTGGGACGAGATGGCGTTGTGTGAAATGTCCAAGGATATTTATTTATTTATTATTTATTTATTTAACACTTGATACTTTCCTTTTACGTTTTTGGAGGAGGCACTGGGTCATCTTGCTGAGTAGTAGTAGTGTATATTTTTATACACTGGGCCAGTAAATGACTAGTCCAAAATTCGGTTATAACTTGAATTTATTTAGGTGTTAACAGGGAGGTGGTCGTGAGCCAATTGAATGAGATTTGATTCTATACAATGCAACTGGGGTAAAAATCTTCCACGGATTGCCTCTTCAATCATCGTTTTGCTTTGAATAATGTGTAAGGCGCTCCGCCGCAACATATTCCCCGCCGTTGAAAGCATCCGCTTTCAACACTTCAATTCTTCAGCAGTAGGCAGTGGGAACAGGCGAGTGAAAGGGCGCCGCACACAACCTCTTGATGTTTGCACTTCTGCAACTCGAGCCAAACCATCAGGCCCAGGAAATAGCCGAAGAACTCTCCCCAATCGCCAACATAATGGGGGCGTGTTGTCTTCCGCTAACAGCACCATAGTGCCAATTTCGAGCGTAGCCTCGCCTTTACGCCATTTCGTTCTCTGCTGCAGCTCGGACAAGTATTCCCGTTGCCATCTATTCCAAAAATGACGTCTTATGGTTTCCAATCGCTCATAGCGATTTTTGGGGGTTGTGACTCTTTCTTCATCTGTGTTGGGTGCAGGCAATGCGGTTAGTGGCCGACCAATGATGAAGTGTCCTGGGGACAAGGAGAGGAGGTCATCAGGCGAGGAAGAAAGGGGGCATAAGGGACGACTATTGAGAATCGCCTCTATTTGTGCAAACAAAGTTGTGATCTCCTCAAAAGTTAAGTGAGTGTTGCCGATAACTCTCTTTATGCAAAATTTCGCCGATTTGACCCCGGCCTCCCAAAGACCACCGAAATGGGGAGCGTAGCTTGGTATAAAATTGAATTTAATACCCTGATGACTTGCAAAATCAGTCAGGTGATCCTTGGCCTTATCTATAAAAATGCCAATTTCCTTAGACGCGGCAACAAAATTGCGACCATTATCGCAAAAAATCTCTACAGGCTTACCACGACGTGCAATAAAACGCCTCAGAGTCATTACAAATGCGTCCTTGGTTAAATCACTGACCGCTTCTAAATGAACACATTTGTACCGAAAACACACAAAGATACACATATAACATTTAATTAATTTTGATCCTCGTCCCCTTTTACTTAAAATCATAAATGGGCCTGCAAAGTCTAATCCTACTGTTAAATATGGAAAATCTGGATTTACTCGTGGGGATGGTAAGTTACCCATTTTAGGGCATAAGGTTTTGCCACGTAACCTTCTACACCGAACACAATTATTTACGGTGCGGCGGGCAAGCAACCTGCCATTCACTGGCCATACGGTTTCCCTAACCATTGCTAGTAACAACTGCGGCCCCGCATGTAGGTTGGCAATATGCTCTTTGGCAAAATACAATTTGGTTAGCCTATGCGACGCGTGCAAAAGTATAGGATGCCGTTTTTCATAGCTACACGCAGATGCATCTATTCTACCACCAACACGAATCAATTTATCCTCGTTTATAAACGGAGACAGTGATAAAATTTTACTTTTAGCAGGCAACGGTTTATTTTTTATAAGTAAATCGTATTCCTCGAATGAATCTCGCTGCGCGATGCGACACAACGTATGAAAGGAAGCTAATAGCTCCTCAGACGTAAACATGCCTACACGCTTATCATATGGATGACTCATGTTAAACAGGAATCTGCGCACATAACCAAGTGTGTGTAAAAGTTTGTTGAATGAGGAACAGTTTTCAAAGCTAATTAATGGATCGCTATTTACAACTACGCTATGCGACTTAACCTCAGGTAAATTTTCCATTCGATTTACGTTTATTACTGGCCAAACTGATTCATTTTGTAAGAGAAAGCTTGGGCCATTCCACCATATGGCTGTTAACAACAAATCTTTGGCATCTATTCCTCTAGAAATCAGATCAGCAGGGTTCATAGCCGTAGGAACGTAACGCCATGATGACGCCTGAGTTAATTCACCTATTTCACAAACACGATTGGCGACAAACATTTTTAACTTCGCCGGATCGGTATTTATCCAGCTTAAAACAACACTAGAATCGCACCAGTGGACTATTCTTCCCGGCCGGTGCCGGAGGGATTCCAAAACCAATTTACAAAGCCTGCTTGCCAATAATGCAGCCACCAATTCGAGACGAGGTACGGTAGACGGTCTTAGAGGCGCCAGTTTCGATTTAGCGCAGAGCAACCTAACCATGACGTCGCCATTGCTATTTACCGACCTTAGGTATACACATGCACCCATTGCACTAAGAGAGGCATCACTGAAGGTGTGCAATTCTATTTGGTTAGGGTTGTCACACAAAGTTAATCTCGGGATTTGAAATGTATCTAAACAAAGCAAATTTCTTGCAAATTTGTCCCAGTCATTACGCAGTTCTTGGGTGACAGGCTCGTCCCAGTCTAACTTTAGCTGCCACATTTTTTGTAACATCATTTTAGCCTGAATTATTACCGGACTTAAAATACCTAAGGGATCGAAAATTTTAAAGGAGTTTGACATTACAAATCTTTTGGTTACGTCGGCCTCTTTATCTATACAAAAACCCTTCATGGGAAAATATAACGTGTCGCTAGACGGAGTCCATCCCAGACCAAGTGTATTGGAGGAGTCACTAAATGTTAAATTTTCTTCATTAAGATTGAGATTTTTAAATATCGATGGATTATTCGTTTTGAATTTTCTTAAATTAAAACAACCCTTATATAATGCGTTAGTGACACTTTGTTGTATGTAAATTAATTGCTTTTCATCATTTGCACCCGTGATTAGGTCATCAACATAAAAATCTTTCTGAATTATATTTTTAATTAAGTTGTCACTATGCTCTTCACCTAGTTGCCATAAACAGCGAGTACTTAAGTAGCTCGCGCTCGCGGTGCCGTATGACAACGTATTTAGCTCTAACGTTTGAATAGGCTGAGACTCATTTTCTCGCCATAAAATTCTCTGTAAGCTACGGTCTTCTTCATTTACGATTACTTGCCGATACATTTTCTCAATGTCGCCGGTCAAGAGATACTTATATTGTCTGGCTCGTATGAGAATTGCAAAAAGCGAATCTTGTAGGGTAGGACCCACCATCAAAATATCGTTTAACGAGTAGCCCGAAGTCGAAGCTGCCGACCCGTCAAACACTACCCGCAGCTTAGTGGATTCACTTTCCTGTTTAATCACGGCGTGGTGACACAAATGGTATGCTACAAGTGGCTTGTCGTTAACTAAAGATAAATGTCTTAACTCAAAGTATTCGTTAATGAATTTAGTGTATTCAGCCTTTAGTGTCGTATTTTTTCTGAACCGTTTTTCTAAGCAAAGTAAGCGCCGTTTTGCTAGACTATAACTATCCCCTAGGCAATCCGGCGTGTCCCTTAAAGGTAGTTTCACACAAAACCTACCTGTAATTTCTCTACGAGTGTTGGCAATAAAATGCTGCTCACAAAATTTTTCGCCTTCGCTCATAATACGTTTTTCGGGAAGCTCTTCTATCTCCCAGAACTTGGCAAGTGACTTTTCTATGCCACACTGGCTCGCAAGAGAACTACAAAAAGCTTGTTTAATTTTAGTAGCATTGACATGCGGACCTATCGGACCAGCGACTATGTAGCCTAGCTTTGTGCTTCTTAAATTTGGATTTTTAAGACCGACGGACCGCTGCTCTGTATCTAAAATTTCCCAAAATAAGTCAGCTCCAATTATGATATCAACGGGACCTGGCTGATAAAAGTTTTCATCTGCAAGCACTATATTTTTAGGTAACTTTAGTGAATTTATATTAACCGTAGACTTTGGCATTTGTCCGGTCAGTTCCTTTAATACAAGACACGAACAACTAGTGTTATACTTCTCATCTAGAGAACTTAACTTAATGTTACAGCCCTTCGTCAATTTGGAAGCAACTGTATTTCCTATTCCTATGACCGTTAGACAGTCACTTGGGAATGTTTTTAAGGAAAGTATATTTTTTATTCTTTCGCTAATAAAAGTGGATTGACTTCCACAGTCAAGCAGTGCTCGAACCTTCACGCGCTGCTGAGACAGTGGATTCGAGACAATAACTTTCGCGGTTGACAACAACACTTGTGTTGAACTACGTTTTGAAAAGTTAACCATGGTTTCATTATTAGAATCCGGTTGCTCATCTAACGTAGCGATATTATGATGTTCAGACGAGGCATCGGGGCGATGCAGCAATGAGTGGTGCGTTTTGTTACACTCTCGGCACGGACCCATTCGACATGCACTCGAATGGTGACCCTGTCTAAGACAGTTGGAACACAACTTATATTTGTGTACATCCTTTAATCGTTCACCTACCGCCTTTCCTTTGAAGGTGGGACAATCGTAAATTCTATGATTTTCATTGCAAATAATGCATAAATAAACATTAGACACTTTAGTATTATTAAATTTGCTTGATTTAGTACTAACTGATAATGATCTGACAGGCATACTTTGATTATGTTTGCTAAGGGTATTAGGTGCACTATTGTTACGGACACTAGTTGACTGATTTTTTGGCAGTCCACTATCACGCTTATTGCGATTTAAAGACTCCAGCACATCTGCGCGGTCAACCAGAAATTTGTAAAATTGATCTAATGTAGGAGTTTCCTGTTCTAAATTATTTCGGTATTCCTCCCACTTAGTGAGGGTGTTAGCGTCCAACTTTGATGACGACATAAAAATTATAAGCACATCCCAGCTTTCTGTGGGTTGCCCTAGACTGGATAAAGCACGCAAATTTTTATTTAGGTGGTCAACTAGAAATCGCAATGACCCCTCTGATTCTCGTTGGATAGGCCTCACATTATACAATGAACTTAAATGATGATTTATTAGCATTCGTTTATTGTTGTAGCGATTGCAAAGCAAGCTCCACGCTTCCGTATAATTAGCAGAAGATACCTCCAAGTTCGAGATTATTCTCGCGGCCTCACCCTCCAGGTAGGATCGTAGATAATGGAACTTGTGTATCGATGTCATATGTGCATCATTGTGTATCAAAGTCTCAAATGTGTCACGAAACTCTAACCAGCGAAAATATGCCCCATCAAATTTGGCTATTTGGAGTTGAGGCAACTTTAGACCAGGGAATTGATGGCTGGATGAAAAAAGATTTTCATGTGTAGAAGCGCGCCTTTGCTCGCTTTCTAATTGAGCGTATTCATCTAGAATATTTTTTGCAGTGGCGATATTTAAAATGATATCTCTATCGATATTGTCACGCTCATCAATTTCCTGGTCCAAATTAGTCTCATTTAAAACCTCAATCTCATTTTGCAAGTCATCTATTCTGACGGACAATGCCTCGAACTTTATTAATTTTAGTCTTAATTCTGTTAACTGTATACTGCTTAACTCGGTTACCTTAGAAACAATGTCTAAATAATTCTTAAATTTAGTGATTTGACCTTTGATAGACGCGCGTTTAGTCATCAACTCTCTTAAACGACCTTTGTCCGACACGTATTCGTTAGGCATTATGCGCAAGAAGATATAAAACTCAACAAGTCAACGAAAGCACTGAATGACTAGCTAATAGATATATTGTAGTTTTGAATAAATAATGAATGGCTCACGCTCCTCAGTTCAATGGTAGTTATCGGGCGTCCCTTAGCAAACCGGTTCTGCTCGGACAGCTGTTTGCATTCACGGCGATTAAACGACAATCTGAAATTATTACAACTTATGTTAGAATATGCCGTCAATTTACCAAGTAGAAGTTGTAGGAATGTAATTAGTAATTATTTTTACAACTATGTATCTTTAAGATCTTTTTTTTTTTTAACTACCTGATAGTTAGGATTATAAATATAATTTAAAATTGGTTTTAACTTCTTCAAACTAAAATGTACAATAAATATAGATATAAGCTTTATGATTTGAAAAGGTTCAGTTATATTTAAAAATCTACCACCCTACTCTACTGATTCTACTATTTTACCAAAGCCGCACCAATTGCACAATTACCTTTCTTTGCACTAATAGATTTGATTCTCTACAGGCTTGGGAATTGTATTTAAGGATTTTAGTGAATAGGACAGTTAGGAAACACAGGACACTTATCTTAGCTCAGAAGTCTGATGCACGATGTGAGACTTTCGCCGACTCACTACTCGTTACAGCTCAGGACTCGTTGATGATCCTGCTGGCTGCGCCTTATGGCCACACCTTCTAAGCTTCGACGCCTTTCTTCTCCTCTTCAAGCTGCCACTGGATCCTCCGTCACGCCGGGGGTGCAATTTTCTCCAGATATTTTCAGTTTGATGTCCTTTCTTCTTTTCTTCTAATCTTCTTTTTTTTTTTTATTATGTTCCCCTCATGGGCCACCAGCATGTATATTTTTATACACTGGGCCAGTAAATGACTAGTCCAAAATTCGGTTATAACTTGAATTTATTTAGGTGTTAACAGGGAGGTGGTCGTGAGCCAATTGAATGAGATTTGATTCTATACAATGCAACTGGGGTAAAAATCTTCCACGGATTGCCTCTTCAATCATCGTTTTGCTTTGAATAATGTGTAAGGCGCTCCGCCGCAACAAGTAGTGTAATAAAACCTACATACTTCTAAGCCCATAAATGACCCACTGCTGAGTCGGGCCTCTACTACTACGTACTAGTACAACGCTGGCCAGACGGGTTGACAAAATGTTTCATATCATGTTTTCCTTCTTGTATGGTTAGGTTATCAGCCTTGTCTAATGGAAAGGGGAAGGGAAACAAAAGCTACTTATATAAAGTTATTTTTGCGGCAGAGTTTGTAACTAACAAAGTCAATATCATATGGCCTTCTCACGCTAATTTTAAATGATCCCAATACGTACACAGCACAGGGAGGCGCAGGCGGCAATGGTCGGCAAGCGGGTGGCAACAGGGGACGCGGGTCGCGCATGTCTACCGGTCGAGCGCAAGGACCGGTCGCCCCGCGGGTCGCACACCGCGCCGCGCCGCGACTGCTTAACGACCAGGCGAAGCGACCCCAGCCGCAGCGGATTATCACTGGAAGCATCCGATATAATGGAAATGACTGCCTGGTTGGTCTAGGTGTTGGATGCGCCGCATTTCGATCACGGGGTCCCGAGGTCGATTCCAGGGCTGGCAACTGTCTTTGTGTAAACCAGAGGAACTAACATTCAATGATTATAATAAATAAAACTGATTTTCATTTTAGTTGTCACAATCATCTAACTAAATAAATTACTTATTTATACTTGTACAACAGACATGATCTACCCAAGAAAGATTTCCTTGCCGTATCGCTCTTCTCTATAAAGGAGAATTCCACAGCGGACAATTTTCGAATTTAAGGACAGGTCGCTATATTGCTCATTAAGCTAGCCCGTACAGTAAGCTAATTTCCCTCCAATAATTTGGAGGAAGCCCGACAGTAGTGGGGTAATTTATGTGCAAATACGACGAACTCGACATGACTTTAACCCTTTCAGTTGGGAATAAAACTATTTTTAAGGGTTAAAAATCATGTATCGGTGCACAAAAAATTTAGAAATTTTAAGGTGGGGCCTAATACAGGTTGAATCTAAACAAAAACCACACTCACCCACAAGTGTAGGCTGCGGTTCCTGACTGTTGCTTAGTGGCTCTTCAAGTAGGGACAGCAGAATGTTGCCGTCAGCCACAAAATGCCTCAGTCTACCATGGCCCAATGCTGCTAGCCATCTTTCATCTAACCGGCACCAGGATGAGCCATTGCCACCTTCACCTACTTGCTACAGAAATACAAAAAAAACTTTAACACAGACGTATCAGAATGTTATTCTATCTGTATTTTGGACGTAAGAGAAAGGCTATACGTGAATTAATAGAAAGGATATTCACTCGTTTACTGACTTGTTGTTCACACATAATCGATTACGGGATCTGGCGAGTGTCTTTGTGTAAACTAGAGGCACTCGCTCTGAATCTGGGTGTAATTTGTGTACGTACAATACATTTTTGTAATCAGCCCGCGCTAAATCGGAGATGTATAATACAGGCATGGACGTATAAAAAAAGGCGGACGGAACTCTGGCTAAGACAAAAGTGAGACGCCAAAATGGCGGCAGCTCTGTATGTGTGAGTTAATTTTGGGGTTGCCAAGATACACAAAATTTTGCAATAAAACAATGGTTAAAATATAAAAAAAAAATTGTTCGAAATTGTTATGTTTAACTTTAATATCCTAAATGCTGAGTATTTTTTTTATAATAATGTCTTTTACTTTGAGAGGTTTTTTAAAATTTCCTCTAATTTCGAGATGTGTTGAAAACGATTCTAAATTAAAAGAAATTCTTTCAATACCAAAATTTTTTTGTGATAATATATTTATGTTGCCTAACTATAATTTATTGCGCACCTCTTGAGAAGCAGTGGTATTAAATGGTACAGTAAAAGTTTATTCCTCTGCCACGTGTCTTGACTCAAACAAATATTAAAACAAAATAAAGCACTGGGGATTAAAATAATGTATGAATATTTTTACGATTCGACGACACGGTTGGCGCAGTGGTTGAGCGATCGACTGCTGCGCAGCATGTCGCGGGTTCGATACCCGCACGGAAGAAATATTTGTACGACCTACATATGTATGTATTTCCAAAAAAAAATGTATTTAAGTAGTTTATCATCCATCTCGTTACCATAAAACAAGCATTAAGTTGCTTAGCTTGGGACGAGGTGGCGTTGTATGAAATGTCGAAGGATATTTATTATTATTATTATATACCGACACAATAGCTACAATGTACATTTATATTTTGAAAAAATAAGCGGCATAGTTTCATTTTTTTTTGTATTATCCATGTCTTGGTAGATTGCTAATTTACCTTTTAAGGTACTGCATAAGTAACAACACGCCGGAGTCCTCCTTTAGTTGTTTATAAGTCATCCGCATCAAAATGTATGTATACTACAAATGACACTGTATTTGTTTGGAATCCAATCGTTTTCACCATTACAATTTCTACTAAGTAATTTTAATTCAATCATTTCTCCATACTCAATTTTCTTGAGAAAATCTAGCAAAAGGAATATAAAATAAAATACCCAGTAGTAACTATTAAATAATTAACCATAATAATGAATTGCCCACATTTCGGTTAATTTGCACACGTGGATATTGGCAACACTGAACTTAAAATTAATTGTTTTGTTCTAGCAAATACAAATTGATTTTAATGTTTATAATCTGGAAATAAGTGATTGAATTATTCATTTACGTATGAAACGTGATTCCTGGATTGTTTTTCTTTCGGTCACTACGGTTTTGACACCATTTTACCACGCAAGACATGATTTATAGTTTTTATTTTTTCGCCGCATATTGCGTCTTTATGCATCGATGTTCACGCGCGTAATGGCCGACTAATGTGTGAAAGTGTGCGTGCTGGCCTGTACATATAGCTGATCTGGCCGACTATGATGTCACAGATTTTAGTTAGCGAGACTCTGTCCGACTTTTATACGTCCATGAATACAGGTGTTTTGTTTTTAAGAAAACAAAAAACATTCTGCTATAGATTGTCTCTTACTTCCCTAATACAGCAATCAGTTACATTAATTTATATTAAATTGATGTAACAAAATCCCTATTTACATTTCCAAATGAATTTCGAACTCATACATACATTCGTCGATATTTATAGACAGTTCGGTAATGGATTTGAACCCTTTCATATTTTAGTCGTCCGCGAGACTAGTTCTTCGCAAGCGACATAGGAACCCTCCAACAAATCGGACGAGGTCCAACTCAGCAGTTCATATTATAATTTATAAATTTCGATAATATTGTTTTTACTTGTTCCAAAATCAGCATGAGCAGCGACTCGGCTGCATCACGGACTCTCATGGAGACTGGCTTCAACTCCTTCTCATCTTTCATTTTGGGCACCTCACCAGGTTTCCCTATAAACAAAAAAATTATATTATATAGGATTGTAAGAATGAGGAATTGTGTATGAAAGGTGTGACTGTAGATATGACGACTGATAGGTGTGTATGGAGACTACCACCTAGCGTGGAACAGGGGTTTAAATATGACGATTTATAAGAGTTTTGTGATAAAACCTACGTAAATAAAGTTCCTTTTGAGTTGAGTTGAGTTTGAATGTCTGAATAAAATGGATAACTTTATAATTCAGAATACAGCTTAATATAATAGAATGGAGGAAATCATAGATTACGTTCCAATAAACTTTCCCAAACTCACCCTGACTCTTACTCCCGGATATTCCTAGTTCAACCACCTCCAGCAGTGTCGCAATACATTCCGGGTCGGCTAATAACGCTGGACATAGCCAGGAAGCTAAGCACGTGTAAGCGGCGACGACGCACGAATGTAGATCTCTTGAATGAGCTTGGGGAGGTCGGCTACATTGCACTGTGATGTAGTCGCAAATCCATCTCACGGCCCGTTTACGCTCTATAGCTTCTGAAAAACACAGTAAATAAAGAAAAGAATGACAAATGTTTGGATTGATTATCTTTCCCACCAAAGTGTGCATTACGAAGCGAATTGGCTACGCCACACACTAGGTGCATGTGGTCACCATTCCATAACAAGGATTTCGTATGTGACTAAAGATAGAAACATAAAATATTTATTCAAGAGCTACAGAGAACAACTCAAGAAGCTGAAATAGGATCCGAATCCCTAGGTGCGTCTTGACAGCGTGGTACAGTATTTTTTAATACAAAACGACAACCCTGCACTAGGCAGTATCGTAGTAGTATAACCTGTATCGCAGAGGCAGTTCACAAACACAAATGAAAGAAAGAAAGAAAGAAAGACAATAATTTTATGAGTGAAATAACACCTAGACTCAAAACAAGTGCCTCTGATTTACACAAAGACAAGTGCCTGACCCCGGAATCGAACCAGGGAACCCTGATCCAAAGGCGGCACATCCAACCAACCATCTAGACCAACAAGGCATGTTAATTACCTTTCATTGATTGAAGGACCCACTTCGAAGTAGGGCTAAAAAGAAGATACGAGAAGAATACGTGTGTCTTGTTTGTGATAAAGTTCATTATATCCTAGTATTTATTTGGAAAATATTGTCAGCCTTTCAACAATGTCTTGCAAATTATACACAATGAAATCTACACATCATCATCATCAACCCACTGCTGGACATAAGACACCTCCCACCTCCCCTGAAGAACGCCATAGCGCCGACTTCAGCTTGACCTGAACTGCGATCTAAACTTACCAATCACAAATTCTGGATTGCATGGAACAAATAATGTTATTATAACAAACTTTTTTATAGATAGAACAGTGAAACTCTATACGTGTTGATATTTTTTATTTAATTATTTATGAAAACCACAAGCAAGATTCGTGTCTATATTATACTCAGCTAACACATAAGGGATAGATTATCAATTCATGATCCTCCCCTACAACATAATATCATTTTATTAATAACTCGTATAAGTAGCTAATCAACTTACCTGGCTTCGAAGAATGTAGTTTAGCAAGTCCAGACAGCAGTTCCAACGCAGCAAGGGACACTTGAAGATCGCCTTTCCACGAGGAGATCAGTCGGTGGCAGACCAAGTACGTGGCACGGACCACGAGGGCAGCACCTACATGAGTCACAGAACTCGCCCGTAATATATAGGTATACCTTGTAACAAGAAAACCTTAGACCAGATGCAAATACTCTGCTACGGTGACGGCGATATATATATATATATTTAATTGGAACCCTCGGCAATAGAAATAACCTCTATCGCAGTGCTATTTACAAACACGTAATTCACGAACACAAATTACACCCGACTCGAAGCAAGTGTCTCTGGTTTACACAAAGTCACTTGTCCGACCAGGGAATCGAACCGATGACCCATATGCAGTACGGCAACGGCAAATTTGCGTGTGGCACCGTCTTAAGCCAAATTATTGTCTTCGGAAACTGATCATTTGAATCACCCCCAAATAGTCACTGATATTAATCGTCGTAACGTACAGTCCACGCCAATCTTTATGGCCGCTCTGAATGTAGGCGCATTACGCTGCGCACAACATAAAATCAGGTATAAGCGGGACGTACGTTGGGTCCCGCAGGGTACGCCCGCGCGCGCCCTTTTTCACCCGTACGCATCCGCCTGTTAGTGAGCTACGTTCGTATTGGTTATGAAATGTACGATGCGCTAGTTCGTACCCACGGCTACATTCAGAGTGGCCATAAAGATTGGCGGGACTGTAGCTTTAACGTAGTTTCCATAATAACATACAACGTTCACAACACACAACGTTATTTATTCTAGAAGTTTGGTATATCTAAATACGCTAACACATAGATAGATACAATACAAATAATAATTTAAAGGTCTAACAGTAAGAAAGTAGTTGAAATTTAATTGCAGAAGTGTAGTAATCTGTACTATAAATTAGCCTTCCTATAGGTATTTTAAATTGTACTTTACACGGACACTTATTTATATAACGTACACATATCTATAACGTATCACAGCTACAGCTTACATTTTTCACATCCATAGATACATGCAACGGTTAAAAAACATAAAGTACTGAGAAATTAATTAATGATAATAAATGATATTATGTTAAGTGAATGAACAAAGAAAAATTGGCAAGCAAATAACAACTAACGTACAAAACATTAAGCAATATTATACACACTGTAAGTTTTTTAAGTTACAATGAGTATTGTCAAAAGGGCGATATGTCTGAGAAACATAAAAAATATTTTATACAAAAAAAAACGACGTCGTATCAAGAAGTCAACGACAAAGCAGTGCTAGCAATACTGGTACAGCCCATAGATGATCCACTGTTGAATCAGGCCTCCTCCAGTTACATGGAGGGTAATTAGCGTACTGTGCCACGTTGTCCAGACGTGTTGGTACAGGGCTTCGTATCAAGTTTTATTTCTCTTGTATCATCAAAACATATCACCCTTTTTGTGTGGCAAAACAAAATGTGTAATTACCGAAAACAGGCGATGCCGGGTCTAACTCCCTAACGTCAGCGGCGAAGTCGTCTAGCGAGTAACCTTCAGTGCTGCCGCTCTCCGAACGCGCTATAAAATCCCCACGTTATCACACCAAACCTACTGGACTCGATCCCGCCTAACTTGCAATACTTCCTGATGCTTCCAGAAAGTTCTTAATTCAAAGAGCTAAATTTTGTTTCATTGTGCGTAAATGATATTTCCAGAATGTTCTAGAAAAGTTATAATGGGATATGTATATCCCATTAGTGATATAACCTATCAGTGATATTTCCAGAAAACAATTGTAATGCACAATTTGACTATATATTGTAACTAGCGACCCGCCGCGGCTTCGCACGGGTGCAATGATGAACATCTTAATTTATCAGTGTTCCTCTACAATATTATGCACGTATTATACATATAAACCTTCCTCTTGAATCACTCTAAAAAACCGCTTCAAAATCCGTTGCGTAGTTTTAAAGATTTAAGCATACATATGGACGGACATACGACTTTGTTTTATAATATGTAGATATGCCACTGTGAGAACATGGTCAAACGGAATGTTTCAACAAGTCCCTTTCAGAAAGGGCGCTGGAAACGTTTAGAGAAACACTTTTTAAATGTTATAGTTACAATATACCCAATGAATTTAGAGCAATTCGGATTTTTTTTATTTAATTATCCACCATTATTTCTAAAACTATTTAAAACTATCTATCTAGAACGAAGAAAGATTTTACTGTGATTCGAGTTGTGACGCTAGTAGTCAAACGTGAGTTTGTCAAATAGCACAGCAAAATAAATGTAGCGTGTATGTATGTGCTTAACTGGTGATCACACGAATGTATGTGTGTATGTGAGTAGCGCAGTGATGAGTTAGCTCTTGACCTCACGAAGTTAGCAAGTGACATCACGAGTTTAATTATAAGAGACTTTTTAAGTCAGAGTATTTAACCTCATATGACACGTTGTTAAATATTGGTGCGTTAAATATGTGGCTTATACTCACGATATGCTTTGTTCCTGTATCGACATGTGGATCTTTACATTGAAATAAGCAAGTAATATATCTTATTACAAAATGATCAGGAGTAGAAACATGTTCTTTTTGTCATATAAGCCTACTAACCATTTAAATCAATGACTGCCTCAATTCAATTCAATGATTCAATAATTTGTCTGGCGTTGCAACTTAGGCATAACTGTTACCATTAAAGCTACTTAACGGTAACTGTTAAAGCTACTTAACGGTAACTGTTAAAGCTACTATAAAGTTTCTAATGTTTACGTACAGAATATATTTTTAGCCTATTATTGTTAGTAAGACATATTTTTATCGCTATACTTTTCCCGAATTCTTACTGGATCTTCTATACTGGATACTTTTCCCGAATTCATAGGTGTAAAAGCGATTTTCACACTAATCTTAAAGTTACAACGACGAATTCGACCCGACAACAAACCATATCGTGAGTTCATCATTAATTTTATATAACTCACCCTTATAATCCGTACTGTGGGACATTGTTGACCCGGGTGGGGCACTGTGGGATTTCCCACTGCCCGCAAACGCATTATGCCTTACACACAAATATAAAGCACTCAGTAACGGGACTGCCAAGGCGTCAGAACACTCTACTTGGACTGCGGAAACGCATATAAGAGATATTTTTCCCCTGGTAAAATCTCCCAGTGTCATTCCAGAACTGAAAGCATACACAAGTCACAATTTAAAAAAAACGTAAAAAAAAGAACTTAAGAAGTTATAAGAGCTAAGCTTACAAATTAAAGAACTTAATCAGAATCAGTTCATCCGTTCAGGAGCTATGTGTCAAAATGATAACATTGTTTTTTCGAAGGCTAAAATTATATCATCGTCATCATCGTTTCAGCCAATAAATTAGCTACTACTGACTCGTGCGTCCTCCAAACTCATGGAGGGAAATAAGCCTACTGAGCCACATTGGCAAGACGGGTTGGCACAGGGTTTTCCTTATCTTTCAGGTTTTTTTACTAGTTGTTTATTTATTTATTTAACTTTATGCAAATTTTTACATCGGAGGACTTAATGCCTACGGCATTTTCTCCCAGTCTACCTTCAGGTCATGCAGAGAAATATTAGGTAGGTGCACTAGTTACTTGATTGATTGAATTTGAGAGGGTGGTAGCTAACCGGGCGGACCGTTAGATCCTGCCACCAGGCGTGCTGGGTTTTGTTGACTTTTACAACACGTTTTTTCCCAGCGTGCCGTGGGGCAGTGTAATATTCTGACCCGTCCCTTCGACCTTACTTTGACAAAACCCTCAGAATGATGAGGGTTGGTGACATTCTAAATCGGTCATCACACGGACTAAGTTAAGAGCATTGAATTATAAAAGTGATTAGTGCAATCTAGGAGTAAAAAAGAGACATAACTAGGTGTTCGGTTCTTGCACATTGCGGTAAATAAAAAATACTCACTATTCATTGCATCCAGGGAACTCTGGTACAGGCAATCCCTTGTAATGGTAGGGGAACGCGACCAGAGACAAAAGAGCACTAATGGCCGCTTTCCTTAATTCCCTCTTGTCTATGGAACCGCACTCCAATTTGGGTTCTCTGTCTGACAAAATGTGTTCTAGAGCCATGATGAAGTCCGGTACTAGCACTAGAACGCCATCCAGGTCGAGTCTGCAACAATGTCATAACAATAAATAATAGTTTAAAAAAATAAAAAAATAACGCGTTTACTAAAAAATTACTAATAAGTTTTAATAAATTTGAATTTTCATTACTTCATTTTTTCTGACACTACTTTTAATTCAAATTTATTTTTCATTTTTTAGTAATCGAGAAATAGGTGGTCTGCTCGCCTGTTTGATTCCTTTATTGGTCTTGACACAGACACTGCGCGTCTCAGGAAAACAAAGATCGCTGATCCTGATTATTATTATCCTAGTAAGGATAACGGGTCAAAATGTTTAAAGTATTGAATTGTCATCGGTCCTTAATAAGTATGCCAAATTTCGAGTTAATCCGACGTTTTGAAAGGGGTCAAAATCATGTTCAAAGATTCCGTTACATACATACGTCTGAAGCTAATAAAAGCTTATTAAAAAATTCATTGTTATATCTATAAATAGGGTAAGTAATTTCGAATAATTTTGTTTCTAAAGATTCTAAAGTCTACCTTAACTTTTCTCAAATTCATTAAGGATGGTACTAACCTTAGCCTGCCCTAAACAACTATTAATACTACTACTATCTAGCCCATAAATAACTTGCTGTTGAGTCGGGCCTCCTCCACTTACACGGAGGGTTCGTGACAACTTTCACTCTACTATAATGGTGACAAACTTGACTAGTGGTGGAGTTTCGTGTCTCAATGGCGCGCCGCCCACACGACAGGCTGAACGCGCGAACTTTCCCCCACTACGGCACGTTTTGCTCGAGTTATTTGGTGAAGACCTAATAAAGATAGCCGGGCTTTACGTTTTTTTTTTTTTAAGGTAAACGAAACCCCTGCACTAGGTATAACCTGTGACGCGGGGGCAGTTTACAAACATGTAATTCACGAGCACAAATGACACCCAGACTCCCAGCCAATGCCTCTGGTTTAGACTAAGACATTTGCCCGACCCCGGAATCGAACCCGGGACCCGTTGATCCAAAGGCGGCACATCTAACCACTAGACCAACGAGGCAGTCAGCCTTCCAGTCATCCAAAGCACAGAGAAAATAAAAAAAAGCAATATCGACATCGTGAAGATACTAATAAATATTCCAGTAAGTTCTAGACGTTTCGAACAAGTATGAAAAATATATCAGATATTATATGGTGTACAGACATCCAACATCTAGCGCAGCGAGACGTCTTTATTCCTGTAAATCAATTGTTCCATATTATACGATATCATTCAATGACTTACCTGAAGATATCCGGAGCATTAAGAACGACGGCTGCCGCAGTAGCCGGGTCTCGAAGGCCGCGATGTATGGCGGCGTAGCAACGCGCTAAGTAAGGGGCAAGCACTTCTTCGCGACACTGCTTGGAACAGAGCACGCGACACAGGGTCCCTAACGCCTCCGCTCGACCTTGTAGCAAGCAATAGAGTTCATATTTTAATAGCAAGTATTAAAATCCGTAAGGCCATCCAAAGTGAGGCAAAGAGCCTATCGAAAGGAGTTTTTGTTGGAAATCCTCATAGATCGCCCCCTGGCCGTTGGGGATTAGCCAGGGTCTGTGGGACTGCCCACCAGAGTCGTGGAGCATACTGCGAGAAGAGCGAATCCCGTGGCCCTGGTTCGGGCATTTGAAGATAGCCGTCGGTATTATTGCACCCGGTCTCCTCAATAATCCGGCCAGCACCCAATGACAGAAGAAAATAAAAATGGGTAAGTCTGTAATGTAGCACCCTGACCAACGCACAAATACCAACGGCGTTCTCTTGCAATAATTACCTTTAAGCAGATGCTGCTAATTTACGAACACAATTGATACCCAGACTCAGAGCAAGTACCTCTGGTTTACATAATGACACTTGCCTGACCTACTGATTCTAATATAACCCCTAGACTTGTTGGTCTAGGGGTGAACATGTTCTACTTGTCCTTTTTTTATTCGTGAAACTCCGTAATAAAAAGAGTTATAGAGGTAAAGAGATGGATGGATTGTGTAAATGAGAACATGTACATGAATGTAGATAGGATAACGCCGATAGGAGTGTATGGAGACCTAGTGTGGGGCAAGGGCCGAAAGATAACTATTAACAAGAGTTTTGTGATAAAGACTACATGAATAAAGTTCCTTTTGAGTTTATATTTAGCTATTTGTATTGTAAAGGTGGCTGTCGCAAAAAATCTATACTTCACAAATTAAAAAAAAACATAATTCTTTACCGGGCTGATAGCTCAGCATGTTTAGTTTGTACGCGGCGTCTGACAGCGACGGTGGCGGAGGCGTGCCTTCGCTACGTTCTGAAACAAACGCAGTACAAAAAACAATTAATTTATTTATTCCCAAATATGTACACATTTATTTATTTATTTATTTACTCTTTATGTACTACAAACTCGGTACACAAGGCGGACTTAATGCCATGCGGCATTCTCTGCCAGTCAACCTTTGACAAGACATCAAGTTTTTAGGCGTAAAGGGATGATCGTCCAGCCAGACGAGGTGGTATATCTGGCAGGGGGTCACGGCGCATATTCCCCGATAGCCGGAAAATGAAGTTAAGTTCTTTAGGTCAAAAATTCAGAAAAAATATCATAACAATAAAACTTTGAAAAATCGCAAAACATACTTGGAGGTGATTCGGGTACCCCGGCTTGCTACGGCTTGACACTATTTTTTCAGACACCTGTATATTTTCTGAGGAAAATTTAAAGATGCGTTTGCTAGCCTTAGTCTTCTAAGTTCAAAAGTTCTTGCCAAGTACTTGTGCCTTAAGCGTGTGTCACACGTCACAACCTGACACTATAGTATTAGTATGTTATCAGAACTGTCAAAATCCACAATCCAAGACACACTGATTGTCGATTTTGTATTGCATTACCAGGTTGGGAAAATATAGTTAGTTAGCGTTAAGAATGCAATGAGTGATCTGCGCAACTGCATTGTAAAGGACACAGAGGACAGGATACCGTCGTTGCGTTCGGAATAATGCCTTCAACTGGTTACTGTGAACTTGATTTTCTAATTAGAAACAATTCGATTGGTTAGCGGCCATGGCTAGGCGGGAAATGATGACTCATTGCATTCATAACGCGATCAAAGTATAGTCATACAAAGGTGGCATATCTTACGTTGGTTATTATACGCTGGTGTTGTGCCGATAAGGGCTGCTTCGAACAGCCACTCGCCGAATAGATGAAATATAGAGTTGACCTTCGGACGTAACGGCGTCAATGGTGGCTTCTCGCTCTCACCAACTATAAAGAAGGATAGTAAAGACTAATAGACATAGGGGCATCATCATTATTCATAATTACAGCTCAAATGTCCCACTACTAAGTCAGGGCTCCTCCAAATTCGTGGAGCGAAATTTGCTTACTCCGCCAGGCGGGTTGCGGTAGCTGGCACAGGTTTTGTATCAAGTTTTCCTTCCCTAACAGCTAGTTGGTCTGTCTCCTGCGTTCCCTTCGTCGCCTCTTGCGACATCCTCAGAATATTGTGGGTTCGAAATCCGTCACCAAAAGTACAATGGCCTATCCATATTATTACAAACATGATAAGATATTGTAATTAATACAATGTATTTATTCGCGGATTTGTTTTTTGATTGGCCCTGTCAAGGTCTATTCGTCATTCATAACGTAAACGTGTAGCGCGTTTCTCTCATCTGGCGAACTTGCACTCACTGTTAGCTGCTGTTTAGTGTTTTTTGTAAACAACACCAATAATTTGGAATAAATTAACTACAGAGTTTCTTGCCGGCTCTTTTCTGCAGAGCAGCCTTCCAAACCGGTGGTAGTTTCAGCATGAATGTAGGTGGACGCAGAGATTGTGAATGTGAGCGATCAAGAGAGATGGAGGGATTGTAGGAGTGAGGAATTGTGTATGAAAGGTGTGAATATAGGAAAACCTACGTAAATAAAGTTCCTTTTGAGTTTGAGTTTGAGATTTAGCCTGTAACATTGTTTCGTTAACGCATTGGATACTTTCACTGCATCGACAAGGCACGTTTCATTGATAATAAAAAAGAAAATAATAATGTTTGGTGGTATCTGACGCTCGTTACGTATAATAATATAGATTATAAAATACCTTGAGATGTTATAGAGTTCGGTGGAGTCGTCGGCACAACACTTGGTGGTCTACTACTAGTGAGACCAATCAGCGAAGTTCTTGGAGTGCCTATGTATCAAAACAGAACAGTCAAATGGAGAACCATTTAAGCGCAATACTGGACACTACTTGTCAGCTAGTAAAAGACCTACTGCTGAGTCGGCGTCCTCCAATTACAGGAAGGTAATTAGCCTACAGTGCCAGACTGGCCACACGGGTTGGCACATGGTTTCGTTTAAATTTTTCCTTCTCTGGCGACTAGGGTTTCGGCATTATCATTTCTTTTTGTCGGCTCTTACGACACCCTCAAGATGGAATTGGGTGGTGACTATGTATTCTGAATCCGTCACCACACGGATTTTTTTTGTCTAGAATAGCACAAAATGTAACACACAACTACTCGTGCTAAACTTGGTGACTATGTATTCTGAATCCGTCACCACACGGATTTTTTTTGTCTAGAATAGCACAAAATGTAACACACAACTACTCGTGCTAAACTAACTATTCATTTTAACCAGAAACAAAAAAAAACCGCAAGTTTAACAAAAACATATGGCGAATAATTGTTGTTGTGCAAGATATAAGTTTTAAAGGTTCTGGGACGTAACAAAGTCAATTATGTTGTAAATAACGGCTTAAAGGAAAATTATATTGAAGATAGGAAGTGCGCAAGTATAAACAGTGAAAGTAAAATAATAAAGACAACAAAACTACCCTGCAAACTATTAACACTACAACACCACACAAAACAAAATCGAACACAAGAATATCCAAAATAAAATCATTCCGCAAACAGTTGAATCGTTCAATAATAGTGCGGTCATTAGAGTCGTTGTGTAGGCTAAGCGAGTACGTTGCATTCTAAATACCGGTATCTCTAACAACAAAGCAAAGCGTTTAAAATAACGATTATTTACTTATTTTACAGTATCATGTGATAGTAAGAAAAACGTAAAACATTTGTTTACAAAAAATACTAAGCCCCTTACGCATTAGCTGTTGAACCGCGGAGGCGGCTGGCGGGCGGCCGGTGCCTGCCGCCTTTCTAGTTTAATAGGCAACCGCGATGAAACCGCTCAAACGAACCACCTAGGCGGAAAGGCGGCAGGCCGCGCCGTTCCGCTAGTGCGTAAGGGGGCTTAGTGTCATCACGCGGTTGGCATTCACATTTATGTTTTGACGATAATTTTAATTATTGAAACATTATAGCCAAAATACATCCACTACCGGACATGGGCTTTCCGCAAATGGCGTATCTGAACTGCCAAAATCAGGTAATCAGTTCAAAGAAATGCTAGAGGCTTAAAAGTAGTGCGCTTTTCGGTACATGGTTGCTATTCTACAAGAACTATACTACTACAACTACTATACTATACTTCTAAAAAATGCAGAACGGCTTTTGCACAAAAATATGAAGGTTTTCTAGGACCGCATATATATAACAAACTGGCAGAGGTAATTCCTAATATCACTGATGAGTCCATCACTCAACTTAAAAATGAAGTACAAAAATATTTGCTTAAACTAGACTACACACAAACTGAAAAATTAATTTGTATTCTTTCCTAGTTTATTACATTACAATTAAAGAATGAATCAACAATAATTACCAGAAATCATATCAAGACACATAAGATTATATTGAAGCACACTCTAATACATACATCCATACATTCAACACACACACACACACACACACATACAACACAACATACATTTCATCTCAAATCACTACTTCGTTTATATTTTTTTTAATTTAAGTCATTTGTTTATTACCACCTAGCTAACTAAAAAAATATTTTTGTTTTTTCCGCATTACTTATTTTAATACTTTGAGTGATGTTACTATAATGATGGAAGAATGGGTCTCCTCGTGTCTATTTTACAAGCTGTGGCTTAGTTAGAACGAGTCCGCCCACCCTTCCATACCTAACCACCTGACTGTATAAGCTATCCTCACTGTATATGTGTTTTTCTTTTCTTTTTAATAAATTATAAATTATAACTTTCCTACTTCATTAAGTATCCATTTTATGTAATACGAGCTCTGCCTACTACGCAATGCTGTCGCTGCATGTGTCAAACTACGGAGTGGGTGCTATGACGCTATTAAGGGACACCTATGTCCAGCAGTGGACTAGAGTCGGTCGATAATGATGTTGATGCAACCCCCGATACGCATGTCTCTCTACCCATTTTTTGGGTGAGTATCACATCTTCCTGTGACGAATCCTGTGGATCAGAAGGGGGCATTCAGACGAACGCCTTGGTGCTTTTAGTGGGTTTCTTAACCCTAAGTCCTAATCAACCCGACCGTCTACTCAATGCATGAGAATGTATAACTTAAAATTATTAAAGGTATGTATCGCAAACAATTATAAAGCCTTTTTCCACTTTACATAGTATCGTGCAATTCCGAATAAATAAATCATGTTCCTTTCTTTCTTAGACATCTACACAACGACTCCAATATCTTACTTCTCTCAGGAACCTTGTCGCGTGGCCTGGAGGCTGACACGCTGAAGGACTTGGCCAGGCGCCTATGGGCCGGCGGAGTGAGTTCCCCGTCGTCTGCGGCCTCAGCTGCGGCCTGGCCCGAGGTGTACACCCACCGCTCCCCGCGCCCTGCCACCCGTGCCATTACCCGTTGCAATTACTACTTAAGCTTAGTGACCAAGTCATATGTCGGTTTTATTAAAAAGTTACTTCAGTACTACAAAGGAACTAAAGTTATTACAGTTTTTAAATCAAACACTTTTAACGCATTTATCGCGTTTATTACATTATTTAATTCTTAACTGTTTCTTTCTACTTTTGAAGACCACTGTCATCTAGTCTCCCCCGCGACCACGACTGCTGCAAAGCATTCGAAACGTCGGGAATAAAATAATACACGCGATAAATCCGCTAAAAGTATTTAATTTCTTCAATGTGTAATAATCGCGAAAACCTAAGAAATTATTACAGTTTTATTAAAAACTTTCGATCTCATAGCCATATACCTAAGCCATGAAACACATTTTCTACGAGACTCCGAGGCTGTATCGCTTACTAATATTATCTCACAGATAAATGTTCACAGTTAAATATTTTCGTACTGATTCTCTTTGAAATAGAATTGTGTAATGAAATGGTGTAACAAATCTATGGCATTATATGTAAATGAGTTATTCCGACAAATTTTCCATATGACTTGGCCCCTGAAATGTACAGTATGTGTGATCAAACATATTTTATGGGTGAATGAATCAAGATAAATAGAAGGTCAAACACATGTTTAAATCTTTGAGTTTTCTTTGTTCAACAGTGCAAGCACAGCAATGTACAGTGTAACTGTGTAAAATATATGTTGACTATCATATCCACATCTGTAACAAAAATCTTATTTCTCTCTTACACCATACACCATAGTTTAAAAGAAGACCTGAAATGATGTTATATTAATTTATTACACCCCCACCATTATAATTCCAACATCTACTCAATGTGTACAGATTTTAAAGCTATGAAATTTACAAGACGTTCAAGGCAAAAATGTATACAACATAACTTTATTACAAATCGGTTCTTTATCATGACTTTATCATGCCCACTGCAACTCAAAGTTAGCAAAAGAAACTATTATTGCCATAAAAGAAAATTAAATTGCACCCAAGTTTACACAGTGGCTTAGAATGCGAAGAATTCAGTACATATAGGAAATCTCAAAATTTAGTATTAGATTATAGATACGTAGAAATACTAATTATGACTAAGTACTGGAAACTCAGTCAATAACTAGGGTTACATGCTTTAGACGTGTTAGGCTTATGGATTTTAAGATTTCGGTGTCCGTAGTACAGTTCAGTTCAGCTATTTGATTCGAAGTCCCAGATCGGGTCCAATGGTATTCCGTTTCCAAAACAATATCATGTCAATGAATGGCGTTCGTATGACAATAAAACTGCGTCAAATCAGACACGATTTCTTTGTTTACTAAATCGTCATAGTGTTCAATCAATTCTGGCCACCGGAACTTCATGGATATGTCCAGTGACCAAGGGTTTATTTGACGATTTACTCGTAATAACAGATTATATCAACTCTATAAAAAAGCATGTAGCCCCAACGTTGCTTTCCGAGATCCCCACACCCATTCGCCCACACCACAACATAACACACTTCGCACTCACCAAGGAACGCGTCTACATGAGCCGCTATTCCCTTCATTGCCTTGTGGAAGATTGACGGTAGGGCTTGCAAACAGGGATGCTGGCTCGGATCGCGTCCACCTTCCTCTTGTGTAATGGAATACTACGAAACCAATAATTCTTGAAGGCATAGTACATACATTTTGATTATTAAAAGCTAAGATCAAAAGCGCTCACCTGAAGGAAATCCGGTGTCTGACTAATGATATGCGGTCGGCACAAATCAACGGGGTTTCCGATCGTATGTAGGATGCGGTACCAGCTCTGCATCACGGCTTCACCGCTCATATCAGCCGGGATAAGGTTGGCATCCTCGTCGCTGATGGGCATAACGGGGAAGAGGGGCCCGTACATGTGCTTGAGAAGCCTGGCGGTGAGGCAGAGTGAGGTGCGAGTCCATTGCTCGGTGAGGGGAGCGCGGTGACGCCAACGGATGCATTGCTCACGAAGAGTACGCCAGAGAGGCGGCGATGGAAAGCATCTGTGTAATGTTACAGTCTTGTCACTGAGTCAGTATTTTGTAGGTTTCCATATGATTTCCGAAGATTATGGTATAACAAAAAAAATCTTTTCGATATTTAGTGCAACTACAGAGTTTCTTGCAGGCTCTTCTCTGTAGAGCAGCATTCCGAGGCGGTGGTTCAGTATGAATGGATGGCACTTACGTTGTCCCACAATCCAGAAAGACATGGATGGATTGTGTGGATGAGGACATGCGTATGAAGGGTATTTATGTAGATATGACACCGATAGAAGTGTATGGAGACTACCACCGAGTGTGGGACAAGGGCCGAAAGATGATCATGGTAGTTTTTACCCGTATCACAAATCGCTGATGATGATTTAATGAGAAATTCATTCGAACAAAACAATTATATTCCAAATCTGTATAAAGATATTATAGATAACGGAGTTATTTGAGTTTAAACATAATCAAACAACCTATTTAAACCTACTCCTTTGTAGGTGTAAAACTAACGATACCCGTCTACATCGTCAACGCGCGGCAAAAAAATCAAACTAGTTATTATTTTAATAACAGATGTCGCTTCTATCATAAGACTCGTTGTTAAAATTTACAAGTGGCTGGATATGCAGGAATGAGCTTTTTGAAGATCTATATTCAGAAGTTGTCCGTGTGGTGACAAATTTAGAATACATTGCGTCACCACCCTATTTCATTCTAAGTCGGCCCTCCTCCAAATTCATGGAGGGAAATTAGCGTACTCCGCCTCCTCCGCTGGCACAACCGGTTGTATCAAGTTTTCCTTCTCTTGCGACTCTGCCCCTTGCATGCCTCTTGCGACAGACTCAGGATGGTATTGGTTGGTGACCTTGTGTATTCTAAATCCGTCACCACACAGAATAGATGGCGCTGCTTAATTTTTCACACGGTATGGTTATTTACTCATTTTTGCGTAAGACGAAATAAATAGTTACATAATCACTTTCCAAATTATATTAGACGACAATTTACCTGTGGCAAGCAAGAATCCAAACTTCAAACAGCACACAGAGTACTCTTTCGCAGATCTTCTCAGCTGCAGCATGATGCGGGGCAGGTGGAGATAGAAGTGCCGACGCTGCTGCCAATAGAAGCAAGAGGAGAGATCGCCACTCCCGGGCGCCGAGAGCGCCACCGTCGGCCAGTGCCCGACTAAGGCGCAGTACACGGTGGCACAAGACACCTTGCTTGCTGATTAGTTCATCACCTACACCAAATTAATAGTTATTTGTGCAACAAGAGAGCAAAGTCGTTTTTTGCTGCGAGTGCTGATATTGAATCCCGAGTAAGCGAAGGAATCAATGATTGAATCACGAGCGTAGCGAGTGATTCTAAAGTTGATTCCTGAGTGCTGCGAGGGATTCAAAGGCACGAGATGCGAAAAATTTTGCTCTCGTGTAACACACATAACTTTTCACTTCAGCAGCGAGAACACTATAGGAAATGAAATATAATATTACCTACGTAACATTTTTGAAACTATAATTAAATATTTTTAAGTTAAATATCAGTTTTTTAAGCAGTAAATACTTATTTTAGTTTAAATACAACAATAAGTTAAAAATTCAATGAATTACAATAAAAGATATAATTATCATTTTTGCTAAATTTCTTTAGTTAGGACGAAATTCCGAACGTGTTTGTCTTTGAGGTCGAATTAAAACTCCTTTCATCCAATCGAACTGTTAAAAGTACGTCTAGTTTGTATTTAATCAAATATAGTTCCCATAATATTGCTATATCAATTTAATATTTATAATCTGTACTTTAATGCTTTGTATTGTTTTCTATAGCGCTACCTGCTAACATTTAACTTCATAACTCTAACGCAACTTATAACCAATTAATTTAACTTTCATAATCACACGAAATTTCTAAGACAACACACTTGTCATTGGCAAAATCATCGGTATAACGATGGAAGCCAAAACCTAAATGAAGAAGAAGAAGAAAAATCGGAGCTGTTGGTACTGGCCACTTGGTCTTTGTCTCTCTCTCTTTTCTATTGGCGGGAAAGAGATAGTGTCAATGTTTCGAATTAGAATTAAAAAGTTACTTTGTCTCACTCAGTGGGCAAAATCGCATTTTGTCCACTGTTTTCAGTGAGCAAAACCTACATGTTTGAGCTACTGAAGTGAAAAAAGTATTTAATCAAGTTGGCTTAGATCAATCGTAAAGAATTAATATGTCTTTGACTTGTCATAAATGAATTTATCCTTACTATGGCCTATGAATCTGAGTGACGGTCATAAATGAATTTATCCTTACTATGGCTTATGAATCTGAGTGACGACATCGGAAAAGTGGCAGTTGTCCTTGCTGGACAAGAAGGGTTAAAAAGCACAAATAATGCCGGGAAATGCGGATCTGTTCCGGGTTATTTAGGCGGGAAGGGGATGCAGCATTTATATTATTAAAAAAAAACGAGAGAAACGTGTTTTTTCTTTCAAAGACTCTTCTTATTTTAACCCATAAAGGACACACTGCTAACTCAGGCCTTCTTCAGTTACATGAAAGGAACATTAGCCGACGCGTTGGCACAGGGTTTCGTTTCAAGTTTTTCTTCTCTTGTTTCCTTTTTGCCCTCGACATTTCCTATGGCCGGTTTTTACGTCGCCATAAGGAAGGTATGGGAAGGTGACACTATGTTTTCTAAATCCATCCGACAGGGCAAACTAAAACAACTGATTTTTCATACAATGTTTTTAGCCAAATCAGGTTACAATTCAGGCCAAATCTGGTGCCCCGATGAAATTGAGAAAAGGGCGAAAAAGAAGACTAATATTTCTGACAAAAAACCAAAGCCAAGAATCTTTGACCATAATCTAAGGATCATAATAATGACTTACTCAATATATAATGACTTACTCAAGTCCATTTGGTATATGAATGTGAGAGCTTGCAAAAAAGTACATATTAAAACAATAACTTTAACACTCACTTTTAAAGAACACGTACGATGCGTCCGTAGACAATTTGGATATAAATAAAATACATGCAAGCTTAAGCATTTACGAGATACGATTTTTTAATTAAATGACTTCTGCTCTCGTCTTTGTGGATTTCGAACCCGCGCTGCCTGCAGCCTTTCGCAGATCATTGCTCCAACTAGCAGACAGGCGGCCTACACTACGCTTGACGATTCACTGTCTCCACTCAAGAACTCGTCTAACCCAACTACCCACCCGGTTGTCGGTTCTTCTACAGATACGACAAGCCCACTAATTTTGCACACAAGATGCACTTCTTTACATAAATGTCCCATCTTCTGTCTACTTCACAGAACGGCTGTAAGTAATAACATCTATACAAATAAGCAACTCCTTTAGGCATTTTCCTACCCTTTATAATATCTATGTGAATCAAGAGATTGCACAATATTGTGTTTTATTACTGCTTAAGGTGGATGCTCCAGGGTAACCCGCGAAATTCAAATTTTCTTACGTTTTTTGCAATTTGCAGGTCAGTGCTAGGTTGTATGTTGATTAAAATGTTATTCGCGGCTGTAAGACTTATGTAGTTATAGAATTATAATCATCAAAATCATCAATACAACCCTCCAAGCCCATAAAGGTGCAAGAAAAACTTTTTCAACGTCAAAGTCATTCTTGCACCTTTATGAGCTTGGAGGGTTGTATTGATGAGTTTGATGATTATAACTCTGTAACTACATACGTCTTACAGCCGCTAATCAAATGTTCATCATCATACAACCTAACACTACACCGCAAATTGCAAAAAACGTAAGAAAATTTGAATTTCGCGGGCTACCCTGGAGCATCCACCTTAACTAATGTAAATTTTGTTGAAGTATATCATTTGTATGACTTTGTTTCCTGCAGGACAAGTTGACCCTGGTTCAGGGAGTTTCGGTACTAAAATTAGTTTTATTCTTATTATGCCGGCTCTATACTCACGCGTGACGTCGCGCCGTGAATAAACGCCGTGATCCGCTTGTTCGCGACTATGATGGACGACGACGCGATTTCTGACGCAAATCCTTTGACGGGGGCCAAAAATCCGACACTGAACGGGGAACGGTGCGAAGCGCGAACGAGAAGGCGTGAACAACATCTACACTCGTGATTCGCAGTTGTCGCGGGCTATCGCGGCAGTTCGCGGCGAGAGTGTAGAGCCGGCTTTAAAGATAATTAATTGACTTAATAATTGAATGTAACATAAAGATAATCGGGACTTACTTTCATTTGGTCGAGGTACAAACAAATTGTGTAAATGGCTGAGTATCTTTCTGGCGTATTTGTGGGGAGCAGCGGTAACTGGCGGCGGTATGGCCGGTGGTGATGGCACAGACGGCGGAGCTGGCGGCAGCAATGGGGCGAGCCACGCACAACAAATCCTGACACACGCCCGCAGTGCATCATGGTCTGCTAATGGCAGGGACAAGCCGTATCGGATCACTTCTAGCACCCACTCCACCTGTACCAATTAGCTGATTTAAGAAGAAGTTATATGTACTGGATGCTGGATCGATGTCATCACTACTTCTCAACCCATTACACAGAGGGTAATTAGCCTACTGTGCCACGCGGGTCATACAGGTTGGCACAGGGTTTTAAATCAAGTCTTCTTTTTTTTGCAGCTAGGATTTCAGCCTTGTCATTTCCTTCTGTCAACTTTTACGACGCCCTGAGGATGGAATGGGATGGTGACACTATGTATTTTTAATCCATCACCATATCATGTGTCTGTGTCCATCACTATAACATCTCATCTCTGCAGTGCTTCCGCAGCTGGAGGTGACCATTCAAAGAAGAACCTCGGCAGAAGAAGAATACCTTTTCTATGTTAATGGAGAGAAATGAGCCTACTGTACAATACTACTGTACAATACAAGTACTGTAAATTCATATTTTATCATTTATAGAGTTACTAGCAACCCGCCCCGTGGCGGCTTCGCACGGGTGCAATGATAAATCTAAAAATATATCAGTGTTCCTCTATTATATTATAGACTAGCGACCCGCTCCGGCTTCGCACGGATGCAATGATGAACCTATAAATTTATCAGCGTTTCTCTACAATATTATGCATGTATTATACATATAAACCCACATCTTGAATCACTCTATCTATTAAAACAAACTGCTTCAAAATCCGTTGCGTAGTTTCAAAGATTTGAGCATACATACGGACGGACAGACAACAGCTACTTTGTTTTATACTATGTATACCCCATTCAAGATAGCGTGATCGATTTGACAGATGTCAATTTTTCTGATCGACAAAAAAGTATGATTCCAAACTACGTCGCGGTAATAGGGACCAGTAGTGCCGTGGCGTGGTAGCACTTCTGCGTGCAGCGTACTTCGGAATCATACTTTTACTTTGCAATGACGAATAGTGATGGGAAACAGATAATATCTAGTAGTCCAAAAAATAACGGTTTAAAATACTTGTAACTGTGACGAGATGGTTTGTAGTATTTTTCTTAACTTTATAAGACAACTAGCTGACCCGGCAAACTTCGTACCGCCTCAGAATCAATAAATATGAAGCCTGAATGATTTTTTTCCCTGGACTTCGGCGAATATTTCAAGACCAAAATTAGCCAAATCGGTCCAGCCGTTCTTGAGTTTTAGCGAGACTAACGAACAGCAATTCATTTTTATTTATAATGATGATGATGATATTCAAAATTAGCCAAATCAGCCCAGCCGTTCTCGAGTTTTAGAGAGACTAACGAACAGCAATTAATTTTTATTTTTAAAGATATACATATGTATTTTGTAAATAAAGTAACTCCGACCGAAGCATCTGTTTTAAACGATACTTTTTAGTTGTTACATCCTCTTTGGCAATATTTGCAGCACGCATTCTATTAATTTCATGTCAAACGTAATGAGTTGTTTGACAGGTAACAGTTTGTATGGGAAAATAAAATTGTTGTATTTATTATTTTACTTACAATATTTCTATGTTTTCTCAACTCTTAAACCTTCCCTGGACTCACACGAATATTTCAAGACCAAAATTAGCCAAATCGCTCCAGCCGTTCTCGAGTTTTAGCGAGACTAACGAACAGCGATTCATTTTTATATAAAGAGATATTCGAATAAAAAAAATTTTCATTTTGAAATAAAATTCGTTGGCTTTCGCACATTGATATTTAACACTTTTACAATAAAATTATAATTTTCTTTTCTTTTTTGTTTACTTTCATAGTCTGAACCACTTATTTAAATTCGGCGGGTGGTCCAAAATAACCCTGTAATATTAAATAGGAACTTATTATGAATATGGACCCACCATCGCTTATCTACCCAATGTTTTAAATGTCTAGTGCAATAAAGAATTTCACACATAATACACCCACGCCGACTTGTCACAGTTACAAGTATTTTAAAAAGTAATTTTTTGGACTACTAGGTATTTTCCGTGCCCCATCACTAGCCCGTCTGTCAAATCGATCAAGTTATCTTGTAGAGGGTATAGTGATAGTGATGTATTGTTTATATAAACCTTCCTCTTGAATCACTCTATCTTATAGAAAAAACCCCTTCAAAATCAGTTGCATAGTTTTAAAGATTTAAGCATACATAGGGACGGACAGATGACAGTGACTGACTTATAATATGTAGTGATGTAGTGATAGTGATGATAGTGAAGTTGACATGTGCCTAAGGCGGCCCCTAGACGATCAATTATATTGTGCAATATTACGCATTTTGCAATATTATTGACTACCTATCTAAGGTTAATATTGAACATTGCGCAATGATTGAACGAAAGTTTGAGCGAGTTTAATTTTTATTGCACAATATTTTTCCATGGCATCGTGAAGGGTTAATAGTCAATACTATTCTCCGTCTGAACACGAAAACATTGCGAAATTCGTATTATTGTGCAATATAATTGATCGTTTGGATTCAAAGCGCCTTTCAATCTTATCGTACAATGTTATTGTAGGTCTAGGGGCCGCCTAATAGGGAACAGCTCTGCCTGCCAATAATTCAAACCACGCACAGGGGGCTTAGGGACAAAGCACACTTATCAACTCGGAAAGGGATCGGCACCGTATCAACCTCTAGGCGTTCAGTATTATTTGTATGAAACTGCCTACTGCAAAGCACACTAATCGGATTCGTAACGTAAACGCCTCGCCTCGGGACAAGCCGTATGGCGCGTGGTCAAACAGCGGTACCCGCGCTTACGCCACTCTGTCTCAACTAGGGTTCATGATTTCTCGAGCTTTTCAATTTCTCGGGTCTCGAGAATTCTCGAGGCTAATTTCTCGGGACTCTCGGGTTGTCGAGAAATTTACATTTAGGTACGTTTTCTCATATTATTTGGTTCCAATTGCTTCTAAAAATCAGTAGTTTTCCTCTCAAATCATCATCATCATCATCATCATTTCAGCCAAAAGACGTCCACTGCTGGACATAGTATAATTATTTTTAATTTTTATCCTCTCAAATAAAAGTATCAAATTAATTATAAAACTTTCATCGATATTATTCAAAAACATTAATCTTAAAAATATTGTTTTATAAAATATTAAAGAAAAAAATATTATTCAGGCTCATAATCGTAATGACAGCACCATTTTTAGTTGGTTATTTAGATCTTAAACTAAACAAAAAATCTACATGAAAGAAAACGTAAATATTAGGTTGGGGAAAAAGTCTTTTCGCATTATAGTATGTATGAACTTGTAATAAAATCTTCAGTCCTTATCTTGCACCTTCAGATTTCCACATGTTTCGGTCTCTTCAGAATTCTTTAGGCAGTGGCAGGTTAACATCACGAGAGGACTGCCAAAACCACTTGTCGCGGTATTTTGATCAGTAGTCCCAAAATTTCTATAGCAATATAGAAATTTTGGGGATCATGTCCCTAACTACAAGATGGCAAAAAGTTATCGAAAAAAATGGTAGCTACATACTTTAGTTAAATGTAAATAAACGATATTAAAAAATGTTTTGAAATTTCTTAATAAATGCGACGAAACTTTTTCCCCAACCCAACATTAGGATCACAGCACAATTTTGGGCTGGTTATTTAGAAAAAAAAAATCAACTTAAATCTTGTAAACAAAATAGCTTCTATAAAACACGAAAGAAATCTATAATATCTTAAACTCAGGTAGAAAGTAAATGTAAATTATAATTACATTACAATCATAGCACCATTTATGGCATGTTAATAGAATATAAACAAATTAACTAAAACTCTGCAAGTTTATTTTCTACAAACTTACATTTCTCGAGTTCTCGACTTTTCTCGAGCTTGATTTCCCGGGAACAAAGCCCAACGATTTCCCGGGAATTCTCGGCTCGAGAATTCCCGGGAATGAACCCTAGTCTCAACATAACATATTCGTAACATTATCTTACGGGCCATCCGTAAGGGCGGCGTCCCCTAGTCGTAGCCGAGGCCACGAATCGGAGCTGCTGATCCGCTTTGGTTACGTGCGTACGTAAGGTTGATGCCTGTTTGACGGCGAGGCGAAAGGCGGTACGGTGCCGATCCCTTTCCGAGTTGATAAGTGTGCTTTGTACTCTAATCTCAAATGAATTTCGTACCGTTGAGCACACTTGGATGTGATGCTAGCGCCAATTTGTTTCAATATTGTGTGGCCATTGGATGAACTAATCAGTACTGGATTCAATCCAATAAAGGTACTCAATGTTGTCAGTATTGTTTCCAGGAGTATGGTAATTTGACAGCATTGAAAATTAATTGGATCAGAATTAGTGTTGGATTAAAATTGTTATTGGATAAAAGAGTAAAGAGTAAGATCTGCTCATAGTTGCAACAATCATTGCATGATAAAAATGTATAAAAAAATGTTCCTTATTATATCAACAGTACCTCAGCATCTGTAGTTAGTGGGCTGGGCTCATGCGAGTCTAGCTGCTTGACGACAGCCAAAACTACATCCCGGCCACCAACTGCACCCAGAACACCCCTCCCCCCACCTTCGAGGGGCAAGGAGCTCCACTCTGAGTACATGCCGCCACCGTCTTGGAGCTACAATATAACATTATCATCATCATTTCAACCAAAAACTTCCACTGCTGGACATAGATTAATTACTTAAAGTTAACTTTATGAGTTAACTACATGTACATGTCATCCATATTGAGTAAATAAGATTTTTTAAATTCTCTTTCTCACAGACTGTGAGTGACTGTTGTTTCTTCACGTTACGGTTCAGCAGTGAGGTTTCATTAAAAAAAAATTATAAGCGAAATAAAAACATGCTTCGGACTATTCATGGCTGCTTTTCCTTTGAGTTTTCACTGCATAATAAATTACTTACAAAGATTTTCTTTACAAAAATAAACTATTCTGAAAGGAAGTTCGCTCTTATTCACAAAACAAACAATGTTACAAATTCCACGTCATAATCCTAAGGCTACACTAGGGTAATTCTGCTACATACAGCCCCATTATTGGATGAGAATCTAACTTGTTATTAGAAAAACATACCTTGTGGTTGACTCTGTTGAAAATGCTCACATTCATAAATAATAACGGTACCGATAACGGGTCACTTCACACTCCTGACAATCGTTATAGTGAGTTTAACAGAAAATTAACTGTTTAAACGCTAGCCAAATAGTAGCAATTAATTCTGCAATTGTTTTGGTTTTTCTTCAACTGTCAGTGTCAAACAAAATTATATTGAGAGGATAATGAAGACAAAACAGCGATCTAAAGAACAGTCAAGAAAATCATCAAACCGTCAGTGAGCTTGTAACATCAAAACCTATTTTTTTCAAGGAGCTTCTTCTACCAACTTTCTGCTCTTTCACGAAAAACTACTGAATAGATTTAAATGAAACTTTACAATCATAATTATAGCATAAACATCAGAATAATTACATATAGGCTACACATTATAAAGATATTGTGTGAATTGTCCAAAATATTATGAAGATAAGTTGTCGCGGACTTTAAGAAGATACAATCCGCGAATATAAATACAACAATAATTAGACTTAACAAAATTACAACAATAACTTTATGCAATGGCAACATCGATGGTACATCGCGGGAACTACGTGCAAACCTGTCATATCGGTATGACACGGTAAGAACGTGTATTTTTCTTGTTTTAGTTTAGCTAGAATTTTAGTCAGAAGTTGTGTTTATCAAATTATGTTGGTACCGGAGTTGGAGTCGGCATCTCCGGATTGAAAGCTGAGTATCTAATGAGTTAATATTAATTAATATTTCTAAGTAATGATCTATGATGTTCACTGAACCCAATGTTCTTGAGAGTATAGAAATAATATGATATACCACCTTAAAGACTTTGTTGACAATGAGTGATGCGGTGCGAAGACCCCTAGTGCTGTCCACCGTCATCTAAGAGATATGACAAACCTTAAAGACTTTGTCGACGATGAGTGATGCGGTGCGAAGACCCCTAGTGCTGTCCACCGTCATCTAAGAGATATGACAAACCTTAAAGACTTTGTCGACGATGAGTGATGCGGTGCGAAGACCCCTAGTGCTGTCCACCGTCATCTAAGAGATATGACAAACCTTAAAGACTTTGTCGACGATGAGTGATGCGGTGCGAAGACCCCTAGTGCTGTCCACCGTCATCTAAGAGATATGATATACCTTAAAGACTTTGTCGACGATGAGTGATGCGGTGCGAAGACCCCTAGTGCTGTCCACCGTCATCTAAGAGATATGATATACCTTAAAGACTTTGTCGACGATGAGTGATGCGGTGCGAAGACCCCTAGTGCTGTCCACCGTCATCTAAGAGATATGATATACCTTAAAGACTTTGTTGACGATGAGTGATGCGGTGCGAAGACCCCTAGTGCTGTCCACCGTCATCTAAGAGATATGATATACCTTAAAGACTTTGTTGACGATGCGTGATGCGGTGCGAAGACCCCTAGTGCTGTCCACCGTCATCTAAGAGATATGACTAACCCTAAAGACTTGTTGATAATGGGTGATGCGGTGCGAAGGCCCCTAGTACTGTCCACTGCCATCTAAAACCCTTTATGAGTGTCCTTGGAAGTGAGCTTCCAGAGGCGGGAACCATACCGGTTTCCAGTTGTGAGTAATGTAATGACAAGATCCAATGTCTGACATATTTGGTTTCAGTAAATATCAATAACGTTAGATGCTCAAAATATCGAAGTGTCAGTGTCATCGATAATATCTATCTACAGATGGTGAACGTGGTCCTTGTGTTCAAGTCCTGTTGCTCTGTGTTCCATGCTCTATCTCCTTAAAGTATTAACAAGCGAAGCAGATAAAATACACTCAGGTAAAAATTACCCATAATAATCTTTTCTTTTTTATTCGCTATGTCTGCCTAAGGTTACACCCTTGGAAGAGATCAACATAACACTGTAGCGTCACAAGATCTGGTTAAATACTAGAAAGTATATATATATATGGGCAGACGTCGCGACATGGTGGAGATGCTGGGATATTGCACTGGTTTTAAGAATATTATGAGTGCCAAGAAAGCCTAATACAGGCCATGACAGTAACATCAAGAAGGGAGAAGTGAATCAACAGAACTCATAAAACCAACACTGAGGAAGAGCACTTGATGCGCTTTTAAAAGTTGTGAATATAGATTTTGTGGCATTATGCGCTAATGAAACAGAGCACGGAATTGAGCAGAGGCCACCAACACCACGACGAATAATAAACCTATTTTGTTATAATTATTTCAATAACTAATTAATTGTAAAGTTTGTTAATAATATTATCACTTGTTTGTAACTGAAGTTTCCAAATGAATCCCTAGATGGCGCTAGTTATCTTAATATGCAAATAATTATTGTCAACTTTTGGTCAATAAAAAATATTGTAACTAAGTAAGTCCCGTAATTTAAAATTATATTATTAATTTATTCATTTATATTGCATTGTAACACGGCATTTAATCCATGCATTATTTAAGTAAAAGTTGAAGATTGTTTCGGTCCAGCCGGAAGCTCATCTATTTCGTAAGCTTAATTGAATTGAATTTAACTTAAGAAATTATCTGGATGAAATATCATTAAGGAATTAAATAATATCCTGAACTGACTGAACGAAAAGAAATAATATTCAGGTATGAAATTTATCTTGTATGTTATAGAATTATGAGTACTTCAACTGACGTATTAGTCCATAAGGATGTACGGAAGTGTATCGAATTTGCACTATTCACAGAAATCGATTACAAAAAAAAATCCGATTGTCATTACCTTTTTGAACTAACTCCGCACTAAGTTTTACTTGTGAAGTTGCGATACAGGGAACTATTTGCCGACGGGAAAAGTTTGTCTTGCCATCCGCCGTGAAACTTGAAAGTATTGGAAAGAAGAATTAAGATCTCTAATCTAAAGGAATCTATTGGTAAGCCATTAAGAATATAGTTTTGAACGATTAAACTTGACCCAAAGGGAAATAAGAATCTAATCTGAATGTGTAAAAAAAATAATTATGAATAAAGCAATTTATTTCCTCGTATTTGATTGTATTCTGATAAATACCGCACGGCCAATAAGAATTGCCATGTTGCTTTCGTAAAAAACTTAAGGATTGATGTGATAATCTGGGATTTACAGAAAACACATCGACCCACTTGGGTTTAAACCTGGGCATTTTACGGCCTAGTCCCTATCGGAAGGTACAGCTCCGAGTACGAGCCGTTGCGTAAACGAAACTACAGATAGGTACCTACACAACTACGAGGTGAATAGATTTTATTAAGATTTGGTAGATGAAATTAAAGCTCTTGGAATAATTCAAGCCTGCTTACAAATTGCAAACAGACCAGTTTAAAAGAGGAAATATAAGAGCTACCTACTCACTTACACGCTCATATCAAGTAATTCATTTTAGCAGAATTCTCTTGATACAACTAATGTATAGTTCAGTAAGCAAGAGAGTACTTAATTATGATTGCCAAATGATATGTTTGACATGCGTGAATATTACACATCAACTATTTATATCTTGTGGAAGTAAATGTTTCTTACTTGAAAACAAAGGAGGTAGTGAGTACTAATATTTCTTGAATACTGCACTCAATAATTTAACTACTTATTTGTTCATTCCTATTGTAATCTCTGGACTCATTTAATTTTACGTACTGAAGGATTGTAATTAATAGCATATCAATTAGAATGTGTGATAATTTTGTCACAATGATATATTAATGAATCAACTACTATAGTATGGGGTGATTACCTCTTCAAATATAAACTTTATTTATTGAAATTACATATGTTTACCCGCTGAGGAAATTAACTTTTATAACAGGATCCTGACAATTTCTAGAACCAATGTAAGTAAATTAATTAAGATGAATTTAATATTATGATGAAGAACTTTTTAAGTTCTTACTGCATTACTTACCTTTAAAACACATTTTAAATGTCAAATATATTTCAGATTTTTTAAATGAAATTGAATTTATACAATTATCAAATGAAATTGAGTACCTATTAATAAATACTTGCTACATTGCTTCAGCAAACTAAATGATAGTGACAAATAGGTACACCTAGAGTATCTCATAGAATTTCACAAACATCTGAATAGAGACTATTTCAAATGAGGTAATGACATTGAGAGGTGTGTGAGTTTTTATAAGTTGAACCAGACTGTTTGGCTTGTGGAAACTCATACACTTTTAGATTATGTTCATGAGAAAAGAGGGATTCTCATGTTACTGTTTGCTTTAATAAAACACAAAGGGGATTATGTTGTGCATCTTAGTGAACAACACGGGCGTGATGCAATTTTCGGTTACAGGACCTGTACGAACATGGAAGAGTTATTGTTGCACCGTTTACAATTATTAGCGAATCAAATCGATCATCAGTCTACCTTATCCTCCCGCCTCTCTGTACATAACGATGATACAAGATATGATGCAGAAATTATAAAAGTTAAACTTGAATTGTCGTTAAAGAGATTTAACGAGGACCTCACTAACTACTTTCGTATGGTTAATAATCCATCCGTTGATGACATAGGAAAAATGAGCGAAGTTCAACTTGAAGCTGAACAGAACCTCGCCGAATTGAACGTAAAAATTAAAATGTTTTCAACACGAAATAATACCATCGAGCAGGGGGCCTCCCAACCCAGCAGCATTTCTAGTCGCCTGCCAAAGCTGAACCTCCCTGAATTCGACGGGGACGTATTGAACTGGCATCAATTCTGGGACCAGTTCAGTTCTAACATCGACACCAGGAACATCACTGAGGTCGATAAGTTACTATACCTAAAAGCATCCGTAAAAGGGGAAGCCATGCAAGTTATTGACGGTTTCGACACTACTAACGCCAACTACCAGATTGCGTTGAGGACGTTGAAAGAGAGATATGGGAAGACTTGCCATTTAGTCGACGCTCATTACTCCGCGTTGTCAAAAATAAAAACTGCTGATAAAACAACAAATGAGTGCAGGAAAGTATTAAACGATGTAGAACGGCATTTAAGAGTCCTAGAGTCACTTGGTGAAGATATAAACCACAATCATTTGAGGCATTTAATTTTTGAGAAATTTCCTGAAGACTTGATTTATGAACTCAAGATAAAATCGACTGAGAACTCTATTCACGAGTTAAGAAAGCTCTTAGAAATCATCATTTCTGCTCGTGAAGACGCGAGACGAATAACGAAAGAACGAAACCCTAAAGTAAGTGAAAATTACACTGTAGAAACGCTGCATGTTACACAAGAGAACAGGAAGCATCGCATTGAAGCAAAGAATATGAGCAACGATAAAGAAACGAGGTCGTCGAGGTTTAAGTCGTCAGGAGAACCCCAAAGAAAGAGGGCGAACTTAAACTGTATATTCTGCAATGGTAGCCACTTCAACGACCAATGCGATACATATAAAACTTCTGCAGATAGGAAGACTAGAATAAGAAACCGTTGTTATCAATGCTTCCGTTTTGGCCATAGCGTCCGAAATTGCGAATTAAAGAATACATGCGTTCATTGTAAAGAACGGGGGAAACACAACAGAGCATTGTGTCCTAATCAATTTCCTTCTCAAGTCAGGTCAGCTACACTGTCAGCAATAACCATTAAAAGAGACACTGTGCTGCAAACAGCAGTCGCTATAGCCTCGAAGGTAGGAGATACTTTACGCCAGTTTAAATGTCGAATCTTGCTGGATTCTGGATCACAAAGGTCCTACGTCACTCAGAAATTCGCACTTAAATTAGATCTTCCAATTGAGGAAGAAGAAAACTTATCTGTTTTTACCTTTGGAGCAGAAGCTCCCCGAGAACTCAAAAGTACAGTAGTTAGACTCAATTTAGAAACACGAGACATGTCAAAACGATTAATTTATGCGAATGTAATACCAATGATATGTAAAGGAATACCAGTTGCACCACGTGAACTTAGTAACTGGAAACAAGAGGAATTACTAGCTGACGATGGTTCATCTGACCAAATTGATGTTCTTATAGGTAACGATTACTACTACAGTTTTATGAAAACTGAGAAGATTCAAATCAGAGAAAACCTGTATCTAGTTGATTCCGAGTTCGGTTGGATACTTTCTGGAATAATGAACCCGGAAACTAAAGAGGCCTTAACGGTAACTACATATTTCCAAACAGAGCTGGATGTGAAGTTGACTAAACCGGACCTACCAATGGATCAAGTAAACATGTCCTCTCTGTGGGATCTCGAGTCCATCGGTATAACCGATTCACCGAAGATAACAAAAGAAGAAGAAGCTATTCGAAGCTTCAATGAGACTACCGATCTTATCGAAGGAAGGTATTACGTGCACTGGCCTTGGAAGGAATTTCCACCTAATCTGACCACTAACTTCGGAATGGCGTTCGGCCGCCTCAAGAGCCTCATCAAACGAATGGATTTCAAATCAATAAAGTCATATGATGAAACACTGCAAGATCAGCGACAGAAAGGAATAATTGAAATAGTTTCCGAATTTAGTGCAACTACAGATGAAGATAGACCTATACACTACTTACCACATCACGGTGTTCAACAGCCAGGAAAGCCAACTAGGATTGTATACGATGCTTCAGCTAAAGTTAATGGATATAAAAGCTTAAACGAATGTTTATATTGCGGGCCGATGATGCTCGAAGACCTAACCAAACTGATAATCAGATTTAGATCGTTTGAAATAGGTTTATCAGCCGACGTAGAAAAGGCATTTCTTCAAATAGGATTACACAAGGAAGACAGGGACGTCACAAGGTTCCTATGGCTTAAAGATACTTCTAAACCAGTCACAGAGGATAACTTGTTATGTATGAGATTTACTCGCGTCCCATTTGGAGTAATATCAAGTCCATTTTTGCTTAACGCCACCATTAAACACCATCTTATGAAATCAAAGGATGCCGTCATTAGGAACGCGGCTAATGATATATACGTTGACAACCTAGTGACTGGTGCGCAGACAGTGCAGGAAGCACTGATTCTTTGTAAACGCTTTATAGATAAATTTCACGATATATCTATGAATCTAAGAGAATGGAGCTCGAACTCTAAAGAATTCATGCATGAAATTTCTAACGCATGCAAAAATGAGACCATAAAATTATTAGGTTTAGAATGGCATTTAAAAGAAGATCCGTTACGACTACGTTTTAATAATAACAAACCTAATGTAAACACTAAGAGAGACATTCTAAGAGTGATAGCTTCAGTCTATGACCCTTGTGGTTTCGCCACGCCTACATTGTTACCAGGAAAACTATTGTTGCAAGAATTATGGAAAGAAAAGATAAAATGGGACACTCCCATACCTGAAAGGTTCGCATCAAAATGGAAAGAATTCAATAACGACCTTAGCGAGATCTCTGAAATCTCATTACCAAGATGTTACACCAGATTACCTAGAGAAAACTGTGACTTGCATTGCTTTACAGACTCGTCTACGCAAGCATATGCTGCAGTAATTTATATAGTATCCAAAGGTGAAATATCATTTGTAATCGGCAAGTCTCGCCTAGTCCCAATAAAAGACCAGGAACATCTAAAGATACCTAGACTGGAATTACTGGGAGTACTGATAGGAAGCCGTTTAATGAGATATGTAACCGATTCTCTAAAACTAGAAGTAAGAAGACAAATAATGTGGACTGACAGTCAAATAGTTATCGACTGGGTTAATTCAGACAAATTGTTACCACCGTTCGTTGCACGAAGAATTGAAGAAATCAAGAGAAACAAAGAAATAACTATCAGATATGTTCCATCCGAACTTAATCCTGCAGACGTCGCCGCAAGAGCGGTGAGCACAAAAGAGGACAGAGTCAAATGGCTAGTAGGGCCTGAGTTTCTGAAACAAGGGTCCGAAACCTGGCGTACAAGCGAGGTGAAGTCTGTAAACCTGTTGTCCCGGGAGGGTCTCCCGAGGGAACCTCGAGTCGAAAGACATGTTGATGAAGACTGTCAAGATACACCGGAAAAGAATATTGACAACTGGAGAGAACGAGAAAGAAATTTGCAAACCCAAACGAGTGGATTATTAAACAAGCTTGAAACAATTAAAAAGTTACAAGCCGAATATTTCCCACAAGAATACAATGATGAAGAGACTAACTTAAGTCGCAATTCGAGATTATTTAAAGACGTAGATGGCATCTTACGTTGTAAAGGTCGTTTGATGAATGCAGACTGGACCTTTGAAAAACACTATCCTATTCTCATACCAAAGGAGAGTGAATTTACCAATGACATTATAGTGAAAACACACAATGAAAATTATCATGTGGGTGTGAATCACACATTAAGCATCATACGTCAATCCTACTGGATCCCTCAAGGAAAAAGTCAAGTTCAGAAACTTCTGAGACAATGTCCGAATTGCGTAAAACATGGTGGAGGACCCTTTAAGCTTCCACCTACACCAGCGCTACCACCCGAAAGAGTGAACTATAGTGCACCATTTACTTTCGTAGGAATGGACTACATGGGACCACTTTTGGTGAGAGAAGAAAACGGAGGAACAAAAAGATGGATTTGCCTTTACACCTGTCTAGCAGTAAGAGCTATACACCTAGAAGTCGTTCAAGATCTAACGGCAGAAGAAGGCCTACTATCATTGAGGAGAATGATAGCTACCAGAGGTATTCCAATACTCATGACATCAGACAATGCAACACATTTCAAACTTATGTCTGAAATATTGTCAAAACAATACTGTATCAACAAAGAAATACAGTGGAAATTCATACCCCAACTTGCGCCGTGGTTCGGGGGCTTTTACGAGAGACTAATCGGTATAGTTAAAAATTGTATGAAAAAAAAACATTGAGAAAACACATGCTGACACACAGTCAGTTAACTACAGTTGTAAAAGAGATTGAAGCAGCTGTAAACACGAGACCCCTCACTAGCGTAGACTCAGAGCTAGAACACGTTCTAAAACCAGCAGATTTTCTTACAATGGGAAAGTGTATAACGGTAGAAAGCTCGCCTGAAAACTTTGTCAACGAAGGTACCGTAACAAAAGCCGATCTTATTGAAGGTTGGAAGAAGGGATTAATCATTTTACAAGAATTCAAAGAAATGTTTCTAAACAGATATTTACCAAGTCTTCGTGAGAGATATTGGCATTCACACAAAGAACCAAGAGTAACTGCGAAAATTGCACCAGCAGTGGGCCAGATCGTCCAGTTGCGAGGCGATTCTAAAAATAGAGAAACCTGGAAAGTAGGTACGATAGTCTCACTTCAAAAGGGAATAGATGGATTATGCAGAGTAGCTAAAATAAAAATAGGCAACAAAGAATTCATAAGATCCTTGGCACATTTATATCCTCTTGAAATAGAAGACGGTGAGAGTGAATATAACGAATCTATGAGTGGAAACGAAGGAGTCGACTCACTGGACATTCAGTCTATAGACGTCGCTATGAAACCTATAGAGATAGGAAAAAATAGCAAAACTATAAATAATCCAAGACACGAAGCTAAGTGCGTCAGAAATACATCAGTGCATAGTGAAGAATCACTAGAGGTTAACGGGAGGATAGATGATGATAAAATAGATGACGATAAGATAAATGAAGATAAAGATAAGAATAATGAGTCTAAGAAGAGGGACGAAGAGGTACCAAAAGAAAGAAGAGGCGCAGCCACGAGAGCTCTGCAGAAGATCAGAGAGTGGACGCAAAATCTTATGACATTAGTTTAATTTCCCGGCCGGGAGTGTCGCGGACTTTAAGAAGATACAATCCGCGAATATAAATACAACAATAATTAGACTTAACAAAATTACAACAATAACTTTATGCAATGGCAACATCGATGGTACATCGCGGGAACTACGTGCAAACCTGTCATATCGGTATGACACGGTAAGAACGTGTATTTTTCTTGTTTTAGTTTAGCTAGAATTTTAGTCAGAAGTTGTGTTTATCAAATTATGTTGGTACCGGAGTTGGAGTCGGCATCTCCGGATTGAAAGCTGAGTATCTAATGAGTTAATATTAATTAATATTTCTAAGTAATGATCTATGATGTTCACTGAACCCAATGTTCTTGAGAGTATAGAAATAATATGATATACCACCTTAAAGACTTTGTTGACAATGAGTGATGCGGTGCGAAGACCCCTAGTGCTGTCCACCGTCATCTAAGAGATATGACAAACCTTAAAGACTTTGTCGACGATGAGTGATGCGGTGCGAAGACCCCTAGTGCTGTCCACCGTCATCTAAGAGATATGACAAACCTTAAAGACTTTGTCGACGATGAGTGATGCGGTGCGAAGACCCCTAGTGCTGTCCACCGTCATCTAAGAGATATGACAAACCTTAAAGACTTTGTCGACGATGAGTGATGCGGTGCGAAGACCCCTAGTGCTGTCCACCGTCATCTAAGAGATATGATATACCTTAAAGACTTTGTCGACGATGAGTGATGCGGTGCGAAGACCCCTAGTGCTGTCCACCGTCATCTAAGAGATATGATATACCTTAAAGACTTTGTCGACGATGAGTGATGCGGTGCGAAGACCCCTAGTGCTGTCCACCGTCATCTAAGAGATATGATATACCTTAAAGACTTTGTTGACGATGAGTGATGCGGTGCGAAGACCCCTAGTGCTGTCCACCGTCATCTAAGAGATATGATATACCTTAAAGACTTTGTTGACGATGCGTGATGCGGTGCGAAGACCCCTAGTGCTGTCCACCGTCATCTAAGAGATATGACTAACCCTAAAGACTTGTTGATAATGGGTGATGCGGTGCGAAGGCCCCTAGTACTGTCCACTGCCATCTAAAACCCTTTATGAGTGTCCTTGGAAGTGAGCTTCCAGAGGCGGGAACCATACCGGTTTCCAGTTGTGAGTAATGTAATGACAAGATCCAATGTCTGACATATTTGGTTTCAGTAAATATCAATAACGTTAGATGCTCAAAATATCGAAGTGTCAGTGTCATCGATAATATCTATCTACAGATGGTGAACGTGGTCCTTGTGTTCAAGTCCTGTTGCTCTGTGTTCCATGCTCTATCTCCTTAAAGTATTAACAAGCGAAGCAGATAAAATACACTCAGGTAAAAATTACCCATAATAATCTTTTCTTTTTTATTCGCTATGTCTGCCTAAGGTTACGCCCTTGGAAGAGATCAACATAACACTGTAGCGTCACAAGATCTGGTTAAATACTAGAAAGTATATATATATATGGGCAGACGTCGCGACATAAGTGTCAAGTAAGTAAGAAAACTGGCAAAGTATGTATGTAGCCTCTAGATTACAGCCATTGGTAGGAAACACTCCGTCTTTCGTGAGGGATTCTCGTCACTTTGTGGAGATTATTGGGACCCTGACGCTGGAACCAGATGTCATCTTGGTGAGTTTCGATGTCGAATCACTTTTCACCAATGTTCCAGTGAAGGAGTGTTTCGAGGTCATCAGAGAGCTGTTGAAGGAGAATCACTTGCTGGAGAACTTAATGGTTTTACTGAGAAACTGTCTAGAGGGCAACTTCTTTCTGTACCGTGGGCAGAACTATCTCCAGATTGATGGTGTCGCAATGGAAAGTCCTGTGGCTCCGGTGATGGCAAACATCTGGATGGAACATTTTGAAAAGTCCATAAACATGCAATCGTCTGCGGTGAAGATGTGGAAACGGTATGTGGACGACGTTTTCTGCATAATGAAGGGAGACAAAAAGATAGTAGAGCAGTTCGTGGATCATCTCAACTCGATTCACGCGAACATTAGGTTCACATATGAACTGGAAGTGGAAAGAACTCTGCCATTCCTGGATATCAAAGTGATGGTTAGACCAGATGGCTCGTTGGCGCACTCGGTCTACAGAAAACCCACGCACACGGACAGTTACCTACATGCTACGTCACACCATCACCCGCGCCATTTGCAGTCGGTGGCCAGATCTCTGTTAGACAGAGCTGTAGCCCTCTGTGACCCTGAACATGTGGAGGCTGAAGTAGCCCATGTTCAGGAGGTACTTAAAAGAAATGGCTATAGTGTGACCAAGAGAGGACGAGCAATACGCAGAGGACACAGAAACAAGTTTGACGTCGAGAGGCAGCCGGCTTTCATGCCCTACGTTAAAGGGGTAACAGATAAGGTGGGGACTGTGTTGAAGGAGTATTCCATCAAAACGGTGTATACCCCCTTATCCAAGTTAACCAGGCATGTGAGGACACCGAAGGATGTCATTCCGTTCCAGACTCCCGGTGTGTACAAGGTGGATTGCAGCTGCGGTAGTTCCTACATCGGTCAAACGAAACGCACCATTGCGGAAAGGATCAAAGAACACATCGCAGCTGTCAAAAATCACCAGGTCCAGAAGTCTGCTATTGCTGAGCGTTTGCTTGAGGCGGGTTCTGATCACTGGATCGAGCTCCACGATCCGAAAGTCCTCTCCACTGAACGGCATTACTATGCGAGAACGGTTCGTGAAGCGGTTGAAATCAAAAAACACCGTAATTTTAACCGAGAAGATGGATTGAAGTTGGCGGCATCGTGGAACCCCGTTATAAGCAAATGTATAGTTCGCGGTGTAGGTTCTAAGTGTTCAACCGATACAGTCAGTGTTGTGTGCCGTAGTGACAACCCTACGTGTGTGCAAAACCAAGTGAGGGTAGGAGACCAAAATACCCTCACTTCCCACCGAAAAAACTTGCGGTCTGCAGTCAGCTCGCGACCACGGCCATTGTAACATGGTCGAAACGTCGAGCAAAAACAGGTATTAATTCTGTGCGCGATAAGTCTCGATAAGTTTTTAATTATGTAGCTGGATACGTTTCGTTATGTTATGTATGGATACGTTCGTGCGACTGTAACATCTCAATGTTGTCGGGCTGTTATATTTTTAACTAGTGGCCCGCCCCGGCTTCGCCCGTGCAAAGCGGGAGTGAATCTATACTCTATACTAATATATAAAGCTGCAGAGTTTGTTTGTTTGTTTGAACGCGCTAATCTCAGGAAGTAGTGGTCCGATTTCAAAAAATCTTTCAGTGTTAGATAGTCCATTAATCGAGGCTATATTTTATTTTCAAAAGAATTAGGGATCCGTATGAAAATTGCGATTTTGTAAACCAAAGTGTAAAATCAAAAACCTATTTATGCGTGCGCTGCAAAAACTATTGACAATAGAACAAAATGATGTACTACGGGTTTGTAGGTCTTATAAAGATCTACAAAAAAGTCCGCGAAAGCACATATCTAACTATCATAGTTTAGTCGCAATAACCGATTTTATGTTCATAAAATGCACGGGTTCGAAACCCACGCGGGCGAAGCCGCGCGCAAAAGCTAGTTATACATATAAAACTTCCTCTTGAATCACTCTATCTATTAAAAAAATCGTGTCAAAATCCGTTGCGTAGTTTTAAATATTTAAGCATACATAGGGACGGACAGACGACAGTGACTTTGTTTTATACTATGTAGTGAAATGCGCCCGAAAATTTATTTAAGTAATAATTTTAATGTGATACTTAGTGTTAGTTCTTTTCTATGCCACGCTAATTAATAAGCTAGGCTATGAATACTAATCCCGCGCAGACGAAATCGCTGGCCTCAGCTAGTGTGTGAATAAAGGTATGGGGAAAGGAAAAACAATCACAAATTAATCAAACACATTTATTTGAAAAAAGCAAAAAAAAATATTACATCCATCACCAAAAAAATATTATTGGAATTAGAATCTATATTATGTGAAGTCCCAAAAGTAGATACTCTATCAAGTATCAAGAGTAAAAATCTTATTGGAGAGTTTTACCAAGTTGGTACTTCTTTTGGAACCATTTTGCCACAAAATTATGTAGAGTGGCAATACCTAATGAAATTCAAAAGGTGAGAAGTGTCAGACAGTTAACTTTAGTATACGTACAGTTACAATCGATAAATAAAAGACTAAACTTTTGTTGTATAAAATAAACATAAAACAAAAAAAAAAATCGTCAAGCGTCACATCAAAGGAAAAGCAATTTCGAGCATTTCCTTATTTTCTCACCTTTTCAAGAATATTTCAAGACCAGAATTAGCCAAATCCGTCCAGCAGTTCTCGAGTTTTGGCGAGACTAACGAACGGCAATTCGTTTTATTTTTAAAGATATAAATTGGTTTTATTTAATACTAGCTGACCCGGCAGACTTCGTCCTGCCTCAATCGATGATTATAAGACCTAAACTTTTGTATAAATAAACTTAAAACAAACAAAAGGAATCGTCAAGCGTCACGTCAAATGAAAAGCAAAATTTGTTGTTTTTATTTAATTCTTAGTATTTCCACAAACATCACGTATCGAACATAACATAACAAACATATCGAAATGCTTAGAATCATTTCCAATCCCAGAAACTAAAGAGCGTAAAGGATCTGGTGGTGGGACCAATTGTGGCAATTTTACTTTCCCTCCAGCACAACATAATCCCGTAGATTCATCACTGTATTTTAACGCCTTACAATATTTACAAATTATTGTAATTTCTCCAATTGTTACCGATTTGTCGGCACAATAATCTATTGCCGGGTCATAGTGGAATGCAACTCTTTCCAGAATCACAGGAGTACTGGCGTCTGTGGAATCGTTCAATTTCATTATGTCGTGCTCGCTGTTGATGTGTTTGTTGTGCACGAACTCGTTGCATTCTAAGCCTATCTACTTCATTGTTACTCACTAAAGAACGCAATTCTGACATAGCAATACGACTATTTTCTTGATCTGTCTCTCTCTCGTCATCATTGCGGTTAGCTCGTGAGGTAGTTCTTCGCACATTTGATTGACTGCGACGACCTAAGTCAGCTCGTCCTCTCCTCGGCATCGTTAATTTTAATTAATCAAAGTTAGAAAAGGTCTCGCGCACTTAGCATTAAAGTGTCACTAACACAAAAGATCAACCAAAAAAATATAGCACATAATTTTAAATGTAGTCATCAAAAAGGATAACCGAGATAAAGAAATTTCTCGCGCACGTAGAGGTAATCTTCACTCACAAAGATAGAAGGATGCACTCTTTGTCTGAGGTGTCTATCGACAAAGAGGATGGATTGACATTATTATTTTAGTTTTTATTGAATTCCAATTATTTGGACTTCCACAAATATTTAAAATATTCAAAATTAGCCAAATCAGCCCAGCCGTTCTCGAGTTTAATAGAGACTAACGAACAGCAATTAATTTTTATTTTTAAAGATATACATATATGTATTTTGTAAATAAAGTAACTCCGACCGAAGCATCTGTTTTAAACGATACTTTTTAGTTGTTACATCCTCTTTGACAATATTTGCAGCACGCATTCTATTAATTTCATGGCAAACGTAATGGGGTTACATTTAAAAAGTTTAATTTTAGATTAGAAAGACCCGACATACGTTGTCCTGTCCTAACTATAAACTACAAAGGTTCAAGTTTTCACTTCTGATGAAAATGATGATATACCTAATCGATGTGTTCCGGACACACGCTGCAGTCGATTGCTACGCCAATGCAAAACACCCTATATCTCGGGTTTCTAAATTTTCACCCACAACGACTATAGCGATTTCGTCATTAGCTGGCCCGCGGCGTCAGGAGCGCGATCCAAATGTGCAGGCGGTGTGGTCGTGCCGCGCGCGATCCATGCGCATTATTGGAGCGCGCGCTCCGCTCTAACACGATCCACGCTCCGTGATCCTGGATCCGACCGATCCAAAACGGATCGTCCGGTGTGGACCCAGCTAATTGTTAGCGCATTAAAACGTATTGTCCTGAAGGCGTCTTATCAATTTTGATGTCAATTTTGTGATTATTTCGAGAGAAAATATGTAGAAAATTTAAATGTAAAGTAATGAAAAACCAAATATCAACGTTTACGTTAGGCCGTTTATGACGTTTATGTTATGTTTATGTTGGGCCCCTAGACCTACAATACCTAACATTGTACAATAAGATTGAAAGGCGCTTTGAATCCAAACGATCAATTATATTGCACAATAATATGAATTGCGCAATGTTTTGGTGTTCAGTCGGAGAATAGTATTGACCCTTCACGATGCCATGGAAAAAATATTGTGCAATAAAAATTAAACTCGCTCAAACTTACGTTCAATCATTGCGCAATCTTCAATATTAACCTTAGACAGTCAATAATATTGCACAATGCGTAATATTGCCGCCTTAGTCTATCCAAACGTACCAAAACTCCATATTACATTCAACTTTTAATATTAGGCATGATGGATCTGACCTAACCATGATGTGCACTGAGTAATTCGGTATTCTTACATACTTTTTGTTATGAATAATAAATTAATTAATAAACATGTATTTTATCTTTAAAATAACTCCGACCGAAGCATCTGTTTTAAACGATGTTTCGTTTTTTTACATCCTCTCTAACGATATTTGCAGCTTGCATTCAGACAATTCTATGACAAACGTCATGAGGTTACATTATGGTTAAGGTTAAATAATAAATACTTTTTATAGCGGTTTGATATTCTTAAATGTTTGTACAAACTTTGCCGTGGCAATAACAAACACAAAAAAATATAATCATTAATTCATTTTTTAATTAATATATTAAACCTCTTTTACTTTTAACAAAGCGCCATCTATTCAATACTTACTCCAATATTTACAAACCTGTCAACAGATATCGCCATTTTTAGAGCTAACATATGATTATGAATGTCAAATAAAAACCAAATAATTTGCATTAAATTAATATTTTAAAATTTTTTTTTTTTGATCGCGATAAAAAGTATCCTATGTCCTTCTCCTGGCTCTAAACTACCTCCCTGCCAATTTTCAGCTAAATCGGTTCAGCCGTTCTTGAGTTATAAGTGAAGTAACTAACACGACTTTCTTTTATATATATAGATAATTTTTTTACATATTAATATGTAATATGGTTTTTTTTAGTTTTATGTCTTGCAATGTATTTTGTTATTATTATGCAAATATATTTATATATATTTTTAATGTAGGTACAATTATTTCATGGAATTATACTATAAAGTTACACAATAAAAGATAGCATGTATGTCATATTTGGTTCCCCAAAAATGTAGTCGTATGAAAGACTAAATAGGTACTTATCAAGAAAAAGTTGAAAATTCCGAAATTGTTTCCTTGATGTTTTATAAACGTCCATGCCTTGACGATATTAATTCCCCATGCAAGCAGTTCCAGAATTCACTCTTGGTAGTGGTTTTACAAAGTAATTAATAACCACTACCAAGCATGAAGAATTCGTGTGGTAGCGGAGTAAGAATACTACCACCCCATATCTTCCCGTGGGTGTCGTAGAAGGCGACTAAGGGACAACAGACGTTGGGCAGCAGCGACGTTCTGTCCAAAAACACCATCCGTACTGCGATCGCCAACCCGCCTGCCAAGCGTGGCGATTATGGCAAACCCCCCCAATGGTACACACAATAAAAAAAACGGCCCCCAGTCCCCGGCAGCCCCGCTATTCCTTCGGCCACGGTAGCAGAGAAGGTAACTGTTGTATACTCTTTCTTATCCTTGTCTATGTACAAATGTTTTACCTTTAGATTTGTCATTATTAAAACGTCATTCTGTAAACTATCAAAATGTGTTTGCATTTATAAAATTGGCGACGAGATAAAAATAAAATGAACGATGAACAATTTGCGTTGTTTCTTCGCGCACAACAGGCGCAGCAAGAACAATTACAAGCACATCAAGTGCAAATAACGGACATATTAAAATTGTTGATACAAATTCAAAATGGGAACGACGCCCAATCTACAAGGAAAAACGTGACGAACGATTTTCATGAAAATTGCGACAAAATAAGTATTATCAAAAATTTTAACCTTCATTACGACCCAGATACACACAGGATTGACGATTTCATTGAATTTTTTGAATCGAAATGTAAAATAATAAACATAAATGAAGATAGTTTGAAAAGAGATCTTCTCTTGAATACATTGACACCCGAAATTTTTCACGAGGTGAAAATTGCATTAACACCGAACTTTGACTCAAGCAATTACACTGATATTTCTACAAAGCTTTTAAATTTGTTGAGTGTTAAGAAAACAAGATACAGAGCGTTGTCAGAATTTTGGTCTTGTGTCAGAGAAACAAATGAAACTATGGAACACTACGCCAACCGCCTAAAAGCCCTCAGTCGGGATTGTGGATACAAGGAAGAACTATTGGAACGCCAACTCCGGGACCGCTTTGCGACAGGGCTGAACCACCCCGAACTTGAGACGGACCTGAAACAAAAATGGCCTGAACTACAAGAAATTGATGAAGGTATAATAAGCGAAGTTACATTCAATAAAATATTTGCTATTGCACAATCACGAGAACAAGCCGAACATGATACGCCAACAAATCATGTAAACAAAATTAAAAGACGCATACCAAGAAAACAATCAGCTGAAGACAAAAGTCCACGGAAGCTCCTAACAAACCAATGTTTGCGTTGCGGTGGTTCTGATAAACATACAGCCTCTAAATGCAGAGCAAGAACCCACGTATGCCGCGAATGCAATACAGAAGGACACTTCGAAAGTTGCTGCATTAAAACAGGACGCGCTTATATCTACAAACAAAACAATATCAAGAGAATTATGGAAAATCAGAAAACATCTGCAGCGAATACTTCTGAAAGTAGTGACGATGAAGAAGATTATGTGTGCAAAGTAGAAACAATTCGGAACAAAGACTGCAAACAAATAGATGTTCTTATCAATGGAGTCAAGTGCACGATGGATTGGGATCCCGGTTCAACATATTCAATTATTGATACTACATTATGGAGAAGAATTGGATCACCGACACTCAGTCGCGGTCCAAAACTCAAAGCGTATGGAAATAATATTTTGAAAACAAAAGGGATCACAGATGTTGATGTCAAAGTGAACGGACTACAAAAAATATTACCGGTCGTTGTAATGAACAACGCTAAACCTATGCTTTTTGGTTTGCAATGGAGCGAGATGTTTGAGATGAACTTTCCAAAAGCCGTATACTCAATTAAAACCTCCGTTCCAACAACATTAAGTCACGTGATAAATCAACATAAACAACTATTTGACGGAAAACTTGGAAAAGTAATGAACTATCAGGTCAACATACACATTAAACCTGAATCTGAACCTGTACATCTACCAGCAAGACCAATCAAATTCAGTTTAAAAAAAAATGTTGAAAGAGAACTCGATCGACTTGTTGATGAAGGCATCATTGAAAAAGTAGATCCAAACACTACACCAATTGAGTGGGCTACACCAACGGTAAATGTATTGAAACCGAACGGAACAATCAGAATTTGTGGTGACTACAGAACCACATTGAACCCAGTCCTTATAAAACACCTACATCCAATACCTATTTTTGACCAACTTCGTCAAACGTTATCAAATGGAATTATATTTTCGAAAATAGACCTTAAAGATGCGTACCTACAGTTTGAAATCGCTCCCGAATCAAAAAAATATTTAACATTATCTACACACAAAGGCTACTTCCAGTACAATAGAATGCCATTTGGAATCGCAACAGCACCTTCGATCTTTCAACACTTTCTTGATCAATTACTTGGAAACATCCCAAACGTCGCAGTGTATTTTGATGATATCGCTATAACGGGACTAAATTTAAAAGAACATCTACAAACACTGTCCATCGTATTCGATAAACTACAACGAGCCGGATTAAAGGTGAACCTTAAGAAATGTAGTTTTCTACAAAAGGAAATTGAATACCTTGGTCACACTATTGACAAAAATGGTATACGCCCAACACAAAACAAAATAGATGCCATCACGAAAGCTATTCCACCGTCAAATTCAAAGGAATTACGATCTTTCCTGGGATTAGTAAATTTCTATGAACGCTTCGTACCACATCTACACGGATTATGTGCAGACCTACACGAATTAACTAGTGGTAGAAAAACATGGAAATGGACTAAACACGAAAACCAAATCTTTGAATCAACGAAAATATTCATTGCTAATTCTAAACCTCTGATTGCTTTTAACGACCAACGTCCACTATTTTTAGCTTGCGATGCTTCTGAAAAAGGAGTCGGTGCTGTCTTATTTCACAAAAACAAAGACATTGAGCAACCAATTGCATTCGCCTCTAGGAAATTAAGACTAGCGGAAAGCAAGTATTCGGTTATTGATCGTGAAGCTTTAGCAATTCTTTTTGGCGTAAAGAAATTTGATCAATATCTACGTGGAACAAAATTTACCTTAGTGACGGACCACAAACCACTTATACATATTTTGGGAACGCAACGTAATCTCCCAAAACTGGTCAACAACAGACTAGTCAGATGGGCTCTTGTGATCGGGAGCTACCAATACGACATATGTTACCGCAAAGGAGAAAACAATATTTTAGCAGACTGCCTTTCTAGATTGCCAAACCCAGAAACTCTACCTACCATAACTGAAACAAAAGTTAATAGGATCAATACAAAGCTATTTGGTCACCGAATAGCAGATCTTCAACTATCGGAAAAAGATTTATGTGATAAAACAACAAAGGATCATACTCTCTCTAAAGTAAGGCAATGCTTAAAGACTGGCTGGCGAGAAATAGACTACAATCAAGACATGAAACATTATTACAGGAAACGATTCGAACTGTCTACAGAAAATAACATTTTAATGTGGCAAGGACGAATGATCATACCCGATGTACTTCGAAAAACAATTCTTACATACCTTCATAGAGGTCATCCAGGAATTTCTGCTATGAAATCACTTGCACGGTTTTATGTCTGGTGGCCGTCACTTGACGATGATATTAATGCGTTTGTCAAAAGATGCTCAAGATGTCAACAAAATCGGCCGAACAACTCAGAACTTCCTGTATTTTCTTGGTCGATTCCCGAAGAAGTATGGGACAGAGTTCACATTGACTTTGCAGGTCCATTTGAAGGAACATATTGGCTAATACTGTGTGACGCCTTATCGAAATGGATCGAGATCCACTGCATGAAACAAATAACTACAAAGAAGCTTTGTGACACTTTAGATAAGATATTTTGTACATTTGGTCTCCCACGAACAATTGTATCTGACAATGGACCCCAGTTCACATCATTTGCATTTCACGAATACTGCAAAAGCCAAGGGATCGCTCACGTCAAATCATCCCCGTATCACCCACGTACAAACGGACTAGCTGAACGACTTGTTAGAACGTTTAAGTCGAGGATGACTGTTAATGCGAATGAGTACAATGGAAGTGATGTTAAAAAGCGTTTAATGGAATTTCTTTTCACTTATCGCAACACACCCCATACCACGACTGGTAAATCGCCAGCTCAGATGATGTTTGGCAGACAGATGAACTGCTTACTTAGTAACATCCGACCAGACAAGAGAAGGACCCTACAACATAAACAAATTAAGGCAAACATAGAAACAGCTCCTGGAAATTATTATCCCGGAGAAAACGTTTATGTAAAGACACATTTAGAAAAGTCATGGCAGCCGGCAACTATTACAGCACGAACACATAAATATTCGTATATTGTTCATACTCCAAGAGGAGGCGAAAAGCGAAGACATGCTGATCATATCAGAACCAGAATCTCTCCTGAATATCCGCAAATACGGACCAGTGACATAACTCCGAATACCTCTCCGGCAAACAATGAGATAATGAACAGAACTATTTCTTCAAATATATCCACACCGCCGATGCCTGCTTCATCCTCTACTACTTCACCGTTTACTCCTGAACCAACGTCCAGCGTTCCGGGACCACCACTTGTGTGGTCGGGAACCCAGTTCGCAACGCCCCAAAGTACACCCATCGTCACAGCACCTCAGCCACGTCGCAGTCAGCGTAGAGTCCAACCACCGCGGCGGCTCATTGACGAAATGTGATTGGGGAGAAATGTTGTATACTCTTTCTTATCCTTGTCTATGTACAAATGTTTTACCTTTAGATTTGTCATTATTAAAACGTCATTCTGTAAACTATCAAAATGTGTTTGCATTTATAAAAGTAACGGTGGGGCAGGGGGTGCGAACAATCTCCGGCAGAGATCCGGCTACCATACAAAACGACGGCTGCACCTGGCAACATACAACACACGGACACTGCGGACTGACGAGAAGATCATAGAACTCGAGGAGGAGTTGAGCAGGCTGCGATGGGATATAGTGGGGTTGTCTGAAGTCCGAAGAGAGGGGGAGGACATGATAACCCTCAAATCCGGCAACTTGCTCTACTTCCGGGAGGGTGACCAACAGTCCCAAGGTGGTGTTGGGTTTATCGTCCACAAGTCCCTTGTGAACAACGTTGTTAAAATCGAGAGTGTGTCGACCAGGGTGGCGTACCTTATACTCAGAATAACCAAGCGTTATTCGTTGAAGGTCATACAGGTATATGCACCGACCTCGGCACACCCCGACGAAGCGGTGGAGATAATGTATGAGGACATTTCCTCGGCCATACATGACTCTAGAACGCACTACACCGTTGTCATGGGGGATTTTAACGCGAAACTGGGCAAGCGGAGCGGAGATGAGCTGCAAGTGGGGCAATTTGGCTTTGGACACCGGAACCAACGGGGCCAGACTTTGGCTGGTTTTCTGGAGAAGGAGGGACTCTATATGATGAATTCCTTCTACAAAAAACCAGAACAGAGGAAATGGACCTGGTTGAGTCCGGATGGCACCACAAAAAACGAGATAGACTTCATCATGTCGACGGAAAAGCATATATTCAATGATGTCTCCGTGATCAATATGGTTAAAACCGGAAGCGATCACCGCTTAGTAAGAGGCACATTGAATATCGACGTCAAGCTTGAAAGGTCGCGCATGGTGAGGTCTACGCTGCGTCCCGTGCCTGTTCAGATTCAAAACCCGGAAAGCTTCCAGCTCGAACTGCAGAACCGCTTTATTAGCCTAGGCGTTGACGTGGACGATAATAATGACGGGTTCGTGGAGACTGTCCGCAAAGTTGGGTCGAAGTTCTGTAAGACCCAACGCCAGAAAACGGCCAAAAAACTCGGACCTCACCCTCAAACTCATGGACGAACGACGGAAAATGGTCCTGCAGTCTTCAGATGATGCGACGCAGCTTCGGATGCTCAATAGACAGATATCAAAGTCCCTGAAGCGTGATATACGCCGATTCAACACGAATCGTGTTGAAGAGGCTATTGAACGCAACAGGGGCTCCAAGGTTTTCGCCAGGGATCTGTCTATTGGGCAAAGCCAGCTCGTCAGGCTGAAGACTGATGACGGCAGGATCGTCACGTCGAGATTTTGGGTGAGGTCGAGAGTTTCTATGGACAACTGTACACGTCTACACAGGAACCCGTCATAAATCTAGCAAACGACCCACGAGCTAGATTAACCCGGCACTTCACAGAAGACCTCCCGGACGTCAGCCTGTGTGAGATCGGGATGGCTCTCGAACAACTCAAGAACAACAAGGCGGCGGGTGATGACGGAATTACCGCAGAACTTCTGAAGGCGGGTGGAGAACCGATCCTTAGGGCCCTTCAGAAGTTATTCAATTCCGTCATACTCGAAGGTCGAACGCCAAAGGCATGGAACAGAAGTGTCGTGGTGCTGTTCTTCAAGAAGGGAGATAACACCTTATTGAAGAACTACAGACCCATCTCACTTCTGAGCCATGTCTACAAGTTGTTCTCGAGGGTCATCACGAATCGTCTCGCATGCAGGCTCGACGCTTCCCAGCCTCCCGAACAAGCCGGTTTCCGAAAAGGCTTCAGTACCGTAGACCATATTTTAACGCTACGGCAGGTTATACAGAAGACCGAGGAGTATAACCTGCCCCTTTGTCTGGCGTTCGTGGACTACGAGAAAGCCTTCGATTCGATCGAGACGTGGGCAGTATTGCAGGCTCTCCAGAGGTGCCAAGTCGACTATCGGTACATCGAAGTGTTGAAGTGCTTGTATGAAAACGCCACCATGTCAGTCCGACTCCAGGACCAGACCTCGAAACCGATCCAGTTGCAGCGAGGTGTTAGACAGGGAGACGTTATCTCTCCGAAACTGTTCTCCGCTGCACTGGAAGATGTTTTCAAGGTTCTGGACTGGAAAGGGCTGGGCATTAACGTGAACGGCGAGTACATCACTCACCTTCGATTCGCTGACGAAATAGTTGTAATGGCTGAGACCATGGAGGGCCTCAATACGATGCTCGATGACCTCTGTCGAGCCTCCGAACGAGTCGGCCTTAAGATGAATATGGAGAAGACGAAAATCATGTCTAATATCCATGTCCAAGCCACTCCTGTTAACATCGGAGGTTCTACCCTCGAAGTTGTTGACCATTACATTTACCTGGGACACACTGTCCAGTTAGGTAAGTCCAACTTCGAGAAAGAGGTCAATCGTCGGATCCAACTCGGCTGGGCAGCGTTCGGGAAGCTGCGAAAGATCTTCTCGTCCACAATACCGCAGTGTCTGAAGACAAAAGTCTTCAACCAATGTGTGTTGCCAGTGATGACATATGGAACAGAGACGTGGTCGCTCACTATGGGCTCCATCAGAAGGCTCAAAGTCACCCAAAGGGCAATGGAGAGGGCTATGCTCGGAGTTTCCCTGCGAGATCGAATCAGAAATGAGGAGATACGCAGGAAAACCAGGGTCACCGACATAGCCCACCGGATTGCCAAACTTAAGTGGCAGTGGGCAGGGCACATAGCTCGCAGGACCGACGCCCGATGGGGCAGAAAAGTCCTCGAGTGGCGACCGCGTTCCGGCAGGCGCAGTGCTGGTAGGCCTCCCACACGGTGGACCGACGACCTGGTTAAGGTCGCCGGAAAGCAGTGGATGCGGGCGGCCCAGGACCGGCCTTTGTGGAGATCGTTGGGGGAGGCCTATGTCCAGCAGTGGACGTCTTTTGGCTGAAATGATGAAAAAAATGATGATGACCAAGCATGAAGAGTCGACTTTGATCACTAGAATAAGGAAATTACAGGTTTATAATTTGGTCAATAATAAGCTGTACCTACATACAAGGGTAAGGAACAAAGTGACAACACAACAAACAAATGCATGAGTGATTTGATATCTATGGATACAGATTCAAACACATTATTTACTTTATAATGAAAAGTGTTTAATGATACTACGATTTACAAAAATTAAGATTAAAGGTATAACAAGAGGTATAACATAATAAATAATTTGGTAACTAATTGTTAATTTTAAAAAAAATTGAGCCAAGCTTTGTCAAAATGAGTTCAGCAATTTGAGTTACTAAATAATGGCAAATATTCATGTTTTTATTATTATTTATACAATCCAATAAAAATACTATAATATCCTGATTTAACTGACTAGAATTTTTGATATTCTAACTAGACATTTAATTTTAATCAGGATAACATTTTTAAGCACCAATTTCATCTAATCCCAAATAGTACATAATCCTAGTTTCCATAGAAAATGCCAAGTTGCTTAACATTCCATTGAAGTACTTACAATGTACTATAATTCAACAAATTAATGGATCTCAGTTAATGGTCCTTAATTTTAACAGTGGTTTATAAAACACCTACTTTGAGACAAACAACTTATAACAAAAAAAAAAGTTATGTTAAAAATAGAAGTATCTGTTAATATCATTTAACAATTAAATTATCACATAGCATGTGAGAAAGTTATGGTATTAATTTAATCTACTGCATACTACAAAATGATTCCTCTTTCAGTTAATTTATGAGTACATTTTTACAACTTTATCTCAGATATCCTAAATCCACCATACTGTTTATTCATCTCCTTTCCCAGATCTTTCAGTTGCGAGCAATGCTTCATATTTTGACTGCCATAGTCTAGCTTCTATTTCAAGATCCTTCACTTTAATCTTCTCTTCTTTTAATAATTCTTCAGTCATCTCCAGTTTAGATTTAATCACACTATGCTGAGAAGATTCCAAATTATTTGCTAATATTGCATCTTTCGCTTGTTTCACAGTAGATTCAGCTTCTTTAATGATCTTAGCTGCTTTCTGGCTTAATTCATCCTGAATTATAAGCATATTTACAAGTCTTCTAATTACAAATGATAGAAAAATAGCAAAACCAGTGATATAAAAGTTCCTCTGGGATCTAAACAGTTTGACATTGCCTTTCATTTCGCTGCCCAAATTCACATGGGATACTGTGTCAGTGCTGTGAGAGTATTTCCTTATTTCTCTGACAGCATCCATTAGAAACAGACTTAGTACTCCTAAAAGTACATAGAAATATACAGCAGCATGTTGTTGGAACATGGAAAAAAGCCTGGATTTGAAGAACTGGTTCCATCTTCTAGGGCTAAATATGGGCAGCATCATAATAATGACGACTGCAATCTCAAAATAGAGGTAGCCGGCGATAAACGTCCATTGGATTGACATTTCGATTTGGGTTTAGATAACTATTTGTCTTAGTGATATTGATTGAATTTCCCCAGTGTTTATAGTAGCGTTGATTAATTAAAACAAAGTAAAAATGCGAAAGCAACAAATTCACAAGAGACCGTAGTGATTATGTGTACGCATATGATTGACAGACTTTAGTTAGCAACTGACTGATAGAGATGAGTCGGATTTATTAGAACAGATCCGAGTATTAGGTATTTTACGAGATTAGGTAGCACCTAATCCCATTTTGTCAATGTGTATAATCCACCTGTTCCACCTAATCTTCGTATTCTTAAAACATAAAATCGAATGTTCAGGATTCGCTCCCATCTGTTCTTGCGCTATCTCACTCACTTACACGTTGCAACGTATCTTTCAATCCCGCTACACATCTAGAGCCGTAGAAAGCGAGACAGCGCTATACAATGGATACCATATTGATCCTTCTTTCTTGCTCACTCGCAGCGCGTGGCATTTTGTTTATCAGATTTGCGCGGGAGAGCATGGTCACACAACAGTTAAGAGAAAGAAGATCAAATTAGGGATTTTACTAATACACTCGTAAATACATCTCGAGCCTAGCCTAATTGTGATTAAATTATTCTATTTCATTTAATAAGAGTTACTGTAAGTGCAGACATTTCCTATTCTAAATTAAAAAAAAACCCAATACAAAACACACAATAACACAATAGAAGATTTTCAATACAAAAAGATATAATTATGAAAAGCGAAGATACCAATTGAATACTAATTGTATTAATGAACAATTAAGGTAATTTATTGGTCTATTAAACTGTGTTAATTCAAAAATATCACAAACAAAACTTCACAGTTTGCTAAATGTCCAATCCTAATCATTCAAATAATTATCCAACGATGACATTAATCAAATCCTAATAACGAACTCGGAACTTGGGATTAGGAATAGGCAGATTGAGATTGCTTGCTAAGTATTGGTTGTGAATGAGATTAGGAAGATTATGTGGATTAGGTATTTGGATTAGGTATCTCTTGAGATTAGGAACAGGTGGATCTAGTATCAGATTTACCTAGTACGACCCATCTCTACTGACTGATTAAAAGTGAGTGACTGAGTGGACTGACCGACTTAAGCTACTGTACCGCTTAAGACCGTTCTTACGGTGAATGTTCCAGGGTAGCCCGCGAAATTCAAATTTTCTTACGTTTTTTGCAATTTGCAGGCCAGTGCTAGGTTGTATGATGATGAACATTTGATTCGTGGCTGTAAGACGTGTATGTAGATATCACTATCACTTCACTTCACTATCACTACATAGTATAAAACAAAGTCGCATTTTTCTGTCCGTCCCTATGTATGCATAAATCTTTAAAACTGCGCAACGGATTTTGAAGCGGTTTTTTTTAATAGATAGAGTAATTCAAGAGGAAGGTTTATAGGTATAATATAATTGCCCCCGTGCGAAGCCGGGGCGGGTCGCTAGTAGAGTTATAATCATCAAACTCATCAATACAACCCTCCAAGCTCATAAAGGTGCAAGAATGACTTTGAGCTTGAAAAAGTTTTTCTTGCACATTTATGAGCTTGGAGGGTTGTATTGATGATTTTGATTATTATAATTCTATAACTACATACGTCTTACAGCCGCGAATAACATTTTAATCAACATACAACCTAGCACTCACCTGCAAATTGCAAAAAACGTAAGAAAATTTGAATTTCGCGGGCTACCCTGGAACATTCACCATAAGTTGTACCTCTGACATTTGTTGTTTGTTTAGGTTACTGCTGTCGTTCGGTGCTAAAGTTAGCCGTATATAATATTTTAACTTAGTTGAAACTAAATTATTCATTGTGACTTAAATATCCAATCGCCTAATTTAATACTATTAATAAGTCCGTCTGGCCAGCGTGGCATAGTAGGCTAATTACCCTCCAAAAAATTATCAACATTCATCTATTCTTTACCCTCCTTAATGTCATCGCTGTTTGCAACGTTTATGTCTTAGCTCCATGTATAGTAAAGATGTTGACTGACATAAAGATTGAGGCAACTAGAAAAAGTTAAGTTAAAGCTGTCAGTCATAAAAAAAATTAAAATGTCTGTGTTGTCAACCCGTTGAAATTGAAAATTTCCATTAAATTTCTTTATTATTAGCCTATCCAGAGTATTTACACAAATTTAATGGCTAGCATAGAACTAGATATATGGCGTGGAGAATGGGGGCTAGCGTCAATCGATCTCGAGTGCCTAAAAGTTTTAGTAAGTGTATATAACCTCTAAAAGTATTTACAATTGAATTAATTAGAGACCGGTTTATAATTTCGACTATTATTTGTAACTTTCAGACTTATATGAAGTTTATTGGAGTTCCTGTCAGAGTTCGGGAGACTAGCAATCCATTTTTTACTCCGAAAGGTCGGCTCCCTGTCATGAGAGATGGCCGTAAGTTGCTGACAAATTTCGAAGAAGTTGTGGATCATTTGAAATCCTTGGTAATGAACATGACTTTCTTATTTTATTGGATATCTATCTATCTATTACCGGTGGGCAATATATAGACTAGATAGGTAAGAGATCTGTGGTCTTTTACACTATTACATCAGTCTGTAATATGAGAATATGTATATTATTTTTTGGATAAAAGTTGTCTGGAAGAAATTGTGTAATAAAACCACCCATTGTAAATATAATTTTTGTATTTGTCTGATGTAATGTTGACCTTTTTAAGATTGGTCTACAATAAAAAGTATTATAATATTCTATTTAATCAAAACACATTAATCATAAATCACACTGTATTGGGTCTTCTAATCTTTATCGTTTTCTATACCATTATTGTCATCAGTGTGGTTATGTTTTTTTTTTTTAAAAGTAATAAAAGTTTATTAATTCACAAAATATTACAAAACATAGAAATTGAGGCAGCACCAGTAAGTAATTAACAATACTTGTGAAAGGATTTAGAATACACAATTTCACCACCCCTGTAAAAGCAGATTAAAAGAAATTATAAGGCTTGAAACCAAACCTTGCACCAACATGTCTGGCCCGTGTAGCATAGTAGGCTAATGTGCCTCCTTGAATTTAGCGGTGGCCTGACTTGGCATTTATATAATTAAGACTTAAGAATAAGCTGATACTCATAATAAAAAAACCTTTTTTTTTATTACTTAGCATTACAGTACAGATGTCCACTTAAACACAAAGCAAGCAGCTGAAGTGAGTGCATTCACACAGTATCTTAGTGAAAAGTTGTACCCTGCATTCCAATTTGCTTGGTGGGTTGATGAAAAGAACTATGGTGAAATGACCCGACCAACATATGCCAAAGCTCTTAGTATTCCATTCAATTTTTACTACCCATCACGGTATCAGACTGCAGCGAAGGAAATGATAGATGCATTGTATGGTGAACATACAGATTTGAGGGAAATTGAAAAAACTGTGAGTATTATATTTTAAGCTGAAAACATGGTGCTTTAGGGGAGGCCTATGTCCAGCAGTGGACTAGAGTGGGCTGATGATGATTGTCAAATATTCCATTTACAGTAAACTCATAATGTAATAATATTTTTTTTCTTAATGGCCAGTTTTTTTATTTAAAATGTGAAGTATTTCTTTTCGAGATCATTATTTGTATCAAAGATTGAAATTCCATAAAAAAAAATCTTATATGCAACACAGCTGTTTATAATTTTTTTTAAGCAAAAGCACATATTATAATGTTGACTGCCTCATTGGTCTCGTGGTTAGATATGCCGCCTTTGGATCAACGGGTACCGGGTTCTATTCTGGGGTCGGGCAAGTGTCTTTGTCTAAACCAGACGCACTGGCTCAGAGTCTGGGTGTCATTTCTATCTATAATATGTATGTATTTACAAAAAAAAAATGTATATAAGTAGTTTATCATGTATCTCGTTACCATAACACAAGCATTAAGTTGCTTAACTTGGGACAAGATGGCGTTGTGTGAAATGTCCAAGGATATTATTATTATTAATATTAGAAAGTCATTCCAATTTGAATGACACCGCAATCATATGAAAAATTTGATGACCAAACAAAACATGTACCACTGGGTTTTGGTGGGTAGCCAGGTGGTAGTGTGCATCAAGCATTTCCTCAGCAACACACAAAAAATCTTAAAGAATGAAATAAAATTGACTAATTTATGATAACACTTCTTTTAGATATACAGTGAAGCAGAGAAGTGCCTTAAAACATTATCAGATAGATTGGGAGAGAGTGAATACTTCTTTGGCAACCGTCCTTCGTCATTTGACGCTACAGTCTTTGCCTATCTTGCACCCCTAGTTAAGGCACCTTTTCCCAATGCCACTTTGTCCAAACATGTGAAAGGCATAGCAAACTTGGTAAGATTTGTGGCTAGAATCAACCAAAAGAACTTTAGACATGTCACTGATGGTAAGTTAACATTAATGATAGTAAATATTTGAATGAAATATGGGAATTATCTAGAAATACTAGTTTAGTGGTTATAGAGGCAAGTATACAAAGGATTGATACTTCACTATCAATATCACTACATATCACTATCACTACATATTATAAAACAAAGTTGCTGTCGTCTGTCCATCCCTATGTATGCTTAAATCTTCAAAACTACGCAACGCATTTTGAAACGGTTTTTTTAATAGATAGAGTGATGGAAGAGGATGTTTTACATCCATAATATTGTAGAGAAACACTGATAAATTTAGAGGTTCATCATTGCACCCGTGCGAAGCCGGGTCGGGTCGCTAGTGGCTTATAAAATAATGCATTAATATAATACTACTCATACATACAGCCCATACATTTCTGAGTCAGGCAGGCCTGCTCCAATTATATGGATAGTAATAAGCCTACTGTGCCTCACTGGCCAGACGTGTTGGCACAGGGTTTCATATCAATTTCTCCTTCCCTTGTGGCTAGGTTTTCGGTTTTTTTATTTCTTATTGTCGACTCTTACAACACCCTCAGGATGAAATTTGGTGGTGACACAATATATTTTAAGTCCGTTAATATGGTAAAAGTTAATACAGGCAATAGACTATGCATTATTGACAAACTTGCAAATTCCCATTCCGATTAGGTGCCACGGAAATTTACAACCGTAATATCACTTCACTATCACTATCACTACATAGTATAAAACAAAGTCGTTGTCGTCTGTCCGTCCCTATGTATGCTTAAATCTTCAAAACTACGCAACGGAATTTGAAGCGGTTTTTTTTAATAGATAGAGTGATTCAAGAGGAACGTTTTTATGTCATCATTGCATCCGTGCGAAGCCGGTGCGGGTCGCTAGTATAGTATAAAACAAAGTCGCTGTCGTCTGTCCGTCCCTATGTATACTTAAATCATTAAAACTACGCAACGGATTTTGAAGCGGTTTTTTCTAATTGATAGAGTGATTCAAGAGGAATGTTTATATGTATAATACATTCATAATTGCACCCGTGCGAAGTCGGGGCGGGTCGGTAGTTTTTTTTATGTAAGCCTACCACAAAGCTAAATATTTCAGAGTACAACAGACTGAACGCAACAAAACACTCGACCGGTACTCAGTCGGAGCGGGAGGCCGCAAACTTTCCGAACCAGACGCGAAATAAAATTCTCGCCGCCATCTTTGCGGCCATCGCCATGACGGGCTACGCGGTCGCCAACGGCATGTTCCAAGTAAGTGTAACTTATAATTGCCTATTGCTTGTCTCCTTAGCAACTGTTTCTAAACCTTTTAACCATTATCATTCCGAGTCATACTAGACACAACCCTTCATTATGACTATTTACTATACTTTCTGTGCCCAGCGCTATGTCTTATTTTTTTATCGACGCAAATGAAGCGTGTTCTGTGTCTGTGGCATTTTAACTCCTGAGCCAAAATCCTGATTTTAATTTTTTTAAGTACTTTCATGTTTATTAAAGTTGAATTAGCAACTGAAGTAAAAAGTATTCCATCGATGTGTGTTTGTCACAATTGTCATTGATGATGACATACGAAACGAAGGCGCATTTTCTCCACGTATAGGAGAAGAAGAGGGCTATGCTTCGATATTCCCAGCGAGATCTGTAAGTAAACCAAAGTTATCGACATAGCCCTCGAGATTGGAAAATGTTAGTGGCACTATTGGTTGGGGCAGGAAAGTCCTGAAATGGAGACCACGTACCGGTGCCGCAGTGATGGTAGGCTTCTCACACAAAGAACCGACAACCAGGATAAATTCGCTGAAATCTGATGGATGCAAGATATCCTATGCCTGAAATTATGATGATAGTAATCATTTAATATTTCTTTAAGCTTAAGATGCATTTTAAAGTCATTCTTGGATATTTCTTTCGCGCATTGCACCATTTGTTTAATTTTCACGTCGCTTTTCCTTCGTAACTTTCTAGAGTTGGAGTTAGTCCAGGGGTTGGCAACGCGTGACCTTCTCAAATGACACAATTACTCCTGTCTCCTTTTTTCGCTACGTGGTGTGTGTACTCGTAATACTGCCGACCGCTGGACTATACGATAGTATACTGGTTCAATGTAATCAAACTGGAACTTTGGTCTCCACCAACTGACATCTGCTAGGTAAATGTTCCATTGCATAGCTTGCATAATTGCAGTTTACTCCGATCAATAGCAGACTAATCCGATTCGTATCATACACGGCATAGGTACATTCCGAAATCGGGGCCGTTAATTGTTGCGTAACTTTTTATTAGACTAAAAAATAAAGAGTTTAGTTTTAATTAGCATTCCTTACTTGATTTCATATTTTTTTAAAACATGCTGGTAATTCAACTAGTTATCGGCAAGTAGTTGATAAAAGTTGAACCAACAAAATCATGCGACGTTGTAATCTCAGCATTCTCACAACATAATTTTCTGTGCAGGACTTGAAAGATTATGAACACTCAGGCGATTACAACGACATGTTTGAGAATGAGGAAGACGACAACTGACACTGATGAGCGGGTCTCATGACCGGCGCGCGTCGTCGAACCCCCCGACCGCCAACATATTGTATTCTCAATATTTTTACGTGCATTTTTTTAATATTATAGCATACGTAGATTATTTAATCTGCTTTTGGGATGGGCATAACTTACTTTATAAATTTACTTTTCGAACGATTTCACCGTTCATGTGTACTGTTTGACATAATTCAATGCGTTAACGTAAAAATAGGTGAGCAGGCATCAGAGGCTCCCAAACTTTTGTGTCATAGACCACTTACCGTATTTTTAGGTTTTGGGTAGCGTAAAATTCAATACAAACTTAGAGGGTCTAAGCACACTTTATTGAAAATTCATAGTCCTCTGTGTTTCTCAACACGGATCCGTATAGACCACACAAATCTATTAAAGCTCAGTTTTGACTCTGGTAATAATAATAGTTTAATCAGCTAAATTATATTATACTGTTATTAAAAAGAATACAATGTTTTGGTGGGTTTCCAAGGGCTCGTTGTGTAACTAGTCTAGATGTTAGCCGCATGCCGTTTTAGTGACTTGTAGGGTCTGCATCGTTCCTATATTATTGTTATAAAGTATGACGCATTTATTAAGCTCAAATGATGAAGGTTGATTACAAATAGCTAACTTGTTTTGCTCCCAGTTTTTGTGTTAAAAATCCAGCGACTGATTAGATTATGGTAAAAGGGAGTTGTCATAAGCCATGAATATGGTATACTTTGGTGTATCTAACTAATAATGAAAATCCTGTTAATATTCTTTGGATGCCTATATTGTAATAATTATTTTATGTTTGACTAAAATGAACTCTATATTGTTCAATTTTATTACCAGTTCCCAGTTTCCATGTATCATTTTGTGGATTTATTTCAATGGCATATAAAAATGTTCTTTTACACAATAATTTCCTATTACCATACTATTACAATTTCTCAGCCCATGCATGACCCACTGCTGAGTCGGGCCTCCTCCAACTACATGGAGGGCAGCTATTACCATAGATGGACATTTATGAAAAGCTAATTATAAATTGGTTTAATGAGCTGGTCGTTCAAATTAAAGTTCACTGCCAATTTAGTGAAATTTCTGTAAAACTCAAAATTTTTTCATATCTTCAATATTTGTCATATCTGAAACACATAGTTACTTATTATTTTAGGATGGCTCGTGTTTGTCTCGAATTTTAATTAAAACTATAAAATATTGACATTCCATTATAGTTATATTTTCTACCCTTGAATAATAACTAGATTAGTAGTTATTGTTCTGACATTTCTAAGAATTATATTCAAATTTTATTCTAATTCTATGTTTTTTTAAAAACTCTGTTTACAATAATAGTTAACATTAGAGCCTTGGATCAATAAAAACTTTATAAATTTTATTTCTTTATACTGTTTATGATTGCGTTCAATTTAGTAATTAATCTCAACTCAACGGACTCATACTCAACATGTTATTTAAATTCGAGACATTCAATGAGGTTCGAGAGGTGCAATTATTTTAGTTTGATGAAGATTTGATTGGTTAACTTATTTTGTGAGGCATAAATAAATGTTATATGTTGAAGTGGCATGTTTCATTTATTAACATTGTATTATTGTAGTTACCTTGAAGTCTACTATTTTGAAACGTAACTTAGAGAACTGGAGAAAGTGGAAATGTCCAAATTCGGTTCTTCTTCTCAGCTCATAAATGGTAATTTAGTCGTGAATGCGGTTGCGCTTAGTATATTTAAGAAAAGAATATGATCTTACGTTCAATATTAATTTTTGCTGCTTTAGAAACCACAACATTATCCGAGTAATAGTCTTACTCAGGTAGTCAAAATTCGGTTCGTATATACCGAATGTGCAATGCTATGCTACGTTTTAGGAAGATATAAAATTCGAGATTTGCCTTATGTCCTAAGGGAGATGTGAAATCCTCCAAAGATATTAAATATTCAAGATTTTTTATGTGACGAATAAACATATATTGGTAAATACCAATACCACCATTATTATTTTAAAATATTATTTTCAAATTACCAGATGTGTCCCTGCGACAGAAATGTTTATATATGGTTCTATCGCTTTATAGTTTTATACGCTTTTCTAGCGCTGGTCAAAGTGGAGTTGGCAGAGGATACAGCTCATCAACCGTTTCCGTATCGCCAACAAACGGTTCCAGAGAGTGAAAAAACTGCGGGAGGCCAGTGACGTGGCTAAACCAGCCTAGATAAGGTCTAACGAATGAATCTACGAGATTGTATATATGAGTGAGACCCCTATTAAAATTGAACTCTTAATTACGTCGCAAAATGTGCTTAAACACACCATGAGAAGTGAAACAATATACACCTACATTTGCGATGCTCTTTTAGGAATGGTTTTACTGTAGAGTTTTATTTGTTGTTAGTCTAAAATCTGTACTGTACTTGTTAAACTTTTATTCTAATCAGTGTGGCCAAACCGCAATTACCCCAATTAATATTAATAATATTCTAAAGATAGCGTAACTGCGGTGAGGTTAATAGAGTATTGTTGAAATAGGCACTATTGTAGAGACCCAGTCTAAGCTTTTGATCATACGAATTCAACTTAGACAATTATAATTTAGTCTAGTACTTGTATAGAAGTTTTTTCCGTTATGTATAGTAGAAAATGAAATGACATTAAATAGTAAATTTTTTTGTTGTAGGTGCATAAGAAATGTGTGTAACTAGTTCAATAAATGGAAATATAATAAAAGAAAACATCATGATGTAATTTCTTTATTTTTCACATTTGAACATTCTCTATATTACCGTGTCAGGTACATTCATATGATTTGGCAGAAATAATTCAATAGTCGTACTCTCGATAAGCCGGCAAGTAATATTACGAAAACTGAAATGAAAAGAAATGCAATGGCACAAGATAGCTATTGAAAAAAAAACTGTTTAAAATAATAATTTCGCTTTGTTTAAACTGTATTCTGGAAAAGCAAATATATGACTAAACATTTTTATTTGTACTGTGAAAGCAGTTACACAATATCTTACGTCTATAAACAACATATATGTACACTATTTTAAATAATTAATTTAAATACGAACGAATATTACATAGATTTTCACGATTATACATTTCACAAATTAGAAGAAAAGCGTTACGTTACGGAAAAAGGGTTGCCATAACAGCATCTTAATATAATAACTTGTGGAATTATAGATTCAATTAATATAATACAGCAACGCCACGGTTACTCGGAAATATTAATGAAATATCTAAATTTAACAACTTTTCGTTAAGTTAGTTTATTTTGTATTCAGTGGCAACAAAGAATTTTAGCAACAGCATTAAAGGTAACGATCATATTTCTTTATAATAGATGTCAATATTATATTGTCTGTGCAAATTAGCTTCTCTTTAATACTCTTACATTATGTACAACATATAGCTTTAAGTTTACAATAATATTCTAATGGATTCATTATTTTATGCAACAGTCTTCTATGTCGATGTATCCTAAAAAGTTTTGGAAAATATATTCTTTTAAATTATATTTACTGTGTCGAGAATTATAATAAAATGTACCCGACAATGTTTGAAGAAATATTCATATAAAAGTCAGTTTAGTTTAAAATGAATGATGGTTAGATTAACCAGGTTGTAATTATTGCTAATGCAACAAGATACACAGTGTACAGTGATAGTGACAAATAAATATTAAAAACATCTATCTACCTATGTAACAGAAGCTGCCATATTTACATAATCAACAATATTATATTTAATACACTGAATAGTATTTTCAATTGAGAAAAGAATTGAGAGTTATAGAAGAATTTTTGGACCCCTTAAATTAAATTAGGGATTTGTTTGGTGGAATAAAGAAACTGAATGAGAAATAATGACAAACTTATAATTTGTTATGATCTCTTTTATTTTTTATTCGTGTAGTATATAAATAACTCCTACTATTTTGGGAATTGTATCATTATTACAATATTGGTAACATTGCTCTCATATATGTAACACAGTTAATAACAAACAGCATGCAATTTTGGATTTCGTGTACAACAATGGAATACTTTTGGAATGGCCTAAATATTCAAAATTAAATGTATTAGTACATTTTGTAATGTTCCAATGTTATGAAAAATATTTTTAAAAGGCATTTCTTTACTCAATTCCTCTATACATTGAACTTAAAAAAATAAATTTCAATAATAAAATCGATGCACAATGGCTATATACACCTTAATAATTGTTCCTAAGACTTAAGTTAACGAAAATATATTAAATTCTAATATACCTAATACTCTATAACATGGCTGCGGCATGGCGCAAAAATGTGAGCCTTGTTCTATAACAAGTAGGGTCTATTTTTGATTACTACTATTGTATTAGCACAAAAGGTGTATTCGATTATAATTAATCGATTCACGTGTGTTGAATTATTGTTTTGTTATTAATAACTACTACATTGTTGTTTAATAACTGTAGACCTTAACCACAAATAGAGTTGTAAATCAAAAAATGGTACCAACCATTGGTTCTTGGTTTACCACTTGGGTGGGTGGTACCCACAGGTTGAGAACCATTGGGCTTATTTTATATTTATAGTCATATTGGAAGTCTCTCAGACAATAATGACGTTTCACTGGCTGGGTCTTAGAAAAACTATAAACAATAATAGACCCTTCAAAACTTAAATAATTAAACGCATTAAACATTCCGCTAGCATAGTTTCATAACACTCACTATATCTCAAGCAATACAATTTTGCTGTTTCAAACTTTAATTCGTTGACTATAAAACATAAAATCGCTTACGGCCACTCGATTTCTTAATCTGGCGCGTTTAGGAGAGACTGGGATTCTAACAGTTGACTAGCGTCTATGAGGCTGACCTGAAATTAAATTAGTTAAGCTATTTTTAATATCCATGGTAATTTTATTTATTGGAAACCGCAAATACGAAATGAACTTAAAGACCCTCCTTATTAGAACTTACGATAACGGGCGTTTACGTGTCTTCTGGCTACTACTAAATTCATCATCATTTAAGCCAAAAGACGTCCACTGCTGGACATAGGCCTCCCCCAAGGATCTCCACAAAGGCCGGTCCAGGGGCCTTACTCTTGAATCCAATATCAATTTTAATCCAATGCCAATTCCGATCCAATTCATAACCAATCCTGTCAAATTACCGTACTCTTGAAAACAATACTGACAACATTAGATTGAAATCGGAATTGCTCTTGTATAGGCTAGCGAAAGTGTCATTACACATGAAATTAGCGTTTTGAGAATACGTTAGTCGAAAACCGATATAGGAATAATAATTACTTTATATAATTAATATTGGATTGAGTCCAATAGTGATTAGTTCATCCAATATCCACACAATATTGAAACAATTTAGCGCTAGCCTCGCGTTCAAGTTTGCTCAAGAGTACGAAACGTCACAATTCCAATCCCGACAGATCGGAATCGCGTTCGAGAGTAAGGCCCCTGGGCCGCCCGAATCCACTATTAATTACCTAGAAACTAATGTATTTTAACCATTGACGGCTTCCTATCTGATCAATATACTTGTATGTATTTCTCAAAGTATGTTTAATATAGAACAGACACATGGCGGGAAATTATGAGTATTGTGCCATGCAGGTAGAATAAACAGTGTCACCATCCTAGATAGGTAATCTAGGATGGTGACACTTTTTATTCGAAATCCGTCACCACACGGCAGAAGTGTACGGTATCCAGCATCGCAACCTAATAAAGGGAAATACATGAATACATATGAATACAATGCATAATAATATATCCCTTCAAATTAGTCTACTCTGCCATGCTGGCCAGATAGGTTAGCACAGGGGTTTGTTTCAACATTTGCGGCTAGGTTATGAGCGTTGGTATTCCCTTTAGATAGACTTGGCCAACAGGGATGTTCAAAGTGAGCTTTTGTACTGACCTGCATTGCATCAAGGTTCCCTGTGACCGACTCGTTGTGGTTTGCACTGAAAGGGTAGAACCGCGACACTGGCTGCGGTCGCTGTGGCTCGGTCACATCAGTGTCGCCGTTCGAATGGCGGTTCGCCAGGATCGAGAGCGATGTCAGTTTTTCGTTCAGTTGATGCACCTGTCACGGTAATATGATTACTAGTTGCCCTCAGCTGAGCAACTTTAGAACAAATTTAACCAGCTTGGTACAGGAAATAATTGCCCTCCCCAATGTTGGAAAAGGGACTCCCGACGGTAGTGGATTATTTATGGATTGAGATGATGATGAGTCGGAAAGAAGGCGTTAGTGACGCTTTATTCATAATCCATCGCTACAAGGTGATTGACAAGATCATCAAAATTTCCTTGTAGTACTAGGCGCACATAAACAGGAACAAGTGCGACTTACCTCTCTTAGCACAGTGTAGTTATGGACGTGGTATTGCACTTGGCCGGCGAGCGGTGCGTCCAGCGGCAATAGCCACCGTTCGTAACACTGTGACCACAGTTCCACGGCTGCTACCGACGAATTAACCATCAACCGGGGCAATTCTGGTAGGGATTTATTTGGCGTTGATGATTGAGCTGGAAAAGTATAATGGAAATGAGAAATATTTTATCTAGACTTTTAGTCCAATGTTAATAGAATGATACTGAAATCATACATATTTAGGGAAGTCTAATTATTTTATGAAGACTGTCGTATGATGAATTATTTAAATATTATGAATAATATGTTGAAAATTTGTATTATGTCAATTGTGACCTACACAAAATAAATGATTTGAATTTAAAATATACACGAATAATTTAAACTACATATTTTCATAATCTAATAGTATATAAAATTCATATGTATATTCAATAGGTATGAGAATAGGATGATAACTAATTTTTACACCCCTAAGTGTAAAGGGTGGTGCAGACCAAATTTTATTTTTTATATTTTTTGTCATTTTTTTTGTTATTTTTTATGATACAATGTACAAAAATACATACAACCCTACATTTTCACCCCCCTACGATCAACCCCTATTTAATTACATGGCAAAACAACGTTTGCGGGGCAGCTAGTATAGTTTAAATACTTACATAACCTCTGAATAGGATTAGTTAGATTAGTAGTAGGCCTGATGCCTATGTACAGTGGATTGATAAATAGAGCTTTGTCTTGCTCCGAGAACTGCTCGCCCCAGTCCCAAACCGGCCTTTGGATAAAATTCTGAAAAATAAAAGACTTAGTGTAAGATTGTGAAAAAGTACCAGAATTTTAAGTTGCGTATCGTAAAGGGACGTGATATTAGTGTAAATGCTATACATTTTTGACAGCCAAACAGCTTTGTTCGCACTGCTGCGTGGCAGATTTGTAAGGTTATACGCGGCAAATCACTACATAGTATAAAACAAAGTCGCTGTCGTCTGCCCGTCCCTATGTATGCTTATATCGTTAAAACTACGCAACGGATTTTAAAGCGGTTTTTGTAATAGATAGAGTGATTCAAGAGGAATTTGTTTATGTTTAATACATGCATAACATTGTAGAGAAACACTAATAAATTTAGAGTTTCATCATTGCGCCCGTGCGAAGCCGAGGCGGGTCGCTAGTATACATAAAAAAACAATCGTATGATATAATGTAGTGCCACTTTTTGAAAATAAATTGACCGAAATACCTCCTCTACCGTCTGACTAGATTCACATCTACGAGCGGCTAATTTATCATAATGTACCAGGCAATCATAAATTCAAAGAGGTATGTCGCACCTTAGGTACAGCAAGCTCGCGGTCCCGTGCACAGTTGAACAGGAAAGTGTCGAATATGTGATTGTGTGCGCAATCCCAAAGCGTCGTCAGGTAAGTTTCTGTGAACTGGAAGTTTGCTGGAAACTGCTGTAGGAGTTGCCATACACTGTCAAGGAATAGAAGGAAGACGGGCGCCGCTTTTGCTGACTCTTTTGTTGCGCTTTCTTTGGGGTTGCCTGGCCGAGGGAGGTCAAATCTAAAAGAAATAAAAACTTTATCTACACCAATAGTCATAATAATAACAATAAAATTCCAGATTGATCCCATATACGTATTTTACTCGTATAAACAAATAAATAAAATTGGAGTGTATCTAATATTCAATTAACCATTGTATGTCTATCTGTTTGTTTCGGCTAATCTCTAAAATGGCTAGACTGATTTTGACGCGACTTTCGCTGGCAGATTGCTGATATAACACGGAGTACTACTTTTTTTTGACACCCCCTCCCCGCTTTTTAAGAGGCCATAGTTACTGAGATTTCCACATTTTTAAATACCACGCGGACAAAGTCGCGGGTAACAGATAGTCTTTAAAAATAAAAATAAATTGCTGTTCGTTAGTCTCGCTCGAGAACGGCTGGACCGATCTGGTTAATTTTGGTCTTAAAATCTTCGTGGAAGTCCAGTCCAAAAAAATTACTTTTCCTTTGACATGACGCTTGGCGATTCCTTTTGTTTGTTTTAAGTATATTTTATACAATAGTTTAGGTCTTTTATTTATCGATTGAGGCAGTACAAAGTCTGCCGAGTGAGCTAGCTAGTACTTAATAAAACCTATTTAACAAACAATAGTTAATATATTATTGATAAATATGCAAGATATAACAAAGTAAAGATATGTAATACCAGGAGATCATAAGTCGAAAGTGGTTCTTACCTATCACAGAACGGGTGGCCAAGCGCAATCCACTCTTTTTGTACTAGCGACTGGAAGCCCGATATTGTCCTGAAGTATGGGTCTATCAACAACTGTGTCAAACACGAAACCACTGCAGAGTAGTCTACTCCGTCACCTGAAAACATACATTTGCAGTTCGAGACCACTTATTATATTACATAGCCCATAGATGACCCACTGCTGTTTCCGACCTCCTCCTATCAAATGGGAGGGTAATTAACTTACCGTGCCACTGGCTAGACAGGTTGGCACAGCGTTTCGCATAAATTTTTCCTTCTCTTTCTCTTTTTGGCATTGTCATTTCTACTACTCAGCCCATAAAAAAAAAAATTACCCACTGCTGTGTGGTGCCTCCTCCTATCACGGAGAGCATAACTAGCCTACTGTGACACGCTGGCCAGGAGGATTCGTATCAAGTCTTCCTTCTCTTGCTAAGTTTCCTAAGTTTTCGGCCTTGTCATTTCCTTTTGTCGGGTCTTACGACACCCTCAGGATGGAATGGGGTGGTGACATCATGTATTCTTAGTCCGTCACCATACGGACTGCGTCCAAGGTGCACAGACAGATAGGGTATAAAAATCGAGATAAAAAATTGGGATGTTTATTCAGGCTAAGTAAATGTACTAGGATCATTATGTGTGATGATGTGGATCATTATGTGCGATACCAAATGTCATTGATATTTGAGCTCAAAATGTTTGTCAATATCGACAAATAATGATGTTTGTAGATCCATGATACCAGGAGAGCATAAATTGAAAGACAACTAACCTTCTTGAAGCACAACAGTGACGTTATTAGAAAGGTGATGCGCTGCTTCGTCGGCGAAAGCGATGCAGTTGGCCACGTACCGTAGCCACCTACTGGAATCTAGGATCGAATAATAATTGGAATCTTGCATCTGGAATTGAAATAACAAGCAGTAAGTAAGCAGAAGTTTTGCAAATCAATGTTACAGCATTGTAAATTATTTTGTAAGCAAGAGCTATAATGATTTCTTAGGTTTCAACAATTCAACAAGACCAACCACTACATCCACTTTGATAGGCCTCAAATCCTTGCCAAGGAAAATCATTACATTCCAAGAATGATACGCGAGGCTATTGAGATTAAAAAACATCCAAATTTCAATTGAGATAATGGTTGGCAAGTACCACCTGCCTGGGATCCAGTCATTAAATTGATCAAATCTCAAGCAAAACACTCATCTGCAAGACCTCTGGACACCGTGAGCGATTTCTGCGTGCACAGGGAACGTTATCAGTAAAACAAAATTATAGGCGGTAGATTTTAACTGTTTCTTTGTACTTTTGAAGACAACTGTCATCTAGTCTCTCCCGCGACCACGACTGCTGCAAAGCATTCGAAACGTCGGGAATTAAATAATGTAATATACACGCGATAAATCCGCTAAAAAGTGTTTAATTTCAATAAGAGCTATAATGAAAAAAAAAACAACTACAGAGTTACTTTCCGGGTCTTCTCTGCGGATCAGCATTCCGAACGGGTGGTACTTCTACTTCTCAGCCCATAAATCACCCACTGCTGAGTGGGGCCTCCTCCAACTACATCGAGGGTAATTAGCCTACTGTGCCATGCTGGCCAGACGGGTTGGCACAGAATTTCGTATAAAGTTTTCCTTGTCCTTAGCTAGCCGCGCGGCCTGCCGCTTTTCTAATTTAATATGCAACCGCTTATGTCTGTACGCAGTGGCGGCTGAAATTTTGTGGCGGTTTAGTAGGCCGCTAGTGCGTACAGAGGCTTACGACACCCTCAGGATGGAATGGGGTGGTGACATCATGTATTCTTAGTCCATCACCATACGGACTGCATTTAGTATCTCTTGCAGCTAGGTTTTGGGCATGGCCATTTCCTAGTGTCGACTCTTAAGACACACTTGGATGAAATGGGGTGGTGACACGATGTATTCTAAATCTGTCACTGTCACAGGGAAATATGGTTTCTTCACTTACCCAAAACTCCTTGAGCGTGGAAGGTGTGCAGAGCTCTACAAGTTTCTTGTATGACGACTGTAGCGTGGAGAGAGAAGGCAGTATACTCGGACCCATGTTGGTTGTGAAGCTGTTTCCACATAGATATAGAATGTGTGGCGGCGTTAGCTTAGGGTGGGATCGCCGTACCTGCAAGGAAATGTACACAATCAGCCTTTTGTAACACACAACCGGTTACCGGCACAAAGTATTATGATCTGTCAATTTGCAAATTGTTCGGTTCGATTCCGGCGGGCAAGTGGCTTTGTGTAAACCAGAGTCACTTACTCCGAGTCTCGGTGTCATTTGTGTTTGTAAATTTCACTTTAGTAGACTGCTCCGACGATAAAGGTTATACCTAGTGCAGGCGTTTCATTTATCTTCACTATCACTACATATTATAAAGCAAAGTCGCTGTCGTCTGTCCGTTCCTATGTACGCTTAAATCTTTAAAACTACGCAACGGATTTTGAAGCGGTTTGTTTTAATAGATAGAGTGATTCAAGAGGAAGGTTTATATGTATAATACATCCATAATATTGTAGAGAAACATTGTTAAATTGTGAGGTTCTTCATCGCACCCGTGCGAAGCCTGGGCCGGTCGCTACTTAAAAAAAAACAACAACATTTTCAAAATAGACTCAGCGGCACGTGGATTGTCGATTTTGACGCTATTGAATAAGCAAGGAGTCCTGTATTGTTAACTCTTCTTTAACTATTTTCTACTAATACTATAATCCTAAAAGTGACTGATCAAATAGTTACCGGTTGTCCTAATGGACGGGCCGCGGAGGGTAGCTAAACACTGGTATTTAACTAACCCCAGCTTGGATCTCAATGAAATTTATTTAAATATTGTCAAGACAACAAAACAGATAACAACTAGCAACTAAACAAGTAATTATAATAGACGGATTTAATCTAGGTTGGAACCGTTCAATATATTGACATATCATGTCGTATAGTTACATCTATAAATATAAAAAATTAATGTTTATCTGCATGTCCTTTATAGAATCGTAAACTATGCATTTGATCATTTGATGATCTTCAGTGTGATCTGCACGAGCCCGGGATGTTTTTTACACAAAAAAATGTGTAATGTCTTTCCATAAAATTTATATTAGTTAGTGGCGTAGCAACGCGCACACTGTACAGCTAGTATAATAATAAAAAGTAACTATTGTTTTAATTTATACAGTACTAGCGACCCGCCCCGGGCCATGCCTCGCACGGGTGCATTGATGAACCTCTAAAATTATCAGTGTTTCTCAACAATATTATGCATGTATTATATACATATAAAACTTCCTTTCAATCTTCCATCAATCTGTTGCGCAGTTTGAAAGTATTAAGCATGCATAGGGACGGACAGACAACAGCGACTTTGTTTTATACTATGTAATGTAATCATGATGATAATTAGTTTTCACTATAATTCTTATCTGTAAAGCACCTTCAGAACAGTATCATGGAACAAATTTTGATTATACGAGAAGATATCTAAATTTGGACGACTACAACATAGTTAATTATAGAGGCGACACATTCTTGCCAAATTGGGAAAATATCATCTTCTAACTAGAATAGTACAAAAAGGCTTTTGTACTACAGTGGTTCATATTATAAAAACTCCAAAAGGATGTGTGGTGTTCATTATCGTGTGGGAATTAAACCCGTTTCATTTGGTATTGTGTTTTATCGCATCTGCCGAACTGTTTTCATCTCCATTTTGGCAGATGTTCAATTTTTATGGTACAAGTGATTATATTCGCGTGTCATTGCGCGATAAAATGTCCGATTTTCAATCCAGTCTGATATAGCTCGGAATTTTAGAACGATTTATTATTATTCAAGATTTCAACTGCATATTTTGATGACCTTGTTTAAAAGAAGACACTCTATAGCTCTAGACAACTCTTCCCTGCAATATGGTTGAGGAGGGCGATGGCTGCCGCATGCGTCATGCTTGTGAACAGGTGCCGTTGCTGGGGGTCGGTTGGCTCGGGCGTTAGAAGGTTAGTATTGTTGATTAGATCTGGCTGATGTTTGGCCCTTTGCGACTATTGCGCGCGTTTGCTCTCACAAACTGTCTTATCACGGCCTTGTACCTAAAAATGGCGATCTAAAAAGAGCAACTACAGAGTTTCTTGCCGGCTCTTCTCTGTAGAACTGCATTCCGAACCGGTGGTAGATGGTAAATTTTAAATGAAATATTATTTTGTTGTTTGACTTGTCAAAAGAGCTCTTATGAGCCAACTTGATTAAATGAGTTTTGAATTTGAATATAGCTATCCGAAGTGATAGGCACAGAACCAACCAACAAGCAGTTACATTTTAAAAATCGACGAACCAGATGCACGGGAGTAGAGAGTAATATTATTACTCTGTGCCAGACGTTACTACAGTGTGTCCCATGGCAGATTTAGGATTTGAAATGTAGGTATTTTAGCCTCGGACATTAATGTCCACCTCTTCAAGATCCAATTGGTACAAGCTTTCAAAGGTATTTTTTAGCGCAGCTACGTCCTGCTCATCTAATTTTATATTTCTGGTCACCATTTAAACTAAATTGTAAGTTTGACAGATGGACCAACTATGAAATAGTGTGTAAAGAATATAGGTGAGAAACTTGAAATTCCAATTTACTGTCGTTGTATTTATTATTTTTGGGTAAAAAGCCATAGACAAGAATGATTTGGGTATGAACTAACCCAGCCAGGCTTTGTTTTAGAATATATGACAGATATCCTATATATATATATTATATAGGTATAAGGCAGATATCCTATTAGGCCATTCTATTTCATAACGCGTGTCCTTAAAAAAGTACCAAATGATCGTCGGCGATCCTTTCAGTCATGAAGACACGACAGAAAGACAGACTCTCTCTTTCCTATAAGTAAAATGTATGAACAAAATAATGTATACCACATACCTGTTCCAACAAAACGCTTTCAGCCGTAGCCGAGTGTTCCGTCTGCAGAAGCTCCCCACTCCTGAGCAGGGCGGCCCCCTCCGGCCTCCCCCAAACCCAGATCGGCACCCTACCGGACCTGAAGTGCCTCGCAGACTCCATAAGGTTATAATCCAGGACTGAACTAGGGACTATCAAGGTTTCGCCAGCCGTCAACATAAATGCATCCGAAGTACCATTTATGCAAGTTATCCTCCAATGAGGACATTCGCATCGTTCCAGCTCTCTCTTCCAGTCACCAGGCCGTTGGAACATATTCATGTCTGAGGGGAGAGTGGGGTAGTACGGTTCCCGGTACTCGAATGCGAATAGGAGGTCGTGTCGTTTGGGGAACGCGTGGTGCATCAGTGCGAGGGCGATTTTTCGGCCGTTGTCAATTGGTGACTTGGAGAAGCTGAAGATTAAGACTTTCATATTCTGGAACAATATACGCAAGTTTTACGACCACGCCGGTTTCAACAATATTACTTATCCATATTATGCTGCACAGAGATTTATGTATAGTGCTGAGGTGGTCAATAAACTTCGACCTTGTCTGATCACGCCAATAACACGCTTGTCAATAAATTAGTCCTTGGCATTGCGTGTCCCATTAAGCTCTGTAGCCACGCCAGTCTTCGGGAACATAAAAGATAATAAATACATTCATTCAAATTTAGAAAAACACGGACGGATTTATTGTACGTAGTGTCACCACTTCATTCCATCCTGTGGGTGTCGTAAGTGCCGACAAAAGGAAATGACAAGGCCGATGACTTAGCCGCTAGAGAAGGAAAACTTAGTACGAATCCTCGTGCCAACCCGTCACGCCAGCGTGGCACAGTAGGCTAATTATCATCATCATCATCATATCAGCCAAAAGACGTCCACTGCTGGACATAGACCTCCCCCAAGGATCTCCACAAAGGCCGGTCCTGGGCCGCCCGCATCCTCTGCTTTCCGGCGACCTTGACCAGGTCGTCGGTCCACCGTGTGGGAGGCCTACCAGCACTGCGCCTTCCGGAACGCGGTCGCCACTCGAGGACTTTTCTGCCCCATTGGCGTCGGTCCTGCGAGCTATGTGCCCTGCCCACTGCCACTAAAGTGGCCTGAGTAGTAGAATTATTAAATTCAAAAGAGTCTGATTACAATACACTAATTACTTTACTAAAATACACTAATTGGGAATATGTACAACAAACATAACACACCTAAAATAAATGCGAATCGTGTTATGTCAACATGGAAATTACCCTGTGTGCTATCAAGTATTGACAGTGGCCATGCGAGGCATGTGGTGAGTCACGCGGTATCAGATTAGATAGCGGCTGAAACGGATCGCCCCCGAGATATGTCTGGTGATATTGGATAAGAAACTCTTACGGTTATTGGAAGCCGTTTTTTTTACCGAGATCAACAAAGGCGGTTCCTCAATTTGTTTTTTATACATATTTGTTACCTCTTAATGAACCGATTGGTCGATTTTTGTGTGTAATAAATTAACCTCCTTGTAACTTATGCGCTCCTAGTACATATTTGAAATTTTCCTTACATAATATCTATGACTTTTAAGATGCATCAGTTTTTATATATGCGTTTAAAATCAACTCTTCCCATAAGAAGGTATTTTAAACCGTGGATTACATACCATAGACTCGAACTAAACAACCACATTCGGTTATTGTATGTATTCGGTATTTTTATACATGTGTCTTAAATGCGTGTACAATAATCTCCTTGTAACTAATGCGCTCCTAGTACCTACCTACTAGCTTACCTTACATACGACAAGTAGACCTTTAACTTTCGGAGGAACATCACTGTCTGGCATCAACCGCCGACGTCTTGTAGGCCCGCCGTCGGTTTGCCATACTGAACTCACTCCCGTCAGGGGAACGTCGAAAGGTCCCAGTAGAGAATTGCGTTGGGAATATTCCTGTATGAATAAACAATCTTCTAAATGCGGTGCGCAAATGTTGTTAACAGGTTTAAACGTGCTGAGTCAGGCCTGCTCAAATTTAGAAAGAAATCAGCCATAACTGCCACGCTGCGGGCGCCACTTCTAAGACTTCTACTCTAGACTCAAAATCGAGAAAAACATGCTATTAAAGTTAGATTTTGAAAATGTTGGTACAGCATTCGCCAAAATTTATGGCCGCTCTGAATGTAGCTGTCGGTAAGAATCTTATAACCAATACAAACGTAGCACTCACACTAACGCGCGGGAGGCGAGGACGCTTGCGGGTGGAAGACAGCGCGCGCGGCCGTGCCCTGCTTCCCCGCCACGCGTACGTCCCGCTGATACCTGATTTTGTATTCTGCGCAGCGTAACGCGCCTAGGTTCGGAGCGGCCATCAAGTTTGGCGAGTGCTGCTCTAGTGCTGCTAGCTAGGACTATAGTGTCATTTCGGGACATAAGCCACACGCTTTCGACACAAGCACTTGGGAAGAACTTTTGAATTTAGCAGATTAATGCTAGCAATTGTATCGTGTCGGATGGACACATCAATAGAGAATCGTAAGTTTAGGGCTTATGGTTGTGTGCTCCAGCTGGGATATGTCGTGTTGCTTAAGACGCCTAGCGGACTGTGTATAACCATCAATCTGCAGGTTCAGCAACAGGAGAGTCCATCGTAAGTGTCCGTGTAAATTGGTTGTTCCCGTAATCAGGTTACACTGGTGCCGACCCCAATGAAATTAGGGGGGAAAGGTGTGGCCTTTAGTCGCCTCTAACGATACTATAGCCAACATTCCCACACCAGCCTTCCCCGGAGCAAAGAAATAAGAAAAACGGATCGGCCCCTCTGCTTTAGCAAACGTCGACAGACCGGCTGAATGCTTGATCACCGGGCAGGTGGACAAAAATCAAGCCAGTACTCACATCGTTGGCAGAGTCCTCAAAGGGCACGAAGGACAATTTGTAGTTGGTGATGAAGAGTGACCCGAATCTTCCTCTTTCCCATTCGGTGAGGGGTGTAAGCATCAATACGCGATGGGCTGCACCTGTCACCAGCTCACCTGGCCAAAGACAACGCAGATAATATCAGCAACGTGACTAAGGTTACTGCACCTAGGTATATCTCATAAACAGGCAGTTTGTTTATTCTTTTTAGCAAATAAATTACCAATTACTACACTCCCAGTAACCTCTACACGTAAACCGCCTCAGCAGTGGATCAAACTCAAAAACTGAAACTCATACTCAAATCATTTATTTCAATTGAACCTATTTACTGGTGTTTTTGAAAAGTCAAAAGTGAAGTTAGGAATCTAGTTGCATGTTCCAAAAAGTAGATCCTATGGAGAAGAACAGGCAAGAAACTCCATGGACACTCTTTTTATAATATTTTCTGTTACAAGCATCTGATTGGGTTACATTGATTTCGTGTTTATTTATAGTAAGCTAAGATGTGAGGACAATGTAACATATTGCACAACAGAAGTGTCCAGGAGATCAATATAAAGCTATGTAGGTATGTCAATAGCAGTTAAGGGATGACCGGCCCCAACTGGCGGCAACCGATCACGAGCATGACGCATGTGCCAGCCATCCCCCAGCTCAACCATATTTTAGGGAACCGAAGGACCCGACCATACAGGCTAAGGCGGGCAGGTTAAACCTAGTGAAGGGATTTGTTTAAAAAAAGAAAAAAAGCAATTTATATAATATCTGATACCAAATATTGATGCAACGGTACTCGAAATACCTCGTAAAACTAGGATATTCCCCATTAATTACTGCAAAACAGACTACTCAATCAATTTGCAGTTTGAACGCGTGCGCTAACTAACTATCATGGAAGGGTGTCACCGGTTAAAGGATTTTGCCCCCGTAAATGTTACTTTACAACAACATCTTAGGTGTACAAAGAAATTGATCATACTTCCAATTAACGTCAGAAGACGCCTGGTAAATAACAATACCTACACAAATATATGTTACTCCCTGCAGGGGGATTTTACGTGATGTATTTGTGGACATTTATTATCCTATGTTTAAGTTTAAGTGAATAAACATAAGGGATTCATTACATATTTAACACATGTACGGGCGGTACAGTACCGTCCTTTGTGAAAATCTGTGGGGGACGCCAATGTCCAGCAGTAGACATCATTTGGTTCAAATATTGATACTACCAATGTTTGGGCGTTATAAAGAATTATGTATTTGCATTTGTTGTTTAAGAAATACGTAAGTAGTAGGTACTCTCTTAACTCAAATTTAAACACGCCCAAAAATTCGGACATTTACATCCCGCTTAAATCTCGACAGAGTAAATTATGTGAAGTTCTAATAGCTAATGGCGAAGATCTTTTAGAAAAACTAAGCACCTGTTTCTACATATTATATTACGTCTACACAATATTTATTTAAATTATTTTACCTTTAACAGGAAAGAACGGTGTGAAATTTCTAGACCCAGTAGGCCGATTCAATCAATCGTTCTACGTAGTTAATAGAAATTTAATTGGCTATAAGGATATAATTAACAAAGAATAAAGAGAATTCGAGCCCCAAAAAATATCTTAGCACTCGCTACAAATTCAATAAATCTGCACTTTAATTACCAGGGTAGCATACAGTATACAATATTATTTTCTCGGTATCGAATGAAGACAATGGAGGTGAAAATCTTGCGCTCGATCCGAGACGACCTTGATAACGCTCTGGACCAGTCTTTTTATCGCTCTCTGGAGGAAACGAGAGCGATTTAGTTTGCACAATACGCAATGACCGTGAATGCTCGCCTTTGACTCATACTGCATGACGTCCTAGCCAAAACGCATAACGTTTTATTATGGGCAAATGACGTTGTTCGTCCGCAGAAATATAGAGTTAAATATTTTCGATATAGCACAGATACTGAATATACAGTATAGGGCAATGAAAGAGTACTAAGTTATAGATACCAGGCTAACATAAGACTTGAAAGGGTAATCAAATACCGGAAAAACACGATACGTACCACGTCTCAGAACACCCATCGCTACACACAATACACCATCAACTGTCCACCACTTCCTCGGATCGCCATAACTCAGGTACCAGGCTAACATAAATGGCGATACAGTTACCCGTACGCAACGCATACGTAATGACTATTATTGTAATTTACATCATAAAAGTGGCGTTGCAAATTAAAATGTCGAAAGGAATATAGGACGCCGTTTTTATTATTACCATGTTAATAAGGACGACTGGAACGAATTGATAAGAGCTATGACCTCTTGTTTATTGTTTTCTATGTGTAACCTGCGTTTGGTCAAGCGCAGTGGCAGATATCAAAGTAATTTATGGCTATTTCCCTAGGAGGAACCTATTGGCATAAATGTAAGTTATTTTCGTAATTTTAACTCGCGTTCAACATGGCTGCCCTGATAACATGCCAGACAAAACATGTAGCCTCGCGGACAATATGGAACGTAATTGACCTGCGTGTAAGCAAAGTCTGCTAAAAGCTGGATGCTGCCTCGTTGGTCTAGGAGTTGGATGTGCCGCCTTTGGATCAAGGGGTTCCGGGTTCGATTCCAGGGCCGCGCAAGTGTCTTTGTGTAAATCAGTGGCACTTGCTCAGAGTCTGGGTGACATTTTAGTTCGTGCATTTCACGTTTGTGAACTGCCCCCGCGATATTGGTTTTATAAAACCTAATGCCCCTGCATTAGGTTTTAAACAACCTGTATCGCGTTACTGTTCTCAAAAAAATATTTTAAAATTAACCAACTCCATGTTTCGGAGGCCATATAAGGCGGGCTCTGGCTCTCATTCTACCAGCTATGGCAGTTAATACATGTCAGTAGTGTGAAAACAGACAGCTGGTCTAACCAAAAAAAATCCCTACTGCCTTACTAGATGGGTTGCAGTAGTAAATACTGGTAGTTAGACTGGTAACAACCCCAATTAAATTGGTAAAACATGAGCAAGACCACATGGCCATCAAAAAGCTAAGCTATTTTTGAAACAAATAATGAATATAATATAGTTTTGCATAAATGTATTAGCAAAGTAATTGTAAATACTCTTGCCAATGTGACTTGTGTGGCGAACTTGCTCTCACTATGCTGTTTAGTGTTTTTTGTAAACCAATAATTTAAACATGTGGGAGACAGGTGCAAGAAGATGGTGAAACTATCACTATTGTGTCTGGCCAAAATCGCGAAATATCACAAGGGGGGAGGGGGATATGGTAAGATATCACATGTATTTCTTTTTTCGTAAAAAGCGGTGTGTAGCCTTCAGTTTAAGATTCTTTGCAGGTACTAAAAATACACGTGATTTTTAATTCGAGTCTTAAACCTCACCACATATGACCAAGGGAGGGGTTAAATAATGTTAAAAAAAAACAAATGGAGCAGTGGTTCATGTATGGACTGAGTAGTAGTATATTTGATGACAGGAAGATTGTATTCAATGTTTGCATCTTGCATAATGTTACACATAAAAAAATCACATATAAAGAAAATAATTTAACTTTTAGATACAATATGGTCAATAGAAAGCTAGCAAACAACTTGCTTATAATATATATATACACACACAAAAAAAGAGGTCTTAAAATGTACAAATAAATTAAAATAAATATCATAAATGCCCACAAAAACCTATAATAAAAACACTCAAATATGTTGTAATACATTATAAATGCATAATACAAATTATAAATGCTTTGAGACTTACCATTCAAAAGTTTAGGTTTGACTTCATGCGCTGATCCATTTTTTTCTCCATTGCTCTGGAACAATATTAAATTATTTGGAATTTAGATAATCTATTATTCAAAGACAATGTGTTCAGTACTAATTCATTTCTAGGTATTACAATATAGGTCAACTTTCTAACCTTCTCAACTTAATCAACAAATATAGTCTTAAATTTAAAAATAAATAAATTATAACTTCGATGGATAAAACAGACTTACCAAAGGTGACACATTGATGTAGCTCGTGAAATTTTGCTTCAGCACTATCTTTTTCTCATTCATTGTAATCAAATAAATACACTCAGTTGACCCACTTACACCGTTTTATAGATAGTTGTGTAGTTTTACACATGGATATATTGAGTTTTATATGAGATTAAAGTCACAGTAAGGCAAATTAAAAGTTATCTTCATGATTATAGAAGATTTATAAATTGCTAACAATCATTTGCGCAAGCACTCAATAACAGAGGTCTGAATTAATTCACGTCAAGGCAAGGTAATTGAACGAAGTGGTAAATATTACCGGGAAACACATGTTTTATTATAAATGCCAAAGTTTTAGACGGCTGAAGTCTTTATGGAAGAGATTATTGTGAAATTGAAAATAAATACGGCACCAACGCAATGAACGTAACATACCACAGACAACACGATACTAAGTAACCATAGACTAGTTTATAACATGTCATTTGGTTTTTTTAATATTCAATTATTAGTATTTTATAAAATGCTACTCGCAACTCTGATGCGGCTGATGGATGCGACTTACGAGGTATTAGTCGCGGACCTCACCATTGGCTAAATCCGGTATCTGGCATCTGCAATGGAATCCGGCTCAGGGTCACTGCTGCTACGCACCATAGTGTCTTCTTTCGGGTTGGCGGTAAGCATGGTTGTAGGTCGCTAAGCCGAGGTCAAGGCTGGCTCCCTTCTGCGAGGCCGTTATGTCAATTTTGTTTAAAGTCCATTTTGACAATCACTACTTTCCTAAAGGGAAACGTCTGTTACGTTTATGTTTTTTGTCAAATAAATATTTCTTCTTTCTTTCAACTCTAGAATATAAGAATATGATATGATACGTCTTTAGTCAAAGAGTAGTCTTTGACCATCGCGAAAAGTAATACTGTCATGTCATCTTCTGTATCAATAATTAAACAAATACGTTACTGTAATTTTTGCTAAATAAAACCTTAGATTTCGTAGCTTCATAGACAAAAGTATGTATTATCTGTGAAAATATTATTATCTGGTTTGAAAAAGTCGTATTTTCATAGATTGTGCATGTCGTAAAAATGGCGACTGATAAATTTTTGTTGAGAGTTTGAAAGCACAATCCTCAAGCGTAGAAAACTTAAAACATTTTGTTAGTGTAACCGTGAAATAAAAATAGTGAAAATGGCGGACGCGATGGTAGAACGAAGGCCTACGGCGCGTTTTTTCTGCCATAGATGTAATATAGAATTTCAAGATGTTTTGCAGGTAATAATCGATAAATATGGTTATTTTTGTTACTAGAGTCTACTTTTAAATAATTTAATGCCATCTGAGTACGTGCTTAGATGTAGATTGTGTTCGAGCATATTCTATCGCGGGATTACTTATTTTTCTACTCTATTTTCAATGTGACGATTTGTTGCAGCCGGTTCGTAAAACCTTACTGCGTGACATTTCTCATGAAAATTCTTTAGCTTACAACCGTCGGAAATGTCGATTACACATAATTACATCACCCTGCACTAAAACTATTAGTTCTGTACTCTTTCCCATCAAAAGCCATAACATTGTAGACATGACTAGATTTAATGTTCAAAGTAATCTATAGCACAAAATATACACTATCGAAAACAATGTCCAATTTATATTTATCGTCAAGGACACAGGTACACTACTCAAAATCTAGGCATTAACAATATACAGTCTAGATATATTATACACCTTAGGATGCTCTAATTATAAAATTATAATGTATGTGGATAGTGTTGATATTGATCAAATGTTATTTTATTACAGGACTATACATGCCCATATTGCGCTAGTGGTTTTATTGAACAGCTCGAAAATGAGGCTGAGGGCCTTGCATTATCAGGTGAAGACTTCAGTGATGCCGACATGAGCAATATTGATGATATTAGCAATATTGATGACATGAGCAACCTGGATGATTCTGACGATTTAAATTTATCACAAGTATGCATTAATTTTTAGTATACAACAGGTTTTTTTTATCCCATGACTATCAGAGTCCATATCAAATAATCAACTGGCCTAAGAATTGCATTTTGCATGACCTATTAATGTTGAATGTTGATCAATGAAACTTTCCCCTTTCTAGCTGTTCAATTTTTGGACCCAAATCTATAAATATGATTGATGGTTACAACTTTTTGTATTATTTTTACTTATTGAATATAACCCTAGTTATGGGATATAAAAATATGTGTTGTATTATGATACAACAAGTTATAACTTGCCACAGTGCTTGTAGGCCTCCGATGTGGTGGTTGAACAACATAGTAAAAGTTGCGAGAATCTCATGATGCAAGTGGCTCAGGGCTGGCTTTTGGCCTCTGGCCAGAAGTGAACCTTGACTTGATGATGATACAATAACCTATCTCTCTTCTAATGTGTTCTTCAACATTATTTGCAAAAGGTAAAAGGTGTGGTTTTTGAAGTAAAAGTGGACAATACAAATTGGTTTTAAAGATTTAATTATGTTAGTAATAGTATTGGCCATGCATAATAGAACTACTTTATTTGTCCTTATATTGGCTAATGGCTTCTTTTCTTAAGGTTATTAGTTATATAATCTTTATTGTATTGTACACCAAGTATGTTAACAAAGAATGGGCTGTATACAACTTTGTATAAACTCCCATCTCTCTTATCACTTAGTGTGATTTCATAAAGACCATCTTGGGATGGACAATAAATGAACACAATTCGAACAGATGCAAAATGTTTAAATAGCAATAATACATTACAAACTATTACAAAGTACATTTTTATATGTTATTACTAAGTTAACCAATTTACTGCTATTAGATTTGATAATTGATTTGATAAGTAATTGTCACATTTTAGTTTGTTTATTAATATCAACCAATTAGGCTTGGTTTGATATTATTACTTGATGTTTAACTTACATGTCATATTATTTTAATGCTAGATGGCACCTTCACACTTGAAATCTTCTATTTATGTTTTGTAAGATAAGTTTAATAGTTTTCAGATGTCACAGATAAAACAATCTTATGATGAGTACCATAAATACATTACTTTGGACAGTATGTTTTTAAGTTCTCCCTATTCAGGCTACTATTCAGTGGGCTACAAGAGAACTAGTTTAAAAAATAAAATATTTGAACTTCAATAAACCACCACTGTGTTGAACCTTCATCTACAGAAGCTGACTGTGATTATTACAAATATCACCTAAAATCACTGTTGCTAGATAGTTTATATTTCCTTATGTTTTATCGATTTAATTTCCCTGTAACCAAACTCAAATAGCCATGCCACCTTAAAACTTTTTTTTATATATTCGCAATGAGTTGCATTGTTTTCATTTTTATCGCGCGACGGTGTGACTGGTTCTTATCACTCTGCGCGTGATAAGCATTATTTTGCGCGGTCGCGTGGTCATAAGAATGATAATGGGAAATCTAGAATGATCGTCATAGGCTCTGTGGTCCACCTGACGTGGCCAATGACTATTAGCTGTATATAGGTTGATTGCGTATTTCTTCTTTGGAATAGGGCAAAACACTTGGTGTATCCCCAACTAGAACTTACTGTACAGTACTTGATCATTACTGGCAGTAAGGCTTATGGTCGCAGTGCATGCTCGCATGATGATGGGTCATATCTGAAGTGAAACTCTATTTAGAAGATACAAAACAGATCATTATGAATAATCATTCCGCCGAATATGAAACCTTCGAATTTTTACCCATTTAGCTTTGATATCATTTTCTGCTCTTGGAAAGTTGGGCAATACTATTGGTCCTGAGATAGTTGCCAGCTGTAACATAGAAAACTTCACATGAAATGTGTATAGGCACGGGTAGGGTTGCGCAATAGGCTGATTTCTGTTGTAATGTAGAGTGGGTATGTAAAGGTTGAAAAAAAAATTGAAAAAATCTGGGAGACGCTGTTAATTTAAACGTTATTTCCGAACGCCGATCTTTCCTAAATGAATAGTGTATAATTATGCACTTTTTGTTCGTATTTTGTATTAATACACCTAATGAAAACTTATAATGGCTTATTCTAGAAAATATACGACGTAAAAGCTGAATTACACGCATTTTGGTATGCGGTCAATGTTAGTTGTACGTTTATACGCTGTTCGTATAAACAGTTGATAAAACGTATTTTTATGTCATCAGCTGTTCAAGGTCTATTTGTTATTATGACGACATTTGCTATATTTATCTTACATTGCACTTGAATTGTTGTTTCTAAATTAAGTACTAATTAATAAAACACTCGTAAACGGATATTAACATGTGAACCAAACTCTGTACCCCTTTTTATGTTATTTTACGTGACACTCGCACTTGTAAATGTATGTAAAAAAATGTAAAAAAAACCCAGAGTCAACACACAAAAGTCCACAAAACCCAGCACGCTTGGCGGTAGGATCTAATGGTCCGACCGGCTAGCTACCACCCTCACATCTGTTATGTATTGACAAGACAAAAGTCAGTTGACAACTAATTTATTCATAAACAAACCTAACCAGTACATCTTCCCTTTTAAATGACAAATTATAAAATTATTAAAATAAACTTAACACAGACTAAAACTAACTAGTTACATTTATTTCGGTAACTTTTACTCCTCGTCACAGGAGGAGAATATGATTCACGAGGAGAATATGATTCACTCGTGTCATACTCTTCACTTTCTTCTCCAAACTGTTGTGTAGCATCTTTCAATAAATGTCGACGATTACGCCGATAAACCCCCTTTCTGTTTTTCAACAAATATGATCTAGGAGTTTCAGCCTTCCCTATAATAGTACCACGAATCCTACTTTTTGAATTTTCTAACGTAATTACGTCATCCCCTATATTCAATTCTTTGAGTGGCTTCGAGTGTTGATCATAGTACATTTTGCTCTTTAATTGATTATCTAACAACTTTTTATGTTGTGAGTGGTCAAAACTTGGTTCCAATAAATCGTAATGTACCGGTAATCTACAATTCAATCTACGTCCCATCAATAGTTGTGCAGGAGAATTCAAATTTTCCCTTTGTGTATTTCTATAAGCTAGCAAATTTAAATAGAAATCAGTATTGCTAGATATCGACTTAATCAATATTTTTTTAACAGTTTGAACTGCTCTTTCGCTTTTACCATTAGATTGAGCATAATATGGAGATGAAGTTATGTGACTAAAACACCACTCATCAGCAAAAATTTTAAAACTACGACATGAAAACTGCGGGCCATTATCACTAATCACTGTCTCTGGAATACCATAACGAGAAAAATTTTCTTTCATAATGTTAATAATTGTAGCTGAGTAAGTATTCTCTAAATATGCTACTTCAACGAAACCCGAGTAGTAGTCTACTAAAATTAAATAACTTTTTCTTCCATACTCAAATATATCTGTACCAACTTTGTTCCAAGGCAAGTGTGGTATAGGGACAGGTATCATGGGCTCTTTGCCTGGCCTATTCAAATTCTCCCGACAAGTTTCACATTTTCTAATAAATATCTCAATGTCCTTTGACATTCCTGGCCAAAATAGTACCTCACGAGCACGCCTCTTACAACGATCAATTCCTAAATGGCCATCATGAATTATTTTTAACATGTCGTTTCTTAAAGAAAATGGCATTAAAACTTGTCTATCTTTAAAAATAACACCATCAACACAGTACAACTCATCCCTTATAGGCCAAAAAATCTTTAAATCACTCTCAATCAAAGATTTATGCTCGGGCCAACCTTCATTGATATACACTAATAATCTACTGAACAGTACATCTCCACGAGTCGCCTTTTTCACAACAGTCAGTTTCTTTAATCTATCTATCTGTCAGCCACAGAAGTCCACTGCTGAACATAGGCCTCCCCCATAGATTTCCACAATGCACGATCTCGTGCTGACCGCATCCACCGACTCCCAGCGACCTTCACAAGATCGTCCGTCCACCTAGTCGGGGGTCTTCCCACGCTTCTCTTTCCCATACGTGGGCGCCACTCCAAGACTTTCATGCCCCAACGGCCATCCGTTCTTCGGGCCACGTGGCCTGCCCATTGCCACTTCAACTGTGCAATCCTTCTAGCTATGTCGGTAACTTTAGTTCGTCTACGGATTTCCTCATTTCTGATTCGATCACGTAGACTAACCCCGAGCATAGCTCTCTCCATCGCACGTTGAGTGACTCTCAGCCGCCTAATAAGCCCCATTGTGAACGCCCACGTCTCGGATCCGTATGTCATCGCTGGCAACACGCACTGTTCGAAGACTTTTGTCTTCAGGCACTGAGGAATATTGGATGAGAAGATATGACGTAGCTTCCCGAACGCTGCCCAGCCGAGTTGGATTCGACGAGTGACCTCTTTCTCGAAGTTGGACTTACCTAATCGGACCAATTGTCCCAGGTATATATAATCGTCAACAACTTCGAGGAGAGAATTCCCAACAGCAATCGGGTACGGTGCAACATGGACATTCGACATGATTTTAGTCTTATCCATGTTCATCTTTAGACCCACTTGTTGAGAAACTCTGTTGAGGCCTCCGAGCATTGTACTTAGTTCCTGCAGCGACTCCGCTATCACCACAATATCATCTGCAAATCTAAGGTGAGTGAGGTATTCGCCGTTGATGTTGATGCCAAGTCCGTCCCAATCCAACAGCTTGAAGACATCTTCCAAAGCAGCGGTAAACAGTTTTGGAGAGATAACATCTCCTTGTCTCACTCCTCGCTGCAATTGGATAGGCTCAGTGGTCTGGTTCTGGATTCGAACTGACATAGAGGCGTTTCTATACAGACACTTCAACACTTCGATGTATCGCTGATCAATGCGGCATCGCTGCAGGGAATGAAGCACAGCCCAAGTCTCGATCGAATCGAAGGCTTTCTCATAGTCCACAAACGCTAAGCATAGTGGCTGGTTATACTCCTCGGCCTTCTGTATAACCTGCCGCAGCGTATGTATGTGGTCCATGGTGCTAAAGCCTTTTCGGAATCCGGCTTGTTCGGGAGGCTGGAAGTCGTCAAACCTGCGTGCAAGACGATTCGTAATGACCCTCGAAAACAGCTTATAAACATGGCTCAGGAGCGAGATGGGTCTGTAGTTCTTCAGAAGGGTTTTATCCCCTTTCTTAAAGAATAATATCACCACGCTCCTGTTCCATGCTTCAGGCGTTGTTCCTTCAAGTATGACGGAATTGAAGAGCCTCTGGAGGACTACAAGTACCGGCTTTCCACCCGCTCTCAGAAGCTCTGTCGTAATTCCGTCATCCCCCGAGGCCTTATTGTTCTTGAGCTGTTTTAGGGCCATTACAATCTCATACAAGCTGACGTCCGGGATATCTTCGGTATAATGACGGGTTAGTCTGGATCTTGGGTCTGAGTCCAGACGAACAACTGGTTTGTGGGCCGAGGTGTATAGCTGTCCATAGAACCTCTCGACCTCTCTCAAAATCTCGGGTCTGGACGAGACGATGCTGCCACAGTTGGTCTTCAGCTTAGTCAACTGGCTTTGCCCAATAGACAGATCTCTAGCAAACACTTTGGAGCCCTTGTTTCGCTCAATGGCCTTTTCAATGCATGTGGCATTGAAATGCCTAGTGTCGCGTCTAAGAGATTTGGAGATCTGCCTATTCAGCTGCCCGTAATCTGACATATCAGCTGAAGACTGCAACCTCATGTCACGTCTTTTATCCAAGAGTTTGAGAGTTTCGTCGGAGATCTTTTTAGGTCTTCCCTTACGTCGGGCCTTATAAAACTGAGCTCCGACGGTATGGACAGCTTCCACTAACCTGTTGTTCATATCGTCCACCGTAACGCAGTCCCCTAGGCAATCGAAACGGTTCTGTAGCTGCAGCTGAAAGGCTTCGGGGTTTTGGATATCAGCAGGGTTGGGACGGAGCGTAGACCTCATCAATTTCGACCGTTCAAGTGCAGTGTTCAGATTCAGCGTGCCTCTTACCATTCGGTGATCACTACCGGTTTTCACCCTATTGATCACAGAGACATCGCTGAATATCTGCCTTTTAGTCGAAAAGATGAAGTCAATCTCATTTTTTACGGAACCATCGGGGCTTATCCAGGTCCACTTTCTGTGGGGTTTCTTCTTGAAAAAGGAGTTCATCGCGTAGAGTCCCTCCTTTTCCATGAAGTCAACCAGCTGTTGCCCCCTCGGGTTCCTTTGCCCATATCCAAAATGCCCCACTCTTTCCTCTGCTCCATTTCGTTTACCTAGTTTCGCGTTAAAGTCCCCCATCAACACCGTGTAGTGGGTTTCGGACGTATGTATGGCTCTAGATATGTCCTCATACATAGTCTCCACTTCTGTATCGGGGTGTGCCGTCGTTGGTGCGTAAACCTGTATCACCTTTAAACAGTACCGCTTGGTGATTCTGACTACAAGGCACGCGACCCTCGGCGACACACTCGACGCAGATCACGTTGTTGATGAGGTCCTTGTGGACGATAAACCCGACACCACCTTGGGACAGTTGATCGCCCTCCCGGTAGTAGAAAAGGTTGCCGGACTGTAGGATTATCGTGCCCTCCCCCTCTCTTCGGACTTCTGATAATCCGATAACGTCCCAGCGCACCTTTTCTAGGGCTTCTTCCAGCTCGTCGATCTTCTCATCGGTCCTCAAAGTGCGTGCGTTGTAAGTTGCCAGGGCCAGTTGTCGTTGGTGGTAGCCTACACGCCTCCGGGGATTCTTAGCACCCCCTGCTCCGACGCTTGCCTGACCGCTACCGTAATCAGGGGCGTTGGAGCTACCGGAGACTGGGGGCCGTTGTTTGGTTTTTTTATCCATGGGGGGGAATTTGCCCTAATCGCCACGCTGGGCAGGCGGGTTGGCGATCGCAGTAATAAGGTGACTTTGTATCAGAGCGTTGCTGCTGCCCAACGTCTGTTATCCCTTAGTCGCCTTCTACGACACCCACGGGAAGATATGGGGTGGTGATATTCTTACTCCGTCACCACACAGAAAGTTTCTTTAATGGCATTGGTATATTATTTATAACCATTTTAAGTTGATACAATATTGCATTACTAATTTTATCATCACATAAATCAAGCAAAGGTGCGCGTGATAATGTATCAGGTATATACATAAATTTTCCTGGTTTATATGTTATTGATAAATCATAGCCTTGTAATCTCAATACCATCCGCTGCAAGCGTGCTGGGATTGAATTTATCGGTTTCTTAAACACGCTTTCTAATGGCTTGTGATCGGTTTCTACAATTATATTTCTTTTGCCAAAAATATATTGATGAAACTTCTCACAAGCAAAAACGATAGCTAAAAGCTCTTTTTCAATCTGAGCATATCTTATCTGAGTTTCCGTGAGCGTACGTGAAGCATATTCAACTGGCTTATTATTCTGCATTAGAACTGCACCTAATGCTACGCTGCTTGCATCAACTGATATTAATACGTCACTATTGACGTCATATAATGACAAAACTGGCGCCTCACATATCATTTTCTTAAGGCTTTCAAATGCCTGTTTATGTCCATCTTCCCAACACCACAGCATATCTTTTTTTAATAATCTCGTAAACGGAATGATGTGTTGAGAATAATTAGGAATAAACTTCGACAAATAATTAACCGCTCCTAAAAATCTTTCTAAACTCTTTCGATCAGTCGGATCAGGCATACTGGTTATGTTACTTGAGTCACACATATTTTACATTTTTGTTTATTAAATTTTAAGTTGATTTCTCTCGCTCGATTAAATAACTCATTCAAACGTCGATCGTGCTCTTGTTTAGTAGATCCCCAGCATATAATATCATCAATAAAAGACTCTACTCCCTCTAGGCCCTCCAATAGCTGTTTAATCTTTGCATGAAAAACTTCAGATGCACAATTTAATCCGAATGGCAATCTTAAGTATTGAAAACGCCCAAACGGTGTAATAAATGTACAAAGGTCTGCACTTGCATTATCTAACTTAACACACCAAAAACCAGAACTCGCGTCAAGTACAGAGAAATATTGAGCACCATTCATTTTTGAAGCTAGTTCATTAACTGTTGGCAACTGAAAGTGGGCACGTCTAATGGCCTTGTTGAGTGGCCTGGGGTCTAAACAAACGCGCAAACTACCATTCTTCTTCGCCACAACAACCAAAGAATTGACCCACGGTGTTGGATGAGTCACCTTCCTTATAACACCCAAACTAATCATACGCTCCAATTCTTCATTCAATTTATCTCTTAATCCTAATGGCACTTTTCTTGGAGCACACACTACCGGAGTCACACTCTCATCCACAACGATATGATACTCACCAGGCAAACATCCTAAGCCAGTAAATAAGTCTTCATTTTCCCCTAAATTCAAATTATGAATTCTTTTAATAAGGCCCAAATTTAAACAAGCCTGCAGTCCAAGCACACTTTGACAATCCATATCGGCAATTGCAAACTTTAAATTATATTCAATATCTTTATACCACCACCTTAAAAAACAAATACCTTTTATAAGAATACATTCGCCACTATATGACTGTAGTTTAATTCTATTATTTATACTAATAACGCTTGAGTCATAACCCAATTGACAAAATCTTTTATATGATAATACATTAATATCAGCACCGGAATCTAATTTAAATCTTTCAAACCCCCGTTCCCCGCGGAGTGTCTCGTACCAGTCCGCAGACAACGAATGAATTTTGGAAAGATTATACGATATTGTTGAAATATAAAATACCTCCGATTCTTCTTCTTCTTCAGAGTCCTCTTGAATGCCTACATTATACACATTTTTGACATTTTGTTTAATTTTACATAATTTCGCATTATGGCCGTAGTTTCTGCATATAAAACACTGAACCGACACAGCCGGACAGTCATTAGATTCATTGCACTGACCTCCGCATCTGGGGCAAATACCAGATGATGATGATGCCTTCATTTGACCTTCATTCGATTTCCATGGTGGAGGTAGAGACCTTCGGTGTCCACCGCCTCGCCATGAACGCTGTATGACGCTCCGCGGCCCGCTGTTACTGCTGGCGCCTCTCCGAGCGCGAACTGTGTCCACGTGGGCTGGTCCTAAACCCGCTCTACTTGTCTCCAACACACGGCTACTGTCATTAGAAATTTCATCAACTTGACCTATTTTTAACGCTTTTTCCAACGTCAAATCATCTGTTCTGAGTAAGCGATCACGTACCACCGTATTCCTTATTCCACAAACTATACGGTCTCGAATGAGTTCCTCCTCTATGGACCCAAACTGGCAAATCTTACTCAATATTTTTAGAGCTGTGACATATTGATTAATCGACTCACCCGACTCTTGGTTTCTAATGAAAAAATTATACCTCGCTAATGTAACATTCGGCTTCACTCCAAAATGTTCGTCAAATTTTTTCAACAACAATGCGACATCGTCTTTTTCTTTTTCGCTCTGAAACGTGAATGTTTCAAACACATCGAATCCTTCCGATCCGATCAGATTAATCAACAGGCTGGCTTGCACGCCACCTTCCTCCTTGTGCACCCCTGATGTTTTGAGGAACAATATAAACTGCGTCCTCCAACGCTTCCATTCGTCAGCCCGGCTGACGGAGTTGCCTTCTAACTTAAGTTCTGGTGGTGGTCGGGCGTGTTCCATTTTGAATCAAATGGAAATAATTAATATTATTATAATATTTTTTACGCTGTCACCATGTTATGTATTGACAAGACAAAAGTCAGTTGACAACTAATTTATTCATAAACAAACCTAACCAGTACAACATCTATGTCCGGCGCCAATCAGTTTTACTGTGTTTCGTCGTGTGTATGTGAGAGCCGGTGCGCAACAGGGCATGTCTTTGAATTTCTTGCTACTTCTTAAGACTCGGGCCTTGCTTTCCATCACGCAAGCCTAGGGTCAAAAGCATTCAAGTGCGCTGAACTGAAGCGTTCAACTGATAAAAAAAAAATATTGTTATATTAAGACTTTTAGTGAAATAGAATAGGTTTTGCATTACATAATACCTGTAATGGTACTGCGACATTCGCAATCACTATTATATACATTTTTAATTCAGCTTTAAATGACACGTAAAGCTGCCGGCTGTCATTTTAATGCATGCCATTCGTCACATGAAAGCCGTAGCGTGAAAACTAGCTGCCGGGTAGCTGTCTAGTACATAAGGACTAGACCAAGTATCTAGTTTACACAAATCAATTTGCCCGACGCCCAAATCGTATCCTGTGCACGACCACGCTAAGCTTAAACCATTGTGAAAACTCTAATTAATTACGAGCGTTGACCCTCATACCAGGAGCCCATGATACCACATGCGAAGCTTAGTCATTTGTCTCGTGATAAATACGTATTATTTTATTCATGACGTGATATTGTTGCTTTGCAGGACACACCTCCAATGTTGAACGACCTAGCATTCCTAATGTCCGGTGGACGGCTACGGTGAGTAGAATAGAATACTCTTTATTGCACCCAAGAAATGAAAGAACCAAAAAAAAAACATAAAATAATAAAAACAAAGAAATTTTACAACTAAATGAAACAGTGATAAATTCAATTGGCGGCCTTATTGCCAAAAGTAATCTAGTAAGGCTCTAATCTATTAATCGGGTCATAGATAACCAATTAACATTACACATTATGGCAGTCTACTAAACCTTTAGAATGTATAGTGTCACCATGCCATTCGTTTCTGAGGGTGTCGTAGGAGCCGACACATGAAATGACAATAGCTGATAACCTAGCCGCAAGAGATAGAACACATGATACGTATAAAACCCGGTACCAACGCGTCTGGCCGGCGTGGCACAGTAGGCCAATTACCCTCCATGTAACTGGAGGAAGCCCGATTCAGTAGTGGGTAATTTATGGGATGAATAGTAGTAGCAGCTACCGAAACTTGGTTCAGTCTGCTTAATAAATTCACCAAACTGTTAACAATAAATAAATATCCTTGAACATTTCACACAACGCCATCTCGTCCCAAGCTAAGCAACTTATTGCTTGTGTTATGGTAACGAGATGGATGATAAACTACTTATATACATTTTTTTTTGTAAATACTTACTTCTTATAGATAGAAGTGACACCCAGACCCAGAGCCAGTGCCTCTGGTTTAGACAAAGACACTTGCCCGACCCCGGAATTGAACCCGGGACCCGTTGATCCAAAGGCGGCATATCTAACCTTTAGGAGATTTCTTCTGAAACTGATGGCTGGGAGTAACTTTTTATTACCAAACTAGCGACCCGCCCCGGCTTCACACGGGTGCATGTATTATACATATAAACCTTCCTCTTGAATCACTCTGTCTATTAAAAAACCGCTTCAAAATCCGTTGCGTAGTTTTAAAGATTTAAGCATACATAGGGACGGACAGACGACAGCGACTTTGTTTTATACTATGTAGTGATTATAGTCTATAGTCATATCCCTACACAGGAATTGGGTAATTACAAGGAGACATTCTTAGTTTACATTGTCAAGCTCACTTCTGACATACGTAGAAGTACGCATGCATCTTAATTCAGTTATAGAAATACGGACTATAAGCTCTGTCAGTATATTTTAGAAGAGGTCAACGTAGCACGTCTTTTTCTGTGGTTTCGTCCATTATATAATTATTTATGTTGTCCATTACAGTGGGTCCGGTGGCCGAAGAGAGACGCTGATGGAGCAGCTAGTTTGGATGATCGGTGGGGCTAGGCCGGGGACAGGCGCCGTTACGGCTGGGGCGCCCTTTGTGCTCGTGGGGGCGCCTGGGGACTATGTGTTCGGCGGTGAAGGTATATACGCTTAATTTAAACATGAAAGATACTGAATCTCTTAGATAAGTGCAGCCTTGTTTGTCTAGAGGTTGGTACTGCCTCCTGGGTCACAGATCCCTGGTTCGAGTCTGGGGTCTTTGTGTAATATTTGCTCTAGGTGTGGGTATTATTATATGTTTGTAAAGAGTCCCTAGTCGTAAGAGGCAGATCACTTAGCCACAAGAGCAGGAAATCTTGATAAAAACCCTGGGCCAACTCGTCTCGCCGACGAGGCACAGTAGGCTAATTTCCCTCCATGAAATTGGACGAGGCCTGAAATCTGTAGTGGGTAATATAAGCCCTGATACAACGATGTAAGAGACCCAGTGATGCAGATGTAACATAGGGCGCGATGGGCATTACTGAATAAAGGACAAGTACTAAATGTTTGCCCCAATTAGCAAATCAGGCATAGGTACTGCATGCTACGAGCGACTCGTAAATTATATCATCTTAGGGTTTCGCGATTCTTGCAATCCACTACCACAATGGAATCTTAACTGATTTAAAAAAAGGAAGCCGTTGTCTATTCTTATGTATTTGGATTTTTTTAATACTCTAATGTATCTATCTGTCTATATAAATAAAAATGAATTGCTGTTCGTTAGTCTCGAGTCTAAAACTCGAAAACGGCTGGACCGATTTGGCTTATTTTGGTCTTGAAATATTCTTGGAAGTCCAGGCAAGGTTTAAAAGGTGAGAAATATGAAAAATCTTTCACCCTATAATCCCTATAATCACCCCTATAATCACCTTTTTACGGATTATTTTTTAATTATCATTCAGGTTTTTATTTATTGATTCTGGTTTGCCGGTACTTAATAATTATGGATTCTATTTTATATCAATGTATGTATTGCTTACATGTCTGTACAAGTTGCATTACATTATACCGTGTACCCCGTTAAGGCGTCACAATGTGAGTCCATGCCATGCTCATAATTGTCGTACCTTTGTGTTTTGTTATGCTATCATGTTAGTTTTATATATGTGTTTTCGTCAACAACATGTAACAGAATAAATGTAACCAATCATCGCTATGTTTTGTATGTGTGTTGATGACCTCGTGTTGTTGGTGTTCCCGTGCCGATTCTAACACTCACTTTGACTGATCGATGTAATGTTATTCCAGGTTTAGACGCCGTTGTAACGCAACTGTTAGGTCAATTGGAAAATGCCGGTCCTCCCCCTTTGCCGCGTGACCAAATCGCCGCCCTGCGGACGGAGGTGGTCACTGACGAGCAAGCAGCCGCCAACACATCGTGTTCTGTATGTTGGGACAACTTCCAGTCTGGTGAGAGTCTCCTTGATGGTTCTGGACGCCTAGTACATACTTGATCTTGTATAACGTTATTTTAGAGGGATCGTTCTGTATGTTGGACAACTTGCAGTCTATACCCTGTACAAGATAAGTTGATCGATTTGATAGACGGGCTAGTGATGGAAAACGGAAAATATCTAATAGTCCAAAAAATAACGTTTTAAAATACTTGTAATTGTGACGAGATGTTGTGGCTGTATTATTTGTGAAAAGAGATTAGATATTATCTGTTTCCCATCACTGTTCGTCATTGCAAAGTAAAGGTATGATTCCGAACTACGCTGCACGCAGCAGTACTGCCGCAACAGTGCTGTCGCGACACTACTGGTACCCATACAATATTTTTAAAAGCTTATATGAGATTACATTCCGAGCTAGGCAGCAATGTAGCGGTTGTATGGGGACCAGTAGTGCCGCGACAGCACTGTTGCGGCAGTACTGCTGCGTGTGCACTGTTGCACGTGCAGCGTAGTTCGGAATCATACCTTTATGTCGATCAGAAAAATTGACATCTGTCAAATCGATCAAGCTATCGTGAACAGGGTATAGTGAGTCTTCTTGGTTGTTCTGGATGCCTAGTACTTGATCGTTAAGAATGTTATTTTAGATACTTTTAGAATATGTACTTATAATGTAAATTGAAATTATGTTCTTTTAATGTACAATGATGTTTATACACAGTGTGTGAGAGCATCCTAACGCGTAAAGCTGGGTACTGACCGGCGTTACGGCGCGTAATGTAACGTGTTACATTACGTGCCACCTTTAACCTATTATAACTTTTTTAAATATTCAGTTCCTTGGTGCTCGAGTTGTCATGCTCACTTTAAGACTCTTGACAGTGTGGCGGGTTGTTCTCTTCCCTGCAATATGGTTGAAGAGGGCGACGTCTGCCTGCCACATGCGTTATGCTTGTGCACAAGTGACGTTGAGAAAGGGCGGTTGACTTAGGCATTAGACAACAGAACAACAGAACTTGATCAACAGAAGCCAATGTTTTATTAACGGACACAGTTACCAAAGTACGGCAATGACTCTATGGTGATATTATCTTTTGTTGTGACTTGCAGGTGAAACAGTCTCCCGATTAGAATGCGACCACATATTCCACTCCACATGTATCGCGCCGTGGTTACAACTGCATGCGACGTGTCCTATCTGCCGCCACTCGCTCCTGCCCGAGGAGCCCGCGGCCCCCGAGGCACCGTCTTCAGTGGTCGGCGCCTCGTCTACCACTACAGCTGTACCTCAAAGCACAGAAGGCTCTGCCGGTAAGTTCCATTCGTATTACTCGGTTATATTAGCAGTTTCCATGTAATTTGTTAATAATTTTGCCATATTGCAGGAAATGATGTCTTTACGGTTATGATCGTTTTATTTTATTCCCAACCTTTCAGACACTTTGCAGTGTGCAAATAAAACGATTATAACCGTGAAGACATCATTTCCTGCAATGTGTAAAGATCGTGAAAACCTAAGACATAATTTTGCCATAGTTGTTGTGGCTCTGACTCTGCTAAGGGACCACCAGCTTAGTCTGAAGTCCTAAGCAGACCTATTAAAAAACAAAACTAGATACTACGGCAACAGACCCAGTAGTTGACAATTTATGGATTGAGGATAAAAATAGTATGCCATTTTGGACAACCAGGTTCTAGGCGAACATAACGAAATAGTAATCAAACTATATTTTATGTAGCTGCAAAATCTTTGCCATTCCTCATAGCTAGGTACTAGGCGCATATGACGCAATAGTAGTCATACTATTTTTTTTAAGGCATCAGATAAATTTTCCCGTTCCTGATAACCTGGTACTAGGAGGACTTAACAAATAACAATATTAGTCAAACAATGTCCGTTTTAAATTTTGCAGCATCGTTCCAGCATGTGGTTGTGAGGCGAATTCCACGACGTCGAGCGGGAGCGTCGCAGTGGGATGTTGTGGGGGACACGAGTAGTTCATCTGCAATGTCCACTTCGTCGTCAGCGACGCCCGCGCGCACCAACTCTGACTCCACCACGTCCAACTCCTCTACCTCGCTCAACTCAAACGAGCGGGAGCGACAGTACAACATGGACATTGACTTCGACTAAAAACTCCTGCGCACTTCTGTCGCCCTGGTACACGGACAATGAAAAACCCTCAGCAGTGGTTGTATTGGTGTAGAAAAAAGATTTTTGCACTGAGTAATGGAAGCTTTGACAGTGCTGGTGGTTAAAAAGTGTGATAGAACTCTGTTTTTCTGTTGCCCTGGTACATTAGACTGTGATGTGTCTTCGTAATCGACAGTAGTCGTGATGAAGTGACGTGTGATCGGATATTATTTATATGGATGTGTGTGCTCACTAATACAACCGTTGTCTAAGCAGTGTAGTGTATAAAAAAAGCTAATACGTCATAAAATTCTTGACCTAGGTACAAATAATTGATGATTATAGTTGAACTGTCAAAGTTGTGTGCCTTTGATTTTGTATTGCTACATAGCATAATTTTAATGTATGTTTAGATCTGAACATAGAGCTATGTTAAGTATGATTGAATAAGCATGTTAAAAAAATTACCACTGAAATAATTTTACCAATTAAATAATCCTTTGAAAATTGTTGTTTGCTTATTCAGTATTTACATAAATATGGTTAAAAATCGTTTGAAATTTAAGAACACAGATTTATCGGTTTTAAAATGCCAGTTTTTGGAAGAAACTCTTAGTTACTCTTTTATTGTAGTTGGTAAAATTAAAACAATGAAAAGTGCCTCACCTACAAAAATATACATTACATAGCACATGTTCAAATCTAGTTTAACTTACAGATAATTTATTAGGTGGCAACACTATCATTTGGTGCTAATGTTGCATGCAAGAATAAAGTGTTGCCACTTCAAAATATTTACTACTCATAAAAGTAGGGGCAGTTTGAAGTATTTGGGAACAGTATCTGTGATGGATACAGTGGGGCTTAAAATGTGGGCGTTTTAAAAAATGCTTTCGTTAATATTTCTTAAAATTGGAATAGCTTTTTTGGTACAAAATATTTATTGAGGGTCCTAGGACCAATTTGCTTTGGAGTGAGTCTAAATCTATGTTGCATTTTTTGCTGGCTGAATTTACTCAATTTCACTATGACACGGGTGTATAACGCGGAAATATTTTGAAGGTGAGGTCCTTCCCGATGCCTAGAATGCCATGCAGCAGTCGTAGTCCCGGAAGAGACTAGATGAAAGTTGTCTTTAAAAATACAAAGAAACAGCCTTTAGTTTTGTTTTATTGATAACATTCCCTTTTATTTGCCTGACGTTTCGCCGTGGATTGTATGACCCGTGGGCACAAGGGGACTGGTGGAAGTAGTTTAGCGTGATCTTCGTGAAGCTCGGGGTCTCCATGCCTACCCTCGCTTGCTCGTCACTATTTTGAGAAGCCGTCGTTACATCGACACAAATCGGCTGTCGCGGCTACAAAATACACACACCTTAAAAATATTTCCGTAATCGGGACCCGTGTCATAGTTGTAAACAAGGTATGTAAAAAATTCGTGAATCTAATAAATAACCTTATAGTCCTCCCCAATCTTTATGGCCGCTCTGAATGTAGCCGTGGGTACGAACGAACGAACCAATACGGACGTAGCTCACTCACACCAACACGCGGGTGGCGAGGACGCTTGCGGCTGAAAAACGACGCGCGCGGGCGTCCGTGCCCCCGCACCCCGCGTACGTCCCGCTGAGACCTGATTTTGTGTTGTGCGCAGTATAATGCGGCTAAATTCAGAGCAGCCATAAAGATTGGCAAGGACTGTACTCATGTAACAACAAAAATAATTGCTAGGGCCTAGTTCGTTGCAGTATCCTGTTTGCGGTTCTACTGTTTTTTAATAAAGCAATATTTTATTTTTTTATGACCATTATGTTAAGGTTACTTACGAGTATCAGTAATTTATTATCATAACAACATCAGTTAGGTCTTACTTGTGTATGCTGTTGAATATCCTGGATATAATTATGAAGTTGGCAATATGAAATAATAATATGCAATATTTGCATAATATATAAAGTATAAGGAAATTATTAGGCCATTTTAGTAAAAACTAATTAGCCTGTGCTGACTTTAAGCAATATATTAAAAATGCGTTTTTATTATATGCTATTGCTCTGTAGTAATTCTAAAATAGAAACTCAAATTGTTTTGTTCTTAAAGTTCAACTAACATTTTCGTTATTTTAAATTTAAATCTTCAACACCACAAAACTTTATGGATTAAATTTTGCTTCGTACTTGATATGGCCGAAAAAATCTCTATAATGGATGGAAACTGCTGACTGAATTGGCAAATACTGGAAAGAAATGGTGAGAGAATAATATGGCGACTGAAAAAGTCATGCGTTTTTCTGCAATTTCAATTTATGCTCAATAATTTAGTTATTGGACGGATTTAGTTATTGTTCTAGTCAGATTGGATAGGCCAGCAATAAATCCCCAGCCAGTTCATTCAATATAGTCAAAATCGACGATCACCGTGCCTTTGATTGTCGATTTAAACTGTTTTGATACAACACCACTGCGAATTGATTTGCATACAAATATAGTGTCTAATGCTTTTCTATGTTTACAGTGTGGACCAAAAAGTATATAACAAACCATAAAATCAAAAATATTGAAACAGATGTGGCTAAATTTCAATAATAATTGTAGAGCATAGATAAGATACAGTCTGTATTACGATAATTAGTGTTTCTATTTCAAATGAAATTAAATTTTAACTACATATTTACGTAACAACAAATTTTTTACTGTGACACGCTGGCCAGTACCGCTAACACTGGATTTCGTTTTAAAGGTGCCCTTCTCTTGCGAATAGGGCCCCAATGCAATTTCCTTTATGCGGGCTTCTACGACACCTTCAGGATGAAATTTGGTGGATACGTTATGTATTCTAATCCGTTACCACACTGACGGTTTCATAGGAAACGAGAAAGACATAATTGGAAATGAAATAGTCGCAGATATGTGTCGCAAAAATTGGTTCCCGGTTTTAAAAATAGAACCTAGCACACTATTTTTACATTTAAATAGTAACATAATAAAACTGGAGCTAGTTATTTTAGTATTAGAATGTGTTATAATGTGTACATTATGTAAATATATGTGTATATTAGAAGGAAAGCTGTGAGCTCTAGTATACAGAATACTCAATTGAATATAACACTGGATTGAGATTGTTTTTTATTTGCGTACAGTATACAGAGTTGATATGACAGAGGGGCATTAAATTACACTACGTAAACTATAATGTGATTAGTATGAATATGAAAGGGTACAAAAAATACACGTGATTTTTCATGGGGAGTGGAGGTGTAGTCTTAAACCTCACCAGGTATCACCAAGGGGGAGGGAGGGGTTAAAAAATGTTTAAAAACATCACGTGATTAATGGACAGCCCCTAAGGTTAATAAACGATGCGTTAGGCATAAACATCTGTTAGGAAAGATACATAATGTACAAATGAGGCAAAATTTAAAAAAATCATTTGCGGCTAAACTATTCATCATCATCATCATCATCATCATTTCAGCCAAAAGACGTCCACTGCTGGACATAGGCCTCCCCCAAGGATCTCCACAAAGGCCGGTCCTGGGCCGCCCGCATCCACTGCTTTCACCGGTTCACTGGTTTCTTTCACTGGTTCACCGTGTGGGAGGCCTACCAGCACAAACTATATTGTAGCAAACTATTGCTACAATTTAATTGATTTTTGGTACAGAGCCTGGAAATGATACTAGTATAGGCAGTTAAAAATGCCCCTTTGTCGTATCAACCCTGTATAGGTTGTCATTTGGATTTATACAATGTTTTAACAATTTGGATATGGACTTAATGCTTGGACATAATTTATTTATATATATGTACTTCAGTAGGACATTAAAGAGCCAGTACATTGGTCAGATAGAACAAGGCAAAATTGTAAGAGCGGCAAATTAAAGGCTTCAAATGTTTTGTCATGTTTCTATTTCTATTCTCCTTATACACATGAGTCATGAAAGAGAGGGGTAGAGGCATGTGTCTCAGTCGTGACGTAACGAGCTGTTTATCCTTGTCATACTGTACAGGGTGTGACAGTGTGACATTTAACTATTGCTTCTTTAAACTTACTGTCGAGCTTCAAGACGCCTCGCTTAATTTGAAGCGCGACAATGTACTGGCTCCTTCCAAAAATGAGGTCCCGCTTACTAACTCATTTTATAGCGAATCCTACATAACACATTGTATGTACAGTCCTCGCCAAACTTTATGGCCGCTCTGAATGTAGCCGCATTACGCTGCGCAGAACACAAAATCAGGTATCAGCGGGAATACGCGGGGGGCGGAGGCAGGGCACGCCCGCACTCTCAAGCTTCCTCGCTCCAGTGCGTTTGTGTGAGTGTGCTAAGTTCGTATTGGTTATGAAATCTACGATGCGCAAGTTCGCACCGAGGCCATGAAGTTTGGCGAGGCCTGTATATGCGTCACGTCACGTCTTTTTAATGGCCTGATTTTTTTTATTTCGGGAACTACCTTGTCTTGGCCACGTGTAAAATACTTGTAATAATAAATATTCTATAGAGGGTATACTGAAGTCAAGAAAACCATTATTGCAGTCGTAAAACGTTTATGTTAAACACAGATCAGCTAAAAGTTTAAAATACACCTATTTTACAGACGACGGTAATACTTGGAGGTTTTCTATAATGCATTGTTAATAACGGTTCTTGTCAGCATGTCATTTTTAACTCCTCTTAAAACAATTTACTCTACAACACAAACGCTACTTTAATATTTATGGATACATTTAAATTATAAATAAAAAAATCCCATTACGTTAACCTTCCATACAAAACGGTAAATTTGAAAAAAGATTTTTTTTTAAAAAAAACCACGATTAAAAAGTGCCTATGCGCCTCGCACTTTAGATAAAAATAACGGAGAGCGACACTCATGGGGCAATCTACGACGTGTACACATTAGCGAGACTAGCCTAGTCAGAGTATCCATACAGTCTACGTAGACAGGCTCTGCTACTCTCGGAAGGTTTCGTGGACGCAGGTAGGAGAGCGAGACAAGTGATATGAATAGAGAGCTCTCTAATTATCTACATGCCATAATCAGTTTATCTAGGGCAAGGTCAGCGAAACACATGTTTTCTTTAATTAATTCTGCATTGCTTTTAATTACCTTGAAGAATGACGAAACGTGCTTGGTCAAAAGAAAGGACAATTACAATGATACAATGATGATGAATGATGAACCAAAAAAACATTGTTTAACAATTATTAATGAAGCAGTTAATACAACAGTTGACGAAGTGTCCAGTAAAATCAATTTACAACTTACGTTGTCAATTGAATTCAGAAATAAGAAAAATAAAAATGAAATGTAGTGGTCAAGGTACCCAAAATAATTAGGAAAGTTCTTGGGAGTATTTATTATACTTATTTGAATTTTTAGTGGTAATTATAGAATTATAGAAAAAATTATCCTACATGCCAATCTTTATATAGATAAAAATGAATTGCTGTTCGTTAGTCTCGCTAAAACTCGAGAACGGCTGGAGCAATTTGACTAATTTTGGTCTTGAAATATTGGTACAAGTCCAGGGAAGGTTTTTTTATTTATTGATTCTGAGGCGGTACGAAGTTTGCCGGGTCAGCTAGTAAAATAATAAATATATCTCTGAATTGGGACAGGAACTTGTAGATTCCATTTCTGACACATACTGACGCACACTGACAAGATACGATATTAGTATGTATATCTATAAAAAAATAAAGTTGAACGAAACATTGCTAAATGCTCGCGGCCTATAACATTTTGCGAATATTTAGTTCCTGTTTTATCACAGTATGTTATTTGGAACACAAGTGACGACGGCCACTGTATTTTATTTGGGCGAGAAGTTTCCTCTGAATCCTAGATTTACGCATTTAAACAACGTAGCAATAAACGTTCCTACAGGATTAGAAACTGTTACCAGGACTGCATGAGTGCAGAAGATATCTCTCGTTGAGGTTGAGACGTGCTTCTGTAATTAGGTACATGATTTAAGTTGAACGCACATTACGGTACGCGTCCGATGAATTTGCTCCGTTTTCAGAAACGATAGACGTAGGCATTCGAATGATCAAGTCCGCCTGACGTTTAATACCTAGTTGTGTAGCTTATTTCAGCCATAGCTGAGGACTATTAGCATTTCTGAAAACGGAACAATCTTCGGAAGCGTCCCGCAATGAGCGGTACACTTTATAACCAAAAATCAGGTTTTTCCATCTGTTAATGAGGTTTAAAATGCGATTTGAAGATTTTGAAGGTTTCTTTGTTTAGTTTGTTTTGAAGTTAAGATAGACCATTCAGTCCTGGTAATAAGAAATATGCATTTCAAATTTTGAATCTAGTTCAATCTGGATCTCAAGACTGATCGTATAAGTGAAAATACGTAAAGTTAGTAAATTTGAAAGTATATTTTTGTATTATTATCATTACCTACTTAGAGACAAAGTACCTAGTTAGAAGATATTGTATTGTACAAAAATTGGTTAAATGGCACAATAAGTTATTCCAACAGTCGATAAATTAATTGGGCGTGATTTTATTTTATTCTATAAGTAATATCATTAATAACAAGACCATTTATAGTGTTCTATACCAAAAGCGAGTTTCATTATGTCAATTTGTATGAAAATTGATAAAACGCCATCTGGCGTAAAATAGCAGCAAAGCAATACAAATTACACTCGTAGGAAGAAGCGTAAATAAATGGACTATTGGCAGCCTTTTTAAATTTGGATTTCAAAACGTTCCAAATTATTTTTTATTGTATGTATAATTTACATAATTGTGATTTATATAACACGGTTTAAACATATTTAGATGTTCAAGAATTGACTAAGTTCCTTAACAAGTGACGGACTCACCTTAATGTAAAAAGAACGCATTGTAAAAACGTTAAAATAAATAAGAAATGTAAATGTTAACTATAAATTTAATTGTATAGTTTGAAAGTAAATAAAAAAATATATTGACATAGATAATTTTGTTTGATTTTTATTATGTTTGCGTTACATGTGTTAGTGAACTCTTCGTCAAAGGCTGACTCTATTGTGATAGACCTACTAATATATACGCACAAGATTTTAGTAGGTCATTGTATGATTTAGACTCGCAACTTACTCGATGACTGCATGATCTTCAAGATGATGAAGTTTAATTTTACCTTGATTTCATTATACATTACCAACACACCTGGATCTCAAAATTACTTAGTGTCAACGTATTGATTGTTATTTATCCTGACCTGATGCAAAAAGATATATCTATACTAATATATAAAGCTGCAGAGTTTGTTTGTGTGTTTGTTTGTTTGTTTGAACGCGCTAATCTTGGGAACTTCTGGTCCGATTTCAAAAAATCTTTTAGTGTTAGATAGTCCATTTATCGAGGAAGGTTATATATTATAATAAATATTATAATATAATTTATTTTCAAACGAATTAGGGATCCGTATGAAAATTGCGATTTTGTAAACCAAGGTGTAAAATCGAAAACTTATTTATGCGTGCGCTGCAAAAACTATTGACAATAGAACAAAATGATGTACTACGGGTTTGTAGGTCTTATAAAGATCTACAAAAAAGTCCGCGAGAGCACATATCTAACTATCATAGTTTAGTCACAATAACCGATTTTATGTTAATATTTAAGATAAGCACGGGTTCGAAGCCCACGCGGGCGAAGCCGCGCGCAATTGCTAGTAAATTAATACATAGGAAAAAAAATGGTTCAAGATATTTTTAATGACGTATTTCATTATATTCCGGCCAGAATTCCATTACAAATAATAACTCGCCGTGACAGTCCCTTCGTCGCCGTACAGTCGTTGTATTTTAAATGCGAAAGCTTCGATGAATGGTTGTTTGTTACTTATTCACGCCAGTACAGATGAATAGATACTGATACAATTAGCCACAATATATTCTCATTCTATTACACTTTGTATGGTACAGAGACGAGGTCGCTCAATATGAACGCCCACTCCATCCAAAGGCTCAAAGTCACCCAAAGGGCAATAGAGAGGACTATGCCTGAGCAACTCTGAAGTTTCCCAGCGAGAGCGAATCAGAAATGAGGAGATACGCAGGAGAACGAGAGTTACGGACATAGCCCACAGGATTGCCAAACTTAAGTGGCAGTCGGCATAGCTCTCAGGACTGACGAATGGGGCCAAAAGTCCTCGAGTGGCGACCGCATTCTGATTTTTTTTTAGTGAATAACACAGGGAAAAAACCCACACTCCGCGTAACTGGAGGACGCCTTTTTATTTTTTGTTGTCGCTGGGGAAATGCTTTATGCATACCACCGCCACCCGGGGGAGAGGTCGGTGATTATGTGGGACTCCGACAAGGGTCGTCTACCCACTAAAACCCCAGCGGTATACCCTCACACGACGCGCTTGGGGCGCCACAAGTTCGCGTAAACGCAGTTCACTGTGACACCCCGGCGTGGAGCCCGCTACGCGGGCAAGCAACTATCAGAGAGGGCGTCCCGGTACACTGGGACGCCCTCAGTCATCGAGGCTTTCGTCGGAGGCGGTTTCCCCGAGCCACCACCGGCCTCTTAGGCGAGGGCAGAAGGGGCCCGCACCGTCACGAGCCCCCCTCCACCCCTGCCTCCGTCCGCGGCGCGGATCCGCCCCGCTGCCCTCCTCTGCGACACAACGGCCCCGCAGAAGGAGGCCCGTCAGCCCTCGGGCCGGCGCCAACCCGAGGACGCCGGCGCACCGCAGCGGTCCAGGACTCGTGGTCCGGAGCCCCAATCCACTGCGGCGCTGGGTGCTGCTCTTCATCTCACCTCTCCCCGTGGGCCCGCCCGGCATGGAAGGCCGTGGCCGGTATGGCCCCACGGATCATTGAGGCACTCAAGCCCCCTCACCACGACAAGGTGGCAGCACAGTCGAGGGGGAACTGGAGGACGCCTGACTTAACTGTGGGTCATTTAAGGTCTGCTGTGCTCTCCACAAGTGGGAGAGTACCTACTACTCAGTCCATAAATGACCCACTGCTGAGTCGGGCCTCCTTCCATTACATGGAGGAGAGTCATTAGCATACAGGGCCACGCTAGTCAGACGGGTTGGCCCAGGGTTTCGTGTCAAGTTTTCCTTCTCTTGTGGCTAGGTTATCGGCCTTGAAATATCTTTTCGTCGGCTCTTACGACACCCTCAGGATGCAAGGGGGTGGGACACTATCACTACATATTAAAAAACAAAGTCGCTGTCGTCTGTCCGTCCCTATGTATGCTTAAATCTTCAAAACTACGCAACGGATTTGCAAGCGGATTTTTTTAATAGATAGAGTGATTCAAGAGGAAGGTGTATATGTCATAATTGCGCCCGTGCGAAGCTGGGGCGGGTCGCTAGTGTATTCTAAATCCATGGATCCATCCACACGGAGAGTACCGATATAATCTATTTATACACGTCTCAGCAATGTTCAGACTATCCACTATCTTCTATTTATAAGTGGGTGTACCTCACAGACTAGACACAAAAGGACTGAAAACCTTTTGAGACGGCATCTAAAGCACTTTCGTGCCACCTACAATCACACCACCTGAATCAATACACCTGAATCACTTTAAGTTTACCTTTGCAATAAAAATAAAATATGTTGTTAATATCTTTATTTTTTTGATCCATCATTCTATCCTTTACACTAGCTGCGCCCCGCGCATTGTCAAGTTTCATAAAAATCCATTCAGTCGTTTTTACGTAAAAGAGTAACAAGCATCCATCCACCCATCCATCCAGGCTTACAAACATTCGCGTTTTTAATATTAGTAGGATTAGAAGGATGAGATGACAAACTTGATATGAATGATGATTACAAACATGTGTTTCTGTATGAGATAAAATGTTGACAAGTTGTGTAAAAAAATATTTTAACTGTGATATTTCATGATTTAGGAGTGGTCTGCCAAATTGATTATGATTAATTAAAAGTTATTTATACCATACTTGCTAGTAGAGTTGTGTAGTTATAGTTAGTTGTCTGTGTGGCTTTAGAATACACAATGTCTCTACCCTCCTCTAAACCATCCTGAGGGCGTCTTAAGAGCCCGCTAAACAAACGCAAGAGGCAGACCACCTACCTAGCTGCGATAGACGGAAACCCTGTGCCAACACGTCTTGCCAGCGTGGCATTTATGGGCTTGAGATGAGATGAGAGATGACGATATTTTTTTTACGTTGGAATTCCTCATGGATACCCGACTGCTATACGCCAGCTGGATTATGTGGGACTCCGGGCGGGGAAAGATGGTAATTGCGTCCAACCTACCCACTAAAACCAACGGTGTCCCTCGACTGCCCGAAACAGGGCCACGGGTGTCACTCCCCAGTGGGGAGCATGCTCCGCGACCCTGATGGGGCCTTGGCTCGCGCCACACAGTGTGGCGCAGCAGGTTAAGGCATCCGAGGTAACTCTGAGGACAGAGGAATCATCAGAGCCAAAACCCACCACGACTCCGTGTGCCGCTCTCCGTCTGGCTGGCCTCTCCCAGTGGGCCCAGAGATTACGATGACTAGTCGGACGACAACTGGTTTTAATTTGTATTTATTTCTATCTAGTCTGATTATTTTATTATAATCGTCTCATCTCCATATGACTCACTGCAGAATGAGTATCGCTCAATTATTACGATAGGTAGTTAATATACGATGCTACGGTGGTCAGACGGTTTGGATTGTACATGGTTTCGTATCGAGTATTCCTATTCGTGCGGCGAGGTTTGTTTCTTTTAGTTTTAGTTTCCGTATTTTAAATCCTCCATCTCATGGATTTAGAATATGTAGCGTTTACTTTACTAATACTATGTGTACTATCTATCAGGTTACGCACACGTTTGTATGCTAACCTCTTTTGTACTTTTTTTTGGTTGTGTGTTATATTCTGTTGATAACTAAGTACACGACTTTAGTACCTACATCATATGCAATCTATTAGTTTTACAAACATAGGCACTAATTGGAATATGGCTTCCCTCTTTGTTACTCGGTTATTAAAAGCGCATATGTTTATACCTATGTCTGCAGTCTGGCTGCATTTTCGATCTGCGGCGGTCGGTGTCGCGTAGAGCAAATTTTAGAGCCAGACTGTGATGTCATCCTTTGGTACCTACTTTGGGGGACTAACAAGTTGTTATTGCCTTTTTTAAAGGGAGAATATATTGACGTTTTTATTACTAGCGTAAGCTACACGCGTGGAATAGTTATGTTCAAAAGAACATTGGTACTTACTGATTTGGTAGGTTCTGTTCTTTTTTTAAGGTAGTTATGGTTGACTAATATTGCTACTATGGACATCGTAGCCTGGAGAATAGCTCGCGTGTATTTATTTATTAACACACCCCAACAACATACATATTGTGAGTTGAGACTTGAAACAAACAAACAAACTTGAAAGGCTCCAAAACTATTGCATCCGATTTATCTTTGGCTTACGTAAATTTGACCACATCTCTGAATTTCGTTCACGGCTGGGGTGGCTTTCGGTACGCCATCGTAGGGATCTGCGTCTGCTATCGTTATTATATTCCATCCTTTTTGATCCTTCTTACCCTAGTTATTTGAAAGAACGGTTTTCATTTGTTTCCTTAACTCAATCTCGTGAACTACGTTCCTCAAATACATTACGTCTCAACATTCCTTGCCAAACCTCAAATTTCAGCTCTAATTCTTTCACTGCTCGAAGTGTCCTGCTCTGGAATTCTTTGCCGGATACTATTAGACGTGCTGATAACCTGAACATCTTTAAGAAAAGATTAAAAACTCATTTTGCGAATCTCGAACTAAAGTGTATTTAATATATGTATTATGTTTATTGTGTCTGTGTACATGCATATTTTATTATATATTAGTATACGTAGTTACTTATATTTATGTCCACATTATACAGTATAATATGTAGGTTTACCATAGTTAAGATATTACATAAATCTGTTAAGACACTACCTGTTTACATCGTAGATGCTTCTTTCGCCTTAAGGTTGCCTGGAAGAGATCGCTTGTTAGCGATAAGGCCGCCTAAATGTACCTACTTTGTTATTTTCTAAATAAGTTTTATGTTTACAGTATTTAATGTACAAAAAAGTGATAAATAAATAAATAAATAAATAAATTACATTAATTACACAGAGGCATCCACAGCATTGGCATATCTGGGCAACACTTAATAAATTTACACAGATTAAAATAAAAAAGTAAATACAGGAAAATGTCGCGAGTTTAAAGCGCGACATTTTCAGCGTTACATAATTATCGATGTCCACACATCCAACAAGACCAACCACTATATTGACTTTGACCTCCAATCCTTGCCAAAGAAATCATTACATTTCAAGGAAGATCCGCGAGGCTATTGAAATTTAAAAACATCCAAGTGTCAATAGAGAGGGTGGTACGCAGGTACCACATGCTTGAAATCCAGTCATAAAGTTTATTAAATCTCAAGCTCAACAATTCTTTCCTCTGGACACCGTGAGCGATTTCTACGTGCACAGGGAAAGTTATCGATAAAACAAAATTAAAGGCGGTAGATTTAACTATTTCTTTGTACTTTTGAAGACAACTGTCTTCTTATCCCACCCGTGAGCACGACTGCTGCAAAGCATTCGAAAAGTCGGGTATTAAATAAGGTAATATACACGCGATAAATCATGAATCCATTTCCATGTTTAATAATCGCGACATTGAAGTAAAAAGCTAAAAAAGTATAAATGGTGGCAGCAAAAAGGAAAAGTCTACGACCCATCCGTAGCGAGTAGCATGCTACACACTTTACACAATTTACCCGAAAAATCTGAACTAATAACATCAAGAAATATAGCCTTCAAATGCGAGAATTACCAAAAAGTCCTACACCGCGATACCGAAGTTTATAGAGCAATTCGCACGGTTAATAAATTCCCGACTACAGTTATCAGGGGGACAAGCGCCGCGGTCCCCCCCCCCTGCTAGACGTACCACCTCGCCTGGCTGGATGATCATTCATCCCTTTGAGCCTAAACATCCCTTGATAGACTTTTGGTGACTTTATTTTCGCACAGGAACATGGCACCACACCAGGGGCGTATTTTATTTTTAAATAATTGCCTATGTCATTTGAAATCACCTGAGTGTATGTAATTTACGCAATACTTAATACACCTTGTGCTCCATTTTAAAATAATTATTACTGACACTGTAATCGGAATTTATCACGACAATTTTCTTGGAATTTCGACTTGTAACGGCTTTGACAGAAATAGACGGTCAGAGAAAATTAATTTGTGGCTTTGAACAATGAGGGAAAATGTTTTCATGTCAGATAATTAACCCCTTAATAGATACAAACAAGTTAATAAGTTAATTAAATTGTCTATTTGTCGCTTTAAAAAAAATAGCTTGTTACATAATACTTAGGTAGACTTAAGAAGGCTCAAAGTCACCCAAAGGGCAATGGAGAGGGCTATGCTTGGAGTTTCCCTGCGAGATCGAATCAGAAATGAGGAGATACGCAGGAAAACCAGGGTCACCGACATAGCCCACCGGATTGCCAAACTTAAGTGGCAGTGGGCAGGGCACACAGCTCACAGGACCGACGCCCGATGTGGCAGAAAATTCCTCGAGTCGCGACCGCGTTCCGGAAGGCGCAGTGCTGGTAGGCCTCCCACACGGTGGACCGACGACCTGGTTAAGGTCGCCGGAAAGCAGTGAAAGAAAAAAATATATATAACTTTGCTTTTTGCTGGTTTCATCTAGTGAAAAGTTCTTACCAAAGGCTTGTGTTAATAGCGCGTAGAATACGTCCGAATTGACACTAGAGCATTATGTTCCTGTAGGTTACCGCAACAATTAAAATTCAGAATCAAAGGTACTACTACCAGTACTTAGCCCACAAATGATCCACTGGTGAGTCGGGCCTCCTCCCATCACAGGGAGGGTCATTAGCCTACTGTGCCACGCTGGCCAAACGGATTCTGATGTTTATGCTATATTATTGTAAAGTTTCATCATAATCCATTCTGTGAAAGAGCATACATCCATACATTCTTACAAACTTTCACGTTTATAATATAAGTAGTTGTAATTGTTTGTTTACATAATATTGATTGTCTTGAGTAATTTTGAGGCGGTTAGCGTCCATGGGTGTACGCTTTATACGGCACCCCAACGATGGAATGGAATTGTGAGTAGGTATGTATTCTTAATCATTCACCTCACAGACAACCTAATATTTGTATAGTAGGGACATCACGCGTGAGTAACCCCTTCCTTCTCTTGGGGAGATCGATAACACAGTTAAATACTTTAAACAGTAGTTCAACTTAAAAAGTAATTAAGAGATTTGGCGTTTGAGACGTTAGAATTAAAGAAAGAATGGGGAGAGCCACAATGAGAGTGTAGCGATCAAAACGCTACACACTTTTTGAAAATATCAGAAACGCGACGAGATTCGATAATCCTACATCACGGTTGTGAAGTTTCCTGACAAAGAGCGCGAATAAGAAATCCTAGACAAAAATTTGAGTAGGATAGGCGCCACGATATCCTACTGTGATATTTACTGTGTTGATGTCCGCTGCAATGTATTCATATATGCTATGCACTGTGCACAACGTGACTACAATATCGCTTGATTAAATTCATTGCTGGTTTTGCCTTAGACATTTTACGCAATTATGAACTTGGGAAACAATGGACTCAAACATAGGCAATTTTCTACCAGGAACTGCAGTAATTGATGAGTGTGGTAGAGAGGGTGTGTCTCGGCACCCCCACAGTGGTGTCACAGACCTGCCCCAAGGGCAAGTGCGTTGTACCAAGTTGCATACTGCAGCCGGTGCATTGGTTTATCGATGTGTTTATATTTGACATTAAGGGCGAGGAGGGGTTGGAAAATTTTTCAAAAAATCTGGCGCTCAGAAATACTGCTTAAGAATAGCGAACACGAGTGCTAATGTGAATTGCCAGCAGCTTTTTGTGGAATCTTCCCACCTTAGTTGCGAAGTATCTGGCTTTTAAAATCTGGCTTACACTGAAATATCTTTTTAATAAGTAAGTGGCTTTCATCTATTTTCGTGTTTTATAATTTCGCCAATCTCAAGTATAATCCTGTCTTACCTATAAATCGCGTACCTAATAGATAGACTATTATATTAATATAATATATTCTTCGTTCCAAGCATAAAAATTTTTGCTCAATAGCTATTCGATTAGTACTTTATTTAGATCATTTTGTAACGTTATTTGATCTTTATCAAATATCGCATGTATTTTGCTAATTGGTGGCTCCTATCCATTATCGATAATTATGCTAATAAGTATGATGCATACAGCGACGTTGTTCAATTAAATCTATTTTAAAAATATAATATTTGTCTGTACGTAAAAATAGTGTAATGTTTTTCCTTAAAATTTATTTTAGTTAGTGGCGTAACCTATCGCGCAGGTTACGCGCTAGTTGTTAAATAAAAACAAATGTACAAGCAGATTCTTTCACTAAACTAATAGAGCTGCAAAAACCACAAGACGTTTAGTACCAAATTATTTATATAAAATTAATATAAGACCTAGGTGGATAATTTATATAAGAGATTTCTGAAAAATAGTGAATATGTTGCGTCTTTATAAAATGTAAAATATTTTGTAACCTAATCGCGAATGATTATAAAAGTATAAATCGTAAAGAAATGAATTAGCAAAGTTTAATATTTATTTGAAACATGTCATAATTGGGTACCAGGCCAGAGTATATACATAGGAGGTAGACGGTGGGCGACGCTCCACAAGGCATACATAAACAGGAACATGATAATGTCTATCAAAGTTATTTAAACCTGGTGCACCGTTCACGCGGTACCAGGTAGTTATGGGTGTGTAGGAGATGCGGCAGCCGGCAGGCGGGCGGCGGTTGTCATGGCGACCGCCGGATGCGCCTCCATCGCCCGTCAGCTTGCAACCCTGGATATTCGGGTGACCATATGTCGAGATTTTATTGAGATAACATTTGCGAGAGTTTCGATGAAAGACTGAGATTATTATGTACCAGCTGTGTTCCGCGACAGTACCCGCGTGAGATTGAGCGTGCGCATCATTTTATGAGAAAAAAATTAAATATAATATAACCTCAGGCTCATCAGTCAGTGAGTGTCGTAAAAAAAACGGTTCAGATTAGCTTGAACGAACTTTGTAAGGTGGTTTTTAGCGGCGCGCCTTCCGCTCGGGACCTATATGTACAGCGCGGGCGACAGAATTCCCAGTTCCATCCAACTTACGGTGGAAGGAGGTGAGTCAGGGCCCTCCGACGCCTGTTGCTGTGCTGACGTGTTTGGCGCTGGCAGGCCAGCTTTCTGGCCCTCTCGGCCTCTTACGACACCCTAAGGATGGAATGGAGTGGTGAAACACTTATCTACTACTAATATAATTTCAGCCTATAATGATCTATTACATGGAGGGTTATTAGCCTAACTGTGGCACGCTGGCCAGACGGGTTTTGTGTCAAGTTTTCCTTCTCTTTGGGCTAGGTTATCGGCCTTGTCATTTCCTTTTGTCGGCTCTTACTACACCCTGAGGATGAAATGGAGTGGTGAGACTATGTATTCTAAACTCGTCAGCACACGAGCACATAAAAGAGTAAATTAATTAATTTGCTTAGGTCCGTGATTCCCAAATAACATGGTGACATTAGTATCGCTAGAGTTTGTGGGATACTTATAACTATGTGAGTATCGTGCAATTTCTATCTTTTTGCTTTTGTTGTCATCCGCATGACATAAAATAGTATATGAAGCACTGGTTATGTGAATTCTATGCACATTTGAATAGACACAACGGTGTATCACTACATAGTATAAAACAAAGTCGCTGTCGTCTGTCCGTCCCTATGTATGCTTAAATCTTTAAAACTACGTAACGGATATTGACGCGGTTTGTTTTAATAGATAGAGTGATTCAAGAGGAAGGTTTGTATGTATAATAAATGCATAATTGCACCCGTGCGAAGCCGGGCGGGTCGCTAGTATAGAATAAATATCCATTAGGTAGATAGTCCGTGCGGTGACTTTTTTGGAATACACAGTGTCACCAACCCATACCATCCAGAGGGTGTCGTAAGAGGCAGACCACGTAGCCGGAAGAGAAGGAGACCTTGATACCAACCCTGTTGGCACAGGTGGCGACGCTGGCTTGACGGGTTTGTTTCAAGTTTTCCTGACGCTGGCTTGACGGGTTTGTTTCAAGTTTTCCTTCTTTTGCGTCTAGGTGATCTGCCGTGTTATTTCCATCAGTCGGCCCTTATACCTTGAGTCGGCTCTGATACCCTCAGGTTGGAATGGAGTTGTGACACTATGTATTCTAAATTAGTACTCCTCACGGACGGTGTTTTTAAGTAAAACGGTAAAATTTGATCACTAGAATGATAAAATGGACAGAAATACAAAACATAAAATGCCTCGTTGGTCTAGTGGTTAGATGTGCCGCCTTTGGATCAACGGATCCCGGGTTCGATTCCGAGGTCGGGCAGGTGTCTTTTTCTAAACCAGAGGCACTGGCTCGAAGTCTGGGTGTCATTTCTATCTATAATATGTATGTATTTACAAAAAAAAATGTATATAAGTAGTTTATCATTAAGTTGCTTAACTTGGGACGAGATGGCGTTGTGACAAATGTCCAAGGATATTTATTTATTTATAAAATACAAAAAAAAACGGATACTATTTTTGATACAAATTCAGAAGAAGCGATAAAGCAATCTAATCATCACACCCAAGCTAGACTTCAATCATGGTAGACGTCTAGAAAATTCAAAATTCAATTCCAGAAATTATGAACGTTACCAACTTGTGCCTGTACTGCAACCGAGCTGTCAAAACTCCTGGCAGTGGGGGCTCGACTGTTTCCGTGAAGCATCGGCACCCCCAACACACCACCTCAGCCAGACCTACGACACCCGCACTCCACACACCCCCATACTCAACGAAGCTCAATTTAAATTGGCTATAACATTTGCTTCAGTCTGCAACGAGACGTTGCCGACACACCTTGTATGTGTGCACCGTACTAGTGAACTTTGATAATGAACTAGGGGGCAATTGCCCGGGCAAGGGGGAGGTTGTCCTCCCACCCACCCCAATGTTACGTCGGCCGGGATGTGCAACGACCTGCAGCCACTTCCGCTGCACCTAACTAAGTACGCATCGCATAGCTGATAGGGTTTGCAGAACAATAACGAAGCAACAGTGACACGATCTCTTTGTGATTCCTGCTAGCCTGGTAGACAATGCACATTACAGCCAAGACTGCAATTGAATCGAAATGAACTGCCATCCATGTGATGAAGAATACGCAATGACACCAATACATACCAACCTGACGGTGTCATACTACTATGTACTACTATTCAGTTCTGGTCTCTTCCAATTACATGGATGGTTTACTGTCCATGCTGGCCGGGCGGCTTTCCCAGGGTTTTCCTTCTCTTGCGGCTAGGTTATCGGCCTTGCTATTTCTTTTCGTCGGTTCTGACGATACCCTCAGGATAGAATGGGGTGGTGACACTATGTATTTTAAACTCGTCATCACACGGACGGACTGTGAGCAATAAGGCAGCTAATTTGTACTTTAATTCTTTGTGTTGTCATATTGGGTTTCACTGTTTACAATACAGTATTCCATCCTAGTCCAAAAAAACATCAAGAAAACACTAAAAAATATTAAAAATATATCGTACTTGTACCTCGAAGACAACAGCAGCAGACTTTTAAAAGAAAAAAAATATTAAAAAATTAAATTTCACAACGAAAGTGTCGAAAGTGCAAAGTGAACACACATTGTCTATCTTCGCTGATATGGTGCTTATACTCCTAATATTGTAATACCTGTTTATAACTGTAGTTTTAACTAGAAATACTAAAAGACAAAAGATACAGCCTTTCGTCTACATACTTTTACAAAATATACAAACTGTATGGCTGTATAGCATATGTCTTTACCTGTCCCATGGACAAATTTGACAACAACAACGAACTTAATATCGATTTTATATCGCCGTCTCAATATGACTTTTTATTTTTCTAAAATAACACCGTGTATTTTTTAACAGTTTATAAATCAAATAATAATTATGTGAAGGGGAGGAAGCGTGTATGTTTGTATGTACGTGTTTTAAGTTTTATGTTTATGTCGTAAGCTTTATTCGTCCCTCTAACAAGTCATATTAAATTTATAAGCGCTAGTATTAAACATTAATTTATTGAGCAAGTTACAAACAACATAAAATACAAATGTTCTGCCAAAATATGTCTCTTGGGAGTTTCACGGAAAACTGATACGCAATTTTATATCTCTTGAGACACTCTGTTTGCTGGTTAAAAGGTATACCTACTTAGAACAAATTAAAAGATATACTTAGAAAGTGATACTGGATAATAAATAGTTACTTTTCCAGAGTTTACTAAATTCGATGTCTTGTCTTAGTTAGGTTTGGGTTTAGAATTTACTATGTGAAGAACAGTGTCAGTTGTCTATCGTAGCTGATAGACAGATCACACAGATGTACACATATATCGAGACTACAAGGTGTCGCAAGAGAGCTCCCCATTGAGTTGTTGGGAAAACAGTTTTAACATTGTAAAAGTAAAGTTGCTATGGAATTCAAAATAAACTATTTAGTTGCAATTCCTTTACAAAGTTTAGAGTTTTCAGGTTCGATTCCGGGGTTGGGCAAGTGTATTTGTCTAAACCAGAGGCACTTGCTCTGAGTCTGGGTGTAATTTCTGCCCCCCTGGTTATCTAATGACACCAACGTTAACTAGGATATAGGTATGCCTGACCCACAGATTTCAACAACAGACTTATTGGTCATGCTTATTTTAAGTCAGTATACATTATAAGATAGAAAGCAGTTTTGGTTAAATGTTCAACAGTCAGACTCTTTTTTGTATGCCCTTTTTAAACAAAAAATCTATATTCCTATACATGGCTCGCCATATGGCGAAATAGCAATCTCTTCCAAGCAAAAAAAAAATAATATAGCATATTTCTTTAGAAACTTATGTAAAATAGTAAGAAAATACGAATAAAGAATATGCATTTTAGAATATTTGTTATTAATAAATCTAACTGATAAAGAAGATAACTTAGTGTTTTCGCTCTTTTTCATCAGACAGGTATCACAGTAGTCTGCAAAAACAATAAAGTATAATGTATAATTCCGGAAGGCCAGAGAGGCTGGACGATACTAACAATCTTTATTAAATTGAACCCAATACCCACCCCATGTCTGAAAACTTTGTAGCCCAAAAATAATTACGCTCGATGCATCAGACGTGTAAATACATCCAACCAGATGAAAATATCGACATGCATCACCTCCACGCAATTATGGACTCTTGGTACTTCGCTTTAAGACAGATTCATCCCCGGGGAAGTTTAACTAGTAAAATTAAATATCGCACACGCATAAACGTTAGGGTTCGCTAGTACCGACGTGGAAGAGGGGTCCAGACAGAAAAATGCACTTGGAACCCCACGTCTAGACTAGCGACTGTCTGGTGGGTGACCACAGTAGCCTTGGACTTGGTGAAAATTGTAGTTCATTCCTTACAAAAGTAGCGTCGCTAATATTTTGAATAGGGGTGGCGTCTGAGTTTTTTATTTATTTACCCCTTGAACCTATTACACCGGTAACTGTAAAATGAAATAACCTATGAGTGGGTACAAAACGGGATATTTTTTTTTATTGATTTATAATTGTAATTTCGTGTTTTTTTTTCTGAAAGGAGAGTCATAAGTAGTGGAGACACTATGTGCATAGTATACACGGGGTTACTAATGCAACCTATTATTTTAGAATATAACATCTTAGATTATTTTAGATATGTACACAAGAATTATATCAAAAGTCACCTAATTGTTAGAACAAACATCACATACGCCATCATCATCGCAACTGACCAATGATCCAATCGACTGTGCTACCTTACCGCGGTGAGAGGGCTTGGGTGCCCTCAAGATCCATTGGGGCCATTCCAGCTCGGGACAACGAAAAGAGGCCAGATGAAGAAGTGTCACAGTAGGCTCCAGGGACTCCTCGGTCCTCAGAGTTGCACTGACGTAAGCCGCTACGGTGAAACATAGTATCCTCGGGTTGATGTTCAACCTGGTTGATCGCTAAGCCGAGGGTTGGGGTGAATCCTTCTTAAAACTCTTCGTTTCGTAAATTTGATGAAGAGAGATTAGCCTGTGTGACGTTTTCCATACAGGAGACAAGTGCTTCCATAGCTACTTTTCAAGCCTCTCGATTTTCTTTGACAACTTAAGAGTGTAATGGGGATGTGATAAAAAGGGTATAGTTGTACGGTGTATACTTGTCATTCCATGCCTAAAATGTTCCTAGGTCCATACTTTTTGCGTCAATTCAACCCCCACAATAAACCTAGTGGTGTATAATTTAGTGCTTGTGTACCAGTCTGGGAGGCTATAGTTAGCTAGCAGTGGCTATAGCTGTTTGCGCCGCAATGCGCAGCCGGTAGGGGTAGGTCAGTATCAAATGCAATTTTTAAAGTACATACATGTACATTCTTTGGAAGGGGAAATCAAAGCGGAGTTAGGTGTAGAAGGGAAATAAGAATAATTTATAATAGACCTACCGATAAACGTGTTTCGAGAGAGGGAAATTGTATGAAGTGTTAAACTCTTTTCAATATTGGAGTAATATTTTGTATGTATGTAGAGTCATTTTTAATGATTTTTAGGGCATATGCGATTGGGCATTTGTTTGATGAGCTACCTACCGATACTAATAAAAAAATCTTTAAAGTACTCTACCACGCTGGCCAGACGGGTTTGCGTTTGTGTAAAGTTTTCCTTCTCTTGCAGCTAGGTGATATGGTACTTGCGTCGCGCCTCACGACACCCTCAGGATAGTATGGTATGCACATTGTGTATTCAAAATCCGTGACCACTCGGAATGATTAAGTACCTTAGTTAATGTCACAATATTTTAAGTTCTGACAAATATTTGCGCAACATCTAATTAGTAATGATGGTGTGAAAAGCCAAACATGCATTTAATTAATTGGTCGATAAAACATGTCGCTAATGATAGACGAGTAATCGATAGTTAGTTTTACGATCGGTGCATAGTTGTTGTTGACTTGATGTGTCAACGGTTAACTGTAAAGATGTGAACATGTCATATAGAACTCTATAGGTATAAAATTAGGCTGCAAATCCCGTACACTCAGCATTTCCTATTTTTAACCAATTTCAAATTAGGTGGAGGTTCTTAATTCATCTGTAATTTTATGTGACACCGCAGGCTCCGTCATTTATAAACCGATTTGGAAAATAATATAATCACTATCACTACATAGTATAAAACAAAGTCGCCGTCGTCTGTCCGTCTTTATTATCTTTAAAACTACGCAACGGATTTCGAAGCGGTTTTTTTTAATAATTATTATTTTTAATATTATTAGATAGAGTAATTCAAGGGGAAAGTTTTTTAAGTATAATATAATTGCACCGTGCGTAGCCGGGGTGGGTCGCTAGTATTAAATAATATAACCATAGAAATTTTATCGAAAACAGTTCAGGAGTTTGATACAAAACTTGAAATAAGTGAACAAACTATTTGTCGGAAGGAAAGTTTTGGCATTCTTGGAGAACTTAGGGGCTGTCCATTAATCACGTGAGGAGGTTCGAAAGGGGGAGGGAGGGGATCGGAAAAAAATCACGAAACATCACCAAGGGGTAGGGGGGTATAGTAAGATATCACGTGTATTTAATTTTTCGTCAAACACGTCATTTCCGAACCGAAAAGCGGCGTGTTTAAGCTTCTTTGTTGGTACTAAAAAAGACACGTGATTTTTGATGGGGGGTGGGGGGGGGGGTGCTAGTCTTAAACCTCACCACGTATCACCAAGGGGGAGGGAGGGGTTAAAAAATGTTAAAAAAACATCACGTGATTAATGGACAGCCCCTTACTAGACAATGATTATTTAAGTTTTTCGCTTAAAAAATTACTACTGCTACTACTCAATCCATAAATGATCCACTACTGAGTCAGGCCTACTCCCATCACAGGAAGGGCAATTACCCTACAGTGCCACGCTGGCAAGACGGGTTGGCACAGGTTTCGTTTTAAATTTTCCTTGTCTTGCAGCTAGGTTTTCGGCCTTGTCATTTACTTTTCATTCTTACGACACCCGCAGGATGGAATCGGGTGGTGACTCTATGTATTCTAAGTCCGTCACCACATGGACAAAAACTTGATGACATGAAAGTAAACCGACTCCAAAAACAATAAAAAGCGTCAAACTACCGATAAAAAGCATTTAAAGTCGGAGCCAACTTAAATTGACACCGAGTTCAAGTGGTTGTTTTTCTCTTTTCAGTTATTTTATGTGAATTTTGTTTTATGTATATTTGTTGTAGAATTAGTATGTAGTTAGACCGGTCTATAATATAATCTGATGTTTATTACCAGACTAGCTGACCCGGCGAACTTTGTTTCGCCTTAAAGGCAATAAATGAGCAGATTTTTGATTTTATTAACTTCAATTTTTTATCAGGATGAATATAAATAAAAAATCTATGATTTTAATTATACTTTATTGGCCATCTATTTTAGTAACTGCACTTTTCAATGAATCACCTTGTGACAGACGACATTTTTCGGTTTATTATCAGGCGCATGAACAAATAACACAGATGGTCTTCTGACCCGGAACATGCCACATATAATTGATCTTAGGAAATACATGAATTTTCTAGATTTAGGCCACAAACTTTCCAGGATTGGCCCTGTGATTTATTAATGTTCACGGCGAATGCACGACGGATCGGAAATCATTAATTTAAAACGGTATATCATTTGATATCGTCGGGATCCTCGGATGAGAACTTCCTCACCTTCCAACTTTACTTTGAGTATATTCCATTGTTCATCAATTCACTTACCACCAAACGCGTTCCGTTGCACAGGTTTGGTGGTTTTGGTTTATATTTGGAAGTAAACTTAGTACTTAGCCAACCTTTAGTCGTAAATTGTGCGGTGGTAAGCCAGGCATATCCAAGGAGTCTTTTTTTACACAGTTATTATATTTGAATTAATGCAGTGCACCAATGATTTCATTCTGAATTATGTTAGTTACTTTATATCATCTTCATATTTATTCTTAGCCGCCAAAACAGCTCGCTTAGTCAACCATTCATTATTTTTGTGTTTGTGAGTTCGTCCTTCGATGAACAGAAATTCGGAGAAAATAAAATCAATCCACATATTTCGATGATTGGAGGCAAGCGCTTATTTCGGCGGCAGCAGTCGATCTAGGAATTAGTGGCAGTGTTTGGCAGAAATAGCCAGACAGTAAAATCATTGCGCCTCCAAAACGTCTCGAGTCATTGCGTAGGTGTTCGGTCGGATCGGATAAGTGCTTCCAATGCACGTGTATACGCTATTGTACATTCGTCCCAGGTGACGATTTTCCATGTTAATAAAACTTTAGCCGCTGAGGAGTGTTTTGTAATATTACATGGCATCTATTGGTCCAATGCGGACGCAAGTATGCAAGCAGTAATTAGTGCTGCCACCGTATCGAAACGTTGCTCGATCCAAATTATGTAGTAGTTACCTACTTTATAAAATTATTCTTGTGCCTTGAAATATCTAGTTGTTGATCTCTTAAATTTGCTCGACGATTTTGCATTCCCAATCGATCCGTTTCACGGGCAGCCTCGATTTGCTCTTGTGATTGAGAAGCACGGATTCAAGCCATACTAATGCGGCGATCTTCACCTGCATAATTAGTTCTTCTTCATTGTTCGGCACAATAAGCTAATATTTACTCGAAATAAATACATCAACCGGTCAACTTCAAAATTTCTAATTGTCAAATTTGTCAAACTATAGACAACATAAAGTTTAGCTGTCGGTGACGTTTTGTTATTCCAGCAGTTGCATTTTGATAAACGATGTTTTATATCACGGAACGGGATTACACACATTTACACTTTCACGTTTATAATATTTAGTATGATTTTGTGAATTGTCCAACATCTATATATATAAAAGAAAGTCGGACATAGGATACCTAAGATTTTTATCCCGTTCCCGTAGAATGTGATATAATACCTACGTGGTGCAACTGACAGCAAAATCTTATGTTGTCTATTATTTAAATATGGCTGAAAATTTGACAATTAGAAATTAAAATTTTACTTAATATCTCTATTAATTTACACACAATATCTTTATAAATTGTAGCCTATGTGTTATTCTGATGTATAAGCTATATTATTATAAAGTTTCATTGAAATCCATTCAGTCGTTTTTACGTGAAAGAGTAACAAACATCCATCCATCCATCCATCCATCCATCCATCCATCCATCCATACATACTTACAAACTTTCACGTTTATAATATTAGTAGGATTGTGAATTGACATTGAACTGTGAACGAATTTAGAAATTATAATTAACGTCAAAACGGCGTGTGTGATTCCTTTGCTATGCAATATATTATTTAACTAGCGACCCGCCCCAGCTTCGCACGGATGCCATGATGAACCTCTAAATATATCAGTGTTTCTCTACAATATTATGGATTTATTACACATATAAACCTTGCCAAAGAAATTACATGGCAGAAAACCTAGCCGCAAGAGAACGTGAAGCCTCTGGCAACCCGTCTGGCCAGCGTGGCACAGTTGGCTAATTTCCCTCGTGTTTTCTTGAATTGGAAGAGGTTCGACTCAGGGGTCGGTCATTTATGGGCTGAAATTGATGATGATTTTTATTGTATGCCCTTTTTAATAAATATTCCGAATATATAATATCGTTTTAGTAAAACCTGCTCATATCATTTCACTATCACTACATGGTATGAAACAAATTCGCTGTCGTCTGTCCGTCCCTATGTATGCTTAAATCTTTATAACTACGCAACGGATTTTGAAGCGGTTTTTTTAATAGGTAGAGTGATTCAAGAGGCAGGTTTATATGTATAATACATGCATAGTATTGTAGAAGAACACTGATAAATATAGATGTTCATCATTGCGACCGTGCGAAGCCGGGGTGGGTCGCTAGTCTTTATATATATAAAATTGTAGGTGTGTGTCCCGATATTTCACTTTGCAGCCAAAACTACGCATCGCAGACGAATAGTGTTTGTATGTGGCAATAGGTATAAGGTTCCCATCGTGCACTATGGTGGTTGTAAGTCTAAAATTATAAGGGTGTAAAAGATAGGGGGGTTGAAACATGTTAACTTTAAAAATGTGAGAGTATAATTGGTCTAAAATGGTCTGGATTGTTCTAGAAATTCCTAGAATGATATAGAAAGTTCTAAAATGTATGCCTTGATTGACCGAATGAGAATGTTCTAGAAAATTCTAGAATGATCTTGAAAGTTCTAAAATCTACGATTAGTAAATGATGACTCAGCGAAGCGGGTATTCACAGCTAGTTCCAAATAAATGCTCTTCATACAAATTTGTAGTGTTCTATTGTTTCAAGTCAAATCGAAACAAATTTACTGAACCGATTTGGGGACGACTTGTAGGGTACGAATCCGGAAATACTACTCCTATTCAGCCCATAAATGACCCACTGCTGAGTCGGGCGCCCTCTCATCACAAGGAATTAGCCTACTGTGCCACACTGGTCAGACGGGTTGGCAAAGGGTTTGCGGCTAGTCTCGGATAGGTTTTCAGCCTTGTAATTTCCTTTTGTCGGCTCTTACGATACTCTCATGATGAATTGGGGTGGTGACACTATGTATTCTAAATCCGTCACCACACGGAATATCCGGAAATAACGCCATACGAATCAAAAAAGAATTTCAGCAATCGGTTTAGAAGTGAGAATTATAAGATAAATCAAACATAAAAAAAACAACCGAATTAAGAATTATGAGATAAATCAAACATAAAAAAAACAACCGAATTAAGAATTATGAGATAAATCAAACATAAAAAAAACAACCGAATTAAGAATTATGAGATAAATCAAACATAAAAAAAAACAACCGAATTAAGAATTATGAGATAAATCAAACATAAAAAAAACAACCGAATTAAGAATTATGAGATAAATCAAACATAAAAAAAAACAACCGAATTAAGAATTATGAGATAAATCAAACATACAAAAAAACAACCGAATTGAGAATTGTCCTGCATTGGCTAGACAGGATGGTGTATTACGTCTTTCTTTTCGTGAGTCAAGGTTGTATACCTCTGTGTCGCGGCGCATGCTAACCGGTCTGAGAGTGAAACCCGTGGCCCTGGTTCGAGCAGTTGAAAATCGTCGTCGGTTTTCAGTCGGCAAATGTACTTTCCACGCCCCGGAGTCCCAATGTCCGTGTGGTGACGGATTTAGAATTCATAGTGTCACCAGCCCATTCTGTCTTGAGGGTGTCGTAAGAACCGCCAAAAGGAACTGGGCCAAAAGGCTGATAACCTGGCCATTAGATAACTTGATACGAAATCCTGTGCCAACCCGCCTGGTCAGCCTGCCCTCTATGTACCTGGAGGAAGTTTAACACAGCAGTGGTTCATATATGGTCTGAGTATTAGTAGTGTCCCACCTAACCCGGCAAGCTTCGACAGCCTCAATGAACATTTCCCGACGGCCTAAAATATGGTTGTTTTAAAATAAAATATGGTCATTACACAAATGACACCCAGACTCAGAGCAAGTGACGAAAAAGACTTGTCCGACCCAGGAATCGAACCCGGGACGCGTTGATCCAAAGGCGGCACATGTCACGACTAGACCAACTAGGCAACCTCTACAGTTTATTTAATGGGATGAAGACAAACTCAAACTCTACAATAATTATATTCGCTCTATTACTGATAATGTACTTCCTAGTTTATATCGATACACCTTTCCGTAAATGTTCACATTAATAACAATAATAAACAAGACTTATAAACATTACATTTTATACCGGTACTTCCGCATCGCGGCCAATAGGGAACCGCATTACCCGAAATAGCAAGAAGACAAGTTTCGAATACAAATTCCCGGTAAATCAATCCAAGCCGGTTAGTATGTACTGAAGATGTTCTATGGAAAGTTATAGGTGCGTTGTAGCGCGTAGCCGTTGCTACGATACCCGTAGCCAAGTCACGTAGGCATGTCTACGCTTGGTACAGGCTGTTTCTCGCTGGCAGCTAAATTATAATAGCAATCAATATTATAATATTCATTGCTAAACTTCGATAGCTCTAATGTATCTATAAAAAGTGTTGGTGCAGATCAATTAAGTTAAATATATTAAATATTTTTAATTGTTTACAGGTCTTAAAACATTTTTATGTTATAATTATTTTATTAGATAATAAAATAAACCGTATATTTCTTTAGTCTGTTTTTGCTTGTATTTTGAGCTGTACTCAAAACCATAATATTGTATTTTTGATAAATATTCTGATAATTAATTAACGTATCAAAATAAGACGCAAAAGAAAGAAATAAAAAGAAATACAAATTTATTATATGGAAGTAACGTAAATGGTTAAATCTTGAATGAAATTATTGTTAATGAATATATTATTTGGCTTTAGGTTGATTTAGGAAAACACGAAACAGTTTCGAATTCTTCACATATATTTTAGATATTGAAAATATACTCACAGTCAAATGAATATTTAAAAAAGTCAAACGAAATTTCCCGCATTTCCCTATTTTCCCCCAAGCCAACGTCCCGGACATAGCTAAAAGTACCAGGGCGGCATAAAGTAGAGACGGTTGTGTGCACCCGGCAGGCGCATTGCAGGCGGGTGAACGGCCGCGCATCGATCCGCACCCCCGCCGCCCCCACTTGCGTAACCCCCCTCCCGCGCTTATGTAACAGTGACGCGGTTTCCATGATTGTTTCCTGATTTTTCGCTGCATCCCGGTTGCAGTGATTATGCAGGGTATTAGCGTAAAGAAAAAATACCACAGCATTTAGCCGGTATAAACCATTGTTGTACGATCAAAAACGGCAAGCAGGAGACCTTTTAAAATAAATTTCAAAGTACAACTAAGAAAACCTTTTCAGTGTTTGTTAGGTGCAATCATGGGTGCAATAGACAATATAAAACCAAAGTACACTCCATCTAAAACATATAAATTTTGGGTTATGTGTAATTATCCACTACCGATAATTTTGATATAGCTCTCCGAAAATGACAATGTGGATAGTATAATGACAACAATAAAGACTAAAGGATGGCTACTTTTTAAATGTTTGTTTTCTTATTGGACTATTTGAAAGCATTCTTAAGAATTTATATGGTTAAAAACATTTTGATAGTTAATTTATTTTGATAATTACTAATAGGCTGATATTATATTACCATTATACAATCACACATACTTCGTAGAGCCGTAGATCCCGGTTGTTATTCGAGCATCACAGAGGGTGGACCGGTCTGTACCACCCACGGAAAGGCTATACCGCGGTCATAAAAAAACACTTTAAAACAGCATTAGTTTAAAACTGATCATTATATAATGAAACTCAAACTCAAAAAGAACTTTACTTGCTTATGTCTTTCTGCGCTAGGTGATAGTCTCTATGCGCTCCTATCGGTCGTCATATCTACATTCACACCTTTCATACACATTTCCTCATTCAAGCAATCCATCCATCCCTTTTCGTTAACCCTTGTGTTCCACAACACTCATATTAATACTGAAACTATCACCGGTTCAGAATGCCAGATTAAACAAAGCAGTATTTCTTTCATTCTCTCATTTATAAACCGAAATTCATATCACTGGAGTGGCCATATTTTTGGACCGCTGGCGACGGCATTTCCTTTAGGGTTGCCACGTGACCGAATTAAAGGGAAATTGGGATAAAGATATATGCATAAGATATTATTATAGCTGTATTTTGTAGAGAGGCCTGTGTTTTATATGTTCTATATTATACATTTATTACATGTATAATATAGAACTAAAGGAACGCAAGGGGCAGTTCACTTAGCCGCAAAAGAAGGAAAACTTGAGAAAATCCCTGGACCAAGCCTTCTTGCCAGCGTGGCACAATAGGCTGATTTCCCTCTTTGTACTTGGAGGAGGTCCGACTCAATGGTGGGTTGAAATGATTGTGATTTCCTTTTCCTTTTTCCCAATTGTATTGGGTAGACGACCTGACGACCAACCGGTAACTGCATTTGTCAGTTTTCACGCAACGAGTAACGACTGCCAGAGATGGTAGAATAGCAGCCAGGGCTGACTGATGTACATGCCCTCAGCAGCATAGAGTAGGAGCCCATTTCAACATCTAGGAGTAAGACGTTGCATAACCTGCAGAAACATTGCAATGTTCGCAGACTACGATCGTTATGCTAGAAGTTTCTGTTTCTATCTATTTTATTATTATACTAGTGGCCCGCCCCGGCTTCGCCCGTGCAAAGCGGGGGTGGGTTATACATATAAACCTTCCCCTTGAATCACTCTATCTATTAAAAAAAACCGCTTCAAAATCCGTTGCGTAGTTTTAAAGATTTATGCATACATAGGGACGGACAGAAGAATGCGACTTTGTTTTATAATATGTAGTGATTTATTACTAGCAGACCCGCCTACGCGTTGCTATGGCTTAGGTTTTTGTTATACATATCACATTGTAGTAAACTGTACAAGGGAAACGGCAGGAGGACATCAGTCATGGGGACCATCAAGCTGTTTTAAATAGATGCAATTTTTAAAAAACATGGCAACCTCCAATTCTGTTTTTTTACTCCAACTACTTGACCCTAGGCTTGCGTGATGGAAAGCAACGCCAGGGTCTAAGATGCGGCAGGTAATTCAAGGAAATGCCCTGTCGGGCACCGGCTCTCACATACACACGACGGAACACAGTAGACTTAGAGGGTGGTAGCTAGCCGGGCGGACCATTCGATCCTACCACCAAGCGTGCTGGGCTTTGTTGAATTTTACGACGCGCGTTTTTTCCCAGCGTGCGGTGGGGAAATTTTATATTGTAACCCGTCCCCACACGGTATTTTGTACTACCGTTACCTCTTAAACGTTTGTACTTTTAACCTCGTTGGTCTAGTGGTCAGATGTGCCGCCTTTGGATCAACGGGTCCCGGGTTCGATTCCGGGGTCGGGCCAGTGTCTTTGTCTAAACCAGAGGCACTGGCTCGGAGTCTGGGTGTCATTTCTATCTATAATATGTATGTATTTACGAAAAAAAATGTATATAAGTAGTTTATCATCCATCTCGTTACCATAACACAAGCATTAAGTTGCTTAACTTGGGACGAGATGGCGTTGTGTGAAATGTCCAAGGATATTTATTTATTTTATTTTATTTATCTATTGAATACTTACTTAATCCAGTCAACAGATATCGCCATCTGTTAGAGTCCTTTGGAGCTAACATAATATAATTGTGACTGTCAAATAATCTATACTTACTTAATATATAAAGCTGCAGAGTTTGTTTGTTTGTGTGTTTGTTTGTTTGTTTGTTTGTTTGAACGCGCTAATCTCGGGAGCTACTGGTCCGATTTCAAAAAATCTTTCAGTGTTAGATAGTCCATTTATCGAGCAAGGTTATAGGCTATATTTTATTTTCAAAAGAATTAGGGATCCGTATGAAAATTGCGATTTTGTAAACCAAGGTGTAAAATCGAAACCCTATTTATGCGTGCGCTGCAAAAACTATTGACAATAGAACAAAATAATGTACTACGGGTTTGTAGGTCTTATAAAAAAGTCCGCGAGAGCACATATCTAACTATCATAGTTTAGTCACAATAACCGATTTTAGTTTCATAAAAAATATGCACGGGTTCGAAGCCCACGCGGGCGAAGCCGCGCACAAAAGCTAGTAGACAAATAATTTGAAAAACAGTAATATTGTGATTATAAATTGAGATGTAAGCTATCCGTATTTCAAGTTGCATCAAACTTCAAACGGTGTGTAAATTTGAGTAAAATCGGTTAACTAGTTTAGGAGTATAAAAAAGTAAGTATATCGGTATCCTAATCTACCGAGATGTATATACTTTGATATACTATGTTGATATGATATACTTTGTCAACCAGTCACCGTATAAAATAGTAACTACTCCTTAAATAACAATAAACACTCACACGCGCCTGTGTTGAGCTACCGCGGAAATACTCACGTAAGTTTAATTGTAATTTATACTTTATTTATTTTTTACTAGCAACCGCCCCGGCTTCGCACGGGTGCAATGATGAACCTCTAAATTTATCAGTGTTTCTCTACTAAATTATGGATGTAACATACGAGTACATATAAACCTTCCTCTTGAATCACTCTATCTATTAAAAAAACCGCCTCAAAATCCGTTGCGTATTTTTAAAGATTTAAGCATACATAAGGACTGACAGACGACAGCGACTTTGTTTTATAATTTGTTGTGGTAGTGATTCTTCATGGTTTCAGGCTCGATTACCGTGTTTTGACAACCCTACTTATTTGATATATCGGATACCATTAATTAAAACGACCAAAGCCTGTGCTAAAATGAGGCCAATTTAAACATTCCCGCATTACTGCATTGAGATGTCGTTTCTTTTCCTATGCTTGAGTTCATTTGTTTTGGTTTTGAAATGAAAATTTTGTAAATGGAACATATGTTCCTAACTTTGTTGAACAAATACGTAACATTTCTGTAGAAGTTGAAATTTAATACTTTTTAACGGATTTATCGCGTGTATATTTACATTATTTATTTCCCGACGTTTAAAATGCTATGTAGCAGTCGTCGTCACGGGAGAGACTAGACGACAGTGGTCTTAAAAAGTATGCACACTAAGTTACAGTTAAAATATACCTATAATTTTGTCTTATTAATAATTAGCGACCCGCTCCGGCTTGGCACGGGTGCAATGATGAACCTCTAAATTTATCAGTATTACTAGTGGCCCGCCCCGGCTGCGCCCGTGCAAAGCGGGGGTGGGTTATACATATAAACCTTCCCTTTGAATCACTCTATCTATTAAAAAAAACCGCTTCAAAATCCGTTGCCTAGTTTTAAAGATTTATGCATACATAGGGACGGACAGAAGAATGCGACTTTGTTTTATACTATGTAGTGATGTATATGTATGCAATATTATGCATGTATTATACATATAAACCTTCCTCTTGAATCACTCCATCTATTAAAATTAGAAATCATTGCTGTAGAAGTGTTTTGTATGTCGTGATTATATGCGTTTATTGCTCAATAAGTAACTAATATAGTTACTTGTTCACGATTCCTTATGACTGTTAGATGTCACGTAGGTATTACACAGATACACATATTAGGGGAGGCATATGCCCAGTCGTGTACCAAAGTGGGCTGATGATGTTGATGATGATAATAGGTGCTTTATTAGATATTTTACGCAAAAAGTTGTCCTGCCACACTCTGTGTTAGGTCAGATTGTTATGTATGTTCCATTTGTGTTCCAAACTTGGAAATTAGAATATTAATACTGTTTAAGAAAATCCGTTTGGCCTCAATGTGTCAAGTCTATCTATCGACTATATCGCAAGATATATTACTATACTATATTAGTATACGGTATACGGAAGTTATTTGTTATACATTAAAATCCGTTTACTCCTTCCAATTTAAATAGATTATACCCATTCAGCAGTAAACCATATTTACCCTCAACCGAACAACACGCGACGTTGATCGATTAGTGACAACAAATTGACCCAAATAATCAACAACGAAATAACATACCTATGGTATTAAAACAAAAGAGGAAGCTACGTCCCGTAGCCGCGTAGCTCCGTAGCGAGGTTACGGCGTAGCCGGGGTGCGGTCGGCGACCCCTGGCCGTGAACGGGGGCGCGCCGGGCTCGCACCCCCATCCCGCACCCTCCACAACCCTCTACGCCCCTCATATACCGCGCCGCGCTAGACACGTGCGCGCCGCACCCTATATACAGCATGTTGTTAAATATTATTAGCAGAGGCGAACATTTATTTTTCTGAACACATGTATATATTAATTAAAAGAAATATTTTACATGTTTTATCAATATTTGACATTACATCCTATCACTACTCACTATATATTATAAAATAAAGTCGCTGTCGTCTGTCCGTCCCTATGTATGCTTAAATATTTAAAACTACGCAACGGATTTTGAACGGTTTTTTTATATAAAGAGTGATTAAAGAAGAAGGTTTATGTGTATAATACATGCATAATATTGTAGAGGAACACTGATAAATTTAGATGTTCATCACTGCAACCGCGCAAAGCCGGGGCGGGTGGCTCGTTAACAAAAAAAAACAATTTAAAAAAAAAAGTTTATATAATTGGTTTGATACATATATGAGAATTTGCCTGTAGTCATTTCTTAAAATTTAAATTTAATTAAATAAAAAACATTTTTTTTTGCAAATGAAGCTGTATTAAAGGTATCTATGCCACTTTCTAACTAGCTCAAAATACAGTCTTCTATCAATGTCTTTATGTGACCCCAAAACGATCATACCACCTATCAGATGGATCATACATTTTAGAAACTCATATGAGAGGCCAATATTCGGCAATGGTCGTCACTGAGAGAGAATCTTACGGCGTGTAATCAATTCTATCCTTTTCAAAAACATCCTACATCCTCTTCGAAGTTCGAAATTTAAATTTTCATGTGATGCAGATGCGGTTTGCGTGAATGACGATTTCGTTGCATAATTCATTATCCATGTTAGCATTGATGACATTCGTAACCAAGTTGCGCTTTGTCAGTATATAAGTAAAGTTCACCGATGTGTTTAAATGAGATACTTTTCAAACACCTTTTATGTTTAAACTAACAATAAAAGTTCAGTTCGATGTATTTCCTTTTACAATAATGTAATATTGTTCAGTTTTTACTTTGCAGTATTTCTTTGTGATTTAGTATTACGAGTATGAAAATAATTTTGTAATACTTAATGTTTGGTCCGTTTAATTATTAAAGAAATCGAATAAGGAATAATATAACTTGTCTTGCACATGCTGCTGTCAAAATAGGAATAATATTCGTCTATTGTCAAAATGGTGGTTTGAAATCGTTTAATTTATTATTTACTAGCGACCCGTCCCGGTTTCGCACGGGTGCAATGATGAAAGTCTAAATTTATCAGTGTTTCTCTACAATATTATGCATGTATTATACTTAAAAACTTTCCTCTTGAATCACTCTATCTATTAAAAAAACCGCTTCAAAATCCGTTGCGTAGTTTTAAGCATTTAAGAATACATAGGGACGGACAGACGACAGCGACTTTGTTATATACTATGTAGTGATTATTAGTTTTTGTTAAATAACGATATATTGCATTATTTTATACGCATAAATTAATTGGCTTCAGAAAAGGATACCATGATTTGCAACATATTCGCTCAATTAAAAAACCGTCAACACGAATTTCGTAAAGTAAATACACATACTGTATAATTGATACTCAGCACAGTGACGCACACTACGAGGACATACACACAAGCACAGTCGCCTAGATCTTCTCAAAGCGTCTACCGTCAACGCCACACCCCCGACCCTTGTACGGACAGGGCGGCACTCACACATCGACAATATCAAAGAGACTTATTTGAGTATTCGTGCCGCAGCCTTATCCGTACATTGTAGAGTACTGCAGTGTGCGTGGAAAATGTATGTTAATGTTGTACTTCCGCGTTTTACTGTATTTGTGTCACGCTCACATTGAAAACTGTGTGTATTAAAGGAGGTTTGTTCGTGCGCGTGGGGTGCATCGACTCTGTTTCCTGTACCGCAGGGTACAACGGCCCCGGACTCTGATTTATGTCCGTTTGTTCGGAGGTTTGCGTGTTATTGTTACGTTTCCAACTCATTTGCCTATGAAAGCATTTTTATCATGAAATTAGGGAGACTACGTATCGTCACATTAACTTTGTTATACCAATTATACGGCTTTGAAAACATTTCCTAAAAAATAACTTTTTTTATTGTCGTTTTTCGGCACTTTTTGCGCAAATACTACTATTTCAGTCCCATTGAGCCTTCTAAGAATAACTCAAATTGTATGTTTATGCTTCCCTATCTGTCAAAACTTTGTGTGTAGACCGTTGAAGTGCAATGGCAATTGGGATATTTCAGCATCTAGAAATTCCTTTGCAATGACCTACCCCAAAGCTATTTGAAATCAGCATATAATATGTATTTGACTTTTCAAAGGCTGGGTCCGTCCACTAATTAAAATCTGCGTTATGGTTATTGATCAACGTGGTAGTCACATGGCCATGTTTGTTGCGCTCCTGGTATTTCTGACTCACTTGCTGATGATTATGCGTTCCTAGTACTTCACTCACATATGTGGTGACACATTTGAAAGTGTGCAGACGTCATAAATACTAAGTTAAGTATGTAAATAGGGCAAGTAGGCACATTTTATGACGTATCGTAAAAATACGTAAGTTTTGATTATGTTTCCTCATGGCAACTGTTGATTTATGTTCATTTAATTATACGGATTTATAGATAAAGGGTTAGCATTCTTAAAATTGTTTTGTTTGTTCGTTATTCTACAATTTTATGCTTATCTATACTAATATATAAAGCTGCAGAGTTTGTTTGCTTGTTTGTTTGAACGCGCTAATCTCAGGAACTACTGGTCCGATTTCAAAAAATCTTTCAGTGTTAGATAGTCCATTTATCGAGGAAGGTTATACGCTATATTTTATTTTCAATAGAATTAGGGATATTTATGCGTGCGCTGCATAAACTATTGACAATAGCACAAAATGATGTACTACGGGTTTGTAGGTCTTATAAAGATCTACAAAAAAGTCCGCGAGAGCATATACATATCTAACTATCATAGTTTAGTCACACTAACCGATTTTATGTTCATAAAAAATATGCACGTGTTTGAAGCCCACGCGGGCGAAGCCGCGCGCAAAAGCTAGTCCTTATATAAGAGTATATGTTTACGAGCATCTTTTCAAAGTACACTCTTATAAGAAGGGGATAGAGGTGGAAAAATAACGGAAAATAAAAATAAAAAGGGCATCGTACTAGAAAAAGTTTAGTCACAATAGAAAGAGGACTTGAAATGAACTTATACACCAACTTGTTTGGCCAGCGGCCAGAAGATTCCAATGAATACAAGTAAAGTTTTTAATATGTATAACCACCAATGATTTCGCCTTCTTAGATTTCTCAAAAGCTACCCACTGCTGTGTTCTACTACTCAGTCCATACTTGACCCACTGCTGTGGAGGCCTCCTCAAATTACATACCCTGCCTACCAGGCGGGTAGCACCAGATAACAAGTTTTCCTTCTCTTACGGCTAGGTTATCTGCCTTGTCATTTCCTTTTGTCGGCTCATACGACACCCTCAGGATGGAAGGGGGTGGTGAAACTGTGTATTCTAAATCCGTCAACACAGGGAAACTGAGCGGAAACGGAAACCTCTGCTGGGTTCACCCCATCCAAAATCGTAATGGGACTTGTTCTCCGAGCTGGCCAGGCGGGTTAGCATTAGGTTCCGAAGTTACGAATACGAAGTTTTCGCCTCATAGATCTCGTACGACTACCTCAAGGGAAAACACTGGGAAATTGTTGTACCAGGAGTAATGATTAAATAACGGTTTCATGATACTAGGACAGCAGAAGTATCGAAGAATGTTTGCTATATAAATTGTAGCTAGTCCAAGTCTCTTATTGTGCCCTTAATTTTCCTACAGATTACTCTGCAGATGGTGTTACAAGTATTTGTCAATAACTTCGACACTCTTTTCCAAATTCAAAATTTTTTACGGCCACTTAACCGACAACGCCATCTATCGTATAGGCAATTCCATTATCTCCCATCGCATTCGACGTAGACATTTTAAAAAATAAACAGGACAGATTAAAAAGGTTCGACACTCCCTCTGGCAATATGAAATATTTAATTTGCTTTTTGACTAGCCTGCCGCAGGGATCCCAAATTGGTCTGTCTGTCACTAGCCACCGTATTCTGAAATAATTTTGCTTTTTAATTCACTTCACAGATTTCGTTTCACTTGAACGTCTTTGAGTTTGAAATCGAAACAACTCCATTTGGAGCCAATCAGGTGCAATCATCAGCAATAAATGACGTTATCATTTCATCATCATTATTTCAGCCTATTAATGACCCATTATTAAATAGGTGCCTCCTGCAAATTTATGGAGGGACTAGCGTACTGTGCACACTGGAAAGATAGGGTTTGTATCGAGTTTTCCTTCTCTTGCAGCTAGGTGAACTGCCTCTTGCGTTAATTTAGTCACCTCGTACGACAAAGTGGGTATTAGTATTTGACATTTTGTATTTTAAAACTTAGAAACTTGCAACGTACCTACCAGGATCGTCAAAATTGCCTGAAGATTACTAAAGACTTGACTTGTTGGATATCGTCCAAAGTGAATTTAAATTCGAGTTCCAATACTTACAGAATAAGAGCTACAGATCTGTAGCCTAGCCTCTATACATATATGGCATGAAAAGGCTACGTACGAACGATTCAATGATTTGTGTTTATGTTTTTTTAATCTCTCAACTGTCTATCTGGGCAGATTTTGAATTGCCTTTAGTATTTTTCTTTACGTTGAGATCAAAAGATACAAATCCAAAACGTTGGGTTTTGAGCTTTCATAGTAAAAATCTACGCCAAGTACACCTGCGCAAGAGCAAACAGAATTAAGTAAACTATGGAGGAAATGTCATACTTTTTGCCGATTTAGTAAAAATCTTGGAATTATTATTGACAAAAAATTTACCTGGGTCCTGCAGCTGCAAGAAACTAACTGTAAAATTGTCTCGTCTGCTGGCTCCTTACGGCGACTCAGGAAATTAAAATTACGTTTATATATATATATATGTGTGTGTGTATATATATATATATATGTATGTCTATGTCTGCCCATGTTTTTTTATTTATTTTAGAGAACTCTCCTTAATGACACGTGCGGGTTGCCTGGAACAGATAGATAGCTCTTTAGCGATAAGGCCGCCTATTACACAAGTGACTTATAAATGTATCCTATCCTAAGTTGTTACTGTTGTGTTTATTGTACAATAAAGAGAAAGAAAGAAGAAAGAAAGAAAATAATTTTATTGTAGTTAGCTCACAATTGACATGAAGTGGATAGCATCTCAAACTTCTGTACAACTAAAATAATAAGAGCTATCTTTCAATCTATCACAATTCATAAATAACTACTGTTGATTTTTTCCTTAATTTTAAATAAAAGTAAATTGACCAACTGTTTGGGGACTGACGACTAGTCCCTGGTCCGAGCTGCAGAACCTGTGGAGAAGAAAATGAGTCATTACTAAAGCTGCTTTGCGAAAGACACCACATGAATAATATCGGACAGGCGTACCCAAACCTAAGAGACTACAAGAATCTTCTCCTAACAGCCTTGTTTTTGGAAAAGAGGAGGAGGAACGAGGATCACAGGACTGGCACAGAACATGACCGTATACGAGTAGAAGAGCTATACGGTCAAGTTCTATGTTCCAGTCCTGTGATCCGATCAAAATAAGAAGACAAGCCGATTAATTGGCAATGGTGATGTCACCATTGCCAATTAATCGGCTTGCGCCCAAATTATTTTCTAGTTCGTTCATAGTCCGTCATGAATCTCGCAGGATGATAATGGTCACTCCACATATTCTAAATTAGTCAATATAGTATACGAACACTTGCTCCCCACGACGTGAGTCACAAAGCATACACGGCGCCAGACATCGTGCTAATATTGAATTTGTGCATCGACACTGCTTTGAAATTTCGGATAAACACACCCAGAAGCAGTAGGGATCGGGAAATATTGAGCAACTATAATGGTTAATTAAAAACACTTGAACATTAATACTACAAAAACAGCACTAAAAGGAAGCAGCCTGGATGATGTTTTTTACATCTAATTTTATTTGTATATATTTTATGAATTATTTTTAAGTATTTTAATGTTTATCCAACAAAAATGATGTCGAATTTGATGATGTCAAAAATGATGAAAAATTACATGCCGAATTTTAAAAATATAATAGCATTCTGCTTGCTTTCTCTTTATGAACTTTAAGTGCGGGAAATTCCATACACCTCCGTCCGCGCAATTTTCATAAAATGGAGTAATACGTTTTTGCTTCACGTATTAATATAAAGATAATTAATTAAAGTTACTAACAATATTTTAGTCTGGCAATTTTTGCTATTTGGGGTACAGACTGAAATTAACAGTGCGGGTAGTCGCATAAAGAAAGTTTGACACTACACTCGAGTTTTGTCTATAGGTATAGTTCTAGGCAATGATGTTAGAAGTAAATAACATCATTGGTTCTAGGTTAGAATACGCATTATTCTGTATGCAGTCAACTAACTAGGTGCAATAAGTATGCTAGTTGGGGTTTCGGTTCAGGCGTCGCTGTGGTCGTCGACGTGTTGTGCAAGGATTAAGCTGTTACGTATTTCGATATGGACGTGGCGATCGTGATCCAGTTGAAAAATCTTTTAAAAGGTGAGTCATTTGAATCAATTCTTTTGGCTTCCTGGCTAAAGTGACGAAAGGCAGCTGGGCAGATTGACTAGTGGTTACATGGTTGGCAAGAGAATATTGAAGGAGTCATTTTGGGGCAATGATATGCTCATTTGTCACCCCACGTGAATTGGTCTCTATATGATTACATTAAATAAATAAATAATATCTTTGGACATTTCACACAATGCCATATCGTCTCAAGCTAAGCAACTTAATGCTTGTGGTATGGTAACGAGATGGATGATAACTTAAATACATTTTTTTTTGTAAATACATTCATATTATAGATAGAAAACACCCAGACGCGGCACAAATACTTGTAGGTCGTACAAATACTTCTTCCGTGCGGGAATCGAACCAGCGACATGCTGCGCAGCAGTCGTCCGCTCAACCGTGTCGTGTCGTGATTAAAATGTTTCAAATATTGATATTGTGAACATTGTAAAATCGATACGGTCAACTGCACCTTGCTGTTTATAGTTATCTCTTTTCGTTAAGTCGGCCTCTCGAAATGAATGGAGTCGACAATAAATGCTTAATGAAGGGAAAATGCACAGAGTTTCGCAACTGCAAGAATGTAGACGAGATTTATGTCGGATATCAATCATTTATGGGGAAGCGTATAATCAAAAGAGCGGAACGATACAATAGGACGAGACCGTCCTTTGAGGAAAAAGGGACTGATATTGTGCAAACACGATCGCTACCAAATAACGCGTAATATTTTTTGCGATACATATTATATAAGTTCATAGCTCCTAGAAACATACTGACATAATTTTTATTTGAATGGTATTGTTTCCACATTTGTCCCCCGTAATTTTAGTCATTTCGTGTGGTGACGCATTTAGAATACACAATGTCACCAACCCAAATCATCCTATGGGTGTCGTAAGAGGCGGCTAAAGGAACGCAAGAGAAGGAAAGCTTGATACAAACCCTGTGCCAATCCGTCTGCGCCGAGACCGCCGCCCCCCTAAAGTACTGAGGAGGTGATATTTAATAAATAGTGGACATCCATCCAACGTTCAGTGTGACCAGGCGTTGTTTAACCTACGCAATCGATGCGTCCTACTCTATCCACTATATTTGTTTTTTATTTATGTTCTATTTTCGTCATGTTTTCTAATGGAAAAGTACTATAACGTTATATTAAAAGGTTCTTGAAAATTTCCATAAATTAAAATGATGAAAGCTTCTTTTAATATTGCGTCATAGAGAATTTGCGATAAAAATAACTTGTCTGTATTGTGTTTACTGCCAAACGTTACTTTGTCAGCGTGGGTTTTTACCCCCTAATAAACATTATAGTTTCAAGCTGTTTACTTGCCCGTGTGTTGACGGTCTTAAAATACATAGTGTCACCCCATTCCATTCTGAGGGTGTCATGAGAGCCGACAAAAAGAAATTACAACGCCGATAACCTAGCCACAAGGGAAAAAAATCTTGAAAATAAACCCGGTGCCAACCCGTCTGGTCAGCGTCGTACATCAGTTGGCTAACTACCCTCCAATTAATAGGGGGAGGCCCAGTTCAACAGTGGGTCATTTATGGGCTGAGTATTGTAGAATAAACAAATTCAGAAAACTTATTTATTTTTGTGCAGTGAAGTGTTGAACGTAAATAGTTATTATAAATACTTTATAATACCAGGCTAGTATGAGTTTATTATCTTCATAAAGCAAGATCCATGAACTATGGTACATTACCACTTATGGGAGCTAACTGTTTTTATGGGAATTGTAAGCAAGTACCAGGGCAACATATTTGCGAAGTGGTACGCTGTTCACTAGGGAACAGGTCGGCGCGCATCTGCCAAAGTTTGCACAGTAAATGACTCCGGGCGAACGGCCTTTTGAAAGTTAAATAGTGTTAACAGTGTTCTTATATGTATACACATAATCTATTACTTGTACATACTTTAGTTCAGAATCCCAAGGGTCTAATAAAGACTTTAATTCTTAGTAATTAGGTTCCAAATTAATCTTTCGTTAATTCAAATCGGGTAGACTTACATTTATAAGTTACTAGCGCCCGCCCCGGCGTTGCACGGGTGCAATGATGAAACTCTAAATGTATCAGTGTTTCTGTACAATATTATGGATGTATTATACTTAAAAACCTTCCTCTTAGCTTGGGACGAGATGGCGTTGTGTGAAATGTCCAAGGATATTTATTTATTTAGCTTGAATGACTTTATCTATTAAAAAAACCGCTTCAAAATTCGTTGCGTAGTTTTAAAGATTTAAGCATACATAGGGACGGACAGACGATAGCTACCTTGTTTTATAATATGTAGTGATTGTAAAACTGAATTTATAATATATTATGGTATTGTCATTGTTACATGGTGACTGAGTTAGGTTATGTCAGCATACTATTACATCGTGAGGGTGTCATAAGAAAAAATGACAATGCCAGAAATATTGGCGCAAGATAAGGAAATTTTGATGCCAAATCCTGTGCCAACCAATTTGGGCAGCGTGGATAATTTCAACCGTATTTTGATTAGCTGAGATGGTGACGGTAAATGGAACGCGTTTGAAACGTTCGCGGATGAAGCCGTGGGTAGAAGCTAGTTTACCGTTGGTAGAGAACCTCCTCATTATATGGAATTTTAGTATTTATGTTTATTTTTAAGATTGAGCGAATTAAAAACACCGGTTATACGTCAACATCCTCTGCAATCGCCCGGTATAACATCTTCGACCGGACTATAACGAGTCAAGTAATAAACCGCATTCGTGCCCTTTAGTTAAAACTACAGTTATAGCCGGTATGATGTCTTTATTTATACATCTATATAGGTTGTAAAAATCCTATAGCCATCCGAAGTGAGAGCATAGAGCTAATAAAAAAATAGATCTATGTTTAAAATGTTTATCTATCTCTATAAGGCAGGCAACGGGAATACTGACAGCTGGACTTGCCATATAATTACAGGTGGGCCCACCAGATGGACCGTGGAGGGCAAACGGCTCGGTGGAAATACTATTAGTTTGCCAAATCAGGTTCGACCGGTTCCGAACTCAATGACATTGAAATGATTTTACATGATCATAAATAAAAAATAAAAAACATAAAAAAGTAGACAAATAGTTATGTAAAAAAAATATAGTATGCGCACGTGAACTCGATCGCGGTCATCAAAGACTAGTCGTTCCAAAGTAACGGTCGTTGGCCGAAGTCGTTTGTCTAACAGTACCGGACTGACATGTAACACTGGCACGGCGATAATAGCTGTGGGGTGCGCAGAGTCCTCGACCTCATTGCAACCCTTCGTGACCCCAGCTACCAGGGCACCATGAAACGAGAGTAATACAATTAAACACCTACACTACCGTGTCCCATCGGTGCTTTTCAATTAATGTGGACACTCCACTAATGAATGCAGTCATCGACTATTTATTATTAATTAGACTTGATAGCTAGGGCTTTTGTATACCAATAAAAAAAAACAATAAATATATATTTAAGTATTTTCATTGAATAATTATTTATTGACATGTATTTAGTTACACACGTGTTCGGCACAATAATACTACATACGAACTGAAACTAAAGATGTTTTTAGTTTTATTGGTTGGTTAAAATTATTCTATAACGTCACTGTTTAAGGATCAATTATGTTTCTACTGCGCTACTCTATTTAAAAAATATGATGATTATTTAGTTAATTAACCAATAAAATTTTACGTATTTTACGAGTATTTACCCCACATGACATTAATTCTTAAATGCTATCTATTTGCAAATTTAATAGCAAAAGTTTTTATATGGCGCGTAAACCCAAGGATTTGTTGTGGTGGTAGTATTGATTCCAAATTCAAAACGTAATAAGGCTTATGTACCTCTTGCGTGCGTCTCGTACCCTGGTAGCGAGGGTGCGAGCCATGGGGGGCACGTGACCTACTTTCGGAGGGCTGCTTCCTCCGATGGTGTGCACCATCGATCCATGGGCCCCCTAATGCTGTAAACTTACGGATATCATTTGTATATTGTTATGGTTAACAGGGCATTAGGAATTCCCTAAACAAAATTGAGTGGCCTGTGATATTTATTTTGGTTGAATTGCAATTATAATGTGCGGTGACGGTAAATTTTAAAAAGGAACGAGGAAAGTTTTTTTTTGTAAAATTATATTCCTTGCATTATAACTCAGCCCGTAAATAACCCTCTGGTGATTCGGGCCTCCTCCATTATCAAGAGGGAAATTAGCCTAATGTGCCACGCTGGCCCAACGGATTGGCACAGGGTTTTGTTTCAAAGTTTCCTTCTCTTGCGGTTAGGTTGTCTGCCGCGTAATTTTATTTAATCGGCGCTTACGACACCCTCAGAAAGGAATGGGGTGGTGACATTATCACTACATAGTATAAAACAAAGTCGCTTTAGTCTGTCCGTCCCTATGTATGCTTAAATGTTTAAAACTACGCAACGGATTTTGAAGCGGTCTTTTTAATAGATAGAGCGATTCAAGAGGAAGGTTTATAAGTACACATGCATAATTAAACGCGTGCGAAGCCGTGACGGGTCGCTAGTATATTCTAAATCCGACACCACACGGGCATACACACATACTATTGAATTTACGTCTGTCTCGAACATACAATAACATTAATTACACGAGTTTGTTATGTGAGTACAAAATTTAACAGCTGTCATACAAGGTAACAAGTTCTCACAAGTTCCCTTGGGACATTTTTGATTCGACAAAAACACAATCTCCTTGGAGCGTTAAAAAAAACAAAAACGAAAAGGTATCCACGTGGACACCCACACCTGGCAAACCTTTCAACCCGAGCAGCTGTTCATCCTTATTATCCTAGATATCTTTAAGAAAGTATCACCCAGTGTTGCCAGCTCCAGTCTGGTCGATTTGATATCGAAAGTATCTAAAATTTACGGAAATAAATTTTAGTTTTGGTATTCAAAATGCTAGTAACTGCAATTTAAACAAATTATTTTTGTTAAATGCATCACCATCACTACATAGTATAAAACAAAGTCGCTGTCGTCTGTCCGTCCGTATGTATGCTTAAATCTTTAAAACTACGCCGCGGATTTTTTTCGTTTTTTTTTTAATACATATAATGATTCAAGAGGATGGTTTAAATGTATAATACATGCATAATTGTACCGTGCGAAGCTGGGGCGGCTAGTTTTTGTATAAACCGCAGAAATGGTTGTTCTAATCACATTTTGTCGGAAACCAGAATTATGTGTCCCATATTATCCTCCTATCACTGTATAATTAATTTTATTGCATATTACTTACTTACTTGTCAGCCCAAAAATTACCCACTGCTGAGTCGGGCCTCCTCCAACTACATGGAGGGTAATTAGCCTACTGCGCCACGCTGGCCAGGACGGGTTGGCATAGGGTTTAGTATCAAATTTCCTTCTCATGCGGCTAGGTTTTCGGACATAATGTATTCTAAATCCGTCACCTATTTTAAGCTATTGTATATTGCACTCCATAAGCCGCTATGCTATTTTTGTCGCTAAGCTTGACACAAAAGATAATTAAAGTAACAAATTTACTAAATTGGCAACACTGTTCTCACCCACAACGGACAACAAAGACTTAGAAACGTTGCGGTCGTCAGCTGCCGAAGCAGCTTGCGTTATAAAAAATAGGCCAATAACTCGTTGGCGAAAAAAAACTTAAAGAAATGTTAAAGATGGCGGCAGGTGTGTGTCAGCTGCGCGCGCGCACCTTTGTAGTAATTGCGTCGGCATCGGCCGGCCAATGCTCGTTTTGTTTACCTCGCTGTGCCGCTATACTTTTGTATCGTTTTGCCACGAATATGTATGCACAGAAGACACTTAGAGTAATTGATTACTAACCGATATGCATACAGGTAATTTTTTAATTCATTATGTTTATTAATAAATGTAATAAAATATTATATACAATGTCTAAAACTAGTAAAAAAAAAAAACAACTTAAATATATACCCAAAAGAAAAGAGAAACTAAACACTAAATAAATCTAAATTAAACTAGGCACCGTATCCTCAGCGCTGCAGGGGTTTGCAAAAGTGCCCAGAAGGCTGGCGGCATTGCCACGTTGGATGGCAATGCTTATTCGCTCAGCGAAATAGAGGCCAGACTTCTGGTCACGCGTGCAGTCAAACAGCCGCTTTGCCAGATCTTTATAGGTAATTGGTGCCTATCACTACATAGTATAAAACAAAGTCGCTGTCGTCTGTCCGTCCCTATGTATGCTTAAATCGGGTTTTGAAGCGGTTATAATAGATAGAGTGATTCAGGAGGAAGGTTTTTAAGGATAATACATGCATAACGGTTCTTTCGACAACCTTTGGATGGAATGGTAACACCAATAAATTTGTTACCTGTGTAAATATTGGTATTCATGTATTCTATAACAGTTATTTAATTAGATTTGGTGTAATATTCAAAACTATAAACTAACTATGATTAAACTTTATAAAAAAATCCTAAAGATCTTTTCTATAACGATCGTTTTATTGTATTCCCAAGTTATTTCCTGCAATGTGCAAAGATCATGAAAACCAAAGACATCATTATCTTTTCTAAGAGTTAAGGAAATTGGCAAAGATGTATTTGTATTTACTTCTATCTGTGTAAGACGGAACTCGTTTTTTGATTTTCCACAGGATTTCGAATTTTTATGTAAGTTCCGCCAAGAAAGTCTTAATTTTAACCCATTGCTGAATCGGGCCTCCTCCAACTACATGGAGGGTAATTAGCCTACTGTACCATGCTGGCCAACGGGTTGGCACAGGGTTTCGTGTCAAGTTTTTCTTCTCTTAGGTCTCGTCATTTCCTTTTGTCGACTCTTGCGACGCTCTCAGGATGGAATGGGATGCTGACTTCATGTATTCTTAATCCGTCACCACACTGACTAGTGCATCTAGCAAGCTATTCTCTGCTCTACCCAATATTTGTCTGTTAGAGAATGCCTCTAGGCTATAAGTCCGCTAATGTACCATGTTGCATGATAAATTTCCCATCGATCAAAAGAAAACGTTTTTTTTTGCGCTTTGTACCTATTTATTAGTGTTTCATCTGTCACTTCTGTAATCTTGGGTCACTCGCGTGTTTAACTACACATTTAAATTAAATATAAACATCAATAAAAGTGTACCTTGAGTTGTTACACCAATTCAATGTACAGGTTGAGTCAATAACCCTATAGCCGAAGTGAGGGTATAGAGCTAATCTTAAGAAACTGTTCAATGTTTAAAAAGGTTTCGGCCTTGTTTTTCCTATTGTCGGCTCTTACACCCTCACGATGGAATGGGATGGTGACAATAGCTAATTATTATTATCTTACAACCGTGGTAATCTGAGTCCCATGATGATTAATATGTATTCGTTGCTTATTCCTCAAGTTATGACATTGTTCATGTTGTGAGGTCTTAAAGCAATACTATCGATTCTGTCGTTACAAGGTGTTTCTTTCACCCAGTATAATATAAATTAAAATTATTACTTTACGGTTATTTAATAATCGTTCATATAACAAAAATAACTTAAGCAGATTAATAAACTGCTATGAACTTATCGTATGTATCTGACGAACATTGTAATTGAAGTATCCTTTAAGTTTTAAAATATGTTAAAGCTATCAATCGGATAAAATAACTTTTTGTTGACATTATTATTATTGTTCTCAGTAGAATCATATATAAAAAAAATAATTGAGTTTTTAATTGGAAATTATACGTTTTATTTAATTGCGCGAACATTGCAAAACGCATATCTGCAGGTAAAAGCAACGTCAGGCTCTACTGAATGTTGGATCTTCCTCTTCTTCTTCTTCTCAGCCCAAAAATGACCCACTGCTGAGTCAGGCCTCCTCCAAGTACATGGACCCGCTGGCTAGACGGGTTAGCATAGGGAGTATTATCATAGTATAGACGGGTTCGCATAGTATAGTTTCCGATTGACCTACTGTATGGGTTTCGGAGGTCTGGTACATCATTATTCATTTCTGACATTTCAGAATATCCTGCAGATCAAATGCACCAAAACATTTTAAATCTTTATTCATGTAGGTTCCAACTACCATATTTTCCGAACCTTGTCTTATCCTAGGTGATGCTCTCCATACACTATTATTGGTCGTTATGTCAACATTCAGACCTTTTATACGCATTCTAAATCCGTTTGGTGACGAATTTAGAATACACAATGTCATGCCATACCATCCTGAGGGTGTCATAAGAGGCGACTAAAGTTACGCTAGAGGCAGATCACCTAGCTGCAAGAGAAGGAAAACTCGATACAACCCCTGTGCCAACCCGTCTTGCCAGCGTGGCACAGTAGGCTAATTTCCCTCAAATGAGTTTGGAGGAGGCCTGATCCAGTAGTGGGTCATTTATGGGCAGTTACGACGATACGTATGTCCTCATTCACACAATCCACTCATTTCTTTCTGGGTCTCCGATCTGTATGTCTTTCTTCATTCATTTTGAAACTACCACCGTTTGGAAATACTGCTCTAAAAACCAGTGTATAGTGACAGCAAGTTTGCCGGAGAGATGAGAGAGAGAGAGAGAGAGATAGGTTCCTACTACAAAAAAAAATTTGTTTTATTCAAGTAGTGTTCTCATTGATGTAAATTCAATGGAAATTTCCCTCGACTCCGCAGGTAGACAACCGCAGGTTCAATAATTGGGTTGAGGCAGATGCGCCGACACGTGCGCAGGCGCCGCCGGCTCGATATAACCTCAATGATTTATGTTATACGTTTGCAAGCTGATGATTACGTCTTATACCTTTTTGTAATGGCTCCTTAATTATCTTATTGTTACATTTAAAATGTCCGTTACAATTAGGTACGCATATATAAACCGTGATGGATTTAGAATACATGGTGTCACTACCCCATTCCATCCTGAGGGTGTCGGAAGAGAAGGCCTCCCCCAAAGATTTCCACAAAGGCCGGTCCTGGGCCGCCCGGATCCATCGTTTTCCGGCGACCTTAACCAGGTCGTCGGTTCACCGTGTGGGAGGCCTACCAGCACTGTGCCTTCCGGAACGCGGTCGCCACTCGAGGACTTTTCTGCCCCATCGGACGTCGGTCCTGCGAGCTATGTGCCCTGCCCACTGCCACTTAAGTTTGACAATCCGGTGGGCTATGTCGGTGACCCTGGTTTTCCTGCGTATCTCCTCATTTCTGATTCGATCTCGCAGGGAAACTCCGAGCATAGCCCTCTCCATTGCCCTCTGTCATAGTGTCACCATCCTATTTCACCATAACAAAATAAAATGTGACGGTCGATAACCTAGCCGAAAAGGAGGGAAAACTCGATCCGACACTCTGTGCTAACCGGTCTGGCCAGTGTGGCACAATAGGCTAATAACCCTCCTCGTAACTGAACGAGGCCTGACTCAATAGTGGGTTATGAGCTGAGTATCACTATCACTACATAGTATAAAACAAAGTCGCTGTCGTGTGTCCGTCCCTATGTATACTTATATCTTTAAAACTACGCAACGGATTTGGAAGCGGTTTTTTTAATAGATAGAGTGATTATGATTAGAGAGGAATGTTTATAGTACATGCATAATATTGTAGAGAAACACTGATAATTTTAGATGTTCATCATTGCACCCGTGCGAAGCCGGGGCGGGTCGCTAGTTATATAAAAACCAACGCATTTGGTCAAAGGGGCAAGATACGCAATTTTCTCTCCTAAAAATCAGTAAGCCTGCCTCAGAAGTTGGTCTACACAAATATGGTATTATCCGTTACAATATTACACATTTTATTATACTGGTTAGCCAAAGGAGGCGATAGTTAATACTCCCTGAGCTTCCCACGCGCCGCTCTCCGCTCTATTCGCAAATTTTCAAAATGCTATCTCTATATATAAAAATGAATCGCTGTTCGTTAGTCTCGCTAAAACTCGAGAACGGCTGGAGCGATTTGGCTAATTTTGGTCTTGAAATATTCGTGTGAGTCCAGGGAAGGTTTAAGAGTTGAGAAAACATAGAAATATTGTAAGTAAAATAATAAATACAACAATTTTATTTTCCCATACAAACTGTTACCTGTCAAACATCTGACGTTCGTCCCGACGGATCGCTATTTTTGGCATAATTACTTTTTTTCTTTTTTAATTACATTAAATAAGGGATTGGAATCGATAAGAAAAGGCGGTATATTAATTTATTATTCATTATTCCAATTCGAATTCAATATTCATAGTTCAGACAGGACAACGTCTGTCGGGTCAGCTAGTATTATATATTATTCATACCACTATATGTTAAGTAAAAGAACAGCTTTCCTAGATACTAAAAAGTAATAACTATTTCATTTAAATTAATATGTTTTCTTAAAAAATAGATATTATGTATAATTTAATAAAAGTTTTCAATTACTTTTTGTTTTAAATTATGATTTAGTAACCATATTATTATTGCTATAGTTAGCAAGTTTTAGTATTCATGTTATCTTCAACTTTATTGTGTATTTTTTTTTTCAGTTTTATACATATCAAGATACGTTCAAGTTTTTTTTTGTACAAATCGGAACAAGTACGCTTTAATAGTCTGATCGCCACAAGGATAAATTCCAGGACTCATTGTATGCAGCAATATGCGGTATTTCCATTCGTTGGGCAAATAACTATAGTCTGGCTTAACTCTGGTATAGCAAGGGGCAGGCATTTTTACAGTTCTAGTACTTCTTTTGTGTCTACTGGACTGTCTGTCTGGGCTAATGGACGGGGAACTTTTTTGGATTCCGTAATAAAGTTAAAAGAAAACTCTGAAAAAATGTTTGGTTCGTCATCTAACTTTACTATCCTACGACGAAAACTCCATCACTCAGGTTTGTTGTCAGACATGTTATACAACACCCTGTCACAGATTTTTCTTCTTAAATTTAAACGGTGGTAAAAACTAAATGATTAGAATATTATTTTTATATTGTAATTTTTGACTATTTTAAAGCATTCGCAAGAATTTATTCGAATAAAAAACATTTTGATTTTAAATATCTGGACATATCTCCATTTCAGCCAAAAGACGTCCACTGCTGGACATAGGCGTCCCCCAAGGATTTCCACAAAGGCTGGCCCTGGGTCGCCCGCATCCACGCGAGCATTTACCGGCGACCTTAACCAGGTCATCGGTTCACCGTGTGGGAGGCCTACCAGCACTGCGTTGGACATGTAATTATTTAAAAAAATTTATAAATATAACACGTGCAATCAACGATAACACAGCGTAAATTGTTGTTTGGTATCACATTGATTGTAAAAGAAAATAATTAGAGGGACATTAATTTTCGAGGATGGGATATTAACAGAACCCATCCTCGAAAATCACGCTTGATTTACCGAATCTCTTTTAGCTTTTTTGATTACTAATCTCGGAGAAAATAGGAAGCGGCTTTGAACCTAATTTTGTATATATGTAGAAGAATGGTAGGCATTGAGAGATTTTTTTATTATTCCGGGTGTAACACAAAGGTTGATGATGATGTTACACGTTGATGTCATCAATAGTGTAACAAGCCTCTAGCCTTAGCCAATTACCATTAATTCACTCTAATGGCCCGATTCAGCAGTGGGTCATTTATGGGCCGAATAGTAGTAGACGTCGTCGTTACAGCCCATAAATGAACCTCTACTGGGTCGGGCCTCCTCCAAATTCATGAAGGGAAATTTGCCTACTGTGCTACGCTGGCAAGACGGGTTGGCTCAGGGTTTGTATCAAGTTTTCCTTCTCTTGGGGCTAGGTGACCTGCCCTTGCGTTCTTTTAGTCGCCTCTTGTGACACCCTAAAGACGGTATGGGTTAATGACATTGTGTATTCTAAATCCGTCACCGTAAATCGTCAATCCGTCACCACACATAGTAGTAATGGTATAAAGAAATAAATAAATAGAAAAACTAGTTGCCAGAGAAAGAAACTCTTTATGAAACTGTCATTTGGTCACAGCAGGGTATTTTCCCTCTATCCTACTGGAAGAGGCTTGAGTATTTTAGAGGCCGTCACAATATCCTTACCGCCATAAATAGAGGCGGGCCAAGGCCCCCAAGGTCGAAGAGCGTACCCAGCGGCCCCTACGCGGGCAGTCAACTCTCAGACAACTCAAACTCAAATCATTTATTTCAATTGAACCTATTTACAGGTGTTTTTGAAAGGTCGAAAGTGAAGTTAGGAAGCTAGTTGCTTGTTCCAAAACGTAGATCCTATGGAGAAGAACAGGCAAGAAACTGCATGGACACTCTTTTTATCATATTTTCTGTTACAAGCATCTGATTGGGTTACATTGACTTCGTGTTTATTTATAGTAAGCTAAGATGTGGGGACAATGTAACATATTGCACAACAGAAGTGTCCAGGAGATGGATATAAAGCTATGTATGTCAATAGCAGTTAAGAGATGACCGGCCCCAACTGGCAGCACTCGATCACGAGCAAGTGTCATGCTCGTGAGGAACGCCTTTGGTTTTAGTGGGTAGTTCAGAAGTCCCACATACCCCGGCTAGTCCACAACGGCCGGTTATCCGCCAACGTAAAAACCCCTCTTTTTTAACCGCCAACGTAAAAAGAGGGGTAAGTTTGTTATTTGCACTGTAGCCTACTCCGTCGAACCTCGTCGATGCTCGAACACCGAAGGCGATGTATTGAATTACCGCAGCTGTAACTCCATAGGCGCAAATAAAGCCTTAAATGTCAACGTGGATCCTATTTTTATAAAACTAGTTTTCGTCAATAGGCATGTACCGGTTTCTTTGCACCGGGCCTAGTGATCGTCGCCTAGTTGGTTGGACTCTGCGGTTTGATTCCGGGGTCGGGCAAGTGTGTTTTTAAGACGGAGATACTGGTCAGTCGACCGGATAGTGCGGAATGCAATCAAAATAGTAAGCAACTTCTCGCTCTGCTGGGTTTTGGATGGGTGTCCATCATTTGCATCTAACCACCTCTGTGTTTCGAAGGGCACTGATGGTCCCGGCTGCTGTTGTGTGTGTACTGAAAAGTGATAGCTGGTATAACTATTTAATTACCGGTAGTCCCACTAGGTAGGACGCGGAGAGCAATCTCTCCGTGCAAATACTGGTCGCTGGCCATTAGATAAACTTAAAAAAATGCGCGGAATGTAGAATGTAGAGATATTGACACAATAATACACACAGCATAATTAGAAAAACTAACTGACATACGGGGAAAATATGCTAATTTAATTCCGTCCTTCTAATGTGGCCCATTCCGTGTGGTGACGGATTTAGAATACATAGTGTCACCACCCCATTTCCATCCTGAGGGTGTCGTAAGAGCCGACAAAAGGAAATAATAACGCCAGAAACCTATCCGCGAGAGAAGGAAATCTTGATACAAACACTGTGCCGTCTGGCCAGTGTGGCACTGAGGCTAATTACCCTCCAAGAATCTGGAGGAGGCCCGACTCAGCTGTGGGTAATATATGGGCTGAAAATATGGCCCGTATGAACCACTTACAAAATATGCGCGTAATATTTTTTCCTACGCACTTTGCATCAAAACCAAAGCTTTGATAGGAAACTTTCTAAATACGTAGACGAGGCGGGGTGCAAGGTGGGCGGTCGTCATGGCAACGAACCGTTGCAGGAAACTGCACAATCGATGTTGCCAGACGTAGCTGTGGATCAATGTGTCTCTAGTACTACGCCCGGCTCCCGGGAAACCTACCTACGCCAGTGTGCACTCAAATAATATAGCTCTCTCGCTCTTGCGACTACCACCTCACTCAGAGCTCCACCGCTAGGCTGCGTCATTCGAGACTTCCGTGGAAATCCTGGCGGGCGCGAGATCTATTTATTCTGGCTGTCAAGTCTGTGTGGGTGAATTTTCCCCGGGAGATTTCTTTGTGTGCGCGCGTTGTGTAAGTGTTACGTGGAGCGTGTTCCATTTTCGAATGTTCGCGTCGGGAAACTTGTGAATCGGTTATCTGTGTGCATTTGTTTGGTGTTGTGGGTGCGTTCAGAAACGCCGGTCCTCGCTTGTTTGTTTTGTTATTATCGCACTGAAACAGTTGGCGGTATGCAGTTATAATGAAAGTTGCGAATTGATAATATTTTGCACTGTCTATACTTTAGAGGAGCTATTAAAACTTTTATTTTGAATTAAACTCTCGTTGTAGTCACCACGGTCATGATATTATACGAAATATCTCAAATAATAATGATAAAATAATGATAATTGTTTTGGATAAAAGCTTTTTGGCAAAACATGTACACCGATTTTAAATACTTAAAAGCGAAAAATAAACAATATTCCTCAAATGGATACTCCATTTGAAGTAACTAACGTAAGTGTTGATTTAAGTAGGCACCTACTTCCTTTTGAAGTCGGTTTACAGTCTTTGTTGAAATATTTTTATTTTGTACATAAAACTCGGACCCAGTAACAAATAAGTTGTCTATGAATACTCGAACTTGGCTTCCGACAAAATGGGTTTGTTCACTTCTTTCAAGTTTAATACCAAACTACTAAACTGTTTTCGATACAAATTGAAATGGGAAGCACCAGATCAAATAAAAAATCATCAAAATCTGTTGACCCAGTCGAAACTTCTGAGGTAGTAAACATAAAAAAAAACACAATCGAATTGAGAACCTCCTTCTATTTTAAGTAGGTTAAAAAATAAAATAATTTCGAATAGTACTGAGCGCAATTATCTATATGTTAAGTTCCCTTATATATTCTATAGTCCGTGTGGTGACGGATTTAGAATACATAGTGTCACCACCCCTTTCCATCCTGAGAAAGATGCAAATGAACAGACCGTAAACCTAGCTGCTTAATTCAAATCTTTGGTACTTACTACTTCTCAGCCCGCAAATAACCCACTGCTGAGTCCGGCCTCGTCCAACTACATGTAGGGTAATTAGCCTACTGTACCACACTGGCCAGGCGGGTTGGCACAGTGTTTGCATCAAGTTTTCCTTCTCTTTCGGCTAGGTGAAATTCCTCTTGCTTTCCTAGTCCCTTAGGATAGTGTGGGTTGGTGACATTGTGTATTCCAAATCCGTCACCCCGCGAACTAATCTTTGGTAACCTTATAATAATTATTAATGAGTAAAATATAACAATGACCCCTAAAACTGACAGCATACTTTATAGAAACAACGTGACTCTCAGTTTCCTTTTAAGGATTACGAGGTTCAGTAAACAGAGGGCGGTAGCTACTCGAACCCACAATTAGCTAAAAATAAAACCTTATGGCTATTGCTTTAAGATTCCATTTTCATATGTGATTAGTTATTGACAACTTCTGATGACTGGCAAAATATTGAAGTATTGAAGTTTTGGCTTGAATAATTAATAAATCGTTATTCTTTGGCGAGGGGGGATTTCAGATTCACAAATTAGAAGTCTCTTATTAATGGTTTTAATCTAAGATTGACGGAGTCATTAACAAATTATTTTTACAATAATTTATGATTTAACGATTAATGAGGTCACATACATTACGATTGATCATGAGATAAGGTAAACGTGGTCGCTCACTAAGGGCTTCATAGAAAGCCTCAAAGTCACCGAAATGGCATTATAGAAGGGCATGCTCGGATTGAAATTAAACACCTTCTAACGGATTTATCGCGCGTATAATGCATTATTTATTTCGCGTTATCAATAAAACAAAATAACTATAGGCGGTAGATTTTAACAGTTTTTTTGTACTTTTGAAGATAACTGTCATCTAGTCTCTCCCGCGACCCACGACTGCTGCAAAGCATTCGAAACGTCGGGAATTAAACAATTTACACGCGATGAATCCGTTCAAAAGTGTTTACTTTCAATGTGTAGTAATCACGAAAATCTAAGAAATCGCTATGCTCAGAGTTTCCCTACCAAGTCATAACAGACAGGAAGAGATTCGCATGCGAGGAGATACGAGAGTTACCAACATAGCCTAGAGGATTATCAAACCACACCGGAACCAACTGCGTACCGAAAAATGCAGTGCTAGTAGACCAGGTGTGGGAATTCCGCGAATGCCGGCGGCTTAGCATCAGCCTTCGAGGAAATCGTTGGGGAAGGCCTATATCCAGCGGTAGTCCTTCTTTTGGCGGTAACGATCTGATGAAGAGATTGTATCCTAGAGGATAGCATGCGATGATTCTGGTGAGTAAGCAACACCTAGCTCATCTAGTTCTTGCATTTCTGTCCATCATAGCAACATACTCCTCCACGTTATGGAGAGAACGTAAAGTTGTCGGTCCCGGCTGCCATTCAAACAATGGCAGTCGATCCGTGTGTTCAGTAGCATAAAACCTGACAGCTGATGTAGCAACTGGCTCAACCCGAACTCAAAAGGAACGTTATTATGATTTCTTAGGTTTTCGCGATTATTACACATTGAAACTAACTACTTTTTAGCGGGATTAAACGTCGGGAATTAAATAATGAAATACAGGTGATAAATCCAAAAAAAATGAACTTCATTTACATTGGTTTTATCACAAAACTCTTATAAATCATCATATTTAAAATTACCAATATCATCTTACAGCGCGTAGTTCGCTAGGTGATAGTCTCCATATTGTTACACAAATCAGTCGTCATAATCTACATTCATACCTGTCGTACACAATTCATCATTTTTACGATCCATCCGTCGAGATCTCGACTGACGTAGGTACTGGATTTTAAAGTCAGCTGCCTTCCGCGACCGATGCGCCAGGAAGGCAAGTTTATAATAAACTAGCGACCCGACCCGGCTTCGCACGGGTGCAATTATGCATGTATTATACTTAAAAACCACCCTCTTGAATCACTCTATCTATTAAAAAAACCGCTTCCAAATCCGTTGCGTAGTTTTAAAGATTTAAGTTTAAAGACTTTGTTTTATAATACGTAGTGATACCATTTTCATATTACACCGTATATTGGAAGTGGGCGAAATGTATCTGCTATCCTGTGCAAGCTTCTACAACAGTCTTTGATCAAAGAAACACGTAGACCGGGTTATAAAATGTCTAACTTTGACGTACAGTCTGTATGTATATATACTGCAACAAATACCCTGACTTTGATTGGCCGTACCATCAGTGAGGGTATGGAACGAATCAAATAAAGTAGTTCTGTGTTTAAACTAATCCGTGTGGTGGCGGATTTAGAATACATATCGTCACCACCCCATTTCACCCGGAGGGTGTCGTAAGAGCCGACGAAAGGAAATGACAAGGCCGAAGAGCCGAGCAAGAGAAGGAAAACTTGAATCGAAACCCTTTGCCAACCCGTCTGGCCAGCGTGGCACAATAGGCTAATTATGTTCCAAGTCATTGGAGGAAGCCCGACTCAGGAGTGGGTCATGTATTGGCTGAGTGGTAGTAGTGTTTAAAATAGCTTTCTATGTTGAAGTATGTAAGTAAGCAAGTATAAGTAGCAATCAACATGTTACTACTAAAAAGGGCATCCAGTGAAAACAAACCCTCTAGTAGTAATTGGTTGGCGCAGTGGTTGAGCGATCGACAGCTGCGCAGCATGTCGCGGGTTCGATCCCCGCACGGAAGAAATATTTGTACGACCTACAAGTAGTTGTTCCGGGTCTGGGTGTTTTTTATCTATAATATGTATGTATTTACAAAAAAAAATGTATCTTGGTAGTTTATCATCCATCTCGTTACCATAACACAAGCATTAAGTTGCTTAGCTTGGGACGAGATGGCGTTGTGTGAAATGTCCAAGGATATTTATTTATTTATTATTATTATTATCTTAGGAGATTAGTCATTTCTTTGCCATTATTTTTTTTCAGATTTTGTCTTTGATTTTCATAATATGACCCTTTCGTCAGCAGTTGGTGACCAAAACGTAAAACGTTAAGAAAAAGAGATGTTTATTTTTCTTGTACACAGTATCTTTATCAGCTGTACTTTCGATTCTTTCGTTATGACTAAAGGGTTTTTGTTACATTTTGTATAAATGAGATTCTCTTTGGGTGAAGTTGCATGACATTTTGTCGGACCTGCGCCATTCGACCTACGTAAACATAGGTCTCAGAAAATCTAGAAGAGCTTAATGCGACAGTCAATATATTTATTGTACACTAGCGGACCCGACAGACTTCGTCCTGACAAAAAGATAGTGCAAATTGACTCTTTGACGTTAGGAACACACCTACATTGCTTAGACAACAGTGAGTGGTTGTAATTTAATATGAACTTTATGCAATAGCTATAAAGCTCAAATTGTCCTACGTTTTATTTAGAACACGTTTGTATGGGAAAAATAAAGGCTGTTTTTAGGGTATTTCAAGCAATTATTCGAATTTTTCTCGCCGTAAAAACTCGCCATCCTGGAACTTCAACGAACATTAAAAAAAAATGGCCAAATTGGTCCAGGCGTTGGTGAGTTATGCGCTTACCAACACATTTTGCGATTCATTTTTATATTATAAGATGTAGTGAAGAAATAAACAATATTGAAAATTTTGAGGAACTCCCGATACACATTCATGTTCTGATTTTGATAAACATATTTAAAAAAACCCGCAAGAAATGAACATTTTCAAATATAAAAAACAGCAAGATAATCAGTCCATTCGATTAGGAGCTACGTTGTTAGAGACGGACATATGTATAAATAGACACTATTTTTTATTAAGGAAATCCAGTAGTTGTTACATCTCTTTAAAAGTACTTTTTACAGTACATTCTTACATTTTTATGCTTAATATATTTGAAGGAGACCTGATTAATTAGTGGGGATTTTGGGCTGAGAAGGGAAGACCTTATCGATCTTACAAACTTTAGCAGATTTAAGTGAAAGTAAACTCCATTTAAAAAAAAAGTATTTTACCTATCGTGTCTAGAGATTTCTAATTCATTGTAACTCACGCCACAGTGTATGTTATATACACAGTAAAATAATATCATATTGACGGAATAAACAATACACATAATATAATACACGAATGCAAGATAATGCTTGTTATGACATTAAGCCGTCTCAACTTGTCATATTTTATTTATAAAATATTCCTAATAGTTCTACTCTTGTACATTCAATAAACCTGTTTTTTTTATTTGAATTATCGTATTTATTTAATTCTCAGATTAAACAGAGATTTTGTCATCACCGGTTTATAATACCACTCTACGGAGAACAGCCGACAAGAAACTTAATAAAAATGTTACAATGTTATTGCATGAAAAAGTCTGTCAGATTAGTGAGGGCAAGTACGGCCGGACACATGAGTGATGTAAATACCACCGTGAGACATTATATTCTAGCCTAGCTGTTGCTTCGTCGTGGTTTAATAAAATGAAATGAAATGAAAATGAATCTCGCTGCTTAATTTATTACATTGCAAATTGCTGCGTAACACCGAAGCACACAAAGTCACTTTCATAATTATTATGCACTTAGAGCCATGCTTAATCTGGCCGGTGGGTGCAGTGCGTCTGGCATGTTCGCCGTGAACAGAGTCGATGATTTCTATGCTATACCACAGATTAGCTATACTAAGGAAACGGTCAGCCGCTTTTAAGAAGCTTAAAAGAAACTCGCAAAACGAAGTAATTAAAGCTGTTTATGAAAGTTGTAAATTTCACACATGCGGTCTTTGATCTTTTCCGTGTCATAATTTATCTGTGGAGACAAATGCTAATCTGATTATTTAGTTTGCCTGATACGCATCAAATCATAAATTGTGAATTATATATTATAAATGGCGAATTATAAATTATTTATAATAAATTTAATTTAATTGAGTTCTTAAATGTTATATCCGAAATTAAATATTATAGTATGTTGAGGGTGTTATAGATATTAGGCATTTTATACAATAATATTGTAATGAATATTATTATATCAGCAGGATGATATGCAATTAATTATGTGATGTGCGTACAAAACTATTTATAGGTGTTAACACAGAAAAAGTTAAAAAAAATTGTTTTCATGGCATAGTAATATGACATTGTTGTAAAATACTTTATTAATGGTAACTAGGTATTTTTGGTAAATTGATAAGTTAAGCTACCGTTTAGCATTTCACACAAACCTCAATCCTCCGGAGTTATAAAATGCACTTCAACGCGTTCGTGAGTTAGTCTTGTTGGGAATAGTTTACTGGTAATATTGCAGTTACCTATTTCATGTGAACAAACATACTATGTTACGTGAACAACAGGTATACAGGGTGTAATAAAAACCCTGTAACCATAATAGATATCGACATATATATTTGACTGCCTTGTTGGTCTAGGGGTTGGATGCGCCCTCTTTGGATCGCGGGATCCCGGGTTTTATTCCGGGGACGGCAAGTGTCTTTGTGTAACCCAGAGGCACGTGCTCTGAGTCTGGATGTTATTTGTATACGTGTAATTCATGTTTGTAAACTTTTAATATATTCATACATATATAGCATGCAGCTAAAAGCCATATTTGAATCATCACCATTTAAGCCCATATATTACCCACTGCTGAATCGGGCCACTGCCACACTGGCCAAATGGGTTGACACAGGAAACTGACACAATCGAACGAACGAATGATTCGTTTTACTAAGGTTATCCAATTGATCGGGCACATCCGAAGATAGATAGATTCCTGCAGGTCACCCGACACAATCGAACGAACGAATGATTCGTTTTACCAAGGTGACCCAATTGATCGCGCACATCCGAAGATAGATAGATTCCTGCAGGTCACCCGACACAATCGAACGAACGAAGGATTCGTTTTGCCAAGGTGACCCAATTGATTGCGCACATCCGAAGATAGATAGAGATAGATTCCTGCAGGTCACCCATCAAGACCATGTTGATAGAGCTTCGGTGGTCTTACGGAGGCTTTGCGGTTGGCTCAGGCATTAAAAGGTTGTCACAGTGAATGAGTTTGCGCGATACTGTGGCGCCCCAAGCGTGTCGTGTGAGGGTTTACCGCTGAGGTTTTAGTTGCTAGAAGAGTAGTTCCACATAATCGCCGACACCACCCCTGTGGGAGTGCCTTTCCCAGCGAAACCAAAAAAGGCATTAAAAGCTTACTATTGTTGACTAGATGCTGCTGATGTTTGGCCCTTGTCGACAATTGCGCTAGTTTGCTCCCACAAAGCTGTCTTATACTTGACTAAAAATAACGATAAAAAAACAAAGCAACTTCATAGTTTCTTGCCGGCTCTTCTCTGTAGAGCTGCATTCTGAACCGGTGGAAAATGGTACATTTTCAATTTCGAACGGAAAATGGTCGCGGCTTCGATCCCCGCACGGAAGAAATAATTGTACGACCTACAAGTATTTGTTCCGGTTCTGGGTGTTTTCTATCTATAACATGTATGTATTTACAAAAAAAAATGTATATAAGTAGTTTATCATCCATCTCGTTACCATAACACAAGCATTAAGTTGCTTAGCTTGGGACGAGATGGCGTTGTGTGAAATGTCCAATGATACATATATATATTTATATTTACATTTTATGAGAGCTATAGTGAGCCAACTTGGTCAGATGAGTTTTGATTTGGGTGCGGTGTTCTGTAAGATGGAGGTTCGTCTGACTCCAGAGATTTATTTAGTAGGGTTACCGGTAGTGACAATGACTGTTTGTGTTTTGTTAAAATATATTTTCCATGAGTTCCTGTATCTTCAACTACGCAGCGAGTTACTGTGTGTCATAGGGATTAACGTTCTATGAGTCATTTTGGACTAGACGCACTCCGCACCCCATTGTTTAGGCTCTTGAATGCCAATGCCATTATTTTTATTGGTAGGATGCTTGTACACGGAATACTGGCGCCTTACAAGCAAATCGACTTGTAAGTTAATATGTTAGTTGTTCTTACAAATATTTTTAAGTAGTACTACTAACCAGCCCATACATGACCGCCTCGTTGGTCTAGGGGTTAGATGTGCCGCCTTTGGATCAACGGGTCCTGGGTTCGATTCTGGGCATGTCTTTTTGTCTAAGCCAGAGGCACTTGCTCGGTGTCTGGGTGTCATTTGTGCTCGTGAATTACATGTTTGTAAACTGCCCCGCGATACAGGCAAGAGCAGGGGATTTGGTTTAAAAAAAAATGCTGCACGTCCTCCAGCTACATCGAGGGGTAATTAATCCACTGAACCGCGCTGACCAGACGGGTTGGCAAAGGGTTTTGTATCAGCGTGGTTCTGTGTACAGATCCCACAATGCCGCAGCAGGACGCGAGTTGGAGCACCCCGGGGAGGTTTGGTGGGTAGGCCCCCACTCTGGGGGAGAGTCCCACACGCCCCTCGCTAGCCATCCCCGTGGACGGCGAGGAAGTCCATAAAGGATGTTACACCGGCCGAACAAAAAAAAAAGGGTTTTGTATCAAGTTTTCCTTGTCTCGCGACTAGGTTATCGGCTTTGTAATTTCCTTTTATCGGTTCTAATGACACCCTCAGGATGGCATGGGGTGGTGACACCATGTATTCTAAATGTGTCACGCGGTCAACCCGGTTTTATAAAGTTAAAACATCTATTTTGTTTGTTGTATCTACATCTTCCTATTAGCCGATAACCTAGCTACAAGAAAAGAAAAACTTTATACTAGAAATGCATTGTTTGAATTTTGAACTGGTGAGAACCCCGCGCTTATTTTACGTCAGCTGTCAAATTGTCAATGTCATACCTATCATAAATTTGTCAGCTTTTCTTTTCTTTTTTTATAAATTCTAATTCTATGGCGTAGACACTAAGACTTTTAGCATAATTCTGTTTTGAATCAACTCTTTTATATTTATTGTATGTATGTATGTATGGATACCTAGCTGTCCGATGCCCGTGTAGTCGCTCAAGGGCCTAGCAGAATACCAGCGTTGCGTCATTTATTGTTATGATGTGGCATATGCTGAGCTATGGTTCTTTTTTGTTCTCACAAAAACAGGATATTAAAAATTTGTTATTGTTACATATATATATTGTATTTTTCCTTTTTTTTTAGTTTATCTTATTTGTGACATGTCTTTTGTACCGCTCAGATGTGAGAACAAAATAAACACGTTTCTTTCTTCTTTCTTTCTATACGAAACCCTGTGCCAACCCGTATTGCCAGCGTGGCACACTAGGCTAAGTACCCACCATATAATTGGAGGAGGCCCGACTCAGCAGTGAGTCATTATTGGCTGAATAGTAGTAGTAATAATATCTTCCTATTATTGGTTATTTGGTTACACCAGCTGTCAGTTTTCACGCTACTGACTACGTGTAACGACTGCTATAGCAGATGATAGAATGGTAGCCGGGACCGACTTTACGTGTCGTCCAACGCATGATGGAGGTTCGTTTCGTCCCCCGTGTATAGACAGCCTAAAAACCAGCGCCATTATTTTCAGTTTTAAGTTACGTCTTTACGCTGGCGTGGAAGATAGATTATTGCTTTACCTTATTTATTATAAGTCAATGCCCTGAAGACTTTTTTGTGCTTCAATATGTCGCCCATTTATTTACTACTAGCTTTTGCGCGCGGCTTCTTTTGAGTGGGCTTGATGTCCGTTATCTGGGCTTCGCATATATCCTATGTTACTCAGGGATAATGTAACAACATTCTACTGTACTCATTTTCATTTTTCATCATCAGGCGCAGTGCTGGTAGCCCTCCCACACGGTGGACCGACGACCTGGTTAAGGTCGCCGGAAAGCAGTGGATGCGGGCGGCCCAGGACTGGCCTTTGTGGAGATCCTTGGGGGAGGCCTATGTCCAACAGTGGACGTCTTTTGGCTGAAATGAAAAAATGATGATGATTCTACTGTACTATTCTGAGTATATTAATAAAAACGTCCGTTCAGTTTGAGAAGTAATTATGAGTATATTTGAAAATAGGAACAATGACAATGTTTTAATAAAACGAACACCAATATAAAATTATCTTTTATTATATCTTTTATATCTATTATTTTATATTATCTTTTATTATTTTGTATATATATTAGCTGTAATCTTCTAATATATAACGTCAAGTTGTTTGTCCGCGATGGACTCCTAAAATACCCAACCGATTTTAATCAAATATCCTTGGACATAATAAATATCCTTGGACATTTCACACAACGCCATCTCGTCCCAAGCTAAGCAACTTAATGCTTGTGTTATGGTAACGAGATGGATGATAAACTACTTATATACATTTTTTTTTGTTGTAAATACATACATATAATAGATAGAAATGACACCCAGACTCCGAGCCAGTGCCTCTGGTTTAGACAAAGACACTCGCCCGACCCCGGAATCGAACCCGGGACCCGTTGATCCAAAGGCGGCACATCTAACCACTAGACCAACGAGTTCAAGTGTCCGTGTGGTGACGGATTTAGAATACATAGAGTCACCACTCCATTTCGTCCTGAGGGTGTCGTAAGAGCCGACAAAAGGAAATGACAAGGCCGAAAACTTAGGCGCAAGAGAAGGAAAACTTGAAACGAAACCCTATAGGTCTGGCTAGCGTCACACAGGATTCTATAATAATGTATTGCAATCTGATGGCTAGAAGTCGGAGACTCGAAAGCAGTGCCTCGTTGGTCTAGTGGTTAGATGTGCCGCCTTTGGATCAACGGGTCCCGGGTTCGATTCCGGGGTCGGGCAAGTGTCTTTGTCTAAACCAGAGGCACTGGCTCGGAGTCTGGGTGTCATTTCTATCAATAATGTGTATGTATTTACAAAAACAAAATGTATATAAGTAGTTTATCATCCATCTCGTTACCATAACACAAGCATTAAGTTGCTTAACTTGGGACGAGATGGCGTTGTGTGAAATGTCCAAGGATATTTATTTAAGGATATTTTATTTATTTATGGGCTTAGTAGTAGTGTTGAGTTTTACAAATTTCCTTCGGCGACGCTGGCTACTTACCGTCAGTATAACAAATTTAGCTATGTTGTGCATTCTGAGACTAACACTTCACTTTGCCCATTAAATTCACATCTACGCAGTCCTAGACGCACTTTCCATCGCACATAACGCCCCCATTCAATAAATCTCCTCTTTACGACTGGGTCCCTAAGAACTAAATATTTAGTATGGATGTACAACCCCCGTTGTAGCCTACGCGGTCATTAGAAGGTTATTTGACGCAAATGAGATAATTATTTTTATAGTAAACTAATCGAGTCAATATCATCACTATCACTATAACTACATATTATAAAACAAAGTCGCCGTCGTCTGTCCGTCCCTATGTATGCTTAAATCTTTAAAACTACGCAACGGATTATGAATCGTTTTTGTTTTTTAATAGATAGAGTGATTCAAGAGGAAGGTTTTTATGTATAATACATCCATAATATTGTAGAGAAACACTGATAAATTTAGAGGTGCATCATTACACCCGTGCGAAGCCGGGGCGGGTCGCTAGTATATAATAAGATTATCATACCACGACGCATTTTAGAAAATAACACGATCGGCCCGTCAATATCGGTTATTTTACTATTACAAACAGACACTCCAATTGTATGCCTCGTTGGTCTAGTGGTCAGATGTGCCGCCTTTGGATCAACGGGTCCCGGGTTCGATTCCGGGGTCGGGCAAGTGTCTTTGTCTAAACCAGAGGCACTGGCTCGGAGTCTGGGTGTCATTTCTATCTATAAAATGTATGTATTTACAAAAAAAAAAAGTATTTAAGTAGTTTATCATCCATCTCGTTACCATAACACAAGCATTAAGTTGCTTAGCTTGGGACGAGATGGAGTTGTGTGAAATGTCCAAGGATATTTATTTATTTATTTATTTTATGTATTTGTATAGATACCCATGCAATATATCTAATCCTTGGGAAAGCCCAGAATCAACCTCAAAGTGAAGAATTTGCTTCAATTTAAAGTCTTTAAATTCTTGTACTCCAAGTATTTTATTACAAAGGACATCGGATTCGGAGCCCTAATTTCAGTGGAGGAGATCATATTTTCGCTTCCCTTTAATATTAGTAGGGGGATAAAAATCGACGTTTCATAAGACCTTGAATATACGTACTTGATAATTTAAAATACATTTCAAATTATAATTTTCATACATACTTACATATAATAATGCAAATTTTCACGTTTTTCCGGCAGGTCTCTGCCTAGGTGATCACATCCTTCCACTTGCTACGATCTTTCGCTTCTTCACTTTTATCAACCTCTTCATGCATGCTCCTCGGTTTGGGGTGTTTAAGACATTGCCTATTTGGTCATGAAATGTCCTTCTAGGCCTGCCCCTTCGTTCCCATTCACACTCCTGCAAATTGTCGGTACTTCAGTATGCTCCATCTCTTTCACACCATAACCTAATTATTACACCGATTCTGTAAGTTCAACGCCACGTGTCGCTGGCCCCCTCAAACCCAAACTAGGTGAACTGGAAACGCCACAAATAATAAAATATGACGTATTTGTTATCCTAAATACATTACGTAGTTTCCAATAATGTGTTATAAACAACCTGTACAATAAACATTATGTATGTTATCATCTGTCCGTGCGGTGTCGGATTGAGAATACATAGTGTCACTACCCCATTACCATCCTGAGGGTGCCGTAAGAGGCGACTTAAGGAAATGGAAAGGCTGAAACCTAGCCGAAAGAGAAGGAAACAAAACCCCCCTGTATCTGGAGGAGGCTCGACTCAAGAGTGGGTCATCTATGGGCTGGGCAGTAGTGTTGGATTCAAGCAAGAAGTATATCTGTGCATAACTTACGTAGCATTGAAGTCGTTTTGGGGAACTGTATATTAAAAAAAACCATTTTCCGGAAAATATGAGGTGGTTTGGCATTTTAACAGGAAAATGTGTTTGTATGTTTCGTTTGAAGTTTCAATCTACGAGACGTTTAAATAGAATTGGAGCGTCAAACAAACAACGGTTGTTTATTTCTCTAAATAGTATGTAAGTAATCATATATGTATGAATATTTATCTATCTACCTAGAAAGAAAGAAAGAAAAATGATTTATTCGGCACAATTAATACTATTTATAATTACTTATACTCTAATATAAATTGCGCTGAAACGGCGCTGGTTCAGCATAAGCCAGACGGGGTGCCTGGCGCTGGTTTTCAACCAGACCTCTAATGACGAGCGGATGGTGAACCAGTTTACAAAAATTACCAACCACAACCCACTACGCCAATCGGCTTTAGTATATTTTTAAGTTATAATTTTGTATTTTATCTTTTGAGAAAATAAATATCTTAAACCTTAAAAATTAAAATTAACAAAATACATGTGATATTACTTAACAAAATATACCATACCCACTACTGAGTCAGGCCTCCTCCCGTCACAGGAAGGGAAATTGGCACATGGTGTCGTTTCAAGTTTTCCTTCTCTTGCGGCTAGGTTATCGGCCTTACCATTTCCTTTTGTCGGCTCTTACGACACCCTCAGAATGGAAGGGGATGGTGACACAATGTATTCTAAATCCATCACCTCACGGACTCTATCTATCAGACACAAACGTCCACTACTGAGCATAGGCCTCCCCCGTAGATCGACACAAATTATGATGCTGTGGGGATCGCATCAACCAACCCGGATACTAAGCCCCTTTGTGAAAGACCATGTCTTGGATCCGTAATTCATCACGTATCACTACATAGTATAAAACAAAGTCGCTGTCGTCTGTCCGTCCCTATGTATGCTTAAATCTTTAAAACTACGCAACGGATTTTCAAGCGGTTTCTTTTAATAGATACAGTGATTCAAGAGGAAGGTTTATAGGTATAATACATGCATAACTGCACCCGTGCGAAGCCGGGGCGGGTCGCTAGTATATTATAAATTTTAGTCTTACTCGTTATTCCAGGTAATCTTAAAAAAGCTGCTCCGATTTTGACGGAATTTCCACTAATGTCATAAACGGTCAGGCAAGTGGCTTAGTGTAAACCAGAGGCACTTGCTCTAAGTGTGGGTGTAAAATGTAATTCACTAACAGAATTACATGTTACTTGCAAACTGCCCCGCGATACAGATTATATCTAGAGCAGGGGATTCGTTTAATTAAAAAAAAAAGGCATTTACACTATAAAAGCAAATGATTGTCAATAAATGGAACGAATAAATTGATGCGGTTACAAAAACACATACAAACGAAATGAAAACAACCTGTTTTTGAAGTCGGTTTAAAAGGCCTTAAATACTTTAGTTGCCTCAATATTTTCCATTAGTAAAGTGTAGTCGTTGAACTAGAATCGAACCGGGAAATCCAATGACTCATAGTGGGTTGGGCTTCCCAGAAAATACGTGTTTCACAGGGAGAACCACTAGTTGTTCAATGTAAAGTAATAATAAGTACAACACAAATACTATGAAAGTTAATAACGGTTCAACGGATTTATGTAGTTAAATTTAAAATTTAATTTACTACTATTACTACTTCTTTCTTGTATGTGTGGTGACGGATTTAGAATACACAATGTCACCAACCCATACCGTCTTGATGGTGTCGTAAGAGGCGACTAAAAGAAGCAGAAGCAAGAGGCAGATCACCTAGCCGAAAGAGAAGCAAAAACTTGATACAAACCCTGTGCCAATCCGTCTTGCCAGCGTGGCACAGTAGGCTAAATCCCTCCATGAATTTGGAGGAGGCCCGACTCAGTAGTGGGTGATTTATGGGCTGAAACGACGATTACTTCTCAGCCCATAACTAACCCACTGCTAAGTCGGGCCAATTTAATAATTAGCCTACTTTAAACCATCATTGACATAGCCCATAGGATTAGCAAGCTGTAGTGGCAATGGGCTGGCCACATCCGTCGTAGAACTGACGGCCGCTGGGGCAAACAGGTGCTACAGTGGAGACCACGTACTGCCAAACGTAGGGTGGGTGGTTTAAATATCAAGACCAAACAACTATTACCAAACATAAGCTAAGGAAGCACCTACTGAGAGTAGGTTAAATGAAACACCAATGTCCCAGGTGCCAAGGCGCTGGGTATGACAGACGAAAGGAAAAAAAAGAAGAGCAAATAATTACCATTAATTGCTAAAAAGAACACGGGCTACAAGTCTGTGGTGTTGTAACAAAATAATAAAAAATAAAAAAAGTAGGGTGGGACGCCCCCCTGCTAGATGGAGCGACGATCTGCGACGGGCAGCCGGCAGCAACTGGATGCATAGAACCGAAGACCGGGTTCAGTGGTGAGCCATGGTGGAGGCCTACGTCCAACAGTGGACTGAAATAGGCTGATGATGATGAAACCTAAATGATACCTGCATGGTAAATGATGATACCTTCATTAGGTATAGCCTGTATCGCGGGGCAGTATACTAATACTTATACTATTCAGCCCATAACTAACCCACTGCTGAGTCGGGCCTCCTCCAATTCTATGGAGGGTTATTAGCCTTTTTTTTATCATTGACTTGAATGCCTTTGACCCTAGGTTTGCGTGATGGAAAGCTACGCCAGGGTCTAAGATGGAGTAGGCAATTCAAGGAATTTCCCTGTCGGGCACCGGCTCTCACATACACACGACGGAACACAGTAAAACTGCTTGGCGTCGGACTTAAATGTGAGGGTGGTAGCCAGCCGGGCGGACCATTCGATCCTACCTAGTAATAGGGGCTAGTAATAGGGGCAGTTATACACCAATACACTAGTCCTACCCCGGAATTAAACTACGGGCCCGCCAACCAAAAGCCCACCTTTAGTCACCTCAACGACCTCAGGATCTGTTGATTTGGTATTAATTAAGTAACTATGCTAAATTTCTGGATGCAAAAATAAATGTTTCATCCGCGGAGACACCTGTGAGGAGAATCTTCACAAAGATTTAACATCTTTCTAAGTTCTCACGCAGCTACTTCCTTTGAAAGTATCCACAAAAAACGATAACAATATAATTGATATAAAATGAAAAGGATCGATTAAAAAACCAACATAAAAAGTGAGTGGGCGCCGGGTCATGGGAACAGGAAGTTGGGAGTATTTGAAATGTGAGCGCCGGAAGAGGCGGCGGATACGTGCGCCGCAGCCTCCACTGGTCCTATGCGGCCCTGGTACATCGTGGTATACAGTTACCTGCCACTTGTAACTATTTATAAAAATAAATCTTATATCCTGCCGGTATAGATTTATTTTTATATCCGATATTTTCTCTAAAGAAGGGTTATATCGTAAAAAATCAGTCCAGTTTGAAAGTACTTTTTATGTTTTAAAAAAACCAAGCCCTTGCTTGCGCTAGGTATAACCTGTACCGGGGGCGCTTTACAAACATGTAATTCACGACAACAAATGACACCCAGACAAATGACAAATGCCTCTGGTTTACACAAAGACACTTGCTCGGTCCCGGAATCGTACCCGGGACCCCGCGATCCAATGACGGCAATGTGATTGTTTTTTTATTAGTTGATGTATAAATAGCATAAGAAATGTTATGTACGTACTTAAATTGTGAATTATCGATCCTTGGGTACACCAAACTGAGCACATGTTTATGACCATAATATGGATATTATTTACGTTTTATATTTATAAATCTAATATAAAAAACTAGCTAACCCGGCAAAGTTGCTTTACCCTATGAATAATTAACGCCCCCGCAACGCCTCTTGTGGGTGGAATTTCGTAAAATCCGTTTCTTTTCTCTACTCGGTGAAAAGAATCAAGTCTCTAGGCCTTATGGTTTCAGAGATATCGTGATGAGTCACTCTATCTATACAACAGCTATTTATATCAAACTAGCGACCCGCGCCGGTTTCGCACGGGTGCAATTATGCACGTATTATACATATAAACATTCCTCTTCAATCACTATCTATTTAAAAAAAACCGCTTCACAATCCGTTGCGCAGTTTTAAAGATTGAAGCATACCTAGGGACGGACAGACGACGGCGACTTTGTTTTTTAATATAAAGTGAAGATAATTTAAATTCATTATGGTCGAATTTCGAACGCTAAGGCAACCACTAGTTATTATAAAACTGTCTAAAACAATGTAAAGAACCAAAAATATACTCTTTGAGTATAATTTTAGGAGTATAAAAATTCGGCAATAGTACAATGATCGAATAACCTAAATACACTTCATAAATGTTACGTCAGGCCCAGGTCCTAGGGCAGTACGAAAACAGACGCGGCCTCGGGCGCCAAGCAAGCTACGCAGTAGATGGTTGCTACGCGACGCGGGCACACGTGTACCGCCCAAGGACGGGCCGACCTCCACGGACAGGCTGGACACTAGAGCAAATGATACAGTACCTAATATAAAAATATATTTAGCAGGTTTGTAAACCATAAGTAATTCCCCCGTGGAGCTACAGTCGGGACACATGGGGCAGTAAGCGCGGGACGGTGCACCCTGAAGATGTTTCGTAGGTAGGCCTCCATTCTGGAGGAAATTCCCACACTGTCACGTTCGGGAAATTCATGTTTGTAAAAACGAGGTTGCGGAGCATATTCCCCCGACCGGCAGGTAGTAAATCCCGTCCCCCTCGACCGTGCTGCCACCTTAGTAGTTAGTACCTTGGGTAGGTTGGGGTGCAATTACCATCTCTTCGCGCCTCGGAGTCCCACGTAACCCGGCTGGCGTTTAGCGGCCGGGAATCCATGAGAATTTCCAAAGTAAAAAAAAAGGAGTAAATCCCGTGGAGCCCTGGACTCGGACAGTCGAAGGTCGCCGTCGGTTTTAGTGGGTCAATTTAACATCTCTACCAGCTCCCGCAGTCCCTAACGGCCTGGTACCGTTTAACTCAGTGCTTGGCCCACAATGTAGGCTAAGCACTGAGTTACTTGTCGTCACTAACGATAGATGTGGGTGGTCTATAAACTCATTGGCTGAAATGAAGAGTAGTTTAAACGAGAAACTACTTAACTATTATAGTTATCAACGTTTCAAAGCTAATCTTTCGATAAAATTTTGGTTAATTTCCGTATAGCGTATCACAGAATATTGTTACGTGAACTTTGTGGGGTGAATCCATCAGTATGAGTGGAAACTTTTCTATAAAGCCGTAATGTTTTTTAAGAATAATAAACAAAATTGTCGACGTACGTATATAATAAAAAAAAAACATTATTTTGCGATATTTGCGCCACGTATCACGGACATCATCACGTTCAGATTTTTTTATTTTATTTTTTTACTAGTGGCCCGCCTCGGCTTCGCCCGTGCAAAGCGGGGGTCGGTTATACATATAAACCTTCCCCTTGAATCACTCTATTTATTAAAAAAACCGCTTCAAAATCTGTTGCGTAGTTTTAAAGATTTATGCATACATAGGGACGGACAAAAGAATGCGACTTTGTTTTATACTATGTAGTGATGAAGCTACTGAGTATTGCACACATCAATATTGAATTTCGGAAATGACACACGATGCCTCATCGAAGGTATAAGTGTCAGTTTTTTTTGTTAAATAAAGAAACCTCCGTTACCTGCCAATGCCAGTATCACCTCAACTTCATAACGGGCTGTTATGTCAGTTTTTATCAAATGGCGAAAGTCTGCGACGACCACAGTTAAATCAAAATCAGAATGCTTTTTATTCGAATCGGTTCATAAAATAATACAAAGTTTTTACTACCACTTTGGAATCGACGCGTAGACCATTTTTTTAAGAAGCGAATTCTCTGCCCTATGTTTGTCAGTGTACAAAAATGTAATTCGCTACTAACACTAAGACTCTAGGCCAAGTGCCTCTGGTTTGCACAAAGACACTTGCCTTACGCCGGAATCTAACTGGGAACCCGTGATCTAAAGGCCGCATATCCGACCCCTAGACCAACAAGGCGCATTGATATCCTTATGTCAAGCGCAATATATTCATGTATACATAAGGATTTTACTATTATTTTCAATAATAATTATTTCAGACAGATGACTGGTGTAAATATGATCTCTTTGGCCATTATCAGAAGCCTTCCGTTATCACCGTCCGTCACCAATTTTAAACTAAAGGCCGAGGATTGACTCTATACTTATTTACGGGCTACAGTTGTTGAGTGACGTAAGCTTTTTGAGATTGGTTAGCGGCAAGAGTGTCCATTTTGTACTTTATACTATGATCTCCAGGCACAGTGATTTGATTAATTTATACCTAGATGGATCAGAGGAGAGCTGACCGACTCTCTCAAACAAAAAATCGTTTCGTTCACATTAGACAATATACCGCAGTGTTTGCCAGTGATGACATGGTACAGTGATGTGGTCGATCACTACGGGCTCCAAAATACTCAAAGTTACCCAAAGGGCCATGGAGAGGGCTATGCTTGGAGTTTCCCTGTGAGATCGAATCAGAAATAAGGAGATACACAGGCGAATCACAGTTACCAACATGGCGCACAGGAATACCAAACTTAAGTGGCAGTGGGCAGGGCATATGGCGCAGGACTGCCTGAATGGGGCAGAATATACCCCGAATGGCGACCGTGTTCTGGAAAGCGCAGTGCTCGAAGGCCTCCCCCACGGAGGACCGATGACTGGTTAAGGTCGTCGAAAAACGAGGGTTGCAGGTGGCTCAGGACCGGTCTTCGTAGAAATCCTTGGAGGACGCTTATGTGGACATAACACACGTGTCCTATACACGCGAAGGCGACGACACATAGACAATTTGTCGCTAGAACATAAACCCATACTATGGCGAGTTTCTTGCCGGCTCCTCGCTGTGGATAAGCCTTCTAAGCCGGTGCTAAATGATAAATGTATTTTTGTCCCGTTTAAAGAGCTCGCTTGAGCCGACTTGAATAGAAAACAACTTTTTTTTTTTATTCTTTATTTAAGGAGTTTATTCGCTGTGCGAATATGCCACTCCGTATGGGTTCCATAATTTTTAGTACTAAAGGTATCTGAAATTTCTTAAAGTAAAACTTACTACACTATGGGTACATAAAATCAGTTAGTCTGCCTTAACCTTAAAGCATACCTCACCATACCGAGAACAGCTACCATCCTTTCGGATAGAAAACAACTTTGATTTGATTTGAAAACCTAAGTACGCGTTTTTTTTACAATTAATTTGTGAGGACGACCCGGTCCGCCAATAAAATTGAATTGAAAAAGACATCTTGGTTGACACAACTGTTTGTCAACCAATATGTCTTTGTATGGGAAAATAAAATAGTAGATTTTACTAATTTCCTTGGAAATAATTCATGTTTTCACACATTTTAAATCTTCTTTGGACCCGTACAATTTTTGTTTCAAATTCAAGTAATTTATTATGCGTCGGTCACGATGTACACTTACAAATTGATAAAAATATTATTTGTCCCTATATGCTACCACTGTCCAGAAGAACTGGCTTATAATTTTTTGTGTGGTCCTTTTTCATATATTTACAATAACATAAATAAAGATTATTGTCACTGAACAGCTTAATTCCAGGCAACTGGGTCATTTAAATAATCGGCAATGCTGTAATAAGCTTTTTTGTAAAGTGTTGTCTTGACACTCCTTCTAGAGGTATTGCGAGACAATTTGAGGCATTTAAAAACAACCAGCATTATGCTGAGTCTGGGTCGGTTTGTGGCAAGACTTAAAAATACAATTGTTGTTTAATCTAATTTTAAAATCTATCTCATGTGTTTTTTTGTCATTGTATTTTTTTTGTCTTGTGCCACAATATAGAATATGTCTATATCTAAATAAAAAAAAAGAATCATCAATCGGCTCACCAGGTCGAAAGTTCTGATCATCCTCCTTTTTTGAAGTTGTTCAAAATACAGTGCAATTGAGAACCTCTTTTTTAAGTCGGTTTAAAACTTGCTCTGTGTTTCCTGAAATGTTGTACACTTCATCTGCATCAGTAGTTCTATCGATTCTTTCGTTACGGCTATCGAGTTATTATTACACACTGTATATATTTTTTTTTTTTTTAAAGCTTCCTTTTATTTCCTGCAATCTGTCTTTAGCTTGACATTAAGCTGGATGTTTGAAATATGTAGAAAAGGACGTGCGTGTCATGAATCCAGTGATACATACACCTTTAATATTCATATAAGATCTTGGGGTGCTCTTCTGTTCAGTCTTATGAAGACTGGGCCGGTTTCCATAAGTCCCTGTGCCAGGGTGTTAGGGTGTTGGGATAGTCTCTTTTTGTACTTTCCAAGTGCTTCCAGGATCTCATGTTTTACAGTAGGTATTTTCAGATCACGGTGTATTGCTTCATTGGTGATGTACCAAGGTGCATTTGCAATCATGCGGAGTGTTTTAGATTGGAATCTCTGCAGTATTTCCAGATTAGAATTTGCGGCAGTACCCCATAATTGCAGTCCATACGACCATATTGGTTTAAGGATGCTCTTGTAAAGGAGTAGTTTGTTTTCCAGTGTGACTTGGGATCCCCTTCCCAGAAGCCAGAACATTTTTCTTGATTGTAGGCTAAGAGCCTTCCTTTTTGTAAATATGTGTTTCCTCCATGTGAGTCTTTTATCCAGGTATATGCCAAGATACCGAGCATGGTCCGATTGAGGTATCTGTACTCCATTGAGTTTTACGGGGGGACATTCACCATGCCTGAGGCTAAAACAGACGTATTGATTTGGCTTCATTGGCCTTTATACGCCAGTCCTTCAGCCAGTCTGATATATCATTGAGACCTTGTTGTAGCACTTCTGAGGCTCTGCTAGGATCATTACTGGATGCAAGAATGGCTGTGTCATCAGCAAATGTACCGATAAGAGATCCATCCGGTGTTGGTAAGTCTGATGTGTAAATCAGGTAAAGAATTGGTCCCATGACGCTCCCCTGGGGTACTCCAGCTCTGGTTAGGTGTAGTCCCGATGTATCTTCACCATGTTTTACATAAAAATGTCATTGGGTGAGGTAGGATGTTATAAGTAGATAGTAGTTAATAGGTAGCGCATTCCTAACCTTGAACAACAGTCCCTCGTGCCAGACGCGGTCAAATGCTTGTGAGATGTCGAGAAACGCTGCAGAACAGTACATTTTCTTTTCGAAGCTAAGGTGAATTTTTTCTACTAGTCTATGTACTTGTTCTATGGTACTATGAGCAACTCGAAACCCGAATTGATGGTCAGGTATAAGCTTTGCTTTTTCAATTTCAGGCATGAGTCTCTTAAGGAAGATGATCTCGAAGAGTTTAGATGTCACGGGTAATAGGCTAATTGGACGATAAGACTTAACATCGTCAGGGCTTTTTCCTGGTTTTATTATGAGAATAATTTCTGCCACTTTCCATTGCGGCGGTATGAAGCCTCTTCGTATGATAGCATTAAATAGATAAGTTAGGAAGGTAATTGCCTTTTCTGGTAACTCCCTCAGAATTTTCGGTGTTACTAAGTCATATCCTGGAGCCTTGTTCAGATTCAGCTGTCTGATGACGCCAAAGATTTCTTTCTTTGTCGTTTTGTTGATGGGCGGGTCGAGTTGGAAAACTTCGCTTAGTTTTTCTTTGACCCTAGATGTTTTAGAGCTTGTGTCTGGATTTGGTGTGAAGACACTTTTTAGGTGTTCTGCGAATAAGTTTGCTTTATCTAAGTCGCTCTTTGCCCAGCTGCCGTCTTCCATCCGTAGAGGAGCTTGAAAGGGAGTAGGTGTTTTTAGTTTACTAACTGCTTTCCAGAGAGAATAGTCTGTTGCAGCAGTAGCATCCAGGTTTTTGAGGTGGGTTGAGATGCCTTGATTCCTGTGGCTGTTTAGCAGTTTTTTTAGTTCTGCTGTTAGTTTGTTGTAGATCTTCTTGTCTTCAGGATATCTAGTCCTATGCCAAGTCTTTCTAGCTCTTCTTTTATTTGCAACAGCTTCTTGAATTGTTCTGGTATATCTGGTGGTCTTTTGTGTAGCAGTTTGAGCAGGAGTAGCTTCCCAGGCGGATTGTTGTATGCAGTCGTTAAAATATTCAACTGCCTCTGTGATATCGTCTTCTGTGTTAAGAGGAATATTCGTGTCAAGATGGTTGTTTACCAGTTCTCTGAAATATTTCCAGTCAGTATGTTTACTGTGTAATCGGCAGGGTGGTGTGGCAGTGTGTGTTCTGTTATTAATTTCTGCTATAACAGGGGAATGGTCAGAAGAGAGCTCGAAGCAAGAGTAGCATTTAAAATATTGTGGTGGTATTCCCTTGGTCACGAAAAAGTCCACTAAGTCCGGTTTCTTTTTCTGGTCGGTCGGCCAATAGGTTGGTTCACCTGTTGAGATTACGGTTAGTTTCCCTTCTTGGATGGATTTGTTTAATTCGCGACCTTTCGACGTCGTGATTCTTGATCCCCAGTTTACATGTTTGGCATTGTAATCCCCTCCTGCGATAAACCTGTGCCCCAGGCTGTTAAACAGAGCAGAGTATGCATCAATTTTTAAATTGTGTTTTGGTGGTATGTATAGGGCTGATATTAGTAGTTCACCATAGCAGTCTTTAATTATTATATTTGTAGCTTGTATAGCGTCACTGCAGTATGAGGTAGTAACATGATGTTTGATTTTTTCTTTGATTAGAACTGCCGATCCGCCATGTGCCTTACCATCTGGATGCGTTGTGTGATACATTTTATAGTTTGGTATACTGAAGAAAGACTTCGATGTAAAGTGTGTCTCTGCCACCAGTAGGATATCTATTTCATTTGTTTGGAGAAACATTTTGATTTCCAAAATGTGTTTTGGCAGCCCATTGGCATTCCATATCACTATTTTTAATGGGTTGAATTTTGTGATAAATTAGTCGTGAGGTTGATGAGCAGATTTGTTAGAGTGGTCATTTGTAGCATGATTTGTTTGCACATTTCTAATAGTTGTTGCATGTCAGAATTGTGTGTTTGCATTGATTCCTTTTCAATACGTTGGTTATTGTTTTCTCCCCTGACGGCTTGAGCATAGTTAATATTTGATTTGCGGAAGGATTCATGTTGAGGTTGTTTATTTGGCTGGGATTCTTGTACGGTATACTTTGGTCCGGTAGGGGCGACTTCAATAGTTTGATTGGAGCTGCCTTTGTAGGTTTTGTTTCTGAGAGGAGGGTATTTTTGTTTGACTATCTCCTTATAAATTGAGCAGCCTTTATAATTTGCAGGGTGGTTACCATTGCACAATACACATTTTACAGTATCAGATCGTTCCTTGCGAGCGCACTCTGCCGAAGTATGATCACCGGCGCACTTGATGCACTTGGGCTTGCGGTGGCAGTAGGCTTTGGTATGGCCGTAGTGTTGGCAATTAGAGCACTGTGGTATGCTGCGTTTTGGTCGGGGAGGTTCAAAAACTACACAGCAGCTCAGCAGTTTTGTGATTTTATAAACATCTTTGTTGTTAGTTTTCGGTTCTAGTTCGACAATAAACATGTGCAGGGCCTTTTTTGTGTTTTGTTGCTTGATGTTCCAGATGTTGGTGACATTGTGGCCTAATTCCTTAAGCTCATCAGTGATGTCTGTTAAGTCTACTGAGGGATGCATATTTTTCAGAACAACCTTGAAATTCCTTTCTTTCTTAGGCTTATAAGTGTAGAATTCGGTTTTTCTATTTTCCAATTCTTTAACTATTTTTCTATACATTTCCGGATTTTTAGGTTGAATTTTGACTTGTTCTTCTCTCAAAACTTTTATTTCAAAGTTGTTCCTTGCAACGCTGTTGAGCATTTCGAAGAGGGGTTTGATGTTGGAGACTTTGTCCACAAAGATAGGGGGGGGTTTGTCTAGCCTTTCTGTTGGTTGTGGGGGGTTATCTATGTTAACTTGTAAGTTGGAAAAACTGTTTGATGTTTCAATTGGGTTGCTTAGCCAATAGTTGTTTAATTTGGTTTGTTTTTCACTTCTTTGTGTGTCTGGGCTTTCTCGTTGCCTTTTTTTTGAGGTAACTATTTTGAATCCTTCATTGTTTTCATCTTGGTTTGGGCTGACATCACTAGTAATGTCTGTGTTGGCTGCGTATTTTTTTTATATACTCTGTATATAAAAAAACAAGTTAGATAGATTATTCACAGTTAAAGTGTTAAGTCTCTTACTTTATTACTCATTCAGATTATAAAAGGATTCTGTGTTATGCAAAGTTAGCTGGAAACCTTTTGAAATATTCCAGTCATTACGAAAACAAGGTCAATATTTAGGCTGATATTGCTGTCTGTTACCTTATTTAATATTACAAGCTTAAAGTGCCCTTCGTACAAATGATAAGGGCCTACGAAGCTACGATTACTTCCGAGAGGAAGGGCATAGCAAATTTGACTGGAGAAAGACCTTAAAGATCGCCGCAGCCAGACAATCTCATCCATGGGTGGAGTAGTGTCCTTGCACGAATCTTGTAGAAATGATGTGCTATCAATGATGTGCTACAAATGATGTGCTAAAAATAAGGTCCTAGAAATGATGTGCTACAAATGATGTTCTACAAATAATGTGCTACAAATGATGTGCTAAAAATAAGGTGCTATCAATGATGTGCTACAAACAAGGTGCTATTAATGATGTGCTAAAAATAAGGTCCTAGAAAGGCTACAAGTCATGTGCTATAAATGATGGTGTTATAAATGTCCATAGGTTACCGTTTATGATCAGACGTAGATAATCGACGTAGAAGTAGACGTAGACAAACCAGTCAAGATGAAGATCGGGCAAATAGGTTTTTTCTTGTAGTGCAATATTTGAGTCCGTGCGGTGACGGATTTATAATACATAGTGTCTCCACCCCATTCCATCCTGAGGGTGTAGTAAAAGCCGACTAAAGCAAATTACATTGCAGGAAACCTAGTCGCAAGAGAAGGGAAGACCCTTTACGAATTTTGAAGAGGCCCAGACAGAGAACTAAAACTACAGCCCTTTACTATTGTCACGATAAAATACAAACACGATTTAAAGGCATGTTTTAAATAACTATAACAAAAAAGGGAATATTCCGAAACAATGATAAAGATATAGGATAAATAAATCATAGGCATATGTGTACAGAAACCCAATTCCGGCAGGGCTGGATTATTTCTGTTTACTTGGCCATGTTGACCGAAGGATTTTGTCCGATAGTAATGATATGATATCTCCTCTAAGATGGAAGTCTCGGGATGGCCTCCATCTTAGAGGTCTGGGATATATCTAAGGAATCCCGTTAAAGACTTTAGATCGAATGGCTATTAATAAGCGTTATCAAATACTCCGTTTGGTGACGGATTTCAAATATATAGTGTGGGCACCCCATTTCATCTTAAGGGTGTCGGAAATGATAATGCCGAAGACCTCACCGCAAGGGAAGGAAAACTTGATACGAAACCCTATGCCAGCCAACCAGCCTGGCAAAGTGGTCTAAATACCCTGCATGTAGTTGGAGGAGTCCTGACGCAACAGTGGGTCATTTATAGGCTGAGAAGGAGAAGTAGTAAATAGATTTGTCATTTCTATTGGAGCTACTAGGAGCTATTACTAGTAGTATATAATTTAAGTGAGCTTCAGTTACTCCGTGTGGTGACTGATGTCACATCACTACATAGTATAAAACAAAGTCGCATTCTTCTGTCCGTCCCTATGTATGCATAAATCTTTAAAACTACGCAACGGATTTTGAAGCGGTTTTTTTTAATAGATAGCGTGATTCAAGGGGAAGGTTTTTAAGTATAACCCACCCCCGCTTTGCACGGGCGAAGCCGGGGCGGGCCACTAGTTAATAATAATTGATACATTGTGTAACCCCCTCATTTATTCATCTGGGTGCCGTAACAGTTGACAATAGGAAATGACAGGGCCGAAATCCTAGCCGAAAGAGAAAGAAAACTTGATACTAAACCCTAAGCCCACCCGTCTGGACAGCGCGGTACAGTGGGCTAATTACCTTCCATGTAGTTGGAGGAAGCCCGACTCAGCAGTGGGTCATTTATAGGCTTAGAAGTAGTAGTACTATATAATCTCGGTTACCTTCAGATAAATGAAGCGAGCCATGGGCCTCAGTCTCGCGGAGCATGCCCGACTACATCGATACCTCTTGTCGGCTCTTCTTGTACCGGTGATAGTTTCAGTATTTGGGTCGGAAGGGTTGTGTGATATCAAAATAGATGAATAGATTATGAGAATGAGATACCTAATGTGTTAAAAGGTGTGAATGTACGAGTAGATATGACGACAGATAGAAGTGTATGGAGACTGCCACCTAGCGTATGACAAGGGCCAGAAGATAATTATAATTTTGTAAATAAATTGTGATAGTAATTTCAATTGTAACGATTTATAAGTTTTTTTTTTTTTTTCAGCCATAAGACGTCCACTGCTGGACATAGGCCTCCCCCAAGGATCTCCACAAAGGCCGGTCCTGGGCCGCCCGCATCCACTGCTTTCCGGCGACCTTAACCAGGTCGTCGGTCCACCGTGTGGGAGGCTTACCAGCACTGCGCCTTCCAGAACGCGGTCGCCACTCGAGGACTTTTTTGCCCCAATATTTTTTTATCCGCTTATAATTGTATTTATTTATATTAACATTATAATACCCCCGTCCGTGAGTTACTGTGGGGTTGTCGACTGAAAACCAGTGCCGGGTGTCTTGCACCCAGCTAATGCTGAGACGGTGACCCTTCAGCGGGACATACAAGGAGGTACAGTCTACATACTGGAAACTAACCCTGTATTCAGTACCATTTTTTTTTCCTTTCAATTGAAAAAGTTCTTTATTTTTGTTTTAAAATGTACTATTTTACATAAATAAAATAAAAAAAATAAAATAAAAATAAAAAAGCCTTTTATTCCATGCAATTACACAATTATTTTACAGAATTCAATTTCAAATTTCAAGTTCGAATAATAAGATTTTCTCATAAAATAAATTTAAAAAATTATATAAAAATTAGCAATCACTGAGTATAAAATAAAATAAAAAATATAAAAAAAGATTCAGTTATATGTAGATATCTATTGGAAAATAGAATACTCAAATCAAATATAACATAATATACGTAAATTCTTATTAAATTATTTTTTACATTATTATTATTTATTTTTATTATTAATATTAATTCCTTTTTTCATGCATGGACCCCTCTCAGGTGAAGGCCTCCTCCAAAGATTTCCATTTGTCTCTGTCTGTGGCGATATAAATCCAGTGCGGTCCGGCGACTTTTCTAATGTCGTCCTCCCAGCGCGCGTTCGGTCTACCGACGCGCCGCTTGCCCTGTGGACCGCCCCATGTAGTTACTTTAGATGTCCATCTCTTATCTTTAAGTCGTGCTACGTGGCCAGCCCACTTGAATTTCAATCTTTGAGCATATTTGACCGCATCTAATGTTTTAGTTATGCTTCTTATCTTTGTATGACGGATTCTGTGTGTTTTTCTTATATTGAGCATGCTACGCTCCATCCCCCTCTGGCACGTCATTATTTTATTTTTGATGTTATTAGTAAATTTCCACGTCTGGCAAGCGTATGTAAGACATGGTAAGATGCAAGTGTCCATCATTTTCTTTTTCACTTCTGTTGGCATGTTACTTTTCATTACTTCTCTGTAACTCCAGAACTTATTCCACGTAATTCTTGTTCTGCGCTCCACCTCAAGTTCATTGCTATTGCTGGCCATTTTTATTTGCTTCCCCAAGTAGATATAATGTTCCGCATACTGTAATGGTTTGTGTTCTAGTGAGATGATTCTTTTAAAGCTGTTTGTCATGATGTTTGTTTTTGTCAAGTTTATTTCTAATCCGACTTGTCTGCTAGCTTCATGTAGTGACCATATCATGCGCTCCAAGGTGCCGCCGCTTTCAGATAGCAGTACCAAGTCATCTGCGAACCTTAAGTGATTCAGGTATTCCCCTTTGATAAATAAGCCGTACTTTTTCCAGTCTAATTGATTTATAATTGATTCCAATACCGCAATAAATAATTTTGGAGATAGTGGGTCCCCTTGTCTCACCCCTCTATTGATGTTAAAATCAGGGCCAGTTGATTCCAGTTTGATTCTACCGACGCTATTGTTGTAAATATTTTTTATTACTTGTATGTACTCATTTTCTACTCCTTGTTTACTTAATGCTTCCCATATACTTGAATGCGAAATTGTGTCAAAAGCCTTCTGGTAATCTATGAAGGCTATGTAGAGCGGTCTTCGATTCTCTTGGTATTTTTCAATAATAAGTTCCAGAGTGTGTATGTGGTCTATGGTTGAATATCCCTTACGAAAACCAGCTTGCTCTATGGGCTGTCTCTTTTCTAACGTTTCAGATATTCTTCTGTTAATTATGGAAGAGAAGAGTTTATAAACAGTTGGCAGAAGGCTTATTGGCCTGTAGTTTCCGATATCATTAGGGTTTCCTTTTTTATAGAGCAAGATTATAATGGATTCTGACCATTGAGCAGGTGTATTTGCAGTTGTGAGTATTAGATTAAATAATGAGGCCAGTGGTGAAGCTAATATTTCACACCCATGTTTAATTGCTTCATTAGGAATGAAGTCTGGGCCTGGGCTCTTCTCTAATTTTAACTTATTAGCTGCTTGTATTATTTCCATTTCGTCGATATAGTTTATATTATTATTTAAGTTTTCGTTATTGTCGTATGCTTCCTGTTCGTTGTTATCTATCTGTTGTGTATTCGTACTATATAGGTTTTTATAGAAATCTGTAGCAATATTTAGTATTTCTCTACGGTTCTGTGTTGTTTGTCCTGAGTGGTTTATTCCCTCAATCCAAGTTTTATTTGTTCGGAGTTCTTTTATCGCTTTTTTGAAACTTTTTCCTTGGGTAAGGTAAGTTTGTATTTTTTTTCGTCCTGTAGTTTTTATAGTCGTATTTTATGTATTTGCTCGTCAGTTTATATAGTGATCTAAGTTCGTTTTTTTCTGATCGGATCTTGTCTGGCGTTTTTTGTAATATTTGTCTCCTATTTAGTAGTGTAATTGTTCTGTCTGACAGAATTTTGTGTCTATTAGACTTAACTTGTCGTGCTTGTTGTAGACTGACGTTGATAACATGGAGTAATCTGTTATAAAAATCCTGCACTGTCTCTATTTGATAATCATTTAAGTTTGATATTTGATGCCTCAGGTTTTGGTTGTAAGCTTCAATTTCTTCTCTCGTTTTTAATGTACTACTTTGGTTGCTGGTGTATTTGATTCGGCTTTTCTTTGCTACTTTTAAAGTTATTGTAGCTCTTACCATTCTATGGTCTGTAGAGAAGTTAAGGTTCAGTGTTTCTATATTTAGAAATAGTTTAGGTTGGTTTGACATTATAAAATCGATTTCATTTTTGTATTCTCCGCTGGGTGACCGCCAAGTCCACCTGCGACTTATTTTTTTTTTGAAATAAGTATTTATCACTGAAAGTCTATTTTCAAAAGCGAAATCTATTAATCTTTGTCCTCTGTCATTTCTATCTCCGTATCCAAATAGTCCTGTAATGATATGTTCATCTTTTAGTGGTTGGCCGATTTTTGCATTAAAATCTCCCATTATAATAAGAGTTTTTGAAGACATCTGAATTGCTGTGTCCAAATTTCGATAGAATTCTATAATCTCCTCTTCAGTTGAAAGAGTTGTGGGGGCATAGGCTTGAATAATGCTTATAATATATCCTTGAATGTTTAGGTTAAGCAGAGCGACTCTTTCTGTGAAGCCTATGAATCGTTCTATATGAGGTTGTAATGATTTATTTATTAAAAAGCCTACACCATAAAGGCCTGGCGTGTGGCCTACATAACATAATATCGTACTCTCATATTCTTCTATTTGGCTGCCCATTCTTCTGACCTCTGACAGACCGATGACGTCATACTTTACCTCCTTCAGGGCTTCTTCGAGTTCTAATAATCTTTCGTATGAGGATAGTGTTTTCACGTTGTATGTTGCTATATATAACTTGTTTGTTGTTAGGTTTCTGGATTTTGGGCTAATTTCCAATTGTTTCTTTGGAGGGTGGTGGTCAATCTCTTCCACGGTGACCAGCCGGCTTGGAAGATAGTTTTTGGTTTTGTGTTTTTTATTTATTTTGTTTGTGAGAGGGGGTGCTGATTGCTATTGGTTTAGATTATTTTTTGGCAAAACTTGGTTCGTTGGAGTTTTATTTGGAGTTTTATTCGCCAGGTAATTGAGGATCCCCGGCTTGATTATGTTTTCAGAACTGCTCGTTGTGTTTTGTGAGATGTTTGATGCAGGTTTGTTTTTCTTTTTTGGTTGGGTTCTAGGTGATAATTCCTTACGATTATAGGTTTCTCGAGGCGAAGTCGGGAGCGATCGTTTGCTGTTTCCTGACGAATTATTGCTTTCCTGCTTACCTATTATAACTAATTTGTCGTATTTTAATATAGCTTTGTTGCCCTTCTCTCTCTCAATTTTTACTTGTTCCTGAAGCATTCTCCTTTTCTCTAAAATATGTTGCGGGTAATCTTCTTTAATATAGTAGTTTGTATCATTTAATAGGTGCTTTAGTTTGAAAATTTCATATTTCTTACCAACTGTGGTCAGTGTCATCACAATGGGCCTTGGTTTTCCTGTATGTTTCCCTATTTTTCTGATTTCTTGAATTTCCTTGCGATCTAGTTTAATCCCAAGATATCTTGATACTAAATTAATAATTTCCGTTTCTAGATCCGAGTAGGAGAAGGGTGAGTTATGTTCTTCAATGCCAAAAAATACAATGTTTCGGTTTCTTGACTGTTTCTCCAATATATTTAGTCTTTGTTCTTGTTTTTCAAATTGAGCTTCTAGGGTTTTGTATTTTTGTTCTAGGTGATTCAGTTTTTCGTCTAAAATTAAATTCATATTGTCCGTAACTGTTTTTGCAACTTCTATACCGTTTTCCTTTATTGCGACTTTTTGGTCTTCGAGATCTTTTTGAATTAACCTTAAGGTTGCAATTATTTCCTCCATTGTTATATTTCTTTAGAATTTATGAAGTAAATGATGATTCCAAGAAAAGATCCTTGTTCCCATACAGGTGGTGTCACCTTGTGAGCGTAACACAGAACTTAATTATGATTGCCGATAGTTATTGGCAGAATGGTTGATTAACTGACTAAATATTTGTGTCGTTTGCTGGTAGGTGGCGATGGTGACAGTACTAGCGCCCTCTTGCGAATTTTGTCGCTATTTACATTGCCGCAACCAAGCACGGGTCACTACTCGATGACACCGTCAATACTAGGCGGCGCTTTCATCAAATTCCAGCCGATGACTTTGATTTTTAGTTTTGTATTTTTTTAAGGTTATATTTTTTTTAATTATCTTTTTATAGTCACTAGTCACTCTTTGTATATGGAAACGAGGAAATTGATGGTTGGGTATATATCACTGTTTATCGCTGGATCACAATACGTTCACTTTTTGAAGATACAACACTGGTTTTACATGTCTATTCTTTAACCTATTTTGTCCTTTTCTCTCGGTTATTTTTTGAGTTCTATTATTTCACTAGTTTCATTAACGTGTGAGATGTTTATATTTCACTTTTTAACAGTTTATTACACTTTGTTTAATTTTTAATCACTTTTTGAATACACAGTCGATGTTAATCGTTGCACTGCAGCGCCCTCTCCAACTATTTTACATAAAAAGAAGATATACAAGAAGTGCAAGATGCGCTTGCATCTTGCACTCCTTTTTTCTTTTATTTTCTTTTGAATTTGAGTCAATACCGAATCAGGAAAAGTCCTGAAAATAATGACATTTTGATAGTCACCCTCGCATTGTTTCCGAATATACGATCGCGACAAATAATAACACATTTATGAAAGCCGTCAATGTCACTAATCGGATCAAAGTGGGATTATCCGGCGACCAGTTAGAGCAAGAGCTAATTGGTGGTCACCCCGACTATATTGACTTGTTGATATACTGGTCACAATATTTACAGTAGCTATTAAATGTAAATAGTCCATGTGATGACAGTTTAAGAATACATGGTGTCACCACCCCATTTCCTCCTGAGGTCTCGTAAGAGTCTACAGAAGAAAATGACGAGGAGGATAACCTAGCTGTAAGAGGTCGGTGATTATGTGGGACTCCGACAAGGGTCGTCTACCCACTAAAAGTGTCGCTGGGACGCCCTCAGTCATCGCGGCTTTCGTCGGCGGCGGTTCCCCCGACCCACCACCGGCCTCTCAGGCGAGGGCAGAAGGGGTTCGCATCGTCACGACCCCCCTCCACCCCTGCCTCCGTCCACGGCGCGGGTCAGCCGGAGCTCCCTCCTTTGCGACCCGCCCCGCAGCCCCATTCTGCGACATAACGGCCTCGCAGAAGGAGGCCCGTCGGCCCTCGGGTTAGCGACAACGTTGGTGCACCGCAGCGTTCCAAGACTCGCAGGGCAACTCTGAGGACAGAGGAGTCCCTAGAGCTCCAGTCCACTGCGGCGTTGGGTGCCGCTCTTCTTCTCACCTCTCCCCGTGGGCCCGCCCGGCATGGTAGGCCCTGGCCGGTATGGCCCCACGGATCATTGAGGCATTCAAGCCCCCTCACCACGACAAGGTGGCAGCACAGTCGAGGGGGTTGATACGAAACCCTGGGCCAACCCATCTGGCCAGCGTGGCACAGTAGGCTTATTACCCTCCACATAGTTGGAGAAGACCCGACACAGCAGTGGGTCATTTATGGGCTGAGAAGTAGAAGAAGTAAATAGATCTGTAATTTCTATTGTGGCCGCTGGAGCTTCGTGTAGGAGCTTGGCTCATTATCAAATCAAGTTGTCTCATGTGAGCTTTTTTCCCATACCACCAGCCCGGGGACTTTGGGCTTCATTAAACTAACTTTGTTTTCGAATACATAATATCACCACCCCATTCCATCCTGAGGGTGTCGTAAGCGTCTGAGAATGACATATCCTCAATAGAAGGAAACCTTGAACCGAAACCCTTTGCCAAACCGTCTGGCCATCAGGGCGCAGTAGGCTAATTTCCCTCTTGTAATTGGAGAAGGCCCGACTCAGTGGTGAGTCAATTATTAGCTGCAATGAAAATAGTTATTTGTTATACAAGAGTGCAAAGTTGCTTTTTAACCGCGTGTTCAATTTTGATGACCGAGCAAGCGAAGGATTCTAAAATTGAATCACGAGCGCAGCGAGTGATTCAAAATTAGAATCCTGAACGTTAGCGAGGGAATCAAAAGAGCACGAGGTGAAAAATCTTTGCACTCGAGTGCAACACGTAACTTTTCATTCCACCTCAGCGAGGAAATGACTAAATGCAAAAAAAAAAACGTTTACAATCACAAGATAGGTACACTTTTATTTCAGTTTAGGTATTAATTACTACATTATGACAGGTAAGTATTACAGAATAAGCTTTACTTTATTCTCTAGCGAATAAAAACGGCTTTTGCACTCAGATATCGAAGAGCAAAAATACTTTATTCTCTAGCGAATAAAAACGGCTTTTGCACTCAGATATCGAAGAGCAAAAATACTCTTTCCGAGATGGGGGGATGAAAAAAATATTAATGGACTAAACGTCTTTTGATGAATAATTTAATACTAAAGTCAGATAACAAAGCCGAAATTAGGTATTAACTGCGTAACCCCGTGTTAATCTAACAGGGAGAGATAATCCACGCATTTAGCGCTTGTTAGAAGGGTAGGCTAATGGGGCTCCTGAAAGGACGAAAACGCCATTAGTAATGATTGCCAAAAGTAAAGGACATAATGGATTGATTTTATAATTATTGTTTTTTTAAGTGGCTATCCTTAGTCTTTAATCGAAACTATAAAAAAATTGCCCGTGTGGTGACGGGTTTAGAATACACAGTGTCACCACACCATTCCATCCTGAGGGCATCGTAAGAGCCGAGAAAATGAAATGACAAGGCTTTTCAGCCTTGTCATTTCACACGACAAAACACAGTAAAAGTGCTTGGCTGACTCAGGCGGACCATAAGATCCTACTACCAAGCAAATCTGGCTAATCTTTAAAATCACTTTGCTATTCGTGTTCATAGTTAATGTCTACCTATGTGCGGATAGAACACTTGTCAAAAGCAGCAAACACGTGTCATCATTAGTATCCCACATTAGTCCACTGCTGGACATAGGCCTCCCCTAAAGTGGGCGAATGGCGTACACGAGGATCTATGTTAAGTTCCACAAACATCCAAGTTGTCCAACAAGTTGTAACCAAGTCGTATCGTTCTGTGTGCTTTGCTGAGTAAATGTGTTTTCTTTCTTTCCCTCTCGCCCAGAGTACCTTCGCTTAGGCGACTTCTGCGCTGGTGGCAAGAAGAGAAAGCAGTCTGAAAGATCCTTCCTCTGACACGCTGCCCAAGGGTTATGTCATTCGGCTTCGGTATTCTGTACGGTGGAGGTTCTGATTGAGGAAGAAACCTGATGACAAGCTATACCCGTCACCTATTGACGTTTGCCAATCCAGAGACGTTTGTAAATGTAAATTCAAATCAATATCCAAACGTAACACACAATACGCAACGTCACCAACCAACACCCTCCTGAGGGTGCCGTAAGACACGATTAAAGAAACGCAAGATGCACACCACCTGGCCGCAAGAGAAGGAAAACTTGAAACGGAACTATGGTTTTGGTAGGTCTAAAAGCGCAACTGATTAATTTTTTATCGTCGTTACAGCCCATAAATGAACCACTACTGGGTCACGCCTCCTCCAAATTCATGGAGGGAAATTAGCCTACTGTGCCACGCTGGCAAGACGATTTGGCACAGGGAAGTTTTCCTTCTCTTGCGGCTAGGTAATCTGCCTCTTGCGTTCTTTTGGTCGCCTCTTACGACACCCTCAAAATGGTATGGGTTGGTGACATTGTGTATTCTAAATCCGTCACCACATGGACGAATTTTTAATATTTTTCTCCAATCCATAACAATGCTGTTGACTATTTTGCCTGGCGTCACTTGACTAGTCACGGAGCAGGTTCCTCCACTGCGGAGCGCAAGCCGCGGCAAGCGGGCAGTAGAGGAACGCCGTTGGTTTAGTGGGTAGGTCGGGGCACGGTTACTTCCTTTCCGCGCTCCGGAGTCCCACATAGCCCAGCTAGTCCCCAAGGGCCAGGTATACACAAGGATTTCAAACGAAAATAGGTGTTTCATGACTAGATTCTTAAATTGAAATCTATACAAATAACTAAAATTGGAGTGTCTGTTTGTAATAATAAAATAACCACTTTTTTATATGACCTAAATAACTTTCTTTTTAGTTTTTGTTGGTCTGTCTGTCAATCTGTTTGTTCCGGCTAATCTCTGGAACGGCGGGACCGATTTGACGGGACTTTCACTGATAGGTACCTGATGATATAAGGAGTAACTTAGGCTACTTTTTATATACTAGCTTCGCCGCTCGGTTTTTGTCGTATCGCAGCGTCACCCGCTATACGACAAAAACCACGGGTAACATTGCACCCGTGCGAAGCCGGGACGGGCCGCTAGTTTAGAATAATTTACGACACAAATAAGTAAATTTATTGCGTGTCGCACTCTATAGGCTTTATCGAAATAAATACACTAGTTAAAAAGCTGTATGTAATCAATCTCATTGAGAAGTGATCGACCCATTATTGAATGCAACACCCACTCCGGAAGTCGCTTGCAACTTGACACCTTCTACACGCAACCTTAACCTTGCTATACGTATATTAAACCGTCCAATATTTTGATCTTTATGCCTGAATGTTTAAGGCACACATTGGCAGAAATAGATACAACCACATGCAATGCTTTGGTGGTTTTAATTTAATAGCTACTTTGCGTTTAAGTTTGTGATAGGGCTGTCGAGTGATTAAAGTTTTTATTATTTGATGAATAAAGATAACGACTTTATCATTTAAATAATTGACTAACTGATCGTAATATAATATTGTCATTACCATCATTTACGACATGATAAAAGTATTATTTACTTATTGATATTACTGTAGACATCTTGTTACCATTTTTTCCCCATTGGTAGGAAACATTGTGTTTTAATATAATGTATCATTTTAAAATGATTTATTGCACGCGACTTAGTAAATAGTTGTGTTTCTTGATAAGTCGCACCTTTGTTATGGATATACGAGAATCCCTCTACACATACCAAGTGCAGGTTATACTAGTGTAGGGGTTTCGTTTTTTGTATACTGTGTATACAAAAAACTGTATTTGTATATACTGACGATACTGTTTTTGTCAACCCTATGCCTCCCAGGTGCTGCCAAGTGTCAAGGATGGAGGTACCTCTTAAACACGATCATGCTTTTTTTACTATCATTCAGTGCAGGGTGCATCCTGTGCTCCCCTGTGCTCCCGCAGGTGCTTTGTTCACCAAACAATGGGTTGGAAGGATCATCAGTAGCTTCATCAGGTTTGGGGAAATTGGAGATGGTGACACGAAATATCGGTGGGAGGCGTAAACGTAGTTAGGAGTGAGAGTGAGATATAATACTTTATCGGTTTTATCGTATTTTTTACTGTCACTAGCAGCCCACCCTAGCATTGCAGTAGTAGAGAGTTTTTTTTTACTTTTTTATAATTGTTATTGTACATAATGTAACAATAATATAACTAGCTAGCACATAAATAGAGTAATGGACAAATACTTAAAAATACCAACTAACCTAAATCTAAAGAAAATACTAAAATATATTATTTAAAGGAGTCCCTTTAGGCAAGGTTCCGAAGATACTGGCAGCGTTCCCCCTTTGAATCGCTAGACTGATTCTTTGTCCGAGGTAGCTGCCAGCTCTCCGGTCTCCTGTGATGTCGACTAACCTTTTTGCTATTTCCTTAAAAAGTCTTTTTAAGGAATAAATATAAGTTTATAATATATTTTTTCTAGCTAGCTATATGTAGGTATCAGTATCATAAAATTCATACGATTTTTGATTCTAGTCTACGATTCAATCCTTGTATAACATCGATGTGTATGTTATAATAGTCATACTATCAAAAATCCAGACTTACAATAAATTGCTCTATACATTTCTGACTTAGCCTCAAGTCATTGTCCACTTATTATTGTAACTACACACTGTACATAAATATTGTACGTAATGCAAAGTGCGTAGCCGCGTAGCGCCAGCTACGTGCTACGAATTCAGTAGCGGCTACGGAAGCGAATCTACACCTCTGGTGTCGCTCAAAATTTTACCCCTTGGGTTTAATTAACTCTTATTATTGATGTATACTTACTGTACCAAATATTTAATATATAACAGCAGAGTTAATGCTACAGTTCATATCGTTGAAGTATTTTAAGCATCGCGGATTGGACCAAAGAGTATCCGTCTGGAGATCACACAGTACATCATACATACGGTTTTCGGTGCGGTGATGAATTTATAATACACAGTGTCAGCACCACATTCCATCCTGAGGGTGTAGTAAGAGCAGACAAAAGGAAATGAAAATGCCGATAACCTAGCCCTAAGAAAAGGATAACTTGATACGAAAGCCGTCTGGCCATCGTGGCACAGTAGGCTAATTTACCTCCATGTAACCGGAGGAGGCTTGACTTAGCAGTGGGTCATTTATGGATTTACTATTTTTACTAGGTACTATTCTAATGGATTTTTAATACAGTTGCTCAGAAAGTGGCGTATTGCAGGGACGTATAGCGTTCGGGAAGTGGGCTATTACACACTCGTGCTTTTTTTTTGCCATTCCCGCACTAGTGCGTTCTCTTTCCTAACTGTCAAAATAATGTCTATTGAAAGGAAAAACCAACCATGAAGTTTTTACTAAAAAAAACATAGAAGTTTTTATGATTCATGCAAATACGTATATTTCTAAAAAGAAACTACTTACTAATTTGTTTCAATATCAGATTTAATGAGTTAGGTTAGGTTTCATTTAATTTCATCTCATTGAATTTCATTTTCATTTCATATCAATAATTCTACTAAAGACTTGGCTGTATGGGCATAGTTGCTTTTGCCTACCAGAATGGGTGAAGAAAAAAAAATCTCTGCTTATATTCTACGGTTGGCGCCATTTTTGTTTAAGTCATAAATGATTAGTTAGTTGAGTTTATTGTGTTTTTATTATTTTATTAAATTGCTTAATATTTTCGCAACTGTATTAAAAATAGACATTTGTCGGAACTCTTTGCAATGACAGCCTTTCCGCACTTGTAATGAAATATACTTTAGCGCAAGATCTTACATTATTTTTACCAAACGACACTCGCCAACTCCGGAACCGCCGTTCTCAAATGGCAGCGTAGCACATCTACATCGCCGAGTTGTAACTAAAACTTCCACCAGTGGTGTGTTACTTTTCTTCAGCTGGGTTTGCTTACGATCACATTTCAGGGTACTTATAAGGGGTCGATTGGGCAGAGATAATTTGTGGTTATTATTGTGGATAGTAATCGTACCGTAAGCGTTTGACTAATCTCAACTAAATGAAACTCTATCCTTAGGGCCGAGTCACAAAGGACTGTCAAGCGCCGGCAGCGTCGCGGTGAGCACTTTCAGTGTGAAATAATTTTAAACTATATCTACATATAATACAATATCAGTATCGGCAAGACGCACATGGCGCGCGGTTGTTGCATCAGCACGGGCGGGTGGCGGCTGCGTCGCGACCCTTTAAAGGAATAGTGATCTTTTAAGTATGTACATAAAACTTTAAATTATTTGACACTGAAAGTGCTCGCTGCGACGCTGCCATTCCGGTGTGACTCGGCCCTTAGTCTGTCCAGAGTGTCTCACAACAACGGGGGCTGATTTTATCCATTAAATTTAAACTCTGCTCATTCATTATCTTTAAATACCCACTGCCGAGTCGGGCCTCCTCCTACTGACCCTCGCTGGCCAAATGAATTGGCACAGGGTTCCGTTTCAAGTTAAATAAGTAATTTCCTTTAGTCGCATCTTACGATAACCTCAGGATGGAATGGGGTGGTGACACATGTATTCCTAATTATTGACCACACGGTCTACTTTCTACTTCACATTTTAATCGAAATGAACATTTTACACAAAAGGAAATGACGAGGCCGAAAACATAGCCGTAAGAGAATAACTATAGAAGGAAAACTTGAATAGAAATTTTTTGCAGTGGTTTTATAGTGAGTAGTAATAGCAGTATATAATATTCTATTAAACTCCCATGAAGATCAGTATTTGGGCCGCCCTACAAACAACATGGTGTAAGCAAAGGAGTATACACACATACTATCGAAAGGATCGATCGTTCTACTGTAAAGTACATGTCCATTCCGCTTGATGCATATACCCTTTTTATTAAACCCTGTGCAGTCTTGTAATAGTGGCTGGTAAGTTTGGCCCAATTCCTCAAAGTTGGTGCCATTAATCAGATCAGGCAGCGCCATCTAGTTAGTTTTTGACGAACTAACCTTTTTAGATGCTTTTAGGAGTAAAGGTGTTAAAAATAAAACATGTAATTTCGAAAGTTATAGTTTATATTAGATTTATAATAAGATATGTAGTCTACAAAATTTCACAAATTTTCACAACATTATTTGAACCTAAAGCGTCTACCCATTTTATTATGAAAATAAAATTATCGAAATCACTGGATATCTACGCACAGCGGTGACTGGCTTTACGTAACCATTATTTTTTAACATATAATCTAATAGGCAGTTATTTTATCCTCGCGTATCCTTACATGAGTTAGTCAAAAACTAATAACGGTAAAAAAATAAAAAAATATCAATCCGTAAAGCCAGCCTCCTGTCAACACAACATACTTCGCTCCATACACATACAATTATTATATTTGTTATCGTTATATTTAACTAGATTATACAGAATAATGATTCCTATGAAATATAATTATGCATTCTTTAAATTTATTCAATATAATAATAATAATAATACTTAATAAGTATCAATAGGTAATGGTTAGTCAATGTCGTACTACAGACTACTATAGTTTATAATATAATAATGAATGAGTCGTATTATTTCTTTATCATTTATTATTTTAAATTTATTACTCGATATCATAACACTAAACCAACATACAGCAGCCTCGGCCCTTCTGCGGGCGCACGTAATCACAAAAAAACACCGTCAACACATAAAATAATAATCAATAATAATTAATAATCATACAGATAAAAATCATTCATAAAAACATTACAATAAAAATCTAAACATTAAAACACACTTAAAACAAACATTATATTAATATTATCGTAATCATAGTGTGTACGTATGTATAATATCATTTAAGCGAATAATCGTATAGTCAAAAATAATGTGAGCAAGGCGCGAGCGGGAGCGGGGCCGCGGCCGGTTCTAGCGTCGCCTAACATTCACTAGCGCTAGCGCCAACTAGCGCGTCGCTAAACATTCACTAGCGCATTGCCTAACATTCACTAGCGCCAGCGCCAACCAGCGCATTGCCTAACAACACAACACAGTACACTACCTACATGGCCTCGGGGCCGCATTCAATTCACTACTCAACTCGCGGCCGCGTGCGCACTCCCGCGCCGCCCGTCCTTCGCTATTATTATATTATCATTATAATATCTTAATACTTTACGCTATTACGTTAGGTAAGCTTTATAAATTTTTCGATTTCTCATTTACGCTATCAATAATAATTATACAACTTTTTTTAAATTTTATGTTTTTTTTCGAAATTCTATCGTAACGTACTTCGACTCTCTCTGCGGCGGCGAGCGCTGCGCGCGCCCGACGTCCTAATAAAAAACGTTCATAATAAGAAAATATATCGTGAACAACTCTGCCGACTTAAGATAGGTACGGCGCGGCGGACGGGCCGTGCCGGCGAGGCGCCGACTTTTGGCACCAGGATTTCGATTACGCGATTTTTTTTCTTTTCAATATTTTAATAACGATTCGAGTAAAAAAGGTCCGCGGCGGGGCGCGCTTACGACAGGATGCGGATGGCCTGGTGCGCGGGCGCCGCACACGCGGGGCACGGCGCCGCGCCGGCCGCCAGCCGCTGCGCGCACTCCAGGCAGAACAGGTTGTGGCCGCACGGCACCAGAGCCGCCGCGACGCCGCGTTCGCCGCACACGGCGCACGCCCGCGCGGGGGACGCAGCCGGCGACGGCCGCGGCGGGCCCCACGCCCACACGCCCGCCGCGCCGCCCGGCGACTCGAACGACGGCGACTCGCCCAGCCCCTCGTCGCGCTCCGTCGACGACCAGATGCCCAGCAGGTCGCCCAGGCGCGCCGACGAACCACCCGACGAGCACGAGCCGGCCGACGAGAACGCCGCCTCCTGCTCGGGCCGCAGCAGCGACGCCAGCCCGGCGCGGTACAGCTGCGCCAGCGGCTCGGAGGGCGCCGAGTCGGCGGGCGCGCCGGCGGCTCCGGTGCGCAGCGCGATGTGCGCCTCGATCTCCTTGCGCGCCGCCTCCACGCTCTCGGGCAGGCCGGTGACCTCGAAGACGGGCTCGCGCTCACGCGATGGGGTCACGATGTACGTGTGCGTGGTGTGCTGGATGCGCTTGATGGTAGCGCCCTTCGGGCCCACTACCAGCCCGACCACGCGGTACGGCACGCGCACCTGGGCGGTCACGTGGCCCGGGGCGCCGGCCGGCGGCGGGGGCGCTGCGCCGCACTTGCGCGACGCGCGGATCTGCGAGAAGTGCTCGGCCGCCGACAGGATCTCGCGCTTGGCTCGCGCCACGTCCTCCTTGCGGCCGGTCACCACGAACACCGGCTCCTCACCACGGACCGGCGTCTTGATGTACGTGTTTGTCTTGGCCCGAAGCGCCTTTATCTTACATCCTGTAACAAATAAAGACGTTCTTATTAGATTAACTGTGTCAAACTGCTAACTTAACCGAACCAAATAGCTCTGCCTAGATAATAGTAACTGGATATTTTGTGTTTGCGAGGGACACGTGAATGCTGAAGCAGAGATCGTCGCTATGTACATAACGGTGTTTAACGTGAGGGCTTGTTAAAATTCAAGGCTACTAAACGAATTCATAGCGGTCGCGGCATTGTTCAGGTCTGAAAGCCGTTAAACGGTGTAATATTTTGGGTACAATGTTGCCAGTGTGCGGATTTAATAATCAGACGAAAACCCGTTCATGTTTAAGGTGAATGTTCCAGGGTAGCCCGCGAAATTCAAATTTTCTTACGTTTTTTTGCAATTTGCAGGTCAGTGCTAGGTTGTACGTTGATTAAAATGTTATTCGCGGCTGTAAGACGTATGTAGTTATAGAATTATAATCAAAATCATCAATACAACCCTCGAAGCTCATAAAGGTGCAAGAAAAACTTTTTCAACTACATACGTCTTACAGCCGCGAATAACATTTTAATCAACATACAACCTAGCACTGACCTGCAAATTGCAAAAAACGTACGAAAATTTGAATTTCGCGGGCTACCCTGGAACATTCACCTTAAGCGTAAAATACAACTGCAACACTCTGCATCAGTATTACGATGAGTGACCATGAGAGCAAAACTCACGTAACATTTCAGTAATATAACAGTTATTGCTTCGCTATCAGACATTTCGTCCATGAAAAACAAATGCAGCATTCGAATAAGTTCAAACGAATAAGTTGTTCAGTCTGGCATCACTCGAAATTTTGATGAAGCGCGGGACGCTTTGCGCGGTCGGCGTGACCGGCGAGACTACACGAGGTTCAGCGAGATTGACCGAATTACTCAAGTCTGCCAACTAACTGAACATGTGAAGTGAACCATCGTGAACTGAGCAGTCATTCGGCGTCACGACGCCGCATGGTGAAGACGTCGAAGCCATCATATACATATGCTAAAGAAGAATCTTTGAATTTCACTGGAAATTTAATCAGTGTGTGACTTCATTTAGATAACCACTAAACGATACACGAAGCAATTAAATTCTGCTCTCCGTAGTGGAACTACCGATAGTTAATATTTTGGTTAGGCTAGCTGTCAGTTTCACGCTGTTGATTACGTGTTTCGAATGCTAAAGATGTTAGCAGCCGAAATTTACGAGCTGTATGTGTCAGATGTTGTAATATGATCGTTCACATCCGAGTCAGATGTTATATGACCTGCAAAACAATTGCCATCCGCACTTTATGATAGACACGTGTGCAATACGATGATAAAATCGCAATCAATTTAACTCCCAAATAGCCTAACACTATTACACAAATTGTTCTAGGATATCACATTTACGTGTATCGAATTTCGTCTCGCATTAACACGTGTTGTTAAGAATGCTCCGTCTCCCTCGCTCATGCCCCAATGCGGCAAAAGCATCGCCCAGCATCATAGGATTAAGACATGACTGGACTACTAGTCAAGGTTCTCGAAGTGTTCCTAAAGTTAGAAGTTCCATATTGATCGGGTTGATTACTAAGTAACTTCATTTCGGATATGTTTTTATTAGTCTATATGTATAATGCATAAGTCGCGTGGAAGTATGAATAGAGTAGGACCCGAGTATATACTACTACTACTAGTCAGCCCATAAATAGCCCACTTCTGAGTCAGGCCTCCTCCCAGCACAGGGACGGAAATTGGCCTACTGTGTCACAGTGGCCAGGCGGGTTGGCACAGTTTCGTCTCGAGTTTTCCGTTTTCGAGATTTTCTACAATTTCCTTTAGTCGGCTCTTACGACACCCTCAGGATGGAATGGGGCGGTGGCACTATATATTCAACACCACATCATATTTGTAGTTAATAACACTTGGTATATATATGTTTATAGTATAAATAATATCTTTGGAAGCCATAACAAACTTCTAAAACGTTACGTGCGAAAGGTTATGTAGCAAAGCTATGCAATCAAAAGTTTCCTAGCGAAATCTTATCGAGTATAGTTTACATAAGCAGGCGATTTGTGTAAACAAGCACTGTGATTGTATTATACAGGGTGTAACAAAAACACTATAGTCAACCGAAGTGTGGACTATGAGCTAATTAAAAGAATTAGTTCCGACATTTTCTGACCCAGAATTTTACTACAAAACAGGACTTCCAGTGAAAACCAACATACCTACTAGGAATCGTTATTATTATCATACAAGCTTAGTTATTAGAGTTTTATTATGTTCGTTCGGTTCTTTGGTGTTATTTTTAAAGTTATGATAATTTACAATTTTCAACGTCTAACAAACATAAATAAATAAATATCCTTGGACATTTCACACAACACCATCTCGTACCAAGCTAAGCAACTTAATGCTTGTGTTATGGTAACGAGATAGATGATAAACTATTCATATACATTTTTTTTTGTAAATACATACATATTATTGATAGGAAACACCCAGACCCGGAACAAATACTTGTAGGTCGTACAAATGTTTCTGCGGGAATCCCGTGCGGGAATCGAACCCGCGACATGCTGCGCAGCAGTCGACCGCTCAACCACTGCGCCAACCGTGTCGCAGTGGTTGAGCGTAAAAAAGATGAAAACAAATGACCCACTCTTCAATCGGGCCTCCTCCAACTAAATGGATTTTACTTCTCTTGCGGCTATGTTATCGGCCTTGACATTGCCCTTTGTCGGCTCTTCCGACACCTTTGGGGTGAATTAACTAAGTCTTAAAAAGTGTGGCCATTTTCAACCTCAGTCGTTGATACCTTAGGTCGAAATATAAAGAACTACATATTTTTGGAGGCCTACTCATTTCTCGCTCTACGGGGACGATATGCTGAATCCGTAATCTGAGGCAAAGGACGTAGGACGCAAAAACCTAGCTGTAAGATAAGGAAACCTTGATATACACTGTGCCAACCCGGCCAGCCAGCGTGGCAGTGGTATCATTTTCCCTCCATTAATTTGGAGGATGCTCGTCGATTATAACCCAGTTTATTCACCGATTGATTAATATTCGAACGGTCGGCAGCGTGTAATTAATTTATTTTTATCCTTGATTTATTGCGATAATTGATTTGACGCTTTGGGTTCTTTTCTATAGAGTTACGATTTTTGATTGAGGCAATACATTTAATTGGTGTTATCATAGTCAATTTGTAAAATTTATAATGTCTACGTTAACTATAGTATCGATCGTTTAATTTTTTACGACCAAGCGTCAAGGCCTTTGAACAAATAAATTTAACAAACATTGAGTCTTTGAGAGTTGCCGAGTTATTAATATTTATAATGCCGTGGGCCTGTTGACACTTTTAAAACACTTCGATTATTATAACACATTCTCATTATTATTTTTAAGTTTTACTTAATTTAAAAGTATTTTGTTGACATGGTGAACATTTGCTTCGTCTTCTGAAAAAAAGCAATTGACGAACTTGTTTATAAATCAGCTACAATATTTTAGAAATTTTTCTTTTAAATTGTTCCACTATTATTTTAGTTTAGTGAATTAGTGTGCTAACACAATTACTAAGAGCACTTAATTACTAAAAAGTTTAATCACATTTGTTACCTCAAAGATAATTCGGTTAGTCAATAGACTCGTAGCCGCTACGAGCTACGTTGGCTACGATACTCGTAGCGCTATCACCATAATTTAGTTTTATTTTATTGGGACAAACTAAATATGCGCAGTAATAAACTAATAACCACATTTATTTCAGCCAGTAAAAGTCTGTACTGAGTTTTTCATATTAAATTAATTATAGGAGATAGTTGAAATTCGCCAAAGAGCTTATGATTTTCAGAGAAGAACTGCCAAGAAGTTTCGGTGCAGTATTTTGAAAAATAAATAGATTAAATAAACTAACGAGTCAACTTTGAAATTTGTCCCTCATAATTCACACGGTTGGCGCAGTGGTTGAGCGGTCGACTGCTGCGCAGCATGTCGCGGGTTCGATTCCCGCACGGAATAAATGTTAGTACGACCTACAAGTATTTGTTCCGGGTCTGGGTGTTTTCTATCTATAATATGTATGTATTTTCCATCTCATTACCATAACACAAGCATTAAGTTGCTTAGCTTGGGACGAGATGGCGTTGTGTGAAATGTCCAAGGATATTTATTTATTTTTCACTCCAGCAGTTAATTTCGCAATTTAGTTGGGAATGCAATAAATCAGTAACACTGTTGAGTCTTTTAATATCCTTGCATGAACGTTGGATATGACGAGCGAAGAAAAATTTGGATGGGATTAAGTTCTGTTCAGACTAAATAAGTAGTGCAACCTGGCACGACGCCAATTGCAGTGCTGTTATCCGGTGAATTAGCACAGCAGCTAGATGTGCAGCAGATAAGTTGGCCTACGTACAACTCGATAGTCGTTTATAGTTTACTAGCGACCCGCCCCGGCTTCGCACGTGTGCAAAGATAAACCTCCAAATTTATAAATGTTTCTCTACTATATTATGGATGAATTATACTTATAAAACTTCCTCTTGCATCACTTTATCTAATAACAAAAACCGCTTCAAAATCCGTTGCGTAGTTTTAAAGATTTAAGCATACATAGGGACTGACAGATGACAGCGACTTTGTTTTATACCATCTAGTGACTAGTGATAGGCTTCGCGCCAATGGTAGAGGTAATCAGAAGAAGTTGTTCTGTGTTTAAAATGCTTTTCTATTTTGTAGAGTTACGGAGATATCGATGTTTTCCTAAACCAGGCTTTGACTATATAACATGGGTTTCACTGGAAACCAACCAAATAATTATAGTTAGTATTATCCTACAAGCATGTCCGTATGTAAAATAGAGAATTCTGTCTTTTGTTTTTCCTGAAGGTTGCACTCATATTAGGAGTACTCACGATCCTTATGTTAATAGCAATAGTGTTTTTATTCCAACCTGTATATACTGGTTTTGATTGAGAACCTATTCATTCCGTCTTACGCAGCAATTTGTTAACAGATAGTTATAAGATAGACTTTTTACTAAACAATAACTAATACGACTCAACCCATAAATGACCCACTACTGAGTCAGGCCTCCCATCGCAGGGAGGGTAATTAGCCTACAGTGCCACACTTGCCAGACGGGTCAGCACAGAGTTTCGTTTCAAGTTTTCCTTCGCTTGCTGATAGGTTTTCGGCCTTGTCATTTCCTTTTATCGGGTCTTAGGACACCCTCAGGATGGAATGGGGTGGTGAATCTGTGTATTCCAAATACCACACGGAAGACACAATAACTAACCCAATTGAAAGCTAGCACAGCCGAAGTCGCTTGTAACAGCTGCTCCAATAACATAATGGTGATGTTTGAAAACAGACTTTCTGTAGTAAACAAAGTTGACCTACTTATACAGAATACTATCGTTAATCGCAACCCGACGAACTGTTTTACGATCGAAACTTGATCAAAACAAATTGTAACCTGAATACTATTTGACTTAATCTCAACTTGTTAACTACTTGTACTTAATAGCATTTAAGTTCGGCGCCGAGAAGACTTTGAAGATCTAAGATAGAGTTTAAAGGCCATCACATTGTTGTGCCCCGCTGTATATAGCGTAGTTATATGGTCTGTGTGGTGACGGATTTAGAATACATAGTGTCACCTCCCCTATTCCATAAGAGTTGTGAGTAGTAGAAATAACACTTGCAAGATATTATTAAGATGTTTTTTATTTTTAAGATTATTTAATTTAAGAAAGTAAGACTTAACAAAATGGCAGCGCGTGGCAAATTCAAAGTTCGAATGTCTACGCCACCGTAGTCATTCACTGCTACGGGCTACGGGCACTGCACTCAGCGTAGCAAAGAACCAGGTCAGTGCACCGCCCACCCCTCTTGGCTGCGGCTACCGGGTTTTACGCTTCTGGTTTGGTTTTTATCTGAAATATTTCACTGTCTCCCCCTATTTGATGGAGGGGAATTAGCCTACTGTACCAAGCTCGCCAGCTGCCTTGCCACAGGCTCATAAAAAGCATAATTCAATTAAATGATAGAACCTACGCATCGAGATGAAAGAATGAATGAAGCTTTGATATTTGTAACAATTTTATTAAGGCTACAAAGCCAGATAAATGTTTTGTAAAGACTCCTTGAAATAAAACAAAGCGGGCAAAATTAGCACAATGACCCAATAGGAGTTTTATAAAAAAAATAGGATTAACAGACCAACTGTTACTGTGTTACGTAATATTATCTTCCTTTTACATAAAATTCATCATGGGCTAGCGTGGGTTGCCAATTATATGGAAAGGGATAAGGAAGGCTACGTTGCCATCTTGCCCAGGTTGAGTGGCACGAAGATCGAAACATTTAGTATCTTAAATGTATCATCACATCACATAGACACGCGTAAAATCTATCATATATATGTTTCTTCTGGTAATATAATTTGAAATACGCCATGACCAATATGACGTGTGTCTGCACGGTATTGTTTCATAGCTTTGGGCTGCTACGCATTTCAGTATAACCTACACTTACTATAAGTAAGAATCAATTTCGTATGTAATTAATGTATCGGAGAAGTTTACATTTTTACCACATTAATGTAGTTAAACAAATAGTGACTTGGGCTGATAAATTATGGTAAAAATCCTGACTAAGCCATTAGGCCAATGTACTTGATGAAACATTTTAATGTCACTATGTATTTAAATAATACCATAAAACTACAAGACAGAGTTGCAATTACCATTCAATAAAGATGTCTCATACATTTTTAAGTGTAAAAAAAATCTCACTCCTTTTATGTATCCTTTTTAAAAATTGTGCAACGCCCAGACCGAGTGTCTCTGGTTTACACCAAGATACTTGCCCCACCCCCGAATCGAACCAGACAAAGCCAGCGATTATAACCCCTGGACCAAAAGGACAGTCAATTAATTTTACCAATAAATGATTTCCATAAATGTTATTTTAATCAAGTAAACAACACTTAAGGTACTGGAAAACAAACCTTAACTTGAAAGCTGCGTCAACCAAACATTGATTTATTAGCTCAGTCAACAAACGCGAACTACCTAATGAATCATAACCTTAATACGCTTGTAATAAAGTGCATATTCTAGCACAGGTATCGCAGTTATGAAAATGGAAAACAATTCAATCTTATTATCGAAACCGAAGAATTGGAACTGTTTTGAAATGTTAAACATTAAAAAGCATTTTCGCCCTGACGCCTACCAGTGATGTACATTTAATTATACAACTTCTGAAGTTTATGTTTCCCTGGTACAATATAATTAAACTAAAGTTTACAAGGTCCTTAAGGATCCCTGCATAATTTATATGAAATAATAATGTTTTGCTTTCGTCACGAGATGGCGTTGAAGGATACGGGGCGAAATGTTCACTACTCAGCCCCTACATGACTGCCGAGTCGGACCTCCTCCAATTTCATGGAAGGTAGTTAGCCTAATGTGTCAAGCTGGTCATATAAATTGGCATAGGGTTGTATCAAGTTTTCCTTTGACCTGTCATTTCCTTCTGTCGGCACTTACGACGTTCCGCATAAAATGGGTTGGTGACACTATGTATTCTAAGTCCGTCACCACAAGAACAATAAATACAGTAATACAAATAAAGTATATCTAAAGGAATAATGCGACTCAACATTTTTCTTAGTACTGAATAATTTTTGCTTTTGGAATAACGATAACTTTTTGGTGCATATGGTTTAAGAAAAAGGCTTTAAAGTTAAGGCTTTGGTATCAAATCCAGTTTAAGCGCGCTAGGATAATAGTACAGACGTATTACATCTTAGTGGTTTTTTTTAAATATCTTTGCATTGTGAATTTCTATGGCTTATAAAATAAAAAAACGCTAATTTAAATACGAATATTACATGAGGAAGTATACTCGTATTTTTACCAAACTGTGTTCAACTGTCAAATACCAGACCGCTACCTGTTTCAAACGCTCTAAAGAGAAGAGCCGGAAAGAAATTCCAAAGTTTCTTTTTACAACTTATGTAATTTAATTACAAAAGAAAAACAAGGTCACTTAATATCATGTCATATAAAAATATAACACACCGTACGAATCATCACGAAAAACTATTATCGTAATACATTCTGCCACATGATCTTGTACTATCAAGTAATATCACTCGTTCTTGTACCATCATGTAAATTCTATCACACGCTCTTGTACTATCAAGTATAAAACTCCCGGAAAGATCTACAATACTGCGGGAAATGTTACGCAATGGTATGTAGGCCAGTATACATAGACGGCAGCATAAATACACCAGTACGGGCAACGAAAACCGTAGTCACCCTGAATAATGAAGAAGACAAAGCCTCATCTAACCTCTCACTCACACATTGTTGCATCTCGTTCTTTCTGCACTTGATTGAGATACACGGAACGATCGATTCTTAGACGATTGTTTTAATTGATAATTTTAATATTGAGAATCTTGGGTACAGAATTTGTACAATGCTCTTAAATGATTTATGCATGGTCTATATCATATTAGGTATAAATTCAATTTACCATAAAGGTTCATAGAGCAAGCTGGAGAATGCTACATCAGAAAAGACATAAATAACAAAATATTTTCCGGATACCATCACCGTCAAATACGTCAAAGTACGTCAAAATTGATTAGTGTTTTCGAAACATTGGTCCCCGATGTCGCGTCGTATCGAATGTCAGATGTTGCGGAGAAATATTATTTAACTCGGATCCAAACACGGGGGGAGCTCTGATCGATACCTGTCACGTGTCTCAAACAGCTCGTGCGAATCGGGCATAAGGTGTGATTCCGAACTCAGCAACAAGCAGCAGTGCTGTTACCACAGTGCTGCCAAGCAGTGCTCGAGCAATGTCGCTCTGTTCGTGGTCAACATTCACGTAGGTACACTTGCTGCCACGGCAGACGCGTCACTGCTGGTCAGTTGCGGCGGTAGGGCGACACTGACGCGCGGCAGTGCTGCCGCGATATTACTGGCTGCTGCCTAGCTCGGAAAGTTATCTCATAAAAGCTTATAGAGATTGTATGGGGACCAGTAGTGCCGCGACAGCACTGCTTCGTGCAGCGTAGTTTGGAATCATACCTTTAAGGAGCATGGGTACTGCAGTCTCTTGTTTTGTATACAAACAAAAAGCAATTTGAATACGCCAGTGTTTTGTCGTAGCCAAAATTATTCATCGCGTTTTTGTTTAACACTTCACAACAATCGTACTTGTGGTAACGGTTTTTGAATATATTGTTAGTAATATTGTAGTTACCAACCGTACCTTCCCCAAGGAAACACGGTAACTAAAAGCAGAAAATCCCGTAACAAGAGAAAGAAAGCTAGCTAGTTTGATAGGGCGGGCTAATTTCTATGGGACATTTACAAAATGAAACGATGATGATGAAAATTCACAACGTAAATAGGGGCGTCGTTAGATTTAGTTTGTCCAAATCTGTTTCAGATTCAGCTTTCAGAAATCTTTTCAATAACAAGACGGGGAGAGCATTGACGAGTCACCAGGCTAACATAAATCATAAGACGTCGCCATAACAACGGCGGTAGGCCGCGCGGGGTGGCCAACCTCGAGGCTAAGCGCCCTCCCTTTGAAGACTGCTGCTTTCTTGCAATCGCTTAAGTACGGTTGGTATACAATGTTATAAGGTTGATTTTTAATGCTACCATACTATTTTAGGTTATGTTCTGAATTTGAACATTCAACCAAATCATTTACTGATAGTGGTGCAGAAAATATGTTATTGAAAAAACGAAAAAGAGAAAAGACATTACGTCACTTTTGGTGTCCATACTACAATTTAATTGAACATTCATCAAAATTTACACAGAGTAAATGAGAATCAGAAAGACGGGGCAATCTTGGCTAACGGTTTAACACAAGACGGCACAATTTCGTCATAGTTTTGGCGCATCGCCAGCTTACGCGTAGATCATACTTCACTGAACCGCTGTGAACTCGGGAATGTCAAAGATCCGTCGATAGCATACGCAATAGGACAAAAAAATATTTCTAGTTACAGTTATGAATATTCGTCAATTTTATAAACATCAAATAAAAACATAGTTACATCAAATGATCTACGAATTTATAACTTTATGAGGAAACATGCGACATTTAGTGTCTTTTGTTAGAATTACATCTAGTTTTCTTTTTGCAATCCATAGGCTACTTCTACACCTATTTAGCATAACTACAAAATAGTTGAAATCATATTTTTGAAATTCTGTTGCATTGCTAAAAAGCGTACGTCGTAACGTGTAGAGGTTCGTCGATTTACATTGAAAAGTATAATACTTGTTTCACTTTCAAATGTCACTCGAGTAGCTTCGTGTTACCGTCTGACCCAACTCTTAAACGGGAAGGAAACTTTCTTCATAACTAAAGAGTGACCGGCGTGACGCATGCGACAGCGGAACGGCTTTCCTCGTGTGTGAGGGGTAGGGGGTTGGTGGAGTTTGGTGCGGCGCCGCAGGGGCGCGTGCCGTGTCGCACCCTCACCGCACCCTTGCACCCCCGCGATCGATACCGGTCAACGACCCCGGTAGCGGTCTGCGACCGGTGCATTGGCGGCCTTTTGCGAATCTAACCCACATTCCGCCGGCACCTTCGCAGGGTTGCCAGTTTACGAGTATAAGTGACGGTAAGAAAAGCATTCTGTAAATATATTCGTATAAAAAAAGTTTGATTTTATATCTATTATATTAGTCATAATTTCGGCTTTTAAATGGTTTTCCGCTTCCGAGTTGAGTGACAGTATTCAAGGGCCAATTTGATGGATAGAGATGGTTCCATTTCAAGTTTTGGCCTAATTACTAAGTTTACTGTAATATAGCCCGAGCGTTATAAAAAAGCTATTATCAAGAACCACACATTATTGGTTATTTGTACATAATAAATATTGGCGATAGAGCATGAATAACTGTTCCTTCAGACTGTTATAGTTATAAGTTTGGTTCAAACGCATGAAGATTGCAGTCTCGCTTCAGGCGTCTCCGATCTCTGTCATACGTTTAAGTTAGTCCTTAGTAACGTTATTGTGTAAAAATATATCCAACTAGCTGCGCCTCGCGGTTTCATCCGCGTAGTGATGGAAAAATGTGTTAATGTTGATAGATAGTAACTTATTTTATCTTCAGATTTTTCATCTTCAGACTCACTCGTTATATTTTAGATAATTAATCCTAAATCATAATAAATTATAGCCTATGTGTTATTCTGATGTGTAAGCTATATTATTGAAAAAAGTTGTATTATCCAAAAAAAAATTTTTTATTTTTTTAGCTTATGTAAAATTTTGTAGTAGATGTTTTTTGTTGTTGATTGACAGCCTTAATCTCCTTAATCCCCGCTAATCACCATACGCAGATTATGCTGAAATATGCATTGTTTGTATTTGGGTCACGTCAAAGGGTATCCTTTGGGTACCACTGGGTGCCGTTTCGGGTCTTCTCCAATGTAATACACCTTATTGTTGATTCTGTTAAAGGTTTTCTTTCAACGTGGTTTAAGTGTTGAGATAGCATTAAAATTAAATAAACGACGTCGCATTACGAAAATTATGCGAACAAGACTTGAGAGTAACAGGAGAAATTTACTTGTAAATTTGAATAGTCGCTGTTATCATTATCTCAAATATTAAGGCTACTTAAGAAAATTTAGAGCAAAGGAGGCAGCTTTTGTGGTGTTTTGTGGGCGGCCATTGATCTCGGCTTATATAACACCAGGGGTACAGAGGTATCAGGAGGTAAGCCGACACTCGACCTCCTCAAACACAAAAGGTTCTTTCTCAACGCCTCGGCACATAATAATGGTCTTTATAACAATGGACTTAAATTCTATTTTTAAATGATTCGAAATTTGGATATATGTTTACAGGAATGATTAATGGTGCGTCTTAGCGCGTGTGGGTGACAGCGGGGTTGTGGCGCGGGGTGAGGTGCTTGGGGTTGATCGAACTGAAATTGGCAGCGTTCAACGCCCGGCCGACATATGTTTTACCAAGTAATTTGTCACGGAACAATGAATAACGAGTAATTTATTATTTACGCGTTTACGTATTTACGTGATTTTAATGATACAACGTCAAATGCTGTGCCATTAAGAATACTTGTCTATACGTACATGCGGAAATCAAAATTGGAACTCCTACGACCGACCATTCAAAAAGCAAACATGTAAGTAACTTAGCTAATTGGAATTCGAGTTTTGAAGGTTTAAGAAGTCTGGCAATATGGAACTTTACAATTACAAACCTTATTATCAGCTTGGTAAAAGTTATTTTTCTTAGTTTTTTCTAACAAGGAGTTGATACATTGCACTTTGGAATCGACGCGTGGTGTCTAGGGATTGCGTGACGAAGACGATTAAAGGTTCTCGCTCGGTATGCCCGAGAATAGAACATTTGGAAGGGAATGGCGCGATAGATGATATTTATTTATCACTTGCGAATCTGTTTACGATCTCCGATCATTTATAATTATAAATTTGACTATTATAGTGGAACGGTTGTTGAGTAAGAATTACTAATAGAATATATGTACTGTATCACGTAGGTAGGTCTTCCCCGTTCCCAGACAATCCGAGCATTAAATTTATATTACAAACTAGCTGACCCGACAGACGTTGTCATGTCTGAACTATGAATATTGAATTCGAATTGGAATAATTAATAATAAATTAATATACCGCCTTTTCTTATCGATTCCAATTCCTTATAATTAATGTAATTAAAAAAGAAAAAAAGTAATTATGCCAAAAATAGCGAACCGTCGGGACGAACGTCAAATGTTTGACAGGTAACAGTTTGTATGGGAAAATAAAATTGTTGTTTTTATTATTTTACTTACAATATCAATGTTTTCTCTAGACTCTTAAACCTTCCCTGGACTCACACGAATATGCCAAGACCAAAATTAGCCAAATCGCTCCAGCCGTTTTCGAGTTTTAGCGAGACTAACGAACAGCTATTAATTTTTATATATAGAGACTAGCTGACCCGACAGACGTTGTCCTGTCTGAACTATGAATATTGAATTCGAATTGGAATAATTAATAATAAATTTATATACCGCCTTTTCTTATCGATTCCAATCCCTTATTTAATGTAATTAAAAAAGAAAAAAAGTAATTATGCCAAAAATAGCGAACCGTCGGGACGAACGTCAAATGTTTGACAGGTAACAGTTTGTATGGGAAAATAAAATTGTTGTTTTTATTATTTTACTTACAATATCAATGTTTTCTCTAGACTCTTAAACCTTTCCTGGACTCACACGAATATTTCAAGACCAAAATAAGCCAAATCGCTCCAGCCGTTTTCGAGTTTTAGCGAGACTAACGAACAGCTATTCATTTTTATATATAGAGATAGACATTTTGGTCATACCTAAGATTAAACTTAATAAATACATTTGTCAACGGTAAACTATGGAAGCCAAAACTAAAAACTTCCCGTAATATAAGCCTAAATAAAAGAAATAATATTAAAAGAAGTGAGAATGACGTTTTATAAACAAATTTTATGTAACAGTGAAAGCTAAAATGTCAATTTTTATTCATGTTATATTACTTCTACGCCCTCAATGGTAACGTAGCGGTAACTTTATTTGATAAACAACTAAATGTACGAGTCTTTAAAAAAAGTAAAAATAATCATTTTTACTGAAAAAGACGTTGCCAACCCTATCCTGATATTATTAGTACGTATAGTGCTAACTACAAAGCCACTTATGAACACCGCTGTGAAATAGTTCTCACTTTGTAATAGCATCATCCGTTTACAAATGAAAACATTGTCACAATAATTGTATAAATCTCTCTCGTCTTTTTCCCAATTCTATTGGGGTCGGTACTGGTCTAACTAATCTGGCTAACTATAAATAATGCGTATAAATACTGGTTTACACGGAACGATTTTGTCTGCAACAGTGGGGCCACCTGTAGTCATGTGATTAGACTAGTTGTCAATTGCCATAGAAGGTAGACTGCCTTTATGGTCTAGGGCAGTGGTCGGCAAAGTGCGGCTACAGAGCCGCATGTGGTTCTTTGGCTCCTTAAGTGCGGCTCTGGCACAAATATCCACGGAAGACGCATTCTTTTCATTTTTTTTATTGGTAAGAAAAGTTTTATATCTTTTCTATAAATCGAGAACAGTTGTTTCATAAAAGTTTACTAAACAAGCAGATGTGGCTTCGATTTCCGCTAGGCAATTGTCATCTAAGTATGAAAATTGTATTTATGACAATAATAATAATATTTGCCAGCGGACAAACATTACTTTACGATTACGAGTACACAGAAAATGTGTATTTGTTACGCAGTGACTTGCAAATTTCCTCCGTTATTGCTTGAAGAGGTCAGAGCTTACAACGTCTTATCCTCCTCAGCCCATAAATGACCCACTGCTGAGTCGGGCCTCCTCCAACTACATGGAGGGTGATTAGCCTACTGTGCTACGTTGGCCAGACGGGTTGCTATAAACTCAAACTCAAACTCAAATCATTTATTTCAATTGAACCTATTTACTGGTGTTTTTGAAAAGTCAAAAGTGAAGTTAGGAATCTAGTTGCATGTTCCAAAAAGTAGATCCTATGGAGAAGAACAGGCAAGAAACTCCATGGACACTCTTTTTATCATATTTTCTGTTACAAGCATCTGATTGGGTTACATTGATTTCGTGTTTATTTATAGTAAGCTAAGATGTGAGGACAATGTAACATATTGCACAACAGAAGTGTCCAGGAGATCAATATAAAGCTATGTAGGTAGGTATGTCAATAGCAGTTAAGGGATGACCGGCCCCAACTGGCGGCACCCGATCACGAGCATGACGCATGTGCCAGCCATCCCCCAGCTCAACCATATTTTAGGGAACCGAAGGACGGTTTCATATCAAGTTTTCGTTCTCTTACGGCTAGGTCCGTCAATTCTAGAGATTCTCAATGCTTCGAATAATCTCACCATGTACTAGGAAAACATAAACGCGAGGAGTTGTATAAAGTCACAACACAGCCAACAACAGCTTTAATACTATTTATACTAAACCATTCTCTAGTGTCTTCTATTAGTCAATCTGCTGTGGATTACCTGTAAAAAGAAATAAATGTGATTAAATATTGTTTTATTAATTAGTAGTACTAGGAACCCATAGATATTTAAAGGTATTCAATTTATAATTTAAAACAAAAATCTGTAGGTACTGGGCATTGACTTCCCCAAGGAGCTCGAGAAATAACCTGCTTCCAACCACGACCTTTACCAGACCCTTCGCCTTGCCCGTAATTTGAATATGGCAATAAAAAATATTTAAATTTAATGCGGAATATCAAATAGCTCAATCACTAAACCAATCGCCTAATTACATGTTTACTCGGTCCATTAGTTAACTCTATATTTCGGCTTGTTATAACGAAATTAATTCAGATTATTAAGCCATTCGAGCAAATAATATGGCTATTTTAATCCGACACCGATGTAGGTAAGTAAAAGTCAAGCAAGGTCGGTTTGGGCAAAAACTCGCCATCTAAAACCCTCCAGGCGTAGTCGAGGTGCAGTAATTCAACTTTGAAATGACCTCAACATGTTACGGAATTGGAGGTATCTATACAGTGGAATGATTTAGGACCACACGGATTTTCGAGGTAAAATACGGTTCAGGTCAAATTTGGTCTGGCTAAACTCGATTAGAGTTTGTTCGAGTTTTAAATTTGTTGCGATTAATTATAAATGGAAAGTCCGTTGTGGCGAGAATACGAATACAAAGAATGGGTGGTCCATTTTATTTGCAGATAATTTAAACAAGGTTTTCAGTACGGTGACGGAATTGGAATATTTTCTGTCACCATCCCAAGGAGACAACCCTGAGGATGGAATAGGGTGGTGACACAAGTAAGAGCCGACAATATGTGGATAATGTTGTTGGCCGTACAATAACTTAATATTAAGACTTGTTCTCTTTACTACAATTTTAACATTATACATATTGTACGTTGCTGTCTTTATCACAAATAAAGTAAAAAAAAAAAATAGGGAATGACAAGTCCGAAATAAAAGCTAAAAGAGAAGAAGAAGTGATTGGTTCAATATTTTATTACTAGCTCAGACGTTTTCAAAGAAATGTCACGTAGATTTCTTCTTAATTTAAATCATGTATCGTTAAACATTCTTAGCGCACGAAGACACAGTGTTATAAGAGGTATGTCAGCGGACATCATTTCGGCATTTGCACGGAGTTGTATTACTATCTTTCCGGCGCGGGACTGCGGCGCTGAATCAGATTATGTTTGGCACACTTGGCAGAGCTGTCACATTGCATTCATGCGCGCTGTTAATAACTTACTCATAAATGTTAACAATATTACGTTACAAAACAAGAGAAAAACACTCGAATCGTAGACGGGACAGAAAAAAAATGAGATTTAGTGCATGATTTGGTCGATTTCAAAAACAGTCAATCATCCTTAACAAATGTTTCTGCTTAACTAATACTGGTGTTGAAATTTGATCCATAGAATGATACGCGAAATTCCTGTCACAAATCTATTTACTCCTAATTTTTACTTAAAATTGGCTAATGAAAAATGACCACTTTCTTTAGTCTTTATTATGTTCAGGATAGTATGATTTGGTTGGATATTACGAAAATGCTGTTCTGATTTTGACGGCTAGTTTATGATACTAGCAACTACGTTCACCGCGTATTATAAGGTTCTTTTACAAGGCTGCGCACTAACTTCATTGTATGAAAAACAATAGTCGTAATAGATAAAGGTTAAGAGGATTCACGAATGGATCTTAATAATCCTCGATAGATAAATCTAAGTTACACATGTTAACAGAAAGGATACATACATATAGATCGCAATTTAATTCTTAAAAAATTCGCACGGTGTAACAATAGATACAATCCGAGTGATGACGTATTTTGATTTTACAGGGCGCCACCTATACCAATAAGCCAAAGAGTTTATATGCGTGTGTGTCCAAATCCTAGTGTAGTACTTGTTTTAAAGTATAATGTTTTTTGCATAATTTAAAAATAAAAATAAAACTTTCTGCTCTTCTTCTCTATTTCTTTAAAGGAGCTGTTCTATAGATAGATTGACTCATCACGATATCTCTGGAACCATAAAGACCTAGAGAAATTTGGTAGGAATATTCTTTTCACCGAGTCAACTTCAGCTAAGAACCGATTCGGGGGGTTGCGTTGGGTTTAATTATTTGGCAACACAACGTTTGCGGGATCAGCTAGTAAACTATAAGTGTGGGAAATCTTAAACAGCTCCGTCCGCGCAATTTTCGTAAAAAGGAGTATAAAGTTTTTGCTTCACGTATTAATATAAAGATTGTGACCTCCGTAGCGGTATGCAGTAACTAGTTATGAGCAAGCAAAGTGCATCGAACTGATTCGACCAAACGCTAGCGACGCAGATGCCTTAACTTAAAATTGTGTCGCAAAATAACACAATACCGGTTTTCGTTTTTGTACCTATGTCAATAAAAACGGGGGTATTTGTTTGGTAGATGGCGGACTTGAGATAGGGCATGGGAACAGAAGGCAATGGCCCGAGACTTAAGTATTCACGTATATATGGGACATTTTTATGTTATTAGTTTTAAGAAGTGGGGAGTCGGTGGGGTCTTGTTGGACCCCCAGATAGTTGGAGGGACTGTGTCATATGTCATGTTCAGGATATTGCTCATGCTACGAAACCCGACTCAACAGTGGGTCATATATAGGTTTGGTAGCTTAATAGGAGACCCAAATGGGCATACCTTGAAAATCTTCTTAGCCTATAAATGACCCACTGCCGAGTCTCTTCCAACTACATGGACGGTAATTACCCTACTGTGGCACGCTGACCAGACGGGTCAAGCTTTCCTTCTCTTGCGGCTAGGTTTTCGGTATTATCATGTCTTTTTGTCGGCTCCTATGACACTCTCGGTATGTAATGAGGTGGCGACACTATGTATTCTAAAGACATCACCACACGGCATAACACTAGCAGCAAGATATGGAAATCTTGAGTGGGGTACACTTAAGTGCCCTCTTAGGAGGAGGCCCGACTCAACATTGGGTTGTTTACGGTGAAACAGAATAAACAATTGATACAGATTAAAAAAACATATTTAGACAATCAGTAAAAAAATTGTATCAATTCAAAAATAGAAGTGGCGTCATTACATGTGCTAGTAAGTCCGTGTCGATATGTTCTTTATAGTCTTAGAGCAAATAGGTTCCACACGTCGACGATGCGCGTTTTTTTTAAATATGCGAAGTTCGTTGATATTTTTTTGATACTCCATAGTACGTCGTAGTAATGAAAATAAAAACAATGGTAGGTAATTATCTTTACGGCGTGTGTACCGTGGGTGAACGCACCGACGTGGCCTGGTTGGCACTCGGCCAGCTCTCACGGTAAACGTTCCTAATCATCGAACTCTTAACGCGTTAATATTCTCCTGGTGGCTTATGAGCGCCTGGTACTTGGTGAACCATTACACCTAACAGTCATCGGTTGATCCGAACAACTCTCATCGCACTGTTTTCCTGGTTGATGATTAGGCAAAGTTCGTTAAACTTGCAGCGATTGTGACGTAATAGTTTATTTGTTGCGTACTAATTAATTACACTTCTTGGAAATGGCGTGGACATTTTACTGAGTTCCCTATTTACATTCCTATGAGCTCATAGCAAATCCCATGGCGGTATGAAAACGTACCATACTGATATTTATTTATCAAATATCCTATTCAACATTTCGATAAATGTAGAGACAATTATTCGTATGATGCAAGAGTTTCTAGAAAATGGTCGATGTTTCTAGACTTACAATCTAGTTGAAGTTGTGCAACTTTCCTAACATTCGGTAATGCACGGAGGTAAACAGCCAGATAAGGTTTATCGGTGAATCAACCCAGGTTATCTCGGCGCACTGACATAGACCTTACGAGTACATGCCCGAAAATCTCGTCTAAATTACAAACAGCTAAGGATTTTACCCAAAATACCTAAATCTAATAATATGTATATCAGTTTTTTGCCACTACTTAAGAGTCTTAAGAGGTCATTTGCTCAATTTACCTTTTTAAAATTCTTTAACAGTTTACGAATAGATGTTTATCATGAGTAGAACTTTAGCAATTTTGTTAAGGTCCATATACGAGAGCAAAGTCGTAAGGTCGACAAGTACCAATTTAGATAATCTAGTTACGAAAGTCAAGTTGCTTGTTATTGTTCTAATATCAAATAATTAAATGTCTGTATTTTAAACGGTCTCTTCATTTTCACTTTTTAAAATGACATTGCAACTACTATTACGCAGCCCATAACTGACCTAGTACTGAGTCTGGCCTCCTCCCATAATATGGAGGGTTTTCAACTCGTTGTGCCGCGCTGGCCAGACGGGTTGGCACAGGGTTTTGTTTCAAGTTTTCTTTCTCTTGCGGCTAGGTTTTGACCTTATCATTTCTTTTTATGGGCTCTTACGACACCCTCAGGATGAAATGGGATGGTGATATTATGTATTATAAATCCATCACCACACGGATATGGCATTGTAAGGGTTTATTTTAATGCGAAAGTTAAATTACTAATAGACCTTACTAGGCGGAATCGTCTAGATTGCCATTCCTGTTTCTCTAAAGACTTACTCGTGTAAAATATTCATGTAATCTTGTATATACTCGTACAGGTTATTTCGTCAACTTATTTGCAGCTGTCCCATGGCTCGTTAATGGGGTGCGAGCCACATGGACTCATTAGAATAATTAAAAAAAATACTAAACAATTACGTCACCAATTCGTACCTCAACGAGTCGCTGGCCCCCAAAAAAAGATTGGCTAACATCACGTATGTTTTTATTGGTCCGCCGGCGAAATATCAAAGTTGGTTTAGGTATCGTGCAGAATATACCAGGTCACCGGTCGAGTCATGCTTTAGATGCTGATAAGACGGTTCTTCGACCTGGTTCATTGCCGACTCTTGGCCACGTTTCCGGCTAGATACCATATTCGCGGAGGTCGACATTGCGTAACGTCTGACGTGGTTGTGCTGTGAGATTTTACCAGATTCTTGAGCTCCTAGAGACTTTATTTTTCTTAAGAATTCAAGTTTAATGTAGAATGCCACATGCAGAATTAAATTAATAGACATTCTTTGGATCATGTGTTTGTATAGATTCGCCACTAGTCTTACTCCCCTTTGGTAATGTGGATCCAACGCTTCCATAACTTTAATCTGTTTAGTAGTTGCGATCTCACAAATATAATAAAAAAATGGTACCGTCACAACAAAGTATTGAAATACATTTTATGTATCTTCGTAATATTGCATTTTACCGTGGAAAAGTCTCACAAAGTACACAGACAAAACAAATCAATGTTAATTTAGTAGTGTGCGTAGGACGTACGCTTCCTTCGTCGACTCATAAATACGTAACTCCGACGTCAAGTTACCAGGAAATCAGTAAACAAAGGAGATCGCTAAAAGAGCCACCTCGTTTGCTATAAAAGTAATTCGCAAAGGAATTATGGCCCCAGGTGGTAAACGTACTGTGTTCAAATATTACAAAACATAAAAGCCGATAGTATCGCGACCTTGGTTTTGCTATTTGGTAATGACCCCTGCGCAAACGTATAACCGTCGTCGTACTAAGCGAACATGATTCACACTACGCACACAACTAAGCTACGTCTGTCCAAAGCTATGAATGAAAAAGGTATTGGCTAATAGAATTCAAAAATCGAACGTGCTTTTGCTTTTACGATGGAATCTAGTTATTAATCTTTTTTTTGTAATAATCAATGCCAAATAGGTTTTACTAAGAGATGATTATTTAAGTAGTTTTCATAGTGATGTAAATTGTCGGTACACTAGGCAATACAAAGCCTCGACAGTCTACGATTTCAATAATACAGATATATTGTAATTTAATACTAATAAGATACATTATTTATAGACATATAATATTTATAAAATATCTATACCTACTGGATGTGTATAGATATTTTATAAATATGTATTCATTTTGATCTTAATGAATATTATTATTTAATAGAGAAACAGTAGCAGACAATAGTTTATCTGATAGTGGAACGATGCCGTTTCTATGTTTATTTTTTAAAGGTTGCGAATAAAATTTGATACAAGTTATGTGACTTATATTAGAGTCCGGTGTAATTAGTAATAATATAATGGAAGCTTCAATGACGTCATTGTACGCATATTGTAGCATTTTGTTCGTTGTGTGCGCGTATTTACAATGTGTCAAGGTAATACACGAACCTTAAATATTACAAACATGTAACAGCAAATTTGTTTTTAAAAAAAGACTGTAATAACTGATCATTATCAACTACACTTGTATTATTAAACAGTTCGTGGACATTTGAATTTGGAATCGTCTCGAACTTTGAGTTTAATTAATCTCCTCCAGTTTATATTGCCCTGGTATTATTATCAGTGTTATGGCCTCGTAGTATTAGAATTAAAAAAAAAACGAATACCTAACTATTTTAAAATGCGTAACCATCCCATTCGTAAAATATCTTGACAAAAAAATGTGCAAAAAGCATATTAAATAGCAGACTTCTGACAATAGTTCTGTAAAATAAAGTATCGTTATCTTTTTAGAAACTGCCCCTTGCTCGTCTCTGTAGAGGCAAGATACTAAATACATTGATACTTGACTTTTACCTCTACTGTGATACGGCCTGGGCCTAAAAATCTCCTATTTTCTATTGAAAGGCCTATCCGACACGATGCGACTACCAGCGTACCAAAATTCCCAAACTGAAACTATAGTATTGGCGTATTACATAGTAGATTACCAAAACTAACCGTCTCTATGCCTTTGATCATTATTTTGACTCTACTGAATTAGCAGATTTGAAGTCCTGGTTCGTTTTTTAATACTTCGATGTGCCGATGAGTAGGTATGTTAACGGCTGACCGAAATTTATAATGGGCGTAAAGAATAAGCTTTCTCGCACGCAAATATTGCACGTTTGCAGTTGACTTCATTAGCAAATATTATCAAACGGAAACAAAAGGTGTACGCCTCCACGCTCTTACAACGGGGGGGCTACTACTGTAAACACAGGCATTACGAAACGGGCAGAACTAACGACTAAATAAAAGGCATTTAAAGAAAGTTCGAAAAGCGTCCAAATTGGATTTCGAGACTTCTAGGAATAATGACTTAAATGGACAAGCCAATCTACATACATAGTGTTAAAGGCATGCATATAGATAAGATTGTCATAGATGCAGTTTTATTTTTTGCAAAACATTTACGTTATTTGCATAGTTCTGCTTTAAATGAAAAGTGAAATTTCATGGTAGACCTCTGACCAGAGAAACGAGTGTCAGAATTTTTAACGTATGGTATTAAAGAAAAAAGAGACGCGACGGCAAAATGTTTATGTAAATCTTCATCGCATTGTCAACGCAAGCTACCTCTGTCATTTTAGTAAAATGAAAAAAGTACACGAAGGACATATTCATGTAAACCACGTTCTCCGTCGATGTCACAGATATGTATTATCGAGTAAGATTCGTCATTTCAACATTCATTTATTATATAAATTCAAAATATGTGTTTTACTATATTAAATTTAATCGAACATCGTTTTCTTCTTCGTTTCATGTGCACTTTATACATTTATCACAATTCTGCTAGTGCAACAAAAAATGCGAGGACCTTAAATTTAGAATTTTGGTACATGCAAAACACATGCAAACATGCGAACACAGATCCTTGGGGGAGGCCTATGTCCAGCAGTGGACGTCTTTTGGCTGAAATGATGAAAAAAAAAATTATGAAAACATCACATTCAAAATTAGAACTATGAACATAAAGTCATCAGCGCTCCAATTCTGACATGTTGATAACTTATGATTGCCTGGTAGCCAAGCCCTGGAAAATTTTGACGTCTGCTACATTGTAATAGTGATGGCTCGTAAGCACGACTTATCGAACAATGTAATCGAGTCCATTGTGTTTTGAAGATATAATAATAAAGCAACGCGAAAGGTCAAATGTTAGCAGGATAATGTTACGATTAACGAGGCTAATAAAGCTCGCATCGTGGCAAAAAACTATATAGATACGACATCGAAACTTCAACATATTATAGTACAGTGATTATAAATCGCTTAATCCTTGCATTTGTACGTACATAATGTATAACTTTCGCGATATATCCAGAGGTGGCCAAGGTAATTGATTCGGATGCTACATGGTTACGAAAGCGCTCGCCACACGCTGTGCATTTACGACGTGCCGGCGAAACCCGAGCTTAAAAATATTCATTATCTGAACAATCAGCCGTATGTTACAGCTTGGTACACCATAAACAATTGAAATTCTTAATTTTTATTCAACATCTCTTTAAGTCCGCTGTCACAAGCGCACTGAAAGTTATTGATAATTTCAAAATTAGAATATTAAATTAGTCGATTTACAATTTTATATTCGGTGTCTTGGTACTTCTCTACTCCGACAATCCCGACGTCCCTAAGGATATGAATGGAGCATAACATTATTAAGCTCCACAAATAACGGTTCTGAATGCAGATGAGCCCTATATCTAATCTAAAGTTGGCGCCAAACGACGCTAGAAATAACAGAGCTCTAGTAGAAAATGTCGATGTCCAAATACTATGAGTGACGCATTGGCGGGCAATCCTATGCCAAACAATTGGTTATTCGATTACAGAATGCCCAGAAGAAATTAGATCAAGCGAGAATACGTCACCGATATTCGATATTTAAATTAAAACGCTATCAGATTGAATTGGTTTGGTGTAGTTGATTTAGAAAACGCGTCATACCCGATGACGCTAGATGAACACTTCCTAAATCTTAAATAGATGGTGTGTAGGTAATAAAACTACGATTGTGTAATAAAACTCAGCTGCTTGGAGCAGCGCCACAGAAAAAGTGTAAATCTACGTGTTTACAAACATTCAGTTGTAAGATTTGCAAACACGGGTTCACCGTTTGCGCGTTATGGGACCTTTGACTTTACTCTTAAGCGGTTATGCGACCCTTGTACCGGGACAACAGTCGGTGTAGTGCTTTTAAATCCCAATTTATTTAGCGAGACCGATACGCTTTGAAAACGATATTATTTAATCGATTGTTGTCTTTTTGCGATTTGGTGCTGTCAGGTTTTTGTTGCTTCGTCATTATGACGGTACTAAAATTGCAGGAGGGTACGATATTACTGCTCAATTAATTTTGAATACGATTCGACAGCATCAAATTACAAACAAATAATCGGTAAGCAATGTTGTGGAGGAACTTTGAAATAGGAACAAATATTCGTGACCCGTTCTAAACTTCTGACGGGCGGAACTTTCCGCGCGGTTCTGTTTTCATTGCGTAGTATGTTTGGTCTAACACATGTGTTTGTGTAACAAGACCGTCGTTGTAAAAGGTCAGCGATGGCGGTCGCGTGCTGATGACGAATGTGAGGGGTTGATGAACGGGACCGTTCTATTTCGGAGCGACTAAAAACAGCAGCGGCTCACCGACTGACATTTAGGTTGGCTAGGTGCATCCGACACATCACTATCTGATACTACAGATAAATGATCTGAAACTGTGAATAATTTCGTCATTTTAGGGTGCTAACGGTGAAGGTTAGGATGGAATGGGGTAGTGACATATTCCAAATATTATTAGTTACTCAACGTGACAAATATAGTTCGAAGATTTGCAAGAAAACCGGAAAAAGGTAAATACCGTGCTTTGTGTCTTTCTGTAGGGGAGGTTGAGCGGTAGATAGACTCATAACAGATTACCTTAAAGCATTAATCTACCGTGCTATGACGGGTTTAGAATACATAGTGTCACCCTCACATTCCATGCAGAGGGTATCGTAAGAGCCGACAAGAGGAGACGACAATGCCAAAAACCGCAAGACAAAGAACCCAGTACCTACAGGTAGGCTAATTACCCTACTGTAATGTAATGGGATGAGATTCGACTCAGCAGTGGTTCATTTATGGTCTGAGTATTAGTAGTTAATCTACGACGATTGTTACTCTTCAACCCATAGACGACTCATTGAGTCTGGCCTCTTCCACGTGTTAATCACATCGTCGTTACAGCCAATGACCCACTACTGAGTCGGGCTTCCTCCAAATTCATGGAGCGAAATTAGCCTACTGTGCCACGCTGGCAAGACGGGTTGGCACAAGGTTTGTATCAAGTTTTCCTTCTCTTGCAGTTAGGTGATTTGCCTCTTGGGTTCCTCAAGTAGGCTCAAGTAGGCCCTCTGCATTAAATGTGAGGGTGACACTATGTATTCTAAATCCGTCACAGGACGGAGAGTTAATCTGTCCTAATCACATAATAGATTGTAATTATGTGTAAATCTGTTTAAAATTGACTCGTAAAGTATAAAACACTTGGTTTTACCATCGTGTCTAGTCAGACCATTTGATCAAACGCGTGTCCAATCATATCAAACTGTGAAAAAATAACCGCGCCATGATACATATAGCCTGCACGCACGACTTTACGACCATTGTACATATTTAAACGTCAAAACGTGTTTTGACAGCAACAACAAAAAAACATTTATAGTCTATGGCGAATTAATTAAATTAAAAGTTGTTTTTTTTTATTTATTTATTGAAATGAAAACGGAACTATATCGCGTAATTATCACAATTGGATCACCGAATCGAATTGGTTGTAAAGTAAAGGTCCCAAGGATCCTCGGCCTTCCGGGTTTAAATTATAGTAATGTCTGGAGCATTTTGTGGTGACGGATTTATAATACATAGTGTCACCAACACATTTCATCCCTAAGGTCCTTTGCAAATGATTGCGCATGCGGGCAGCAGCTGGTATTCAGACTTTAAACTGACTTAAACATAAATACTGAAAAGCGAAAACAAAACAATCACTTGAATTCGGTGCCTTAGATAAACATCACTATCACTACATATTATAAAACAAAATCTATAACAATCGGATCTATAACAAAATACCCTCGAAAATAAAAAATGTAAACTCATTTCACGCATTTAAGAAGCAATTAGCTCAATATATTGTTGATGATAAACTGCGTGATGCGTGAAATGGGTCACAACAAACGTATAATAATATGTATTAATGCGACGACGAACACAAATAACCTATGTAACTAAATAAGTTATCACATAAGTGACAATTGTCTTTGTTGATAATAAATTTCTATAAACCTAACCTAACCTAAAATCGCTTTCGTCTGTCCGTCCCTATGTATGCATAAATCTTCAAAACTACGCAACGGATTTTGAAGCGATTTTTTTAAATAGATAGAGTGATTCAAGAGGAAGGTTTATTTGTTTAATACATCCATAATATTGTGGAGAAACACTGATAAATTTAGAGGTTCATCATTGCACCCGTGCGAAGCCGCGGCGGGTCGCTAGTGTATTCTAAATCCGACACCACACGGACAATATACAATCTTTGTTGATAACTTATTTCGAGATTTCTGCCAAGCTTTTTCGATCTGGAACCAAATACCAAACGAATAAAATAAGACATTTTCAATTCTGTTTACAAACGACCGGCTTATGCTGTATTATAAAAAAGTTGGTTGGTTGACTAGAGTCTATGTTGCGACCATTATCGCCAATAGCATCGGTTGGAATGAAAGCTGACAATCTCGATTTATTTGACCATAAATGCAATAGACTTGATTTAGAAATGTGACATTCTAGACCGCTAGGTCTTGTAACACTGAATAATATTGTTTTACTCATATTTTGTACCTAAATCTGAATAGTTCACTTCAAAATTAGAAACATTTTAAATACAGAACGTCGTCGTAGCGTTTTCTCTATGGTTTTGGCATCACGCGGTTTGTTTAAAACACATACTGTCAAATTGAAATTTTATTTTAAGTGAAGTCATTTTAAAGGCCTAATGTGTGAAGTGAATTAATTGAATGAATAAAGTGTGATGCATGTCAATTTGAAGGCGAAGGTTGAACAACATAAGACTTTGATTGGTTTTATAAGCATTTCATTATAGTCGCCCGATATCACATTTAGTTCTACAGTATATCAAAACTTGTCTGGTCAGCGTGGTACATTGAGCTCTATGTAGATGGAGGAGGCCCGACTCAGCAATGGGTCATTTATGGGTTGAGAAGTAGAGTAGTGTTAAACGTGTATTGTAACACGGGATAGCTTTGTAGTTCTTCAAATAAACAGTCGTGCTTTGTCAATGGTATTAATAAACCTGTAATTGATGGAAATGGCTACAGACCACTCTAAAAAAGACGTTAAAATATTAACGTTTATTATCAACAGTAAGCACCAATAGCAGTTTTACGAGCATACGCCAATAAAAACGCAAATGTCGATATTAAAATATGATCTTATATTTTTTAAATATTGTGATCATTGATAAAATCCATCAATTAAACAGTTTAAGGCTTTCAAAACGACCGACGAATAAATACTAACGAATGTAAACAAACCGCGAATTGCGTTAAATCGTACGAGTAGGTGTCAATTCGAAATTAAATTTAGAATACAAATTTTGTCTTTGAACTCCGATTTTTTCTTTGTATGCGAATTAACCTTTTTCAAATAGTGTGAACAGTCACTAGTCTTTAACGCCGTAGAGGTTTTTTTAAATAATAAAAGTTATACCCGGAGTGTTAAATCGACTTTACACTTGATTAATCTATCAGAGCTAATTTATTAACATTATAAGACTACAATAAACAGCATGAGACGGTCTCCAACGCACATTCAATGCCCCCAGTTGTTTCGTGAAATAACTCATTAAACAAAAATGATACGATCGTAAACGTAACCGCAGATTCCGAACATTTTAATTAAGACCATTTCGAGACAAAGAGTAACAAGTATAAAATGAATTGAAATGAGACGGGCGAGACCAGGGCTACCAAAGTCATATTGACTGAATACATAATGTCACCAACCCATACCACCCTGAGGGTTTCGTAAGAGGCGACTAAAGGAACGCAAAAGGGAGATCGCCTAACCGCAATAATTGATACGAACCCTGTGCCAACCCGTCTTGCCAGCGTGGCACAGTAGGCTAATTTCCTTCCGTGAATTTGGAGTAGGTCCGACTCAGTAGTGGGTCATTTATGGGCTGAAACGACATTGTACTGTGTTTACTTTTTTGTTAAATCTGTGTAAATTTATTAAGTGTTGCCAAGATATGCCAATGCTGTGCATGCCTATAACTGACACGCATATCAGGATTAAACCTGTAACTGTAATGTCATAATATGTATGTTGTTGGCGTGTGTTAATAAATAAATAAATAGAACAGAGTATCAATGTTCAAACAGCTGACTTTCTTGAAATAGTTCAATACAATCTCGATTAGCACACATTTAAAAAACATCATCAAAACAATAGACGTCGGACGAATAAGCCCTCTCTTATTACCTTATTAGTCGTGAATTGATACTGCAGATTGTTATGATCTATTCAGGCATATTGTAAATTGTGTATGTTGTGCAGATGTAGATTGCGGCAGACAAACAAAATATGCTCACATTTGGTAAAACAAAAACTTTACGTTAAAACCTAAGTGTTACTCAAAATAGCTAGGCTTTATAAGTGTAGTGCGGGATTATTAATCTAAGAGGCTATTTAAAGAAGGTCCTAAAATCGGCCATTTAGTCGAGGGTTAAAAATAAATTGGAATACAGAGAATTGTAGGAAGACAATAATCAAAGAACTGACAGCCCTTTTACAGGCGGAATGAGCTTCGAAGAAACAAATGCTTTTTTGTCGAATGCGTGTTAACACTCCGTCGCCTCTGCAATTATTTCATGTTTTTCATGTTCAGAAGAGACGCGAGGGAGCAAGTCTTCGTTTTTTAACCGACTTCAAAGAAGGAGGTTCTCAATTCATCTGTATTTTTTCTAAACGCATAACTCCGTTGTTTATGAACCGATTTGGGAAATTCGAATTTATTATTATTTTCAATTTGGTCTCATAGAAATTTTATCAAAATCGGTTCAGTAGCTTGTAATATGGCTGTCTTGGACGACATGCCAGTTATCCACAAAACTTAGAAGCTGTTAAAAAAATAACTGACTTTAAAAGCAATAAAAACACACTAAAAAGCGAATAATAAGTAACCATATGAAGTCAGCGCGAACTTATATTGACACTAACGATAATTAGGATATAGGTATCACAAAGTCACCGACGTCAAATGGTTGATTATTGATTATTATTTTAAGCTTATAGATACTTCTCTAGGACTGGATTTCATCTGTGTAAAAACCCCTAGCATAGAGGTTGACCTAGTGAATATGTACTTATTAAAAATACTCTTGTTTAATCTACTACACAAGTAGAAGGAAACCTCTGTAAATAACTACTAGATCACCGATATGCCCAATGTCGCAAGCGGGTTCTGGCACTAATCCAGTGTCAAACTGCAATTTAGGCCTTACTGAAAGTACTGAGACATTTTTTCGAGAACTTTCCAGATGTTTTGAGAATTTTAAACTACGTCAAGAATAGTAAGTGGAACAGGTGAGGCACGAAAGATAGCAATCACTAAGATATTCAAAAAGGCCGAGCGTAAATAGTTTTTAGTCTGATCTACTGTACCCCGAAGTTGGTAAATTATCTACTGGCAAAATCAGACGTTAAGCAAATAAAGTTTCCCTTCAATGATATCACAAAAAATAAAAGATTATTTTCAAGGTACGTGACCACAAGCTCGTAAACTTAAACGTCTTCCGAAGTCCAAAGTTTCATATTTTGCAATCAACCTCGATTCAGCGCTTCTTTGGGTGGTCACAAGGAAACATCGATTATTATTATGTTAATCGATATTCCGATTACACAAATCGAGAGGTCGCCGACCGCAGCCGGTGACCTAACAGCCAGGATCTGTTTAGATGGAGATCTTTTCGCACGGAGCCGGTAATAAAGAACGGGCCATTATAATGACTAATAAATCGATTAAGGCGATGACTTGCCTTGATATTTCGCACTCTTGGGATGTTGTCTTTTTATCGATTAACCTATTATAATTCCTGCGGCGAATATGTGAGATAATTTAAATTGTACAGACACTGTCACTTTCTTGAGATTACCTTTCATATGGAACCATGATATCGATACCTGCTACACACTTTAAGATAAGGTATAGTAAACTTATATTAGCCTTATGAGATGTGGACTTCTGTGCTTTATACACTGCGATAGCCGAAAATTACGTCTAAACTCACATTATCTTACGGAACCTTAAATCTGACACACTTACAGCCATAACTTAAACTTAAATTCATGAGTAGGTCACTCATGAATTTAAGGTAAACTAACATAGGACAATTGATTACAAGACTATGTGCTCATCATCATCATCATCATTTCAGCCAAAAGACGTCCACTGCTGGACATAGGCCTCCCCCAAAGATTTCCACAAAGGCCGGTCCTGGGCCGCCCGCATCCAACGTTTTCCGGCGACCTTAATCAGGTCATCGGTCCACCGTGTGGGAGGCCTACCAGCACGTACTATGTGCTCACTGCAGCTATACCACATTGTATACTAATCAGCCAGTTTTTTTTCTTGCGGCTATATTTTTACTTCGATTCAAATTTTCGATCAAAATTAATACTATTTTAATCAAGTTGGCTCATCAAGTCAAACAATAATTTTAATTTACCATATCAACATTAAACATTCGATCGTTATGTCTAAATCTTATCAAAAAGCCATCACACTACTAATTAATACATTTGGAATTGTCATATATTACATTTTCTAACTTGATCTGGTGTTTTAAGTTGGAATTATTTTGCAACATCGTTCTTCGGAGGTATCGGCGAAATTCCCTCGAGGCGCCTCGCTCATCGAAAGTTTGGGATAGTAAGATAAACAGTGCTTTCATTTTTATTCGTCCTCGCGTACTATTCAGGTTTGGCTGTCACTTTTTCTTTCGTTCCGCAGCGAGTGGCTTGCGTCCGCTCGCTAGCAGCCTTGACCTTCTGTGCGAGCGGTCGGCCGAGCGTCGACCCGCCCGCCGGCGCGCCTCCCGCCTAGAGATGCACGATTATTGCTTATTGTTTTACTTGATAATCGACGTATCGATTGTAATTGTTCGATATCCTTTATCGATACTTTTTAAAACGTAAAATTCGTGACAGTTGCCCTGGAAAATTTACATAACACTATCATAATTGGGTTTGAAATAATTTCTGACATCTTTAATAATATTTTTGTGGCCTGTTCGACACATTTTATATAAAATACAATATTTTTATGTAGCCATTTCAAGTTATTTAAAAAAACTCTTACTTTAATCTTTAAATCGATGAAAATGTAATAAACGATAAGAAAAAGAAAATTTACACCATATTTAGCAAAGTTGAAGGTCGGTCTTCATAAATCGTTATCGCGTACGCCTATATGCCAGGAAGTGATTGGCAACTATATTAAAATAAATATTTACATACCTACGGAGCAGGTCTTGCAAATTTATCGATAGGTAATAAATAATCGTTCCATAGAAGCAATCATTTTGCTTATATCTCAAATGATGATAGTAGGTAGTTGAATTTACATCAGGATCAATAATTGCTAATAATAAAATAAAAGTCACGACCAAACAATTATCTCCGTTTTCATTATCATTATTTAGGTGTGTTAGATTCCATGTTTTATTAAACAGATAATTAATTGACATTGTTAAACTATATTCGGATGTGTTTCAAATAACAATGACGAGTGGTAACAAGGTTTCTGGGCTTATTTAAATTTGGAATGTAGAAAATTTACTTGTCGCTATAGTGACTGTATTTGACAATTGTCAGCTAATCTATCATAAAGGTGATATATAAAGCGACTAAAGGAGCTAGATAGTTAGAAAAAGTAGCCTAATGAAGCTTGAAATTTTGAAATGAAAAAGACAATTTTAGGGTAATTTCCATACCCGGTATTTACGAGTTCTATTAAATCGAAAGCTTATCGATATTTATTTTTGTAATAGCTGCAAGTTCACATCCCTAGAGTAGACCACAAGGACCGAGCCGGGGGACGCGTACGATGCACTGCCCTGCACCTTCCGCAAATTGTGTATGTAGACACCCGATCACATGACAATACCAACATTATAGTATAACCAATTCTATTTTTAAATTGTTCTCGCTTCTTTTTCTTCTATAATGAAAGGCATCTTTTAATGTTTACGTATAAGCATGTTAATGAGAAGGATATGGTGTCACTAACCTACTCCATTAAGAGAGGGTAGAAGACTAATAATGAACCCGCTGAAATGTGGCTGTGAAACAAGGGAACTTGAGATGTCGTAATTGGCCGTAGCAAAACGGTATGTTCATTTTCCACCATCAAATTTGAGGGGTGCGGTATGAGCTGTGGAACGAAAGACAAGAAGATACCTGTATGGTAAGAAGGACACCGTTACAAAAAAGTACATTTAACGGAGTCACATCAATAACTCTGATTTTCTGCAACTTTAGATGGGAATTGGTTTAAATAAGATGGAACTTACTCGAAGTTATTGTGAGTAATACGTATGTTTGAGCGTATCTATCTTACAAGGGGCGCTACGCGAGGCATGACGGGGTACCTCATTTCCGTTGGAGACACACGGACCTTGCGTGCGCAGAACTTCCGAGCTTTTACAATGTATATTAGTTATAGTCACGGTTGACATAGTGATAATTTTGATGAAAATTAATAAAGCAGCTCGTATTTTGTGTTCAGACTGTTCTCTGTGTTCTTTGCATCGCAGCCAGGGCTGACCCACTGTCGATATTCTAAAATGTATTGTAAGGAAATCTTCTGTGGCACGCTGGCCAGATGGATTGGCAGTTCATCAAGGTAATCAACATAAACAAAAGTTTAACAACCCATCGTTGACTAAACCAGTAATAACGATGTTACATTGCAAAATTGCTACAAGTACTAGGATCGCATACTCTAATAGGAGTAGTCTAATCACAGGCGGGGCGCGTAATCTTGTTAGACAAACATACGAGGTTAATATCGCGCGAACGCGCACATGAATGGTACATACAGCAAGTACGTGAACGTACGCGATTCATTCAATTTGTTTACTCGTAGTCATCGCACACACGTCGCGACGCCGCGGTCAAGGGCGTCGTCCATCGCCCGCTTTTATCGCGCCGAATTTATTATATCGCGCAGACAGTGCGCGATGATACGTAAAAATTCGTTTTCGTCACGTCTTCGTACTATTTATGTTGTTTATCAGTGTGAGAATACCCGAGGCGTTATGAAATTTTTATCTTGCTAATTAATTTCCGAAGATATTTGGCGGTCTTCCATTTGATATTCAGGTCGTAGGTCAGGGTAAGAGTTGAGAATATTGTACCGCGTCATTTCCTGTGCAATACTGGTAACATATACGTACCAAGGAATGCAAGATTCATAACACCTGTTAATTTTTTTAGGGCCTCTAACTCGCTAGTTCAGTAGAGTCAAAATAGAAAAATAACATGATTTTGTTTTTGATAGTTTTGGGCACTTACTAATACTATAGTGTCAGTTCCCGCCCCTTTTGACATATGCACTTGGCAAGAACTTTTGAATTAAGCATCACAAGCTAGAAATTGCATGGTGTTGGATAGAAAATAGCAAATTATGTATGTGGCCAGTATAGCAGCTGCAGACAGGTGGACCGGAACTTAAGAATGATCCCTAATGCTCCGTAATTCTAACAGCGTTCAAAGTCAGAACAAAACCAGACAGATGAAAAAAGCGAGTCATTTAGATCGTGGAAAACTCCAGACGTCTGAGAGCGTTATCCGCCAAGATACCTACTGAACATATAAGCAACCAACGTGACTGGCAGCCCGGCACAAGTCACCACGTGGTCCGAGACCTTCGGACCACCAGCTTCAGGTCATTTACTCCAATTACGTAACACCCGTGTAACAACTGCGACTACGTATATAATCGCCGGAATTTTTATTGACTAATTATTCGCCATTTTTTTTTCTAAGCGGTGAAGTCAGCGGATATAGCTAAATATTCAAACAGTGTATCACTCGAGGCTAACAATAACGCACAAAAAATCCTGCGGATCGAATTATCTCACGTCGGTATCTGGCTGTAAATAATAGTCGGTTGGCGGGGTTGTTCAAAACGAGTGAGGCCGCAATGTTTGGGGTTTGAACGGCAATGTGAAAAGAAAACAACAGATGTTAGAATCCGAAATATTGGACCAAACATAGGCCAGTTCATATATACACAATGCAGACATGAATGCTTTTAATGCCAATGCGTTAAATATCGTTCTAAAATCGTTATTCGTACGTTATTATAGCGATGTCAGCATAAAACAGAACCCTCAATCCCAGAAACTTTCCACAACCACAAGCGTTTCCCACACTACGATAGTAAGGAACCCTCTATAAAGAGTCCTGACTCAGATGACTGGTTTTTACTAAAGGCTCGTTCGTCCCGAACACTCGGGTCGGAGGCTGTGCGAGAGGCAGCTACATTCCTGGTCGATGAGTCGTCGGACCACCGTCGGGGGCTTTTCACACGTAAACAAAATAATATCGGAGCTACTCATCACATAGCAAACCAACATCTGCCTGTAGTCTTCAAGCCCATTGATACCAAAGATATTATAGAGATTATAGTGTTGAAATCCCTTTAAGTCAATAAGTATGCGCAAATATATTTTCACACCAGATTAGTAAGTTCTCAGATTCCGAGTCTAACTAAATTATCTGTACCAATAGACGATTTGCATCCGCACTGAAAACAAATACGATATCATCAAACGAGACAACTAGGGGAGCATTGAAATTTTGGCAGGTAAGCGTTGATGAATAATTGGACTGTACAATTACCATTGACGGCGCGACAAGCCAGCCCGGAGTCAACGCCCAGACGGATTAAAGGGCCGATTAACGAACACCAGTTTAATTTATCACCGGAATAATAAAAGCTCGCTGTCGGCTGCCTAAATACTAACCCACATCAGCCGAGCTGAACTGTCAACTCGCTCCACATTTTGTTACGCAGTTTTTGGGTAGCTATTATTTAATAAGTTTATTTTAAAACTTTTTCCTTCAAAAGGAATTTTGGCAATATGTTACTCCTTAGTATTCACAGCACTTCATAAAAGGCTACAACATAAATTTACTTGCGAGCAGTCGATACTGTAATTTGTTAAAGTTCTTTGCGAATTGTTCTACCCAAAACGTTCAGTTACAGTTTCTGGAAGCCAATATGTACTTATAGGTACCAAGTTCTATACCCTATGGGACCGGGTACACGTTAAAAAGATTAGCAGTCCTTACAACCGGTTTTACTAAAGCTCTCAAGTTGCTAATTTGCTGCAGCCGATCTTATTAGCCGAACATCGGCACAACTTTCGGTTTTGCAAAACGTTAGCTCTGATTTAGAGCAGACGGATAAAAAGCAAAAGAGTCGGGACACAAAACCGGTTGGGGCGGTCAAAATCTCCGTAATTATGCTAACGAGGCGGCCCACCGACCCACGTGGTTGCTAGTTTATTAGATCTATGTTTAGTAACAAGTGATAGTGAAATAGTGTTTTGTAGGATGTTCGGATTTTGAATCGATTTTAATGAAGATGAGTCTGGCTGGATAACTCGTTCGATGATCTCATTTTAAATTGGTTGCAGATTTGACTGAATATGAACGACTAAATTACAATGGTGCATTGTTGAGTTTGGTTACTAAGAACACACAATTTAAATGTAATGACTGAATTTGATGGGATGATTTTGGAGGTGCCGTTTAACGAAACGCATATGCAAGGGAACAGTGGGCTTAGTGACGCCACGTGTTTCGATATTTAAATTTACTATAAAGTCAACAATTTATTGAAACCGGAAAACGCAGAAGGCGCGATTCGCCGGTGAGTCGGGACTAGAAGGTACCAGGAAAGCATGACTGATAAAGAGGGTATACAACGGGCCGCGGAGCCAAGGTCGGAGCAGATGTGGGAAGCACAGGCCCGGCGTTGACGCCTTATCTTGTGTTTGCCGAGTATAAATAAGCAGCACCTCAACAGTGCGATCGGAACGTAAGTAATAAGTACCCGCTCGATATGGCCGCCCATGTTTATGGGTGTGAACGCACTCGCGTACGGTCGTGAGAACTACTACCACATTTAGGAGCGATGATATGTGTGATAACGCGACACGTGGTAATCGAAGCGAACACAATGTGTCAGTGTTACGTTGCGTAACGTGTAAGTATTCAATGAGACCAAATTCGAACGGCAACATTTTGGCTCAACCCGACTTCGAATTTTGAAATTATATTACCTCGAACACGACTTTTTCACGTCAAGATAAGGAACCTATTGAATGTAAGAGTTAAAAAGTTCTTAACACCATTTAATAAACGCGTGAATTAGAGAAGACTCATATCTGGATCATTCATGCACTGAGTAGATTGAATCTGTTACGAATGCGATAGCTATGTAACTACCGCAGGCCTACGTCGATGGTCGAATGGTTTATTTTTATTATCGATGGCGGTGAATGCCAGGACTCCTCGGGGTCCACTGACCTAGTGGCGTCGTAGGAAGAGCAATTCGCTTCGTCAGCGTCGAAGCTGGTTCCGCTCCACTGCCCTCTCCACTTGAATGGATAGCGTCCACAAATAAATCTCAAACAAAGCTCGATCAGGAAGCAGTTGCAAATCGAAGGTAAACGTGCTAAGCGTTCATTGGCATTATTAAAAATAAATGATATGCGACCGGGAATGTTAGCGGCGTGTCTTGTCGCCCTCCCGCCGAGATCGGGTGAACTCTTTATCGTGCATAGATGGATAAGATGGATACTTGGACGCTACGTTGTCGAACAAAAACATACAATTGACAACTCTTCTTTTTTGAAGACGGGTGATAAATTTGATCGACGCCATTAGGGCTACCCTTTAACCTCTTAAGACGGAATGCGTTCGCGACACTAATCTAAAAACACGATGTTGTTAGTTTTAAATTGAACACATATTTACGTTGTACTTGTACACACAATAATTTTATACTGTTGTTTTGTTAGATGACCTATTACATTAATTTTACATTATTACTAAGAAAAAAATCAAACTGATTGTAATTAACAACTTGTAACCGAAACATTTCCAATAAACAATCCGGGTGCTTACCGATTAATCAACGAATAGGTTTGATTAAAAACGCGGAACGCCAAAAAATTATTAAGTGCGTGGGAACACGTATGTGGCAAAAACGACCGGTCTGGCCGGCCAATTTAATTATCCAACCGATTAATCGACGAACACGACATTCGCAGAAACTCCCCTCCCTCTTCCTTTAACGCGACGAAAACTAAAAGCGAAAACTCATCCACAAAACGTACAAGAACGCAGACACGATGCGTCAGCGCAATGCATTTTGTAGCGATGGATGCACTTGTCGTTATATCCTTTTCTGTCTCGCATACGCTGTTTGTTTTCTCTAGAACTCTCCATCTCGCTCGCACGGATTTTGAGGAAGTCTTACGGGATCGGCCTGGCTACTTTGCATCGCATAGCTTAGGAGTAAGGTTTAGTCATTGAGAGACTCAGTGAAGACCAGCCTGTGTGGCCCCGACATTCGTTCCATAACAATGAGGAATATACAGAACCGGCGTCAGGGCTGGTCTACACGAAAATAAAATTATAAATTAATCGCACGAGATTAAAGCAAACTGGTCACTACATTACGGATAGGGCAAAAAGACCAGTGATAATAAAAAAATACAAGACAAAGGAAAAATTTATTCTAAATTTTAAAATAGCCATGTCTTTGCGGTCCCTGCGAGTATGGGACCGAATGAAGAAAAAACTAATTAGACAGGTTTAAATAATAATAAGAACGGCCAGTATCATAAAATAGAGAATTCTGTTTAAAAATAAACATTTGAAACAATGTGTCAATTCTATGCATTCTCATTTCAAAATAATTTTATTCTTAACCGAACTCGTACCAAAGTTTCCTGGTATATTGGAATCAGGGTCTGCCTTAACAATGAGTGACAGTATGTACGTAGTGTCTCGGCGTCTCGCGTTCTTTGCTCCGCGCAAGTTCAACATCCCAGGCCTTGGGGCGATCGAGAACTGATGGCCAGTTCAAACTAGTTACTCATACCTACCTGCACTCGAATCGCAATTTACGCACTATTTATAGTCTTTATAGATAAGTAGGCCAGAGGTAACTAACGATTTCAAAAACCCGAAGACTCGAATGCTTTTAAATTATGTTCCATCGATAAAAGATTGTCTAGAACAATTCATTCTGAAAATCATATTTTTTAAATTTGGATTGTACTGTCACATTAATTCATTAAAAAATATTAGTCGAACTCTTTTCAAATTCAAACGCGTTTGATACTAATTTGTTGAACGCTTTCCGGTATTCATTTGATGGGCCTTTATTTTCTAAAATCTAAATTAATTAAGGCATTGTGACCCAATCGTGACGCTCTCAGGAAATGAATTTATTTTCCAGTGTTCTTTGTCGGTGCGGTATTTGAGGTCACGTTTGGACATATACGACCCAACATAAAGAATCACATGGTTTATGATTTCTCTACCAGGAAAACTAATGAAGTGGCGGTGGTCGGCGCCGCAACCGTACCTACATCAAAATACGACCAATTAGATGTCGGGCGCATGGCGAAAATAATATAAATATTAGTAGAACCGACAAAGGTTTTTAATCACCGATCAGCGATGCGTTTTCTTCCTTTTGCGGTCCGAAATTACAGGTTGCGAGTTCGCTCACCCCAATCGGTGCGCTTAGGGCAACTATGCTTGTGGATCGTGTGAAAAATTACAGTGGATCTCGATATTATTTCGCATTATAAGTGGCATTCGATAGGTGTAATTTCTCGCATCCGCCCGAATGTCGGTGGCTTAGGGCTTAGCCGCACGTGATTCGGCGAGATCCGAACACCGAAGGCGGTGTCGCTGCGCAATAACATAAATAATTACAAAAAGACAACGAAAACGAAAGCAAAGAGCGAAGTCGCGTCAAACGCGAACTCTCCATCGAGCACGCATCTCACCAAGGTTGCGTAGTAGGGGCGGCGACCGGCGAGACGGCCGTGACGTCACGGGCGCCGGAAATGATTGTCCGCCTCATAGTTACGGTTACATTTTGAGTTTAGAAGAAAGTGCTTCGAAGTCGCGTGGCCTAGGTCAGTGCGGTGCACATTGCATGAATGCATTGATTATGATCGCCTGGTACCATCGAACATAAGTCAATAAATAAAAGAATATCCATGAAAAACAAAACACTTGATGATAATTAATTAAAAAATAATTTAATTAATATCTTAATATGCTTGGAAGAAATTGCTGTTAGCGGTATGGCCGCCAATGATACTTCTGTAAATTTTGTGATGTCTAATTTGTATGTTCTGTTACTTTCTCATAAGCTGTAGGCAAGGCGCTATAGAGATCTGTAGGGGAGGCCTACGTCCAGGAATGGGCAAGAGTAGGTGATGATGATGATCCTTGGTGATAAAATTATTCAGTCATACAACATACCGAATTGGAGAAGCTTCAATAAAGTTGAATTAGAATTACCTGAAAAAAAGAAAATGTCATCATTAAAAACAATCCCAACCAACTTATCAACTAACAGGTGTACTTTCACGTTTCGTATCCCTATTTGGCTATCTTTAACTTCTACACATATTTTGTTTTTTTAGAGCAATCGTCTGTTACTCAAAGATCGATTCCAGGATCAGTATGGCATCTCTAATCTACCATCAATTGCAACCCTAAAACCTAGGGGTTTCGATCTAACGAGAAGCATCTAGAAGGTATTTTTAACATTAAAAACCGGCCATGTCGTCTTTTTAATAAAATGTTGCTATACCGATGTCTCGTAAAGTTTATGTAGGTGGTAGAAACGTACAAGGCGGATCGGAGCAACTCTGCGGGAGCCGAGAAATTGATTTCTGTTTCTCGTATTGATATTTAGTTGAGCATATTCACTGAAGTGGAGCTCGCGGTCCAGCAGGCTATCTATCGGTCTAGTTGAATGAAACTGGAAGACTAAAGAAATTCGGAAAAGTCAAGGTTATACCATAAAAAATTAACAGATAATTAAGTGTTGCCATGTTTAGCGATTAATTAAAACGCATAGCATATTTACGGTCAAAACATGCGTAAACGTATGATTGTTTGTACACATCATTGTTGTGCATTAAATCGTCGAAACGATTGATTTACGCAAATGTAGCGTTGTTTTGCCCAATGGTGATGGCATACTGCATTTTTTACATATCTCTCTTGATTCGGAGAATTATGTCTTGTCTTAGTACGGTTTGGCTTCATCCTACGGTTTCGCTCGCTTTCGAATTGCGGATCAACAATATAACCCAGAGTAATTTTTGAGTGATAAACGTACAAACTGTCGCATTTATATTAGCAAGAGAGTGATAACCAAACATTTTATGTTAAATCCAAATTCAAATTGGTTTTAAGCAAATAATTATTTACCAATATATAAACAGATATTTCCTTTTATTTAGCATTTAATAAAAGGTTTTAAAACATAATACTTAAACGGGCCTCATTTTCGACCAGTGGCTGTAGACCCATTGTGTCACCTTGGACTATAGAATTTTTGCTTTGTTCTTAACGTGTTAGTATGGAGTTAAGGATCAGAAATGTCTGGCTAAGGTATTTAAATACGCGTCCTGGCCGTTAGCGTTTCCGATAGGCTCGTCGTGACTACGGGAGTAGAATTTAAAGTGCCCCAACTGGGGACAGACCTAGATCAATGTCCTGCATGGAAGCAATGAGGAGATATTAAATCATATGAAATGTGTAAAACAGTGTATAAGTTGGACGTGTTCTTCTATATGATCTTAACATCTGAACGAAAAACTATATTGAACATTGATTTTTTTTGTTTGTTTCTTTTTTTATTTGTAATCTGCCTAACGCCTGTTTATCACATGTTTACGCATTTTTATCACTACATATTATAAAACAAAGTCGCTGTCGTCTATCCGTCCCTAGGTATGCTTATATCTTTAAAACTACGCAACGGATTTTGAAGCGTTCTTAATAGATAGAGTGATTCATATGTATAATAAATGCATTATGTTGTAGAGAAACACTGATAATTTTAGAGGTCCGTCATTACACCCGTGCGGAGCTGAGGCGGGTCGCTAGTTTATTATAATTTAGAATGGTGCCATCAGCCATTTTATCGTGAAGATATTGTTCCAGTCGACTAAATGAACTATACTAGGCATTACATGAAACTCTGTTCCTGTTCTTTCGATTCAACCAGAGGAGCCTATTTAAAGCTGGGATGATTATACGCCTCAAAAACGTAGCAACCTAGCATCGCATGTCATATCACTCAGGGCGTCGTCTCATAACTAAATTGCGACGCACCAGCCGTCTTACATTCCTCCAATTGTTGATTATGGCGTCTTGCGGATGTAATTGTTGAATAGAAATAGTTGATTATATTTTTCTGCTTAACAACCTATGGCTATATTAAAGCGGATTTTGTCTCTAGTTATCCTAGTACATATACTGTTTTCAATGTTACTCCTTCATGATGAAGTCATAAAAATAACGGGTTTATTATACGTAGTGTCATCAACCCATTTCATCCGGAGGGTGTGGTAGGAGCAGACTAAAGGTCGCGGAGAATATTAGTCTCGGGGCATGTTCACCCATTGTGAAGCGCAACCCGCGGTCCTTAAACGGGCAGCCGAGGAACAGCCGAACGTGTCAGGGCGCTAATTACCATGCCCCCCCCCCGGTCGATATACCCCGGCTAGCCCACAACGCCAAAAAGGAGTATACTAAGGCTGTGTCCCCAGTAGGCAAGCTGTTAGCAGCCGACTGAGTTTGCGGCGTATCGGTTCCTTAAGTTTGAAATGGATTGTCCACAGTTTGCTAGTTTTGCGCTCACTGTACGCAGTTTGAAGCGTTATGTGCGCCGACTGTCTCAGTTAGTGGCCGACTCACAGCAAAACTGGTTTCGACGCACGAAAATCGATCTGAGTTTGCAGCTGACGCAACTGACTCAGCTGACTCAATCGGCGGCAAACAGTTTGCCTACTGTGGACACAGCCTTAAGGAGACAAGGCAGAAATTCCTATCTGTGGGTATTCTATAAGCTGAGACAAATATAAACGATATCTATACAATACGAGTAACAGATTGGTGAACGTAATCATTACATTTGTCGATGACTTAATTTGACATTAAAATCTCCTTTAAAGCCACCAAATTGCTACCAATTATTGACTGTTAATGAGCCAATAAATCCAAGGCTGTCGACCTAAACAGCTGATACTCGTACAGTTCAGGAAAAGTTGTCTCGGAAACGAGTCTCGAGCAATAAAACAAATGAACCATGATGTCTATACATTCACATTGAATTTATTCAATAATTTATGAAACTAGCTGTACCCTGCGCGCGTTGCTACGCCACTACCAGCTAAAATAAATTATTTGAAGGAGGAAAGACATTACACATTTTTTTATTATTTTTGCCCAGAAATATTCCGCGGCTCATGCACGACAACACTTTTTCGAAGATTATCACATGATCAAAGGCGTAGTTTACGATTCTATAAAGTTCATACAGACAAACATATTTTTTTTATATATCCGCGACCGCGATATATTGCGGAGAATGTAAATTTTCCTTCTCTTGGCTCGCGGCTCTTTCGACAGCATCAGTATGGAATAGGGGTAGAGACACCATGTATTCTAAATCCGTCAACCGTCAAACGATTTGAATATTCTTGAATAACTGTTCACTAAACTTTGCTTCCATTAATGTTTACATTGAAAAGTGATTTCGGCTAGTGCCTTTTACGATTTGGAGCACAAACTTTTTGAATTTAGCAGATCACAAACAGGTGACAGGCTCGCAATTGCATCGTTTCGGATAGGCACGTCAATATAAACTAGCAGGAATCTTGGTAAATCCTTTCAGAATTATGGAAAATCAAGGACAAAAAGTATGCAATTTTTTTTGGTATTTTTAAAACCATTTGTCCCATTAGGTGGATGCTCCAGGGTAGCCCGCGAAATTCAAATTTTCTTACGTTTTTTGCAATTTGCAGGGCAGTGCTAGGTTGTATTTTGCTCGCGGAGAGAGATTGTTGTTTGAGTAGATTGTTTTTTTTATTAATGACATTTGCGATATCGTGCTTTTCGCTGATGATACATCTCTTGTATTTAAAGTTGACCGGAAAAACGTTAATTATGACGACGTGAATAGCGCGCTTAGTCAGGTATATTACTGGTTCACAACAAACAATTTGCTACTGAATTCTGTAAAAACTAAATGTATTCGATTTGTAACACCGAATACTAAGATAATAGATACCAAACTAGATTTGGATGATAAGGAAGTAGACATAGTAGATTCGACCAAGTTTCTAGGCATCACTCTAGATCGTAAATTGCAGTGGAAGCCTCACATTGCAACTCTTACGGGGAAGCTTAGTTCAGCCGCCTACGCTGTTGGACAGGTTAGGAGACTCACTGACGAAGACACGGCAAAGCTCGTTTACTTTGGTTACTTCCATAGCGTTATGTCGTATGGGATCCTACTCTGGGGTAATGCTGCTGATATACAAAACATATTTATTGTACAGAAGCGCGCGCTACGTGCAATTTATAATTTAGGACCTAGAGAATCACTGAGAGAACGCTTTAAAGATATAGGGATTTTAACTGTAGCGTCACAGTACATTTTTTCTAATATAATTTTTGTTAAACAAAATTATAGTAGCTTTAAAAAAAATTGTGACGTCTCGTCCTCCAATATCCAGACAAGAAATAGGCATAAGTTAGTTACACCATTCCACCGGCTACAAAAAGCACATGGTTCTTTTGTAGGTCTCGGAATTCGCCTGTTCAACAAATTACCGGAAGCAGTTTTGGATTGGTCGTTCGAGAAATTTAAATGTTACGTTAAGTCCGGTTTAATTAAAAAAGCGTACTATCAAGTCAATGACTATCTATCAGATAGTTACGCATGGGAGTAACGTCGGCTATGTTATGGTCTAGCTCTGATCTTTCAGCCATTACATTAGTGAAGTTTTGTAAACAGTATGTGAGTGCAGTTTCAGCACGCACCATGTAATTTGGGTAATTTCACTAATTTTTATGTTCTTATTTTTTAATGTGCTACATGTTTATGCGTGTTATTGCTTTCACTAATCTGTCAGACTTGTTTGTACCACCATCATTGTAACCCTCTTATTTAAAAGAGCAACCATGGAGTTTCTTGCCGGCTCTTCTCTATGGAATGGCATTCCGAACCGGTGGTAAAAACTAAATTATTAATTTTATTTTATGATTTTTATTTTTAATTTTTTTTTCTCTTTAATCTTTGACTATTTGAAAGCATTCGCAAGAATTTATTCGAATAAAAAACATTTTGATTTGATTTGATTTGTATGATGATAAACATTTGATTCGCGGCTGTAAGACGTATGTAGTTACAAAGTTATAATCATCAAACTCATCAATACAACCCTCCAAGCTCATAAAGGTGCAAGAATGACTTTGACGTTGAAAAAGTTTTTCTTGCACCTTTATGAGCTTGGAGGCTTGTATTGATGATTATAATTCTATAACTACATACGTCTTACCGTCGCGAATAACATTTTAATCAACATACAACCTAGCACTGACCTGCAAATTGCAACAAACGTAAGAAAATTTGAATTTCGCGGGCTACCCTGGAGCATCCACCTTAATGTGTTATAAAATGTAATGAACTCTCACATCGTCGTCGCACAGGGACATAATTCAGGGCCTTCGCAGTAAAATTAAAAACCCGTAAATGCCGCGGTGGGCCACAACGGCCCGTGTCGACTTCAATTAGATTTCGCGAGACGAACAATAAGAAATAAAATCTGTTCGTTTACGGCCCCCCTGTCAGGAGACGCTCGTAAAAGAGGGAATGCAACGGGGCCGTGTTAAAAAACCAAAAGTTGAAAGACTCAGTAACTTTAACCCGAAACTGCCGGGCGAAATTTGATGGGACGGTTTATGGCTTTGAAAGTAGGTCACTCGCGGATTTCCACTTCAATTGTGTGAAATGTGCGCCAAAGGTGGGGAGAAAACTTAAATTAACACAACTTGGATACTGGGTTGTTACCCGAAATACATTGATCAAAAGTACCTTTTTAACGTAATATGCAGCTCAAGGCAAAGTAAAAATATCCATTGCTATACAGCCTGGCAATATAAAGATACAGGCATCTTTCCAAGCGTTACAGGACTGTAATCACTTCGGTTGAAGAAAATGAATGCTTGATGCCTTTCCAAATGTGTTTGTATATAACAAACACAATAAATACATTGTCAATAACATTTAAAAAAGTTCGCGGCCCTTCGTCGGCGATAGGCAACAACTTAACTTCTTATCAATATACAAAACTTGCCCTAAGTTGTACATTTTAGTATTCTTAACGAAACATCGCTTAAGCTCTTAAAGTTGAATAAGACAGCTTAAGTAAACGATTACTCAGTCTATCGTGGGAATTTGGTGACGAGTTCTCGTCTGTCCCAAGTTCATTGGGTGATCGATTCGGTGCAAATTCAAAACTTAAATTCGCAGTCAGACGCACACAACGCATGGAATGCAAAACGGAATGTTGCCTCTTTGTTGCGGATTCCCAGACGGCGGCACGGCGGATGAGGTAAAAAGCGGTCACATGTACCGCCTTATAAATTATGAGCCTCGGGGTTATTAGTTGTCCAAATGACAGCCCGTGGGCCAGTGCCGATTGTGACGCCTGTGAGTACCGTTAGGAAGCCTAGACTATTAAAAAAAACAAAGGGCAAAGGGGTCGCGCGGCAAGTTCCATTCTGTTTATTTTTTAAATTCGAGTCTGGAGAACAATGGTTTGTCGCGACGCTGCCTTGGTCTGGAGATCGAAGGAGGTCGAATCCTAGCGGAAAGTGCGAAATGCGATTGACCTACGGTTTAAGCAAGTGTGCATCTCTTCACCATGTTGCAGAGGACACGTATAAGCCACGATGAAATTGGGAAGAGGCTATGCTACATTAGGGAAATAGTTCGAGGAATCAGATACATATCTGTGACAGTGTTTTGTTCTTTTCGAATCACACAAAATCCATCTTAAAATCACTAAAGGGTAAATTCTATTAAACATTGTTAAGTCTGCAACTGACCTATCAGAAAGTCAACGACTGTAATAAAATGGAAGAAATCCTCTTTATCGGACGCTGTCATACATGACAGCGTAAATAAGTTTATTATAACAGCATCGTTATTTATGAACTGTTATGTAAGTGACTACATTTCTTCAATTTATCACTACAGGAAAATTAAATCGTAGTGTACCTATGAATAGTTGATTGATGTCACGCCTATACATTATCATGGAAGCTATTTATAAGTGCATAAATAAGATAGAACACGCCTAGTAGTCCCACGCAATCTGAATACGAGGTAGGTCGGGGATAAAAACAAATACTTGAAAATATACCGCGCCACAATACCACACGTACCTACTAGTATTATTTAGGTTTGATTTATTACTATCTCTTAACGATTATGATAGCCTAGTCTGTAGCTTGAACATGCAATAAAAAAACTAGAGCAATAAACATATTAAAAACACACAGCTCTTTTATAAAGTAGATAAATATATTTATCAATTAATAAAACGAATTACTTACCCTTTTAGCATGCAGGTTATAAATTTTATTTGATGAAGCTCTTTGTTCAACTGGTTTTTAAATTAAGAAAAGATTTCAACGCAGACATTAATCACCAAATTTGTTTTAATTTCAAATGGACAACATACATATTATACCTAACTGATCGTAATAACAGAGTCTAGAACTAATTCTTATTAATAGTTACACACTTTTTGTCCGACCTAATAATAACTAGGTTGTTGTAATAGATAGGTGTTTTTATTAAATCGTCCTTTTCTATCAGGATTTATAAATTTGACCTCAGAAATAATTGTTTACTGGTATTATGACAACATAATTTTGCACTTCGAAATGCAATTCTCATAAGCTCGGCTGGTTATTTTATAAGCACAAAAATACATGATTATAAATTTCGTCAATATAAATATCATTAAGAAATTATTCTTTTACCTATACAAATTTACTTAGAGGTACCATCGGAATTATTTGTTAAATTAATTAATTTGACAAAAGGAATAAATATATATTTTGCAACGCAAAAACATCGTATTATAAAAAACATCGTTTCCTTTCCATCTATAAGTGCTAGTTACCAGGGCATCATAAGCGCAGGGAGTGCGGAGGTTGTGAAATTGCGTGTGACCGCAAGACATCCGGCGGACAATGGCGCATGCTCGGCAGACGAAAGCCCTGCGACTGCGCCGGATGTGAGCAATGCGCTGATATTGGTGTGCATGTACGCATTTATTTAATACTGTTTTACTTGTATTGCCATAAGAAAGGATGTTGCATTGTGATGAAAGGATAAACTTTATGCCGCTAACATTTAGGCATCACGATTTCACGTTTTATTGTTCATGTGGGATTGCTGCTCAAACACACAAAATCATCATCAGTCATCTGTGACGGGTTGGCAAAAGGTTTGTATCAAGCTCTTGCGGCTCAAGTGGTCTGCCCATTGCATTCCTTGAGTCGGCTCTTCCGACACCCACAGTACGGTGTGGGTTAGTGATATTGTGTGTTCTAAGCCCATCACCACACGGATATTATACACTAATACCATTAAATGGCTAACTAAATTTACGTATATGGTAAATGTGTTTTGTTTTAAATTTAGGAATAAACTTGAAAGAATTGTATTGCCCGATAAATGTTTTAACCCTATAATGGCTCACCAAGCCAACCTGGGTAAATAAAAAAGTATGAACATGCGGTAAGATACTAGGGTTGCATAGGCAATGAAGTGGTTGTCGGTAGTATCGTATGAAGCTTTCTATCTATCGGGGATGGGTCGTTACCACAATCATGCCTACAGTGAAGCCCTTTAAGTGTGGGAGCTATAAAGCGCTAAACAGGTTTGTCTATGTTTATCGAGACGCTTTTGTCTCGATTTAATTAAAGGTAAATACTAGAACTTACCTCTTTTTGGCAACTTATGAAGTACAAATTCATGTATTACGGCGGTACGTAAATCTTTGAATACAAATTTAAACGCGTATTCTTATTTCAAAACATGACCCCAGTCCTATTGTTCGGTAGTAATTTTGAAAATGGAGCCTTCTCGGTGTTGCCATCAGGCGTTGCGGTACCCCATAATTAGGAAACAAATGAAAAGTTTTTTAAATTATGAAATGAATAAAGACCACAATTACAGCAATATACTTCAATAATAAATGTGTTTAAATAATCATATTATTGTTCAGCTAATTATTGGTGTTTTAAACGAGATTGACAGCGATATAGGAACTGCAGTACCCGCTTATTAACAGTGACCTTCGCCACTAAATTAGCCTGATAGGTTAATTGCTGTAAACAGATTAGTTCTTGGCAGTTTTTTTTCCTGCAGCCAAAAAGTTAGAGCTTAGTTTATGATTCATAATTACAATACGATCAGGAGGCAATCACTAAACCTGTCATTATGTTGTACAAATAACTGCTTATTTATATTCGATGTGTGCAGCTAATTCGATACCTGTTACGGTTTTATCGTACACGGTTGTTAGATGCAATACCCAATTATTAGTGTTTTAAATTAGTTATAGATTTCAAATAGTCTTGATGCATTACGATTTGCGATTAGTTACTAGTTATTTACAAGATTATTTTACATTATTTGTTAAAATACGAAATAATTTTAATTTATTTTTAAATACAAATCACAGAGTTACATTAGCTTCTCCGTATTTTTTTCTTTTGGAAATTGCGTTGCCGTCGTGCGCGACTGTACTGTCAGTGTTAATACGTGGTAAAAGTTAACGTTCAGACATTCCTTTTTAATAGACTGAGGAAGTGAACCATCCTATTTACGATATTAATTTATCGATTGGCAAATTGATGTCTAAATAAAAAAGGGTTCATTTTATATATCGCTATATTTCATCGTACCGATTTCTCATAGTTAACGCTTAACAAAAAAGCTTTAGTGTAACATAGAATTAAGATTAATATAGACTTGTTTTTGTTCGAGTCGGGCAAGCTGGATGATTATGATTTGTGGCCATTAGGACCTACATCAAACGGTTCGCGTGTGACCCTAACGTGCATCGGTGCAGCGATGACGTTATCCAGACCAAAAAGTGGAATATACCACATAACTGTAAGGTTTTTCTATTAATATTTTGAGTTCCGTGTTTCGAACGATATCATACCTTATAATTAAATAATAATTTTAAATTACATATCATAAAATATGTTGGTTTTTATTTCAAGCTTGGCAATACCGTTCTTCTGATTGCAGTTAAGTTTTGGTAATTATTGGTTGCATAGTAAAATTATATTGCAATATGTGGCGTGCTTATTTCATTGAACTGAAATAGCATGCGTTCATTATCCGGAGGAGCCGGTGGGCTATGGATCGCCTGTGCTAAGTTTTAGAAATAACCTTGTCACTCAGAACATAAAACTGTAAAAAATACATGTATTTTATCTATTCTGCCACCTCTATTGAAAGCATTCTTAACTCTATCTCCTATATCTTTGAAAGCACCGTGAAATGGTTAATCTTTATCGATATTTTATCGTAAAGCGACGATTTTGTTATCCTCTTTAAAACTTCAGCCACACCACGAGGCCAATATAATAGGATATTATAATAATAAGATAATAATATGGCTGGTGTAAGCGGCATGCCAAAACGGCGGGCTTTTTCCATGTCGAGTGTTGCCATGGCGCGCAAATTTATTCCCACCTAGTTAAACTAGTTCAAGGTTTTACGAGATGGCGTGCCTGTGAATGGGCGGCTTTATTTTTTATTTTCAATCGGTCGTCCTTAGGTCACAGGAGTCACCCGGCTACCGGAACGGTCGTAAAGTCACACAAAGAATCTGTTGAGTGTCTTATGAACACCCGGCCACAATAAAATAATCTAGCTCATTTGTTGTTCGCCCACAAAATTTGTTTCGCAAACACAATAAATTATCCGTAGTGTTACATTTTGGTACAACTAAATGAAAAACAAAAGTTTATCGCTAAAAGGATCCCATTTAAAAATTAATTAACTACTTATGATAATGAGTTTGGGGTCGGACCGTGCATATTTGATTGTGGCAAAACATCGCAAAAAGTCGTCTCGAATGACGAAGACATTATGTTATTTTGTAATCGGGTGCAATGCACTGGGAACTGACCGCATTAGGTTGGCAGTCCGGACGGGGGTCGCAAATATGTACCCAATCCAACCGTAAATGATTATTCGAATTTCGAATGCGCCACGTGACCGTTGTATCGTGGCGTTTGAATTTAAATTTAGAACGCCCCTTCGCCGATTAGTATGTACCTTAATTTAATTAGGGGTTTTTCGTTTACGACGCCTTTAACGGACCGTCTTAAGCGATTAGTACGATAAAAACACCCGCGTACTTATTGGTGCGGAGAATATAAAATTGACATTTTACTTTCCGGGTTCGTTCGCCAGGTGCTGCGAGACCACCGTGCTCTCGAACGACCGATGCAAAGTCACTTACAAGTAACTTTGTTGAAAAAACAGGCCACCGGAGCACAGTAAGTCATCCATGCATACATTAAAATAATCTGCGAAATATCAAAACATCTGTCAACCGTCGGCTATATACACTTTGATCTACGATATTTATTCGGATTGGGCGATTAGTGTGAAAAACGCTCGTAAAAACGCGTGGCTCACGATTTTTCGCCTCCAGTGATAACTTGATTAGGAGTCAAATAAGCGAGGTTCTAATGAGAGTCTAATTTGACGTTTATTGTTCGAATTTCAATTGGATTTGTTTAGCAAAATACATGTGTTTGTGAAGAGGTCGATTACTTAATTTAATTGACGTTTTTGCGGCAAAATTACTCGATATGATATCATTATATTCAATTGTTACATCGATTATGGTGTCCATAAATTGTAGACCTGTTTTCATAATTATATTTATTTCTTATCATATGAGTAAAGAGTAAGGAAATTAAGCTAAAATAAATATATAATAAGAAACGATTAACTAATATTTAGGACGAACTACATATAACTTATAGGACATAGCGCGCAGGACCGACGCCGGATGGGGCGGAAAAGTCCTCGAGTGGCGACCGCGTTCCGGAAAGCGCGGTGCTGGTAGGCCTCCCACACGGTGGACCGATGACCTGGTTAAGGTCGCCGTAAAACGATGGATGCGGGCGGCCCAGGTCCGGCCTTTGTGGAAATCCTTGGGGGAGGCCTATGTCCAGCAGTGGACGTCTTTTGGCTGAAACGATGATGATAACTTATAAACACAAAAGGTAGACGAATTAAGAAGCGCATTGTCCCTTTGAAAGATATCCTTGTAAAACAAGCATGAAGGTATTAGTTTTCCTTTTAACAGATAAGCATCTAAATGAATTGTGAATCATTATGTTCGAGGCCGATGTTTATGTGGAATAAATCGTCCGATTAGACGCCGGTCACATCAAAAGCTCGCGTTTGCTACACGCCAACAGACGGCCAATCAATTTGGACCCTTCCAATTATGTTACAACGCTATTCTGCCTACCAAATATCAATCACACGTAAACCGACGTGGATCACGTTAAATTGGACAACAAACAGTCTGATTTGCCCAAAACCGTGAGATACTCAACAGAATATAGAATTAGCCGAAACCTATATAGGTTGGTTTGCGTTAAAAATGTCGTCGGCATCTTAATGACTGTTCGGACATACCTGAAATATTTGTATGCGTTATTTATTGCTTTTCAATTTGGAACAAAACGGTCACTTTGTTATTGGAATAATTGACGTCACGATTTAAAAATGTTTTCGCGGCAACACTATTTCGTTTTTTAAAGTGGCGATATTGGTTTAATGGGCGTTGTTTTATATCGGTTACAAAGCATACATTTTCTATTTGAATAGTTCCCATTCACGGTCGGCTGAGCTAGAGTCAGCTGGTCGTTCCCTCGGGCTCCCACACTCGCACCTCGCCCATTTACCCCTAATTACGGGGACTGTGTTTCTGTGCCAACACTGGACTTAGTAATAACCATATACAATGTGGACAAATGACTAACTTGTTCAAATAAATAAGAATATTATTTTAAACAATGAACGGAAAAACGTATAACAAAAAATGTTGACTTAATCAATTTTATCTAAGGTACTTTGCATATTTATGAAAACCTAAAAAAGCTTAATGACAATAATGCGAATTATACTATCGAGTGGCAATATTTAAAGGGACAAAACGATTGAAGGGCTAAGTGGAAATATTTGAAATTCGAATAAGCATTCCCACCAATATTGTCAGCGGCTTATGGTGTTTTATACTGTTAATTCAAACCAACAGTGTTCCTTAAATTTCGTTTGCTGATTCGTCAATAGAATACTTTCACTCACTTTCGTTGTTTCCTTGCCAACTGTTCGACATTAAAAACAATATGGCCGAGAACAAAGGTCCATTCGAGTGGTTCCGGCGCAAAAACAAGATCGGTTAAGTTGGAAATAAATGGAGAAAAAGAGGCAATTTCCAAGAATCGTTGACCGCGATGCCAATTATAATAAAATCGTTGTTCAATACCGCCGCCGGTAAGGTTAGCAATTTAGCATATATTTAGTTATGGCACAAGAATGAGATACCATCACGTAGGAATAGCTTAATTTTCAAAATGAGCACTATGGAAGAATGTTTTAAAAGTTTAAAAATCGAATAGTGTGTCCAGCATTTACAATACAATAGACTTTTTGAGTTTATTTTAATATTTAGTAATTTAGTTGTATAATATACTCGTGTAAAATATGCACTAAACAGTGCCACTTTCAGGAGCTTTTAAAGACATTGCAATTTTCTTGTCGCAATGATGCAATCGCATGTCGTCTGTGCCCGGCGGGTAAAGCCGACTCTTTTGTCGATTAGAACAGTTAAAATTGCAAAACAAAAAGAAATCGCGTATTCCTTTTTTATAAAATTTAAATGTTAGCCTTATTTTTGTTTGCTTTATCATGTCACCCCAGATAAAAACCACCAGTGCTAAGAAATTGCCTGGGCAGATAGATTTGCACAAAATGTATTTTACTTCTCCTACTAGAAGCTTTCCTCCTTTTAGTCGGCGCTTTGTTCGCCACGTTTATCATGGAATGGGTTGGTCACACGCACTTAGTTGCTTTTTAGATTAGACTTTTAAGCCATACATCGTTTATACTTGGGAAGTGTATTTATACGTCATCTGACGACTTTTGAACTGCTTGGCAAAAATGGTCCTCTTTAACTGGAGAACCGCCCTGAACATTATTACTGCGGAATGCTGTAGCGCGGCTCTCGCTTTCCGAGCAGGCGCATCGTCGTCGCCGCGTGATATAATCGTTTTATAGTTTATTTAATGCGGCCATTATCGAGACGTATTCGATATTCAAAAACGTGTACCATGCATCACTTTGATACATCGATGTCGAATATGATGTACGTATCAATTAAATGACAATCGATTTTGAAGAAATATTTGGAAATCGAAATTCGAATAAGTAAGTTTTTTTTAATAATTCAAACCTGGGTAATCGAATATATTAAATTTAGTAGTGTTCTGACATGATAATTAATTATTACAGCTATTTGGCTGATTGTCTTGAATAGAAGAAGACATGATCATTATTATTAAGCGACTACCGCTAGTCCCACTATATCGATCTCGGAGAGTATCCGATCAGCGAAAGTACTGGCAGCTAAGTTAGACTAGGATTTGACTTAAACGGACTTGGAAACAGGCAAGCTACGATAAGAAAGAATATAACACCCATTAAATGTCAAATTCTGCGTATCCTTAAACACTCCATGATCAGACTTATTCAGACACATTCTCGCCAAATTACGTACATCAAAATTACAGAACCGCAGGTCATGCGCGCCTTAAGGTACTATGTTAAAGCTTTTTCAATGGTGCGTGCAAAAAGTAGCTTCTTCTTAGTGTCAATTGCCATGTAAACTTTTGCCAGCAGCACCAACTTCGAAACAACCACTCAATTTAAAAATCAGCTGTAAGAACAGCATTTACGAACGCCATTATTGTCGTTTAAATTGCGCGGTATTGTTTCTTATAAAGAGAAAATGGTTTTCTGTACTATAAGTACCCCTGATAACGGTACTGTGTATGAAATTTCAGACAAGGATAAGTTTTTATAAAGAGATTCTTGTACTCAAAGATAGAAAGCCATTTTTAAAACAAAACTGCTTATTTTAATTAGCTCTAATTTCGAATGACTAAAGGGATTTTGGTTGCACTCTGCATATTCAAAAAGAAAAGTAAGAAGAGTAATATTGAATTGCAAATAATATCGAATTGAAAAAAATCAACTACACTTTCTTGCTGGCTCTTCTTTGTACTACGAACCAATGCCATGATTAATCTTTACTTATAAGCGTTTGTAAAGAACACCCATTTAAATTGTTGTCATTTCAGCCCATAAATGACACACTACATTAGCCTACCGAGCTACGCTGGCAAAACGGGTTAGCACAGGGTTTCTAACAAATTATCCTTCTCTTGCAGTAAGGTGTTCTATCTCTTGCGTTACATTAGTCGCCTCATAAGACACCCTCACGGTATTCTAAATCCGTCACCAAACGGAACGCCCTTTTAAATAAAGCCATCTTATTCCAACTGTACCATATTTTGAAGGTTAAGAAGACGACTGGCGACTTTCTCAGAAGGGATAGAAGGCGGCCTTTAGTTATCTCAGAGCGTCATCTTAGATCGTTTCCCAAATGTTACGAGGGCAAAAACTGCACCGGCGCAGGTGCAACCCGCAGATGCCGTATTCATGACATTTCGTGCGGAAATTCCAAATTTAAAAGAGCTCCGAGTTTTTATGGGGCCCTAGTATTCACATGACAAGTAATTTCCTTTAATCATACATTTGTTTTTACCCCTTCCGCCTAACCTTAGGGTGCATCCGGGCTACATCGAATGTTGTATGTGAATGAGAATGTATTGCCCCTGTGGTGATTGATTTAGAATACATAGTGTCACCACTCCATTCCAACATGAGGGTGTCGTAAGTCGACAAAAGAAAATGACAAGGCTGATATTATCCTCGCCACTAGATAAGGCAAACTAGATCCTGTGCCAACCCGTTTGGCCTGCGTGGCATAGTAGGCTAATTACCGTCCATGTAATTGCAGGAGGGTCAGCAGTGGGTCATTTATGGGCTTGGACCGGTTTGGACCGAAAATTAAGAACACATGACAATCACCTCGAATCGACAAACCACGGTCATCAAAAATAATTCTATAAACTCGAGTTTTTAACTTCTGTCGTAGAATCGATTAATTAATCGAATTAATTATTCAATATTGTGTATGTTACTTAATTTAGTAACTTACACAATATCCGAACATCCGCAGGTATAGTTGAATACAGTACAAAAGTAACCGTGTTCACAGAAAGTGACCAATTTGATCGTACTTTGTAAATGGCAATACCACGAATCCTACCGAATTTCGAAAACAAAACCAAATTGCGTTTCCGGGGCTCCGTTCGGCAGATGGCGCTTTTCCGCCAGCTGCGTGAGGCGGCATCGAAACGTATCGAGTAAACCCGCTTCACCTGCAAGCCACGACAAGCAACGAACAATGTCTTTTTGCCTTAGTTTTTTAATTCTTAACTATAAAGGTACCATCGAAGGTGAACTTGTATAAGTTGAACCGACTGGAGTGACTTCTTTAATCGGACCTTTAATTACAATCGTTGGATGCCGACAGGTGGCATACGCTGGCACAGAACTGGTGTAGACAATAATTAACGACGCGAAATAATGTACCAGCATGCGAGACGAAAATCTAAAGGCTCAACACGCATGGGCCGGGGCAATACGACACCGACCATTGAACACATTTTCACGAGGGAAATATCGGCTTACACGCCGAGAGTTCGCCACCCACTACGCAATGTATGGCCTTTCAAAACTACAGCTCCACATCAGTTATGCGACCCTGGTAGCTTACCAGTAAAACACCAAACATATAATTTTATTTTATTTGAGTTTACTAAATTACCGATTAAATAAGCTATTAACTCACTTTATGCCAGTTTTTAATCGTTTGAATTATGACCTCCTAAACAGTTTAGGCACATAAGCGCATTAAATTTCATATGCTTATAAAACCGACACAATACTTCTGTTACCCTCGAGTCTTCTCATTAAAACAGAAGTGCGCTAACCCCAAAGACGCCCGATAAAATCGAGTGCAAATGCGGGAATAATGAACTCCCAACATTCACATAAATCCCTTTTAAAACATTTAAAAGTGCTTTTAATTTATCGCCATTGGTATAAGCCTGATTAGGCGCAGGTAGATCTCAACCAGGTAGATTCTTTCACGGAATTAAGAGCCCGAGCTTAACAACCCAACTCTCCTCTCACTGCACAAGGACCTTTTTCCGATGCCCATTTCGAAGGTACAGTTATGTTCTGACAAAGCGTCCGCCCTTTTGTTGCAAGTGTTAAGAGTATTTTTGAAAATTTCCACAAAAGCGTAGATAAACATTCTTTTATTTTGCATACTCATTGTTCGTTAACAAAAGTATTAAGTTTGTGAAGCGTCGAAATCGTCAGTTGCAACAATGGGGGCCGATAACCACCTTGAGCCACTTGCATATTGCTCTCGATGAATTCCATCTCATAATGTTCACTGAGTGCTATAAATTTCCGCTTATTGTGATAGACGAGCGATAACCTTACGTCCGCAGCCGGTAACTTATACGCAATAAGTAATATTATAAAATGAATCATAGGAAGTCTTACAACATAATTCCACGTAGTACAAGTCGCGAAGAATTGTTAAACTCACTGTTTGCTTGGGCCCCTACCGTCTGCGATGGGGTCTGCACACAAAAGGCATCTTAATAAAAAAAATCAGTTAAAACCAGTCTTCGTTTATTGCTCCGTAAAATAAGCCAAGTACATTGGAATTGTTCGAAAACTTGATTGGGATAAACACCATGTAGTTGCTGTTAATGACGCGGTAAGTAGACTTGTAAATTACTGGTTATCAGTTGTAAAAGAATTAAATAAAATATTTAATTGGTTTCTTGCAGAATTTAAATTTAAACGCGGTCAAGTATTTACTGAAGCTTGCTAAAAGCTACGTCTAGGCATTGACTTATCATTTGTGATTAAACATTTGCATAGTTGCTAGATCAAAACGAACTTATGCCATTACCTACTTGGCCATGATAAAGAGCGCTGTAATTATGTTGGTCTAGCGACGACTAGGCGTCAAGTCGGGGTATCGTGTCGACCGTTGGCCGGTCGCACGCGTGCTCAACGGAAAGCACAGCTGCCATCGTTTCACGGTCACAGGACAGACAGACCTCGCCGTTGCACTTAAAAAATAACCTAACCCGACGTTGATTTCACCTCGATATAATTAATATAATATTGAACAGAAATACGGGGATTTCTTTAAGAATTAAACTATTTACTTTTAAGAATTAAGCAAATGGTTACTTTGAATTTGATGTCAACAAAATTGCAGTTCAAACATTGAGCATATGCTAAGCATAAAATATTTTACGACAATAAACATCCAAATCACAATGTTGTTTAGCCTAACTCTGTCAAATGTTTACTTTGTTGTCGTCTTTACACATCTCTGCTTTAGTATTTAAGATATCTTGAATACCTAACAATACAACTTATATCCACAATTTAGCATTCAAGGCAATGGATATAAAAAGGCGTATTTTAATAGTATGTAAGTCAGTCACCTATATTGCACCTGCTGGTTCTTGTTTTGTTGTTTTAAGGTGCCGATGACTTCGTAAATCGATTGTTAATATGATTGTGGATTATTGAACACTATGAATTAACATAGGAATATTTTAATAGAGCCAGTTATTCTAGTAATAGATAAAATAAATAATTATTCTAATGGTGATGACACCAGGAGAACATAAAATATAGCAATTACAAATGCCGTATGTCAGATAACAGTCAACGGGTATCCGAAGACGGCGGGTGTCAGGCAGGTGTCCCAAGACGGTTGGTGCGGTTGGCAGATGTTGCCAGCGACAGGAATTCGTAAACATATAATTTATTACACTATTAGTTAGAGGTAAAAATACGTGTTGAACTTTATTTTATTGAAGCACCTTTCCCGTCATCATATATGTTTTCGATCGATTTCTTGTCTTACGAAATACGCATTTTTGTGCACAGCAGTGGTCTTAAGTCACTGCTAATGATTTCCAAACTTGATAGGGTCTAAATAATCGACAGAACTTCGTCTCTATCTCCATGTCCTCCCAAATCAGTAATTAATTTGACAAAAAAAAAGAAATGGTAACGATCGTATCTAGAATTATCATTTTGGCAAAGACTCGAGTCTTTGCCAAAATGATAATTCTCATTGATTAGTGGATATGGACTTGAGCTGAATAAAAATGTATATTATAATCGTACTAAGTTTGCTTAGTTGAATTTCCAAGGTTATGTCTGTGATAGCAATCTGGCCCTGAGTCGAAAATATTGTATAAGAATTGGTTGTACATATAAATTTCTAGTAAATTTGAAGGTTTTACTTGTGACTTCTGGGCGCCCAAAACTATTTTTAGGTTAATAAAACCATAAAAATTGACCATTAAAGGCTGGCCCTGGACTTGTTCTAAGGGTCTACTATAACAACGAAGAAGACGCTCGGGAACTAGCTTTTGGGTAAACGTGAACATTGAAAGCCGTCGTGCTGAATCCATCTTGGTTCGAATCTATGCTAACCCTCTTGTAGTTCGACAATTGACACACGCATAGCACATGTGCTGTTACCACGGCGTGGCGGAACCAGGCGACAGCGTTTCGCACATCTGTTCTCGCGGACTTTGACTCCACATTAACACAATATCCTGTCATTAAAGCTTCATTGGAAAAACAACACTCCATCCACAATAATATTCCTGACAAATTAATCTCGGACACAAATTGCTATCGCATAGTTCTGAAGCGAATAACCACGAACGCGCGGAATAATGGAACTCGCCTCGGATGCAGCTTATTACTGGACCTGGGTGAAGAATAAATCGAAATGGGAGTGACTCTAATTCACGGCGCCGCCTGACGCTACGAGATGGATTGTTGTCAACATTAGTGCGGGAGCATATCGACTTGACGCTCCATAACGTAGGCCCCGCCGAATGATTATTTCTAAACAACGCAGCACACAAACTTATCGAAGCGAAATAGAACCAATTGCTCGCCAAATAAGGCCCCTTTTTATTCGAAATTAGAGCGCCGCTTGGGGCTTATCAAGTCTATTATAGCCACTCTCGTCCAGGAGTACATGCCGCGAAACATCTGACATTCGATTTGGAGCCCAGAAGTAAAACGACTCAAGGTCCACAATTAAACAGAGCAGTGGTTTCGCGCCGGATTACGGCTTATTCGTGCTGCTGCGGCAATTAGGAAGTCATTCATTAGGGTCCCTAAGTTTCGCAGACGTGGGGGTGCCGTCGCACCGTGACGTCACGGTGCTTCTTTCGCAACGATTCGAAGTTATTACTAGTTCACTGCCTCGCTGGTAAGTGCTCCGAAATGAAAACAAATAGTAACTGTTTAAGAATGTTGTGCGCAATACAAACAGGAGCGGTCGCTCAGGTTCAGCTCCTCCCCCCGGCCCTGGCGCCACTCGGAGCGACAAGGATGGAGAAATGCACCTTAAAATAACCCTCAAATTCGACGTAGTAGATACAAAGCTCATATGAGCGTAGATTTCATTTCCGAATGTACGATAAGGACGCAAGATGCGGTTAGCGGCGTCTCAGAATGCATCTGTCAAGTCATACAAAAAATTGGGTTCTGGAATTTCGGGACGTCTCGGCAACGTCGAGACACATGCTCGTTTATTTTTTATCTTTGGAGTAGTTTCATTCAAAAATTGTCAACGGATAGAAAGATTTGTGTAATCTTGTTAGAGTAATAGCAGACACTTAACAGCCAATATACCGATCGTTTAGGAGCTGTAAAATACAAACCGAGTATTCATAACCCGCCACTTTAGTATTTGATTTGTAAGGTCGGGACATTACCTAGTTGAAATCAATTTAGCTGTGCACTCTTGAAGTGGGACAGGATAATTTCTAACTTGTTTCCAACGAGTGGTTTCTTGAGTGCAACTCGTGGGAATTGCGTATGGTAAGTAGCTATCAGTTTCGCTTTTCGGCCCATTTCCGCTCAGTGAAGCGAGAGTACAAGACCCCCGCGTCCACCAGGCGTACAGAAGTGAGCAGGAGGCGAAGCCTTGACCCTGAGTACGGTGGCGTCGACCGGAACGTACGTCGAGCCGCATTGCGAATCTTACCGATTCGCGTTCACTGCCTAGCCGGTGTTGCGATCTTAGTACATTCCGCTCGCACGTGTGCTTTACGAGATTGTTTTCTCTTTCTATATGTTCGAAAATTGCGTCGATTAAGTTAAACATAGTCTATTATCCAATACTTCTCTCATTGTAGTATTTACTACGTCTCTTGGTGTAGCTTCAAACATTATTGTACTCGAGCTTATAGTAGATAATATTTAAGTTCCATTCGTGTTTATCTTCTTGTTTGACTCAAATGTCATTTTTCGTAAACTTGTTCGTACGAGTAATTGTTAAAAAAGTGGTAAAGACATTCACTGTTAAGAACGACGCATTTGTGTATCCTTCTAGGAGATATAAACAGAAGGGGAGAGGGGAGCTGGCAGTCATTGATGTGGAACCGGTCCTAGCCGTCAAAACCGGCTTGTGACGGACAGGGATGAATTACCGAAATGTGTAGTTTGGGAACGGTGTAACTACGTGCCGAACATAACTTAGATACCATGACCATAGGCTACACAGCTTTTTAACTTGTCCATGAAAAGGGGACCGGCTTATTTGAATACGATGTGAATACTGCATTTGTAATGGTTACGGTAACGCTTTTAAAGACCATCGAAGTTCTTCGTACAAATCTTAAATGAGTTTTAAGTTCGGAATCTAAAGATTCTCAAATTTGCAAGAACGGCCAAATCGAAATATAATTTAAAAATGGAAGACTGGTTTTGGGTATTTTAAATTATTTTACATATTTTTAGCATGGCTATTCTGGTACTCAAATGTATATTTGGATCGTAGATTCAAAGTCATCAATAAACAATTAAATATAGGTAAAGTTCGACAGCCTAGCGCGATAAATCCAAATGAAACAATGGCCCTCGCACCTCCATACATCAAAACAACAAATGTGCCGACAGAAGGTTTCGATCTACATCGAACATATCTTCACTGGACAAGACGACAACCGGACGTGACGTAAAGCCATGTCCGCGCGTAAACGCGAGAATTTTAAACAACCTTTGGGTATTGCGTTTCGAACAGATGTCAATGCTTGTACAACATGTTAACCGTATAGAAATAAGTCTCAAAATCCCATAAACACCCCCCAATAAACTGATGTTTAATATTCACATCGTATGAAAAGTGCGTTGTTAAAAGGTCGTATTAAGTTTTGACAGGAATTCACAATGGCAACTAGTTTATAGGCAAATCCGTGGAAGTCTATTTTTGCCGTCTTTTGTTCTTTTGTGTTTGCCGAGTGTTCTGAATAATTCTTCATCGTTTGTGCTGAATTTATAAGAACAAAAAACATATTAACGTGGCGTTCTTGATGCTAATTTACAATGTATAACATTTTGAATCGAAGGAAGTTGCTTTTTTTAATTAAAACTTATTCGTAAACACAGTTTCGGTAGAATTAGATCTAGGAACAACTCATTGTCGGCGACTACGTCCTCGGAAGTTCTCCAACTTTTTGTTATAAGCGATGGCGAAACAGACTTTTATTCGTTTCTTGTACATAATCTGTCGGTGACATCGTATGGGATGAACTAATTTTGATAAAAAACCCAAAAGACGATCCAATTTATTTCAACCAAACAATAAAATAAGGTTGTGAAATACTCGAATTTCAAATGTGTATTTTTTGCTATGGCTTGTTCTAGAACGTCTTTGGAAGACTCGGCTTTTCATACTCATTGAAAAGGTAAGTATTAAATTACCCGTTCCATCCGCCTTTAAACCTCGTAAATTCGAACGTAAATAAGATCTGTTAAGAAATCTGTGGAAGTATGATGGAATTTATTTTTTTACTGAGAATATTGTAAGGGCAAAACCTAGCCATTTAATTTGTGAAACAAAACTTGCCAATATGAAAAACCGTCACACTAAATGTATCCCTTCAAATTTAACACGAACGGTAATGCACCATTTTCCAAGTACAAATCTAATTGAGCCTTAATTATACGGGGGTTAGGTTTAATATGAATTGAAAAGCTTTTATTATTTTATCACTAGCCCATCAAAACGAGCCGAAGGAAACAGAACGCGACGCCCTAAATATAACAACTGTTTTGAAGACACACAGGCGGTGGCTTATCTTTTGTAGCCGGACAACTTTTCTTCGTACAAGCAGTGGGGCATTTAAAAAGTTAACATGAATTGATACTAAAAAAAAACTGCCAAGGACATTTAGATTTCGATGTTCGAAATTAAAATAAAATTCTTTGTTCAAATTATATAGTTGAGAAGCTGTGAATAGAATAAACCTTTGTATTTACATTTTATTCCATTACTTTAATCGCCAGTGAACCAGTGATATATTGAAATTAGTATTTGATAGATGGGTTCCTAATCGAATTATATAGATACTATTGGTATCGAAACGAGAGGACTGTGGTGACAGCAAATAAGAGCGTGCGAACTTAGTAAATCTGCCCTTTCTTCAAAACAAGGTTGCGCCCAGGGCTGATACAGAGCATATCATTCCGGTTTACGCATAAAAAATACAATAGATTAATAGATTTTATCTTAGCAAAACTTTTTGAACATACATAATACACCACTTTTGGTAGTAGTGAAAGTAATACAAAAATTTAAAGAGAGTATACTCGTAATATGTCCATTAACATTATATTTCCTATTGATATTTCAAACTTATATATCTCTTTACTAATAATTTAATAACTACTCAACACAGCCTTGTGTTGTGAGTAAATAAAAAAAAAATCAGTTATAAATTGTCATTGACTAGATTCCAAATCCAAATATTTGAAATACATGTTCCTATCATATTCCATTGAATTGCCAACCCTCATGCGTACGGGGCAGCTGCGTTTTTTTGCTCTGGTTTTACAAGTTCCTTCGGTCTGGAAATGCAAGGGACCTGTATATTGTATACAGCTACAGGTATACTCCACGTATTATTGTTCGTTCAACGGCTATGGGAAAGGACTCGAAGCGAATCGGGAGCAATTTAAAATGGAACGAAATAGGTCTCAGTTCTTTTTTAATGTGGTTACGGAGTTCCGATATAATGAAGGCGATATTTTTTTAAGAACCCGCCTTTGACATGTTAATATAATTTTGAAAAAGGATTGACAATTCTATATACCAGTATAAAATAAACGCGCCGAAAGATTTATTTTAATTAATTAAAGCTAAAATAACAGCTTTATAGTAATTACAAAGCGAAATTTAAAACTCAAAAGCTTGCGTATTATCTTTAGGTATTTGTTTTAAGCAATTATATATTCTTTCGCGAGTTAATAAATTATTAGACATGTAAAAATTTAAATATGTACAACATTCTGTGTTCATTCGTCTGCCTGCGAGTCTGGGTGCACGAGTTAATTCTATAAATGACGACGAAACAAACGATTCTTTGACTGGATTTACGACTAATAATAACTTCTGCATCGTTCACTTAGTGTTACATTTTAGTTTTTTATTTCTTGCCTTACTGCGAACGACTTCATTGCCTGAATTCCAGATTCGGAACTTGTCATATTGATGTTTGAATAAGAACGAATGAATTGAATGAAAACTGAAATCCTCCAATTACATGGAGGGTAATTAGCCACGCTGGCCAGCCGGGTTAGCATAGGCAATCGTGTCAAGTTTTCCTTGTGGCTAGGTTATCGGCCTTGTAATTTGCTTTTGTCAGCTCTTACCCTCAGGATGGGATGGTGACACTATGTTCTAAATCCGTCACCACACGGACCATAAATGTAATTGCCGTCTAATAGAAATCATAGGTGTAAAACGTGTTACGTAAAACCATTAATAGAATTAAATAGCCGCAAACTTATTTCATGTACTTTTTAACATAAGGTTTTTGTGGTCTAATTGACACGGTTGGATGGAACACGTACTTTTATTAGCCAATTAAAATAATTCCACTAACTTAGCTAACTACCTATAATATACTATAATAAATGAAAATGAATTGCTGTTCGTTAGTCTCGCTAAAACTCGAGAACGGCTGGACCCATGTGGCTAAATTTGGTCTTGAAATAGAAAAAATTGAAAATAATCATTTAGGTTTTATATTTATTGATTCTGAGTCGGTACGAAGTTGGCCGGGTCAGCTAGTTATACTATAAAATGGAATCAGTATGTAAATGTTATAATTTACTTTTAATACATCTGATACATCTATGATTTATCTCGCGATCTAGAAGCTAGTTTATGCCCGTCTGAGGAAGTCACAGGCAAACAATGGTTTAATAAATGGACTAAATTATTAGTTTTTTATGGATTTTAGTGTAGAAATAAATAGGTCTTGTGTAAAGAAAGAGGACACTGTTTTGCAAAAACTAATATTTAATATGGCATATTAAGGTGATAAAATTTAGTATCCAAATTAGTTTTTTTAACAAGAACTATTGTAACTATTGATATTTAATTGTGCCACGCAAAGACGCCGGCGGAAGCTAGTGAAGTATAAATACAACAAATTGGTATCAATGAGAGTAATTTCCTAGAAATGAGCTGAGTAGGTACGATAAGTTTTGACCTGCGGCCTCGTACCTACATGAAATCGATAATTTACTCAAAGTGACAATAACGATTGCCAATAAAAATTAATAATTTATGAAAGATTTATCTGCTCCTTTCATTTACATTATTTATGGAAGGTCAAGCTTTACAGCTATTAAGTATCTATTTAGGTTTGTTCGTAAATTAATTACTGAAATATATAAAAAAAATACCACATTTAATTCATGTGATTATTTACAAAAGAAAAAAATACGAGAATTGGAGATTTATCGATATAAATACGTAACTAAAAATGCCTGTCGTTCGATATTTAAAATATGTATGTAGTAACAAATTTGCGGAGAGACATAGTACAAATACTTTAATTTTTTAAATTCATGACAGATGTCGTAAGTCTAAGGAAAAACAAAACATTTATGGTCAGTCCGCATTTTTACAATGAAAGGTGGACTAATTAAGTGCCTGCTGATTTTATAGATACAGATAATGAGGGTATAACAATTTGGGTCGCATCTACCCACAGATTTTTACCTGCTCGGCGATGCTGTGGGATGATTTGCCATAGATATCATAGATAATTGATTCCTGCACCGTAGCACAGATTTGAAGTGGTCTCCGATAAGGCAGCCTTGCCACTTTGTCGGTACTTTTTGCTCGGCCATCCCTTACAAAAAACAACCCTTGGGGGTAACTTTTTGCCGAATAGCTTTTAATTAGAGCCGAAAAGTGGTTTTTCAACCCAATGCGATATTTCTACGAACTAAAAAATGATCTGATTTCGTAGTCCTTTTTTAGTATAAAAAGTTTAGCTTGAAATTCATATAAAATTCGTAAGTGGGTAGGATGCAAAGTAATTACTAACGGTCATAAAAAGCATGAGTACCTACACATTACATTTAAAAACTAGATTACATCAGTCTACGTCTACACGCACAATACTTATCGAAAAAAAATAATGAAAGCAAATTCTGTTAAATTATAAAAAAATAATATTACCATAGTCTACGTTACTATAAAAGCTTTCGTTCGAACTACCTTCAAGTGACAACAAGCAGTAGGGGTGACCGGCACAGATCCTCGCGCCACCCACCAACAGCGATAAACAATAACATCCCTGAGTCGCATCCTCGGCTCCCGAACAGACTCTAGTCGTTGAGTATCGCTTTAGATCGAACATAACCTAAAACAGGCACGTGCGCCCTTACATAAGGGTGGCGCTGCGATCCATGACACCGAATAACCTCTACAGCTGTTCGTAGATGCGTACCTTGCCTGCCGACGATCTCGGCGACGTGTTCCGACGACGGCACTGGAACGCACTCGGTCATGTTTTGGGACTTCTTCGCGCGGTCCTCGGGTTGCGGCGCGAACCCCAGGGGGCTCGCCAGCGGGTTCGCCGTCGGCAAGCTCTCTCCCAGGCTCAGCATGCTCAGCTCGAGGGCCAGTTCAAAAGCGCGCTGGTCCTCCATCAGGCCTCCGCCGCCGCCCAGGTCGCCGAACAGGCTCGAAGGCATTACCACTTGAGAAGCTATTTTGTCGGTTTACGGAGAGGTCGCCCTCTCGGTCACTGGTACTAAATATTAGGGGGTGCGTTCGATCGTTTCAAACGCCGCGCTCGGTCATGTGAAACGCACGTGTTGTTTGATCGCGTCGCGGCGGTAGACTGAGTGAATTGCCGGCCGGCGGGCGCACGCGCCTAGCGCGCCGGCGCGGGGGTACTAGGGGTGAAGTGGGGGGTGGAGCGAAGTTCGGGGGGTCGTTGTGCCGCGGCGAGGGGAAGGGGGCTTGCAATAGGCGGGCGGGATGCGCCGCAGCTTCCGCCCGCCCTACCGGCCGGCACTTTGCGTACACCTCGGCAGGTAATTATTTCGAGATCACGTTTTATGTTGTAGGTTCGATGATAACTGACGCTGCGATAATATTGTGATGTACGGCCTCAATGGGGAGCTGCGGAGTTTAGTTTTACTTGTTTGAAAGGAGATGGAGGTTTATTTTGATTATTGATATATAACTAAAGAGTAAGAACTAATTCTAGATATAAGATTTTAGGTGCTCATTGAGGGAAATTAGTGTCTGAAGTGCCACGGTTGGCACAGGGTTTGTATCAATTATTCTCCTTCCCTTACGGCTACGTAGTTTGCCTGTTGCGTTTTTTCACGTTCACACATTTTAGACCTCATGTATTAAAAAAAAACTACTACAGGATTTCTCGCGTAACGCGGAATGGGCAAATGTGAACATTTACACCCATCATGTAATCTTCTACCTCACGGATTAGGTTGATCTACTACCGGCCCTTAAAAAGCTTATGAATTGAAGCCTTATAAAGCCTTAAAAAGCCACGAGAATGAAGATGAGTTTGATTTGGCAAAATCGAGAATCTAGCATGCTTATATTTTAATTAAAATCAGAAAAAAAATTTTTTTAAAGCTTTCTCTTTAACATTATGCATGGAATATAACTTAATTTAAATGAGCTCCTCTGCTTATATTGTAGCGTGTATGTATACACACAGCGTGTGTATTTCAAAAGCACAAATATTCAAAAGACGGAGGTTTAGGGTTAGGTTCTGCTGTAACTCTCAAAACTTAACAACTTTGCAACCTAAATGTATATATGTATTATGTATTTAAGGTAAGTATGTATGTACATACTAGTACATCTGACGGCGGGCGTCAGTATTAAATAATCGAGTTTGCTCGTTTAAATATTATGTATTGTATTCGTATCGATTTAAATTCCGAATGCGAACAAATTTTCTATATCGATAATCGACAAACGAAACCACTTTCTTTTTTCTATTGTTCTATTATTATGCAACTTTTACACTGACATGATGGCAACACATGCGTTGGCAGATTCGTGAACATCAATGACAAATTAATTTCTTCAACCAACTAATGGAAAATAATTATACACATTTCGTTTACTACAAGGTGTAACAAAAATTAAGCCATAAATAAAGGATTGACAGTACTGAAATAAAGCTACTTTCTTTCTTCGTTATACTTATAACACAGATGACGTCAAGCTACGTCATCTGTGTTGTGCGATGCAACACATTAGATTTTGTGATTAGAAGTTCGATCACAAAATCGTCTGTTTCGACATTAGTAGGTCGGGCTATAGAGTTATGGTTACACCCTATAAGTACATATTCTTTCCTTTCCTTTCTCGAAACGACGAAAAAACTTTCTTAAAGTCCCCCAAATGATGAGAATATTTGGCGTCGTTAAATCCGCCGTCACAATATTGTACGCTATTTTGAATTCTAAATACATCACTAAATAGTATAAAACAAAGTCGCTGTCGCCTGTCCGTCCCTATGTATGCTTAAATCTTTAAAACTACGCAACGGATTTTGCAGCGGTTTTTTTAATAGATAGAGTGATTCAAGAGGAAGGTCTAAAAGTTTAATACATGCATAATTGCACCCGTGCGAAGCCGGGCCGGGTCGCTAGTATTTTTATAATTTTCCATGATTAAGTCGGGAGTCTTTTCGCCTTTCCCCAATTTTGATTGGGCCATTCTAAGACAACAAATGTTGTCAAGAATGCATATTTATTTACTTACTTAGTACACAGAGTTTATTTGTTTGTTCGAACGCGCTAATCTTAAGAACTATTGACCCGAACGGGCAATCACGCTACTACCTACATATCTGTATTTTTTTTTGCTTTAAAAATAAAACCCCTTCTCTAGGTATAACCTGTATCGCGGGGCAGTTTACAAACAAGTAATTCACGAATACAAATTACTCCTAGACTCAGAACAAGTGCCTTTAATTTAGACAAATACACTTACCCGACCCCGGAATCGAACCCGGGACCCGTTGATCCAAAGGCGGCACATCTAACCCCTAGACCAACGAGGCAGTCTAAGATACTTTTTGATTCACAGGAGTAATCAGAATGTAAAGAAAGTCGGGATGAGGCCTGAATCGAAATTTCGGGCGAAGCTGCAGTCAAAAGTATAAATACTAGAAGATTACACAGACAGATTCAACTAAAATTATAATTCCTTCACACATTGATAACCTCAATATGTTAATATGTTTCTTATCATTAATTTGGCAATAACTTATCAATGGCCTAGGCGCCAAAATTCGTGGAACTTGTCCATCTGACCTCAGCTCACGTCCGGTGGTCACGTCACCCGATACACCTATTAACATTCATGAGAGCCTGGTACAATTGACATAGTAACATAGTATAACTACATTTTGTTCTTTGGAAATATACAATCATCATCATCGTCCTAATTACCCTCCGTGTAGTTGGTGGAGGCTTGACTCATTAGTGGGTCATTTATGGGCTGAGAAGAAATGGGAATTGGAAGCGACGCGTAAAGGCTGACATTTCATATCATCATCATCATCGTTACGGGATATGTCAATGGTTTCCTAAAAAAAGTGTCTTCTTAGCTATATGAACAAAGTCTGTGAAAATCATAATCTCGTTTGTATGGTTTTTTTAATAGGAATATTGTTATGATTCCTTAATAGCGACCCATCCTTTACTATGACTTTCTTTTTAATTTATTTAATAGATTATAGAGGGTTCAATCCCGAGGATTATGTCACCCTTAAGCCCGTCACAGACGCAGCTACAAGCTAAGATAATATAACAGAAAATGGCTATGATTCATATTAATATACCTACTAGCTAAGTCCCGCGGTTATTGTCTTACCGAACAAAATAACAAACAGCCCGACGAAAATTAAAAAAATGTTAGTTTGGTATATATGTACTGTGTATACATACTTACGCATTTAGTAAAAGGTGGTTATTTTATTATTAAAAACAAACACTCCAATTTTATTTATATGTATACATATTATAGCTACGTCTGTGACGGGCTTCATAGATACATCATGAAAACTTATTGTATAAGGCCCGATATTCTAGTAGTTATTTTCGAGACGACTCCATCAATCAGAGATCATTAGAATCAGTCCAGCTGTTTTTGGGTTAGTTATAATTGATGGTATGGTAACTTTGTTTTATACAGGATGTAACAAAACCCCTACAGCCTTAACAAATGTATCTATATGCCTACCAATACAGATGATGAAAATTTCAGGAAAAACAAAGCAAAATTTTGTTCTTGAAATGTTGGTTACTAACGGTGACGAAAGTGTCACAACTCGATAAACGGGCAGAGAGATATCCAAGAAATACGGAACTCAGATCTAAGCTTGTAGGATAATAATACATGTGGTGACAGATTTAGAATACATAGTGTCACTACCCCATTCCACCCAGAGGGTGTCGTAAGCGCCGAGGAACAGAAATTAAAGACCGCATAACTAGCTCTAGAATTACATCTTGAAATGACACCCAGTGCTGTTGGCACATACACAACTACCAGGGGCATAGCGTGCCTTGGTGGGGCCCCGTATAAAAAAATATTGCGGGCCCTTAGGAAAGGTTTAAGATTTCTCACAAAAAAAAAGTGTTTAAAAAAACCGATTTAGTGTGTTGCCAACTTTCGAACGCACGCTCCACGCGAGAAAAAAAAGAAATTACGACTTTTTACTTTTGTCATTTAGAAATAATAAAAAATTTGGGAATTTTTTATTAATTTTTGCTAACGCACGTTGGGGGCCCCCGTAGCCCGGGGGCCCTTTATAATTGATACGGCAGATACGGCGGTAGCTGCGCCCCTGACAACTACATATTGTTCTTTAAAAATATACAATCATCATCATGGTCCCAGCACATAATAAACTGCTGAATCGGATCTCAATAATGTCACCAATTAATTCTAAATTGTGAGTGTCGTAAGAGCCCTCTTGTATATTACCTTTGTAAAACCGTAGCTTTACTAGTTTACTAACATTAGTGGGAAAGAAAACTTGATACGAAACCCGTCTGGCGCGACACTTATATAATACTTTCCAGAAATCTACCATTGTCACAGAACTTACAACTTAAATCTACAAAGGACTAGAACTAAAGAATATAACCTAAGCAATTTCGAATTGTCATGAACTAAAAAATTGCGTCTGTTTTATTGGAAGAATCCGTTCAATAAATTAAAAGAAAAATCTCACCCGTCTGGCGTGGCAGAGTGGGCTAATTACCTCCCATTGTCTAGGCTTGTCGATCAGCAGTGGATGATCTATTGCCTAAGTAGTAGTTGCAGTGGGATAATGATAGCAATAGCTGGTAGGTTGATTTTTACCGGAACCCATGTTTGGATGGACAATCTGGTTCATAAATTCCATTTATATAATAATATCATTATTAATAATATCTCACTCGTACTTCAAGATAGGTAATAATTATTTAGATAGAATTGCTTTGATAACTAAATTTTTATTAGCTCACTTCGGATGGCTAAAGGGTTTTTGTTACAACCTGAATATGAGTAGGTACTGTTTATGGCGTAAACATTTTTTTTCTTTCATCATACTCCCCGATACGACGAATGTGTCGCCCGGAAGTGAGGTCAAGGAGGGCCAACCGCACTTTTTGCGATACTGGACATTTTAAATTGTTTGCTTAGATTTGGCACGTGGATAACCGCGACCAAAGAGTTTACCTTGTTGATGTATTCTAGGTTTTTTTAATAGCTACAAAAAAGAAGTGTAGGTAGTTAGACATAGCTTTGGATGGTTCCAAAGCTATGTTAACTGGTTTTGACTCGGTTTATAACTTAACAATTTATAACAATACAAGATTTAACAAAGTAATAAGGTGAATTTTGTGCCATGCAGGGTTAACAAGTTTCCTTTTCTTACGGCTTGGGTTTTTGCCTTGCCATTTCAATATCTCTTACGACACCCGCACGATAGAATGGGGTGGTGATACTATCTTAATCCGTCACCAAACGAAACCGAGGCAATAAGTAGCTAACATAAAATAACAGAACGCTTATTTTAGAACGAACCTTAGGATACTACCCTTCACTCGGCCAACAACCCCTGATGACCTACTTTCAGTGTGTTACCCCTCTACCACGCTCTGGCCTTAATATAGTAACAATAAGGCCTATTATCGTTCGCAAATTATAAAAGAAAATTATATACGGCGTCGTTACAGTTTATCAAATATTTCGTTTGAAATGCGTATGGGAAATTCATGTTTGGAGCACACGGTGAAACAATTCCTTGATTAACGCTTTAAATATACGAGTATTGGTTAACCTTATTTTTAACCCCCTATAAAAAGGGGGTTCTGAGTTATACCTGTACCGTATTTTTTTAAAGCCTTTATTTAGTTTAGGTCACGATGGATACTTACAAATAGTCAACATATTAACGCGACTACTGCTGAGAAGAACTGGCAAGACACTCAGAGGGCTTGTATTTTTTTCCTTGCGGTCATTTTAACAGCTGTATCGATGAACAGAATTGTTTCTACTACTAATATTCAGCCTATAAATAACCCACTGCTGAGACGGGCCTCCTCCCATTACAGGGAGTGTAATTAGTCTACTGTGCCCCGCTGGCTACGTATCGGCCGTCATTTCTTTTTGTCGGCTCTTACGACACCCACAGGATGGAATGGGGTGGAGACACTTTGTATTCTAAATCCGTCACCAAAGTGGAGTGTCAGTTTGTAATATTGAAATAACCGCTATATACTATGCGTATTTGGATGTATTAAGGTAAATGTCTGTCTGCTTGGTTCGGCTAATCTCTGAAATGGAGCAATTTATTATAACGTAAAATAAAATATTAGCTACAGGCAAACATAAGAAAAGATTTGTCGGGGTCTGTACTGCGCGGCATCGAAAGGAATCTCATAGACTTGGCAGTTTATTTGCTTGTCTATTTTATGGATGTATTGTAATGTGAACGTATTTAGGCTTCAATAGATGCATTCACTTAGATGTCGGCGGGACGAGGGTGACAATGCTATTAGATCAGAGAGATACCTCTGCACTGTAAACTCTACTCAGCCCATAGATGACCCACTGCGGTCGGGCCTCCTCCAGTAAGTTGGAGGGTAACACGTTGGCAGACATAGTTGTCCTTCTCTTGCGGAGCGCTCACGACACCTTTAGGATTAAATGGGGTAGTGACACTACGTAATCTGAATCCGTCACCACACGGATAACCGCGAACTAGTTGAAAATGGCTGATTATTATTTCGTCATCGATTCAGCCCATAAATGACCTATGTACTTCAAATACCTGGAGGCAAATAAGTCTGCGGTGCCACGCCGGCAAGACGGGCAGTTGGTTTGTATCAAGGTTTCCTTCTCGTGCGGCTGTGTGAGGTGCCCTTACGTTCCTTTAATCGCCTCTTACGATACCCACAGGATGGTATGAGCTAATGATTTCGCCAAATCTGCGGCCTGCAACACACAGTTATACGAACAAAATTGTCGCATCATTTCAGCCAAAAGACGTCACACAGCCTCCCCCAAGAAAATCCACAAAGGCCGGTCCTGGGCCGCCCGGCAACCTTAACCAGGTCATCGGTCCACCGTGTGGGAGGCCTACCAGCACTGCGCACTCAATGTTGGACTTACCTCACTAGACAATTTGCCCCAGGTAATAATGGTCGAAAACTTTGAGGATAGAGCCTCCGATGTCAATAGGAGTGGCTTGAACATGGGTATTGGACATGATCTTTGTCATCTCCATGTTCATCTTAAGGCTGACTCGTTCGAAGGCTCGACAGAGACCCTCCATGGTCTCAGCCATTACGACTATAACGTCAGCAAATCGAAGGTAAGTGATGTACTTACCGTGTCATCATCATTATCATCATCAGCCCACATTAGTCCACTGCTGGACATAGGCCTCCCCTAAAGAGCGCCATAGCGCCCTGTCTTCAGCTTGACGCATCCAGCTGCTACTTACCGTTACAATTACAAAATTGTCTAAGCACTTTTATTGCTTAAAACTAAAAAGTTATATGCGTTTTTAATGTTTGTGTTACAAAATATATTTTATTACTGGATTTGTGTATTCGAGATCTTGTCCTAATCCTCGACAAATCCTTGTCACCCTACGTTCATTCGTCTCAAGTTCATACCCAATACAAGTACAAGACAACAATGAGTAAACGCAGGTAGTGATTTTTTTACGTCTCGCCCTTCAGACCATCTGCCATAATGCTTAGGGAAGCAGATGCGAAAAGGCCCTTTGTGCCATGCCATAGTTTTTTTTACCCTCCATCTTTTGAACGGCTCCGAGACACGGATGCGTCTTTGGGAGTATGAAGAATCGATTTTTGAATATCGCAAAAGTAGGTATCCGGTTTTCGTTTCCGTTCTGTTTTTTGGACCGGAAAAAAATTTTAAAAATCCTTGTCTGGGTGGACTGCTAATAAAATTATAACTATGTCTGTCTGCTGTTTGTGTTTAGTCTCCTAAGTACATCAATCGATTTTGATAGAACTACAAATTAAGAAAAAAGTATGTTATTTTGAAATTATAAACTGACACTTCAATTTTACTTAGGATTTATTATTTATAGTACACTGGAACGGTAAAATAAAATAGAAACACAAACAGCTTTACATAATATAGCCTATAACTTGTTGAAGTCCCTTAGCAAACCTAATTAGTAATGTTTCTAAAAACAATAAACAAGTTCATCTGTCAAAAATTGGAGTTCATTTTTATTATTTTATTTTACTGCGGCGGCGGTCCCTGTTCTAAGACCTCCTTTGTTAAGTACCATAACGTCGGGGATAGTGCAAATCCGCGGAACTAGCATTGGATAATTCCGCGTATCTGTCAAATGTAGCCAATTTGAAATGTCGCGGGAAATGCACGCAAGTCCTTATTTGTTATAAGACTTTAATATATTTCTACTGTTAACAATAAATAGAACACATAAACTATTAGTCGCTCTGTAAAAATTATGTCATTTGCCGTTGAAATGACAAAAAATATGAACTTAAAACCATCTCCTGTAAACCTACAAGTTGTGCAGATACGCGCACTTTACGTATGGTAGATTCGCGGATTTGCACTATCCCCGACGATAACTGTTAATTAACATCCTGACAATACCTACTGATTAATACCTACTTTCTAACTCAATTAATAATACGTCCTATATAACGCCCAGACACTGAAATCACACAGCCAGTCATTGACTCGCCGAACTCTGTTCAGTATTTCCACAAGAATCTCAAACAAATCAATCAAGTGTTGGGATTTTCTCCAGGGTAAGGGCTTGTCATGGAAAAGGGTCGCCGTCGGCAGCTGCCCGGGTCAACGACCCCTGCGCTAATTTTGTCCGGGCCACGTTGGCGAGGTTTTCTTTGGGTACTAGGAGGTCAGAAAACAGAAGATATTGTTCGCAATGTCTACGCTTGTAAGTAGAATTGATTCGTAAAAATAGTTATGGGTTGGTTTACTCTACTACAGTAAAACTGTAGTACAGTAGAAACCGAAAAATAATAGCCAATTTCTAACTATTTGAAGTATACAAAGCTTAAGTCCTTTAAATCGGTAGTCTTACAAATGAGGTTTCAAAGGTTTTCCAATATTAGAATATAGGAGAATCGGTACGGTTGTATGTTATGACCATATTTTTATTCTCTGCAAAATTAGTTTGGAGAATTAATTTTTTTTTGTTGAAATTCGAATCCTTTACGAAACATACTTTCAGTTGCACTAAAAATAAAAGCGTCTTTGACAAAAAACACCAACTTCAAAAAGCGATAAATAACAAACTACGTATCTGAAATAGGCACCTACTAAATGAAAACTGACCTTCACTATCACTACATACTCGTAGTTTATAGCAAAGTCGCTGCCGTCTCTCCGTCTTTTGTTTAAATCTTTAAAACAACGCAACCGATTTTGAAGCGGTTTTTTTTAATAGATAGAGTGATTCAAGAGGTAGGTGTATATGTATAATACATGCATAGCTGCACCCATGCGAAGCCGGGCCGGGTCGCTAGTAAATTATAATAATACTATACTACTAATGACTTTTTGCTTATTTTTTCTCTTCTTGAAGTACATGTAAGTACTAAAAGAGTAGGTACATGGTTTTTGTTTGTTGTTTTTTAATTATTATCTATTTTTGTTGTTATAGCAGCATCCTTAAAAATATTCGAATAAAAAAATGATTTTGTTTTCGACTATACACTTCACATTAATGTTGGTAATTTTTCACTTATAAGCACTAAAAAGATATGAGCTCATGTTATATATATTTTTTAAGTTTTATTAATTGAAGTTATTAACCCATTAATGTTACAACTGTTAAGACATTGTATTGTATTGTTTGGCCATTAATTTCGCTTTTGTAGATGAAAGTTCTTCTAATTACACTTCTAAAGGGAAATTGAAACCTTTGCGCTACTTATTCTATAAATAATATTTGGAAAGCAGACGGTTTGTCTGGGTGTCTGGCCCTATTGTTCGTACCTTGATAATATTTAGGACAAACGGTGTATTGTAATACGTCTCAGGACAAAAGAAAATCGAGATACAAACAGAGTACAACAAAAACCATTTTAAAGAGATCGATAGTACCAGTAATTATCATTAATTTTCATAATCACACCATCGGGGCAAAATTATAATTTGAAAAGAGAACCCCACGTCTTGGCTTTCCCACACACGAATCCATCGCCTCATATTCTTTAGTTTCCGATAAGATTTCGCGCTGTGCAAAAATTTATTTCATATTACCTTCCATTGAACCATTGTAAGGGTTCTTTCCCAAGGCCCTTGGTTCACAGCTGTCGTACCTTGCACCGGCCCTCGCATGCATACAATGCAGTCTTAAATTTGGTGGAATATTTTTAACGGCTCGACTTTCGTGACGGTTTGAACACCTTTGATTTATGAATGCCTGGTACCAGATTGTAATTGTCTTACAAATTTCATATAATCAATATAGTATAAAACTATATAAAGTCGCTGTCGTCTGTCCGTCCCTATGTATGCTTAAATCTTGAAAACTACGCAACGGATTTTAAAGGGTTTTTTTTTAGTAGATAGAGCGATTCAAGAGGAAGGTTTTTAAATATGCATAATATTGTAGAGAAATACTGATAAATTTTGATGTTATCATTGCACCCGTGCGAAGCCGGAGCGGGTCGCTAGTAATCAAAATAATAAAAAAAGTTTATGTAGGTAACATTGGTCCCTTCATACAAATTGGTATGATCAACGATTTTATTAAAATTGAGAAATAGAACCGGTATAATAATTCTCAATAAATAAAATCTTTGTTATAATACTCAAATAAAATTATTTATTAATAAATGTAAGCCCGTAAGTACGATAATGTTACTAAATAAAAAAATATCTCTTTAAATATAACTTATTTTCTCCCGACTCAGAGCAGACGGGTGACCAGAGATCTGGCGAGTGCCAACTCCTCGCCGTATAGCGAGGTAAAGGTTTAATGACTGTATACAATGGTACAATACTTTATTGTTACTATTTTATTGTAATAAACAATAAAAAAAACTTTTTAATTAAAAAAATAAATCTATTATTACAAATATGAAAGTGAATATTTCAGTGAGTTAAGGCGGAATTAATATGTAGTAAAGTACTACATATTAATTCCGCCTTAAACGGAAATTTGTAAATACTAAATATTGTAAATGAAGGCGTATATAACGAAAATTATTTTATTTGCTAATCAGCTGATTTTGTTATAAAAGCTTCAAGTAGCAAGCAGGCTAATAACTCAATCGGCATCTTTAAGGTGCCGCTCTTATCTGTACACACTATCATTTTACGACCAACCAATTTGCGCATAAATTTATTTTTCCAAGAACATGTTTGGGTTCTACTTTCAAATCAACACAATAATAGATCTAACGCTGTCGACAAAGAAAGGTGCAAAAATAAAAAAAAATACATCCATTCACGTTGCATCCCTACGCGTTTTCAATGAACATTGTCATTTGAAAAGCTTAGGTATACTATAGAGATGGGACATTACTAAAAAAAATATTTACTCTTTTGGGATTTTAATTATTACAAATATTTTGTACAGATTGATTTGCAATTACATTGAAAAAATTGGTGGAATCCTACACAACAGAAACCGTGGGCGGAAGCTAGTGAGGCTGTACTGTATACATACATGCACGCAATACATGCAAAGTGCATGTGTGAAGTGCAATACTAAACATAATTTTTAAAATATTTGTCGACCTGTCTGTTTCTTCTCTGAAATAGCTGTAACGAGATTGGCAAATATCTTCATAAACTTATGCCACAAGGGATTTATTTAAAGGGAATTTAGTTTGCTAATAAACCATTAACTGCACCCCCAGATTTTAATATGTAAACGACCGCGTCCTTTACGCTGTCATCATGGATCTATGTTATTTTTTTGTACCTGTACCTAGTACTTTAACCGTGTGGTGAATTAAGAGTGCATAATGTCATCACCCCATTCCATCCTGAGGGTGTCGTAAAAGCCGACAATACGAAATGACAAGACGCAAGAGAAGGTAGTTCCTTTTTCTCTGCTACTTACTTCGCGCGAACGATCGCGTCACGTAACCTGGTAAACTATCGATACTAAAATATAATGTACCTACCTACCTTTAAGCCACTGGCAGTTTACCTGAGACACGTATTCAAGTTTGTAATCACCAGAAAAAAACAACAAAATGATGAACCTTTCTGTACAATTGTCAGTCTATTGTAATATCTTATTACAATCTACACAGGTAAAGGCAGAGGGTAGGTGTAGCGTAAATAGGTAAGTTTTATGCCTTTTTGTTTGTTTATCCCAAGTAAAAGTTGTTGTTATTATTACACTGCTGTCTGTGAGCAGTTTCAAAGAAGAAGAAGAAACAATTTAGCCATTTGCACAGTTCAAATCGCGTAGAATAGACAAACTAATATTATCAGTGGAACATACTTACCAGGGCAACATACATTTTTTTTAAAAACGAAATCTATGCTCTGTAAATAACCTTTATCGAGGGGGATGTTTACTACTAGGTACTCCTATTCAGCCCATACGACCTACTGCCGAGTCGGGCTTGCTCCAATTATATGGAGGTTAATTTATTCAACTACTTTGCCACCCTGTCAGTCAGATGGGCATAGCTTTTTTAGCTTTTTTCGCTTCTGACGACACCTAATTAAATATTCAAAATTTATCACCACGCTGACATAAATATGTTATCTATGAACACAAATATCCTTGGACATTTCACACAACGCCATCTCGTTCCAAGCTAAGCAACTTAATGCTTGTGTTATGGTAACGAGATGGATGATAAACTACTTACATATTTTTTTTTGGAAATACATACATATTATAGATAGAAAGGACACCCAGACTCCGAGCCAGTGTCTCTGGTTTAGACAAAGACACTTGCCCGACACCAGAATCGAACCCGGGACCCGTTGATCCAAAGAAATTGGCTATGGTTTACTTAAATCCAATACCTAAGCGTAAATGCAAAAAAAATGGGACGATTCGTCGATTCCAATTTGTGCCAATAGAACAGTTACATTAATGTATAATATAAATAACTTATTGTAGGTACAAATTTTTACTCAACGGAATCTGCCGTGGCTAAGCAGGCATCTATCAATCATTTATGAAATTATTTCGAGGCGTCCTCGTCACTCAAAAGCAATCACGGTTAGAAGGTTCCTAAAACTGGAATCATTATTCAATTTTCATTTGCTTACAAAAATATCCTTTCATACCACTTAGTTTTACGTAGGTGCCTGCCTACCCACAGATTAGTAATAGTCTGCCTACCTACCCACACGCAAATATTATTAAGTACGTCTCGTCTGCTTATAATTTGAATAGCTATCAAGTCACCGTTCAGTTCTCGATAACATGCAATTAATTGCTATCAAAATATAATTAGGCGTAGCGTAGATAATTTTATTAGTGTACAATGTACAAATAATAATCTTCTTACTATGTACGTGGTAGATAATAATTTTCTAGAATGGTACATATAGCGCCATCTATTGAATAACAGATCAAATAACGTAACAGTTGGTTTCCGTAATTAAAAATACCCACATAATAATGAGATAGGAGATAAAGGATAAGCCTTTTTAAGGAAATAGGAAAAAGGTTAGTCGACATCACAGGAGACCGAAGAGCTGGTAGCTACCTCAGACAAAGAATCAGTCTAGCGATTCAAAGGGAGAACGCTGCCAGTATCTTCGGAACCTTGCCTAAAGGGACTCCTTTAAATAATATATTTTAGTATTTAAGTTTTAGGTTAATTGGTATTTTTAGTCTTGTTTTATTACTTGAGTTAGTGTTTTGTAAGTACATATTACTTAAGTTAGTGTTTATGGAATAAATTCATTTATTGTTATAATGAGATAAATATTAAAGCTATATTTTAATTCTATTTTAATCATTATTTTAATATCAGTATTGTATTCAGTATTTTACTAGTATTTTTAGCCACTTGATGAGTTCTAATTCTATAATTTAATAAAAATTTATGTCATTTATTAAACTTACAACGTTGCTGCTTACCGGCAAGTTACGGATAGTGGCAACACTAACTAACATTAATTGTCAAAATGGCACGTCAGCAGCAAGATGTTGATGAACTTTTCGATGTTAAAAATGCGTTCTATGTTGGTAATTACCAGCAAGTAATCAACGAGGCACAAAGCATAAATGTAAGTAATATCTATCACACAAACCACTCCACAGTAAAATCCACATTCACGACATTTTGAAGTATTTTGTGTGTGACGTTACCCTTTGCATGTTAGCATCGTTTTAATATTTCTCTAATTGTTTACCTAGTTACAGGGCGTTTTATTGAGGCTTATGATGTATATTTCATTTAAATTTGCTCTCCTCAGCCGTCCAGTCCCCTAGTAGCGCTACAGCGAGATGCGTACCTCTACCGGTCTTACATTGCTCAAGGGAATTACAGAATCGTATTACAAGAGCTCAAATCTGCTGATCCACTCCTCTTGCCTCTGAAAACATTAGTGGATTATGTGTCACCGGGTGCAAATAAGCCAGCTATTGTAGCTGACATAGATTCAAGAGTAAGTAATAGTTTAAGTTATAAAGAAACTATGAAAATTTGTTCAAGGATGATGAAAATACCTTTTTAATGGAGTATAATATGTGTATTTTACATTTTAAAACAAAAAGTGTTCAATTTCAATGTGTAATAATCTCAAAATCTAAGACAATTATTTCTCCATATGAGTTTACAGCCTTGTAGCTAAATACACCACCAAAGAAACTGTATGGTAGTTAAATATAGAGTTTGAGACACAGTATATAAATTGTGCTGCCATTCTAATGTTAATGGCGGTTGTAGTGAAACCTTAGCTTGGAAACTGACCATAGATTTAAGTTTTCCCATAATATGACGAATGTTCTATATGTTACAGGTTGCAAAGGGTGCAGAATTAATCAATGAGATATTCCTGATAGTGGCTGCTACTATCTACTATCATGAAGATAACTATGAAGCTGCATTAAAGTAAGTATGATAGTTAAGAATATGGTGTATTATAATATAACTAGCTGAGTCCAGTGATGTTACCTGCGGTTATTATCATACCTCGGGTGACGCCGTGGGGCGAAGCTAGTCTAAAAAATTGGAGTAACTTACACCTTATATCATCAGCTCCCTATCAGTGAAAGTCGCGTCGAAATCGTTCCAGCCGTTCCAGAGAACAATAGAGTTCCAAAATTCCGGAAGAAATAGACAGACAGACAAAAATAAAAAAAAATGTTATCAACTGAGTTCCGGAACAAACAGACACACAGACAAAAAAAAAATATGGTCTATGTATTGTGTATACATACTTACGCATTTAGTAAAAAGTTATTTTATTATTACAAACAGACACTTCGATTTTATTTATTTGTATATATTATATCATATTGGAATTAAAAGGCCAAAGTATTTATTTAGAATCAGGTGTTTGTTTTAATTCTACTGTACATAATTTTTCTTACTCTCAAACTCAAAAGGAACTTTATTTACGTAGGTTTCATCACAAAACTCTTATAAATCGTTATATTTATATATACCATTATCATCTTATGGCCCCTGTCCCACACTAGGTGGTAGTCTCCACCCACACTCAGTCGTCATACCCACATTCACACCTTGCATTAGGCATAAGCTGTATATCATCCCAACATGAACACAAATTACACTGGAGACATGACTTGTAGCAAGTGCCTCTGGCTTACACTGGCTTACACTAAGCCACTTGCCCAACCCCAGTAACAAACCAGGAACAATCAGCCCCTAGCTAGACCAACAAGGCAGTTATGTTATTAATTTTCTTTTAAATAATTTACAGGATTCTTCATAATGCAGAGTCTCTGGAACTCCGAGCCTTCACCCTGCAATGCCTCTTGGCCATGAACAGACCAGACTTGGCTCGCAAGCAGCTGAAAGCTCTTCAAGATATTGAAGACGACAGCACTCTGACACAGCTTGCTCAAGCTTGGCTTAATTTGTCACAGGTGAGGAATTTAGTTCAATCAATCAAGTCACTGGCTGTTCTTGATGTGTTTGTAAATAACTTAATTTAATATATACATTTTCGGTACATAGTTCATTGTTCGACAACTTAATTAAAAATTTAAGTGATCCATATTCATATATAGTTAACTGTAAAAAAAATGACTCCTTGTTATGAACTGGCTAACTTGCTGTATAGTATTTTCTAGTAAACAAGATCTAAGATTTGAAAAGACTACAGATTTTCTTGCAGGCTTTTCTCTGCAGAGTATAATTCAGAACCGGTGGTTATTTCATTATGAATGTGGATTGACATAAAGGTTGGCAGTTTATTGTGTGGGGTATTAGTGGTTTTTGATGAGAGAGTTATTTGTTCCCAGGGTGGTCCAGGCGTGCAGGATGCTCATTACAGTATCATGGAGTTGTCCGAGAGGCTTGGAGCCTTGGGTGCCGGACCGGCCGCCGTCGGAGCTGCTTCAGCGGCTTCTAGGGGTAATAATAAGAAGTTTTTTAAATTATAATACGTGATAATAATTTGAAGTTTGAATGTTTACCTTGCTATTAAGACGGTGATTCCAAACCGTGTATATAGAAATAAAAATCTCCGTTGCTTCATCATCGTCGTTGCAGCCCACAAATTACCCACTGCTAAGCTGGGCTCCCTCAAAATTCTTGGAGGGATAATTGTCTATGTGCTACACTGGAAAGACGCGTTGGTACAGGGTGTGTATCAAGTTTTCCTGTTGAGCGGGTTTGTGTCATTGTGATAAAGGGTTTGTATCATTGCTTCTAAAATTATTCTATCTATAAATTATAAAAAATTAGCGAAAATGTGGGCCACGCATATGTATATGGTTTTCAGTTTACAATACAATGAATTAAATTTCGCTTGAAAATCGAAATAAATTCCAATATCAAAATGGTGGTTCTGTTAAAGTAACATTTCGTAAAATTCGTGATATTTTTTTTGACAACATAATCGTCCTTCTGATATCTGAGTTTGGATAACCCCACAAAAAAATAATCCAGTGGTAACACCACTGGATTATTAATCACGTTCTTACTGATCACTTAACACACAATTTTTTGCCAAAGCATCTATTATGAACATCAAAAGCTACTAGTAAAAACTATCATGTTGTTGGGTTTTCCCCCACATGAAAAACAAAGTTCTTGTTGAAAAATCCTATAATCATCATCATTTCAGCCAAAAGACGTCCACTGCTGGACATAGGCCTCCCCCAAAGATTTCCACAAAGGCCGGTCCTGGGCCGCCCGCATCCATCGTTTTCCGGCGACCTTAATCAGGTCATCGGTCTACCGTGTGGGAGGCCTACCAGCACTGCGCTTTCCGGAACGCGGTCGCCATTCCAGGACTTTTCTGCCCCATCGGGCATCGGTCCTGCGCGCTATGTGCCCTGCCCACTGCCACTTAAGTTTGGCAATCCTGTGGGCTATGTCGGTGACCCTGGTTTTCCTGCGTATCTCCTCATTTCTGATTCGATCTCGCAGGGAAACTCCGAGCATAGCCAAAAATCCTATATTTGAACAAATTATCATCTGTGAAATTGTGCATGCAGCCTTTGGTCAGGTCCTAACAGCCTTTGGGTTTGATACCGGGATAGGGCAAGTGACTAGGGGCACTTGCCCTATCCCGGCATGAGTTATGTCCCGGCATTTATGAGTTTGGGTGTTCGTGAATTTCATGTTTGTAACTGCATATTTCTCGGCAGGTATGTGGGAGGAAGCTGAGCAGATGCTGACCGAAGCCCAAGCGAGGGCGCCGCAGCAACCTGACCTGCTGCTGGGACTTGCTGTCACGGCTGCGCATAGCGGGAAACCGCCAGAGGTAACCCAATATCTTCAGAAATTAAGATGATGAGCCATCATCGTCATCATCATTTCAGCCATCAGACGTCCACTGCTGGACATAGGCCTCCCCCAAGGATCTCCACAAAGGCTGGTCCTGGGCCGCCCGCATCCATGAGATGACGAGTAGGCATCACTATCACTACATAGTATAAAACAAAGTCGCTGTCTTCTGTCCGTCCCTATGTATGCTTAAAACTTTAAAACTACGCAACGGATTTTGAAGCGGTTTTTTTAATAGATAGAGTGATTCTAGAGGAAGGTTTATATGTATATTACATATATAATTGCGACCGTGCGAAGCCGGGCCGGGTCACTAGTAATCTATAAACTGCTGAGCAGATTTTTTGAATAGCGAAACTCTATTGAAATGTTGTAGATCAATGTGATATTTTTTAAATTCCATAAATCTACGGTTATATTCTATCTCTACGTAAAATGAAATATTCTATCCGTACAAAAAATCCTAGAATATGTGACCCAAAAATACTGTTAATACTGTATCCTGTGTGTTTTTGTTACACCCTGTTGGATAAATTAGTAAAAATCGTTGTTGATTTTTACATGGCTTTTATTTGAAAGTGACAAAGAACAACATATTTTTATTTTCATTAAAAAGGAAACTATAAAATAGGTTTTACAACACACCCTGTATATATATTTTTCTTTTTTTAGGTGTTCACTCGCTACATAGCCCAACTCTTGGATAGTCACCCAGAGCATCCATTCACAAAGGATTACCAAGCGAAGACCAATGAGTTCAAAAGGCTAGCTGCCCAGTACCAGCCCTCGGTATCAAGTTAAACTTTAAGTTATCCACATAGAGTCGAATATCCATTGAAATGTATTCTATCGTTATAGTGACAGAATAAATATATATTACACCTATTGTTATTTTTCTGATGCCTTACGCATTGTATTTTGAGTGGCCTTTTGCAACCATAAGTTAAAATGATGAAGGATGGTCGATTAAAAGGTTTCATAACATTTAGTTTACATTAAACTAGGCCATGAGATATAGAGATCATTTGATTCGTGTCGAATTGTGCGAGACGTTTCCAGATAATTCTATTTAATAATGTTAAGTACGTTATAAATTTTCTGGAATCTTGACAATAACATTATTCTTATTATACAATTTCTTATTATTTATTAATCGCAATTATTTTAATCCGGAAAACGAAGGATGCGGGTGGCCCAAGACCGGCCTTTGTGGAGATCTTTGGGGGAGGCCTACGCCCAGCAGAGTGGCTGAAATAATGAATGATTTGAATCGAGCAATAGGATATTGGATTTTGTGTGTACTTTTAAGGTTATGGTCCATTTATTTTTCTAAACATACGCAAATATGCACTGATAAACAGTTTCAGTTATAATGAGCTGATTGATTATTGTTTTTGCCTTGACTGCGCCCCTAGGCGGCGTATTAGAACGAAACTAGGCCAGAGGCACTGGCTCGGAGTCTGGGTGTCATTTCTATCTATAATAAGTATGTATTTACAAAAAAATATGTATATAAGTAGTATATCATCCATCTCGTTACCATAACACAAGCATTAAGATGCTTAGCTTGGGACGAGATGGCGTTGTGTGAAATGTCCAAGGATATTTATTTATCGGATTCAAGCCACCTTGAACAGTTCCTAGACGCTCCCACATGGTGGGTTGGTCCACTGTGTGGGAGGCCTAACAGCACTAGCGACCTAAAATGTGGCCTGTTGGCCTACTATACGTTACTAAGATGAAATTGGCTGGTGACAGATATAAGATTTACACCGTTACGTGATACAAGAACTGAACAAAAGGAACATTACAAATTAGATGAAACCCACGTGCTTTTTCCATTTAAATAAAACTACAGTATCTTCAAACCTCCTTTACTTTATGCATTCCTAGTAAAAGCTGTACTCATAATCATTGTCATTTTCCTCGTCGTCCTCTTCATTCGTCATGTTAGCCATCAACCGGTATTGACGAAGCCTCTCAAGGACTACCATATCGTCCAAAAGTCCCAAGGGCCATTCCGAGTCCGAGTCTCCTTTGACTAAGGTCCAATCGGTCGTAGACTCGTGAAGAATTTCTCCGTTCTTTCCTGTAATTAAATATTTGCAGATAATCTTTTTTTGTTTAAAAAAAACGAAACCTCTGCACGCTCCTGTATCGCGTGGGCAGTTTACAAACATGAAATTCACGTACATAAATGACACCACACTCGGAGCTGTGTGTTGTTGGCCTAGGGGCTAGATGTGCCGCCTTGAATCACGGGCTCGATTTCGATTCCGGGGTCGGGCTAGTGTCTTTGTGTAAACCAGAGGCACTTGCTCTGAGTCTGGGTGTATTTTGTGTTCGTGAATTACATGTTTGTAAACGGCCCCCGCGATACAGTCTATAACTAGTACAGGGGTTTCATTTTCTTAAAGACGTCATCTACTACTACTATTCAGCCCATAAATGACCCACAGCTGAGTCGGGCTACAAGACGACATCTATCCTACCTTAATATCGGGTTGTATACAAACCATTGGGTGAAACGTCAATATGCCCTTCGATCACCGGAGCAGCGAACGCTTCTAACTCTTGCTCCGATTTTCTCTCACGATCTAACATGTCTTGCTTCCTTTGACGACGCCACGCCTTTTGTAGGTTGAATCTCTCTGGTCTGAAAATATAGAAATCTGAATCATCATGATAACTTCATGTTCATATCATCAATGCTAGATGGAGTTCAGTGTGAATGATGCGTTAAGTGTACAGTCCTCGCCAAACTTTATGGCCGTCGTTCAGTGTGAACTTGCGCATCGTACATTTCATAACCAATACGAACGTAGCACACTCACACTAACGCACGGGGGGCGAGGACGCTTGCGGGTGAAAGACGGCCAGTGCGGCTACATTCAGAGCGGCCATAACGTTTGGCGAAGACTGCACATTGGTGACATTGATCCGTGTGGAAACGGATTTAGAATACTGCCTTGTTTGTCTAGGGGTTGGATGAGCCGCCTTTGGATCAACGAGTCTCCGGTTTGATTCCGGGGTCAGGCTAGTGTTTCTTTGTAAACCCGAGGCATCTGCTCTGCGTATGGGTGTCATTAGTGTTCGTAAATTACATGTTTATTAACTGCCCCCGTGATACAAGTTATACATAGTGCAGGGATTTCATGTTTTTTTTAATGAAAAAAAATACATAGCGTTACAAAATGGAGCCTTTCAATAATTTAAAATGGCATAAAAACTGCATGGCATTAAAATCATGTCATCATCATCATCATTTTAGCCAAAAGACGTCCGCTGCTGAGCATAGGTCTACCCCATCGCATCCACCGCATCCATCGTTTTCCGGCGACCTTGAACAGATCATGGGTCCTCCGTGTGGGAGGCCTACCAGCACTGCGCATTCCGGAACGCGGTCGCCACACGAGGACTTTTCTGCCCCATCGGGCGTCGGTCCTGCGAGCTATGTGCCCTGCCCACTGCCACTTAAGTTTGGCAATCCTGTGGCCGGTGACTCTAGTTTGCCTGCGTATCTCCTCATTTCTGATTCCATCTCGCAGGGTAACTCCGTGCATAGCCCTCTCCATTGCCCTTCGGGTGACTTTGAGCCTTCTGATGGAGCCGTAAAATTATGTATGTCCGTTACAATCTAGTTCAACAGTGTTTTATTCGGTTCAAAATGCGTACTCGTATCAGCGGTATGCGTAAGTAAATGTATTCAGAATGATTCATTACGGGTTCATTCATCTAAGGTTATTTGTTATCTGTACAGAGGCTGATAAGACGATTATCTAGGTAGTTATCTATCGTAATTAAGCATCTGTTTGGCCTCACGATTTTAGAATTTTGCCTATCGAGCTCGTCAAGTCAGCTACTACAACATCCTAGCGATGTTTTCACTCACCGTTCTCCATCTCTGTAGACTTTGGCTTCTAAGTTCTGTATATCATGTCGTAAATCCGCTATCATGAGAAGCATCAGATCCAGGGAGCCTTTTGGCCCTCGAGGCCCACGTGAACCTCTAGACCCTGTATCTCCTTTAGGACCGTCCATCCCGGGAGGACCTGGGGGACCCTGTAAGTTTTTACTGACACATTAGTCCTGGATTCTTTTTTAATATAATGACGCTAGTTTTGCTTTCCCCAAGAAATCCCAAAGAAAAGAAGAAAAATGAAGATCGAAGTACCTTTTAACGTTCCCGTAGTAGATATGTGAGAGGTATCGTTGTTTCAGGCCATAAATGACCCAGTATTGAGTCGGGCCTCCACCAAATTCAAGGAGAGAACGTAGCCTACTGTGTCACGCTGGCAAAACGGGTTGTCTAGTATCAAGTTTTCCTTCTTTTACAGCTAAGTAATCTGCCTCCTGCGTCGCCTCTTACGACACCTTCAGGATGGTATGGATTGGTGACATTATGTATTGTAAATCCGTCACCACACGCAAGTTAGAGGTATTTTAGTTCCAAACGCTACGATTTCGTTTTCCCTCTGCTGATATGAGTTTTCCCAGAGTGATTAACGTTTGCCCTCTCCGACGCATGTAGTGAGGCCACCGGTAATTATAAGGTTAGACCCACGGGTTTACGTGACCTTCGAAGTACGGAGGAGGTTATACAGAAACGGTGGACAGGTCACTCACCCAGGATCCAGCAGAGCCAGACGTTGCTAGACCCGCAGATTGATTGCGTTACGCACAGTTTGTTAGGCTACTATGTTGAAGAGTAATACTAACCCTGGGACCTCGCTCACAGCGGCAAAATCCACCTTCCAGGGGTGCAGTGGCATCTAGAACCCTGTAAGCGTAATTCCCCTCTGCAAAACGGTCACCACCACCTGATGACAGAAGAATTACGAAAGAAAAATAAAGCAAGCTCTTTAAAACTACCAGGATAACATGAGTTATTAAGAGATCTACTTACCATCCTTTAAAATGGGATTTTCAAGCAACTTCTTCAGCGCCGCTTGTGTGGTGTGAAGCTGGTCATTCAACATTTTGACCTTCTTTGACAGCCAAGTTACCGTGTCACATGGTGCATAGCACCGTGACGATGCCCGCACTAGGGGTAGTGGCTCCTGAAAATAATAGGGTACCTGGGCTAATTACAGAGCTTCTTTAAAGACTTTTGGCAGGGAATGAAGAGTCCACTTCACAAGCAATATGATTGGCAATATTAGCTCACGTGGCTAAAGTTCTGCCATGTTTAATTGCTAATCGCATTGACGATGAGTTTTTATGAGTTTATTAAGGAGATGGTATTTGGAAACTTGGGACTGTAGGCCTAATTCTGAATACTAAAGAGTCCCAAGGAGTTGAAGCGGATAGATGATTATACTGACATATAGAATGTTTCACTCCACTGTGGCCCGACCGACTTTTCCATAGCCACAAATGTGATGTTAATATGGTCAGATACATTAAAGATTAAAACTGTATTCAACCTACTTAAAATAAAAGTAGGAGGAAATTAGTCAGTTATGGGAAGGTTTATGGGTCGTGCCATGTGCGTGGCCCGGACGTTTGACGTTACATACATTTTGTATGAAGCCCGGTCTAATATAAATTTTCCCTTAAGCTGTGTCGGGTTTCAAGTTCATGGAGCGAATTTGGTATGTACCAGGCATGTATCAAGTGCGAGGTGATCTGCCTCTTGCTTTCCTTCAGTCGCCTATTTTGACGCTTTCTGGTTAGTGACATTTTATATTCTAAATCAGTCACCTTTTCTTTCGATAACCTTTGTTAAATGTTACTTACTGGGAGCGCTAGAGGTACTCTTCGTTCACATTGCTTTCCATCGCTAGCCACAAGCAGAGGTGGTGCGCACTCACAGTGATAGCTCCCAGGATCGTTCACACATTGTTGTTCACAGCCTCCGTTGCTAATGGAGCATTCGTCAATATCTGTAATTAATTTGCAACGTCAGTATTCCCACTGTTGACCCACCACCCAGTCGGGCCTCCTCCAATTACTTAGAGGGTAATTTAGCCTAATGCGCCATGCTGGCACAAACGGATTGACACAGGATTTCGTATCAAGTTTACCTTAGCCCATGTAATTGGAGGAGGTGCGACTCAGCAGTGGGTCATCTATTGGCTGAGTAATGTACCAGGGTAACAGCTATTACGAGGAGTTCTTTCGCCTCATTCTTACCAACACAATATGGCTGAATTTTCCTTCTGTAGTTTTCTTCGTTGAGCTCGTAGCCGCTGTGGCAGGTACACCACACGTTATGACCTCTCACCTCACATGCTTGCTCACACAGTTTCAGGCTGCATGGATCCACGGATCTTGATATACAGCTGGAAGAGTATGTGAGAAATTACTTTTACTACTACTTGCTTCGTGAAAAGGCTCAAAGTCACTCAAAGGGCTGTGGAGAGGGCTATGCTCAGAGTTTTCCTGCGAGACAGGTCGGTCACTTCCCTTTAATATGGTTGAGGAGATCGATGGCTGTCACATGCGTTATACTTGTGAAGAAGTATTGCTGTTAGGGGTTGGTCGGCTCGGCTCACTGGACCAAGGTCATTGTTATTCTAGTTTTTTTGTTGTATTGTTTTAATATTCACGTTTCAGTGGACGCTTTCCGGATCCAATAGAACAATTCGTTATATGGAATTTGCTGTGTTAATAATAATAAAATAACACAGCAAAGTAATAAAAATAGAATAACAAGCCCTTTGGGTTTCTTGCCCGTACTTCTTCCGTTCCAAACTGGTGGTAAACTATATAATTTGAACACAAATGAGGAGATATGCAGGAGAACCAGAGTTACCGACATAGCCCACAGGATTGCCAAACTTAAGTGGCAGCTCGCAGGACCGACGCCCGATGGGGCAGAAAGGACTCGAGTGGCGACCGCGTTTCGAACACACAGTGCTGGTAGACCTCCCACACGGCGGACTGACGACCTGGCTAAGGTCACCGGAAAACGATGGATGCGACTGGCTAGGACCGGCCGAAATCCTTCTGGGAGACGACAACCAGAACTTTCGGATTATCTTAATCGCGGCAAATGTATTCAAATTATGTTTTCCGTAACTATCATGCAGTGTTTACCGCCCGCTGATGAGAACATGGTTGTCGCAGCATTGATGCTTGATGCACTGTATCTCAGCTCCATTCACGTCACAGGTTTCCCGAACACGAAGCAGCCGATCCGTGGGGCATGGAGATATACCATCTAACCTGCGTTTACAGATTTACTAAAACAACACTTTAATATTATATGGTCGTAGTATAGTAGCGGACTGTCCGGTCGGTCGTAGTGACAATACCATCCTGAGGGGGTTTGTAAGAGCCATATAAAGGAAATGACAAGGCCGAAAACGCTGTGGCAGAAGCACTTGGCAAGAACTATTGAATTAAGTGGATTAATGTGGGAACCCATATTCCCACATTAATCCACTTAATTCAATAGTTCAATAGTTAATTCAATAGAAAATAGCAAGTATAACAAGTCTAAAATATGGTCAAATGTAGAAGTAGCATTTCCATTCATTTAATAATTACTTTATGTGTGTGTGTGTATGAAAGGTGTGAATGTAGATAACGACTGACTACCACCCAGCGGTGTGGACAGGGGCCGTAAGATGATAATGGTAATTTTAATTATGACGATTTATAAAAGTTTTGTGATAAAACCTACGTAAATAAAGTTCCTTTTGTGTTTGAATTTATCAAAAGTGCATTATGAAAATCAAAACCCTTATCGTTCCAAGTACATTTGTAGGTAACAGTGTCATTTTCAGTGAAGGTTGAATTAGATCACCATCCATAAAATGACATGAGAAGTACGATGATGGCACAAGTATTTTTAGCAATATGTACCTATGTATATCTTATGTAATTATTAGTAAACACTGCGCACACACATTTGTGGTCAAAGACTTATTCTGATTACTTTAAAATACCACATTATTAATTCTACTAATATAAATAATACCAATATGTATTAAAAACGCGACAGTTTGTATATTTGTTTGTATATGTATGGATGGATGGATGTTTGTTACTCTTTCACGTAAAAACTACTGAATGCTATAGTGAAACTTTACATCACAATAACACACACTACAATTTATAAAGATATTGTGTGAATTGTCCAAAACATAACAAGTGTCAAGTAGAATAAAATCAGACGAAAAAATACATTTCATCACCACGCGGTCAAAACCGAGTTCGAATATAATAACAATATAAAAATCATATTGCTTTTTTTTCATCGAACTCCTCCGAAACTGATTCCATTTTTCGGATCCCATTTTTTTTTGTGGTTAATTGGTAGGTTAGAGAATAGGTCGTAGCCCGGTAGGGCTTGCTATTTATGGTAATAATGACCGTCCCAAGAGTTTTTTTTTGGACAAAAAAGATAGGTATAGAGAAACCTAGTAAAGGTTTCTTATCGCCGGATCAGCTAGTAGTGTTGTAGGAATTATTAAACTCTAAAACTACTGATACTTAGCCCTTATCTGAACCACTACTGCGTCGGTCCTCCCCTAATTACAAGAGGGAAATTAACCTAATGTGCCTACTGGCCAGACGGCTTGGCCGGGTGCTTCGTTTCAAGTTTTCCTTCTCTTAAGGCTAGGTTATATTCCATCACCACGCGGGTAAAACCGCGGCCCCAGCTAATTTTAATAATTTAACAAATTGCCCCATGTGCAGTGCCGGATTAACCACGTAGTAATTGAATTACTACGGGCCCCGCGCGAAAGGGGCCCCGTATATTTAAACTCTCTCTACTCACTCTACTCTTCACACTCATACTCATCTCTGCCTGAGCTTATTTTTTGTATTAATATGTATGTATTAATTACCCAGAAAATTGTAACATATAGATATACAAATAAACGTATTGAGTATTGAATTGTACTTAAGAACCCATAGCAGATCAAGGGCTCTTTGAAAGAATTTGCTACCCCGCCCCGCGCTTTTATAAGGGCCACGCGATTGCTTAATCCGGCACTGCCCAAGTGGTATTCGGTATTTGAGTTCGTCATTCCAAGTTTGTATTTAAGGCTTGCCTGATATCATCGCGATGGCATTGTAACTCTTAACATCTAGATTAATGGGACACCGTATACTTGGCCTCAATTGAAGCACGGATCTTTGACCCTGTCGGCTGTAAACTACAATTTAGCGATTTAGCCAATAATTACTTGGCAAATTGAAATGCCTGGATGATGGTGGTTTTGATGATTTATCCTGACTCGGTACCCACATGAGAAGTTATTTTATAATAATAATAATAATTCACCTCAGAATTAGTCCGTGTAGTAACGGATTTAGAATACATAGTGTCACCACCTCATTCAATCCTGAGGGTGTCGACAACATGAACTAACAAGGAATATAACCTTCCCATATGAGATGGAAATCTTGAAACGAAACCCCCAGCCAATCCGTCTGGCCAGCGTGGCATAGTAGGCTAATTTCCCTCCTGTAATTGGGAGAGGCCCGATTCAGCGGTGGGTAATTTATGGGCAGAGTAGTAGAAATTTATAATTAGATAAAATTTTGCGAAAAGGGCTCCTTAGTACTGCTATAGCTCGAAAAATTATATATACAGTTTTAATTTTGTCCGTGTGGTGACTGATTTAGAATAGACATAGACATAAGACTTAGACATAGACATAATATTTATTGTGGCAAGAATATACAAAAATAATAAAACTAGACACTAAATGCAATGTAAAGCCTTCCTGCCACAAACCGTCCCAAACTCAGCATGGTGCTGGTTGCAAGCAACCAACGCTGGTCTTCCGTCAGGGGCGGCGGGTGACGTCACACATTTACATATGTATGTTTCAAATTACCGACTTATATTACACATACAACCAGACACTCAATCACCGATATTGCGAAAAAAAAAAATTAAAAAAATGAATTTAAATAAAATAAAATAGAAGCTTAAAACTGTAAGAACTGGTTGGTGAATACGCAAAGTCACCAACCCACACCATACTGAGGGTGTCGTATGAGGCAACAAAAGGAACGCAGACCACCTAGCCACAAGAGAAGGAAATCTTGATGCAAACCCTGTGCCAACCCGTCTTGCCAGCGTGGCACAGTAGGCTAATTTCCCCTTCATTTTGGAGGAAGCCCGACTCAGTAGTGGGTCATGTATAAATAAATAAATAAATATCCTTGGACATTTCACACAACGCCATCTCGGCCCAAGCTAAGCAACTTAATGCTTGTGATATGGTAACGAGATGGATGATAAACTACTTACATACTTTTTTTTTTGTAAATACATATTATAGATAGAAATGACACCCAGACTCCGAGCCAGTGCCTCTGGTTTAGACAAAGACACTCGCCCGACCCCGGAATCGAACCCGGGACCCGTTGATCCAAAGGCGGCACATCTAACCACTAGACCAACGAGGCAGTCATTTAAGGTCTGAAATGATGATGATGTTTTAATTTTACTCGTTCGTGTTTAAATTTGCGGTATCCTGAATACGATCCATTCCATCCCGATTGTGTTGTAAGAGCCGACAAAATGAAATGTCTAATGACAAGGCCAAAAACCTACTCACAAGAGAAGGAAAAATTTGAGACGAAATCCTGCGCCAAACCATCTGCCCAGCGTGACACAGTAGGTAATTTGCTTGGTGGTAGGATCTAATGGTCCACCCGGCTAGCTACCACCCTCACATCTAAGTCCGGCGCCAAGCAGTTTTACTGTGTTCCGTCGTGTGTATGTGAGAGCCGGTGCCCGACAGGGCATTTCCTTGAATTGCCTGCCCCATCTTAGACTCTGGCGTTGCATTTCATCACGCAAGCCTAGGGTCAAAGGCATACAAGTAATTGGTAAAAAAAGTTAGTAGTAGTCGTATTTAGATTAGCGGAATTATATTCCCAGCAACTTCCCATAACCATCAACTATACCTATCAAAGGAAAATAGTAATATTAATATTAATTAGTTGTTAGGGAAAACCTGGTTTAAGTGCGAGTTCCACCTACTTCAGGGTGCATCGAACTGCAATCACAGCGCCCACGCGCTCTGATTTGATATGATGTACATTGTTTAAATCAACCAATTGATCTGTTAAGTTGTAGGCCAAATCATAATTTTACTTACTCTATTGTGGTCACTTAGTTGGTTACTAAACACAGTAAAATTAACTTTTTAAAAATTCTCATATATGAAAGAAAGAAGGAAATATATTTATTCGGCAAAACATACATGAAAGAAATTAACAACATAACATAAAAAATTCAATATATTTTTTTATACTCGTATAAACATATTTTAGAGTGACAATATATGAATGTTAAACATTGCCTTTGACTTTTTGTTCAACGTGCGTTAATTTATTTTGTTTTCTAAATAACATTACGACTGGACTGGACACAGAACGCAGAAATAAAAATGTTATGTGAATTGTAAGTATAAAATTAACTATCATCGTTTTATGTGCTTCCATTTCCTCTATGTGGACATAAAAATATCTTATAACATAATAAATCCTACTAATATTAAAAACAAGAAAGTTCGTAAGAATGTTATTCTGTAACGGAAAAACTACGGAATGGATTTTGATGAAACCTTCCAATAATATAGCTGTTTTAAATCAGTATCACACTAAAGCTGTAATTTATAAATGCTCGTTTACTTCGCACTTTAAAAGATTTTTGTATTTTTTGTTTTAAACCCGTGTGATGCCGTCTTAGGCTTCGGACATTAGTCAAATATAAAAAAAAACATGAAATACCATTTCTGATATCGGAAACCGTACAGTAAAACACTAGGAGCACATAAATCACTCACACGTCTATCGCATCGTCTAGGTATGCTTCTTCAGGTTGGTATCCTCTCACGTCCTGATAGCAGAGTACCAGGGTAACAGTACAGAGGAGAAGTAGTGCGGCACAAGCCGCGCGTGTGAACGACGCGCGCATCGCGACTGGTGCGCTCGCGCGGATATGCGTTTGGACAGCGATACCCAAACTTTTAGGTATAGTTGTGTACACAAACGATATAAGTTATGTGATTGCATCATTCGATTAAAATGCACTGTATGAATGAATTCGTTTCATTGATATAACATCTGTTGATCGCTTTAAACATAATGGAATTCATTGTCCTTATGTTTAGTGCAAAGTTAATTTAATGTAGGTGTTAAAAGTTCATTACTATTTTTAAAAAAGCATCTGCTATGTTTGTATATTCATAAATATGTATTTTGTATGAATGTATATTTCTGTCCGTGTAGTGACCGATTTAGAATACACGGTGTCACCACCCCATTATATCCTGAGGGTGTCGTAAGAGCCATCAAAAGGAAATGACAATGCAGAAAAACCTAGCTGCAAGAGAATGAAATGAAATCCTGTGCCTACACATCTGACCAGCATGGGACTGTAGGCTAATTCCCTCCTTGTGATAGGAGGAGGCCCTGTGAAGCTCCCTGTGATGGGCATATATTTCATTAGTTTTCACGCAATCCTGTTCTAAATGGATCTGTCTTTACATTGAAAAGACATAATCTATAGATGTATTTATAGATTAATGTTTTGTATAAGAATGTTAAAATTACAGCTAGTCTATATTTTTATGGTGTAAAAAAACTAAGTGAACTAATGATTAGAAGCAGATCTGTGTGATTTTTCTTGACAATTTGCACACAGAATCCTTAAAGCGTTATCTATCCTTTCGTTATGTATTAAGGTCATAAGAGTTTTTGTTATATCTTTTATTTAACTAACTTGTATGTACTACTACTGTGTAATAGTTTCAAGCAAAATTAATGTAATTGAAGACATGCAAGTTCTTCAACAAAATGTGTCGTAAATTTTGCTTCCTTATTCGTCCAGTACAAATTTTGCAATAATTTAAGAATTCTGTTTTTACATTTACGTCACTGCTGTAGCAGCCTTAAAAGTGAATAAAAGCTAACAAAAGTCGCTGAAGAAATAGGAAAAGTTTCTAAAAACATCGAAAGAAGCTCGACACTACAGGAAAAGTTTCTATATAAACAAGAGAAGTTTAATAAAACGTATGAAAACTGACTGTTCTGAGGAGGTTCTAAATTTAGTAATATTTTTGTTACTGCATAATAGAGCGGAAGCCAGAGGAAATGGATGTGAAAAATGAAAAAAATATAGTAGTATGAAACCCGTTGAAAAAGGAGAGAACATGACAAAATGAAAGGAAACATAATTTACGGGGGATCTGAGGTCCTCCTGCATTTTCTGCGTTTTCTCAGAACATAGACCATAGTAATGTAATTTTTTTATATCATTTGAAAGAAGAGATTTCAACGAACAAAATTGTTTTAGCTTTTCGAAATTATCGTCACTGGCATATAATTCCGTCATTTACGAATCGATTCGAATGTTTTATAGAATGGCAATTGAGATGGAACCAAAAAAAATAATTGCGTGATCGGGTTAGTAGTTTGATATAGAATGGAGATCAACAAAGATTTGTATGAAGGTAATTATTTGTGTATGTCGATGACTTTGTTGTTATTATATATTGTTATATTGTTATATAGATATCCACTAAAAATAAAAGAGATTAAAAAAACATGTAACTGTCAGCGAGGCACAGTAGACGTTCCTTCAGCAAATGAGACGTGAAATGACTCAGGAGGGTCAGCGTTTTATTTCGAAGTACAAAACAAGAATTTGATTCATATTTCCTTCAGTTACGGTCATTTTAATTTTAACAAACATATTGTTCTTCTTATAGTATCTGAATGATAAAACCAGACCGCAATGCTATTAACAGAATTAGCAATGCTATTAACAGAATTAGTAATGCTATTAACAGAATTAGCAATGCTATTTAATATTGAGGAAGACGCCCAAAACAAACAGGTATTGGATGGAAAGAGCAGTTTTATGTCGATATACCTGAGATCAGATACAAAAACATCCATAGAGGTATCCAACGCAACACTTATATAACGTACGGGATGTCATTTTACAGTCACGTGACTTAGCGTTTCGAAATGTCATTTTAGCGATGTGGATACCATTAGCCATGTTTTGGCACCTAGACCTTGGTATCGATAAACAGTTGAGATGTTCATACTAATTATTAAGAATAAACTATCCCATTGGCTAACTACAACTTCCGCAATTGGTTCGATGAACAAGTTTGAGAAACTTATGACTAGTAATAATCCCGAAATAAACCTCGGTACGTTGTAGGGTTGACATCAATTTATACAAATGGCGTCCATTCTTGTTTTTTTTTACAAATGTCGTTTGTTTTTTGTCATACAATTATGCCAAAGTTAATTTGACGCCTCTTTGTTTTAAGAGATGTAAGTGTTGTCAGTAGATCGCGGGTTTATGGTTCGATTTCAGGCAAGGGTATTGGTCCGTGTAAGATCTATTATAGGCGTTATTTCTGTTGTTAAATACTCTTTCTCGTACAATAATGACCGGTACAAGGAGCTGTATTAAAAAATATATATTGTTATTTTGGTTTGTTAATAAGCGAACCATTTTGATATCCCATGGCTTTAGCTAGGGTATAATGAGATTGAAAGAATCAACTGGCTTATGGATTATTTTTAAAATATATTTATTTTTGTTTTTAATTTTCATACAATGTAACTCGACAAACATATGATTCGTTATTACATCATCAACATTTCAGCACCTAAATGACCCACTACTGAGTCAGGCCTCCTCCAAATTTATGGAAGGTAATTAGCCTACTCTACCAGACGGGTTAGAATAGGGTTTTGTTTCAACTTTTCCTTCTCGTGCGGCTGGTTTTTCCGCTTTGACATTTCGTATTGTTCGTCAACCTTAGGGTGGAATGGGGTAGTGATACTGTGGTGTTCTTAATCCGTCATCAAACCGACTTTTTTTGTTTAGACCCCAACCAGCAGTCCGCTGATAGTTTCACTCCGTATATTCTACCATAGGAACCATCCTACGTCTAATGAGTGAATGTGAATGAAAAATTTTCTTATTTCCCGTTTTAAAACTAAATCATGGTAACAGCAATTTATGTTTAAGATTGTTTGTTTACGGCAACGTATGCGCGTGCGACGGCTGATAGCTCACGGCCATCATAGCTTAGGGCTACCAGGGCCCATTCTGCTATTTTCTGTCTAAGTATCCGTCCTACTGTCCGTCCTAATGGGGGTAGTCTTAAACCTCACCACGTTTTACCAAGGAGGAGGGTGTTAAAAAATGTTAAAAAAACATCACGTGATTAATGGATAGCCCCTAACCTAGCCGAACAGAAGGAAAACGAGGCCCTGCGCCAATCCGTCTGGCCAGCGTGGCGCAGTAGGCTAATGACCTTCCATGTAACTGATGGAGGCCCCGCTCAACAGTGGGTCATCGAGATTTAGTACTAGTAGATGGGCATGTTTGTTTTTACCAGTTACTTAAATGCATTTGACTCTGGCTTGCGTGATGGAAGGGAAAGCCAGGGTCTAAGATGGAGCGGGCAATTCAAGGAAATGCCCTGTCGGGTATCGGCTCTCATATAATACACACGACGAAACACGGTAAAACTTAGATGTGAGGGTGGTAGTTAGCCGGGCGGACTATTAGATTCTACTACCAAGCGTGCTGGGTTATGTTGTTCTTACAACATGCGTTTTTTCCCAGTGTGCGGTGGGGAAGTGTAATATTCTGTACAGCCACATGTTGCTTAAGCTACTCATCGATTGCACAGTACTCTCCAAGCTTCTATAGTGCCTGCCTAGAGTGTTTCGAATTCTCATTCACTGGAGACTATTCCAGTCGATTAAACAATTCTATGATGGACACTATAGGGGCTGTCCATGAATCACGTGATGTTTTTTTAACATTTTTTTACCCCTCCCTCCCCCTTGGTAATAGGTGGTGGGGTTTAAGACTATACCCCACACCACCATTAAAAATCACGTGTATTTTTAGTACCTACAAAGAATCTTATCTTTATCTTACTATACCCCCCTCCCCTTGTGATATTTAGTGATTTTTGCCGACCCCCCCCCCCCTTTCAAAGCTCACGTGATTAATGGACAACCCCAAAGGCTATTCTTATGCAGCTATCCAGTCCGGTGTGACGTCAACTATCACTATCAGTAACTTGAAGGACTTGAACTTGAAACGAAGCCCTATTTTTTATTGTTCTAATCTGTCTGGCCACCGTGGCACAGTAGACTGTCCCTGTGATGGGAGGAGGCTTGACTCAGGAGTCATGGTCATGGTGGTCAGGGTGATGTATAGTAGTTAACGTTAACGTGTTAAAAATCAAGCACATCTATTTACGAGAAAAGTAACTAACATCTTGGCCGGTGCTGACTTATCTTGACGTTAATAGCGACCAAGACTAAGTTTAAGCTAATCTATACAAATACATAAAATTGGAGTGTCTGTTTGTAACATTAAAATAACTGCTTTTTACTAAGTGCATTTGGATGTACACATAACAAAACATTTATTTTTTCAATTTTTGTCTGTCTGTCTGTTTCCGCTTATCTCTGAAATGGCTGGACTGATTTTGGCGGGACTTTCGTTGGCAGATAGCTGATATACCAAGGAGTAACCTCGCCCCACTGTTAAGGAGCCAATAGTTACTGAGTCTTCCACACGTTTGTGGTATAATAACCGGGTTTTTCCATATTTTTTAGTGTTAAAATACAATAATTTATAAGTTATCGTAAATCTTGCGTACTGTCATACTGTTACAATAACATTTGGGTTAGATACCACGCGGAGTTGCGGGTAACATCTAGTATTTTCATCATCATCATTTCAGACAAATGACGTCCACTGCTGAATATAGGCCTCCCTCAAGGATTTCCACGAAGGCCGCTCCTGAGCCGCCCGCAAACATCGCTTTCCGGCGACCTTAACCAGGTCGTCGGTCCACCGTGTGGGAGGCCTACCAGCACTGCGCTTTAGTATTTTACATTAATATAATATTCCACTGATTGTCAACCCTAATTAGCCACACTGACACACTGCCGCTTTTAAATTTATTTCATAAAGTTTATTTATAATGTCATTCCTCAATATAAAATTGGATGACTGATGAATGATGAACGACGCACATGAATAAACAGTATGTTAAAGAACGCGAATTTCAAAGGAATGTTATGTTTATTTAATTCATAATTTCAGCCTACAAATGACCCATCACTTAGTAGGGCCTCCTCCAAATTCATGGAGGGTAATTAGCCTAACTCTGTAGTTGCTTTTAGATCGTCATTTTTAGGTAAATGGCAATGATAAGACAGATTTGTGAGAGCTATTATAACTCGCGCAATTGTAACAAAAACATCAGCAACATCTAGTCAATAATGGTAACCATTCATTTCCTGAGCCAACCGACCCCCAGCAATGGCACCTGTTCACTAGCATGATCCACGGAATCGCTGGTGGTACTTGATGCCAAAACAAAAAAATATTAAGATGTGTCTGTACTGTCTATTTGTCCGTTATGACAGATTTGGAATGCATAGTTTCGTCACCCCATTCCATCCTAAGGGTGTCGTAAGAGCCGACAAAAGGAAATGACAAGGCCGGAAACCTAGCCTTAAAGAAGGATAACTTGAAATGACACTTTTTTTTTCTGGAAAAAATGTCTTACCGCCCATCCCGCGTCCGGGGAGACTATGGAGTAGTGTGGGGCCCTCACCCACATCCCGCGTCCGGGGAGACTACGGGGTAGTGTGGGGCCCTCACCCACAAAAACAACCTGCCGTGCGCCAACACCCGCCCTCACGCGGCGGACCACGGGTACCGCGTACGATACTACCGTGGTGATATGATACCCTGTGCCAACCCGTCTAACACAGTAGGCTAATTACCCTCCATGTAACTGGAGGAGGCCCGACTCAGCAGTGAGTTATGGGTTGCACCGTCCGGGTGAAAGGCGGTGGTGACTCCATGTTTTCTAAATCCGTCACCACATGGATAAAAAGGAACCTGGTCAAACATTGTGTCAGATTCATTTGAAATAGTGCTCAGAGTACATTTACCATTTATAATTTAATATTTAAACCATTTACCAACGGTTTCATGTATTAAGAGACCAGACCCAGCAGTGGGTAATTCATAGGCTGAGCGATCGACTGCTGCGCAGCATGTCGCGGGTCCGATTCCCGCACGGAAGAAATATTTGTACGACCTACAAGTATTTGTTCCGGGTCTGGGTGTTTTCTATGTATAATGTGTATGTATTTACAAAAAAATGAATATTTAAGTAGTTTAACATCCATCTCGTTACCATAACACAAGCATTAAGTTGCTTAGCTTGGGACGAGATGGCGTTGTGTGAATGTCCAAGGATATTTATTATTATTTTAATAGTAGTATTATTTTAATTCGTCGGTATTTTTATATTCAAATGTTGTATTAATATTTTTTTATAATAACATATGCCACAGCGCATAACATTAGGCAAATACAAATGGGGTTTAAATATCGTAATGTTATTAGTCACAGCGTCTCGCGCACCGTCCTTCAGTATTTGTTCACTGCCCACCGTAATAAAGCCTGAAAACAGTATACCTGACTGTCTTAAGGCTAACGATATTCGAATAAAAACGACCTCTATTCAAATAAATAATGTATTCAACACTGCGTGATGTACGACAGTGCATAATTTATGTTAAGTGTGAACATATAAATCTGTACTTACTAGCAAATGCACGTGGCTTCTGGTTTCTTTAATTTGGCTTCGCTTAAAGCCTATGGGACTCAGGGATAAAGCAGCATTCTAATAGTTAGTATTTTTTCCATTTTACACAATGAGGTGTAGGGAATTAAATAAAAAATAGGCATCAAGAAATATCGCATGGTGACGCGAGAATAACTTAAGCGAGCCTACATCGCGATAGCGAAGTTGAGTCCTGACAGTAACGAACAAAAAATAACATCCAATCTAATGCACTGGTTCCGATATTAATGCGATAAATTATTGCGGCTCATTTTAATTGATATAAATAGACTAGCTATTGCCCGCGGCTTCGCCCGCGTGGGCTTCGAACCCGTGCTTATCTCCGCTTCGCTTAAAGCCTTTGTCACTAAGATATTGATAAGGATTCAATACACATTTAACGTAGCTTCAGACGATATAATATTTTTTATGAACATAAAAGCGGTTATTGTGACTAAACTATGATAGTTGGACATGTGCTCTTGCGAACTTTTTTGTAGATCTTAATAAGGCCTACAATCTCGTAGTACATTATTTTGTTCTATTTACACTATTTATTTGTTCACCCTTAAATAGGCAATTTACTTACGGATCCCTATTTTTTAAAAAAATAAGCTATAGCCTATAACCTTCCTCGATAAATGGACTATCCAACAACAAAAGATTTTTTAAAATCGGTCCAGTAGTTCCTGAGATTAGCGCGTTCAAACAAACAAACAAACTCTGCAGCTTTATAATATTAGTATGCGTAAGTCGTCATTCAGTACCATTTCATTTGCGCCCAATGTCTATCACAATTATAATTAACATTTATCGTATGATAAGTTAACAATACGCAGACTCGCGACAGTCGAGTATACGTCACTTGGGAAAAATCACACTTTTCCTCTGTTGTCTGCCCGGCCGTTAGTATTTGTTTGGACACCGACCTCGCTCGTGCTTATGCGAATACCCGCCACATATTATCAAATAAAAAAAAACACACACAAAATAAATTAATGAAAAAACAGTTTGAGCATCGCCGTAATGTTTAAAGTAGTTCTTTTATTACAATTTATTACTTCTGTTTTGTCATGGTATCCTGGTGGTTATAGTTTCTGGGTACCAGGAGAACATGGGTATCATGGAGTACATAACGGGGTTGAACATGCGAGGGAATTTGTCAATGAGTGGACGGTGCAGATCGCGGGCGGTGATGAGGTTGCCCAGCTGGTGGCGTTGGAGCTGGGATACGTTTATGGAGGTTTGGTAAGTAGAACTTAAAAAAAAGGGTTTTAATTCATCATCATCAGCACTTCAGCCTATAGATGACACAGAACAGAGTCGGGCCTCCTCTAAATTTGGAAATCAGACAGGTATATTTTTGCTTGGCGGTAGGATCTAATGGTCCGTCCGGCTAGCTCCCTCACATCTAAGTCCGACGCCAAGCAGTTTTACTGTGTTTCGTCGTGTGTCGGGTGTCCGACAGGGCATTTCCTTGAATTGCCTGTTCCATCTTAGACCCTGGCGTTGATATCCATCACGCAAGCTTAGCGTCAAAGGCATTCATATAAACCTTGCCCGTGTAGACCCTGGCGTTGCTTTCCGTCACGCAAGGCAAGGGTCAAAGGCATTGAAACCTGGCCTACTTGAAACTGGCAAGCACTTTATAATTCAACAGCTTACATTTTGACAGGCCACGAACTGCATTGTATCAGACTGACACTTTAATAGTAAATAGCATAGAAATAGATATTATACTGTCATAATCGACTAGCTACGTGCATTTGGTAAACCCTGTATTGCAGGAGTATACTACTCAGCCTATAGACGACCCACTGTTGTGTCGGGCCTATTCCATGGAGGGTAATTATAATTACCCTATTGTGCCACGCTGGCCAGACGGGTTGGTACGGGTTCTTATCAAGTTTTCCTTCTCTTGCAGCTAGGTTTTCGTTTCGTTTGCTATTTTCATCTGTGGGCTCTCATAACACCCTCAGGAAGAATGGGCTGGTGACACTAAGTATTCTAAATCCGTCACCACACGGAAAAATTTAGGGGTATAACTCAGGCTCAAAACAAGTGCCTCTGGTTTACACAAAGACCGATCTGAACCCGAACCGACCCCGGATTCGAACCAGGGACCGTGATTTAAAGGCCCATCCAACCTAGAACAACAAGGCAGACTTTATTGAATTACTAGCTGATCCTCCAAACGTTGTTTTGCCAAATAATTACCCCCTCCCCCGCGCCCCCCTTTTGGAATTTCGTATAATCCGTTGTTAGCTGACCTCTACTCGGTGAAAAGAATAATCCTACCAAATTTCAAGACTCTAGGTCTCCATTTTGCATTGGAGACGACCGACCGTCATAAAGTAATTGAAATATCTGAACTAATATGAATAATCAGTTTAAAAATAGCTTTAGGCGAATTTTGGTTTAAGTTCGATATAATTAGGTTTTGAGAAGCATGTCTTTTGTCTCGAAAATATTAAAATATATCAAATGTGAATTTACATCGAAAATAATATCTTTGACGTTAAAATAGGGAGTGAAACTAAACCTTATTTGGTTTGACATTTGGGTCGGTATTAGTCTAACAAGCTTTGGTTATTTACCAGTATTTTACACGAAGACTGCCGCCTTAGATTGGTTTCAGTAGGCATCTAGTCCGGTAAGTGTTTAGACCAGCTGTCAACATGGTATTTGTAATAAACAAAATATTTATTTATTTATTTCGCAGTTTTTTACTTAAATGGATTTACAATGTTATTTTAATCGCGCCAAAAAAATAATGATTGAGGTCGAGATCGATCTTTATTACATTAACTTACGTACGTACAACACGTAAATAAATGCCCCAATGTGTGATGACGGATTTAGAATACACACTTTCACCATCCCAATCCAGCCTGAGGGTTTCGTAAGAGCCGACAAAAGGAAATGGCGTTAACCTTTTTTTCATCCTTTTTCCATAGTATATAATTGGTTAGTCTTGGTGTAACAATTAGTGAAACGCGACCGTTAACTTCGTAAACAAATAACATTCAATTATACGGTTCTATTTCTGCGTAAACAGGGAAAAATAAAATTACATTTTAATTAAAATTTGAGAACCGGTGTCGGGCTTATTGTAAATTGAATTCATAATTTGATTTATTGTGGTACTTTTTTAAAATTCCTTACTATCTTATTGTACTGCCGCTATGAGTATAAAAGCTCAGTAATTTCTGTATCAGAAAAAAAGCTCTATCATTTGGACAAAACAGCCGTTTCTTGAAAATTATCTTGAGGTTAGCTACGGTTCTCAAGAGAATCCATCATACACTGGTATTTAAAACTGTATTATGTAGCGTTATACATGTTCCGAGACGCTTGATTTTTCTGGCATCTTCCAGGATTAACGATACGTTTCAGGAGTTTTTTTAAGAATCATTCTATACCTGTTGGCCTGAAGTCTACCTGCAGATCCGTGCAATATCTTTTGAGTTTAGCGCGGATATACAACTTAAACACGCCTCAGTATCAGATCAGTGGATTTTGAACTCTGAATCATTTTAAACTAAACTAGTGACCAAATAATGAATCTCTTATGCACTCTACTAATAGTAATATAGAGTATAGACTCTTATGCAATGAAATTGGGAAACGGGTACTACTTGGGGACTGTGTGTCATTATGTGGGCTTAACCCCTATTTTATTGGATTCCGCCATCTATCTGGACCAGAGGTTGGTTACCTTTATACACTCCAGCGCTGCGCTGCACAACCCTACCATAAGTTTTTCTAAAAGCCCCCGTAATTAAGTGGCCAGTCAGTATACAGGATGTAACAGAAACTCTGCAGCCATATAATTTAGGTAATAAAAACATGATTTTCTTTACATTTTGGTCATCAGATAGTGACGTAAATGTCATAACTTAAGAAATAAGCACAGAGAACTGAAGAAACGTAACGGACCACAAATTACTAAGCTTGTAGGTTTTTTTTTAATCGAAACCCTTGCACTAGGTTTGACTGGTATCGCGGGAGCAGTACACAAACATGTAATTCACGAGCACAAATGACACCCAGACACCGAGCAAGTGCCTCTGGTTTAGACAAAGACACTTGCTCGTCCCCGGAATCGAACCCGGGACGCGTTGATCAAAAGGCGCTACATCTAACTAGACAGATTTTGCACTTTTCAGGCAGATTTTGGTCACCAAATCGTGTGAAAATTGTTACGTCTTCAAACAAGTCAAATCAAAATCAAAATGTTTTTTTATACGAATTAATTCTTGCGAATGCTTTCAAATAGTCAAAGATTTTAAGAGAAAAAATATAAAAATTAATAATTTAGTAGTGCCATTCCATAGAGAAGAGCCGGCAAGAAACTCCATGGTTGCTCTTTTAAATAAGAGGGTTACAATGACGGTGGTACAAACAAGTCTGACAGATTAGTGAAAGCAATAACACGCATAAACATGTCGCATATTAAAAAATTATAAAATAAAAATTAGTGAAATTACCCAAATTACATAGTGCGTGCTGAAACTGCACTCACATATTGTTTACAGAACTTCACTAATGTAATGGCTGAAAGATCAGAGCTAGACCATAACATAGCCGACGCGGCGACGTTACTCCCATGCGTCACTATCTGATAGATAGTCATTAACTTCATAGTACGCGTTTTTAATTAAACCGGACTTAACGTAAAATTTAAATTTCTCGAACAACCAATCCAAAACTGCTTCCGGTAATTTGTTGAACAGGCGAATTCCGAGACCTACAAAAGAACCATGTGCTTTTTGTAGCCGGTGGAATGATGTAACTAACTATTTCTTGTCTGGATATTTGAAGACGAGACGTCACAATTTTTTTAAAGCTACTATAATTTTGTTTAACAAAAATTAGATTAGAAAAAAATTAGTGTGACGCTACAGTTAAAATCCCTATCTCTTTAAAGCGTTCTCTCAGTGATTCTCAGTCCTAAATTATAAATTGCACGTAGCGCGCGCTTCTGTACAATAAATATGTTTTGTATATCAGCAGCATTACCCCAGAGTAGGATCCCATACGACATAACGCTATGGAAGTAACCAAAGTAAACGAGTTTTGCCGAGTCTTCGTCAGTGAGTCTCCTAACCTGTCCAACAGCGTAGGCGGCTGAACTAAGCTTCCCCGTAAGAGTTGCAATGTGAGGCTTCCACTGCAATTTACGATCTAGAGTGATGCCTAGAAACTTGGTTGAATCTACTATGTCTACTTGCTTATCATCCAAATCTAGTTTGGTATCTATTATCTTAGTATTCGGTGTTACAAATCGAATACATTTAGTTTTGACAGAATTCAGTAGCAAATTGTTTGTTGTGATACCTGACTAAGCACGCTATTCACGTCGTCATAATTAACGTTCTTCCGGTCAACTTTAAATACAAGAGATGTATCATCAGTGCAAAGCACGATATCGCAAATGTCGTTAATAAAAAATGCAAGGTCATTAATATATAGGTACCAGAAATAGGAAAGGACCAAGGATGGACCCTTGTGGCACGCCCATAGACACAGGCGATCCAGCAGACTTAACTCCATTAATGTCGACGAACTGAATTCTATAACGCTAATAAATTGATCGCATTGTATTTAACACCATAGTGTTGAAGCTTTCTTAACAAGGTTTCGTGATGCACACAGTCGAAAGCTTTCGATAGATCACAGAAAATACCTGTGGCATCTTGCGAGTTCTTCCAGGCATCATAAATATGTTTTAAGAGCGCAGCACCTGCATTCGTGGTAGAACGACCTTTGGTAAAATCGTATTGTTCACTATGCAATAATTTATGTAAATCGAAATGACGAAGTAATTGCTTTAAGATTAGTTTTTCAAAAATATTACTTAGAGCTGGCAGAATAGAGATTGGACGGTAATTGCCAGGCTCTTTTTTGTTACCAGCTTTGAACAATGGTGTGATTTTACTGTTTCATTAAATTAGGAAAAGTACCTACGTCTATACATTCATTAAAAATATCTGTAAGGTATGGGGCAATCTCGTAAATGATGCTATTAATGGCTAGTGTAGCAAATCTCCGGTTTTCTTAGAATTAATGGTTTTAAAAGTATTTATAATATCAATTGCTGTAACGTGAGTGAAACTGAACAGCGCTGAACACTCCTTAACATTATTTCTGAGTAGTTCTTCGACATCGACAGGAGAAGAATTCAACGAAGCAGTGATTTGACACGGTATAGAGGCAAAAAAGTTATTAAAGGTTTGAGCCACTTCATACTTATCAATTATTAATTTGTTATTTACAGTTAATTGGAACATGGATTCTTGTGGCTTTGATTTTCCAGTTTCAGCATTAATAATTTTCCAAGTTGTTTTTATTTTGTCCTCGGATTTTTTAATCTTACGGCTTATGTGTAGGGACTTTGCTGTGTTGCAAACTTTCCTAAAAACTTTTGAGTAAGACCTAACACAAGCACAGTGAACTAAAGAATGGGGCACAAATTACTAAGTTTGTAGGATAATAATAATAATGATTCCTAGTTGGTTGGTTCTCATTGGAACATGTTGGTTCACAACAACGTTTACTCCCATAAACATAAACATAGAAAACTATATCCATATTTATTGTATATAAAATTACATACAAAACACACAAAAAAGAATTTGTTCAAGGAAAAAGTGTTGCAATGAGGAAATGGTATTACAAAATAAAACTATTTTTAACCCCCGACGCAAAAAGAGGGGTGTTATAAGTTTCACGTGTCTGTCTGTCTGTGGGTCTGTCTGTCTGTCTGTCTGTGGCACCGTAGCTCGCGAATGGATGAAGCGATTTCAATAAAGTTTTTTTTGTATGAAAGGTGAGTTACGGGCGATTGTTCTTAGACATGTTTGATGAAAATCGGGTCAGCCGTTTAAAAGTTATGAGGGGTGAAAGTGGGGAAGAATAACCGAATGTCTGCAAATATAAATCGAGTGGGGTCTCAAATGAAAGCGCATCACGTGCAATTTAACAAAATCTACATTATAATAAGTATGTACCTATAAAAAGTATAAAATAAAAATTAAATTAAAAATTTAAATAAACCCCCGACACAATAACCTTTAAAAAGTAAAAAATAAAAATAAATACTTCGCGTTGGGGGACCAGGGGTCAGGTAATAAATAAGTGGGAGTGATTTTTATAAATACAGAACTGCTTCTTTTGATTGGTTCTATGCGCTTACTTCGGGTATAGGGTTTCTGTTACACCCCATATATGCAATCCAAATATAGGCAACCAAAGCTTTGGTGTCGATATCTGGATCATTTTCAAGTGGCACTCATTTTTATCAGCGATAAATATTGCCAGACTGCTCCCCTGGTACCAATGGTCAAACTAATAAAATGTTTTTAAAGAAATAAATTACTTAAAGTCGTACTTAAATCTTTAGTAACTTTATGTCCTCCATGCATTATATAAATAAAAAAAAGGATTAAGTACTTGTTTAGTTGCTGCTTGTGTTGTTGTCCTATATATAAAGGCAAACAAAAAAGTCTATGAGAAATACGTAACAGGTCTGTATCGCCATTTTTTTTATAATCAGCTTTGATAATTAAAACGTCAAGTGCCTATAATAGTACTTCACAGTATCGCACTGTTTTATTAAAGTACGTAGGAGGTTCAGTAGGCGTAGAGGGCGAATGGGCGTCGATTTGAAGCTCAGTCACGTATTCGAATCCCAGTCTATATTTCGTTAAATTCGGCCATCATAACAACACAATGTCAAATACCAACCTGACATTATAGTATTCATCATCATCATCATTTCAGCCAAAGGTCCTCCACTGCTGGACATAGGCCTCCCCCAAAGGGGGGGGGGGGGGTTAGTTTGCCATAGACGCTTGGGTTGGCTATCGCAGTACCTTTGAACCCGATTTGAAAACGAACTGTATGCTGTATGGTAAACGGTTTATTTTAGTTTAGTAACTGAAGACGTCATCTGTCAAACGGATGTCAAACCATTTGGGGGTCTTATTAAAAAAAGAAAAATAACCTTCATTAATTAGAATCTTATAATTGGATATTTTTATGGACGTAGATAATTTATCATCCAACTCTGACGTATATCTTTGAAGTAATAATAATAATAATAATAATAATTAAGCTTTATTATATTCCACATTTTTGTTTTTGTTTTTTACGATTATTAACTATTTATTTACATACAGTTATTTACACTTATTTTTTTTTTGAAGTGCCACTCGAAAATGTTGGCGCCACTTAATTGCATTTGTGGGAAGTCCATCTCAGCATCATCATCATCCTAACTCATTAGTAGCCCACTGCCAGTCCTCCTCCAAATTTATGGAAGGAAATTAGCCTGTTATGCCACATTGGCCAGATCCGTTGGTACAGGGTTTGTTTTAAGTCTTCCTTCTCTTGAAGCTTAATTCTAAAGCTCTGATGTGCCAGTGGTGTATAGCTGGCGTCCTTAGAGAATCTCTACTCTATTCTACTCAGCCTAAAGATGACTCCCTGCTGGGTCGGGCCTCCTCCAATTATATGGAGGGTAATTAGCCTACTGTGCGGCTAGGTGTTCGGCCTTGTCATTTCCTATCATCGACCCTTAAGACAGAATATAAAACTTCCCCACCGCACGCTGGGAATAACGCGTGTTGTAAAAGTCAACAAAACCCAGCACGCTTAGTGGTAGGATCGAACGGTCCGCCCGGCTAGCTACCACCCTCACATTTAAGTCCGGCGCCAAGCAGTTTTACTGTGTTCCGTCGTGTGTATGTGAGAGCCGGTGCCCGACATTGCAATTCCTTGAATTGGCTGCTCCATCTTAGACCCTGGCGTAGCTTTCCATCACGCAAGCCTAGGGTCAAAGGCATTCAGTCACTGATAAAAAAAAAGGAATGGGGTGGTGACAATATCTATTTTAAATCCGTCACCACATGGACAGAATACTGCAGCAAAATAATATTAGCCTTGTGTAACCACCCTATTCCATCCTAGGGGTGTAGTAAGACCTGACAGAAAATAATGACAAGGCCGAAAACCTAGCTGCAAGGGAAGGAAAAGTTGATATGAAATCAATGTGCCAACTCGTCTGGCCAGCGTGGCACAGTAGGCTCCATGTATAGAAATCTTTCCCCAGTTGGCAGCTTGATGTGTTACTTATAAAAAACCCATTAAAATCCTATCTATTTTTCTTGATTGCATGACTTTTTGGTCTCATTTAATGTTTAACTCATTAGCCAAATGCTAGTCACGTTGTTATTAAAATATGGCCGTAATCAACTTGTTTCATGACGCTACGAAATATGTCAACTGGCTGGTTAGTGTAGAAAAAAATACACGCAATAGCACGCAATGAACATATAAAGCTTTGTATTTATGTTTAACTAGCGACCCGCCCCGGCTTCGCACGTGTGTAATTAAGCATATATTATACTTAAAAATCTTCCTCTTGAAACATTCTATCAATTAAAAAAACCGCATCAAAATCCGTTGCGTAGTTTTCAAGATTTAAGCATACACAGGGACGGACGGACGACAGCGACTTTGTTTTATACTATGTAGTGATTAGCTGTTACAGCACAGGTTACAGTACGTTTGTTACGGATTTAGAATACATAGAGTCACCACTCCCTACCATTCTGAGGGTGTCAGCCGACAAAATGAAATGACAAGATCTAAAACCTCGCTGCAAGAGAAGGAAAACTTGAAACGAAACCCTGTGCCAACTCGTCTGACCAGCGTGGCACAGTAGGCTAATTACCCTCCATGTAAAAGGAGGAGGTCTGACTCAGCAGTGGGTTATCTAACACGTAGGCAGTAGCGTAAAAACTGACAACTGGTCATATTATTACCGGTTCTCCCACTGGATTGAGGGCAAATGGTCTAAATACTGGCAGTAGCCAATGTGGTTCGTGTCGTAAATGTGACGCGACAATGCCTTAATGTCACTCAACTTAAAGTCACTCAGCGTGCTATGGAGCGAGCTATGCTTGGAGTTTTTCTGAAAGATAGGCTCCGTAACGAGACTATCCGACAGAGAACTAAAGTCACCGACATAGCTAGGAGAGTTAGCAGACTGAAGTGGCAGTGGGCTGGTCATATCTGTAGAAGAACCGACAACCGCTGGGATAGACGAGTTCTTGAGACCACGAATCGGCAAGCGTAGTTTAGGACGGCCCTCTACTAGATAGAGCGACGATCTGCGAAAGGTTGCGGGCAGCAGCTGGATGCGTCAAGCTGTAGATAGGGCCCTATGGCGCTCTTTAGGGGAGGTCTATGTCCAGCAATGGACTAATGTAGGCTGATGATGATGATGATGATGAATGCTTTAACAGGTAATAGTGACAAATATACGAGGCTTAACAAGACTATTTGTTTCACTTTGCAATGCTAATCGTTTACGTATTCAATTCTGTCTTTGCTACGTGCCACGGACATTGATGAGCTAAAAGGAATTTGTATAAGGCTTGTTTCCATGACACTATAATATATTGCTGGATGTGGTAGGGATTGTGATGTCAATCACCGTTTGATGATCGATTTAGAATACAAAATAACGTCACAACCCTCACTATTAGGGTGACGAAAGAGGGTAACGAAAGATGCCGATCACTTGGCCGCAAGAGAAGGAAAACTCGATACAATTTTCCTCCTCGAAATTGTAGGAGGCCAGACTCAGTAGTGGGTCATTTAAGGGTTGTAATTATAAAGATTATGAGTAAGGATTCTCAGTGTATTAAAATCAAATTCATAAAAATATACTTTCTTGGTATACTACACCGAGAAATACTTGAGCAAATTTTTTTGCAAGAAAATTAATATTTCATGGTTATTTATCAAAATATTTGTACCAATTTTTTTGTATAAATTTCCTCCATAATAAAAATATAACGAGGAAAAAATGTTACCGGTAAAAAAAGTATATGTGCACGAATAATTTAAACCTAGTCAAAACAAAACATGCCAAAAACTTACTAACGTTGCTGAAACGTAGTTTTCAGGCGACGCTAACTGTCGATTCGGCGTCGCAAGTACCAGGGCTTCAGATCCGTATTGGAGATGTTTTTCAGCGCTTCAGTAAGACGCGGTTCTATGTGAGCGTTCTTTTAATGAAATCGTGAAGCAGCTGTAGTTGTTTTTTTTTGTCTTTGAGAAAATTACAAGTGTTTGCGTCACGAAATAAATCTATTGTATTGTATGGATGTTAATATAAATGACTGTCTTGAGGTTTTCTTCAGTCTGCTCTTACGGCATTCTCAAGATGGGTGGTAATATTATATGTTCCAACTACATGGTATAAAACAAAGTCGTTGTCGTCTGTCCGTCCCTATGTATGCATAGGTATATCTTTAAAACTACACAACGGATTTTGAAGCGTTTTTTTTTAATAGATAGAGTGATTCAAGGAGGATGTTTTTAAGTATAATACATGCTTAAATTTAGATGCTCACCATTGCACCCGTGCGAAGCCGGGGCGGGTCGATAGTACGTTCTAAATTGGTCAGTTCACCTAAGCGCCCAGTTCAGCCCAGTTTGAAGAAAAGTAATTTTGTTGATAGAGCAATTATTCCACCGACAAGAGCGCTCATAAATAATAAATACAGGGTGTAAAAGATACCCTCGAATCCATCAGAAGGGAGAGTTTTCTATCTTGAAGTATGAGGGAGTAATCGAAGTTCAACCAAGTAAAAATCAACTAACATGCAAACGTTATTATTAGCGTCGTAATTGGAGTTCCATAAATTTTCTTGCTGTGGATCAAAATGTTAAGGTGGATGCTCCAGGGTAGCCCGCGACATTCAAATTTTCTTACGTTTTTTGCAATTTGCAGGGCAGTGCTAGGTTGTATGATGATGAACATTTGATTCGCGGCTGTAAGACGTATGTAGTTACAGAGTTATAATCATCAAACTCATCAATACAACCCTCCAGGCTCTTAAAGGTACAAGAATGACTTTGACGGTGAAAAAGTTTTTCTTGCACCTTTATGAGCTTGGAGGGTTGTATTGATGATTTTGATGATTATAATTCTATAACTACATAGGTCTTACAGCCGCGAATAACATTTTAATCAACATACAACCTAGCACTGACCTGCAAATTGCAAAAAACGTAAGAAAATTTGAATTTCGCGGGCTACCCTGGAGCATCCACCTTAAGAAAAAAGGTTGCCTATTTTTGCATGAAGTTTCCATACACAATTCCTCATTCTTACAATTCATCCACCTCTTTTATCTGTCACAACCCTTGCGTCCACCCACATTCATGCTGAAACTACCACCGGTTCGGAATGCTGCTCTACAGAGAAGAGCCGAAAAGAAACTCCATTTTTTTTTTTAAATTTATATCATTGTTCCTTTTCCAAAAAAAAAAATGGACAGCATAGTCCAAGCAAGACTACCAATCCTTTTACTATGGCTTTGGTACTATATATAGGGATTTGGTACAGCTAGTACATATTTATTACTAACTAGATTAGTGTCCGAGTGAGTGAATTCTAAAGTGAGGCTGATTTGCTAAGAGCACGGACGTAATGACCTATTTGCGCAGTGGACAGAATTAATCAACATAGAATCAGACTATAAATAAAATCTAAATAGAATAAAAAAAATCAGACGGCTGAATAACTTCTTAGCTTAAATCTTGGCATTTCGGCTTCATTTACATAAAATTAGTTTGCTTTGTGGGCTGTAACGGTCAAGAGATTATTTTTAAATAGTATGAAGTTTAGAGAAAAAGTAGACAATTTTTATAAATTAGAATCTCTGTGTCAATCTCGTTTGAATATAAAAAAAAAGTATGTTTGGCAATTACAAATGATAGCATCACAGGTCACTGAGTTATTTTTGACAACTTGAAATAATAAAATAATAGGTATTATACCCTGTTCAAGATAGTGTGATTGATTTGACAGACGGGCTAGTGATGGGAAACAGAAAAATCTAGTAGTCCAAAAAATAACGTTTTAAAATACTTGTAACAGTGACAAGTTTGCGTGGGTGTATTATGTGTGAAATTCTTTATTGCACTAGACATATAAAACATTGGGTGGGTCAATATTCATAATAAGTTCCTATTTAATATTACAGGGTTATTTATGAACCTTCCGCCAAATTTAAATAGGTGGTTCAGACCATGAAAGTAAACAAAAAAGAAAAGAAAATAATAGTTGTAAAAGTGTTAAATTTCAATGCGCTAAAGCCAACAAATTTTATTTCGAAATGAAAATGTTTTTTATTCGAATATTGTCTTAAAAAGTGAAGAAAAAGTGATAAAGAATTTCACACATAAGACACCCATAATCTCGTCACAGTTACAAGTATTTTAAACTTTTCGAAGCAGCGCCATCTTCATGTTACAGTAAAAACTAAAGGACAAATGGCTAAATTCTGTTTAGAGTCCCATGTCAAAGATTTAGGAAGCCAGTAAGTTGAAGAGTTCTCTGGTAGATGGCGCTATGAATAGATATTTGTTAGCCTAAACGAGCCCTGAAAATCGGTGCGTTAAGTTTTCAGGCGGCGCTAACGGTGGATTTGGCGTCGCCGTTACCAGGAACGAAGATACATAGAGGAGGTGTCTTTCAGCATTTCAGTTGAATTCTATTTTCGTATGGTAGCGTGTCAAGGCGGGACACTTGCGTGCGAAAGTAGCGTGTGTCGTATAAATTCTTCATTCCAATATGTGTTTTTTCGTGATTTCTTCTATGAGTTGCGCAGCGCATCATGGAGACTGTTGTTCGTGGAGCTGACACTACACTATGTGTTATAAATATTGTGTACACAACTACATTAATATCCTTAGCGCAGAATAATAATTCAAAGTACCGAGATTTAATAAAATACATACATATAATATGGAGTAGGTTTTAGGTAGGAAATAGGTTATAAGTTTTATTTTGTAACACATGCATTACTATACCAATAAATAGTTGTTTTTGGTTATGAACCATTAAACTATCATTAGCATTGGCTATAAAACAGTGGAGACAGCATTCAGTAAACTATTGTTATGTGAAGTATTGAAATATAATTATGTGCACGAAGGCTATTTAAAAAATAAACGTAATATACCTAACTGTCTATAAACTTAATATCTAGCTGCCATCCATGTATCCACATGTTCAACACGCCGTATCAGCTTGTTCGTATAGCAATATGATATCTTACTACATGTTAAATAATTATGAATTTGAAATATGTTGTACTGTCTAAACGAGCGGTACTTAACGCTATTCAATCATTATTATCATTTACTACTAATAAGTCACACAGTCTTCGCATAAATGCCTTTAAATGACTGTACAAAATGTTGTTCTTCGCGGTCGTACAAAGCACGAATAAATCAATTCCCTACCTCGTTCCCTGCGATCCCGACCTAACCCAACACGTATAACCAGGCATATGTGCTTGACACCTCCACTGCGTGTCTGATCGCCTAGTACACATGTGACTTGTGAAACTCACATGACTCCACGGATGTGACATGTGTTGTACACATGCTGTCACCCTCGCCCATGTGTTGATATGGATGTTTGTATGTGTTCGATGGAATAAGTTAACTAGGGCAAGGTCAGTAAATAAAAATGTAGCCAATGGAACACAAACAACACTGTAATGTTTTCAAAATGAATTATTTATAATGGTAAAAATATACGGGCAGGTAAAAAAATTAAATATTCCACTAGAAGCGTACGTACTACGTACGTACCTACTACTTACTCATACATGATAATATGTGAAAAAAGCGAAGGTACCTACAAAAATAAAGAACATAACAACGACTTTATCGAATATTCTTTAAAGGAATAGGTATACATTAATGTATGTCCACGTGTGGATGTACATACATGTATACATGTGTAATCAAATGAATAGCAAATCACATCGCGTGTTTTATCGCTTTGCACGGCGCGTACGTATGTGATATGAGCACACATTTGCTACACATGTGAAACTGTACACTGCCTCGAGTTTCTGCTACCCTAGTACACACATGTGTTTGGGACATCACATGACGGCGAGTGACGGCGACGTCCATTTTGTGTAACATAATGTCAAGGCATGACAGTTGTATTCTTCTAAATTGTTACAGATGGATAAAATGATATTGTACCATAAATAAGTTTGGAATTATTAGTTATTTCATGTACCCTTAGATAAAGTTGTTCGTTAAACAATGCTTTATTATATTTTACTTGTTACATATATGAATTGTTTTCAGCATTTTCTGACGTTATCAATGATTGCCTGCCTACCATAGTGGCAGAAACAATATGGCGGTTTCCTCCTCCTACGTCTATTTTTCACATATTATCCTAATTTAATTATGTACCTAATAAACAAGCGATACACTCTGTTGAATAATATATTACAGATGTCGGTGTACGGTAAAACGTAAATGAATTAAGATTGTCTCCAAACTTTTATTAAGATATTTCGAACAAACATCGAAAAATCATGCTGACGCATTGCTAACGTCACTGAAAGAGACAAGCCATATCGTAGTTTCTTTGAACGCGATTTGATTAGAACAAGAATTATATTTCTGGCTGATATTAACATTACGATATTATACGCCGTTTGAAAAGTCGAAACTTATCAAAAATTGGTATGATGGATTAATACCAAATGGTACGCTTTTCAAATCTTCAAGAAAGTCAATACCGTTACCTACAAATCCTTGTACCCGATAAAACTCGCAACCTGACTGAGATCCATGACATGAGAGACCATTTGACAATGTATTCGCAAGTTTCATTTTAATTCCGTATGGTTTTAAATTTAGAGTACGCCAGCCCGCACCATCCTAAATGTGTTTGTAAGTGCGATAAAAGTGACGCAAGAATCAGACCACCTAGCTATTCCCATTAAAAGCAAAATTTGGTTCAAACCCTGTAGTCCCTGTACCAATGCTTGTGCCAACTCGTTTTGCCAGCGTGGCACAGTAGGCTAATTCCCCTTCATGGTTTTGGTGAAGGGTGTGGGTAATGTATGGCCTGAAATGATTATAACTATTTTACTTATAATGTAATAATTGTCTATCCGAGTTTAAACTTGACATTGATTGAGTTATCCGACTATGGATAGCAACATACCAAACTGGTTCTCTTTGTTTTCAAATGATTCAAAACTATATCTAAAATATTTGTAGCTTATTTATGGTACCCGATGTGCAGATATTTATTTCGAAAGGTTTATAACCGCCCTGAAGCAATCCGGGCACCGCCTACATCCCATTGTTTCACACGTCAACTACCAGGGCTGAAGGATCGGGTAAGAGGTATATACTGGATACATTTTAGGGAGATGTTTTTGAATCGCTGCAACAAGCAACGAAATGCATTGAGAAATTAAGTGCCCAATAAGGGCCTGATCAAAACGCGTGATTGAAGACAAACTTAAATGTTCATCAGTTATTAGTATACATATAACTAGGTAACCAAATGTCGGTTTTATCTCGCAACTATCACGTCATAAAGTTAGGACGTTTTAAACACTATCAAGGTATTTCGCTGTCATACGTATCAAAATAATACAACAATATTTCTATGGACAGCAAGCTCAGTTATAATAATAAAAGCGTTTTCTTTCACAGGTTCTTGGCTTTCCGGGTACATATTTATTTGCAAAGTATGAACACGGTAAACAACGCCGTGCGCCGAGCCACCATCATACATCAACCCTCATGCAAGATAGAAGGGTGGGTCCACACATGTTATATTGCACCTCCTTGCATCTATGCGCGCCTAGTGACGTAGCACCCATAATACACGTGATGGCTTCGCATTGCTCTGCCATAATTTCAAGGGGATTTCGAATCTCGTGTGTTTATACGATTCACTGAGTTTATTAATTTCTCAAGACTTTCACGAAGAAAATACATTTTCTTTTTAATAAAAAGGGTTTAAAGTTGTATTTCACAAAAATATTGCGATCTGCGACACTTTTAGTTAATTGTCCTGACTCAAAGTTAAAGAAAGACCTTTTGAGTAATATACTACAACAATATAAGTATAAAGACCTACATAAAGTTACGATGTTTAATACGATACTGAAATATAACATTTTAGATAGATTTCAAATATAGTCGGCGAAATATTACGGCATATTTTTACGAAATAGAAGTATATTATTATAGTTTCAGTAGCTCTTGACCAGATAAACCGATTTCATTTAATAGTGATTGAAACTGTTCTTCAGAAGAACATTTATTCAACCATTTGGTTATTGTATCTCGTCCAGTTACATTGGGGTATTTTTTTACAATTTATTTATTATTAGGTGATATGGGCAGAGCAGCTTTTCCTCAAGTCAAGAGTAAAAAGGTATCCTATGCCAGAAGCCAACAAGACACTACACAGGACAAAACGTTTGAATTACGAGTATGCTGACATTTCATACACTAGCCCCAATCGGCGAGCGCCAATGTTCAACGACGAATTATGGGGACACGAATGGTATTTGGTACGTTCCTTATTTAAATTTTCACTAACATTTAGACCGTTGAAACTGATAGGTATTTGAACAAAAGACATTAATTCCATTGTCATTTTGTTCATCTTTCAAATACCAAAAATGAAAATAAAATTGATAATAAAGATAAAAAATGTGAAATTAACCAACTAAGTACATAACAATAAATAACAAAAATGTCAGTTAACTACTACTACTACTAATCAGCCCATATATGGGGGGGGGGGTCAATTGGCCTACTGGCCACGCTGGCCAAGCGGGTTGGCACTGGGTTACATATCAAGTTTTCCTTCTGTTGCGGCTAGGTCAGCCATCTTTTGTCGGCTCTTACAACACCATCATGAATGGTATGGTGACACTATATACTCAAAATCTGTCACCACAAAGTCAGTTTCTTAAAGTTGCCATTACACATCAGGATTTGATCCATTTGAATAGTGTAAATAATACAGGATACAAATTTGATTAAAATTGATGATATAATTTACATGAAATGTCATTCCTGAGTCCTAACCGACTTGCAGTTTTAGTTTTCTATCAGTAAACACAATGATAATAAAGTGGCTTAAAGAATAGGGGCAAGAATTACCTAATCCTTTTTCATTTCCCTAGCAAGACACTCGTGCGTTAGACAATTTACCCCGCCTGGATTTGAACGTGCTACCAGTTTATCTAATGGGCTTTAACGGCAGTGGCGTTCGGGTATCTGTACTCGATGATGGCATTGAACACAACCACACGGATTTGCGAGCGAACTACGTAAGTGTTATGTTCTCCTAGTACGTCTGAAACGAACGGTTAGGACTTTCTGTGCAAAAATGACACATTTACCCTTCCCAACTAGTGAAGTAGATGGCGCTAAATTAAAATAATACTTACATAATAAAACGTCATAACAAGTATTTATAACTAACATAAAATAAAATTCACAATTACATATTTTGTTTTCGTTATGTATCGATCTGAATAAATTATGTTAAATGTTTTGCAGTCTTATTTTTTTATTTAATTGTCTGAGCCGAGTAAATTGTCTAACACTCTTAAATTTATGGCAGCCTAGTGATAGAAAGAACACGGTTTGGAATATCCGTGGCCAAACAGTGTAAAAATTCCGCTTTTTGAATTGGCCACGCTGGCGTACGGACGCCTCCTGGCCGACACAGTCACAACAGAAGAGCTAAATTCAAGATACACCGCAAGGACCGTGTATAATGCACCACAATTGAAACTTTATTTCAAAGAAATAAGGTTTTAATTGTCAAAACGTTTTACTGTATCTATGATGGTTTTAGAACACGGGTATTGTTCTAATATCTCTTACTGTTCATAGTTCCCTGGTAAGTTCGCGGCCGATATAACGCTTCGGACGCCCCTTTGGTACGCATGGGCACCACCTGCATGCACCCCTACCTGGTTTAGTGCCCTCCTTTAGCGAGCTCTTAGATTCTATTTATGTGACTGTTTGACATAAGCATTTAATGAAAAACGAAATGCAGTATATTTCACGAGACATCTACAAAATTATACAACTAATATGTAATATTGACAAGTCTATGTTATATAAATTTACCATAAACCATCTTTATAATTTAAATAGTAATTCGGTTAAAAATCCTGTATGTATGTTTACGAAATCATTTTCCTTTAATATTTGTGACGCTATATTGTTGCTATAAAGAAAAAAGCAATTGGAAAGTATGTTTTTTTAAATGAACGAACATGAAAATATGACGGTCTGTAATGCCAACACTTAAACCATAGACCACACACCTAGTTTCTGTTAGAAACGTTGTAAGACGTTTCTCAACCTCTGTTCATTTATGCATTCCTAGTAGTTTAGTTAAGATTGTACAAAATTTCCGTGGTAAAGCGACTCATCTCAGAAGCGTCGTTGCCGTATTTTTATTTTTCTTCAAGGTATTCTTTAATGAATATTTTTTTCTTTAGGATCCCGCCATAAGCTGGGATAGTAATGATGGAGACCCAGACCCTTCACCGAGATTTGAAGATCTTAAAAGTAATTCACATGGAACACGATGTGCTGGAGAAGTAAGTTTGAAGCTTTACTTGTAAATATTAATTGTATACCCTTTCTCGGAGTCAGTTAAGCTATAGGGTTTTTATAATCTTTAGTTTATTTTAGTTCTATAGGTAATAATTAAGTAAGTACTGTATTTTAGCAAACATTTTTATTTGTCGACAGATCGCTATGACAGCCAACAATTTAAAATGCGGTGTAGGCGTGGCGTGGGGAGCAAAAGTGGGCGGGGTAAGAATGCTCGACGGTCGAATCACTGATCGAGTAGAAGGAGAAGCGATAGGTTTGTACTGATCTGCTCGTGTTTATAGTTGCCTGGTATTTTCGGTCGCCATGTTGAGGGAAGCGTAGTGCGGTTTTTGTTTTTTTTTTTAACTGATAAGGAGATATTGACTGACAGGATATTGCTAAAAAAACATAAAGAATTAGTTCATGGATTCACAGCTGTGGCTACAATGCTTCACACAAATAATTTAGCAATTACTTAATTTATCTGTGGAGATACTTTGTCTGGCTGGGGGAGCTCAGTATATTCTTAAAATATATATTTTATACTTGTAAAAAAACCCAACGACTATTTGAGCTTATAGAAATTAGAAAGTGTCCATTGTCCACTACAAATGGGAGTACTAATCACGCCATCTGTTGTGGAAAAGCAGGAACAGATAGCAATATTTTTAAACACCTCTTTATAATTTATGAAGTCCTGGTGTTATGGGTGAAAAGTGACGTAACAGCGAATCCAAAAAAAAAAACAAGGATGAATAAATAGACTAGAGGTGCCTCTAGCTGTTCCTTGTCTCTCCATAATGAAGAGAAATGTGAGATGAATAATCATATCGGTTGTTGATGTTGACTGTTGAGTGATATGCTATGCGAAAATGTACATTTTAAAATTTTAATTATTATTATAATTTGTAAATATTTATTTTAAAATTTAAAATACAATAGGTGGACGGTGGACACTCAGCATTAAGTCCAAGATGTTGATATAAAATTGTAAATATTATAAAAACTTTTATAAAAAATTAAATTTATTTAGCACTTGTTGCTTTTGTAATTCGAAAATATTTTCTCACATAATACTGGTGGTTCATTTATCCAAAGTAAAAATTAAGAAACAGTTTATCAATTTGTTTCGTATTGCCTGCGTCGTCTTCACTTCAAATTTAATTGTATATGATGTACAAAATTCTTGGTGCTGCGTTCCGAAACTTACCAATGAATCAATCACCAAATAAAAATAAAAACATTCGCAAAGTTTATGGAACCAGTCTCTTGTTGCCCGGCGGTAAGGGCGCTGCCAAATACCAGGAGAACATAAATTTTGTAGAGGTTACGGGGCTTAGTTACTCATAAACTCTATAGATGGCGCTGGTGGCGGTATTAAAGTGTTTTGTGAATATAGTTTTAGTTTTAGTATTTAGTTCCATCTAGATGATACAGTATGAAAACATTGTTTTTAAAAACTGGCTAGTTGGGTGGTAAAGCTTTTCGATACAGATGAATTGTAATGTTAAAGCCGAACGTCCACCGCCGTCAGCTAAAATAAGTTAATTTAGTTTGCATAGTTGAGCCAGTTTTTCATACATTTAAGTTCACTGTCGGTGGACGCAACTAACTTATTTTAGCTGGCGGTGGACGTTCGGCCTAATTCTTATTATTGCCTAGGTTATGCAATCGATAAAGTGGATATATACAGCGCTTCATGGGGTCCTAATGACGATGGTCGTACAGTCGAAGGCCCGGGACGACTGGCTATCGAGGCATTCCAGCGAGGTGTCACCGAGGTATTGTTTGCGTTTTTTAAATTTTTTAACTCTCCATCAACTGAACTTAAATTAAAAATTTAAGTTCAGTTGATGGACAGTTCTTAGTAGTGTTTTTCATCAATTAATTTGGTCAGTCACTTAAATGGTGCGTTTCCACGCTTGCCAAGGCTTGGCAAGCGTCTATAAGCACAAGCGTGTAAAGTGGGCGTTTGGCTAGACTTGCGTGAGCTTGTGAACGCATGTAGTCGATTGAATTTTTTATTTTTTTCAGGGCCGCGATGGGAAGGGCTCCATTTATGTGTGGGCAAATGGCAACGGGGGAGGGCATGGCGACAATTGTAACTGCGACGGGTTATTATTTTTCATTTTTAGACAGACACTAACTCTTTTTATCTACAACTGCTTAGCCCATAGATGACCCTCTCTTGAGTCGGGCCTCCTCCAGATACAGGAGGGTAATAAGCCTACTGTGTCACGCTGGCCAAGTGGGTTGGCACAGTTTTTCCTATCAAGGTTTTCTTCTCTTTCGGCTAGGTTTTTAGCCTTGTAAGTGACCACTAAAGAAAGTCCTTTAGTGGTCACTTACGACATCCTCAGGATGGTAATGGGGTGGTGACAGTTTGTATTCTAAATCCGTCACCACACGGACTATTTGTCTATTGTCTAATAGGAATTGTATTACGCGAAGTCGCAATAATATGTACGATTATTTTATCTTCTATTTATGTAAAAAAATGTATTGCTGTTCTTTAGTCTCACTTAAACTCGAGAACGGCTGGACCGATTTGTCTAATTTTGGTCTTGAAATATTCGTGGAAGTCCAGGGAAGGTTTAAAAGGTAAGAACATATGAAATATTTCCAGTTAAGTTTTGCACATCTCTATCACTACATAGTATAAAACAAAGTCGCTGTCGTCTGTCCGTCCTACGAAACGGATTTCGAAGCGGTTTTTTTAATAGATAGTGTGATTGAAGAGGAAGGTTTATATGTATAATACATGCATAATTGCACCCGTGCGAAGCCGGGGCGGATCACTAATATTTTAATAAAGTTGAAGCATTCTGAAATTCTCATTCAGGTATTTTATTTATTGATTCTGAGGCGGTACGAAGTTTGTCGGGTCAGTAGTTTTCCAATATAAATAAGAAACGGCAGTCTAAATTTAAAAAAGGAACTATTCGTCTAAGTGTCTTTCTGTTTCAGCTATTCGTCTAGCATATACACTATCTCGATAGGAAGCGCATCCCAGCATGGTCTGTTCCCCTGGTACGGCGAAATCTGTTCATCTACTCTAGCCGTCGCTTACTCCTCTGGTGCTTATGGTGACCAGAAAATTGTACGTATACATTCTTTACGTAGAAGATTAAGAAATAAAAATAAATAAATATCCTTGGACATTTCACACAACGCCATCTCGTCCCAAGCTAAGCAACTCAATGCTTGTGTTATAGTAACGAGATGGATGATAAACTACTTATATATTTTCTTTTTTTTGGAAATACATACATATTATAGATAGAAATGACACCCAGACTCCGAGCCAGTGCCTCTGGTTTAGACAAAGACACTTGCCCGACCCCGGAATCGAACCCGGGACCCGTTGATCCAAAGGCGGCATATCTAACCACTAGATTTTATAGTAATCTGGCAATAAACCTAAAAAACATTGGATTTTTACTTGTTTGGAGAATGAATGAACGATATTCTTTATTGTACACCAAAAAAAAAACATAAAAGAAATTTCAACATGAACATTGTACAGTACAAATGGCGCTCTTATTGCTGAAAGCAATTTCTTCCAGACAACCGTTGGATGGACTTAGGTGGAACAAGAAACAAATAACAAATATGAGTAGTTGGTGATTACTTATTTTAAGTCTCCTGCCAGCAAACTGAACAAAGTAAATAATTTACTAGCCGACTGGGCTTACGTTGTCCTGTATGATATTCGTTTACCGACTGCAGCGGCATCTGTCGGTCTGATTTGTGAATCTAAACAATCTACGGTGCCACCCAAACGCATACAAAAATAACATTCAAATCGGTCCAGCCGTTTGGGAGGAGTTCAGTCACATACACACGTACAGTAGAATTATATATCACTATCACTAGTCACTAGTTATTATAAAATAAAGTCGCTGTCGTCTGTCCATCCCTATGTATGTTTAAATCTTTAAAACTACGCAACTGATTTTGAAGCGGTTTTTTTAAATAAATAGAGTGATTCAAGAGGAAGATTTTTAAGTATAATACATGCATAATTGCACCCGTGCGAAGCCAGGGCGGGTCGCTAGTATAAAGATATAAGACCAATCTGGAAGCAATACAGATCCAGAAAAAAATATTTGGAATCTGCTTACAAATGATGGTACAAACGAGTTATGCTCGTAACAAACATAAAAATAATTAAAACAAAACACACAACCGATTTGAGCACATTTATTTTTGTTGGAAATCCTCATGGATTCCGTGGTTGGGGTAAATGGCACTCAGAGCGCGGTAAGACGGTAGTTGGCTCCTCAACCTACCAAACAAAAGCAGCGGCTCCGTTTCCTCGACTGCCCGCTTCAGAGAGCAACATTGAGTACCTACTTTTTAAATAATTATGACACGGGTCTTAATCGCGGAAATATTTTGAAGGTAAATACCTTATACTGCCTGACGTTTCGGCGTGGGTTACACCAGCCGTGGTCACAGGCTGACTGGTACCTACTATTTAAGTCTACCAAGAAAATTCGCACCAAGTATCAAGATATTGCTCATTTTACTTTTAATATTGTTCCACAGGCTACGACTGACACTGGCAATTCCTGTACACTTGGCCACACTGGCACTTCTGCTGCCGCTCCATTGGCTGCTGGCATTGTGGCTCTCGTTCTAAGCGCGAAGTAAGTTGAAAAGTTTAAAAAAAAACGAAACCGCTACACTACGTCGTCGTCTATTCGGCCCATAAATGACCCACTACTGAGTCGTACCTCCTCCAAATTCATGGAGGGAAATTAGCCTACTGTGCCACGCTGGCAAGACGGGTTGGCACAGGATTTGCATCAAGTTTTCCTTCTCTTTACTATGTATAATTCGCGAATTTATATGACACACAGACTCAGAGCTAGTTCATACATACAATCACGCTTCTTTCCCGTGGGGGTAGGCAGAGACCACTTCTTTCCATTTGCTACGACTTGTTTCGCTTCGTCCACTTTCATTATTCCCTTCATACATGCTCTTCGGTTTAGGGTACTTTTGAGCCCATGGTTTACACAAAGACACTTGCCTGACTCCGTAATCGAACCGGTGACCAATGTTCTAAAGGCGGCACATCCAACCCCTACACCAACAAGACAGTCAATAACTCACGTCACTCAGTTCATAACTGTTGGTACGTGATTAGGGAAGGAACTCCACCTCACAGAAAAACACCCTTGAGTTGTTTGGGGTCTCTGTGCCTGAATCATTAGCGGAAGCAGCAATGGGCAATGGAGAGGGCTATGCTCGGAGTTTTCCTGCGAGATCGAATCAGACATGAGAAGGGCACATAACTCGCAGGACTATCGTCCGATGCGGCAGAAAAGTCCCCGAGAGGCGACCGCATTCTGGAAAGCGCAGTGCCGGTAGGCCGGTGGACTTACAACATGGTTAAGGTAGTCGGAAAACGATCAGTGCGGTCGGCTTAGTACCGGTTTAGGAAGGCCTATGTGTAGCAGTGGACGTCTTTAGGCTGAAATGATTATGATTAAAAGCGTGGCTCTGCGTCAGGTGGAAACGTCCGTCGAAAAAATATTACGAACTATTTCCACATGCATTGAAAAGTGGGATGAACTAACCAGTTCAGTCTAGTCATTTATTTATTTATTGGTTCTTCACAGCTGACCAGGGGTACCATATTATGATTGTTTTTCAGAATTTTAAATGTTTGGCTTTACAACAATATTTTCAAAATTTTGGTCAAAGTTACGAAGCTGAATATTTTATGCTTATAAGTACAATTCAAGATGATTCAGTCGGAGAATAAAAAAAAACAAAAAGTCTTCTACTTTAAAAAAAAATGAAATTAAGCTTTTATGGTCGAAAATTCAGAATAAATATTGACACTTGACACTATTTTTTTGGACGTCCTGTATATTAAAAGAATTACATTTAGAACAATATAATACGCCAGTTACGAAGCACACATTAATACAATAACAGAGAGTAAACAAAAATGTAACTGTGTGATTTCTCTAGGTTTATATGTACGCGTGTGTGTGTGTGTCATTTGATTCATGTTTTGATTTCCAGTCCAAATTTGACTTGGAGGGACGTGCAACATCTTATTGTATGGACTTCAGAGTATGCTCCTTTGTCTGCCAATCCTGGGTGGCAATTGAATGGGTAAGTGTTCATACCATGATCTTCCTTGCCTTTTTCCAATTTCTTTAAGCTCGGCACCTGTCCATGTCTAACCTGACATGTTTAACTGGTTGCTGACTTCCGAATTCCGTAAGGTGATGGATTTACAATATACAAATAGTGACAGCAGGCCGTCGTAACGTAAGCGGAAAATATCAAGGCTAACCTAGCCACATGAGAAGGAAATATTGATATGAAACCCTATGCTACCCGTCTGGCCAACGTAGAAGGAGGCCCGTCTAAGCAGTGGGTCATTTAAGGGCTGAATAGGGACAGCCGGGAATCATTTGGATGCACCAGCTGTCAGTATCCACGTTAAAGATTTGTGTGCCGACTGCCGTCGAAGACTTTTAGCCCAGTCATACTACGGGTTTCACCTCGGAATAAAAAATAATAAGCTGTAAATTGGTTTATACCTTTGTTTTGTCGTTCTAAATATTGTCTCAAAAGTAACGAGTGCTATCGTGACCGCGTCATATGATATTGAATGCAAGGTCAAGCGTGAGTTACGGTTATCAGTACGTTGACTAAAGTGAATTATTTACTAAAAAAATATAATTATTTAACAATGCCTATTACCTATATGCTTATTATTATTTATATTTAATTAAAATACGTGACGTAGTTATTTATATTTAACTATAGTATATTATTAATTTTGGATTTTATATTTTAAGGAAAACGACATTGTATGACATTTTCTTTAAGACGTGTAATTTTTTTAATACATAAATACCTGGAAATACTTGTTCCTACCCTTCTTTCTTCTCCTACCTTTCTATTTAAAGCCGGGACAGATGTTGTATTGTTATCAAGGCCACTTTCTCTTTGAAGCAGTGATACCAGGTCACGGTAATTACCGTAGAAGCACGGTATTTTTGGCTAAAACACAATCTACGGTAATGAGTCAATACCGTGTCCGAGCAGCATGTGAGACTCATAAGTTAAGTGACAGTGGATTCAGTCAATGAGATACAAACAAAAAAGAGGATTAATATCATTACCAAAACTTTATAGGGGATTACACTTGCTCAACAATATAATCAACGGAATGGAAATACATAGTTGTGTAGTTTTTGTACCATCGAAAGATATGCTAATAAAGAAAATAATTGCAGATATATGTTGAAGAAGTGGTTATTGTAGATTAGGTAAAGAATGATTTAAATTGATAATCTCAAAATCTCAAATAAATATTAAAATCTCAAAGCAGTTTATTCTTATATTTTATACGGCAATTGCACTGTAGATTTTAATGTAATGCACGGCAATTGAGTGTGAAACACGGTATTTTATTCATTCCTTAGATTAATGGCTTGTCATGTAGGTATTTTATATCTAGCAACACGTTAGTTTGTCTATTTAATCTGGTAACATTGCTTTGAAGGAACCATATTGTATTAGTCAAGATTGTTCGTTACGTACGTTAGTTTGGAATTGTATCTTCGCAAGGACGGACGTACGGTTTTAAGAGCTATGGCTGATTTGTGTTTTATATGTGATAAGTCTCTTTCAGAAGGTGTGTCTGTGAATGTCGTACGTGGTTTACATACTTTAAAAACAGCAAGTATTGAAAGGAATGATGGACACATAGACCATTTAAATACTTCAAGTTCTGTGAATCTGCATTCCGAGTGTCGAAAAGTGTACACTAGTAAAAATGCTATTGTTGCATCGAAACGACGCACAGAAGAGGGTGAACCTTCAACGCCAAGTGCACCTCGTAAAAAAAGAAATGAAGTGTTTGATTTTAAAACATTGTGTTTATTTTGTGGCCGAGAAGCTAATAAACTAGCAGAAAGGAAAAAGAAAGATAAGTATAGACGGACAATAAGTAATGTAAGTACTCTTGCATTCAAAGGCAACGTAATTAAAAAAGCAGAAGAACGCAACGATTCCTTAGGAAAATTAGTAAAGGAACGTATACTTTACGAGGATGATTTGATCGCTGCTGAAGCAAAGTATCATACTATTTGCTATACCAACTTTTTAACCCGAGTACCATCTGCCGATAAGAAGCCTCGCCAAAATGAGCAAGTCACTCAAGCAATGAAGGACATTTTTTTTTATGTAGAAAATAATAAAAAATCTCAATTTACTTTGAAAGAGCTGAAAAATGTCCTTACGGAGTACGTACCAGACGATAAGACGATTATTACAAAACTACAACAAAAATATTTAACTGACATAATAATCACAAAAAAATTAGGAGCACGTACAATTATATATTTCCGAGATACATAGGTCAATATATAGAATATATTTATGGATGGCTGGATGCTTGAAAATGAAATCCTGGAGCCTTTATGAACGTTATTGCTCCCAGCACCTGCCGAAGAACTAAATATATTATAATATCCTGCAATTGCAAAAACGGTTGTGGTCCTGCTGTGGATGCAGAAATCAGGGCTACTATGTTCTTTAGCTTGTGGCCAGTGCAATAGACAAGCTTGCCTCAACGCTTCACTATATCCAAGTAATGCCGATGAAGAAAGCGCATCATCATCAGCCCATCATCACATTAGGCCACTGCTGGACATAGGCCTCCCCTAACGAGCGCCATAGCACCCTGTCTTCAGCTTGATGCATCCAGCCGCTGAAAGAAATGAAGAAAGTAAGAAAGCGCATACCATCCTAAAATTCTGGAAGGTTTGGAGATTAATATTATCGTATGATAATGAGGATGATGACAATTAATTGAAAAATTTCGAGCGACAACAAGAAGAAGACGAAGAAGAAGAAGATAACTAGCTTCCATTTACAATTTTATTATAATTAAAAACAACAAAAAATATTTTAATATTTGAACTCACATTTCAGTAAATATGTAATATTCAATATAAAATGTATTCCCTTGCTGTCTTTTTAAATTAAAATATAATTAAAATACATATTGCAAAATTTATAGTTTAGTATATCACCATCACCATTATTTCAGCCAAAAGACGTCCACTGCTGGACATAGGCCGCCCCTAAGGATTTCCACAGAGGCCGGTCCTGGGCCGCCCGCATCCATCGTTTTCCAGCGACCATAACCAGGTCATCGGTCCACCGTGTGGGAGGCCTACCAGCACTGCGCTAAATAATTTATATAAATAATTAAATATACAAAATTAAGTCACTTATTTTAATAAAATAATTTTAGTTCATTAATTGAATCATGAATTAAATTAATTGAATGAGGCATTTTTTTATAATTATATTTTTAGTAAATAATTAACTTTATACAACGTACTGATAACCGTTACTCGCGCTTGATCTTGGATCAGGCCATATATGACTATACGCGGCGCACTCTTCGCGGTCTACCGCAAAAACAGTTGATCTTATGGAAAAAAGTTCAAACAAAAGTTGTAAAGAATTGTGTACTCTATAACTTTTATACTGGGTGCAAATCTCATTTAAGCAATAGAAAGCGAGAGAACGAAAAACCGATTTTTACGACCTTTGACCTTCAATATTTTAAGACGCGGGCACGATAGCACTTGTGACTTTTGAGACAACATTTAGAACGACTAAAAAAGGTTTATACCAATTTACAGCTTATTATCTTTATCTTATATCATAATACCCATCCAACAATCGGTTAACCCGAAAATTGCTTAACCCCATTCTGTCAAACTCAAACGTCTCCACTCAACTTTATCTATGAAAGTTTTTTGAAAAACTCTTTTAAAGCATCATGTTTAAATCTACCATTGTAATATTTCGGCCCTTGCCCACGCTAGGTGGTATATCTACTCGTACATTCACTCAATCCATCCATCTCTAAATGGGTCTCCCACAACCCTTACGTCCATTTACTTGCATACTTTTACTACCACCGGTTCGGAATGATGCTCTAGCCGGCCAGGAACTCTCCGCTAGACTATAGCATACACAGTATGGTACACCCTTCACATTACCGAATGGTGGATCAGAGTTAATTAAGGATTTTATAACAATAACAAAAAGGTTCATTAAGAATTTTACAACAACAAAAAAAGGTTTGGAACTTCATAATTAAATTGTTGTTCCAGAGCTGGACTTTTCTTCGATGTACGATTTGGTTTTGGCCTTTTAAACGCAGGTGCCCTCGTAGCTACAGCACTCAATTGGACAAATGTACCCTCCAAACTAGTTTGCAAAGTGGAAGCTCCACCGTATGTATGATATCCTAGTACTTTTGTCGTTTGGACGCAGAGTGTGGCAAAAACCGCTCCACTGTGTATGATAGCGGGACCTTAAATCCTATCACTCTCAACGTTGTCGGTGTGTCACCTATTGTTTAGTGTCACCATCCCATCCCTTAAGTGATGGAGTTATGATGCAAAACATAATGTACAAAAACTTATGCAGACGAAGTGAGAACCTCCTCCATTTTTATTGAAATCTGTTAAAAAAGTGTCATGATATTTACGCTTAGATAAATATTTTATCAATTTAATTTCCAGTTTAGGCGAAGAAGAATCACGACTTTCTTCAAAGAATAATGCAGCTAATAATATATTAGTGAAGAGTAGTTGTGAGATTAACTATGTTGAGCACATAGAACTTATTGTTAATGTGCGCTACAGTCGGCGTGGCGCGATGGAAATATACTTAGTTTCTCCGCAAGGTGAGCATCCGCGTGTTTATGTTGTCCTGGTACTTTAGCTAGTTTGATACGTTTGGGAGACACGAAACGAGTCACATAAATACGGAAAAATCAAACAATATCTCTTCTTTCTTTGTTTAGTCAAAACTAATACTTGTTCAGATTTTTATGAATATTAACTTTTTTAATGAGACTTAAAAAAATGACATTTTTTGTTGTTAAATAATATTTTTGCTTTGACTAGGTACTAAAATACAACTGTTGAGTGCTCGTCCCAATGATTCTTCAGCAGCTGGCTTCGTCAACTGGCCCCTTATGTCGGTGGCAACGTGGGGAGAAAACCCAAAAGGAAATTGGAAAGTAATATTCATTGACGATGTAAGTAAAAACAACACACAAAACAGCCAATTCAGTTGATTTTTATGTATTTTCATATTAAAAATATTTTTAGACACACGAACCAAATACTGGCAACATTGGACCGATGGCCTTGGTTATACATGGAACTAGCCAGATACCGCCTCACTTGATAAACGGTCCGAGGAAATACAACGAGAATTACAATAATTACAAACAAGCATTTGAATATTTCGACATAAACCAAGGCGGTGATGTTGCTTCGTCGAATGCCGTTACATATGACAGAATTGTAGATGCTATACCAGGCGAACATAAAAGCGCAGAGATGGATGATATCAACAACATTGATCCAAAGATATTGGTACAAGTTGAGCAAGAACTACAAAGAATACATCACAGAAAGATTTACATTGATGACGCGGGACGTAAATGATCATATTATTCGGATTATAACATTTATATCCTCACAATATTTGCCTAACAATATACCGTCTGTCAGAGTGGTTAATTTTGACGAATTATTTTGTGTTAATATTAGTGGAAATTCCAAAATAACACAAGTCATTGAGACTTGTGATTTAAGAATAGTACTTTAATGATCTCATGATAATCATTAGTTCCTACTAGATAATGTAGTCGTCATAATGTTATCTCTCTCACTATCAGGAAATTGGACATTTATCACATTCCTATATTATTACATTTATTCTATCACACACATTATTCTTTCTATGTATATCACACGTTTATTTTTAATTATCCCATATTTATGTATCGCAGAATTATTCATATGATGTTTATGTATGTAAAAACTAAAGATATATCCATGTTTGTAAAAAACTGCTAAAAGAAACGCAATAAACAACCTTTTAAGCGATTTCAACTTCATTCATACCAAACCAAATATCTACGCCTTAGATCATTTATTTGCCGGGTTTTATTTTCGTTCACCATTCACTCTGCTATTCACGTATTGTTATTCCTAGCGCAAATATAGGTACTATCGATTACGTGGAGAAATGACTATGGATTTACTCGAGATTAAAATCATGGAATAGATTATTCCTCGTGTATAAATTTAAGTTTGGTTGAATCCACCCTAAGGCTCATATCGTAAATAAACCAATTAAACATGTAGTTGTAAAATGTAGTTTAAATTATATAGCGTTTATGTTGTCTTATTACCTTTTGATATTAAACATAAGCCAGTTTGATCATTTTAACCTCTGTGAATTTATGACTTTCTGGTACTTGCTACAAAGTGCGGTTTGAAAGTCCGCGGAATATGACGCATGCATGTGCGACGATGGACGCTCTGGTGCGATTTTTTAGTTTAAATCTTTCTTTCTCATTTCTCAAACTCTCATTTTATTATGTCGTCCAGTTTTATTCCGTTATAATTTGCATTACTGAATAATGGCGCGAAATCCAAGCATAAAAAAGATACGTCATCATTGAAATAGAACACTATTTAAATCCATAGACTCATCGAGTCATAGTACATCAAGTTATATTTTATTAGGCCGGACTTTCCAGTAGGCTATTTAAAGGCTAAACGTGATGATGAAGTATCATCATGATTTAGCCTATAGGCACAGTGGTGCGACCACTCTATCACGATACAGGTGATACATAAAGGGTAGTTTTCAGACATGTAATTCACGAATACAAATAACACCCAGACTCCGAGCAAGTGCCTCTGGTTTACACAAAACCACTTGCCCGGAATCGAATCAGGAAAGATTGTTCGCAATAAAATATATTATGCGTTACCAAACAAAATGTTAAAATTAAACAATAAACTGTAACATCTAATGTTTTTTATTGTAATATACAAACTTATTCTTAAACACTATATAAAATTCGATCAACATTTAACATGAAAACCTAACGCTTGTAATTCTTGTACCAAGAAATCGTCCTTGTACTCGTTTATTTTTGAGATCCATTTTTCTGTTGAGATTACGTAGCGACATCTACCGCCGTACTCCGGAGGCAGGTACTCTGGGTCAATGTATCTGTGTAGCGAATTCATATCCGACCCATGGAAAAAAACTCGCGACCAATAATACTTGGGCATGAATTGCTTAAAAAGGTAGAAGATCGAGTGGAAGATCCAATTATATCTGATGATATGGAGTCCGTTCATCGTCAATGGATACGAGCCCTGTGAACAGACAACTACTATTACTTACAGCGACATCTATTGTTAGGTTAAAACAACATACCTATGTAGCATATTAGCTGTTTTTAAGTTAAAAACTTATCAAAAGGTTAAATTGAGTAACGTATGCGCAACAATTTGGTATAAGTATTACCCCCATAAGAGCAACAATTTGGCCTGCTATTGTGGGAGTGAGTTGGCTGACTTGTCTGAGATTCAACCCGTCCAAGTCCACGATGATCGTCACTCCGAGGATTTGGAGCTTCGGCTGCATGGACGCTATCTCATCCATGAGGAGGGCACAGCGGACTACGTCATCAATCGGTATATTTTCAGAGTCCCAGCGGCCTGTGGAGTACAATAAAAATTATTTATATATATAAAGGACAACAAAACAGGTAGCAACTAAACAAGTAATTCTAATAGACGGATCCAATTTAGGTTATCTGATTGTGAGTTAGTCCCAGTGGTGACGGATTAAGAATACATGGTGTCACCATCGCATTCCATCCTGAGGGTGTCGTATGAGTCGACAGAAGGAAATGACGAGGCCGATAACCTAGCTGTAAGAGAAGGAAAACCCTGTGCCAACCCGTCTGACCAGCGTGGCACAGTAGGCTTATTACCGTCCATGTAGTTGGAGGAGGCCCGACCCAGGAGTGGGTTATTCATGGGCTGAGAAGTAGTAGTACCTAGTAGTAGATTATGAGTTGACATTATCATAAATAAATAAATATCCTTGGACATTTCACACAACGCCATCTAGTCCCAAGCTAAGCAACTTAATGCTTGTGTTATGGTAACGAGATGGATGATAAACTACTTATATACTTTTTTTTTTGTAAATACATACATAGTATAGATAGAAAACACCCAGACCCGAAACAAATACTTGTAGGTCCTACAAATATTTCTACCGTGCGGGGATCGAACCCGCGACATGCTGGGCAGCAGTCAATTTTTGGCCTTGACGAGGTTGAGTCGAGCCTCCTCCAAATGTATGGAGACAAATTAGCCTACTTTAGCACGCTGGTAAGACGCGTTGGTACAGGGTTTGTATCAAGTTTTCCTTCTCTTGCAGCTAGGTGATCTACCACTTCCATTCCTTTAATCACCTCTTACGACACCCTCAGAATGGTATGGGTGAGTTCTAAATAGATATATACTAGTCATTAGATGATAGAACAGTCTAGTATACAGGGTTGACACGACATTTTAACTGCATAAACTAGGTATCATTTCCCGGCTCTGTACCAAAAATCAATTAAATAGGAGCAATAGTTTAGCCGCAAATGATTTTTAAAATTTTTGCCTCATTCGAACATGATGTACCTTTCCTAACCCCTCCCTCCCCCTTGGTGATACCTGGTGAGGTGTAAGACTACCCCTCCACCCCCCATGAAAAATCACGTGTATTTTTTTGTACCGTTTCGAATTCTTAATTATCACATTTTTATTCCATGTTTTAATGGGTTCTCTCAAAATTTAGTACATAGTTATTATTATATTATGAGTGCATATTTACTACCGCTATTTACGTAAAACGTTATAAGTTAAACTTTCAGTTACTGTTCGAAACTTGAATGCGAATGTATCTTATTATCCTAAAAATAAAAATGAATTGCTGTTCGTTAGCCTCGCTAAAACACGAGAACGGCTGGACCGATTTGGCTAATTTTGAAATATTCGTGAAAGACCAGGGAAGGTTTAAAAGGTGATATGAAAAAATATCATGCAGGTTTTTTATTTATTGTTTCTAAGGCGGTACGAAGTTTGCCGGGTCAGGTAGTTTTCAATAAAGTTTTCATTGTTTTTGTTGTTGCATACATTGTACTTAGCCAATAAAAGCATCTATTTCGCCGTTGTATTCTTCGAAACGGTTTAAAAGAATGTTTCACTAATTGAATGCTACATGATCACTGCATTGAAATCTACACACACGATCGCTGTACTGTATGGGAAGCTAAATATTCACTTTATTAAAAGCTACATGATCACTGCATTCAAATCAACACGATGACTGTATGGAAAGCTAAACGATCACTGTATTGAAAGATACACGATGTCTAATAAAAGCTACATGATGACTACATTTAAAGCTAAATAATGACTGCATATAAAGCTACACGATCACTGTATTGTAAGCTACATGATAACTGTTCTACTAGGCGTCTCGGCTTCACACGGGTGTTTATTGATCTACTAGTATGTAACTAGTAATTTATGTATACCTAGTTTAAGTAGCTAGTATATTACTAGGTGGTATATATTACTAGTTACATACTAGTAGATACTATATCCAATACTAGTAGATATCTAATACTAGTTTCGAGTTATTTTCATAGCAGTAGCAGTGGAAAACAATAAATACGTTACGCGTTATGTTCTAGATATCAGCTTACCAAATCTCATAAGAATGACTCGTCCGTTGATTGGACTTTCTGGCAGGATCCCAGCATATACGTTCTTAACTTTGGACAACTCGAAAGGGTCACAGTCGTACAAATACGCGCTATGTCGCCGAAATTCTTCGTAACGCACCATCTGGGGGAAAAGTCATATTTTTATACTACTACCTACTACTCTGACCATATATGACCCAATGTTCAGTCAGGCCTCCTCCAATTTCGTGGAGGGGAATTAGCTTAACCTACTGTACCACGCTGGCCAGACGGGTTCGTATCAAGATTTATATAAACTACTAGGTTTTCGGGCTTGTTAATTCCTATTATCGGCTGTACTTGGAATGGGGTAGTGGCACATTGTATTCTACTACTACAGCTCAGCCCATAAATGACCCACTGCTGAGTTGACCCACTGCTCCTCCCATCATAGGGAGCGTCATTAGCCACGCTGGCAAAACGGCTGGCACTGGATTTTGTATCAAGTTTTAGGCTAGGTTTTTGGGCCATTTCATTTAGTCGACTCTTACGGTCGACACTCTCAGGATGGAATGGGGTGATGACACTATGTATTCTAAATCCGTCACCATACGGACGCAGTCACTAGACGGCTCTGTTATATATTTGTTATGTACCATCACTATCACTTCACTATCACTATCACTACATAGTATAAAACAAAGTCGCATTCTTCTGTCCGTCCCTATGTATGCATAAATCTTTAAAACTACGCAACGGATTTTGAAGCGGGTTTTTTAATAGATAGAGTGATTCAAGTAGTAGGTTTATATGTATAACCCACCCCAGCTTTGCACGGGCGACGTCGGGGCGGGCCACTAGTAATACATAAATATGTTACCAGATTAGCAACGGTAATCAAATTTATCACAGAGGAAAAACCACTACTTAGTAGACTTTTTATAGGTCAGGTTTTTGTGGTGTTTTTTTAAACTATGCACTCTAGTTCGTTGTCGTTTTCCTGCCGTTCGCGTCGCCGCGTCGCCGTCGTCGGGGACTAAGCAACTTATTTATTTAGATTAAAATTTATATTTCTTTCGTCTTTACCATGTTTTCCCAAATAGTTGACTTTAATTTAAGTGTGCTAAAATGTAATAGTTATTTTTTAATTTTCAACAAGTGTTTCAACCTTTGGCTGCACTGGAGAAGCCATCCTGTATGTGGAATGAATGAAGGAAATCGAATTCGATCAAGTGCAGACTGTGTAAAGTACTAGGAGCACATAAATCGGTGGAGATAGATTGTTCGACGTATCAGACACATTTAAAACAAAGTGGTCGGATGGTAGTAGTAGTATTTTCAAAGGCATTGCTGAATTTGAAGGTTTATTCGTTGTTGTAGCTTTATTTTATTTATTAAGCCGATTATTTTTTCTTCAATTCAAGGTTTTCCAGCCCACATTATTTTTGTTACGATGTTTTGACACGCCTCGATTATAAAATTAATATAGCTATACAATATGTCTGTAACTTATTTTATTAACATCATCATAATAATGTTATAATTCATTATATAAATTGGTTTATAATTGATTTTTGATTGAACGCGTGAACGTTCATAGTCATTCATTGATTGTAAAATTTGTTCGATGCATTTAAGGCAGTTGAGTGTTTTGCTTTCGTTTTGTTCGTCGTACTCTTTTTTTGGTTGTACAGGGTTATTCAATCGCTACCATAATACCAGGCAACTATAAGCGATGAGGATGTTTAAAATACTTCAAACGTGTAACATTTGTGCTAGTGAACTTTTCCATTGAACTCCAAGTACGAGGAAATCATAAACGGGAGCAGTTCGCTTTAAATTCTCTTCTGGTTATGTTTCACTGGGTGATATCCATATCTCCCACATCGTTGCGTCCACCCACATTCATACTGATACTACCACCGGTCCACAATGCTGTTCTACAGAGAAGAACCGACAAGAGACTCTGTAGCTGTTTTCCTTTAGATTAGTCGTTTTTCCAGCGTGTGGTGGGGATGTGTGATATTCTGCCACGTCCCCACACGGAGCTGTGCAGTGGAAACCAACTAACTAGTTATTATTATTACCCTACAAGCTTACTAATCCAAGTTACACAACGTTTAATGCGATTTCCGTGCTTATTTCTCGAGTTAAGACACTTGCGTCACATGGTGACACATTACCGACAAAAAAAAGTATGCTTTGTTTCCCTGTAATTTTGCCCTCATCATCTGTATTCGTGAACCGTGTGGTGACGGATTTAGAAAACATTGTGTCACCATCCCAATTCATACTGAGGGTGTCGTAAGAGCCGACAAAAGGACAACAAGGCCTATGACCCAGCCACAAGAGAAGGAAAGCTTTATAGGAAACCCCATGTAACTGGAGGAGGTTTGACTCAGCAGTGGGTCATTGGTGGGCGGAGAAGTATGATTCTGTATTAATACGTTTGAATTTTTTTTTGACCAGGTGGTTTTCTTACCAGTCTGTGAGCCAGTGCTGGAATGAATCTTCGGCACCTCAGGAACCTGAGGCAATACGCGTCATCCAACCTCCGTGGACGGCATTCCCCTCTTTCTAAAACAAAGCACGTACATATTAGAGCTAGAGTTCACCCAGTTATGGATATATCTTGGTTAAGGTCTATCCTGAGTGCTATGTACTACTACTACTCAGCTCAAAGGTGACCCACTGCTTAGTCGGGCTTCCTCCAGTAAGATGGAGGGTAATTAGCCTACTATGCCACGCTGGCCAGTTGGGTTGACACCGGGTTTCGTATCAAGTGTTCCTCGTCTAGGTTCACGGCCGTATAATTTCCTTTTGTCGGGTCTTACGACAACCCCAGGATGGAATAAGGTGGCGACACTATTATAAAAGCCGTCATCACTCTGAGTGCTTGCCTTGGAGGAGTGTCAAGTTTCGTTATTTAAATATTAACTAGCAGACCCGGCTTCGCGTTGCTGTGGGTAAAGGTTTTTGTTATATTACACTAGTGGCCCGCCTGGCTTCGCTCGTGCAAAGCGGGGGTGGGTTATACATATAAACCTTCCTCTTGAATCACTCTATCTATTAAAAAAAACCGCTTCAAAATCCGTTGCGTTGTTTTAAAGATATAAGCATACATAGGGACGGACAGAAAACATCGACTTTGTTTTATACTATGTAGTGATTGTGTCTAAAATTCCCATTACAATATTACTACACATGTAGCTATGGAATTTAATGTAACGTGCGATTGTTTTGGAACCGGTTAAAACCGCATCGTAATCGGTAAATTCGTTTAAGAGCTATACGATTACGATGCACAGAAAACACGGACCGACGACAAGTCAAATGTATAACACATTTTAGCCGTTACCCCCGGCTAAAATGGACAGAGATTATACAAACATATTAATAAACACAGATTTTTAAGCCACAGAAAGAAACAAATTAAAATAATATTAAGGCTGGGTCTGCGCACAATGTAAACCGTTTTTGTAGTCCGATTATCTATCGGTTAACTAGTGGGTTAAACAGAATCTTGGTACCGGGAGTTCATAAGTGATGTAGAGCCCCGGGCATCGACGTCATTCCTGTATTTCAAACCGTTTTCCCCAGAAAATATACGTATTAGCCAGACAAATACCGTTAACATCGATATTGGTTGGATTCAAAGGTTTCCGGTATCCGAATTCCGAAAATTCCGGTATTTATTGTGTCAGAAAGAAACCGATCTACCAAAACTTCAGAAGTGGCGAGGATGTGTGTTACCTCGTACCAATCGCTGTAGCTCTTCAACTGCTTTGCTCCTAGTATCAGGATCTTCATTGCAGTTCCTTTTGGCGTACTCATCGAACTCCGGGTCTTCGTATCGGCTCATTTCTGCCTGGAACGCGATGTCGATGAATGGCATTCTTTAGGAACCAGTTTGTTGACCTACAAAAGAAATAAATAGGCTCACTAAACTACAGAAACAGTATTAAGCTAGAACAGCAAAACTATTTGAAAACGTTTATTCGTTGCTTTATTAACAGATTGAGCCAAGTAATATAATAGTATATAATATATAATATAATAAATATATAATATAATAGTAGTATATAGTAGCCAAGTATATAATATAATAGTTCCGAGCGCTCAATAGAAGGTGACGCACGCGTACGTTAATTACTGTGCATAAATTGCACTTAATATGGCGGCTAATATAGTTAAGTGTAAACAGTGTAATATTGTTATCAACGAGATGCTAGCATTCATCCAAAACCAAGTGGATGTGATGACCGAAGATGGTATTATACGGCTTTGTGTGGATCGATTTACACCAGATGAAGTGATTACGGCTAAGGATCTGCTTTTTGAATCCGTACAAACGTCTGAAAAGAAAGTGACAAGAAAAGGAAAGGCTGGAAAAGAGGAGTTAAAAACGAAGCGAGATATAATAGATATAATATCCCTCATTAAAGGTACATCCGCAGAGCTGATTCCTATTTTTGTAGCAAAGGATTTGAGAAAACTACCGCCAGTGTCTTTTGATCACATAGATGTTACAGGACTTCTTAAAAATATCTTGGATCTAAAAAATGAGGTGAAGCAAATTAAAGAGGAATATGCTACAGTCGAAAATATTAACAAATTAAGTATAGAAATTATAAGCCTGAGGCATCTTCTGGAGTCAACACCTGTAGAAAATTTTAATATCAACAGTGGTAAACAATTACCGGAACAAAGAATTATTCCGAGAAATCCGTTGGAGTTTACAAATACGTTGCAAGCAAAACATATTACTAAGAGGGTACCTGTACAAACAGCTGATCAGGTAGTCATTGCGCCAACGCAAACAGCTGTGACGTCGATATCACAACAGGTGCTAGCGCGGTCCTTGTCACACTCGAGTCCTCGATCGACTATCTCTGTTCGGGAACCGTTAGAAACAAATAGGCTAGGAAGCCAGGCAGAGCGTGCGGTGGTTGTCGCTAAGGCAGTTCCGATACATAATGAATCACCTTCTCAAGTAATTATGAATGAACCTGTGCTTGCAGCTGTGGCCTCGCCGCCGCGGACTGCGATAAGCAGTGAAATAACGAACGTAAACAACAAAAACTACACCTATTCGCACATGGCTCGCCAGGGAGGCAATTTTAATATAGATAAAACAGAAAACTGGATCGAAATACAGAAAAAGCGGCATAGAAATAAATTCCAAAGCATACAGGGGCAAAATAAAGAACCTTCTGGTAAATTCAAAGCTGCGGACATACAAGTTCCATTGTTTATAAATAATGTTATTAAAGAGGCATCGATAGTCGACATTAGGGACTATTTACAGGAAAAAACGGGTTTAACTGTGCATATTGTCGATATTAAAATGAAAAAACAACAAGATTATAAGGCCTATAAAATTTTTGTTCCCCGTCATAAGTTAAATGTGTTCTTAAACGAGAATTTATGGCCAGAAGGAGTTTCTTACAGGCGTTTTGTGGACTACAGAAAAAGAAATCAACACTCAGACGGAGAGATAAATAACGAGATGTCAGAGGCATGCAGCAATAATTAAGCACGAATACTATGGATAGTACAAGTCATGAACAGATCATAATATATAGTTTTAATTGTAAATCTGTTAGAAGATCTACTGATGGAGTTCGTGAGCTATGTAAAACGGGACACGTGATTGCCCTCCAAGAAACCTGGTTGTTACCACATGAGACCGCCTTTGTAGGATCAATAGATGAACATTTTGACTTTACCAGCAAGTCAGCGGTTGATACTTCGGCTGGTTTATTACGAGGGAGACCATATGGAGGAGTTGCAATAATGTGGCGTAAAGGAATATTTACATCAGTAAAAGTCGTTCCGTGTAATAATGCTAGATTAGCAGCCATAGAAGTTTGTACTAATAATCGGAGCAATCTGTTTTTTTCAGTATACATGCCAACAAATAGTGTAGATAGTTTAGTCGAATTCACCGATGTTTTAAGTGAAATACATGCTGTTATTGAGAGTTGTGGTGTGGAATCGGCGGTAGTGCTTGGTGACTTTAATGCCCATCCTGGGGAGTTATTTTTCACGGAGCTTATAAGTTTTTGCGACGAACATAGCTGGAGTTGTGCGGACATAGACCTACTCACGACTAACTCTGACGCACATACCTATATTAGTGATAGTCATGACAACTGTAGAAGATGGCTGGATCACTGTGTGACGACCGAGGCGGCACGTAACTGTGTGATGGACATAAAGGTACGTTACGATGTATTTTGGTCGGATCATTTTCCGTTAGAAATCAGTTGGAAGATACACAATTTGCCTGTTAAGACGCAAAATGGTAGTTTAGATATGGGTAATAGGGTAAGATGGGGAGTGAGAAATAGTGATCAAATTAACAAATATCATGATATGTGTAAAAACTTACTGAAAGATATTGATTTTCCTAGTGAATTTATTAGTTGTGTAAACAAAAGATGTATTAATATTAATCACAATTTTATAATAGACAGTTTATATAATAAAATTATTCATATTATGTCACAAGCGGCTGAACTAAGCTGTGAGAAAAAATATATGAAACGTAGAAATGTTATAGGGTGGAACAAACATGTAAGGGAAGCACACAGAGAGGCCCGCCTCAGTTTTCAACTGTGGATTTTACAAGGAAAACCATCTATAGGGGAGGCCTATGATCAAATGCGTAAGACAAGGAAGCACTTTAAGTCTAAGCTGAAGTGGTGTCAGGAAAATGAGCATCAAATAAAAATGGACATATTAGCTACACACCACAAGGCAAAGGACTTCAAGGGTTTCTGGAGACACACGAAAAAACTGGAATCAATTCCCTGTTTTCCGTCAACTGTAGGTAATGAATGTGATGCCATTCGAATTGCTGAGCTATTTAAGGAGCAATTTGCACTAAAATCTTTGTTGCAAGTAACTCAGCAGCAGGTGGTCGATACTGAGAAGGATAACGGCCCGATCCATAGGGTGACGGCAAAGGAAGTAGCCGCAATTATTAAACATATGAAGCGAGGTAAGTCACCAGGGCACGATGGGCTCAGTATCGAGCACCTGCAGCATGCTAGTGTCCATCTGCCTAGGGTTCTGGCAATGTTATTTAATTTTTGCCTAAACCATTCATATCTGCCTCAGGAGCTTATGAAAACCGTAGTTGTACCGGTTGTCAAAAATAGGACGGGGGATGCCTCCGACAGGAACAATTACCGGCCAATTTCTTTGGCAACCGTAGTGGCTAAGATACTGGACGGTTTGCTTGATAACCAACTTAGCCGCCACATAGACCTCCATGACGGCCAGTTTGGCTTTCGGTCAGGACTATCAACGGAGACAGCGATTTTGAGGCTCAAGCATACTGTTCAGTTTTACACAACAAGAAATACGCCAGTGTACGCCTGCTTTTTGGACTTGTCGAGGGCATTTGACCTAGTCTCATATGAGGTACTATGGCATAAGCTCTTAAGGGATACCAGCACACCCCATGAAATAGTAGATTTGCTAAGATACTGGTATGGCAATCAATGTAACTATGTAAAGTGGGCGGGCCAATGTTCGCAATATTTTAAGTTGGAATGCGGGGTGAGGCAGGGTGGTTTGACTTCGCCGCGACTTTTCAATTTATATATTAATGGGTTGATCGGCGAGCTCAACAGAACAGCTGTCGGATGTTCAATAGAGGGCAAGTTTGTAAATAATATCAGCTATGCCGACGACATGGTTCTGTTAAGCCCGTCGGTCAAAGCCCTGGAAGTGATGATAGGTGTGTGTGAGAAGTACGCGGATGCTCACGGGCTTAGGTACAACAGTGCTAAAAGCCAGATACTGGTTTTCAAGGCGGGAAATAAATTACCGAGGACAGTTCCCCCTATAAGGTTGCGAGGCAAATCATTGATCAGAGTCACAAGTTTTAAATACCTCGGCCACTGGGTTACCGAGGATCTCTCGGATAATCTAGATATTGAAAGGGAGCGCAGGGCATTAGCGGTGAGGTGCAACATGCTGGCTCGTAGGTTTGCCGGTTGCACAAAAGACGTAAAGATTACTCTCTTTAAAGCTTACTGTCAGACATTCTACACATGCAGCTTATGGGTTAAGTATACCCAAAGATCGCTAGATGCCCTGCGAGTCCAATATAACAATGGCTTCAGAATGCTGATGGGACTGTCCCGCTACTGTAGCGCATCGGGCATGTTTACAGAGGCAAGAACAGATGGATTTAAGGAAATCGTTAGGAAACGCACAGCCTCCCTGATGTGCCGTATTCGGGACAGTCCTAGCGGCCTGCTGAACCGTATTTTGTTCAGGTTGGACTGCCCTATAGTGCGCCACTGGAACGAAATACATACCGGCTCTAGGCCTGTAATTTTTAATATTAAATAAGTTGCTACTAACATAATCATAAGTCAATACTAACACAATGGATGTATATCTGATTCATAATAAAATAATAATAATATTTCTTTTAAAAAAAAGTTCTTAAAGTGCCATTTGGCTTTTGTTTGTAAAGAAAAGACTTCATTTCTTATTTATTATTTTATTTACAGTAAATTATATAAATAATCTTGGTCTTTAATCTATAATAAATTTATGGTCGATATTTCAAGTACTCGATACCGTTACTTAAACTCCGACTCATATACTCCGTCCGATGTTTAAATGATTTTCACAATTTGTAAAATAACATTAATTATGAACTAAAGAAAAGTGATGGATTTACAAAAATGGACTTGTGTTACACAGTTGCATTTTTTATTAGTGGATTATTATATTACTTTTTACGCATCTTGTTTTTGGCCCCGTCAAAAGGGTTCCCCTTTTGGCGGGGCCACAGAGCCGGAAGTCGCATTTCCCAATGGGGGCACCTGCGCCGCGATAGCTTGCAACACCTTCGAATTTTCAAAGTATGTACAAAGAATCATTCGAAAGCGGGAACCAGAAAAAAAAATAAGACTCATTGAACACCGTTACCAAATGATACTAAAATTTTATCGACTTTCTAATCTCTTGTACTCGTAGCGCTGTTCACTTAAAAAAATAACTGATAGCTTTCACCAGATATGGCAATCAGATTTATAGTTTCACTCTATGGATATAAAGAAAACAAACGAAAATTCCGATAGCTTTTTGTTAGGAAGATATCTGTGTTGTCTATAGCAACGTTATTCTGTATCAACTAGTTTCTAACGTAACTAGATACGTTACGTAAAGTTAAGTCAGTATCAGAATTATCTGATTACTTTGGCTGTACTAATAACATCTACCTGGAAAATACTGTAAAACATTGAAATACGCCAAAAGTTTTCGGGCACATTATGTGCGTCGACCCAAATCATAACGTCATTAAAATGCACGTACAGCATTTTCTTATTTACAAAACCGAGTAAAAGTTTCCATCAAGCGACCTCGTTCTATTTTTAAAACAAAAAACAAAAGAAACTACAAGTTTACGTTTATCGTCAGCTACAATCGGCGTTTGCGTATACGCATATTACTGGAGTTTAAAATGACGCAACGTTTGGGTTCCGTATTACACGTATTTAATGTTTTTGTGACAGTTGACAGTGTGCAATGTTTGTGTATGTTCTGTAGAATGGTAAACTATGCATTTGATCATTTTATTTATTTAACTTTTAATTAATTTACTTCATGCAAAGTGTCGTGCATGAGCCGAAGTAGGTTTCTGAACAAAAAAAAAAATATTTGTGTAATGTTAGTGGCGTAGCAACGTTCCCTGGGCCAACTAGTTTAGAATACTATATGACAACAACCCATCCCAGCCTTCGGGTGTTGTAAGAGGCGACTAAGGGAACGAAGGAAAATTTGATACAAGATACAAATCATGTGCCAACCCGCCTAGCCACCGTGGCACAGTAGGCTTGGCAATTGGAGGAAGCCCGGCTAAATATTAGGTCATTTACCTAAGGCCCGAAATTATGATGAATAATGAAAAAAGTAATGTGAGATTCTGTTATAATTTAAAGGATACATTTTAATTGTGTTATTTTATAATAAACTTTATTTATGTTATTGTAAATATGTATATGAAATAGGGCCGCAAAGAGTGGTGGGGATGGGGACCCCAATGAATTTCGAAAGACGTTTCAGTATCTAGTTTTTGCTTCGGTTTCGCATCCACAATTAAGCTTTATACCTTCAAATTATAACATTTACAAATGCAAGTGTGGTGACGGTTTCAGAATACGCAGTGACACCACCCCATCCCATCCTGAGGGTGTCGTAAGAGCCGACAGAATGAAATGACACGGCTGTTAACCTACCCGCCGGAGAAGGAAAACTTGAGACGAACTTTAAGGGACCTTGGTGTAAATAGTATAGCTCAGACTGACGTGGTGGTGGCAGATTTGGTCTAGGGGTTAGATGTGCCGCCTTCGGATCAACGGTCCCGGGTTCGATTCCGGGGTCGGGAAAGTGCCTTTGTCTAAACCAAAGGCACTTGCTCGGAGTCTGCGTGTCATTTGTGTTCGTGAATTCATGTTAAAAATGCCCCAGCAATACAGGTTACACCTATTGCAGGGGTTTCGATATTATATCCACCTTTAGGGCATCGTAAATATTCGTGCCCCGTATCAACCCGTCTGGCCAGCGTTGCACAGGAGGCTAATTATATTACGGCCAGCGTATCTTGGCGAGTCTGAACATAGGCTCTGCGAACTTTAGCGCATGTACACTCGTGAAGAAAACTGTTATTATTATTTTTTTAAATTTATTGAATTTGTACTAATTGGTCACTGTATTAGAGATGACCAGTGATGACATATGGAACAGAGACGTGGTCACTCACTATGGGCTCCATCAGAAGGCTCAAAGTCACCCAAAGGGCAATGGAGAGGGCTATGCTCGGAGTTTCCCTGCGAGATCGAATCAGAAATGAGGAGATACGCAGGAAAACCAGGGTCAACGACATAGCCCACCGGATTGCCAAACTTAAGTGGCAGTGGGCAGGGCACATAGCTCGCAGGACCGACGCCCGATGGGGCAGAAAAGTCCTCGAGTGGCGACCGCGTTCCGGAAGGCGCAGTGCTGGTAGGCCTCCCACACGGTGGACCGACGACCTGGTTAAGGTCGCCGGAAAGCAGTGGATGCGGGCGGCCCAGGACCGGCCTTTGTGGAGATCCTTGGGGGAGGCCTATGTCCAGCAGTGGACGTCTTTTGGCTGAAATGATGATGATGATTAGATTAGAATAAAAAAATAATAGTAACAGTTTTCTTTACGAGTATAAATGTGCCAAAGTCCGCAGAGCCTATGTTCAAACTCGTCAAGATACGACGGCCGTAATATACCCTCCGTGTAAGTGGAGGCCCGACTCAGCAGTGGCTACGGGCTGAGTATTAGTTATAAGTGCTATTGGTTAACTACCAAGGAAGCCCATAAGTTGCTTCCGGTGACTATAAACGCCACGATGTTGACATGGCTCGTAAGGCCGTTTGTCCACCGACGCCGTCACCGAACCGTCACTGAGAACGAGATTATTTCGGGCCGAATTTATGATGACGTGACGGCGATCGTTTGTCCACCGCGCCGATATATCGGTGGTTCAGTTAAACAGAAACCGGGCGAACGGCGCGGTGCGACGGTAGTGTGTGGACAAGAACAAACCTGTTTTGTATTGCCGGCACATCGGCCCGTCATAAAACCGTGCCGGGTTCTAGCGGTCACGCCGAACTACACTAAACATTGGCGGCCGGGATGACGGTTCTCGGGTGACGGGCGTGCGGTGGACACATGGCCATAGTAAATGTATGTATCGCTAACTCGGCGCCGTCATCTCGTTCTCGGTGACGTGCCGGTGACGGCGGCGGTGGACAAACGGCCTAAGGTCCACGAGTTGCGTCACTCTAATTACAGCGAAACAATCATACGAACCGTGTTTTGTCCAAAAACGTGAAGCATTTATTATAACTACCACTCAGGTACATGGAGGGTCATTGGCCTACTGTGCCACGCTGACCCGCTACTGAGCCGGCCCTCCTCCATGTTCATGGAGGGAAAATTGCTGTGCCAAGCTGGCTAGACGGGTTGGCACTGGGTTTCGTATCAGGTTTTCCTTGTCTTGCGGCTACGTTATCAGACGTCATTTCCTTTTGTGGCTCTTACGACACCCTCAGGATGTAATGGGATGGTGACACTATGTATTCTAAATCCGTCACCACACGGTAGAATAAAAAAAAAACGGGTGACTATGAACATGGGAATAAAAAGCAACTACAGTGTTCCTTGCCGACTCTTATCTGTCGAGCAGCATTCAGAAAAGGAAATAGCTTCAGACTAGATAGCTCAAGAGTTAATATTAAACAAAACCCGTTATTTTCCCGGCTCGTTTCCCTCCATTTAATTAGAGGAGGCCGGACTCAGCGGTGGTGTTATAAGCACCGATATTTCGGTGATGACTTAACCAAGGTTATCGCTTTAAGCACGATGATTTATCACTACATAGTATAAAACAAAGTCGCTGTTGTCTGTCCGTCCCTATGTATGCTTAAATCTTTAAACCTACGCAACGGATTTTGAAGCGGTTTTTTGTAATAAATAAAGTGATTCAAGAGGAAGGTTTATATGTCATAATTGCACCCGTGCGCAGCCGGGGCGGGTCGCTAGTAACTTATATTATGAACTATAAGCACATACTATAAGTCCATACTATAAGTAATTGACTTTTTGTTGATACGTACGGTACGTTTAAAATGATGTAAGATGTATTACGACCTTGGTGAATTTAGTACAATACTACTACTTGTCACCAACCCATACCATCCCGAGGGTGTCGTAAGAGGTGACTAAGGGAACGCAAGAGGCAAATCACCTAGCTCCAACAGAGGGAAACCTCGATACAAACCCTGTGCCAACCCGTCTTGCCAGCTTGGCACAGTAGGCTAATTTCCCTCCATGAATTTGGAGGAGGCCCGACTCAGTAGTGGGTCATTCATGGGCTGAAACGACTACTACTACTCAGTCAATAAATGACCCACTGCTGAGTTAGGGTCCTCTCATTAAGAAGGTAATTAGCCTACTGTGCCACACAAGCCAGACTGGTTGGCACAAGATTTCCTTCTCTTCCGGCTAGGTTTATGACTTTGTGATTTCCTTTTATCGGCTCTTACGATACCCTCAGAGTGGAATGGGGTGGTGACATTATGTATTCCAAATCTGTCACCACAACATCTTAAGCATGTTATTTTTGTGATTTGTTTTTGTGGCCATTTACTATTTATTATGTTATATATCTAGAATTTGTCGTCTTTAATAATTTCCCGTATTATCATACGATTTTGAATATACAGTGTCACCAGCCCCTTCCAGACAGATGGTGTTGTAAGTGCCGACTAAAGAAAATGACAAATGAGAAGGAAAACTTGATACGAAAACAAATGTGTACAATGTGTCAATTGTGTAATTCGGGTAACCCAAAGAAGTGCCTCTTTGTGGACTGAGAAGAAAAAAAAGAAAAGACATTATGTTCAAATAACTGGGTACCTACCTATTCAGATTTGATTTAAAAATAGTACATGACATCATAATGCAATATTGCAAAAATGTTAGTTACAGACACTGCCGTTCACTTTAAGGCGCGTACAGACAACGCGAGCTGTTCGTCGCAAACGATTCGTCACGAACACCTCGCGTGGCATGAACGCATGTCACTGTGGGCATTTGCCGCATGCATAGTACCCGTACGCACTAGCTGTTGGCCGCCTAGCTGTTGCACGCACTGGTGGTTGAAATTTTGTGGCGGTTTAGTGCGTACAATCATAGGCGGTTGCATATCAAACTGGAAAAGCCGCAGGCCGCGCGGTTAGCCGCCTCCGCGGTTCAACTGCTAGTGCGTAAGGCGTAAGTGCGTTGTTCAGTGCAATCCGTGCGCTCTGTGTCGACGGGCAGATGTTTTTACTTTTTTCTACTGACAAACTGTGGGTTGCTTGCGTAATTAATTTGAGGATATATATTTAGAGATGCATGCAGTTCTGTAGTGTGGTGAGGCATTTGTACACATGCCACGCGATGCTATGCGCCTTTACTTTCATTTAAGTACTTATTGCTTAACTAATGAATTAGCCATGGTTAATTCTCGATGTTACGTGAAAATTACTGGAGTCATACTTTCATCTCGCTTACTTCTCAGCCCACAACTGACTCACTGGTGAGTCGGGCCTCTTCCAAATACCTGAAAGCCTACTGTGCCACGTTGGCCAGACAGGTTGGCACAGGGTTTCGCGTCAAGTTTTCCTTCTTTTGTGACTAGTTATCGGCCGTATCATTTATTTTAGTCGGCTCTTGCGCACCCGGATGGAATGTGGTGGTGATACTATGTATTCTAAACCCTTCTGATGAGGGCCACGGACTGAGATATTATAGGATAACCACAAATCAACAAAAATTAAAAAAAACACTGAACACTGCAAACATTGTAAAAATCGACCACCACCGTGCCTTTGGCATCTTGGTTTACATATAGCAAATATATGTAATATGACGGTACATCGCTATATTTGCGATCGAAATTCGTATATGTATAAAATTGAAACGTGCTTTTTTGTTTTATATTTGAGTACCTACAACCTAGCGTGGGACAGGGGCGTAAGATGATAATGGTAATTTTAAAATGTCAATTTTTGAGAGTTTTGTGATAATACCTATATACGTAAATAAAGTTCCGTTTGAGTTTGAGTATAATATTTGGCGCTTATTTTTTAGGCTAAACTACTGTTGTTTTTTTTTAAATATGATATTTATATTAATAAAACAAAAAGAATATGTGCTTTTTAAATTGCGCTTAAAATAAAAAAGGGACATTGAAAAAATGCAAACGATTTCGTTGATACCTCATTATATAGGTAACAAGGTCTTAGTTTAATGGTTAAACTGGCCGCCGATTTCAATGGGACGCCAAAGTCCCCCCCGGTTTCATTGTATTTGTGGTCGTGAATCGTGTGTCTGTATAGTGCCTGTGATACTGGTTTACCCAGTTCTGGTCGTCGTTTAATGAAGAATGAATATGATTGACTTGGAAAAAAAGCGCCAAAACTTCTTCTCATGTAAAAATAAATAAATTCGAATGTGTGTGCAACACATTCAAATTGCAACACTCCGAGTATGTGTTTATGAACTGTTGTGTTTGTAAACAGCACCCGCGATACAGATTTATAGCTAGTAATAAAAAAATGAGAAAACGGATAAATTTCGTTCCCAAATATTGCGATACACCCTCTTATTATTGTATTTAATAATTTTAGTAAATATAACTAACTAAAAGATTTAGATAACTTACTTTGTCACAACTAACACTGAACAAAATCTCACGTTACACTTCACATCATAATATATTTAAAAAAAAGATTATAACAACAACACTTTTGCTGTACGTCCGTCACCCACAACCTCCGAGCGTAATATGTTTAGGCAGCCGGTTATCTCAATCTGGTTAATAGGGGTCATTGCGCCCGCGCAACATAGATTGGAAAGGTATATTAGATCTTGTACTGTATCTTAATAATTACATTGTTGAGTACTTATACATGTTTCAGCCCGTCACAGACGTAGCTTTAATATACATTATATATTATATGAATATATTGAGATATAAATTATAGTATAGCAAGCTACCACACACTTAATTACTAATTACTTAACACTATAATAAAATATATATTTTCTGTATAATATGCCAAAATATATATGTCGACATATTTTTGTGATGTCATCTTAATCTTAATCAATATATAAATAAATTACGTGTCACGTTGTTTGTCCGGAATGGACTCCAAAAATACGCAACGGATTTTAATCAAATTTGTACACCGTGTGCAGTTTGATCCAACTTATAAGATAGGATAGCTAAAATTTTAATTTATTATTATAAATGTCAATATTAATTTATTGCAAATTATTCGTCTATTATTTAGCAGTCACAATCATAGTGTTAGTATCTCGTTTATTCAGATAAACTACGTGTCACGTTGTTTGTCCGGAATGGATTTTAATCAAATTTGTACACCGTGTGCAGTTTGATCCAACTTGAAAGATGGGATAGCCTAAATTTTAATTTATTATTATAAATTTCAATATTAATATATTGCAAATTATTCGTCTATTATTTAGCAGTCACAATCATAATGTTAGTATCTCGTTTATTCAGATAAATTACGTGTCACGTTGTTTGTCCGGAATGGATTTTAGTCAAATTTGTACACCGTGTGCAGTTTGATCCAACTTGAAAGATGGGATAGCTTAAATTTTAATTTATTAATATTCATTTCCGTATGAATTTATTGTAAATTATTTGACAGTCACAATCATGTTACCTCCAAACAATGGCGATATCTGTTTACTGGATAGTATACATATATTGCACTAAGTATTCTATAGATGGCACTTTGTTAAAAGTAAAAAAGGTTTCATATCTTTTATATAAAAATGAATTGATAATTCTTTTTTATGTGTCCGTTTTTGCCACGGCAAGGCTTGTACAAAAAAAAAACGAATGCGCGGAAAATTTAAAATACTTAACCACTATATAAAATTATTTTAAATGTAAACCTTAAAGTTTTTTAATGTAACCTTCTGACGTTTTACATAGAATTAACAGAATGCGTGCTGCAAATATCCTCAAAGAGTATGTAAAGAACTAGATTATCGTTTAAAACCGATGCTTCGGTCGGAGTTAGATTATCGTTTAAAACCGATGCTTCGGTCGGAGTTATTTTATCGAATTTCTTAGTGCACAACACGGTTAGTCAGACCCATCACGGCTATCTCTTCGCGTCTCGGTATCCCAAATATTATTTTAAAAATCAATAATTCCAAAGTTTTGTAATGGAGTGTCAACGTGTGAAGATATTTCTGTTAGGGGGTCATGGCAGAGTATGTAAAACACGGTGGAAGCTTCGTAGTAAGTATAATAAATAAAATATATAAAATGGTAAAACAACACGACATAACAAGATAAAGGAGTACACAAGACAATAGAATAAACTTGACAAATATTCAAAACTATATTTATAAACAGCCTGTGCTGCATTGACTCCATGAAGGTGATACTTCAACACACCCCCTTCAACTCATGGACTCAACGCCTTAAAAACTAATTAAGTCCGCACACACAAACCTAATTCTTTTGATGTTTATATGTAAATATAACGCCGTCTTTACTTTCAACATCGGTGTTTCCTCTTGAAATCCTCAATCCTCAATCCTTCCTCTTCCAAGATTTTCACCCTCAGTTGTTCAGGCTTCGGAAGCTCATCCGTAGACTCAATGAGAAAAATAATCGTATGTAAGTGGAGAAAAAGAATCGAGATGTTCGCCCACCTTTTGATTTTCACTCATTTTCTGCAACATGAGCCTTTTCATCAAGGTTGCTTTCTTCGCAGGGCCTCGTGATGCGAACAAACTCTTCAACTTCAGCCAAACATTTCGTGCCGTTGTCACCTTTTTTTTTTAACATGACGAACTACACTCGGATCCAATGCCATTATCAACTCAGATGTTACCTTTCTATCCGTAATATCCCATGATAATTTTGCATCCAATGCCATTATCAAGTCAGATGTTACCTTTCTATCCGTAATATCCCATGATAATTTTGCAGCATCATCATCCTTCGGCTTTGGCTTTTCTCCACTTACTTCCCATTAATTATTTCTTGTTAACAATGCCTCTACCTGTATTTTCCAACAATTTTTCTCCCAACAATTGTTTTATACGTACATTTGACATTTTTTCTCGATTGTACTTTTATTTATTATACATTACACTACCAGTATTCAATGAGTGTCTTCTGGGCCCATAACCCTTGTTAGGGGGTCATGGCAGAGTATGTAAAACACGGTGGAAGCTTCGTAGTAAGTATAATAAATAAAATATATAAAATGGTAAAACAACACGACATAACAAGATAAAGGAGTACACAAGACAATAGAATAAACTTGACAAATATTCAAAACTATATTTATAAACAGCCTGTGCTGCATTGACTCCATGAAGGTGATACTTCAACAATTTCAAAGATTAAAAATATTATCTTTTATAAAATTACTAATAATTGTGGCATATTGTTATGAATACTAATGGCATATTGTTATGAATACGTTATACAACGCTGTAAATCGATACTAATAACTAAATTTAAAAACGTTTGGAATAAAAATTGTTCCTTAAAACACCCTCTATCAAAATGGTCTGATGTAATTATATGTAAAACAATTAGAAAAAAGAAAAAAATAATTCTTTTTCAAATTTTTATTAAATTTCGTTAATAACTTTTTATTTTATGACTTTACGACTAAAGTTGCTAGACAATTTTATTTGCTACAAAAAAAATCAGTCTCTTTTTTTTTGTGAGACCTATAGTTTGGCAGATAAACCGTAAAACTATTTGAACCCGAAAACGAACGAAACGACAACTATTTGAATTTCAAGATGGCGGCCGTGGGACAAGGGTGGTGACCCCACAAACTTGGATTTAACTTTACACTAACACCCCTCCGTCTCTAAAAAATAAAATTGCGTTCTCTGACAAACGCAAGCTAAGCCCAAATAAATGTAAGAGTTCAATGGACTATCTATCATGCATGCTGAATGTTCGATCGAACCCATTCGATTTCGACGAGTTATTCATAATCATTAATCATATAATTCGAGGATCAGTCAGATTCCAATTTAAATTAACCAAATTTTGAAATAAATAATACATAATGTTTTATGACCCTGCGATGCAGGGTGACCAAAAATAGGGTAAGACTCATTTGAGTGTTCCCCTCCACGGAAATCTTTAGTAAAAGGCGAAAGATTTATACGTTATGAAGGGAAACCAGAGTTAACACTGCAACGTTGATCTCAGGACCCGTATAAATAGCGCGCACAAAACCATATCGCGATGTTAAACGATGATCGCGACATCTATTGGTTATTTTATGCAAAATACATAATTTGACGATTTATTGTTTGGTGTTAAATATGTAAGAGAAGAAAGTGAGTGAATGAAACAGACTAATAAGTAAAACAAAATGACGCAGTTGCTCAGCTAAAACCCAATGGGAAACCCGGCTTAGAAGCTTGTGTCTGTGGTGTGGTCAAATAAGCCTAGTTGAATTTTTAAGACGTGTTGTCCGTGTGTTAACGGATATAGCATAGGGACGGGCCGATATATTTTTTACATTCGTTTAACCGAATTTCGAGAGAGCCAAATTCGCTCCAGCTATTTAACAGCAGCAGAGATTAGCCGAAACAAATAATAGGTTGGGGAAAAACTTTCTTCACATTTTTTAAGAAATTTCAAAACATTTTTTAATATAGTTTATGTACATTTAACTAAAGTATGTAGGTGTACGATTTTGTTCGATAGCTACATGATGCCATTGCTATAGAAATTTTGGGACTTCTGATCAAAATACCGGGACAAGTGGTTTTGGCAGGCCTCTCGTGATGTTAACCTGACACTGCCTAAATAATTCTGAAGAAAGAAAGAGAGAAAATGCTTTCATTAGACACAGAAATATACAGAAAGGAAAAGTAAATTTAGGTTACAATAATATGGTGTCTAAAAGGCAGGAGCTCAGTATACACTGCAGGTATATGCAAATTTTCAGCTCCAGCCCGGACGAGAGAAAAAAAGAAAAATTAAATAAAAAATTATACAAACATTTCTTAAATAATTGCGGAATGACATCTCTCTATGTACCGAGTATGGTAACAGAGTATGGTCAATGGCAGCTGAGGAAAAAATATATTAAAATATAAATAATGTATTAATAAGTATTATATTATTAATGTACAATAAAGTATTATAAATGATATTAACATAACTAAAACAATTATTGTGAGTAATATTGTGGTTGAAATTAATAAAAATGTAAAATATTAAATTAATAAATTAATTATTGGATGGTAATAAATATTAAATATAATATTGAATTGATTAATGTTACAGGGTGATAAGTCCATGAAATTAATATAATTTTTTTAAAATCCCACATACTTTAGGATTAATTTTATTATAATATTATAACTATGTCGAGTTTAAATAGGTTTTAGCTGTGCCTCCACCAAATACTGACGCAACCGTGTTTTGAATGTTGTAAGGATGGTTGCATCTTTTATCGGTTGAGGTATATTGTTCCAACATTTGGTTGCAGCATAGCGAAAACTCCCCCGGAAAGATGTTGTTGGAAAGATGGTTCTTCAAAAATGGTTCGGTTTCATTACGTCGTAATAAAGAATCGCAAATGAGTACACGGTTCATTAGGTTTCTTTCAGTGAGCTCGTGAGGTACCCAAACATCGAGCTTTTTTGTGTACCCAGTTTTTTTTCAAATGCAACAAAACTGTTTTGCGGCCAATTCCCAGTTCTTCAGCTACGTCGTAACTACTTATAACCCGATCTTGCTCCACTTTTTCAAAAATGGCATCCATTTTATCCGTAATAGGGCCACCAGAGCGACGTGCATCTTTGACATCAAAATTGAATGAAAACTGAAATGAAAAATGAAAACGCTTAAACTAAATTTGTGCTACTCTCACAGACACTGCACTAGATACATAAATATCGCAATTTTTTTTCACGGCTTGCTTTGCATTATTTCCTTTTTTGTAGTAAAATTTTAAATTGTATCGAATTTCTTCATTAGATTCAATCATCTTGACACTACGGAAAACAAATGAAAATCACACATTTTCCTAATTTGAATTTGGAATAATGTTCTTTAAAATTAAAACTTTCAATGATACCGATACCAGCCAAATACAAATAGTATAGCAAAAGAGATTTTATTACAATTTCATACATACTATAATGCGAAAAGACTTTTTCACCAAACAAATACACCCTATTTTTTGCTACGTCGGAAATCCTCATGGATCCTCGGTCATTGGTGTCCAACCGGAATATCTGGGACTCCGGGGGGCGTGGAGATGGCAAGTTGCGCCCCAACATACCCACTAAAACCGACGGCGATCCTCAACTACCTGTACTAGGGCGACGGGTTGCGCTCTCTCATTGGAGGAGCGTGCACCGTGACACCCAATTACACCCTGACGGTGTTGTAAGAAACGACTAAAGAAAGGCAAGCCCTAAGAGAAGGAAAAATTGATTCAGATCCTGTACCTGCCACCGTAGGAATGCAATTGGAGGAGGCCCAATCCAGCAATGGGTCATGTAGGTATTAGGTTAGATTGGTGGTGGTGGTGAAAAAGGCGCGGAAGAAGAAAGCCCGTCACAGACGGAGCTATAATATATATTAATATGAATCATACCAAGTCACATTACGACATATTTTCTTTATACATTTTCGAGTGACCGCACACGGAGCTCCAATGCATGGTTTATGGTTATAAAATGGACATACAGACAATTAAACATTAAATATGTCTTATTATGACTTGCTATGATTCATATTATTATTTATTATAGCTTTAACTACTAAATTCAAAATTCAACTAGACTTAATTAACGTTATTTGACCACACCACAGACCGCCACAGACACAAGCTTCTAAGCCGGGTTTCCCACTGGGTTTTAGCTGAACAACTGCGTCATTTTGTTTTACTTATTAGTCTGTTTCAGTCACTCACTTTCTTCTTTTACATATTTAACATCAAACAATAAATCGTCAAATTATGTATTTTGCATAAAATAACCAATAGATGTCGCGATCATCGTTTAACATCGCGATATGGTTTTGTGCGCGCTATTTATACGGGTCTTGAGATCAACGTTCTATTGTTAACTCTGGTTTCCCTTCATAACGTATAAATCTTTCGCCTTTTACTAAAGATTTCCGTGGAGGGGAACACTCAAATGAGTCTTACCCTATTTTTGGTCACCCTGCATCGCAGGGTCATAAAGCATTATAAATAACTTACTTCTTGCGTATCTAATAAATACTAAGTCTCGAGCTGAGCCTCGAATTAACATATCGAATGGGGAGTTGCTTGGTTCTTGCTTCTTGGACGACAGGATTATGGAGTTATTCTGAGTATTCTGACACAGGAATTCACAAGATCGTAATTTGTGGTCTATGGGGAAGGCCTAAGTAGTAGACGCTTGTGGCTAGTGCCAAGTGCCAATCTGTCTGGCTAGCGTAGTACGATAGGCTAATATCCCTCCATAACTTTGGAGGAGGCCTGACTCGGCAAGTTAGCAGTGGGAGAATTATGGGTTGAGTGAGAAGACTGAACAAAAAAATAATTGTGTGAGTGATGTCTTTCCTTCAAATTTAATTTAGTTAGTGGCGTAGCGACGCCCGCAGCATCTAGTTACAGATAAAATGACGTATCTAATAAATAAATAAGAATATTCAGAAGTAAATAAAGTTAAAAACAATCGGATTGTGATAATATAAAAATTCATAACACATTACAAGTTTTTTTTTTGCTTTTACTAATATTTCCATCTCCCCTGGAATGCGATCTCTATTAACGTTTATGTTGTCCTGGTAATAAAAAATACTTTTAATTTGAAATGAAATAAAGAAATATTTTAAGCAATATATTAAAAACGTACAGGTACAATAAAAAGCTGATTACTGGGTTTTGGGTGAATGGTAGCATCTCGAGATGTGGGATAGAAATTAAAAGCCATATTTTTAACACTGCATTTTTCGCCTGTCACATTTTAATTCAATCTACGTTCAGGAGTTCTTCAGGATGTAATGTAATTAATATTATATTTTTCTTTTAAAAACTTAGCTTTGACATTATTATTTTTTGAACAATATTCATGTTGGTACTATCACAAATACAGTTGAGTTACAACGAAACTGATTTTTAACATGAAACAGCATAATGTAGTGTTGCGACAATATCGACCCTGGTCGTGAGGATGGTAGAGAGCAACAGATCGTGGAAGGCTCTGGCAAAATTCGCTGGAGCCGTAATGAGGAAGAAGGAGGCGGCGGAGCGGGACCGGGAGCGTGCCCCTGACGTACCGCCAAGCCGCCGGGCATGCACTGGACTCCGGGTCTCCGGGTGAGAGATTTGGGTAAAATCTCTCGCCCATAAGATCCGGTGTCTTGCCACGTGTTCCTGGCGAGACATCGACGGAGCGGAACGCTCCCGAGTCGTAATGCTCTCACGAGCAAGCAAGAGTTGGGAGAGGAAGCAAAGCCTCTGGTTGCGGCAACGTGGTTTTGGCAGTAGGTACATTTTAATACTAACGTTCCCACGGCGCCGCACACAAAACCGCGAGAAGGAACACTCCGGAGATGTTTAGTGGGTATGCCTCCACTCTGGAGGAGACTCCCACACCGCCCCGCCGGCAATCCCCAGGCTGGCGGGAAGACAATCAAGGATTTTACTCCGGGAAAAAAAAGTCTTGCGACAATGTAACTAGATGACGCTGCTTGCAATTGTAATTGAATGTTTTGCAGGAACTATCACTAGATGGCGGTTACCTTTTAGTTTTCATATTTATTTGCAAGCCAAAAGAGCCTGGTAAAATCCACACGAGCGTTTTGATATTTTAAATGCTGAGCAAAGTGCCGTAGCTCTACACTAATAAACTATTATTAGCCGTCTACTTCCTAAAATGGGAAATCAATACGATGCAATGTTTGGTTTTATGACGTTGTATCGCGAAAATTCGAGAGGAGAGTTATGAAGAACTCCAGCAAGTATAAAACTACTGTAACTAAATGGACATATTAATTTAATGTAAAAAATAAGTAAATAAATAAATTTAAAATATTAAATTACAAGAGCTTAGCAAAGTTAATGTGTTGTTTATTTGACTTTATGTTATTACTCAAATTGTAGGACTCGGCAACGAAATCTAATTCCAATATTTCATTCCCAATAAAATGTTATTGGAAGTCATTAAGTACTGTCAGCATTCTCTCTGTGGTGACGGATTTCGAATACACTGTGTCACCACCCCACTACATCCTGAGGGTGTCGTAAGAGCCGACAAAAAACAAGGCCGATAACCTAACCAAAAGAGAACGAATATTTGATGCGAAAACCTGTGATAATACTATATTACTTACCCGAGATGTGATGAGAGACCTGACTCAGTAGTGGGTCATTTAAATGCTGAGTAGTAGTACCTAGTAGTAGTAGATTGAGACATTAAAGCCGAACGTCCACCGCCAGCTAAAATAAGTTAGTTTAGTTTAGCTTGCATAGTTGAGCCAGTTTTTCAAACATGTGTGTCCAGAATATTGGCGACTGGCGGGCATAAGGCCTTTTTATATTTAAAAATGTTTAATTATTTAAGTTTGACATATTCTATTTTGCTTGGTTGTCTTTGATTGTTGTTGCACGATTCGTGTGTATGTTTTCTTAGTTATGTATTTATTATTATAGTATTATTTATTTATTTATTTATATAAAAAAACACACGCCAACTGCATAGTCACCGAAATCAATTTAAACAGAACAGTACTTTTAAGCAACATACAAGGGTAATCACACAAACCACAGGCATGCTATAACACTTAAAGTAATATCGTTTTAGCGAGACACAAATTAATTTATATGAAAATATCTAAAAGCTTAACTTAACTTAGACTTAAGCTTAACTAACATGGAATACAATAAGAAAATTAAAAAAAAAAAAGGGATATTAAAAAAAATACATTCAGTTTATAATTCTACGAGAGGGCTAACATGTTATCCAGTGATCACCATCGTTTTAATTTCACCATCTATTTAAACAGTCCACTTGCTCGTTATTATTTTTTTGTACGCACATGAAAAACTAGCTCAACTATGCAAGCTGAACTAAACTAACTTATTTTAGCTGGCGGTGGACGTTTGGCTTAAGGCTCCTCGGAATCCAGATAAAGGGAGCAAGATTTTTTTGCTAAATTAGAATACATCGTCTACTTAATTTAAAAGCAATACGCATTTCGCCAACTTATTTTCGATTTCCAAAAGGCGCTACTTAACATTTTTTCTTTTACTTTTTCCATTACCATAATGGCAAAGCGAAAATGTAATAATGTTTCCTATAAAGTAAAGACGAATGGACTTCATTAAAATAAGGAGATAGCTCTACGAAAAGAAAAATGAGCCTGCAGTTCGTGAAAAGGGATTATAGAATACAAAATGAACAATATTTTTTTATTTTCATGAAACTTCACTTGGGAACCTTCTCGCCCACAATACCGCAGTGTCTGAAGACAAAAGTCTTCGACCAATGTGTGGTGCCAGTAATGACATATGGAACAGAGACGTGGTCGCTCACTATGGGATCATCCATCAGAAGGCTCAAAGTCACCCAAAGGGCAATGGAGAGGGCTATGTTCGGAGTTTCCCTGCGTGATCGAATCAGAAATGAGGAGATACGCAGGCAAACTAGGGTCACCGACATAGCCCACAGGAGTGCCAAACATAAGTGGCAGGGCACATAGCTCGTACGACCGATGCCATATGGGGCAGAACAATCCTTGAGTGGCAACCGCGTTCCGGAAGGCGCAGTGCTGGTAGGCCTCCCACACGGTGGACCGACGACCTGGTTAAGGTTGCCGGAAAGCGATGGATGCGGGCAGCCCAGGACTGGCCTCTGTGGAAATCCTTGGGGGAGGCATATGTCCAGCAGTGGACGTCCTTTGGCTGAAATTATGATGATTCTAAATTATAAAAACAACCAATATCTGCAAATATATGTGGTGGGGAGAAAATTAGAAAGCGACAAGAATCTATGTATTGACAACTTATACATCTACATCATGATAAGCGTGTACCTATAAAAAGCAGAAAATAAAAATTAATTAAAAATTTAAATAAACCCCCGACACAATCACCTAAGTTCCCTTTAAAAAGTAGAAAATAAAATACATCGCGTTGGGGGACCAGGGGTCAGGTAATAAATAAGTAGGAGCGGGCCTCCAACGCGATGTATTTTATTTTCTACTTTTTAAAGGGTCATTGTGTCGGGGGTTTATTTAAATTTTTAATTTAATTTTTATCTATAAGCCCCGCCGCACATGCTTACACTCGCATTGGCGGTCACGAGCCGCGTGCGAGTGGCAGTATTTAAAACCAATGGCGCATTACCAAGCTCCGCATTTGCGCACTTTCTCTTGCGGCTAGGTTTTCAGCCATGCATTTCCTTTAGTAGGCTCTTACGACAACCTCAGAATGGAATGGGGTTGTGACAGTATGTACACACGAAATTAACCAGCTAATTACTGTTGTCTAATTAAATTACACATAATGAGAGTATTCCCATTGTAATTGTAGCCAATACATATTCTAGATCTTAGGTTCAACAAGAGACCTAAGCCGCCCAAATAATCAAAGTCTGTCTAAGAACACGTAGGCATTTGTACCAGGCACCCATAACCCACGAGGATATAACTAATTGCCAAATCCGGAGGTCATTGTGCCTAATCGTATACATTTCTAGACGGTTGTTAACCTCTAAACTGTTGGCATGCGAAAGTACATAAAATCTTTCTGAATGATATTTATAGTTATACACATGTTATGCCAGTGACACTAATAATAATTAACTAATGAATGATTAATACCTACTAATGACAATAATAAAATTATTTAAAAAAAATGCAATATTTATAAAGAACATCAGAATGTTACTAATTAATTAATCATGAATATTAAGTTTGCATATTCAATAAGTGATAGTGATTTTAAATAACATTGTTGGCGGGGCCGATCAGTATAATAATTGTCTAAAGGTTGATGATAATTTCAAATTAGAAAATATATTTCTTTATATAAAATTATCCGCAGGTTAACCAACGTCTTTATTAGCCTATGATAGTCCATCAAATGGAATATATGACCACCGTGCTTCGGAGAAAACGAAAAGTTGTCGGTCCCGGCTGTCGTAAGCGTAACACGTAGTAGAAAAATGACAGCTGGTCTAACCAAATAATTACTGGTTTTTACGAGGTGGGTTACGGAGAGCAGACGGCAATTATAAATACTGGTATTTAGCCAAAACATGTCAGACTTCTGCCGATTACAATGCGAAGCGAAAAGGCGCAATAAATGATCTAAACTGAAATTACATTTACGGAAATGTCAGCCCCATGCGTTTTAAATTAAGGACTAATTTACTTTGTGTGTGTACAAGGCCGAAAACCAAGCCGCAAGAGAAGGAAAACTTGATACGAAAACCTGTGCCAACCCGTCTGGCCAGTCCAGCCAACTAATATGCCACTGCCAACTACTATGCCACAGCAGGGTAAAACCCCCGATGGGAGGAGGCCCGACTCAGCAGAGGGTCATTTATGGGCTGAGTAGTAGAAGTAGTTGTTCAATTTGAATTAAACGTTCTTTTCGTATGAAATAGTTATTTGTGCAACAAGAGAGCAAAGTCGTTTTTTGCTGCGAGTGCTGATATTGAATCCCGAGTAAGCGAAGGAATCAATAATTGAATCACGAGCGTAGCGAGTGATTCTAAAGTTGATTCCTGAGTGCTACGAGGGATTCAAAGGCACGAGATGCGAAAAATTTTGCTCTCGTGTAACACACATAACTTTTCACTTCAGCAGCGAGAACACTATAGGAAATGAAATATATTACGCAACATTTTTGAAACTATAATTAAATATTTTTAAGTTAAATATCAGTTTTTTTAAGCAGTAAATACTCATTTTCGTTTAAATACAACAATAAGTTAAAAATTCAATAAATTACAATAAAAGATATAATTATCATTTTTGCTAAATTTCTATTAAAGCGGTTAGTTAGTACGAAATTTCGAACGTGTTTGTCTTTGAGGTCGAATTAAAAATCGGAGTAACCCCATAACGAACTCCTTTCATCCAATCGAACTGTTAAAAGTACGTCTAGTTTGTATTTAATCAAATATAGTTCCCATAATATTGCTCTATCAATTTAATATTTATAATCTGTACTTTAATGCTTTGTATTGTTTTCTATAGCGCTACCTGCTAACATTTAACTTCATAATTCTAACGCAACTTATAACCAATTAATTTAACTTTCATAAGATTCACGCGAAATTTCTAACACAACACACTTGTCATTGGCAAAATCATCGGTATAACGATAGAAGCCAAAACCTAAATGAAGAAGAAGAAGAAAAATCGGAGCTGTTGGTACTGGCCACTTGGTCTTTGTCTCTCTCTCTTTTCTATTGGCGGGAAAGAGATAGTGTCAATGTTTCGAATTAGAATTAAAAAGTTACTTTGTCTCACTCAGTGGGCAAAATCGCATTTTGTCCACTGTTTTCAGTGAGCAAAACCTACATGTTTGAGCTACTGAAGTGAAAATATCTTTACCCTGTACCCGGATCGCAACAGTATCGAGGTGGTGTTCCAAAACGTTCTTGGAAACTCTTCCCATATACACGGCGTTCAGTCAAGTCTAGACACGGATACTGAACTCCTGGTACTGTAACCTGTATCTTCAATACCTCCGTCGTCGTTCCATTATTTAAATATATTTTGTCTCATTCATATCAGCCAGTATCAATAGGTTACAGAAAATAGCGATCTGAATAAACAAGTTACTAAACTGGCTTCGGATGGAGTTGTCTGTGCTATTATGAGAACTGGATTCTGCGTCACCTGTTTTTTTTTGTAGGACTATTAAAGATAAACATTTCCATTATACTATAAATCGGCGTTACTCAAAAGAGTTTTGCGGCGCACGCCAGGATACCAGCACATGGCAGATTTTATTCCTACTTACATGATACCTATCGTTATATTTTGGATAATACACATAATACCTATATGTAATAACTAGCTGACCCGGCGAACTTTGTTCCGCATTATATAGTTATATTTAAAACAAAAAGAAAGTTGGACATAGGATATTTTTCCTTTTTTTATCCCGTCCGTATAAAACCTACTTTATCAAAACGCAACTGACAGCGAAACGTTATGTTGTGTATAGTTTAATATGGTCGAAAATTTGACAATTAGAAATTTTGAATTCGACTTGTTTATATTGTTGTAATTCACATAATATCTTTATAACTTGTAGCCTATGTGTTATTCTGATGTATAAGCTATATTATTATAAAGTTTCATTAAAATCCATTCAGTAGTTTTTACGTGAAAGAGTAACAAACATCCATCCATCCACCCATCCATCCATCCATACTTACAAACTTTCACGTTTATAATATTAGTAAAATTGTAGCTTTTGTGTCTTCTGACGTGTAAGCTATATTAATATAAATTTTCATCAAACTCTATGTAGTAGTTTTTGCATGAAAGTGTAACAAACATACATCTATACACACTTTCTCGTTTTTAATATTACCACTAATACATACCCGTTTTTGCGCACCTGCATACTCGTATTTATGTAGGTACGCCATACTTTTTTACATATGGTGTTTGTCAACTTTCCGTGTGGCGACAGGTTTAGAATACAAAATTTCACCAACTGAAATGACGGAAATGACAAGGCCGAAAATCTAGGGGTAAGAGCAGGCAAACATGATACGAAGCCCGTCCCTCAGGGTTGGAGTCGGCAATTGTGTGGGATTCCCCAACCTACTCGCCTACCCATTAAAACCCCAGCGGTATATCCGTCACACTACACGCTTGGGGCGCCACAGGTTCGCGTAAACGCATTCTACTGTGACATGATACGACACTCTGTGCCAACCGATCTGTATAGCAGGTACAGTAGCTCGAAAACCTAGCAAAAGGAAAACTCGATACGAAACCCCTTTTTTTTTGTTGTCGCTGGGGAAATGCTTTAAGCATACCACCGCCCCCCGGGGGAGAGGTCGGTGATTATGTGGGACTCCGACAAGGGTCGTCTACCCAAGAGTCATCTACCCACTAAAACCCCAGACTAAAACAAGTTCGCGTAAACGCAGTCTACTGTGACGCCCCGGCGTGGTGCCCGCTACGCGGGCAAGCGACTGTCAGAGAGGGCGTCCCGGTACACTGGGACGCCCTCAGTCATCGAAGCTTTCGTCGGTGGCGGTTCCCCCGAACCACCACCGGCCTCTTAGGCGAGGGCAGAAGGGGTCCGCACCGTCACGAGCCCCCCTCCACCCCTGCCTCCGTCTGCGGCGCGCGTCAGCCGGAGCTCTCTCCTTTGCGACCCGCCCCGCTGCCCCCCTGTGAGACACAACGGCCCCGCAGAAGGAGGCCCGTCAGCCCTCGGGCCGGCTCGATACGAAACCCTGTGCCAACCCGTCGGGCCAGCGTGACACAGTAGGCTAATTACCCTCCAGATGGAGGAGGCCCGACTCAATAGTGGGTCATCTATAGGCTGAGCAGTAGAACACGTTGTATTGCCAGTAGGCATGTTGCAATATCCCGTGTTAATCTAGTTGGTTGCTTGGCCCAAGGTAAGGAGCATTTGAGGTCACGTTAACAGGTTCCGATCCGAACATAGCCTTGACCTATGCTTATGGTGATTAAAGGCCCGAAATGATATTGCAATGTGAATAATTATAATTTGTGTCGGACAGGAAATCGATTTATAGCCGATACTATACTCAAACTCAAAAGGAACTTTATTTACGAAGGATTTATCACAAAACTCTTAGAAATCGTCATATTTAATACATAGTTATTATCATTAGGTAGGCTGCGTGCATAAAACCTCCGCGGCGAGCGAGCATTCTGCCGCGCGAAAATCAATAAATTAAAAGGATATATAAATTATATTGAGTCTGATATTGATTTTTTACACACCAATTGACTCAAGTATTTTTTTCTGTGTGCAAATATACACTTCTCATCAGAAAAATCGACAACACCTTGCAAATTTATGTTTTGTAAGGATTGTCAGAAAAATTTATATATTTATTTGCTTATTCATTTATTTCCTTAGCAGCATAGTTACAAAGCAATTAAGTTTCTTTAGAATTGTCATTTATTTGATGTGTTTAGTTTCTGGAGTTGAAACGTGGACGATACGAGCTCGAGAGAGGCAAAGGATCGATGCTCTGGAGATGTGGTGCTGGAGACGCATGATGAGGATAACCTGGACCGCAAAACGCACCAATAAATCGATACTCTCTTACCTAAAAATCAATACCCGCCTGTCTACAGTATGCCATCAACGAATTATCTCGTATTTCGGTCACATAGTGCGAAGAGGAGACGAAAGTCTGGAAAAACTGATCGTAATCGGGAACACTGATGGCAAACGAGCTCGAGGTCGATCCCCAACAAGGTGGACCGATCAAATGAAAGACACGCACTCCTCAAAGCTTTGTTGTATTGCAAGGGAAGCCATGGACAGGACTCGATGGAGGCACATCATCTACTCCAAATGTAACCCATCCACTGATGACCATGATCCTCAGTCATGAGGGACCGACTAGAGAGAGAGAGTATATTTATAGGAATATACATAATGTCAAATGTCGTTTAATATTGAACATTAGAAGGTTTTCAAATCCTAATGTTAATGATCTAAATTCAAATTAAACTTTCATAAGTTTCGTATTTTGTTTATCAACCATAAAAAGGGAAGTGTATCGATTTTTCTGATGAGAAGTATTACCAATAGGCGCGCGAGTTCATGTCCATTGGGGCCTAAATAAATAATTACTTAACACATTTATTTTATTTCATAATTTGCAAAATTACCTTAGATTACAATAAACCAAATTGACAGCTGTTGAATAAATCGGTAGTTATTATCGACATTACCCTAAATAAATAGGTAACAGCATTACAGCATTCCTCAGGATGGACATGAACTCGCGCGCCTATCTTAAATATTTTAATGTGTTTTACACGCATTCATAATTTCTCCAAATTTATTATCAACAACCCTTCTACAAATTTGGCGGTGTGGATTTCCTAATAATATTTTAACAACAGTTGCCTCGCCGCCAAACTTTTGGCTGATTTCACCCACCAGCCAAATGGGTATGTTGGGGCGCCTGGCGTTTAGCGGTAGGATCCATGAGGATTTCCAACGTAAAAAAATTGTATTACAAGGTTAGTATTATAATGTATCAAAATACTTTCATGGCGTCGTTAATGAATAAAATAAAAACTATGAATTAAATAAACAAAAGACACTCGTTAAATTGAAGTCGGCGTTTCTTTATTCAGGGTGTAATAAAAACCGTATATACATTCCAAGTGATCTGTCATAGAACTGAGGGCCGCTGGGGCAAACAGGTGCTACAGTGGAGACCACGTACTGGCAACATAGGGTGGGACGCTCCCCTGCTAGATGGAACAACGATCTGCGACGGGCAGCCGGCAGCAACTGGATGCATAGAACTGAAGACCGGGTTCAGTGGCGAGCCATGGGGGAGGCCTACGTCCAGCAGTGGTCTGAAATAGGCTGATGATGATGATTCCAAGTGAGTTTTATTTTTATTTTGTGGAACGTGTTTTAGGTTCCCAAGTGAGTGCCTATAGATATATAGCCTAGTGAAAGGAACAGAGCTCCAACTTGCTAATTTCTTTTGCGGTGCGCGATGCAACTTCTGGCATTAATCTGCTAAATCCAAAAGTTCTTCCAAAAGTGCTTCTGTCAAAAGCGTGTTACACTATCGTATTTGGTAGGTTACGTGTAGTGTCCCACAAAATCGATAATTAAAGCCATCCTTCTCCTGACCCATATTAAAGGGCAGTGGTCGACCCGCCACACGTCGCTACCACTGTTCGAAATATTTTAATGAGCATGACAACTTACAGGTAATATTGTAGCATAACTGTACGTAGTTTATAAATGATAATCATGATAAGTAATATAGCTTTAATGCAAAACCAGATCGTTTTACAATAATTCGCACTGTAACTATCAACGACCGTTGTTATGCATAGAGATGTGACACCAACCGTAGTGATGTGATACTACAAATATCATCATCATCAACATCAGCCCACATTAGTCCACTGCTGGACATAGGCCTCCCCTAAAGAGCACCATAGCGCCCTGTCTACAGCTTGAAGCATCCAGCTGCTGCCCGCAACCTTTCGCAGATCGTCGCTCCATCTAGCAGAGGGCCGTCCCACACTACGCTTGCCGATTCGCGGTCTCCACTCAAGAACTCGTCTACCCCAGCGGTTGTCGGTTCTTCTACAGATATGACCAGCCCACTGCCACTTCAGTCTGCTAATTCTCTGAGGTAACAGGTAATATGATTGACACCAATCCAATATCCAGAAGCACGCAACGTTGTTTGGTGTGAAGATCAATTGAGTTCTTCACTGTTATTTCTTACTAGCTGCGTCCCGCGGTTTTACTCGCGTAGTGATGGAATTTATGTTATCGTCAGATTGTTTTTCCCTTAGTGTTATACTTTAGGCAATTCACACAATATCTTCTTAAGTTGTAGCCTATGTGTTAGTCTGATGTGTAAGCTTTATTATTGTAAAGTTTAATTCAAATCCATTCAGTAGTTTGTACGTGAAATAGTAATAAACATTCATCCATACTTACAAACTTTCGCATCTATTCATAGAATACAAATAAATAAAGTTGGAGTGTCTGTTTGTAATAAAAACAAAATAACCACGTTTTACTAAATGCGTAAGTATGTATACACAGTACATCGACCAAAATATATATTTTTTAAATTTTTATCTGTCTGTCTGTTAGTTCCGGCTAATCTCTGGAACGGCTGGGCCGATTTTAAAGGGACTTTCACTGATAGGTAGCTGATGATATAAGGAGTAACTTACGCTACTTTTTTAGACTATCTTCGCCCCGCGGCGTCACCGTAATATCGCGAATACTCGCGACACTCCTATTTTATTTATTTGTATGTATAGATATGGAAAAAATCTACAGATTTTATCATTTATGCACGTACAAAAAAAACATGATGTATTGTTAAGCGCTTCGTCCACGTTAGATTAAAATTCTACAAGGACAATCTACGACGTGTGCACATTAGCGAGACTACCCTAGATAATGTGTCACTACAGTCTTCGTAGACAGACTCGGCTACTTTGGGGCTGTCCATTAATCACGTGAGCTTTGAAAGGGGGAGGGAGGGGTCCGGCAAAAATCCCGAAATACCACAAGGGGGGAGGGGGGTTATAGTAAGATATCACGTGTATTTATTTTTTCGTCAAACGCGTGATTTTTTTAAACCGAAAAGCGGCGGTTGTTGTCATTACCTTTGAGTGTAATATTCTTCGCAGGTACTAAAAAATACACGTGATTTTTATTGGGGGGTAGGGGGGGGGGATAGTCTTAAACTTCAACACGTATCACCAAGGGGGAGGGAGGGGTTAAAAAATGATAAATAAAACATCACGTGATTAATGGACAGCCCCTTTCGGCTACGTGTACGTAGAAATTAGAGTATAGATTAGATGTCAAGCTGTCTAGCTCTATTCTCTCTGCGTGTACGACGCGCTTTACATTGACGTTGTATATATTAACCTTTACACAACATGTTTTTCTCTAAATTTAGAAATGCATATCTTGCAGTAGCCAAAAAGGAACCCTCAAACATATATTGAGCGACCGAACCTAAAGATGAAGCCAGACTTGTACCTACTTCGTTAAATTATTCCCAAGTTTCTTCATTTCTTCATTTTAGACCGGTCTAACATTATTTAGTTAACTACCAGTATATACACAAAACCGGAAAGCGCAGTGCTGGTAGGGCTCCCAAACGGTGGACCGATGACCTGGTTAAGGTCGCCGGAAAACGATGGATGCGGGCGGCCCAGGGCCAGCTTTTGTGGTCCTTGGGTAATCCTTGGGGGAGGCCTATGTCCAGCAGTGGAAGTCTTTTGGCTGAAATGATGATGATGATGATATACATGAAACGATACCTGCCTTCCACGGCCTCTAGTAAGACTACAACTTCTACTCCATGACCCACTACTAAGTCGGGCCTCCTCCAATTATATGGAGGGTAATTAGCCTAATGTGCCACGCTGGCCAGACGGGTTGGCACAGGGTTTCATTTCAAGTTCTAGTAGGACAATCGGTTACTTTTTGGTTAGACCAGCTGTCAGTTCTAACACTACCATAGATGGCAAAAATGGTAACCAGAAACGACAGCTTTACCTGACCTCCGAAGCTCGGAAGTGAATTCAGTGTTTTCTTTTGTTTCGCCGGGAAATCAAACTCAAACTCAAAAGGAACTTTATTTACGTAGGTTTTATCACAAAACTCTTATATATCGTAATTTTTAAAATTATCATCAAAATTATTAGCGTTATCATCTTACGACCCTTGTCCCACGTTAGGTGGTAGTCTCCATACACACCTATCAGTCGTCATATCTACAGTCAAACCTTTCATACACAATTCCTCATTCTTACATTCCATGCATCTCTTTGATCTCCCACAACCCTTGCGTCCACCCACATGCTGAAACTACCACCTGTTCGGAATGCTGCTCTACAGAGAAGAGCCAAGAAACTCTGTAGTTGCTTTTATGAAATCATTTGTCTTGTTTACAAAAAAGCACTTAACCGCATAGTGAGAGCAAGTTCGCCAGATAAGAAAATAAGAAAATTCAAGCTTCTTAATGCATACCGTCGGGGGTGGGGTCAACATAACACCACAAACAAACACCACCGCAAACACTGATCCAACTACTAAAACGCGATCGCGTCGCATTCTAGTGTAGTGCTCCGCCGGGTTGTGACTATCGAAGGGCCACCTGGATAACTGGGACGCCCTCAGTCAATGAGGCTTGTGTCGGTGGAAGGTCCCCCGACTCACCACCGGCCTCCTACATAACCTACTTAACGGCCTCGAAGAAGGAAGCCACGCTAGCCCTTGGTTTAGTGACCAGGTTGACCGCCAATCCGAGGATACTGCTACACCGCAGCGGTTTAGGGTGATAACACGGCAACTCTGAGGACAGAGGAGTCCCCGGAGCCCAAACCCGCAACGACACCGTGTGCCGCTATTCGTATGGCCTCTCCCCGTGGGCCCGCCTGGTATGGGAGATTCTATGCCGTTAAGGCCCCAACGAATCTTGTAGATACACAAGCCCCCCTCACCACGTGCCACCACCACCGCCGGTAGCAGCACATGTGAGGTGAATAAGCAATGTACACTCATGCAGCGATCCTTGAATGTCTTTGACCCTAGGCTTGCGTGATGGAAAGCAACGACGGGGTCTAAGATGGGGCAGGCAATTCAAGGAAATGCCCTGTCGGGCACCGGCTCTCACATGCACACGACGGAACCAAGTAAAACTGCTTGGCGCCGCACTTAGATGTGAGGGTGGTAGCTAGCCGGGCGGACCATTAGATCCTACCACCAAGCGTGCTGGGTTTTGTTGACTTCTACAACACGCGTTTTTTCCCAGCGAATCTATTTTTCGATCTCCACTGCGCGCTAGGGTTCGGCATCCTTGAGTAATTTGTATGATCCGCGATCATTGTACAGTGTACGTGTAAAAATCACGCAACGGAAACCGATTTATTCGCGGATTTGATTTGCCTTGTCAAGGCCTATTCGTTATTACCTAAACGTGTAGCATGTTACTCTCATCTGGCAACCTTGCTCTCACTATGCTGTCTAGTGCTTTTTGTAAAGAAGAGCTATAATTTGAATACAATAAACTACAGTGTTTCTTCCGGCTCTTCTCTGTAGATCAGCATTCTGAACAGGTGGTAGATTCAGTATGAATGTAGGTTGTGGCACACCATAAGGGATGAATGGATTGTGGGAATAAAGAAATGTGTATGAAAGGTGTGAGTTCTTTTTGGGTTTCTAACATATGCTTTTCATGTGCTTTTCACAAACGCTCGGCTCGGCGTGTTGATTAAGGAATGCTCGGATTGTAACAAGTTACATTACATTAAATGTAACAAGTCAGTCACTACATTAAAACTCTTCATCGTCAGAAGTTAATTACAACTAAAATTTTGTTATTCATAATAAATTATATTTCTACCTAGAATCCGAAGCTAATACTAAATAACAAAAATCATATTATACATTTTGGCAAGGCGACCTAGACATGTTTTTGGTGTCTAGAATATTATTTAAATTTAATATTTACGTTTTAAGCTAATGATATAATGATTTTAGTGTCAGTATTATAGTGGCCTTAGTGCGATGTAACGACAGCGAATAGCAACAGCAAACAACAACAATAACAGTCGGTGTATTTTTTTTTTGGATTTATACTACAGTGATCCTGGTTAACTGGTAAGTGAGGTAATTTTATAGATTTGTAGCATGCGGCCGGCGCCTATCTCCCGGGGATTTCATAAGGGTTCTAATTGCTAGCTCCGCTATCGCGGTGTAGGAATTTTTGGTAATTCTCGCATTTGTAGGCGATATTTCTTGATGTGGATAGTTCTGATTTTTTGGGTAAATTGTGCAACTACATAGTTTGCTGGTTGCTTTAGATCTTTTATCTCTATAATTATGACTTTGTATATTATTTTAATAGTCTATAATGTCTATGGCTTCTTCCTCACCAATTATTTGGCCAAAGAAATGTGAAATTGGGTGCGTTGCTGTGAAAACAAAAGCTTTATGACGGCAAATATCAAAGTCTATTTCGAAAACAATAAAATTTCTTTGAATTAAGTAATTTATGGATGGGAAGTATTAGTTTATGTGATGACCAGATGTCATTAAAACAAATAATTAACCTCAACATAATATATTAAACAGTCGTAAAAATAGCATTATCTATTGAAGCGCGATAAGTTATCAATAATATTATTAAATTGTCAGTAATGTTGACATTATGTTGTTCAGTAATACAGTTATATTCTATCCAGCAAAACGCGTACTTAATTTAATTGGTTATTGTTGTATTCAGTAGCCTCTAGCTAATATCCTTTGAATTAGGGAAAAGTTTTAAAAATATTTTAAAAACAGTTTGATTTCGGTACCAGGTTATCATAATGCAGGAACTATTTAAAGAGATTGCCTACGAAGCTGAAATAAGTACCGCCGAAGACCCTGAGTTACAAGTATATGCGCAGGAATTGTGTAATGAGGACTTTAGTACCAGGAGCACGTATATCACCGAGCTTAGACAAATGATTATTGGTAAGTACCAGTGTTTTTTTTTTTGGGGTTTCTGTATTGGGTACTTACTTTTTGCGATGGTAAGACCCTTGATGGTATATCCATATCAGCTCGTGGAGGGCTGTGGTGGGGCGTGTGAGGCTCAGATTCCCTACCCATTAGACATCCCCCGGTATTTTTTTCCTTTGAAATCCTCATGGATACCCGATCGTTAAACGCCAGCTGGGCTATGTGGGACTCCGAGGCGCGGAAACATGGTAATTGCGCCCCAGCCTACCCACTAAAACCAACGGTGCTTTCGACTACCCGAAACAGCGACACGGGTTTCACTCCGCAATGGGAAGCATGCTCCGCGACCCTGATGAGGGCTTGGCCCGCTTTCACAAAGGGTCCCACGCTTTGATGGGGAGCTCTGGACGCTCCCCAACCCATCGAGAGGCACGTGCGGGACATTGCACGTGCCCGCCAATCTGGCCGCCCCTTCGGTGGTTTAAGGGTCTCGAGGCAACTCTGTGGACAGACGAGTCCCCGGAGCAAAGACCACCACGCCTCGGTGTGCCTCTCTTCACGGCATGGGGACCCTAAGCCGGCCCCTCACCACAACAAGGTGGCAGCACGGTCGAAGGGGATTAGACATCCCCCGGTATACCGTCCCGTGCTATTTGCCCCGTGGTATTTGACTAGTAACCTAGGGACATCCCCGTGATTTTTTTTTGTACGCACCTGACTTAGTAAAAGATTGAACCAATATTCTAATATTTACGTTCGTCTTACAACCTATATATGCTAGTCTACAAAACCAAACCTTTAAAACACTACAATATGGCCGGCTAGTAAAAACATTTATATGCTCTTTTACAGAAAAAGAGTAAAATATATTAATGGTTTCTGCTAGGTTCTTAGACAAATGTTTATGTTTCTATTCAAAATGTTTTAAAATATTTCCACATAACCAAGTACATCAAGTACCCAGTGGTATCGCAGTATGTGTAATGAAAATAGGGGAACCAGTTAAGACATAAAGTTTTTTTTTTGTTAAAAATTAATTAAATACGGCCAGTGTTAGCAAATATTTGACCCACGTTCGCTGATTACTATTGTAAAAAATTTATTTTGTTAATTATTTTAGCATAATATTAGTAATTTTACAAAATAATTAGACACATTTAAATTATACAGGCTGACGCAAACACTGCCAATGGAATTAAGGGTATAGAGCTATAAAAAAGCAATTCTGTGTTTTATTTTTAGCGGAGTCGGGTATTAACGTTTTCATAAACCAAGCTTTTACAAAATGGCTTCCACTGAAAATCATCAACTTGCAATCGATAATATTATCTTACAAGCTTAATCTAAGTTCCATAATGTTTCTTGCGTTATTTTCCGGAGATTATTTCGTCTCTTTCTGGTGACCAACATCCTAGAGAGACACAGAAGATTTAGAATACATAGTGTCACCAACCCATTCTATCCTGAGGGTGTCGTAAGAGCCGACAAAAGGAAATGACAAGGCCGAAAACTTAGCCGCAAAAAAGGAAAACTTGATATGAAACCCTGTGCCAACCCGTCTGGCCAGCGTGGCACAGTAGGCTAATTACCCTCCTTGTGATAGGAGGAGGCCTGACTCAGCAGTGGGTCATGTATAGGCTGAGTAGTAGTAGTAATTAATAATCTGAGTTTCATGTTTCTTGCGTTCGCTGTGTTCGTTTCAAAGACATTTTCATCACTGGCTGGTGACCAATTCAAAAGAACAGTTTCTTTATGAGCAGTGCTATCTATGCTTTCGTAATGGGTATAATATTTTCGTTACGCACTGTTTAATGGATACATACTCTATTAAACAGTGCGTATTACTTCAAAATTTGTTATATATACATTGGCCTACTATTATCATCCTTGTAACCTTAGATGAAATAAATAATTTTTCAGAAATGCTGTAATATTTTTTTTCCTCCATAACCGAGTTCGCGAACTCCTTTGACCTTTTTGGTGCCATCGCTTTAGTTTAACTTTTATACGTTTATTTACAAGGCTATTTGTGTTCCCAATTCTTGATTGAAATTTGTGTTCAATATACATACTTATGCCATATACTCGGATACTACTACCATGAAATATTCACCCTGTATATAATTCTGCAATGCCAAATTTCAACATTCCAGTTCTTTTTTGTATAATAATTATTGTTCAAGGTCGAAACTGTGTTGGATACATTGTGCTTTTAAATATGAGTTTCGAAATAAATTAAACATCGAAATTTAATATAATTTTCATGTGATAAATTTCAAGATCGAGGTCAGTGCCAGCCGCTGCGGACTGATGACGTATTCCTCCTAAGATTCCTACGAGCCCGCAACTTTATAGTACCAAGAGCGCATAAACTGGTAGGATGTTACAATCTATTTTTAATTCACAGAATCTCATTCATCAGTGCGGAACTCTCTCTCTTTCATTTCGTCAATACCACTACTGCTACTCAGCTCATGCATGACTGCTGAGTCGGGCCTCCTCCAAATTATACTGTGCCAAGCAGACCAGGCGGGTTGGCACAGGGTTTCGTATCAACCCCCTCGACTGTGCTGCCACCTTGTCGTGGTGAGGGGGCTTGAGTGCCTCAATGATCCGTGGGGCCATACCGGCCAGGGCCTCCCATGCCGGGCGGGCCCACGGGGAGGGGTGAGACGAAGAGCGGCACCCAGCGGACTGGGGCTCCAGGGACTCCTCTGTCCTCAGAGTTGCCCTGCGAGTCCTGGACCGCTGCGGTGCACCAACGCCCTTGGGTTGTCACTAACCCGAGGGCTGACGGGCCTCCTTCTGCGAGGCCGTTATGTCGCAGAAGGGGGCTGCGGGGCGGGTCGCAAAGGAGGGAGCTCCGGCTGTCCCGCGCCGTCGTGACGATGCGAACCCCTTCTGCCCTCGCCTGAGAGGCCGGTGGTGGGTCGGGGGAACGGCCACCGACGAAGGCCTCGATGACTGAGGGCGTCCCGGTACACTGGGTACACTGGTACATCTCTGACAGTCGTTTGCCCGTTGCGGGCACCACGCCGGGGCGTCACAGTAGAATGCGTTTACGCGAACTTGTGGCGCCCCAAGCGCGCCGTGTGAGGATATACCGCTGGGGTTTTAGTGGGTAGATGACCCTTGTCGGAGTCCCACATAATCAACGACCTCTCCCCCGGGGGGCGGTGGTATGCATAAATAATTTCCTCAGAGACAACAAAAAAAAAGGGTTTCGTATCAAGCTGTCCTCCTCTTGCGTCTAGGTTTTCGGCGCGTTTTCCTCAGGATGGAATGAGATGGCGAGGTTTTGCATTCTAAATCAGTCAATACTATCCAAGTACACATCTCTAAAAAAGGCATCTCTTTTCTGTGTCCAAGCTGTCTGGTAGGGCTGGATGTGCAGTCTTTGGATCAACGTGTTCTCGATACGATTCCGAGGTCGGGCAAACGTCTTTGTGTAAACCAGAGGCACATTCTCCGAGTCTGAGTGTCGGTGCAGAAATACCGTACACCAATGACAATGTGAAGTGCCAGCAGTATTAGGGTCGCCGCACACGGGCTACAAGCCACATCCACAATCGCCGCTACTTGAAGCTAGAGGAGGCTACAAAAGAAACTGACACGCGCGACAGCCACTTGTGGTCCATGTTGGACACTTGCGGTCGGTAGCCGCTACTTATTTTAACGCGTGCTTCCAGTATCTTATTGGACTCCGAGTACTTCGACGGACATAATGAAGGGAGGGAGGGGCGGGGAGTCGCGTGAGTGACTTGTGTCTGCGTTTTGGGGACAAGCCGACCACTAGAGTCCATGCAAAATGTATGAAAACAACAGGAACTAAGACGGTGGCTGCGTTTTGTGGTTTTGGCTGGTGGCCCGTGTGCGGCGACACTTATCTAGTGGTCCCCAGCGGTCGAAATCCGAACATAAATTTAATTATATTTCTACATAAAAATATAGGTGAATTAGTACATATTATTTTATTACTCTTTTGCTTATTGTTGAAGTATGTTTATTGTTGGCGCAGTGGTTGAGCGATCGACTGCTCCGCAGCATTTCTCAGGTTCGATTCCCGCACGGAAGAAATTTTTGTACGACCTACACGTATTTGTTCCGGGTCTGGGTTTCTTCTATCTATAATATGTATGTATTTACAAAAAAAAATGTATATAAGTAGTTTATCATCCATCTTGTTTCCATAACACAAGCATTAAGTTGCTTAGCTTGGGACGAGATGGCGTTGTGTGAAATGCACGGATATAAATACACGGTGGTGTGTGTAATGATTTTTATTAATGTATAAAAAAAAGTCTGTTGTCGGTTGGTCTCTTTATTATATTACTATCACTACATATTAAAAAACAAAGTCGCTGTCGTCTGTCCGTCCCTATGTATGCTTAAATCTTTAAAACTACGCAACGGAATTTGAAGCGGTTTTTTTAATAGATAGAGTCATTTAAGAGGAAGGTTTTTAAGTATAATACATCCTTATTATAGTAGAGAAACACTAATAAATTTAGAGGTTCATCATTGCACCCGTGCGAAGCCGGGGCGGGTCGCTAGTAAACTATAAGTGTGGGAAATGTCATGCTCGTCTGCGCGATTTTCATAAAAAGGCGTACAAAGATTTAAATTCCATTTTGTTAATCGTCAATCTACCTTCTTCTCTTTCCAGTTAGTCCGGTACTGTGAGTTCAGAGAGCAATACAGCTATCTATACCAAGATGTTGATCTGTGGAGTCTGGGCAAGGCCAAAGACGCGTTTGTAGGCACAATGTATGACCGCCCAGACATAGGAAGGCTCTCCATATGTCGGGTAGGTAAGTCTAAAAATGTTCTTTACCATATTATAACTACTCTACTCAGCCCATAAATGACCTTGTTACATGGAGGGTAAAGCCTGTTACTCGGCTGGACAGCGTTCGGGAAGCTGCGAAAGATCTTCTCGTCCACAATACCGCACTGAAGACAAAAGTCTTCAACCAATATGTGTTGCCAGTGATGACATATGGAACACGGTCTCACTACCACTTCCATCCTAAGACTGTCGTAAGAGCCGATATACTAGCAGACTGGGCAACGCGTTGCTGTGGCTAAGGTTTTTGTTTAGAAATTTACATTATCATAGTTACATTAATTTGGGTGACTTATGGAACAGAGACGTGGTCGCTCACTATGGGCTCTATCAGAAGGCTCAAAGTCACCCAAAGGGCAATGGAGAGGGCTGTGCTCGGAGTTTCCCTGCGAGATCGAATCAGAAATGAGGAGATACGCAGGAAAACCAGGGTCACCGACATAGCCCACCAGATTGCCAAACTTAAGTGGCAGTGGGCAGGGCACATAGCTCGCAGGACCGACGCCCGATGGGGCAGAAAAGTCCTCGAGTGGCGACTGCGTTCCGGAAGGCGCAGTGCTGGTAGGCGTCCCACACGGTGGACCTGGTTAAGGTCGCCGGAAAGTGGATGCGGGCGGCCCAGGACCGGCCTTTGTAGAAATCCTTGGGGGAGGCCTATGTCCAGCAGTAAACGTCTTTTGGCTGAAATGATGATGATTATGAAAGCCTACCGTGCCACGCTGGTCATACGGGTTGGTACAGGGGTTCGTTTCAAGTTATTCTTCACTAGGGGCCAGGTGTACGGTCTTTTTTATTATTTGTTAACAATAAGGTGTGTTCCATTTGTACGTTAAAGAACATACGTTAAAAAATTGTTTGCAGTCACCATTTTAGACCTTATAGTTAATGTCGTAATTTGACCTTATAGTTAATGTTGTAAGTTGTTGTAATAATTTGACGACACGGTTGGCGCAGTGGTTGAGCGATCGACTGCTGCGCAGCATGTCGCGGGTTCGATCCCCGCACGGAAGAAATATTTGTACGAGCTACTAGTATTTGTTCCGGGTCTGGGTGTTTTCTATCTATAATATGTATGTATTTACAAAAAAAATGTTTTTAAGTACATAGTTTATTAACCATCTCGTTACGATATCACAAGCATTAAATTGCTTAGCTTGGGACGAGATGGCGTTGTGTGAAATGTCCAAAGATATTTATTTATTTATTTAATGTAGCCTTTCAACAGGGAAATGGGATCCAAGTGACTTACCAGTAGAAGACTTCCTCAGGGCTGGACTTGCCGTCGTAGAGATTGGATCTCGTCAACCAAAACTCCAAGTTTTTGGTGCTACCTTTATAATAGATTTGGAAGGAATCGCAATGAAACACGTTGCCTCTTTTACACCGATTATTGCTTATCAAATAATTTGCATTCTCGGGGTAAGATTATTTTATTAAATTTTGTCTAGGCCGTATTCGTCATTCATTACGTGAACGAAATCAAGAGGTAGATGGATTGTAATGCCAGCAATACACGTTGGCCGAGCTTAGGCCAATGCGAGCGTAGGCAATTCAATACAAGGCAAGTGCTACTGCCTACACGTTGGGCAAGTGCATCGAAACCAACTAGGCGAGCGACACCGAGCGATGGCCAGACAATGCAAATATACCGTCTATACGTTGGTATTGGCGTTCACTCGGCAATGCTAGGCCAACGTATATTGCTGGCTTAAGAATCAGGAATTGTGTATGAAAGGTGTGAATGTAGACACGATGACTGATTGGTGTGTATGGAGACTACCACCTAGCGTGGGATAATGTAAGATGATATTGGTAATTTAAATGTGACGATTGATGAAACCTACGTAAATAAAATTAATTTTCAGTTTAGGTTACGGATTTAGAATATAGGTATAATGTCACGACCCCATTCCATCCTGAAGGTTTCGTAAGAGCCGACAAAAGTAAATGGTTCGGCCGATAACCTAGGCACAAGAGAAGGAAAACTTGAAACCCTGCGCCAACCCATCTGTCTAGCTTGGCACAGTAGGGTAATTACCGTCCATGTAATTGGAGGAGGCCCGACTCAGCCGTGGATCATTTGTGGGCTGAGTATAGTAGTCATCCGACCCAATATGTCACAGTGGCCTAATTTACCTCAACCTATTTGGAGGTGGTCCATGTTAGTAGAGTGTCATTTATGCAGTGGTATGAGATAGGAGATCGATGACAAATGGAACAGAGACGTGGTCACTCACTATGCTGGTAGGCCTCCCACACGACTGGACCGACGACCTGGCCAAGGTCGCCGGAAAGCGTTGGATGCGGGCGGCTTAGGACCGGCCTTCGTGGGAATCCTTGGGGGAGGCCAGTAGTGGACGTCTTTTGTCTGAAATGATGATGATGAGATATGAAATCTAAAAATATTTTTTTTACAAAAATACATTTCATTTTTTTAGTTGGATATTCTATAAAAGCGTATGTTTATATTTTTAAGCCCCGACGCAAAAGCGTCTTATAAGTTTGATGTGTCTGACTGTCTGTCTGTGGCTCCGTAGCTCGCGAACGGATGAAGCGATTTTAATACAGTGGGGGGACCAGGGGTCAGGTAATAAATAAGTAGGAGCGGTCCCCCAACGCGATAGTTCATTGTGTCGGGGATTTACGCGCCACGCTAGCCAGATATAGTTGGCAGATAGGGTTGGCAAAGGGTATCAAGTTTTCCTTCTCTTGTTAAAAATTTTAATTGCATTTTTTTAAACTATTTTTGATTATTTAGCAAAATCTTTTATCTATTGCATAGAAGAGCTGTGTTTCAACTTGACGGTATCGTCAAGCAAAAATCGCTTATCCTTATTATCTTAACAAGGATAACAGACCAATCTGTTAAAATATTGAATTTTATGTTAATCCGACGTTTTGAACTGGGTCAAAATCATGTTCAAATATTCCGTTACATACATCTGAAGCTAATGAAAAGCGTATAAAAATTCCAGCTTGCCGTACCAACGCGATTGCGCGCCATCCACATCATCAACTACTCCTGGCTCTTCAACACTATGTTCTACGTATTCAAGAAGTTCGTCCCGACCGAAGCCTGGTCTATGATCCGGTTCCACGGCAGCGACCTGAAGTCCCTTCATCAGTATATAGACCCGGAGTTATTACCTCCAGAATACGGGGGAACCAGCAAATACGTCGTCACCACCGATGTTTGGTTAAACAAAATAAAAAAATACAGAACAGACGAGATGGTTCAAGATATGAAGAAATTGGGTTACGTTGTTAAGGAATGATTTCTGATGAAATGTCTGCAATTTTCTTACAGTAAAAAAATATGATTTATTTTATAGTATTTTATATTTTATAGTACCTCAGACATGCAAGTAGGTTGTCTCAGCAAGATACTGCAAAAAAACAAATTAAAAAAAAACTGAATTTATGACCTAAAATGTAGTCTTTTAAGTTGCCTAAAAGCATGGTTACCAGCCCCGGTTGAGTCTAAAGGGCTTTAAGTGAAGAGATGCCCGCCTTTAGATCACAGGTTCCTGGTTCGATTCCGTGGCCGAGCAAGTGTCTTTGTGTACCAGAAGCACTTGCTCTGAGTCTGGGTGTCATGTTTATTCGTGAATTTCATGTTTGTAAACTGCCCCCGCGGTAGCGACCGCGGTATATACCAAGCGCAGGGTTTTCGTTTTACACAAAAAAAAGTTTTAAAAATAAGTATTATTAGACTACTACTACTAATACTCTGCCTATAAATGACCAACTGCTGAATCGGGCCTCCTCCCGTCACAGGGAGGGTCATTACAGTGTCATGCTGGCCAAACGAGCTGGCACATGGTTTCGCATCAAGTTTTCTTTCCCTTCCCGCTAGGTTTTTAATCTTGTCATTTCCCTTTGTCGGCTCTTACGGCATCCTCAGGACGGAATGGACTGGTGACACTATGTATTCTAAATTCTAAACCACACGGTAGTATTGTTATAGTAATACTATAAAATAACGTGACCAAAAATATAATCTACTTTAAAATCTCTTTCTATTAGTATTACTGGTTTTCATCTAACTAAAACGCTGCGCGGAGGGGCGGCCTGGCGTGAGGTCCAGGTCTGGACCAGGGGCCATGACATCTGGGTCCTGAAAAGGCACGTGCTTCTTTGTGGGATGGAACCCGAGCTCCCCATCAAAGCGTGGGCCCCGCTGAAAGTGGCTCAGGTTTGCGTAAAATATGTTCCCCCAATGAGGAGCGAAACTCGTGGACAGGTTCCGGCAGTTGAGGGTCCCCGGTGGTTTTAGTGGGTAGGTTAGAGTGCAACTTACGCGCCCCGGTTTCCACCAAAGCGGAGAGGGGAGGAGACTAGAGGAGATGTGTTTTGAGTAACCAATCAGGTTTCGCTATTTTCACATCTCCTCTCCGCTTAGCTTCGGTTATAAATAAATAAATATAAATATCCTTGGACATTTCACACAACGCCATCTCGTCCCAAGCTAAGCAACTTAATGCTTGTGTTATGGTAACGAGATGGATGATAAACTACTTATATACATTTTTTTTTTTGTAAATACATACATATTATAGATAGAAATGACACCCAGACTCCGAGCCAGTGCCTCTGGTTTAGACAAAGACACTTGCCCGACCCGGGAATCGAACCCGGGACCCGCTGATCCAAAGGCGGCACATCTAACCACTAGACCAACGAGGCAGTTATAAGTAAATAACGAAACCTGATTGATTATTCAAAACACATCTCCTATCGTCTCCTCTCTTTTCTGCTTTGGTGGAAACCGAGCATAACCCGGTTAGTGCGCAGGATTTCCAAGGAAAAACAGTGAAATGAAATAACTTAATATTTACTTAGTATGGGTCTTACAGCACAGCAACATTAAAATTATGAAAGCAATAAGTATATGTTACACAATTTATTTAATTGCTTAGTCATATAAACAACTAAATGAAATTCGAGTGTCGGTTTGTAATATTAAAATAACCTCTTTATTTCTAAGTGCATTTCGATGAATACACGGTACATATGCCAAAACAACATTTTTTGTCTGTCTGTCTGTCAGTTTGTTTCACTTAATCTCCAAAATGGCGGGATCGATTTTGATGGGCCTTTTACTGACGGATGGCTGATGTAACATGGCGTAACGCTACTATAATTCCACCCCCTCCCCCCTCCGCTTTTTAGTAGCCCATACTTACTGAGTCTTTTATATTTTTGTGGCAAACTCTGGTTTTTTTATGTTTTGCGCGCGAAATACTTAATTAATAAGCTATCTTTAACTATGCTCTCACTACTAACCGAACAATAACGTTTTTGTTAAATACATAAAACGCGGTATTCGCGTGTAAAAGCTAGTATGTATTATGTACGTAAATTTAAATTTAACTGCTGTGTTAGTACTACTTTTTATCAGTTAAAAGAAGTGAAAGAAAATAGATGCACGTTTTAGAAACAGACACTAATCGAATAGAGCCTTCATGGAGAGAAATTAAGCTACTGTGCAGGGGCGTAGCTACCGCCGCGCCGTATCAATTATACGGGGCCCCCGACTTTTGTAAGCAAAAATTAATAAAAACTTCCCAATTTTTTATTGTTTCAGAAATGAAAAAAGTAATTTCTTTTTTTTGTCGCGTGGAGCGTGCTTTCGAAAGTTGGCAACACCCTGAATCGTTTCTTCTTCTAAAATTTGTTCTTTTGCGAGAAATCTTTACCCTTCTTAAGGACCGGCAAAAATTTTTTTTATACGGGGCCCTACCATGCACGCTACGCCCCTGCTACTGTACCATGCTGGCCAGTCGGCATGGCACAGTATTTGTATCAAGTTTCCTTTCTCTTGGTTTCCTTTCTCTTGCTATGCTATAGTCGTTTCATCGGGTACTAACACCCGCTCCCGCAAAAATACATCACCAATCCATTGCAATCTGAGTGTGGTGATGCATTCTCAACTTCTCATAACTCCAGCTGAGCCCCTTTCGGAATCAAATTTATCTAAATAATTATATGTACACGGTTATTCAGAACGTCACCAAACCATACCATCTTTAGGGTTTCATAAGAGGCGACTAAAAGAACTCAAAGGCAAGATCACTTGATACACATACTTTTTTTTTTACTTCGGAGATCCTCATGGATACCCGGCCGTTGGGGACTGGCCGGGGTATGTGGGACTCCGGGGCGCGTAGAGATGCTGAATTGCGCCCCGACCGACCCACTAAAACCGACGGCGATCCTCGACTGCCCAAACCAGGGCCACGGGATTCACTCCCCTTACGGGAGCATGCTCCGTGACCCTGGGGGCCTTGGCCCGCCTCTTATAAAGCTAGTGGAGCCCCATGCTCCAAGGCAGGCCCCTCCGATTATGAGGGGGGGGGGGTCTTGATACACACCCTGTGCCAACCTGTCTTGCCAGTTTGGCACGGTAGTCTGATTTCCCTTCATTCATTTGGAGGAGGCCCGACCTAGTAGTGGGTAATTTATAGGCTGGTACGACCACGACACGGTTATTGTAATATGACGTTAAAAAAGACAAGCCCACTGATTTTCTTCCACTAGGTATTCCCGGTTGCTGCCGAGTCCCGACATGGTCATAAAGAAGTACAAAAATGTATCCGCTGACGATTTTGAAAGAAACCTAGTTCATCATTAAATAAACGGTTATTGCCATATAAAAAACGACAAGCACTCTATAATGGGCGCGCGAGTTCATGTCCATCTTGAGCACATTACAGCATTGTAATGCTTGCTTGTAACAGCATTACAGCATTGTAATGCTGTTACATAATTAGTTATGGTAATGTCGATAATAACTACCGATTTAGTCAACAGCCGTCAATTTGGTTTATTGCAACCTGAGATAATTTTGAAAATCATGAAATAAAATAAATGTGTTAAGTAATTACTTATTTAGGCCCTGATGAACATGAACTCGCGCGCCTATAATAAGTGTCTCCCGCCAGATATTCTCGGTTGGTGCCGTGTTCCGAAGAAAAAATGCATCCGTTGACAATTATTGTGAACGCCATTATCGGTATAAACAATAAAGCATTTTTTTATTCTATTAGCCTTTGAGTTGACGACAAAGTGAAGATCCAAGAACCGGTTCTCAGTTAAAACGTTAAAACCAACACAAAAAATTAACACTGGTACACAAAGAGGCATCAACCAACACAACAAACGTGACTCAATAATGACGCCACACGAGTCGATTAAACAGCGCATTTTAAATCGGACGGTAGTGCCAGCGTCACGTCAAGACGTTATTCGAATCACTTTTAACGAAGCGTTTCGTTATTCGGTAAAAATAGTCGTTTAGTCGAAACTTTGTGTAGGTGTCGAAATATCGTGCCGTGGATTTATTGTGCAATGGTGTGAATTGATAAGGGCATTGTACTGTGATAAATTATTGTGTTAATATTGAAGGTTGGTACATAGAAAAATGGTATCTAATGTTCTTTGTTTATGTATATTAACGTATTGTGCTATCATAAGGATTATTTTGTGTCTCTGTCTGAAGCAATATATCGCATGTTTAGATTTATAGATTTTAATTAAGAATTTTGATTTTCTCCCATCGTTTTAATATAACCAATTTTGTAGTGTCGGGGAAGTGTTATCTTATTTGAAATTTTGTTGTTATTTTGCTGTCTTAAGATCGTCTGCTTGAGGATTAACCGTAATTAACTAAAATTTATTATAAGCTGTTTCAGTTCATTTGGAACTAGATATTTTTTAAATGTAATATTGCTACTATATTAATTATTTTTAGTATATTATAAATTTGCTCATCAGATACCTTTATCAACTTAATTACTTACATACAACTAATTATGTTTTATTGTTTTGTATTTAATATAGTTTACTTTAGTGACAATAAGTTATACTATCCAATAAAGACAAACTAAATACAGATTATATGGAATCTATAAATGAAGCAAATCTTTTGCCAAAATTTCGCGGGTGGAACGTTTGAGTGTCGACTTATCAAGAAATGCTTTACGTGCGGTGAAATTTATAAAATATGCATTAGAATAATAAGAAATTAGCTAAACAATACAGCCTTTTCGCACACACACATCATAATGGCATGAAAAGAGAGTATAGCTAGGCAATCTCTATTTTTTAATTATGGTCATAAACCGCGAAACGTTAGCCCCAATCTATCTCCCTTCTACTCGTATAGTATCTTTCGTGCCATTTGTAATATATATCGGTTTAAAAACTTATAAATATCTGGAGAGTAGGCCAAGGTAATTAACTTAATAAATGTATGTATACATATGAATTATTTCACGATAATGTAATTAAAATATCATTTTGTAACTTAATCAATATTTATCGGTTTCTCTTCGCTAAGTTTTCTCAACGGGCTATACCATTTAGTCATGTATTAATCTACATAAGTCATCTGCTGGTCTAGTCAAGTGACTTCTGAAACGCATGGTTTGATAAGTTCTTCTTCTTCTTCTTAGATTAATGGCTTGTCATGTTACAACAGGTTTGATAAGTTAAAAAGACATATGAATTTGACATTGATAGATCGTGCTTACGATTGACATTGACAATGTGTCAATCCCATAGATTTGTTTCTCTACCAAAACGTGCTTTTCGAAAGTAATTCAAGCCCATCTTATTAAAAAGATCAATTTATTTGTAACAGCCCCATAGGTATTCATTCCAAACTCTAGTGGCGACAAAAAAAACTCATTTAATTGTGATTAGTGATTGTGATTTTGTCTGTATTTTGTCCTATATGTCACAAATGTACTATAACAACTTAGCCTAAAATAGGCAGAAAGACAGATAGACTGATCGAGACTGGGTTGGATGTTAAAGTACTAGGGTCGCATACTTCCTAAGAGCTACTTCATAAGTTTTGAATGGTGGAAAATTTAGGAATCTTATCAAACTGAAACTAAGTGTTAGCTGCATACAATTCAATGTTAAAATAATAATTTTGTTTTCTCGGCGAATCAATTACCGCGGCCTCAACACTGGAGTAGAAAGTAATCCGAGAAATATACCGTTTCTAACAGTTTTGTGCAGAGATAGCAAACCTATTTACGTAATTGTTTTGCAGAAATATTAAAATACTAGCTTTTGCGCGCGGCTTCGCCCGCGTGGGCTTCGAACCCGTGCATATTTTTTATGAACATAAAATCGGTTATTGTGACTAAACTATGATAGTTAGATATGTGCTCTCGCGGACTTTTTTGTAGATCTTTATAAGACCTACAAACCCGTAGTACATCATTTTGTTCTATTGTCAATAGTTTTTGCAGCGCAGAGCAGTTCAAAATCATATTTTTCATCCCATCTATTCGAAAAGTGTCGTTAAGTCTTTAGGTGGGAGCAAAGTAGCTCTTTTCTGTTCTAGACTTTTTAGCGGGTAGTAATGAGATTTTATTTTAATCCTCTTTCCGCGCACTTTTTGAATTTGGAACATCTTAGTGTTCACCGTTAAAGAAATCGAACGCAAATATTGTTTGAATAAAGACTGGCTGGTACGACGGAACATAGTTGCGCCGCCGGATGAATAAAAAAACGAAATCAAATTAAAACCATCTTCATGACATCTTCATAATTGCGAAAATATTTCGAATGTAAATATAAGTTTCTAGTAGTTTACGTCTATGTTCAGAGTTCTACTCTAGAATCCCTCACTTCGCTCTGGATTCAATAAAACGCCCTCGCCGTAAAAATATTACTTTGCTCCCTTGTGATACAAACTACTATTACTGCCTTGTTGGTCTATGGATTGGATGTGCTGCCTTTGGATCATGGGTTCCCGGCCCTGCGATACGGGTTAAATCTAGTGCAGGGGTATGGGTATCGTTTAAATTATTAAATAATTAAAAATGCAAATAAAAGATAATACACATACTAACATGTATTTGACACACACAAGCATATACACTCTTTTGTTTATTGTTAAAATCTGTGGTCAGATTGAGAATGGAACTATAATTTAAATTAATTATAATCCACCGGGCGACTATAATAAGCATTGATCCGTTTAGAGTGCTGAATTTTTCAAATATTTTCTTCGTTTGTTTTATTTATTTATACAGCATCGAAGACTTACAGCAAGATAAAACACATTCTAATTTTGAACGGTAATCGGACAGCCAATAACAAGTCCTCACTTCATTGCGATAGTCAATTATTACTGCTTTGCAAAAACGCCAAATAGATGCAACTGTTGCATAAGGGTCAGTGCCGACCAACGGAGTGGCGGCGAAGAGACTAATTCTGTAACAATTTAAATTCAACCTACAACGCTTGAGAATACTACTGTATTTGGTACAACGAAATACAATGATGGCGAGCGACATAAAGCGCGGCGAGCGTATTCTAAATACAGTCGTATTCTGAAGCGTTTTAGTTTGAATTTAAATTGTTACTTCGCCACTCACGGCAATGACCCTAACAAGGCAAATTGACGTTCGGTTGACCCAATCAAACATTTTAAAAAAAGTCGCACTCTCGTGTCAAAAGCGTGTGACATATGTTCCGAACTCGCAAGGATTGTAATAACATAATATGTATTAGTAAGTAGTTTACCAATTTAAACGTGTGGTGACGGACCTAAAATACATAGTGTCACCATTCTATTCCATCCTGAGGGCGTCGTAAGAGCTAACAAAAGGAAATGATGAGAACGAAACCTTCCGCCAACCCGTGTGGTCAGCGCAGCATAGTGGGCTAATTTACCCGCCATGGAGTGGAAGGCCCGTCTCAACGGTGAGTCATTTATGGGCTGAATATCAGTACCTAGTAGTAAATAATGACACCATAGGTTTGTAAACCCTTACTTGACGAAGAGAACTGCTGTTACGTCATATAGAGAACGAGATGACATTGTTCTACTTCTTGCATACTTATGGGGACCGAAATCTTTGTTGAGCACAGGCACCGATTAGCGATAGACAAAACTGGTATTACCGAACCACCAGGGCACCAGGGCATAAGATATTTTTGACCAATAAGGGGTGACCCAGCGAGAGAGCGTTCTCAATTCAATTCTAATACCGACCGGTCGTTCTCTTCCCTGCAATATGGTTGAGGAGAACGATGGCTGCCGCATGCGTCATGCTTGTGAACAGGTACCGTTGCTGGGGGTCGGTTGGCTCGGGCGTTAGAAGGTTCGTATTGATGATTAGATCTGGCTGATGTTTGGCCCTTTGCGACTATTGCGCGCGTTTGGTCTCACAAACTGTCTTATCACGGCCTTGTACCTAAAAATGGCGATCTAAAAAGAGCAACTACAGAGTTTCTTGCCGGCTCTTCTCTGTTGAACTGCATTCCGAACCGGCGGTAGATGGTAAATTTTAAATTAAATATTATTTTGTTGTTTGACTTGTCAAAAGAGCTCTAATGAGCCAACTTGAATAAATGAGTTTTGAATTTGAATTTGATGAACCCCGTTATGAAAATTGGTGGTCGCCCAGTAAAAATTTGATTTGAATTAATTTAAATTATAGTTATGTAAATATAGTACTATTCTCATTATGACCACAGACTTTAACAATAAACACAAGAGTGTATATGCGTGTGTTAAATACGTGGTAGTGTGTGTAATATTTTTTTATTCATTTAATGTATTATAAATATTAGCATTCTGCACTCCTTCTCTAAATAAACTTTAGGGGTGGGAAATGTATTTCTACTCCGTCTTCGAAATTTTCGTAAAAAGGAGTAGGTAATTTTTTTTCATTGGCGTAGTAATAGATATGAATTTTATGGGAATCCGTACATAGATTTGTGTTTTGGCGATTTTATTGCAGTTCAGCTGCTTCACAAATCATACATGCATTTACTACAAAATACTATAAAAAATACTAATATTGGTATCAATAACTTTATTATCGTAAACACCAAACAGTCATTTACATGATAAACAAAAATGTTTTTTAGGTATGTTGATTTTTAATTCGTATGCACGCAAGTTTTGCAAGTTTTGAGTTAAATTTAATTAAGCAGCAATTGAGCATTCACTTTTTATGTGAGATGTTAAAAAACTGTGCAATTTCAAAGGTCCTGTTTTTCCCGTTTTTTTGTTCTTAACTTGGGTAGTAAAGAACTCACGCGACGAGTTCTGCTCTCGGTAACTAATAAAGCTGATATATACATTTACCTGTTTGTACGCAACAACCAGTTAATAGGGAACAGAAAAGGTACCTAAGTTGCAGATAACTGCATAAAGCGAATGTTCTAGAGAATGAGTAATTTGGCAACCAAAACTTTTATTTTTATTGATTCATAGGCATGAACATATTTAATTAAGGCAACGCTATTGTTACACGTACACAAACATATTTTATTTGTTAAAATTTTCGTTGTTACCCCGGGTGACAAAATTCTTGATATCCATATCAAGTTGGTGAAAGTCGTTCTCAATTGGGATGCTCTACTTCAAGTATCAAGAAATGTTAACCTACTTCAAAAACGACACAAAAAACAATAAACAACGATTTAAAGTCGCTACCAACTTAAACTGACATATTATTGTATTTTATATGGCACTAGTGACCCGCCCCGGCTTCGCACGGGTGTAATGATGAACCTCAACATTTATCAGTGTTTCTCTACAATATTATGGATGTGTTATACATATAAACCTTCCTTTTGAATCTCTCTATATAATAAAGAAAACCGCTTCAAAATCCGTTGCGTAGTTTTAAAGATTTAAGCATACATAGGGACGGACAGGCGACAGCGACTTTGTTTTATATTAAGTAGTGAGTAGTGATAGTGATAGTGATGTATGACTTTAATTAATCCGACTGGCTCCAAGATCGTAGGGCTGTACAACGATCCTATGTATAGAAATGAACACATTGATATTATAGACAGTAATCAACATTGACGCAAGTAAGTCTTGTGTTTATTACATCGTCGCTAATGACATTTTCTTGTGAGACTCATTTTACCAAGGACTACACGTCACTAATAGGGATGTGCTCTGTAGAAAAATTATCGATATAATTTTAAACAGTAACTAATTTGACTGCCTAGTTGGATTTATAGGTGATACTTTAGATCACTGGTCACCGGTTCGATTCCCGGGACGGAGAAGTGTCTTTGTGTAAACCAGAGGCACTTGCTCAGAGTCTGGGTGTCATTTGCGTTCGTGAATTACATGTTTGTAACTGCTCCCGTGGCCCCACGTGGCCCGAAGAACAGATGGCTGCTGGGGCATAAAAGTCTTGGAGTGGCGTCCACGTATGGGAAAGAGGAGCGTGGGAAGACCCCTAACTAGGTGGACGGACGACCTTGTAAAGGTCGCTGGGAGTCGGTGGATGCGGTCTGCACGAGATCACACATTGTGGAAATCTATGGGGGAGGCCTATGTTCAGCAGTGGACTTCTGTGGCTGATAGATAGATAGATAGAACTGCTCCCGTGATACAGGATATAACTATTGCAGGGGTTCAAAAGAAAATGGCGTGGTGCCACTATGTATTCTTCTATAATCCGTCAACAACGGACCCTCTTGTACTGTACACAGACACAATAGGCCAATTGAAAGTGGAGATTGAGATTCCCTAATACTAGATTATTTGACTTTGGCTAGCCCTGATCACTCCGAATGGAATGGTATGATGTTTACTAAAGCTTAAATATGTTCTTTCCTATTTGCCTTTTCCCCAGTTTTGGAAAAGCACAATATAGTATAAGGCACTACCAATAATTACAAGGAGCGATTGATTTCTCTTGAATCATCATCTATATATTTATCAGAAAGGAACCCGGAACCTATTGATCCAAAGGAACCGGAACACATTCAACCCCTAGACCAACGAGGCAGTCTATTCCATTCCATTCCAAAACTTGAAACGACAAACTTTTTACCGCGCACAACCTCTGTGTGGAATCAATTACCAGCGGAGGTATTCCCGAACCGGTACGACATGGCAACCTTCAAGAAACGAGCCTATTCCTTTCTTAACTGCCTCGTTGGTCTAGTGGTTAGATGTGCCGCCTTTGGATCAACGGGTCCCGGGTTCGATTCCGGGGTCGAGCAAGTGTCTTTGTCTAAACCAGAGGCACTGGCTCGGAGTCTGGGTGTCATTTCTATCTATAATATGTATGTATTTACAAAAAAAAATATGTATATAAGTAGTTTATCATCCATCTCGTTACCATAACACAAGCATTAAGTTGCTTAGCTTGGGACGAGATGGCGTTGTGTGAAATGTCCAAGGATATTTATTATTATTTATTATTTAAAGGCCGACAACGCACTTGCAACCCCTCTGGTGTTGTGGGTGTCCATGGACGGGTCACTTACCAACAGATGACACGCTTGCTCGTTTGCCTCACTCTTTCATAAAAAAAAAAAAATTGTTTCAGGCTAGGTTTTTCGCCTTGTCATGTGTCTTTGTCATCTCTTACGATCCGGCTGGCTAGCGTGGCACAGTGGGTTAATTATGAGGCCTCCTTGTGATGGGAGGACTCAACAGTGGGCCATTTACGGGCTGAGTAGTAGTGCAAATTCTAATTCTAATCATTTATTTTGCTTGGGTCACGATGGACACTTACAAAAAGTCAACACAATATTCATAACTAGTGGCCCGCCCCGGCTTCGCCCGTGCAAAGCGGGGGTGGGTTATACTTAAAAACCTTCCCCTTGAATCACGCTATCTATTAAAAAAAACCGCTTCAAAATCCGTTGCGTAGTTTTAAAGATTTATGTATACATAGGGACGGACAGAAGAATGCGACTTTGTTTTATACTATGTAGTGATGAGTCTATATAATACAAATGGTCTACCATCTACCACCAGTTCGGAACGCGACCACTGTTGAGAAGAACTGGCAAGAAACTCAGAGGGCTTGTAATTTTTTTTTTGTTTTGCGGTCCTATCTCTTATGTATTTAAACAATAACATAATTGAGTATTATTAACAATTAATGTCAAAAAACCTCACACGTGATTTTTTCAGCTAAAAATGAAAAGATTCCAGATTTTCCCCCGCTTACTGTAGACAATCAACAGATTTTAAGATCAAACCACGAGAAATATTTGGGACTGATTTTAGATAACAGACTTACATTCAGACCTCATATTGAACAAGTTAAATCAAAATTATTATCACTAACTGGCGCTCTGCGAAATATTTCTAAATGTGTACCATTTAACTTGCGCCATACAATTTACAATACATTAGTAAAGCCACATCTAGATTATTTGATCCAAGTTTGGGGACAGGCTGCTCCTACCAACCTAAAAGACCTACAAACTACACAAAACAAACTAATCAAAGTATTATTTAATTTCAAGTATCACACACCAACTACACAAATTTATAGTAAAACTAAACTCCTCAACTTACAGAAACTTTATACCTACCACACTTGCATATTAATAAACAAAATACTTACCTATAATATCCACTCCCAAATCACATTTGAACATAAAACACATCGTTACTTTACCAGAGGCAGAGGCAATATAGAACTTCCTAAGATCAGAACCTTGTATGGAAAGAGGAATATACAATATGAGGGAGCTCAATTATATAACAAACTGCCGAAAACTATAAAAGAGTCTGAATCTGTTCACATTTAAAAAAAAAGACTAATGTTACACCTCATTAATAACTGACAGCTTCCATAATTATTTTCGTCTATTGTATACTTTTGTTATTTTTAATAGTCAAAGATTGTATATCGCTATGGTGGATCAATTAAGTTTTTTGTACTCTAATGTTAATTAGTTAAGTTTCTCATTTTTAAGTGAACTATTGTAATGTTCTTTTTGGGAAATAAATTCTTTAAACCGGAGTAACATAAAAATACTGGCACTGAACAGCTTAGTCCCAAGCAGCTGTGTCGTTTACATAATCAGCAATGCGGTAATACGCTTTTTTGTAAAGTTTTGTCTTGACCGTCTTTTTAAAAGCATTGCGAGGCAAGTCTCTAAGTTGCATGGGCAGTTTGTTATAAAAGCGTATACATTGACCCATGAATGAGTAACTTATTCTGTGGAGACGAGTACAATGGACAGCAAGATTAAAAACTTAAGTGCATTAAAGAACTTAAATAAATAATTTCAAGATTGAAGGATGGCCATCTCAGCGGTGGCTCATTAATGGATTAAGACAAAATAAAAATAAAGTAATAAAAATAATGGCTCTGTTCGCGATAAGTGCTATGATTACTTGATTGGATTCTTCAATTAATTTCTTCGATGCGCTTGATTGAGTGACGACGACCCGTCGCAGCGCTGTCTTGAGTATGTGTGTTTAAAAAATGGTTGGTCGTTTGTATTGAGGTGAGATCGCGGCCGGCCCCCGCGCTCCCCGCTAGTTATGTCTGTGACGTGGTTCTTAACATGCCCCCCGACGTTGGAAACCTGGGGTTTCAACCGGAAGTGGACATATCTTGTTGAAGGCGCGCTTGATTACACCCTTGCTTGTTTGGATGTCTGCAACTCGGGCCACACCATCAGTGCCCGGATACAGTCGTTTGATTCTTCCGAGGCACCATTTCATAGGTGGCAGATTGTCGTCCTTAACCAGAATCATTGCTCCCTCTTCCAGCGTACCCTTAGATGTCCTCCATTTTGTCTTTTGCTGGAGCTCCGAAACGTATTCTTTATGCCATCGAACCCAGAAATGTTGTTTGAGTTGGTCTACTCTTTCCCAACGTTGAAGTCTGTTTGGGTTGACGTCTATGAGACTTGGGCTTGGTAGTGCTGTCAGAGGCCGTCCAACTAGGAAATGACCTGGAGTGAGAGGAGTGAGGTCATTCGGATCAGGGGAAATGGGTGTTAGTGGACGAGAGTTCAGAATTGATTCGATCTGTACCAAAGTGGTGTACATCTCTTCGAAAGAGAGTCGCGCGTTGCCTAAAACTCTTGTTAAATGGGTCTTTACCGATTTCACGCTGGATTCCCACAAACCGCCATAATGAGGCGTGTAGGCGGGAATAAACCGTAAATCTATACCTTCATTGGCCATGTCTTCACGTAAACCAGACGTGTTATGTTTTAAAAATTGGTGAATTTCGTTCTTGGCTCCGACAAATTGTGTGCCATTGTCGGAAAAAATGGTTGATGGTTTCGAACGACGAGCGATGAATCTGCGTAAGGCAGCAATGTATGATTCTTTCGTCAAGTCGGTGACTAATTCTAAATGAATGGCCTTCGTGGTGAAACAAACAAAAACTGCAATGTATACCTTGATGATTTTGCATCCTCGACCACGTCTATCGGCGGCAAAAATTGGCCCAGCGTAGTCGACCCCGGTTGTATCAAAAGGATAGCCTGAGTGGAGACGCTGCTCAGGCAACTGACCCATAATGGGGTTGACAGTTTGTGATTTTATCCTGAAACACCTGAGGCAATTGTGTACAATCTGTCTTGCTAAGTTCCGACCACCTAATGGCCAGAACTGTTGTCTGATTGACGATAAAAGAAGTTGTGGTGCTGCATGAAATAACCTGTTATGCTCGTCTAAAAATATGAGTTTAGTTAGTGGATTTTTGCATGATAATAAAACTGGATGTTTCTTATCAAAGTCGAAATTCGAGTTTTGTAATCGTCCACCGACTCTAATAAGATTAGTTTCTGAATCAAAGAATGGAGTGAGCGACAGTAGGTGATTCTTGTGTGACAGTGTTTGTTTATGTTTTAGTTTTGTATATTCTGGAAATGATTGAATTTGTGATTGTTTTAATAATGCATTAAAAGCTTTGTTTAATTCGATTGTGTTTAAGGGTCCTGTTGTTTTACTGTGCTTGTTTTGTATTTTGCAGTTGTGTATGAACCGTAGTACAAATGCTAATGTTCTTTTTAGTTTCAGTAATTTAGAAAAACGACTGACATCAATGATGTCTGCATCCTGTGCCGGAGAAGAAGCTAGCTGCGCGACAACTTCAGGTAAGTCAACACTTTCTTCAAAAAACTGTTTATTAGGCCAGTATGACTCTGAATTGTGTAGGAACGAAGGACCAGTCCACCATAAGTCTAAGGTATGTATCTGTGACATATTGACACCTCTGGTCAGCAGGTCAGCTGGATTCTGCTGCGTGGGAACGTGACGCCATTCGAATGTATGGGTAAGTTCTTGTATTTCGGCAACACGATTCTTAACGAAAACCTTTAACTTAGATGGTTGCGTTTGTAACCAACCTAAAACGATCGACGAGTCAGTCCACAGAACGACTCTTTGTATAGGTAGTTTAAAAGCGTCGAGTATCTTGGCTGTAAGGCGCGCAGCTGTAACTGCACCGCATAGCTCAAGTCGAGGTATGGTAACTGCTCGTAATGGAGTGACTTTACTTTTTGCACAGACTAAGCGTGTTTCAATTTTACCATCATTTGAAGTACTTCTAAGATAAATGCATGCTCCGTATGCATCTTGGGAGGAATCACAAAACGTATGGATTTCAAATGTATTTGGATTTGCACAAGTAACGCAACGAGGTATGTATAGTTCCTTTAGGTAATGCAGGTCGGAAGCAAATTTATTCCACGGTTGTGCAATTTCCTTGGGTAATGGATCGTCCCATGAAACTTTGTGTAGCCAAAGCTTTTGAAGTAAGACCTTTGCTTGAATAACGAACACTGAAAGAAGCCCTAACGGATCAAAAATTTGTCCAATGGTGGACAAAATAGACCGTTTGGACGGGTTATCAGGTAAAGAAAGTTCATGAGGAAAACACAATGTATCTGATGCAGGTGTCCATCCAAGACCTAATGTTTTAGAAGATGTTGTTTGCCCTAAATTTAACGGAACGTATGATTCTGTATTGGATTCAAAATTGGGAATATTAGATTTGATTTTGCGTAAATTGAAACATGCCTTGGATAGAGTTTCGCAAATTTTTGTCTTAATCGAAGATAGTTGATCAATTGATTGAGAGCCTGTCACAAGATCATCTACGTAAAAGTCGTTGGTGATTATATCTGCTATAAGACTGTCCTTGCACTCGGCCGCGATCTGCTTCAAACACCTAACTGCAAGAAACGGAGCTGAAGCGGTGCCGTAAGTGATTGTATTTAACCTGTATGTTTCTAAATCTTTGGTAGGACTATCCCTCCAAAGTATGTTTTGTAAGTGTCTCTGATTTTCATGTATTAATACTTGACGGTACATCTTCTCGATATCTCCTGTCATTACGAATGAATAATGTCGAAACCTAATTAAAATAGAAAAAAGATCGCTTTGTATGGTAGGCCCGACCATTTGGATGTCATTTAAAGATAGACCTGATGTAGTGGGAGCGCTTGCATTGAAAACAGCTCTTAATTTTGTTGTTTGACTATCTCGCAACACACCGTGGTGTGAGAAAAACTGAGATCGCTGTATAGATGGATCGGATTTCTCTTTAACGAGTGACATATGACCTAAATTTTTGTACTCAGTCATGAATTCTGTGTAGAGTTGCTTTAACATTGGTTGTTTCTGCAACCTACGTTCTAATGATAGGAAGCAATGTAATGCGCGATTGTATGAATCACCTAGACGAGATTCGGGTTCCTTAAGAGGAATGGCTACCGAAAATCTACCATCTGGCAATCGCCTGTAATTTTCTACAAAATGCTGTTCGCAAGAACGCTCTTCGACTGAATAGGCTGGTTTAGAAACCTGAGGTGTTTCTTCCAGTGACCAAAATCTAGTTAACTGTTCTTGAATTTCTGCGTTACTGTCGTTTTGTAGAAAATTGCATGAAACTGATTGATTCGTTTGATTATAAATTTTGTGACTGAGACCACTAGTAGGTCCGGAAATAACGTAACCTAATTTTGTTTGCTGCAAGATGGGACAATTCTTGCCTAAACGTATTTGATTGGATTCTATCAAGTCCCAAAAAATGTCTGCGCCCAATAATATGTCTACATCGGACGGACTGTAATATTCTGGATCCGCTAGTTTAATTTGCGGTGAAATGTTTAAATTGTGTATGCTTACTGGATTGTTGTATAAATTAGTGATGTTCGGTAGAACAAGAAAAGATACGTCAACTTGGTATGGAGTAGTTCTAGAATGAATGTATGTATCACAGCGTTTGTGAACCTGTGTAACTGTATTGTTAATACCGGAAACTGATGTTTTTGTAGGTTTGAATTTGAGGCTCAATTTGTTTAATAACCTCTCTGTGAGAAATGATGCTTGGCTGCCTGAGTCTAAAACGGCTCTGGCCTCATGACGTTGGTTGTTGCCATCTGAGATGTATATCACTGCAGTAGAGAGAAGTACTGGCTCCGTCATCTGGACTGAGAGCGTAGTGGCTTCACCGACTGGTGAGTGGACGTCGCGTCGCGCTTGAACGTCCCGATGTATAAGTGTGTTATGCTTGGATGTGCACTTGGTGCATGAACCTAATCTGCAATCGCGAGCCTGATGACCTGGCCGCAGGCAATTAATACATAATTTGAGCCTACTAACAGATTCTGCCCTCTCATTAGCAGATTGTTTTAAAAATGTTTCGCATTTGTATATTCTATGCATCTGGTTGCATAGAGGACATTTTGTGTTTGTATTTGTGTATGTAAATAAACCCTTTATGTTTTCTGATTTTTGTTTACGCGTATCTGTGTAATTGTTTAAATGAATTGTTTCGAGTAAATCGGCTTTGTTTTTCAAAAATGTCATCATATCTTTGAGTGTTATTTTGTTTAGAGTTGTTTTACGTTCTTCCCATTCCCTAGATGTTTTAGAATCGAGTTTTTGGTTAATTAGATAAATTATTAATGTGTCCCACTGTTCAGTCGGCTCACCCAAAGTTTGTAATGATCGTAAGTTCTTAGAAAACGTATCAATAATTGTACGAATTGCAACAGCTGACTCACGTTTCATCGTTACCGCACTGAATAATGATTGGACATGATTTTGTACTAAAAGTTTTTCATTATCGTACCGATCGCACAATAAATCCCATGCTATTTTGTAATTAGAGGATGAAAACCCAATTGATTGAATTACCTGAGCGGCGCTTCCCTCCAAAGACGAGCGTAAATAATGAAATTTCTGTATGTCGCTGATTTCTGGATTTTCATGGATGAGAGAGGTGTATGTATCACGAAATTCAAGGAAATCCTCGTATTGGCCATTAAATTTCGGAATCTGTATAGTGGGAAGGCGCACACTGCTGCGAGTCTTTCTCTGCTTCACCACTCCCGATGTATGAGCTTGCGATTCGACCGTAACACAAGATTGAACATCGTCGTCGTCAGAACCGTCAATCGACGTGGATGTACTGATTTTATAAAATTGTTTGGCCGTTGCTAGAATTGCGTAATATTGGTTCTCAAAGTCTTCTCTTTCTGCTAAAACATCGTCGTCGGAATCTGATAGAAATTCTACTTGGCTTTGGATATTATTAAATTGATCGAGAAGTTGTTCCGTTTTAGTAATACGCAATTCGAGCTCGGTGTTCTGAGTAGGAGATAGTTTGCCTTTTAATGAATTAACGTAATTTATAAACATAGTTAATCGGCCTTTGATTGAGGCTCTTTTCTTTGTGAGATCCTTAATAGTTTCCGACATCTTGACGGCTGGTGGAAACAGCGTGAATTCAATAAAGTTGACCGAAATTAAACGCAAACCCTAAATAGGTACGCAAAAGTTCGAATGCAAACCGTTCGGAACAAACAAAGGTAAGTACTTGTTAGGCTAATAACGTCGTATGTAGAATAAATCCTAAGCTGATTAAATTGAACCTTGTTACTTCGCCAATAAGAGTCACTTGTTTACGTTAATGACGCTCGCAAAAGTTCATACAAAAGAAACTAAGCCGGCCGGCCGATCCTTATCGCTACGATCTATGACTAAATTCCAATGCATCAACATTGCACACTTTTATGTCGTAAACAAATGAGACGTTTTATAACTTTGAATATCGATTCGGTAATTGCGAAAAAAGAAGGACTGGATAATATGTATACAAATTGAATTAAATTAGGGAATATGGGAAAAAATTGGAACAAGCTCACTCAGTTGATGCACTCCTTGTATCTTGCCCGACGGGTCTTTGGATAGACTGGATGTGATTTAGCTGGTTCTGGATAATCCGGCTCGAAGGACCATTTTTGTTCGCGATAAGTGCTATGATTACTTGATTGGATTCTTCAATTAATTTCTTCGATGCGCTTGATTGAGTGACGACGACCCGTCGCAGCGCTGTCTTGAGTATGTGTGTTTAAAAAATGGTTGGTCGTTTGTATTGAGGTGAGATCGCGGCCGGCCCCCGCGCTCCCCGCTAGTTATGTCTGTGACGTGGTTCTTAACAGGCTCTATGGTTATAATTTACCGTATGTAATTGTTACGTGACACTTTTTTTCTACGTGTGTTTTCGTGTGTGTTCTATTACCAAGGCATTAGCATTACAGCCAATAATAACCATTCTTAACATCAACTAGTTACAACATGACCGTGGCTTCTGCATTGTTTGATGCTATGTGCTTGTGTGTTTGGAATTACAAAAATACAAATGAATACAAAAAAGAATACAATAAAGAATGGGTAACTCTGTCGCCAGCGCTGGCAATCTACTATTTATTCGCTAGCAGTAATGACAAACCTACATGTGGGTATCGTTAAAATATTCTGCAAGAAAATTACGGAATGTTTAAGTTTGACTTGGTTGATTCAGGACATTGCCCTACTCTTGTATCAGCATTGAATATTACAATATATTAAACTCATTATCTAAGCTAATGTACGTAAGACTGTCTTGTATATTTAATTAAATTTTATTAATTTTAATGCTTTTATGTAATTTTTGCACACCTTTATGGGTAAAATATGGAATTGGACTTAATATATATTAACCACGATGCATGTACCCATATTCAGCAAATAAAGAGTTTGATTTGATTTGATTTGAAAGAAACTTAGAAGGTTTTTTATACGTAACCCATGCTCTAGTTATTGCGGTGGCTCTAGTCTAGAAGTTGCTGCCTTTGTATAACGGGATCCCGGTTTCATTACCGAATTGAGCAAGTATCTATGTGTATACAGGTACAGAGGTAATACAGAGGTACTTGCTGTCTGGGAGTAAGTCTGGGTGTTATTAGTATTCGTGAATTATACAGGTTTGTAAATAGCCCGGCCTATGTCCAGCAGTGGACCAATGTGGGCTGATGATGATGATTAAAATGCCCCTGCAGGAATTGTCCGTGTGGTGAAGGATTTCGATTATATTCAATCAAAATGTTTTTTATTCGAATAAATTCTTGCGAATGCTTTCAAATAGTCAAAAAAAAACATATAACACTAAATCAAAATATCAATATTATATAGGTATTTACAAAATAAAAAAAAATCGTTTAGTTTTTACCACCGGTTGCTCTTTTAAATAAAAGGGTTACAATTATGGTGGTACAAACAAGTCTGACAGATTAGTGAAAGCAATAACACGCATAAACATGTAGCATATTAAAAAATTAGAAAATAAAAATCATTGTGTCACCACCTCATTCCGTTCTCGGGGTTTCGCAAGAGCCGACAAAAGAAAATGACAGGCCGATAGCCCAGTCGCAATTGAACGAAAACTTGATAGAAACCCTGTGCCAACCTGTCTGGCCAGCGGGCAGCTCCATGTAATTGGAAGAGGCCCGTGTCAGTATACTTACACTGAAACGATTTTGATAAAATGTGTTGAAATTTTCCAAATCGGTTTTTAATGACGGAGTTATGACGTAACAACACACAAAATAAAAAAACATACAACAGAATTGACGACCTCTTTTTTAAAGTCGATTGAAAAAATAATGAGATATAAAGATGATTATAGGCTGCTATATTAGATAACTTGTATAGTGTCATTTCTGTTATGCGACTATAATCGAGGGCAGCAGTGGATGACCTCGACAACGATCTACGTTATGCATACTGCATTAGTGATGTGCAATGTCGATATCTATCGTTGCGCAGCGAACAGTATAAAACGCACTTGATCTGCAGATTAAACTTCGTCTACTACTACCACTCAGCCCATAGATGACCCACTGCTGAGTCGACCCTCCTCCAGTTACATCATCACTACATAGTATAAAACAAAGTCGATGTTTTCTGTCCGTCCCCTATGTATGCTTAAATCTTTAAAACTACGCAACGGATTTTGAAGCGGATTTTTTATTAGATAGAGTGGTTCACGAGGAAGGTTTATATGTATAACACACCCCCGCTTTGCACGGGCGAAGCCAGGGCGGGCCACTAGTAAATAATAAATAAATATCCTTGGACATTTCACACAACGCCATCTCGTCCCAAGTTAAGCAACTTAATACTTGTGTTATGGTAACGAGATGGATGATAAACTACTTATATACATTTTTTTTGTAAATACTTACATATTATAGATAGAAATGACACCCAGCCCGACCCCGGAATCGAACCCGGGACCCGTTGATCCAAAGGCGGCACATCTTACCACTAGACCAACGAGGCAGTCGTACATGGAGGGTTATTATCCTACTGTGCCACGCTGGGCAGACGTGTTGGCAAAGGATTTCGTATCAAGTTTTCCATATCTTGCAGCTTCATTATCGGTCTTTTTGTCGGCTCTTACGACACGCTCAGGATGAAATGGGGTGGTGACTAATTCCGTCACCACGCGTCGGCCTAAATCTTCGAGGTCTCCTAGATTTTGGATCCTTTGTAATATCTGATCTCCGTGCTTCGGAAGGCTCGTAAAGCCGTCAATGGTAAACTCGAACTCAAAAGGGACTTTATTTACTTAGGTTTTATCACGAAACTCTTATAATTATTATCATTATACGGCCCTTGTCCCACGCTAGGTGGTATTCTCCTTAAACATCTATCAGCCGCCATAACTACATTTACACCTTTCATACACAATTCCCCAGTCCCCAGTATTGTGAATACAGACATTTCTTTTGATACAACCCTGGCATCTACCTAAATTCATGCCAAAACTACCACCGGTTCGGTATACTGCTCTATAGAAAAGAGCCGACAAGAAACTCTGTAGTTAGTTGCTTTTTCCAAATTAACGGTCTTGTTTACAAAAAGCACTAAACCGCATAGTGAGAGCAAGTTCACCAGATGAGAGAAACACGCTACATGTTTACGTAATGAATGACGAATAGACCTTGACAGGGCCAATCAAATACAAATCCGCGAATAAATAGGTCATTCTTGCGTCATTGCTCAGGTAGGTGCCATTCTACTATTGGTTAGATGTGACGCCTTAGGATCAACGGGTCCCGGGTTCGATTCCGGGGTCGGGCAAGTGTCTTTGTCTAAAGCAGAGGCACTGGTTCGGAGTCTGGGTGTCATTTCTATCTATAATATGTATGTATTTACAAAAAAAAAATGTATATAAGTAGTTTATCATCCATCTCGTTACCATAACACAAGCATTAAGTTGCTTAACTTGGGACGAGATGGCGTTGTGTGAAATGTCCAAGGATATTTATTTATTTATTATTTATTTATGGCAGCCACAAGTAGTCAGTAGCGTGAGAACTAACACCTGGGCTACACCAGCTGCATATAATTCCTGGTCATTCGACTAAATGGGTCGTGGATTCGTGTACATATTGGTTGTTAGCCAAACAAGGTTAGACTGGTGCCGACCCCACTGAAATTGGGAAAAAGCCTAAGAAGAAGAAGAATCGATACCAACCCATGTATCCGTCCATGTACCATCAGCTTCAGAGATTACAACAACAGATTTAGAAAAAAAAGGGGTTATCTGAGCTGCTGTTTTTCTACAATATTATGCTCAAAGATACGTCCCACTTGACGGTTACCGTTGACTACTACTGACTTTGCGTATAGACCAACTTAAATTTAAGAATGGTAGCCTGAACTGACGACTTTAGGTGCCTCCGAAGCGTGAAGCAGGTCAAATGTAAAATGCTGGAGACCCATCTAACATCCAGCAGAACTAGGCATGGCTCACTCTGGAGAACAATTTCATTACGCACGTCCACTACGCTAGACCCTAGACTAAAATGATGATGTATGTTAATTGCCCTCTATGAATTTTAGAGACGCCAATATTTTATTATCTGACACCTCAGCCGTAAATTTCACACATAAATACGTCGTGTTCTATGTAAATGCCAAATCGTAAAATATGGAAAATCAATATTCATCGTATAATGGCTAGTTCTTGTATGTTTTGTTTTATGACGTTCTTGTGCGTAATTTCTTATTAACTTTAAAATAGGAATACCGTCTCCGATTCCATTAATGATTGCCAACATGGCACAGTCGACTACCCATAAAATCATTTCCTATCTATCTATCTATCAGCCACAGAAGTCCACTGCTGAACGTAGGCCTCCCCCATAGATTTCCACAATGCACGATCTCGTGCAGACCGCTTCCACCGACTCCCAGTGACCTTCACAAGGTCGTCCGTCCACCTAGTCGGGGGTCTACCCACGCTTCTCTTTCCCGTACGTGGACGCCACTCCAAGACTTTTATGCCCCAGCGGCCATCCGTTCTTCGGGCCACGTGGCCTGCCCATTGCCACTTCAACTGTGCAATCCTTTTAGCTATGTCGGTCACTTTGGTTCTTCTACGGATTTCCTCATTTTTGATTCTATCGCGTAGAGTAACTCCGAGCATAGCTCTAAAAAAATCATAAAATCATTTATTTAAATTAAATGTTAAAAACGATAGTATTTTATTTTTTTACTGAAAATATCACTTTCAGAAATACATAATGTAAAGGTGCTCTAAGCTGAAGACTGACTTACCATTTGCTTGTAATGTATCATTCGAGGCGAATCGGTTCGTAATCCCGGCCCATAAACCATATTGCTGGCTCGTTCAGTCACCACCTTAAGTCACCCTTCAATTCTGAGTGATAACAATTTGCATGGACATTTTAAATGCGACTACAGTTCTGAGAAGCTATTTTAAAGTTAGATGATACCATAAAGTAACACAAACGAAACTAAAGTATTTTAAAAAACCAGAGTTACCAGTTAAATCACATATTAAGACGAGTTTTAAAAACTACCTCAATTTACATTGAACTAATAAAATAGTTAAGAGATTTAAATTAAATCAGTTGAGCAAAAATGTTTCTCAATATGTGCTACACATCAGATTGTCGATAAAATATCCTCGATAAGATCAATAACCAGTACGAGGTCATCCCTAACTGATAATTGCTTTAGACTATCGTATATTTGTTCTACTTAAATATTACATTATTCCAAAATAAAACTCGTTTGTTTTTGTAAAATCAAGCTTCTTTGGGAACAGATGACGTTGCGATCATATGCAGTTCGTTTTCAAATTCATAACGGTATATACAAGTTGGAAGTTTCTGTTTGTCTGTCAGCCTGTGTATATAAATAAATACCCAAAAATAATTAATTAGATTTTAATGTGTAACAATTTTTGTTTGCAGAATAAAATTACCAGGGTACCATAATGTTCGAAAGTTTCCTAGAAATTGCTTTCGAAGCTGAGATAAACACAAAGGAAGACCCGGAACTCATAGATTATGCTCGCGAAATATGCAACGAAGATCCAGTTACCAGGAGCACAGCGATCACGGAGCTTCGGAAAATGATATTTGGCAAGTTTGCTTTTATAATTGTAGCGGCTTCACTATCACCACATAGTATAAAACAAAGTCGCTGTCGTCTGTCCGTCCCTATGTATGCTTAAATCTTTAAAATTACGCAATGGATTTTGAAGCGGTTTTTAATAGATAGAGTGATTCACGAGGACGGTTTATATGTATAATAAATTCATAATATTGTAGGGAAACACTGATAAATTTGGAGGTTCATCATTGCACCCAAACAACATCCAAATGCACTTAGTAAGAAGCGGTTATTTTAATATTACAAACAGACACTCCATTTTTTGTTGTCTACCGTACAGATTAAAAAGAAATCTCGAGCATAGATAGCGGTTCACCACTCGCTGATTTCATATATTTTTTATTTGTATACAACAAACGAATATAATGTTATTTCACGGCTTCAAAAGAGCCGGCACGAAACTCCATGGTTGAATGTAGGCGATAATAACTGCTTAACATCAGGTAGTCCTTACATTCAAATTTAATTTCAGATCGAGATGAATGCCATCCCCTGCGGACGGACGACGCGTTCCTGCTCAGATTTTTGCGTACCAGGGACTTCGTGGTACCAAGAGCACATAGATTGGTAAGAGGTCGTTTAATTATTATGCTACTAAATCGGACGGGTCAGTTCACTCATGGACGTCTAACGCGGATACGACGTATTATATTTGATCGAGTTACACTTTAGATGTGTGCTACAATGGCCGATTTTTAAAAGTGTTAATCGCGTGTTGTTTAAACTATGGTTAAAGAAAGTCTGTTTAGTTGTTTATAAGATTACTAGCTGACCGGGCAGCCGTTGTCTTGCATGATATTCGTTTACCGACTGCAGCGCCATCTGTCGGGCTGATTTGTGAATCTAAAATCTAAAACCTATAAAAGGTTTCCCCCACAGGTTTTCTTAAAAAAAAAAAAAATATCAATGATAATTACATTAATCAATCATAATTATCAAATAAGTTATACTTATTTCCATAAAATACGAAATGTATTTTCAGAACCCATCTATAATCTGCCAAATCAATTTACATGTTTTTAAATTCTAAAATTATAAACGGCCAGTACCACACATCCTCCTTTCTTTCGACAAAAATAGTGGCATTAGAATTGTACGAAATTTAAAAAATAATATTAACGAAAACTTAAACATCATACTTCTTTTCACAAGTATTTTTTTAAATGGGTTTTTGTTAATAATGGGTAATTATAATATTATTTCTTTGCAGTTAGTGCGGTACTGCAACTTTAGGAAGCAATACAACTATTTATACGAAGGAGTGGATTTGTGGGGACTGATTAAGGTGGGCTCTGCATATGAAGGCTCTATGTATGATCGACCAGACGTTGGAAGGCTCTCCATTCTTAGATTTGGTATGTTCACGATTATTTTGTCGATATTTTACCTCCACAAAATCGAGTGGCAACCACGTAAAGAACAGCGCAGTGCTGGTAGGCATCCCACACGGGGGATCAACGACCTGGTTAAGGTCGCCGGAACCGGTAGATGCGGGCGACTCAGGGCTGTCCTTGGTAGAAATTCTTGGGAAGGCGTATGTCTAGCAGTGGACTCGTTTATTTATAAATATTTGTAACTATTTGTTATTTGTTTAACTATTTGCCTGTGTGTTCTCGCTATAGTCCGAAATGGCTGGGCCGATATAGTGGGAACTTCCACAGGCAAATAGACTGAGAAGACTAATATGGCAATCAACCAATCAGTGAAAGTCCCATTAAAATCGGTCCAGCCGTTCCAGAGATTAGCCGGAACAAACAGACAGGCAGACAAAATTAAAAAACAATTAAAAAAATAATTAAATATTTTGGTCTAAGTACTACTGTGTATACTGTATACATACGTACGCATTTAGTAAAACTTGGTTATTTTATTATTAAAAACAGACACTCCAATTTGATTTATATAGCAATCGAAATCTATAAACAAATAACCTCCATTTTATAATAATCGTGGGATGACGTCACCACAATGCAGTAGACTATTTTTGTGATGTGATTATAGGTAGTACTACCAGTAAGAACCTTTAATTGGTTCGATTCCGGGGTCGGGCAAGTGTCTTTGTCTAAACCAGAGGCACTGGCTCGGAGTCTGGGTATCATATAAATCTATAATACGTACGTATTTACAAAAAAAAAATTAAGTATTTTATCATCCATCTCGTTACCATAACACAAGCATTAAGTTGCTTAGCTTGGGACGAGATGGCGTTGTGTGAAATGCCCAAGGATATTTATTTATTTATTATATTATTATTATTTATTTAAAATTTAAGTAGATTTAATAAGCTGTTTGTTCTTCTATAAACAAATAAATAAATATACTCGTATATTGACAGGACAATGGGATCCAAGCGAGTTCCCCGTAGAAGACTTGGTGAGGACGGCAATGGCGATGGCAGAAATCGGTCTGCGCCAGCCGAAGATGCAAGTGTTCGGTGGAACTCTGCTCGTGGACATGGAGGGCATAACGCTGAGACACGTGGCCACGTTGACTCCGACTGTCGCTTACCAGATAGTATGTTTGTGTGGGGTAAGGTTCCTCTTATTCTACAGCCGACTAATCCTACTAATACTCATATTATAAACTATATTTATATGTATATTTGAGCTACTATGCTCTGGAACGCCTTGCCTCCGGAAATTAGGATGGCACAATCTAGACTCTCATTCAAACGAAAACTCCGAGAGCATCTCCTTACGTCTTGCTATGGAATCTCTCCTCAGTAACCTTTAGATCGATATCATTATATATGTATGTACGTATGTAATATGTTTTGTAAGATATATATGTATATTGTATATGTTTTATTATAATTATCTTGCTGATTCCCTCGAAGGTGCACCTACCTCTCTTCTCTCGGCATGACCTGAAGGTAGACTGGGAGAAAATGCCGTAGGCATTAAGACCGCCAATGTATTAATATGCATGAAGTTGAATAAATAAATAAATGTGCCGCCTTTGGATCAACGGGTCCCGGGTTCGATTCCGGGGTCGGGCAAGTGTCTTTGTCTAAACCAGAGGCACTGGCTCGGAGTCTGGGTGTCATTTGTGCTCGTGAATCGTGAATTACATGTTTGTAAACTGCCCCCGCAACACAGGTTATACCTAGTTTCAGGGGTTTCGCTTAAGAAAAAAAACAAAAAAAACCCTGATAGTTTGTACGAATGTATGGATGTATGTTTGGATGAACTACGGAATGGATTTTGATGAAACTTTACAATAACATAGCTTATAGATCAGAATAACGTGTAGGCTTTAATTTATAAAGTTTAAAGTTATGTCTAATTATAACTGTTTTTTTTTGTTGAATGCCGTGCCTACACTTGCGCGAGTACTCTAAAAAATAAACTATGGGCTCTTGAAAAACGAGGGGTGCGGGTCAACAAAACAAAAGCGGTTATTTAAAGATTCATCATCATCATTTCAGCCAAAAGACGTCCACTGCTGGACATAGGCCTCCCCCAAGGATCTCCACAAAGGCTGGTCCTGGGCCGCCCGCATCCACTGCTTTCCGGCAACCTTAACCAGGTCGTCGGTCCACCGTGTGGGAGGCCTACCAGCACTGCGCCTTCCGGAACGCGGTCGCCACTCGAGGACTTTTTTGCCCCATCGGGCGTCGGTCCTGCGAGCTATGTGCCCTGCCCACTGCCACTTAAGTTTGGCAATCCCGTGGGCTATGTCGGTGACCCTGGTTTGCCTGCGTATCTCCTCATTTCTGAATCGATCTCGCAGGGAAACCCCGAGCATAGCCCTCTCCATTGCCCTTTGGGTGACTTTGTGCCTTTTAAGATTACAAACAGATAATCCAATTTTATTCATTGGTATATATGTGTTATTACTACATTTCAGCCACTACTGAGTCGGGCCTCCTCCATTACATAGAGGGTATTTAGCCTACTGTGCCTGTTGTAACGTATAATAACATAAGTTCTCTGTTCCAGATGTCAATCCCAGCACGATTGCGCTCCTGTCACATCATTAACTACAACTGGATCCTCAACACTTTCTTCTACTTGTTCAAGCGGTTTATCCCCAGCGAGTCCTGGTCTCTCATTCACTTCCACGGCAGCGACATGAAGTCCCTCCAGAAACACATTGACCTCGATTGTCTGCCTGAGCGCTATGGAGGCACCTGTAGAAGTACCGTCAGCGTTGGATTATGGCTTACGAAGTTAAAAAAATATAGGGATGAGCATTTTGATAGGGATATGAAACAGTTGGGTTACGTTATAAAGGAATGATAGTATTGTACCGCTACTACGCAGCCCATAAATGACCCAGTGCTGAGACGGGCCTCCTCCAATTATAGAAGGGAAATTAGCCTACCTTGCCACGCTGGCCAGACGGGTTGGCACAGGGGTTTGTGTCAAGTTTTCCTTCTCTTGCGGCCAGGTTTACTGCCGTCGGATCTTACGACATTCTCAAGATAGAATGGGAATGACACTATGTATTCTAAATCCGTCATCACACGGACTAACGGCCCTGTGCTGGGTACGGATTAATGTCTGTGCTAGATAAACTTTCCTTAACAACCCACAACAAACAGAAGGGTGTTACATACATTTGACGTGTGGCATGGCTCCTAAACGAATAGGGCCATGATGATGTTTTTTTTTAATTTAGAAGCAGGATTTCTAGCGAGGGTTCTTAGATGTTCTATCTTTGAATTGAATTTGGAATTGGAATTCGCCTTCGTAACTAAAGTAGGGTTCCGTAAAAAAACATTTTACGCTATTGCCACTTGAATTGAGATCGGCAGTAGTCTGACCTAATTTACGGGAGTACCGGTTACTAAATTTTACAAAGCGATTGCCCTTTGCACTGTGTCTTGGATCTCGGCTCAACGTCAAAACTTATTCAACTCTGTGCAGATAAACACAGAGTTGAATAATTTTTCATTCCTCACGACTATATTATTTTCGTAATAATGGTAAACTAAACGCAATGTAGCGGTCAGAATGCTACGTACTTAACACAAACATCGTAACCAATAACATCAAGAAATATCACATAGTAACGCGAAAATTACCAACAAATCCCACATCGCGATAGCAAAGTTTACGGCGCAATTCACACGCATACGAAATCCCCGACATCGGTCCTTGGGGGATAGGTGTCGCAGTCTCACTCAGATATTATCACTTCGCCTGACCAGATGACTTAAACCAGTAGTCCGAAGTTTAATCATGTACACAAAATGTCATCGTAACATAAACCCTGTGAACATGACAAGTAGGTTCAGTTACGTCATGCAACTCGTTAGTTCTTAGATAATTTTGGCAAGTGCTCGTTACACAAGCAATCAATCACCTTCTCCAAACTTATGTGATCCTGGTACACAAGTGGACAAGTTGGTCTCACGTTAAACCTGGATTAAAATCTTAAGCTGGCTTCAACCCTAATCCGAAACAATCTCGGAACGTCCGAGCCATAGAATTAATAGGCACAGAAGACTTCGCGTAGTGAAGTCATTTTACGTGAGCTTTAAGGCTAACTTCGCCACTACTGCCAGTACTTGTAGCAAAAATCTTGTGAAAGTAAAAGTAATATATCGAGAGAAAAAAAGCAACGACAGAGCGAGTTTCTGACCGGCTCTTATCTGCAGAGCAGCATTCTGAACCGGTGGTAGTTTCAGTATGAATGTGAGTGGACGCAAGGGTTGTGGGAGGTCAAAAGAGGTGGATAAATTATGAGAACGCGAAAATATGTATAAATAAATGGTGCGAATTTGGATATGACGACCGATAGGAATGTATGGAGACTACCACCAAGCGTGCCGCTAGGTCCGTGAGATGATATTGGTTATTTTAAATAGGACGATTTAAAAGTGTTTTGTGATACTACTACTACAGCTAGTCAGCCCATAGATGACCCATTACTGAGTTGGGCCTCCTCCAGTTAAGTGGGGGTAAAAAACTGTGCCAAACAGGCCACTCTGGCCAGGCGGGTTTAAAATAATAAATTATCATCAGTCCTTGAGAAGTGTGCCAAATTTCGAGTTAATCCGACGTGTTGAAGGGGTCGAAATCATGTTCTAAGTTTCCACACATACAAACATACGTATGAAGCTACTAAAAGCGTTTTACAGATATAACAACTCAATATTAACTTAATTTCTAGCAACATTCTTCACACGTTAGTGTGTTTAACTAACGTAATTAATTACGATACGCTCTCTCACACATTGACAAGTTTCCGGCTACCACTGTAAAAAGACATTGTATAAAATGATCACTCTACGTGCTAGTACTCTACGGTATGAGCGACGTACGGATTTAGGTTGAAAACAAGGGATCTGGAGCGGAGAGATATTTTTTGTGTTGTAGGAATTAGACTAAAACCTTTCTATGTTACATATGCAAATATTTTCACAATCACTGGCGCAAGTTCATTTAGAATATTACCTTTTTTCACCCCTTATTGGACTATCCCTGTCGGCCTAGGGGAAGCCAGCGTTGGCGTGTGGGACTACTAATATATTATACTACTTACCTTGCTTAATGAAACCTTGCTTAAAGAAACCCAAAGGGGAGAGGGCAATGCTCGGAGTTTCCCTGCGAGAACAGCTCAGAAATGAGGAGATACGCAGGCAAACCAGGGTCACTCACATAGCCCACATGATTGCCAAACTTAAGTGGCTGTGGGCACATGGCGCGCAGGACCGACGCGATGCCCGATGGGGCAGAAAATTCCTCGAGTGGCGACCGCGTTCCGGAAAGCGCAACGCCTGGTAGGCCTCCCACACGGTGGCCGGATGAACTGGTTAAGAATGATGGATGCGGGCGGCCCAGGACCGGCATTTGTGGATGACTTTTGGCTGAAATGAGGAACTACCTTCCGCGCCATATTTATTGGGACAACTGGTCATTATTTGGTACATGTAATGACCGCCATAAATGGTAGAACGGCAGCCGATCTGACAGCGTAATGTGCCTTCCGAAGCCCGGGGGACATCCGATATTACAAGTGATGGACACTTATCCAACATTAAAAAGGCAAAAAGTGAAAAACATCTGCATCCCTTCCCAGGCTTCAAACTAGTCTGACTAAAAGTCCAATTTCCAGGTTCTACTGCTTTGTTTTCATTTCTTTTCCTTCGGAAATTCTCATGGATACCCGGCCGTTGGGTGCTGGCAGGGTTTTTTGGGACGCTGGAGCGCGTAGAGTTGGTAATTTGCACGCCAACCTACCCACAAAAACTACCGGCGATCCTCGACTGCCCGAACTAGGGCCACAGGATTAGCTCCCTGATGGGGAAGCATGCGCCGCATCCCTGGCGGGCTTGACTCGCCTCGTTTAGTGGAACCCCAAGCTACGAGGCTCGCCTCCGATTACTGGGGAAGGTCTTAATCTCCTCTCAAAGTTGATAATTTCTATTAAGTTAAATTGTTTGGAAAGAATTTATTTAGGACCGGCTCCAAAATATGTAATTATGTTTTTTTTGTTATTCAACTGTCAATTGCGCACATTGTACATTGCATGATAGTAAATAACTTTTTACACGAGGTTTTTCAAATAATTAAACTTAAAATTACGAGTTTTGGAAATATATACGTTCGTTCGTTTCACCCCATGAATGACCCACTACTGAGTCGGGCCTCCTCCAAATTCATGTAGGGAAATTAGCCTACTGTGCCACGCTGGCAAGACTGTTGACACAGGGTTTGTGTCAAGTTTCCTTCTCTTGCGTCTAGGTGATTTGCCTCTTGCGTAAGCGGCAAATCACCAAGTCGTAAGGGAACACTTAGTCGCCTCTTACGACACCCTCGGGATGGTATGGGTTGGTGACACTGCGTATGTAGTTATGGAATAGGATACAATTTCACTTATTTTTTTTATTTTTCTATTTAAGAACAGTATATAAGGTATATCAGTCAATTTATAATTAAGTACAATTGTAATGTTAAATATGTTTAAGAAAAACACGGTGATAATGTAGTAATTATTATACTTTAGAATGTTATTAATGATAAATTATTTTCGCTAAAATGCGATGGATGCTAGTGAATCAGGATCAACTTTTGTTGAAATCCTTTGCCCAGCAACTCTTTTGGGTGAACTGATGAAGATGAAATTGAAATTATAGCATAAAAAAGAAGTATAAATAGATCAAACGAAGCAAAGAACACAATTCTTCTGTTATTATTTTGTAGTAAAATCACTCAACGTCATTCAATTTTAAATAACTGGTCTAGGGGTTTAGATGTGCCGCCTTTGCATCAACCGGTTTCGATTCCGGGGTCGGGCAAGTGTCTTTGTCTAAACCAGAGACACTTGTTCTGAGTCTGGTTGTCATTTATGTTCGTGACTAACGTGTTTGTAGCCTGCCCCCGCAGTACAGGACATGCCCAGGGCAGGGGACTATTTAAAAAAAAAGAGATATATGGAGAACTAATAATAAATTTTATTTATTTTAAAATAATACACGCGATAATATATCCTTTGATTTGTGTTTAATTTAAATCCATAGACTTCGATTGCATGTTCCATTAATAATATAGGTCATTAGCATTACGGTGTGATATTTTGTGATAATTTTTATTGTTAAAATGAAGTGATAAATTGTGATACTCGCACAATATTGATAACTGGTGAACAATAAAAAATTGTCAATTGCTATGTTTATAATTTAATTTACTTCCCATTATTGCTTATTTCTACAAAAAATATTGTACACAAATAAAATGTACCTTTTTATTTAGTTCATCAAATGTAAATTGCATAAATTAAATTAAAGCCCGCCATTAAATAAATAATAAATAAATTAATATCCTTGGACATTTCACACAACGCCATCTCGTCCCAAGCTAAGCAACTTAATGCTTGTTAAGGTAACGAGATGGATGATAAACTACATAAAAACATTTTTTTTGTTTTGTAAATACATACATATTATAGATAGAAAACACCCAGACCCGGAACACATACTTGTATGTCGTACACATTTTTACATCATCGCTTATTTTATGGACGTTTTCATATCATCGCTTTGACATGCCACTTCCGAGTTGGGCCTCCTCCAATTACATGGAATTTCCATTAGGCTACTGTGCCACTATGGCCAAGTGTTGGCATAGGGTTTTGTATCAAGTTTTCCTTCTCTTACGGTTAGGTGGTTGTCGCCCTCGTCAATTCCTTTTGTCGGCTCCTACGTCACCCTCAGGATGGAATGGGATGATGACACTATGTATTCAAAATCCGTCACCACACGCAACCTTTTATATAACCTCATATATCATTCAAGATGTAGTATCTTATTATCTACATTACAATACCTACTTGCTAGAAGCTACCTTCTGCAAGAACTTGTGTGACCTACTAATGTTAAATTCATGAAGCCAGGAAGAAGAGCTCCCGAGAGACAATAAATTCTAGAAAGGTTCGGAAGCACATGAACTAGGGTAACGTTTATAGTTGTACCAACGCGGCGACGTGTCGGTGCTGCCAGATAAAAGATCCATTTTATTTTCTTGTTTTTGTTCTTTACTGACTTCATCGTCATCATCATCATCATCATTATCGGCCCACTAATGACCCACTGGTGAGTCGGGCCGCTTCCCGTCAAAGGGTAGGTCGGGATGGGGAAAATATATTCCAATAAACCAGAGGCGATAAGTTTAGATGTCACTTGTGTTTGTGCATCAGTTGAGAAATTCGTTTATTATTGTATTTAAAAATGAATGTTTGTCTGTACGTCCTTTAAAGAATCGTAAACTATGTATTTGATCATGTGATGATCTTCAGCAAAGTGTTGTGCAAGAGCCCACGAAGGTTTATGAACAAAAAAGCAATTGGTGTAATGTCTTTTCTTCAAATGTATTATATGTAGTTAGTGTCGTGGCGTCTTGAAAGATAGGATAGCTTACATCTAAATATATAGTCGAATATTATTTTAGTTACAACTAGCGACCCGCTCCGGCTTCGCACGGGTGCTATGATGAACATCTGAATTTATTAGTGTTTCTCTACAATATTATATATGTATAATATTGTAGAGAAACACTTCCTCTTGAATCACTCTATCTATTAAAAAAACCGCTTCAAAATCCGTTGCGTAGTTTTAAAGATTTAAGCATAGTTACATAGGGACGGACAGACGACAGCGACTTTGTTTTTATGTTAGCTCGAAACGATTCTAAATAATGTCGATTTCTGTTGACTGGATTGAGTAAGTATTCAGTAGGTGGTGCTACGTTAAAAGTTAAATTAATGTCATCGTCATCATAATTTCAGCCAAAAGACGTCCACTGCTAGACATAGGCCTCCCCCAAGGATTTCCACAAAGGCCGGTCCTGGGCCGCCCGCATCCGTCTTTCATTTTCCGGCGACCTTAACCAGGTTATCGGTCGTGTGGGAGGCCTACCAGCACTGCGCTTTCCGGAACGCGGTCGCCACTCGAGGACTTTTCCGCCACATCGGGCGTCGGTCCTGCGCGCTATGTACCCTGCCCACTGCCACTTAAGTTTGGCAATCCTGTGGGCTATGTCGGTGACCCTGGTTTTCCTGCGTATCTCCTCATTTCTGATTCGATCTCGCAGGGAAACTCCGAGCATAGCCCTCTCTATTGCCCTTTAGGTGACTTTGAGCCTTCTGATGGGGCCCATAGTGAGCGACCACGTCTCTGTTCCATAAGTCACCCAAATTAATGTATGTTAATGTAAATTTATAAACAAAATCCTTAGCCACAGCAACGCGTGGCCCAGTCTGCTAGTTAATGTATATAATATATTTTACGTATAATAACAACGTGAGAAATAACTCTACCTATATTTTTATGGCCGCGTGAGCCTGCGTATTTCTCATGAAATCGAATCAACATGTTTAACGATTCCTTTGATGCCCTTTTCAATTAACAACGTTTTCTTGGAAATTGTATTTGAAAAGGTAACCATTATTCAGGAGTTCAAATAATATTGGATTTTAGATCCAATTAACCAAATATAACAAACACAATTATGTTTTGTTCTTTAATTTTTTTAATTAAATGTACCACAAAAAATCTAACGTGGTATAACTGTCACGATATCTCGGTACGGCTGGGAACAGTGCGAGCAATTAAAACCTTGCTTTGTTGGCATTGATATACAAGTTTGTTGGTCTAGTGGTTGGATGCCTTTGGATCACGGGGTCCCGGATTCGATTCCAGGGCCGAGCGAGTGTCTTTGTCTAAGCTAGAGGCACTTGCTCCGAGTCTGGGTGTCATTTGTATACGTGAATTTTATGTTTGTAAGCTGCCCCCGCGATACAAGTTATACCTAGTCACAGTTATAATAATACTAAAACCTAGTGCAGGAGTTCGTCTTTATAAAAATTAAAAAAAAAACACGATTTGAATTTGATTTTCAAATTCACATTCAAAACTAATTTAATCAAGTTGGCTCATTAGAGCTCTTTTGACAAGTCAAACAATAAAATAAAATTTAAAATATATCACCGGTTTGAAATGCACCTCTACAGAGAAGAGCCGACAAGAAACTATGTAGATACACTTTGAGATCGCCATTTTTGGGTACAAGACTATACAGTCTAAATACTTAAGACAGATTTGTGAGAGCAAACTCGCGCAATAGTTGCAAAGGGCCAAACATCAGCCAGCTCTAGTCAACAAGAGTAACCTTCTAATGCGCAAGCCTACCGACCCCACGGCACCTGTTCACAAGCATGACGCATGCGGCAGCCTTCGCCCTCCTCAACCATATTGCAAGGAACAGAACAATCGATGTTGTTGTGCAACCCAATAATGGGGGGATTATCTCGGCAAGCCATTTTCTACCACGTTATTTTATCATTAAAAACTTATCGGGACTTATCGCGCACAGAATTAATACCTGTTTTTGCTCGACGTTTCGACCACGTTACAATGGCCGTGGTCGCGAGCTGATGTACTCGTATAACGGGGTTGCACGATGCATCGTGGAACCCCGTTATAAGCAAATGTATAGTTCGCGGTGTAGGTACTAAGTGTTCAACCGATACAGTCAGTGTTGTGTGCCGTAGTGACAACCCTACGTGTGTGCAAAACCAAGTGAGGGTAGGAGACCAAAATACCCTCACTTCCCACCGAAAAAACTTGCGGTCTGCAGTCAGCTCGCGACCACGGCCATTGTGACATGGTCGAAACGTCGAGCAAAAACAGGTATTAATTCTGTGCGCGATAAGTCCCGATAAGTTTTTAATGATGTGTACAAATCGCGAAAGTTTAAAAATAACACACGTTATTTTAGTCACCATTAAAAACTGAAAACGACTAGTTTTCAGTTTTTAATGAAAACTAGTCGAATTGACGCCTCATGAGCTTGAAAACAAAAATTAACGAACCCCTGAACTCAAAGCGCATTATTTAACATATTGTAGATTGTAGACAGTGCTCCATTAAAATGTAAATGAAAGATAAACTGGGGTGTATAAATATACTTCGAAATTGGTTTGTATTTTTACCAAACGTTCAGTTTAAGCACTCGATTAACTTCTATTGCTCTTTCGAGGACTACCATTTAGAATTGCGTGTTTACCTATGGGTAATACAGTCGTTTTTTTAATACAGAATTTCTGTACAGTTATGACGGAATAAGAATATATTGTCACCACCTCATTTCATTCTGAGGGCGTCACTAGAGTCGACTAGAGGGCTAAATTAAACTTGTCTGAAATAATAAACGTATTTTTTTTTAAATGTGTTTAAATTGTTTAAATGTGTGTTTGTTACTCTCTCACGCAGGAAATACTGAATGGGTTTCCATGAAACACCAGAATCAAACAAAGGCTATATTTTTTTTTAATGAAAACCCTTCCCTATATTGACGAACACAAATTACAGAGCAAGTGCCTCTGGTTTACACAAAGACACTTGCCCGACCCCGGAATTAACCGCGGAGCCATGATTCGAAGGCGACACATCTAACCCCTAGACCAACAAGGCAGTCTCTACTTAGCCCATACATAATCCACTACTGACGGGCCTCCTCCCATCACAAGGAGGGTCATTAGCCTATAGTGACACGCTGGCCAGACGGGTTGGCACAGGGTTTCGTATCAAGTTTTCCTTCTCTTGCGGCAAGCTCTTCGGCCTTGTAATTTCCTTTTGTCGACGCTTACGACGCCCTCAGTCTCACTCTCTAACCTAATTTACATATATAAGTACATAGTATTGACTACAATACATATAAGTCTAACTGTAACAGATTTTAAATACCCGTGCGAAGCCATGGCGTGCCGCTAGTCCGACATAAATCTATACACGATCAGCTGCGATGTGGAGTGTATATTGTCTATACAACGAGCAACTGAAACCAAATTAACTCTGATCATAAATCAGTGTCAACAGGAACATAGAGTTCCACTTCAAAGTTATTTCCGGAGCCATTGATTGATACTAACTAATAATATAATCAAGTAATGGAATTTCTAGGAGGTTCGATTAATAAAACACGGTCTCACTACCCCTTCCATCCTAAGACTGTCGTAAGAGCCGATAGAAGGAAATGAAAATGCCGAGAACATAGCTACAAGAGAAGAAAAACTTGATACGAAGAACTGTGCCAACCCGTCTGACCAGGCAAAGTAGTCTAATTACCCTCATTGCCCATTGTGTTTCGAGGTCTGAGGAGGCTGACACTGTGTATTCTAAAGCTGCCACCAAACGGAAACCAACAAAATAGTCAAATGTTAATTCTATTTTAAAATGAAAACAGTCTACTTTTCTAATAAACGTCACATTTAAAACATTTCGAATGTTTCCCAGCAAGTTTATGCATGAACCTAATCGCAGATAAAAGGTTACCAGCAATAAAATGAGAGCAGAGAGTGTTAATTACTCCTTGTAGTTTATGTGGCCCTGGTATCAGGCCTTTTTAGTATTCGATTTTTATACATAAACTACTTTTAATCCCCGACAAAAAGTAGAGCGTTATAAGTTTAATCGTCTGTGGCCATACTTCTAAGCCTATAAATGACCTCCTCCAACTCCATTGGCGGTAATTCACCAACAGTGCCACGCTCGCGAAACCTGTCGGCACAGGGTTTCCTAAACGAATGAAATGTATGAAATGATTTTATTGTTACAGATACTTTATACTTTTTTGAATTGTTTTTTTTTGCGCCCGTTCTCATGCAAGTTAAATCAAAAACGAAAAATACAATTCACAAAAATATATAGATATTATGTCCACTCAGTCCCGGAGCAAGTAAGTAAGGCTTACTCAAATACACTTGCCCAACCGCAGATTCGAACCTGAGATCCATAGGCGGTGCTTGCAACCCTTTGAACTTTGAGACTCAACAATTTATTATAAGCATACTCTGTATAAAGGACGCATTACATTGTACATTGTTGGATTCGGTTGAATCCATTACAATATGTAAGCGCTATTGAAAAGAAATACATAATAATAAGTAGATAACACAAGAAAGTTTTGAGCAATAAAATATGGACGCCAGTATGTACACAGCCTTATGAAGCGTAGCCACGCTACAACGCTACAGGTTTCCAGTCTAGCTATTGCTACGGCGTAGCACACCCGTGTTCCGTATCGCTGCACATTTGACTACGCGTTTCAACTTATTTCTCCGGAATAAAATAAAAATTACAATACATTTACAATCTTAATACAATCGGTTCGAATTTAAATTGGTGTGTTGTTGTCATGGACATACGTGTGATTTTCTATTGGAATAGTTTTGTTTGATGTGAAAAGTTGAAGGTAAGTTTTTGTTTTACTAATGATTGTTTTGTCCAATGTTTGATTGTGCTAGTTATTGTTCATTTGAGATATACACTGCACGGTATAACAGGAAAATCCTTTTATTATATTATTCTCTTTGGCAATGGAGAGGGCTATGCTCGGAGTTACCCTACGAGATCGGATCAGTAATGAGGAGATTCGCAGGCAAATCAGGGTCACTGACATAACCCACAGGATTGCTCAACTTAAGTAGCAGAGGGCAGGGCACATAGCACGCAGGACCGACGCCCGATGGGGCAGAAAAGTCTTCAAGTGGCGACCGCGTTCCGGAAAGCGCAGTGCTGGTAGGTCTCCCACACGGTGTACCGACGACCTGGTTAAGGTCGCCGGAAAGCAATGGATGCGAGCGGCTGAGGACCGGCCTTCGTGGAAATCTTTGAGGGAGGCCTATAGGCCGCAGTGGACGTCCTTTGGCTGAAATGATATTATTCTCTTTATACCACACTAGCTTTTGGGCGCGGCTTCGCTCGCGTGGACTTCGAACCCGTGCTTATCTCTATGCATTTTTTTTATGAATATAAAAGTGGTTATTGTGACTAAACTATGATAGTTAGATATGTGCTCTCTCTGTAGATAGATTTTAATAAGACCTACAAACTCGTAGTACTTCATTTTGTTCTATTGTCAATAGTTTTTGCAGCGCACGCATAAATAGGTTTTCGATTTTACACCTTGGTTTACAAAATTGCAATTTTCATACGGATCCCTAATTCTTAAGAAAATAAAATATAGCCTATAACCTTCCTCGATAAATGGACTATCTAACACTGAAAGATTTTTTGAAATCGGACCAGTAGTTCCTGAGATTAGCGCGTTCAAACAAACAAACAAACAAACATACAAACAAACAAACAAACTCTGCAGCTTTATATATTAGTACAGAGTACAGATAGGATAACCAGAAGATGTACTTAAGAGACGACCATGCTACATGGCATTTATTTAGAAGGTGATATGGATCATTTACGAATACCCTACACAATCCCACAGTACTTGAAGGAAAAGTCTTCAAAAAATGAGTATAGCCAGTCATGAAATATGGTACAGATACGTGGTCACTCACTATAGGTTCCGCTATCACGCTCTAAGAACAAATAATAGGTGATGGAGAAGACTATAGTCGGGGTTTACCTGCGACACTCTCAGGCAATGGAAACTTAAGTACCATTGGCGATTACGTGCCAGAAAGGGCAGTGGTAAGCCTGCCACGGGGGACAGACGACCTGGTTAAAATCGCGGGCATCTAATGGATTCGGAGAACTGAGGATCGGCTTTTGTGGAAATCTTTGGGAGAGGCCTATTTTCAGCAGTGGATTTCGAGTTTATACTGAACTATTAAGAATTAAACGTAAAAATACCAAAAAGCCCATCAGTTCTAGACAAAGCCGTAGGCGGCAACTGGTTTCAAATATTATGTTACTTTTATAAGAATATTTTGGGGTAGGAGTGCTCGACAGTTATTTGACACAGTGAAAGCTCACTTTTTAATTTTCCTTTATCATGGCGCTCGAGTTTTGCGGGAAAACTTCAATCTTCCGACATCAAAGGTGCCGCATGCAGACATATTGTTCGGACGCATGTGGCGGAAGCTAAAAGTTCTTTTCATTTATATCTACAAAAAAAATGGACATTTTTAATTTTTTTTACGTGAAAAAAACGAATGAATTAAAATAAAAAATAAATAAATATCCTTGGACATTTCACACAACGCCATCTCGTCCCAAGTTAAGCAACTTAATGCTTGTGTTATGGTAACGAGATGGATGATAAACTACTTATATACTTTTTTTTTTGTAAATACATACATATTATAGATAGAAATGACACCCAGACTCCGAGCCAGTGCCTCTGGTTTAGACAAAGACACTTGCCCGACCCCGGAATCGAACCCGGGACCCGTTGATCCAAAGGCGGCACATCTAACCACTAGACCAACGAGGCAAAAAGCGAATGAATTGGAATTTAAATGATATATAACTTCTCAGACAATTACCCACTGCCGAGTCAGTCCTCCTCCAACTACGTGTAGGGCAATTAGCCCACTGTGCCACGCTGGCCAGACGAGTTAGCACAGTTACAAGCTTTCCTTCTCTTGCGGCTAGGTTTTCGGCCTTGTCATATCCTATTGTCGACTCTTACGACACCCTTAGGATGAAATGGAGTGGTGACGCAATGTATTCTAAATCCGTCACCACACGGAGAACGGCAATTACAATAATACATATGTGATATGCTATATATCAATACGTGAAGCAAAGCTTTCTAGCTTTTTTTACGAATATTTCGCGGACGGATGTGAATGAAAAAAAAAACATAAATTCAATAAAAAACATTACGCACGTTGTTAAACGGTTCCGCATAAAGTTATTAACAAAACCTGAAACAGTTCATGAGTTTGTAATAAGTAGACAAACTGACAGCTTAACTATATCTTGTGAATATATATACTCGTATATATTTAGATATATTTATAAATTTTTCGTTCCAATTCATTACGAGTGGGTCACGTTTCAATGAGAACTAGTTTACTGACCGAAAGTAACTATGCAAGTTTTAAAAGAAAAGCTCATTTTGTTTTAATAAATAAGTTTAGACCCAGGCAGCTAGTTATTTTGTTTTGTCTGTTATCATTACATATTATAAAACAAAGTCGCTGTCGTCTGTCCGTCCATACATACATCCTTAAATCTATCTTTAAAACTACGCAACGGATTTTGAAGCGGTTTTTTTAATAGATAGAGTGATTCAAGAGGAAGTTTTATATGTATAATACATGCATAATATTGTAGAGAAACACTGATACATTTTGAGGTTCATCATTGCACCCGTGCGAAGCCGGGGTGGGTTGCTAGTTGTAAATATACGAAACAGAAGACCACAAGAAACAAAAATTACAAGCCCTCTGAGTTCCTCGCCAGTTCTTCTCAGCAGTGGTAGCGTTCAAAACCAGTGGTAGACGGTCGAATGTTTAATTATATAAAGGTTTTGTAAGGGTCTATCGTGACCTAAGCAATATACGAGGGTGAATCAAAAAATTCTTGGAATCAATATTAAAAAATGCAAAGATTTAAATAATAATATTTTATTTTTCTACATAATCTCCCTCCAATGCAATGCATTTAGAATAACGTGTTTCTAACTTCCTTATTCCTTGTGAAAAAAAATTATTTTCTTGACTCTCGAAAAAGTCCTCTACGGCAGCTATAACCGCGTCATTATCGTGAAATTTTGTTCCACGAATTTCCTCTTTTAATTTTGGAAATAAGTGAAAATCACTTGGGGCTAAGTCCGGAGAATATGGTGGGTGGTCAAGGAGATTGAAGCCAGCACAGCGGATTGCGTTGAGCGCAACTTCCGATCGATGGGCAGGAGCGTTATCTTGAAGGAACAACACGCCCAACGACAGTTTTCCACGACGTTTTTCTTTAATCGCTTCACGCACTTTCGGGATTAAATTTGCATAATAGGGTCCAGTTATCGTCTGGCCTTTTGGCATGTAAATAATAAAAAGGATTCCTTCACTATCCCAGAACACAGAGGCCATAACTTTGCCAGCGGAAGGAGCAACTCGAAATTTCTTAATGGATGGAGAGGATGGTCGTTTCCAAGACATGCTTTGTCTTTTAGTTTCAGGATCAAAATGGTGGACCCACGTTTCATCCATGGTGACAAGACGACGGCAAAAATTATCCGAATCACGCTGGAACATTTCGAGATTACGCTTGGAAATTTCCAAACGTCGCTTTTTGTTTTCGTCGGTTAACATTCGTGGCACCCATCTTGCAGACACTTTTTTGAACCCCAGTGAATCAATTAAAATGGATTGAACGCTACCAAAAGATATCTTTAGGATCTCAGCTATATGTTTTATAGTCATTCTTCTGTCTTCCAAAACCAGATTCTCAACCTTTTTGACATTTTCTTCTGTAACGGAGGTTGAAGGCCGCCCAGAACGCGGGTCATCTTTACAGCTTGATCTACCTCTTTTAAATTCAGCCACCCAGTACGCAACCGTAGAATAGGGTACAGCATCACCCCCTAATGTCTGCTGAATGTCCAAAAAAATTTCCTTCGTAGACATTTTTTTCAAACTGAGATATTTTATCACCGCACGTAACTCACTTTTATCCATAATTTTGACTTTTTAGCAACTCGTTGCACAAAAAAATTTATTACATGCGAACGAACTGACATAAACAAGTGACAGTCTGCATAAATATAGTGTGATAGACACTCTTTAATTTGAATATCGAACTTGATCCAAAAAGGTTTCATATATATGCACTTCTAAGAACTTTTTGATTCACCCTCGTAAATGATTTGAATTTATAACGGCTCTTTTTCGTCAGCAGCAAAATGCCATTACATACATTTACAATCGCTCCAACATAAATTGCTGGCCAAATATGCTATGACATGCTTTACCGCATGTTTTATAGTCTTCATTTAACTCGTTTGCAGGATTTTCACCATTTCCCCACAAACCCGTCGCGAGCAAAAAGAAGCTCTACCGTTAAGACCTAAGGTTTGTTTTGGATAAAAGTACGCTTCAGACGTGCCACTGTAAAAATTTATCACCGGGGTAGAGTTTTAATCAAGGAATAACAAGATTTCGCTTCAGGATACGGATATGTTAGTTAAAACATTTTTTTAAGATTCCGCTTTGCCGTCACTTATCATCATCATTATGCCAGAGTATTCGATAGAGGAAAATTAGTCTACAATGCTATGGTGGTGTCGCATTTAGAATATACAGTGTTACCAACAGAATGGAATGAGTAAATTATGTATTCTCCGTCCTTCCATGTGTAGTGGAAAGTAACTCTAGCGCCCAACATGTTACATACTTTACACAATTTGAACGATCTGAACGAATAGCATCAAGAAATATCGCCTACAAATGCGAGAATCACCGAAAAGTCCTACACCGCGATAGCGAAGTTGAATACATGCAATAATCGCCCAAACGGCTGGTGGAGCAAATAATAATTCTAGTATACATGACAACATAGTTTCTGGTTACGGGTCAAGTTGGTTTAAAAAGTTTGCTCCTGTGAGACCCGACCTCCGACGCAGGAAGCTGACCCGCTGACCGCAACTTTACGAAACAAATGAATAATTACCTACTATGAGGCTTACTGAGATTTATGCGATATTAAACTTCCACATTTCACATTCTATCCGTGTCGTGACTAGCATATAATAGTATCAACACCATATTCCAGCCTAAGGATATCGTAAGAGCGGACAAAACGAAATGTCAACACACGCTTTTTTTTGTTAACAAAAATAAGAATAGAATAGAAAAATGCTTTATTGTATAAACCAATTATGGCGTTAACAATCGTCATCGGATACATCATTTTTAAAATACCAGATCGGAATGCGCCACCAAACGAAAAGACCTGCGGCAGAAACTGCAATGACTGTGTATATACAGGGTTGATACGACATAGGGGCATTTTTTTAACTGCTTATACTAGGTATCATTTCCAGCTCTGTACCAAAAATCAATTAAATTGGAGCAATAATTTAGCCGCAAATGATTTTTTAAATTTTTGCCTCATTTGAACATGATGTATCTTTCCTAACAGATGTTTATGCCTAACGCATCGTTTATTAACCTTAGGGGCTGTCCATTAATCACGTGAAGTTTTTTTAACATTTTTTAAATTTTTTTTTCATTCTTTTTTGTACCGTTTCGAATTCATACTAATCACATATAGTATACGTAGTGTAATTTAATGCCCCTCTGTCATATCAACTCTGTATAACTAACTAGTTTTGTTTGGTTGGAAAGGCGCTCAACTGAAATAGAATAGAATACTCTTTAGTGTACACCAATACTATAAAAGGTTAACATGGCATCATATAAATATAACAAAGAAATTTACAATAGGCGGTCTTATCGCACTAGGCAATTTCTTCCAGACAACCTTTACCCGACAGCAAACCATTCGAAATATGAATTTTATAATTTAACAAAGACAGAATAATTAAAAATGAAATTATAAGAGAATAAGTCTTGAATCCAGCTCTCAGCAGGCTTACGTTTGACTTCAAAATCGCTTGACGGAAGGCGAAGATGAGGGCTAAGATGGTACACGCTTGCCTAGAAGATGTCTGGTGTCTAAAAAAACTGACTGTAATGCGATTGGGAAGGCGACGTAGAATAATTTTATGAAGCGGTGAATTTTATACATAAAAATGAATGTTTGTCTGTATGTCTTTTATGGAAGCGTAAACTATGCGTCTGATTATGTTATGACTTATGATCTTCATGAAAATTGCTAAGGAAGTTTTCTGAATAAAAAAAATATATTTAATAATTGTGTAAAGTGTTTCCTTAAAATTTATTTTAGTTAGTGCCGTAGCAACGCGCGCACAACTATTTATGAAATAAAGTTATCTTCAGCGTGAGTTTAATGTGCCATGTCTAATTGCCCATCGTTGAGGTTAACTCGTCCAGATTATTGCATGTTGTAGGATAAGATAAAAATGGAGAGCTTTTATTTTAATAGTGTTACCCCGCAGAACCTATGAAGGCGTATAACTCGTTAATGTTCCGTGTTGTGACAGATTTAGAATACACAGTGTCACCACCCCATTCCATCCTGAGGGTGTCGTCTAAACCGACAGAAGGAAATGACAAAGCCGTAGGTTAATGGCTCTCCATGAACATATACGAGGCCTGACTCAATATGGATGTGCCGCCTATGGATCACGGGGTCCTTAGTTCGATTCCGGGGCCGGGCAAGTGTCTTTGTGTTAACCAGAGGCACTTGCTCTGAGTCCGGGTGTCATTTGTGTTCGTGAATTTCATGTATGTAAACTGCCTCCGCGACACAGGTTAACCTACAGCAGGGGTTACGTTTAAAAAAAAATTAAGTCGGTAATTTTTTTCAGTTAAAAAAATGAAGTTGTCAGACTTATTTTTGCTTTAGTTACTTGCTTTATTTATTTATTATATTTACGAACGCTTTAAAACACAAAAAGGTACACAAAATAAAACACTCTTATGAGTGTACACTGAGCGGCCTTATTATGCAATAATAATCACACAATTTATATTAATAAAACTAGTCTTCTATCATACCTGAGAGTGTTCAAAGTTCTGAGTTTACGAGCGCTCTTATGAAGCTAAGCACATATAATGTTGTTTGAAACTTGAAATGATCCAAGTTAAATATAGACCTAAAATTTCAACGTACTATGTTGAAACTATAGGCCCATAGTGACGATCAATTGAAACATATTGAAATTAAACACTTTATAAACGGAGTTATCGCATGTATTATTACGTTATTTAATTCCCGACTTTTCGAATGCTTTGCAGCAGTAGTGGTCAAGAGCGAGACTAGATGACATTTCTGTTCAGTCTTCAAAAGTACAAAGAAACAGATAAATAATACCGCCTATCATTTTGTTTTATTGATAACGTTCCTCTCGGGTGACCACGACTGCTGCAAAGCATTCGAAATGTCGAGAATTAAGTAATGTACTATCCTTGGACATTTCACACAACGCCATCTCGTCCCAAGTTAAGCAACTTAATGCTTGTGTTATGGTAACGAGATGGATGATAAACTACTTATATACATTTTTTTTTGTAAATACATACATATTATAGATAGAAATGACACCCAGACTCCGAGCCAGTGCCTCTGGTTTAGACAAAGACACTTGCCCGACCCCGGAATCGAACCCGGGACGCCTTGATCCAAAGGTGGCACATCTAACCACTAGACCAACAAGGCAGTCAACAATATACACGCGGTAAATCCTTTAACAAGTGTTCAATTGCAATGCTTATGTTGTGTGTTAATGTTTTATCATAGTGATGTCTTGCTCACTATGATAAAACATTTTAGAGAACCTGCTTTCAAATAAAAAATCCCGCATCCAAACTTACAACAGTCCTCTTTTGCCTGGTGTTTAAAGACGGAGGATCTCAATATTTTACGTTAAAAGCCTATTACATAAATATGTAAGTATGTAAATTCTTAACTCAAGTTACAGTAAAACTGCTAATATCCCTCCATTGGAAGAGGCCCGACTTAGCAGTGGGTGAATTAAAAGCTGACATAACGATGATGATCAAAACCAGCAAGCGTTGAAAGCCAGACTTAAAATTGCTTCAGGTGTGTGTCAAAGTGATCCTCAAAGCTTATGAAAATATAGCTAGGAGGTTGAATGTTAAAGATGGAGAACGAATGAGTGTGCGTGTTTATGTAAGTGTGTGCGTGTTCATGTAAGTGTGTGCTTGTAACTATGTCGTCAGAGGCCTGGAGCAAAGTTGTTTAAAATTCATTCTCGTGAGCACTATAGGGACACCTCTTACGAGTTATGTTGTTTTAGTAATGTTGCCTTATAAGTTTTCACCCACCTAATGGAAATGAGTCGTTTCAGGCCATACTGCCATTTTTTTTGTTTTGTACGGAAACCCTCGTGGGCTCATGCACAAAAATTTTCATGAGGATCGTCACGTGATGAAATGCATAGTTTATGATTCTATACAGGACATACGGACAAACATTCATTTTCACTACATAGTATAAGACAAAGTCGCTGTCGTCTGTCCGTCCTTATGTATGCTTAAATCTTTATAACTACGCAACGGATTTTGAAGCGGTGTTCTTTAATAGATAGTGATTCAAGAGGAAGGTTTATATGTATAACCCACCCCCGCTTTGCACGGGCAAAGACGGGGCAGGCCACTAGTCACTATCACTACATAGTATAAAACAAAGTCGCTGTCGTCTGTCCGTCCCTATGTATGCTTAAATCTTTTAAACTACGCAACAGATTTTGAATCGGCCTTTTTTAATAGATAGAGTCATTCATTAAGAAGGTTTACATGTATAATATATCCATAATATTGTAGAGAAACACTGATAAATTTAGATGTTCATCATTGCACCCGTGCGAAGCCAGGTCGGGTCGCTAGTTATATATAAGAAGAAGATTTTCTCGGACAATCTTCAATACACTACCACTCAGCCCATAAATGACCCATACTGCTGAGGCGGGCCTCCGCCTATCACAGGAAGGCAATTAGCCTACTGTGCCACGCTGGCCAGACGGGTTGGCACAGAGTTCCATTTCAAGTTTTCCTTCTCTTGCAGATAGGTTTTCGGCTTTGTCATTTCCTTTCGTCGGCTCTTACGACACATGCACGATGGAATGGGGTGGTGACACTATTAATTCTAAACTAGCTTTTGGGCGCGGCGTCGCTCGCGTGGGCTTCGAACCCGTGCTTGGGGGACCGCTCCTACTTATTTATTACCTGACCCCTGGTCCCCCAACGCGATGTATTTTATTTTTATTTTCTACTTTTTAAAGGGAACTTAGGTCATTGTGTCGGGGGTTTATTCAAATTTTTAATATAATTTTTATTTCCTGCTTTTTAAGGTACACGCTCATTATGATGAATAATAAGTTTTCAATACATAGAATCTTGTAGCTTTCTAATTTTCTCCCCACCACATATATTGGGTATCCCCCCCCCCCTCGTTTACCCCTAGAGCTTTTTCGGGGCTCAACTGATTTTCATGGAACATATTATTTTGTAATGTGCACGTGATGCGCTTTCATTTGAGACCCCACTCGATCATATTTGCAGACTTTCGGTTATTCTTCCCCACTTTCAACCCCCATAACTTTTAAACGACTTAACCGATTTTCATCAAACATATCTAAGAACACTCACCTGTCATACAAAAAAAAAACTGTATTGAAATCGCTTCATCCGTTCGCGAGCTACGGTGCCACAGACAGACAGACAGACAGACCGACAGACAGACAGGCACGTGAAACTTATAACACCCCTCTTTTTGCGTCGGGGGTTAAAAAGTGGTTATTGTGACTAAACTATGATAGTTAGATATGTGCTCTCGCACACTCGGACTTTTTTGTAGATTTTAATAAGACCTACAAACTCGTAGTACTTCATTTTGTTCTATTGTCAATAGTTTTTGCAGCGCACGCATAAATAGGTTTCGATTTTACACCTTGGGTTACAAAATCGCAATTTTCATACGGATCCCTAATTCCTTTGAAAATAAAATATAGCCTTTAACCTTCCTCGATAAATGGACTATCTAAAACTGAAAGAATTTTTGAATTCGGACAAGTAGTTCCTGAGATTAGCGCGTTCAAACAAACAAACAAACTCTGCAGCTTTATATATTAGTATAGATATAGATTCGTCACCACAGGAACGGATCTTCCATGAAGACATTCACGTTATTACAACTGAGTTCGGGATAGAGGTTTTGCCTCTATCCCGACCTCGAGGTAAATACGGCCGTATTGTGTAAGCTTCGAGATACTTCCTTATTGTTCTGCTCTCCTGGTAGCTGCGAGACTATTATTACGGAGCATGTTTTTCCTTTAGGGTTATAGAGATCCCAGCTTTTAGAGAGTTTAGTTATAAGGGTTTTTATAGAGGTATTCTGAATTTCGCTTTTTTGGTTACTGTAAAAATTCAGAAAGGTAGAAATAAAAGAAAAGTAACATAATCTTAATAATATTATGAACTTGAATCCTAATAATAATAATATAAACGCAAAAGTTTATAAGGCTGTATGGATGTATGCTTGTTACTCTTACACGCAAAAACTACTGAACGGATTTTGATGAAACCCTGCAATATTGTAGCTACATCAGAATATCACTTGGCTATAATTTATAAAGATATAGTGTGAATTATTATATAATATGTCTGATGAAATATGTCTAAAGTTTATTATGTTTTTGTTTAACATCCGTGGGAAGTCGGCACTGGCCGCTAGTGAATAATAAATATTACAGAATATTTCATCACCAGCCAACTCTAATCCATTGCTAGCTATAGACATCTGCTAATGAGAGTCATACCGCCTTATCATCAGCTTGACGCATGCACGAGCTGCCAGTTTCATTTAACAATCGTTACTCCATCTAGCAGATGGCAATGCTACACTAGGTCGAATCTCGGCTTCTACTCAAGACGTGGTGGGTCGGTTCTTCTACAGATATGCCACCCACAACCACTTTAGTTTGCTAATTTTCTAAGCTATGTATATGCTATGTATACAGTATATTTATTTACCGCTTATTTTTATGGGTCCGTTTGTGACGGATTTATAATACACGGGTCACCACCCCATTCCATCCTGAGGGTGTCGTAAGAGCTGACAAAAGGAAAATGACAAAGCAAAAAACCTAGCAGCAAAAGAAGGAAAACTTGAAATATTCTGTACCCGTCCCGTGTGGGGACGGGTCAGAATATAAAACTTCCCCACCGCACGCTGGGAAATAACGCGTGTTGTAAAAGTCAACAAAACCCAGCACGCTTGGTGGTAGAATCGAACGGTCCGCCCGGCTGGCTACCCTCACATATAAGTCCGATGCCAAGCAGTTTTACTGTGTTCCGTCGTGTGTATGTGAGAGCCGGTGCCCGACAGGGCAATTCCTTGAATTGCCTGCTCCATCTTAGACCCTGGCGTAGCTTTCCATCACGCAAGCCTAGGGTCAAAGGCATTCTAGGAACCTGGGAACCCTGTCCAAAGGAACCCTGTCCAAACACGTCTGGCCAGCGTGACACTGTAGGCTAATTACCCTCCATATAATGGGAGGAGACCCGACCCAGCAGTGGGTTATTTATGGGCTGAGTTTTGTAGTATTTTATGGTGATTTGTGAAAAATTGTGGTGAAGGCCATAATAGTTACAAAAATGATAAAAGCAAACATTATCGTTGGGAACTCTGTTTTCCTACCCTTTGTCCTTTGATTTGAGGAATGTTATCGCGTAAATATTTCAATAGGCAAATTTTCATAACATTTCCTGTAATCTACACCAGCCCAATTAGCCGAAATACTGAGTGAAAACAGGCGTATTTTCTGACAACAACGTAATAACTTGAGAAGCCTTCGAGTGAGGTCTTGGTTAAAAAGTGCGAGTAAAATTTAATATCTCACTTACCGCAAAATTTGTTCCTAAATTATATGAATACTTTCGTTGTATTCGAGAATATGTTATAGCTCATTTCAAAAGAGCTAATTGAGAGAGGTTGGGACATTTGTACTAAGTGCAGCCAGTGGCACCGCTCGCGTGAACTTAGTAAAATCCAAACTGCTTTGGAATGAACTGATCCGCACTGAATGGAATCGAAAAATGCTTCAATGTTTAATTCGGTTTAGACGGGCCGTCCTGGAAATCCTTGGGGGAGGCCTATGTCCAGCAGTGGACGTCTATTTTTCTTTGGACTTGAACAGATGCTAGTAACGAAAATGCCACCAAAATACTGACAGCCGAAGTAGATAAAGAGATAAAACGTAGTGATTATACATATACAAAGAGTATATAATCACTACGTTTTATCTCTAAAGTTATACCAAAGTCGGCCAAAACATCAACCAACAAAGTGTTTGAAAATTATTCCGTAAAACTGACTGTGGTCTGGACTAAAAACTCCCATTGAAATATCTAACAAACCCCATTGAACCCCTTTGGATAGTAACTTGAAGAAAATTACCATTTTATTACCCACACCCAACGGCCGAGTACCCAATGAAAAAAATGTTACAAATCGCTAAAAACCAATATCCATATATACCATTTTTTTCTTTCTCATTATTATTTTAGTTAAGATAAATTGTTAATGCTTTCTCAAAATTTAAGTCATGTGTTACTTATACTTACTAAGCTATATAATCTCAATGTAGTCTATGAATAAGATATAAAGTATTATTAATATTTAGCCTTTATACATATAAGAACAGTTTCATTATTATTGTAACCGCGGGAAAAAGCGAGGCAGCCCCTACACAAGTATTGTATATTACTTACTGGGGATGTCTCAATTTTGTAATTTTATATTAATTTGAGACAATAAAGATTTTATTTAATATTATTTATTATACCATATGACTTTTTGTTCACATCCAATCCTTTACATTTAGTTCCAACATCTTGTCAGACGACCAACAAACGGACTCAAACTGCACCGACAATAAAAAAATGTCTTCAGTGGACTTCCGAGTCTTCGTTTGTATTTTTTCGGGTTTCGAAGTCAGTTTTTTTAATGATGTCTTATGTTTTCACGATCTTTACACATTGCAGGAAATTATCTCTTCACGGTTTTTGATCGTTTTATTTTATTTTATTCCCAACGTTTCAAAACGATCATAACCGTGAAGAGATCATTTCCTGCAGTTTTTTTAAGTTTCGAATCTCAAAATAAAATCGAGAAATAATTCGAATAATTTTTTTGGGTGTAGAACAGTTTACTACTTTCCCTCCATCGAATCGGAAAAAACTTTACTCGAGTATTGGGTCATTGTTGAGTCTTGAGTCAAGACTTGTGTATTGGGTCATTATTGTTGTGAGATAATACGCTCAGCTACAAAATAGTTGCCTGTCTGGTCAAACACTCGGCGCTATGTTTAGCAGTGTTGAATAAACAAGACGCTTTGTGAAAAATGTTGCTTTGTGAAAAACGCGACATACTCGTATATCAGACCGTTGTCAGATGCCGTTTGCCAAGGACAGTTCACAAAAGCTTAGGCTACATGGAATTTGTGCCAGACGGGTTCGCATATGGCGCCTTTTTCGGAACAAGCCACTAATAATAAACATGAAATGTCAAATTTCCTTTTCAACGGTTTTTCCAAAGAAGGATGTTCTCATTTCGGTTGTTTTTTCCAAAGAAGGGTGTTCTGATTTCGGTTGTTTTTTCTAAAGAAGGATGTTCTCATTTTGCTTTTTTGTATTTTAGAATAGAATAGAATTCACTTATTTGTATAGATTTTGGATTAAATCTGCTTATAGTAAGCATACATTTATTTTATTTTATAGTTAATTATTAAGTCTTCAATGTTCAATCAATATTAAAAGAGTAAGTCAATATTAAATCTTTATTCGGATTGGTATTTGATTGGCCCTGCATTGCGTAAACGTGTAGCGTGTTTCTCTCATCTGGGGAACTTGCCTTCACTATGCTGATTAGTGCATTAAAAAAAACGGTTTTTTTTCCTGTCTGTATTTGCGTAATATTACTACTACCACTCAGTCCATAAATGAGCCACTGCTGAGTCGGGCCTCCTCCCATCACAGGGAGGGTAATAAGCCTACTATGCCGCGCTGGCATGGCACAGGGATTCATTTCAAGTTTTCCTTCTCTTGCGGTTAGGCTTTCGGCCTTGTCATTTTCTTTTGTCGGCTCTTACGATACCCTCAGGGTGGAAAGGGGTGGTGACACTATGTATGGTAAATCTGTCAAAGCACTTGCTTAATATAAAGCCCCGTTATTGTTAGTAAATTATGTTTTATATATGGTCTGCAGCGTTTAAAAATTTGCGCCAAAGAATAGTTAGTAAACACTCGTATAGTATGTAGTAGATAGTAGTAGACGACTAATAGTTTGCTGTCCAGAGACTCCAGAGATCCGTTTAGTGGAACTACTGGTAATTTTTATTTATTTATTTATTTATTTATTATTAGACATACATACAGCTATCATTACAGACAATCCAATGCGATAGTGTAGTCAAAAATATAAATTACAATAATGATTTCATTCAATTCCAATTCAAAACATTAAAAAAAAAAAAAAATAGTAAATATAATACAAATTCAAAATTAATATATCATACAATTAAAAATAATAATAATAATAAGGCAATTAATAATGGGAATTCATTTTTTTAATTTAATTAATTATTTATCATTATTATTATAACATAAAACATGTAATGCAACTTTTGCGAACTCGCTCAGTGAACATGAGAATATATCAATTCTATCAGCCACCAGATTTAGTGTGCGCATTGCCCTCGAGAATGGGGCGTTGGCCACCAGCTTGGTGCGACCGCGCGGCAGTGCGAACAAATCCGGCCGTCTGCGACGTTGAACGTAACCATCGGGTACGCACAATCCCATCTCCTGCAACACACCCGGATTGTTTGTGTTGCCCCGGAACACTCCTAGAATATACGATACCAACGCTAGATCCCTTCTTGTCTCCAACCTGTTGTATCCCACCATACCCAATACGAACAAGGTTGGATACATCAAGGGATAAAGGGGGTATACGCCATAAAGTCTTAGGTACAGGTATCGTGTATATTTATTTTGTATGCGCTCCAACATGAGAGTGTATTTCGCCTCATTTGGAGCCCATACAGCTGCATTACTCTCTAACTGACTCCTAATTAGCGCGTCGTACAATGCCGAAATAGCCTTAATATTGGTGAAATCTGCTGCTCTGCGAAGCACGAATCCCAGCCGCTTGTATGCCTTTTTACAAACGCTGACTATATGATCCCGGAATCTCAGCTGTGTATCCATATGGACGCCAAGGTCTCGCACTACTTCCTCTCTTTTCAGAGGCGTATCGTTTAATTTGTAGTTGTAGTGAAGTGGTAATCTTGCACGGCTGAATGTCAGAATTGAACATTTCGAAACGTTGAACTGCAGCTTGTTTTTCCGACTCCACTCAACTATACGATCAATGTCCTGCTGAAGGCGGTGACAGTCTTCCTCGGTCTCAATGGCCAAAAGCAATTTAAGGTCGTCCGCAAATAGCAGACACCTTGCGTCCCTCACTACCTCAGGCAGGTCATTGATCATAATTATAAATTGTAACGGCCCCACATTTGTGCCTTGACTCACCCCCGATCTAGTGAAATAAGGCTCAGACCGACAACCACAATACTCCACGTACTGTTTCCTGTCCCTCATATAGCTCGCAAAGAATTGGAGCAATTTTGGAGTGCAGCCGACTCTCGCCAACTTTGATAATAAGACATCATTATCCACTAGGTCAAATGCCTTCTTAAAATCAAAGTAGGCGGCGTCCACCTGCACCCCCGCGTCGATATGAGGAACCAGGTACGTCATAGCGTTTAAAAGGTTGCTGGTTGTACTACGCGCAGGACGAAAGCCATGCTGTGCGTCTGACAGTTGCGAAGCCACCTGTCCCTGAACATCCCGCTGAAAGGCAGATTCAAATACCTTCGCTGGTGTCGACAGAATCGCTACTGGTCTAAAAGACTCGACTGCTGTTCCGTCACCCCCTTTTGGTATGGGAATCACACGGGTGACCTTCCAACGTTCCGGGAAATAGGAATTTCCTAGGCACCTGTTAAAAATGTGTACGAGTGGCTCCGCCAGTACCGATCTACAATCTCGCATTACAAATGCAGGGATCCCGTCTGGGCCTGCTGAGCGCTTGGGCTTGAGACGGGCCAGTGCCGCCTGCACCTGCGCGAGCGTCAGTTGTGAGACGTGCACGCGCGCGCTGCTTGAACCGCCGGCCTCTACCGCTTCACTCACCTCAAGCCGCGCTGGCTCCTCATTGTATACAGAAAAGAAATAATTCGCAAATTCCGTCGCGCACTCTAAATTTGATAGCACTGACCCGTTTTTAATTATTTTAGTTTGAGCATTGGATCTTGTTTTAGTTCTAACATAATTCCAGAAGGACTTAGGATCCTTTGCTAAGTTGCTCTGCACCCCATCCAGATGGTTATGGTATTCTCGGTCAACACTTTCTTTAATGCGCGCCCTGCATACGGAGAAAACATTGTAATCAATGCTTGACTTAGTTGATTTATACTTCTTGTGTAGTTTCGCCTTTAATTGAATATCAGAGATTATTTCTTTCGTATACCATTCTGGATAGCAGTACCTAGTCATATGAGCACGCTTAGGGCGTTTTTTAGGTACACAATTTTCTAAAACGCCATTAAAAATATTGTAAAAACACTCTAAAGCTTCATCCGGTTGCTGAATATTATATATCGGACTCCAATCGGTGGAAGCTAAAGAGGAATACAATAAACCATAGTCTGCTTTATAAAAGTTCCATTGTGGTTTGGCTTGACTTACGGTTTCCTGACATTCCGGAGATACGGCGTCGGCCGCCGGCATGGGAGCGCGCATCTCGCTCACGTTGAGTTGCAGGGCTATGGTGAGTGGCGGGTGGTACGCGTCCACAGGCACCAAGGGCTCATCCGCCTCACACACCCGCACGCAATCACACAAGCACAATGAACACAACACCAAGTCCAATTGTCTTCCACTACAATTAGGTACTTTATTCATCTGAGCAAATTCGCAAAACGACATAAAAAAATCAAAATAATGTTTAGTATTTTCATTACTCGAGTTTAAATTAAAATCACCGAGTAACAAAACACTTTTAAATTTAACACACAATTGTTCGATTATTCTAAAAAATATCATATACTCATACTCATTTGACATTGGTGGTATGTAAACAACGCAACACAAAAACATGAATCTACATTTAACATGTACAGTCGCACAAACTAATTCAAATGAGCAGTTATCTACGTTGACGTCACCCGGTGGATTCACTCGTCGCAGCTCGAGTCCGTGTGTGGCCACGAGAAACGCGCCGCCCTGCTTGCGACCGTCAGCCCTGTCACATCGTAACAATTGGTATCCCGGTGGTACGATCTCTGCATCCATAATAGAATCGTTACACCCAGTTTCCGTTATAGCAAAGATGTCAGCCTTTAATGATTCCATATTGTTACAAAAACTGGTCAACTTTGTTCGAAGACCTCTTGCATTTTGGTAATAAACATCAAAGGTGATTTTCTTATTACTTGGTTTGCTTGCTGGTTGATTTACGAAACCAAATCCATTCACAAAATTCTGCATTGATGTGGCTATACCAATTGCCAGCTTTCAGGCTACTACCGATAGCGTGTGACGATGGCTATAGATCGAAAACCTTTTACGAGCCTTCCGAAGTTCGAAGTAAAATAAAAAATAAATATCCTTGGACATTTCACACAAAGCCATCTCGTGCCAAGCTAAGCAACTTAATGCTTGTGAAATGGTAACGAGATGGTTAATAAACTACTTATATACATTTTTTTTGTATATTACATACATATTATAGATAGAAAACACCCAGTCCGGGAACAAATACTTGTAGGTCGTACAAATATTTTTTCCGTGCGGGAATCGAACCCGCGACATGCTGCGCAGCAGTCGATCGCTCAGCCACTGCGTATTTTCAATTCGTATTTCATATTAAATTCGTAATTGAATTCCGTATTTAACAAAAACAATATAGCAAAATCTGGTTTGTCAACAGATGTCGTCTGAATCAAGAACGAGAGTACAACAAAACGATCTGCTGCTGCATGAAGCTGTTATCAAGAACGAACCAGCCGCTGTTCGTGAAGCGCTGCAGCGACCTACAGATGTCAACTGCAGGAACAATGTAAACCTCTGCACATGTTATGAGATCCTAGTACTTTTAAACGATTTAGTGACGTCACTGAGTGAAGGCTGAGGATATTCATTCTTCTTTCATAATTATTTTTGCCCATAATTGACCCTCTACTGACTGAGTCGGGCCACCTCCAGGAAGGGAAATTAGCCGACTGTGCCACGCTGGCAACATGGGTTGACACAGGTTTTGTATCCAGTTTACCTTCCCTTGCAGACCTCTTGGGCCTTTTAGCCGTAAAAGTAAAAGGACTACGCACCAAAGAAACAGAAAAAGCATAGTGTCCTGAGTAAAATATCAGATTAGGCAGTTTATAACATACAAATAAATAAAATTGGAGTGTCTGTTTGTAATATTAAAATAACCGCTTTTAACTAAGTTGTTCTGTTTCGAAAGGACATCCCTATTGCGGTCAGTCGTGTAGTAACATCACTAGTTCGCCATCTTTGATTGAGTACACACGTATCGTTGCTCTCGCGCCGGTTACCGCATATCCACCTAATTGTTAGGTACCTCCCCTTGATATATTCGCCCTTCGCGCGCGCGGGCTGACCCCGCCAATAAGGTATATTGGATTACATTAAAGATTACAAATTTAACGGAGCTTAAAGGCGTGAGTGAAGTTGGTGAGCAGACTACCCCCATTGCAACAAAGGGGTTCTCGCGAGGCTGTTCCCGTCGATCCTGAATCTTACTGTCGACTTAACTGACTGACTTGACCCTGACTCTATTACTCCGGGTGGATGCCACAACCCTGGTAAGTTGCTTGTCCCCTTCCTCCCGAATTTATATAAACGGAACTTATCCGAATAAAAGCCGCGAATCGCGAGCAGTTGTGGACTAGACGAGTTGGATGACGAATCCCTAACTCCGTCCATAACATCTGGTAGCAGAGCGTGGTTTAAATCACGATTCATATACGGATAGAAAAGTGGTAAGGGCTTTTGCATGGTCTACCCCCTTCATTTCAACTTGTATGATTCGGTTTGCGCAGCCAATCACTAAACTAGCATTTGAATTTAAAGTGCATTTGTAGGTTTAGTATTAATTCCTAATAGTGAATGGACTCATTATTTAATTCCATAGAACTCGTCAGTTGAGAATCCTTATCTAAGGAATGCGGTCCCTATTGTTCTCGTGCGGCTAGCCGTTAATACCTGCTAATAGTTAGACTCCGTTTGCAATACGATCCTATCCTAATAATTATACGGTTAACTTGTACTAGGTACACTTGTATTAGATAAACAAATTAATTCGTGTCTCATGAAGCGAACTGTTTGTGTTACATAAGATAGTAGATTGTGTTTTATTTGATTACGTATTGGGATATCCCGGAAACACTCACGAAAGTTATAGTTTAAAAACATTTGTTTAATGTTTAATTGTGTGTTCGTTTGTTGGAAAATTAAAAATTGCATTTCGTTGGTTCGATTTGGTCTCAATCCTGCAAGTTTGGTGGCAGCGGTGTTACTCGTCCACCTTCAATAAGCTTTGTAAAACTGAAGTTTGTTATATTGGATCATCATCATCAGTTGCTTGATTAGGTATTGTTCGAGAGATTGCTTGTAGGTTTGTCAATACTGGGTATTGTGTCACCATCATTTTTGTAATCGTACATTCATATAATTGTTTCTTGTAAACCTGTAATCGACGATTCGGCTATGACCGACTTAAAATCGGTAAACAAGGCTCTCTCGGCCATTGCAGTCGCCAGAAGATGGTTTGTTCAGGCAGCAGCTCTCATACCACAGACTGATAAGCAAGATGCCTTACTGGAACGGTATGAGAAGATGCCCAGTAGGATCGAAGCCGTGGAGACTCGCTTGGCTGACTACTTGGAGGGCTTGGAGCGCGTTGACCTCATTTCGTTTCCCCAGGATCGGCGCGATGCAGTGGATGCAGATTTCAACCGCATCATGGATCTGGCTGATCAGATCGCCCAACGCGCTCGTGAGGTCTTGACAGAACGCACAGACAAATCAACCGTGTCAGGTGACGTCAAGCCTACAGTAACTGGGTTACTTAGTAGGTTGCCAACCTTGGACTTACCACGGTTTGATGGTACCCTAGACATGTGGTTAGGTTTTAGGAACCTTTTTGAAAGCCTAGTGGATGCCCGCGGGGACCTTGGCTATGCTCAAAAGCTAGCATACCTGTTGTCCGTCTTAGACGGTGAGGCAAGGGGCTTGATACAGCACTTACCGATTAATGACGGCAATTACCAGGTGGCCTGGAACTTGTTGGTGAAGAGGTACCAAAACAAGCGTGCCTTGGCGGACACGCACATTGAACAAATTTTAAGTTTGCCGGGGATCACTCAAATCTCATCCTTGCGGGCAGGTTTATTGAACCCGCTGTTAATTGCAACCAATGCCTTGAGACGGTTGGATCTCCCCGTGGACTCTTGGAGCTACATGTTGGTGCATGTAACCTTGCAGAAGCTGCCATTAGAGCTCAGAGCTCGCTTCGAGCAGAAGTATGGAGGCGATGACGCAACCCATTTGCCCACGTTTGGTGACGTCACCAGGTTCTTGGAGGACGAGTGTCGAATGAGCGACATGACGGTGGTCGAACGGTTAGTCGACCAAAGGTTGCCACGACAACGAAACCGGGGTGGTAGTAAGGTCAATGGCAGACCGCAGGTTTGGGGACCTTCTCGCTTCGCAGTCCACACTCGTCCTCAATGTGAATTTTGTGGAGCCACAACGCATGGCGTTACTAAATGCCCAGACTTTACGGCCATGGAGGTATCGGCAAGACGGACGGAGGCCAGGAACCGAAGTTGGTGCTTTGGATGTCTCGGGGACCACTACCAAAGGGACTGTCCTAGCTCGAGTCCATGCACGTATTGTGGGGGACGTCATATGTCGTTATTATGCGCTAACGCGAACGGGGCTCGCCGTGAACGTGGCCAATCGGGGTCACCCACGGGCGGGTATGTTCGCGACCAGCGAGAAGGGGGCCGGGGCATGCGGCCCCGTTCACCCCCCGGCCTCAATTTAAATTCTGCGCCTACTGGGCGATATCCCCAAAGGCCGTCATCCCCGTTGGTTGAGCGAACGCGACATGACTCGCGCGCTTCTCGTCTCGGGCGGGTAGTGCAATCTGATGAGCATAACCCGCCGCGAAGGATACATGGTCGGGGAAGTCGCGAGGAGAGGACTCACCTCCCTCGTGCTGATGCATCACCGTCTGGGAGCGGTGACCGGTCTTCCCCAAGACCACACTAGGATATTGGCGTCTGCCCCACTTATGCACCCCCACTAATTGAGACTGTTCTTCTACCCACTGTTCGTGTGAGGGTCTGGGACCGAGCGGGGCGAAACTCAGTTGTGGTTCGCGCTGTGTTAGACTCGGGTTCGCAAGGGTGCATAATGTCATCTTGGTTGGTGGGGCAGACTGGCCTAGCCATGAATCATTACCCAGATGTTGTGAGGGGTATTGGCAATATTGTTGTGGCTAATCTTGAAGGCAAGGTTCGCTTGAAGTTTTCTGTGACAGACTCTTCACGACCGATGTGTGAAACTTCGGCCATTGTAATGAAAAATATTTTGGGTAACCACCCGCAGGTAAGGTTGTCAGCGGCTGTCGTTACTTTGGCGTCCGATTTGGATTTGGCAGACCCCAGTTTTGGCATACCTGGTCCAGTAGATTTGTTGCTTGGCGCCGATGTACTGGGTAAAATTATGCTTGGAAAAGTAAGGGTGTTGCAACCACGGGGCCTGGTAGCTATTCCAACAATATTTGGATTTTCAGTGATGGGACCAGTGGTAAAGTCTCCTTCTCCGCTTGAACTGGATGGTAATTTGGTGGTGGGCTCCATCCTCTCTGATGCGGTTCAGAGATTTTGGGAAGTCGAAGAGCCGCCACAAGTTGCACTCTTGGATCCGGGACACGAAGAGTGCGAGGCGTTCTATCAGAACAATACTGTGTGTCTCCATTCTGGACGGATCATAACACGTTTGCCATTTCTTGCAGTGCGGCCGGCTCTAGGAGCCTCACGATCCACAGCAGAAAAACGTTTGTTGGCAATGGAACGCCGTATGGCTAAAGACCCGCTTCTCAAGGAGAAGTACATTGAGTTCATGCGCGAGTATGAAGACTTGGGACACATGTCCGTGTCAAAATTGAACTGGAAGTCAGTTGAGCACTTCTTCCTACCGCATCACGCAGTGATTAAACCCTCGAGCGGTAAGTTGCGCACTGTTTTTGATGGTTCAGCGCGTACGTCTACAGGTGCTTCGTTGAATGATTGTTTGCACTCCGGTCCGAAATTACTGAAGGACCTTTGTGATGTCATCACGCGTTTCAGGCGACATCAGATTGTCTTTGTGGCTGACATTAAGATGATGTTCCGACAGACCGTCATCCACCCTGATGACCGTCGTTATCAGTTGGTATTATGGCGTGAGAGCTCTAAGAATCCCATGATAGTCTACGAGCTGAATACAAATACGTACGGGTTGAGGTCTAGTCCGTTCATAGCTATACGTTCGCTCTGGAAACTCGCGGATCGAGAACGTTTGTCATTCCCTCGTGCTTCCGTCATTTTGAAGGAGGATTTATATGTCGATGATGTCTGTACCGGAGCGTCCACGGAAGATGAGGCCGTCCTCTTACGCGATGAGTTGATTGGGATCTTGGCTTCCGCAGGTTACGAGCTACGAAAATGGGTTTCTAATTCGCCGGCCCTCCTAAAGGGCTTGCCTGAAGACCACCAACAAGATCCACATTTGTTTGAAAACGTCGACAACCCTGCTATGATGGCTGTACTTGGCGTGCAGTACAGACCAGTTCAGGACACATTTACATACAACGTGGACTTGGAGTCACCTCGCGTTTGGACCAAGCGGCTGGTTCTGTCGACAGTCGCGAGGACATTCGATCCGAACGGTTGGATCTGTCCTGTTTTGTTTTGGGCCAAATGTTTCTTACAAAGGCTTTGGACTGCTGGGCTTGACTGGGACGAGCCTCTCCAGGGAGCTTTAATGGAAGACTGGAACCGATTCGTCTCCACACTCCCTACTGTAAATGAGGTCTCGCTGCCCCGCTGCATGCTGCCTTCGCTTAAATACACGGCGTCCCTTCATGGGTTCTCGGACGCATCTGAAAGGGGTTTCGCCGCCGTAGTTTTCTTGCGCACGGTGTCTGCAGATGGCCAAGTGCGAGTTTCTTTGGTGATGGCCAAGAGTAAGGTGGCGCCGCTACGCACCTCATTGACTATACCGAAGTTAGAACTTTCCGGAGCGGTGCTTCTTGCGCGCCTGGTAAACCACGTGTCCGGTACGTTGAAATCGTCAGTGAACATTTCTGCTATTTACGCATGGACTGACAGTCAAATTGTGTTGTGTTGGTTAAGGGCGTCAGTCCACACCTTGGAGGTGTTCGTCGCTAACCGGGTATCTCAGATTCAGGCATCTGAGAACCCCTTGATTTGGAGGCATGTGCCTGGCGAGTGCAACCCCGCAGATTGCGCCTCACGGGGATGTATGGCTCCCAGTTTGGTTGAGCACACTCTTTGGTGGGGACCTGAGTGGTTGACTCGTCCCGAGGCTGATTGGCCCCGCACGCCTGTGTTAGACACCAGTGCGTTGCCTGGGCTGCGAATGCTTGCTCTTGAAAAGCAAGAACATGTTTTTGACCCAGAGTTCTTATTAAACCGCTATAGCTCTCTCGACAAGTTGGTTGGAGTGACTGCATGGATAAAACGGTTTGGTCAAAACTGTAGACGCCCACAGGACAAAAGATTGGAGCCGTTCGTCTCTCCCCAAGAGCGACAAGAGGCTATTCTCTTTTGGGTTCGTTCTGTGCAAGGTGCAAATTTTGAGCGGGAGATTGAGATCTTAAGGACTCGTAGAGCTAAGTTGGTTGGTGCCATTTCCAAATTAAACCCATTTTTGGATGAGGTTGGTTTGTTGCGAGTTGGAGGGCGTCTAAAGAACGCCAACATACCATATGGTGCTAGACACCCATTGCTACTGCCTAAGTCGGGACATTTGGTGAAATTATTGGTGATTGATCGTCACATCAAGAACTCTCATGCTGGCTGCAATGCTTTATTGGCCATTCTGCAGCGGGAGTTCTGGATCTTGTCTGCACGTAGAATAATACGCAGTGTAGTGTTTCGTTGTATGTCTTGTTACAGGCTCAAAGCTCCCACTTTGCAGCCCCTAATGGGAGACTTGCCTTCGGATCGTGTCACTGAGTCCAGGGCCTTCGCTGGAGTCGGAACTGACTTCGCGGGCCCATTTTCGGTAAAGACTTCAACCCTTCGCAACAGTAAAACCACGAAGGCCTATCTCTGTGTCTTCGTTTGTCTGGCTACCAAAGCAGTTCATTTGGAACTTGTTTCTGCACTTTCAACGGAGGCCTTTATTGCAACATTGGATAGGTTCGTCTCTAGGAGAGGACTACCGTCTTTGATTAGATCAGACTGCGGTACTAACTTCAAGGGGGCAAATCATTATTTGAAGGAAGTAAACGACTTCTTCCAAAACTGTCAAACCAACATTGGTACTATATTGGCAAAACGTAAGATAACTTGGCATTTTAGCCCGGCAGCTTGTCCCCACTGGGGTGGAATCTTTGAATCAGTTGTCCGTGTAGCCAAACTAGGTTTGCGACGGGTTATTGGGGAGTCCATTTTGACCTTTGAGGAGCTCGCAACCTTATTTTGTAGGATTGAGGCCACGTTGAATTCGCGCCCGTTGTGCCCGATCTCTTCAGACCCCAATGATTTGGAAGCTCTAACGCCGGGCCATTTTTGATTGGTCAGCCTCTTGACGCCCTGCCGGAGTACCGTTTCGACAATGTGAACCAACATCGCCTCTCTCGGTTTCAGTTAATCCAACAACTTGCTCAGAGCTTTTGGAAACGTTGGAGTTTGGAGTATTTGCACATACTCCAGCAGCGCGTCAAGTGGACTGATAAGACGGATCCACCTAAGGTCGGGGACCTTGTCTTGGTTAAGGATGCCAACTTGCCGCCATTGTGTTGGCGCCGGGGACGCATACTTAACTTGGTATTTGGTACCGATGGGGTACCTCGTTTTGCTGAGGTTCAGGTGGACGGTTCAATTCTGAAGAGAGCGGTCGCCACGCTATCACGTCTGCCTATTGATTAGCGGTCAGGTGGGCCTGACCGGGGCGGGTAGATGTTCTGTTTCGAAAGGACATCCCTATTGCGGTCAGTCGTGTAGTAACATCACTAGTTCGCCATCTTTGATTGAGTACACACGTATCGTTGCTCTCGCGCCGGTTACCGCATATCCACCTAATTGTTAGGTACCTCCCCTTGATATATTCGCCCTTCGCGCGCGCGGGCTGACCCCGCCAATAAGGTATATTGGATTACATTAAAGATTACAAATTTAACGGAGCTTAAAGGCGTGAGTGAAGTTGGTGAGCAGACTACCCCCATTGCAACAAAGGGGTTCTCGCGAGGCTGTTCCCGTCGATCCTGAATCTTACTGTCGACTTAACTGACTGACTTGACCCTGACTCTATTACTCCGGGTGGATGCCACAACCCTGGTAAGTTGCTTGTCCCCTTCCTCCCGAATTTATATAAACGGAACTTATCCGAATAAAAGCCGCGAATCGCGAGCAGTTGTGGACTAGACGAGTTGGATGACGAATCCCTAACTCCGTCCATAACATAAGTGCATCGGAACTTATTACCAAAATATTTATTTCTTTCTTTTTTTCTTTTTCTGACATAGCTGGGCCAATTTTGACGGGACTTTCATTGGCAGATAGCGGATGTAACAAGGAGTTACTTAGGCTACTTTTTATTGACCCCCCCCCCCCCCGCCTTTCATGAGCCCATAATATTTTTTTTTGTTAAATACCACGCAGACGAAATACCGTGTGGTGAAGGATTTAGAATGCATAGTGTCACCATCCCATACCACCCCGAGGGGTTCGTAAGAGTCGACAAAAGGAAATGACGGCTGATAACCTAGCCGCAAGAGAAGGTAAACTTGATACGAAACCCTGTGCCAACCCGTCTGGCCAGCGCGGCACAGTAGAAAATTTACCCTCCACGTAACTGGATGAGGCCCGACTGAACAGTGGGTCATTTAAGGGCTGATTAGTAGTTGATAAATATCCTTGGACATTTCACACAACGCCATCTCGTCCCAAGCTAAGCAACTTAATGCTTGTGTTATGGTAACGAGATAGATGATAAACTACTTATATACATTTTTTTTGTAAATACATACATATTATAGATAGAAATGACACCCAAACTCCGAGCCAGTGCCTCTGGTTTAGACAAAGACACTTGCCCGACCCCGGAATCGAACCTGGGACCCGTTGATCCAAAGGCGGCACATATAACCACTAGACCAACGAGGCAGTTTGTAGTAGTAGAAGAAATGACCTGTAACAACTAGTATTTAAGGTGAATGTTCCAGGGTAGCCCGCGAAATTCAAATTTTCTTACGTTTTTTTGCAATTTGCAGGTCACTGGTAGGTTGTATGTTGATTAAAATGTTATTCGCGGCTGTAAGACGTATGTAGTTATAGAATCAACACAACCCTCCAAGCTCATAAAGGTGCAAGAAAAACTTTTTCAACGTCAAAGTCATTCTTGCACCTTTATGAGCTTGGAGGGTTGTATTGATGAGTTTGATGATTATAACTCTGTAACTACATACGTCTTACAGCCGCGAATCAAATGTTCATCATCATACAACCTAGCACTGCCCTGCAAATTGCAAAAAACGTAAGAAAATTTGAATTTCGCGGGCTGCACTGGAGGATCCACCTTAACAATTAAATAAAATTGGAGCCATCATCATCAGCAGAGTCTGTTTGTTCCGGCTAATCTCTAGAACGGCTGGACTTATTTTGACGGGACTATCACTGATAGGTAGCTGATGATTTATGGAGTAACTTAGGCTACTTTTTTAGATTAGCTTCGCCCGGCGGCATCACCCGCGGTACGACAATGACCCGTGCGAAGCCGGGACGGGCCGCTAGTTAAACAATATAACTTACGCACAATAGAACATTCGCGAACATACCCTGAAGCGACGTTGTTCCCGATTCCATTTATCCTGTCACTCGGGGATTTAAACACAGTACAGATAGGATTAACGTCTCAAAGCGAACTCGGAACAAACAAAATATTTAATAACCCCTTTACGAACGAGCAACATTACTAATAAATCTTGCTCGCTTATCGAATTGTCAATATAGCGGTTGTTATTATGAGCTGGTTAGGTAAATACTTGCTTCGATAGCGACCCGCAACAGCATCGCAATGGTATACATACCAGTTTTTCACTACTATTCAGCCCATAAATGACCCACTACTGAGTCGGGCCTTCTTCCATTACATGGAGGGTAATTAACCTATACTGCCACGCTGACACAGCAGTTCGTTTCAAGTTTTCCTTCTATTTCTTTCAGTCTAATTCCCCTTAGTCGGCTCCCGCGACACCCTCAGGATGGAATGGGCTGGTAAATTATGTACCCGGTGGTAAAATTATCATTATGTATCCGTCACAGCAGGCAGTTTTTTTAAGGTGGTTAAAACCAAACTTCCCATTGAAATCCACATTGTTACTTTCCGTACCATTTGGAGCCGGGCAGGCACCGGGTTTGTATCAAAATTTCCTTTTAAATTTCACTTCTAAACCTAATTTAGACAGAATTCTAAAAGCAAGCTTACTGTGTTATTGTATTAGTGAATGTGTACTTCGTGGTTGGCGTATTGTTCTAAATGTAATTCTTAGAAAATTTATAACTAGCGACCCGCCCCGGCTTCGCACGGGTGCAATTATGCATGTATCACTACATATTATAAAACAATGTCGCCGTCGTCTGTCCTTCCCTATGTAGGTATGTTTAAATCTTTAAAACTACACAACGGATTATGAAGCGGTTTTTTTTTATAAATAGAGCGATACAGAGGAAGGTTTATATATGTAATACATGCATAATATTGTAGTCACTACTAAATTTGGATGTTCATCATTGCACCCGTGCGAAGCCGGGGCGGGTCGCTAGTTATACATAAAAAACTTCCTAGAGTGATTACTCTATCTATTAAAACAAACCGCGTCAAAATCCGTTGCGTAGTTTTAAAGATTAAGCATACTTAAATAAATAAATAAATATCCTTGGACATTTCACACAACGCCATCTCGTCCCAAGCTAAGCAACTTAATGCTTGTGTTATGGTAACGAGATGGATAATAAACTACTTATATACATTTTTTTTTTTTGTAAATACATACATATTATAGTTAGAAATGACACCCAGACTCCGAGCCAGTGCCTCTGGTTTAGACAAAGACACTTGCCCGACCCGGGAATCGAACCCGGCACCCGCTGATCCAAAGGCGGCACATCTAACCACTAGACCAACGAGGCAGTCAAAGACGGACGGACGGACGGAAGTTAAGGACGGACAGACGACAGCGACTTGGTTTTATACTATGTAGTGATTTGTCATCGGCTTTGTGGACTATTAAGGGATTTTGTTACACCCCATAGATGATTGAATGTTCACTTTTCTTGACAGTACGGGAGAGCACCGATTCATTGGGCAGCCAGCAGAGGCAACGTGGATATTATCAATTTACTGATCGACGCCAAATGCGATATAGAAGCTACAGATAAGGTAAAATAAACTAATCTACCGTGCTTTCTTTCCCAATAAAATTTGGTCAACACCAACATTTATAGGTGCGGTGACAGATTTAGCATACATAATGTCACCGCCCCATTCTATCCTGAGGGTGTCGTAAGAGCCGACAACAGGGAATGACAAGGCTGAAAACCTATGCGCATGAGAAGGAAATCTTGAAACGAATGCCTTTTTTATAGTGGGGTTTTTAAGGTAAGTATCCTTTTAAAGGCCAGTGCCAGCCTGCCTGGCCAGCTTTAGACAGAAGGGAAACCTTGTGCCAACCCGCCTGGCCAGTGTGGCACAGAAGGCTATTACCCTGCATGGGAAGAGGCCCGGCTCAGGAGTGGGTATTTTATGAGTAGTAGTAGTATTTAGTATTAGTATTCCGGAAGGCGCAGTGCTGGTAGGCCTCCCACACGGTGGACCAACGACCTGGTTAAGGAGGAGATACGCAGGCAAACCAGGGTCACCGACATAGCCCACCGGATTGCCAAACTTAAGTGGCAGTGGGCAGGGCACATAGCTCGCAGGACCGACGCCCGATGGGGCAAAAAAGTCCTCGAGTGGCGACCGCGTTCCGGAAGGCGCAGTGGACCTGGCGCGGTAGGCCTCCCACACGGTGGACCTGGTTAAGGTCGCCGGAAAGCAGTGGATGCGGGCGGCCCAGGACCGGCCTTTGTGGAAATCCTTGGGGGGGGCCTATGTCCAGCAGTGGACGTCTTTTGGCTGAAATGATGATGATGATGAGTAGTATTTACTCGAAGTGATTGCTAACTGCCCTCCGCGATCTATATATTGGGACCACGGGTTTATCGTCAGACCAGCTGTCAGTTTTATAGCTATAGACAATTGTTTTTTTTTTTTTTTTTTTTTCAAAAAAAAAACGTAACCCATGCACTAGGCATTACCGGCATCGCGGGGGCAGTTTACAAACATGAAATGCACGAATACAAATGACACACAAACTCAGAGCAAGTGCCTCTGGGTTACACAAAGGCACTTGCCCAGCCCCGGAATCGAACCCGGGACCCCGGGATCTAAAGACGGCGCATCCAAGCCTTAAACCAAAAAGGCAGCATCTTTGGCAGTCTGCCAAAGATGCTAGAAAGACAACCAGGAGTTCAGATAATTCACACAAATGATGAACATTATGGACACCCATCAAATATCCAGCAGAGACAAATTTTGCTTAACGTTTAGATCTAGTGCGTTACGCACAGATCACTAAATAATAACGGTGCACAATCTATCTATACATTTAATAATGAATCTTTATTGAATGTCCTATAAAGAATCGTAAACTAAGCACGAAGTTTTCTGAACAAAAAAAAAAAAATATAATCAAAAATATTTTAGTTAGTAGCTTAGCAACGCGCGCAGGGTACAGCTAGTTTCCTTTAAAACTGGTTTTGACTTTCCTTTCAATCCTACGGGTGTCATTTGTGGTCGTAGTATATGTGTTGTAAATTGCCCCGCTATACAGTATACATAGAGTAGTGTAGACATTTAAAAAAAAACTATATATTATACTATAGCAAAGTAAAAATTGAAACTATTTGTCACGTATCATATACGATACGTAAGCAACTTATATTAGTCCCTTTAACCCGAGATATAATTGTTCTTCTACTTTAGTTTGGAATGCGACCGTTATTGATGGCTGCGTGGCATGGCCATCTTGATGCTGTGAAGACCCTAGTGCAAGCGGGCGCTTGCTTGGCGGTTACCAACAAGGTATTTATGGTACCCTAGTAGCCTCGTCACGATTTATTTAAATATCTATGTTTTTAGTATTTTATTCATTAATATTTATTCAAATGTACATCTCTAGGAGAACAATGTTAACATATTCCAAGCTAATATATAAATATCTACATAGATCTCTTGTCTACTCATTACGTAGTCACGTCTAGATAAAGAAATGTGGTGACGGATTTAGAATACATTGTGTCACCATCCCATACCTTCTTGAAGATGTCATAAGACCGACAAAAGGAAAAGATGGCTGATAACCTAGCCGCAAGAGAAGGAAAACTTGATACGAAACCCTGTGCCAACCCGTCTGGCCAGCGTGGCACAGGACGCCAATTACCCTCCATGTAACTGGAGGAGGCCCGACTCAGCAGTGGGTCATATATGGGTTGATTAGTAGATGTATTCTTGTATAATTAAGGTATAGTTTCCAACGCCTAAATAAATTATGAAATGTTTTCTGTTGGTGTCGATTATATTCAGCAACTGTTTCACCGATTTATCCGTATTTTTGTAATCCTTGTTGAATATAGCTGTTTCAAAGGGCGACAATTTTACAATACCCACGGGCGGCACTGGAATCAAATCTGAGCTTGGCCTTTCAATGATATTTTAGAATATGAACTTATACTCTGCGTCATGAAGTAGTCTAGTGTCTATATTTATTTAGGGCTGCACTGTGGCACAATTTGATTACCATGTAAGCTATCTGTAGTATAATAATTATCGTAACACAACCTGACCCAGCCTAAGCACATCATTGCCTGGCTAATGAGTTGGTTGTATTCGTTACATTTCGGTATAACAACATTAGAGCATTCAGTATATTATCATGATCATTAATACAATTATTTTGGTAATTAACGACTACATCGATAGTATCGTTTGGGATAAGATATTTATGGAACGCTTGACAAGATGATTAGCAAATTATTTTAGATCCTTAGGAACTTCATCGATAGTTAAATTAATCTTTACTGTGATAAAGTATTTTAATTAATCTAAATAGTAGATAAACTGTATCTCATATTAACCTAGTCGCTAATTAAGTAACTTGGAATGAATCATTTTTACTAATATTAGGAGCTCAATATACTTTGGCTTATTATACCTTGCTACTTTGGCATAATATTTGATTTGATTGTGAACGGAAAGATATGCCTTTTATATGTAAAATACTACGTACACATGTCTTATGTATGTATTACTTCACAAATAAGGAAGGTTACCTGAAAATCTCAGGTGTTGACAAATTCGGCGACATGTACCAGGAGCACATAAACACCGAGAGCTTTCCCGTAGAAACACAACGACCTCCTACAATGCGCTTGTACCCGCGGATCTTTGGACGTGGTGGCATACGCCATCTCCCTTGGGGCTCAAGTGCAAACGTCAGACGCCGCTGGAGACGCCCCCTTGGCCCTGGCTGCGAGGGCGGGTCACACTACGGTCGTGGAACTGCTCTTACAAAAAGGCGCATACATCGATGCTATCGATAAGGTTAGTTATTCATTTCAATTAGCAATGCAATAATCACAAAAAAGCTTTTTATAAGATGGTATTATTTAGCGATTTTTTTTTGTGCGTATACTTTATACTAGCTTTTGCGCGCGGCTTCGCCCGCGTGGTCTTCGAACCCGTGCATATTTTTTATGAACATAAAATCGTTTATTGTGACTAAACTATAAACGATTTTATGATAGATATGTGCTCTCGCGGACTTTTTTGTAGATCTTTATAAGACCTACAAACCCGTAGTACATCATTTTGTTCTATTGTCAATAGCTTTGCAGCGCACGCATAAATAGGTTTTCGATTTTACACCTTGGTTTACAAAATCGCAATTTTCATACGGATCCCTAATTCTTATGAAAATAAAATATAGCCTATAACCTTCCTCGATAAATGGTCTATCTAACACTGAAAGATTTGAAATCGGACCAGTAGTTCCTGATATTAGCGCGTTCAAACAAACAAACAGACAAGCAAACAAACTCTGCAGCTTTATATATTAGTACAGATTTTCCGTGGTGAGTAATTTAGAATACACGCGGTCACCAACCCATACCATCCCGAGGGTGTCGTAAGAGGAGACTAAAGGAACGTAAGATCACCTAGCCACAAGAGAAGGAAAATTTTATACAAACGCTCGAGCTATTTTCCCTTAATGAATTTGGAGGAGCTCCGACTCGGTAGTGGTAGCTTAATAACAAAAGTTCCCTCCCTTTAGTTCCCTTATTCTTCAGTTTTTTTTTATTCTTTATTTATTAGAAGGATTACTTTTATAATTTTCTGCAAATGACAGTCCTATTGTATAGTTCAGGAAATATGAATTGAACGTTTGTAAAGATCGCAAAGTAGATAAGAAGTGGCCAATTTATATTTCCTGAAATATACCATATCCTACACGATTACTTAGCAAACATTTCGTATACTCTACAGGCTTCTATACTATGTAGTTGTAATAGACTATAATTCTTCACAGTTTAAAAACAAAAGGTTATTTAAAACATCGTAATATACATACATCCCGTATTCCAATCTAAAGTCATAAGCAATGATTAATTTTTGTTTCCAATATTTGAACTTCATCTAAAATGTCCTTAAATCTTTATTAAAAGCTGCCATGGCACTGAGAAAAAATTGCATTTACATTATAATAAAACAAACTCAAAACAAGACTGAAATTTATTGTGATTATATCAAGCTACCTTTTGTTAATAAAATTTTGCCAATTTCTACCAAATTAATGATAATAAACTCGAAGCAATTTTTCCGAACTTTGTTGTTCTGTTCCAGAACTGATTGGCTCTATAATAGACAATATTTACATTTGAGAATCAATTACAGCGTCAAAATTTAATTATAGGTTGTTTTTCGACTCAACTTAGACCTACTTATTACGGCACACTTTATCATCATCATAATAATTAATTTTACTTCTTTAGTTAATAAAAATAAAATTAATGCGAAATAAATTAATAAATTCATGTTTTTTTTTAACTTGCGGCTAGTTGATCTGCCACTTGCGTACCTTTCCTTTAGTCGCCTCATACGACACCCTCAACATGGTGTTAGTTGGCGACATTATGCATTCTAAATCCGTCACACACAGACGGTCACACATGATAATTCTTTGCAATCTATGTTACTTATGTATATTTTACTTGTGTATGAAAAGTCAGAAAACGATTAGGTTTTTTGTAAGTATTTGTATTTTTATTAAACTTCTTTTTCAGACAAGCGTCATTTTTTCAACCGTTTCTTTTTCGATCTATATCTGACAATACCAGGGAAACATAAAGCCGAACAAATACGCCAGAGCATTTCGTGCATTACGCCACCAGACCACGCGGCTTGCCTGTCTCAAACGTGACTGAGCCACGAGGGGCCTCAAATTACTGGTCCATTAGGATTCCGACTGCGAACATAAATTCCATTTTTTTCCTGCTTTTATCAGCGTGGATTATTGAAACCACATTTGATATGTGAATGAAAATTCGTCATCATCATTTCAGCCTTCCAATTACTTCGAGGGCGGCATAATGTTTCGTATCATGCATTTATTCTTCTTTCAGTTTTTAATTTTTATTTTTTTTAAAAAACTTGCGGGTCTTCTTCCTTGCCTTTTGTTTTCTTTTGCCGGCTCATACGGCACGTTATGGGTGGAATGGAACGGTGATAAAACAATCCAGGACAAGGATGGATTGAAAATACTTAATCGGACTAATTAGGTAGCTCAAGTGTTATCAACATGCATTGTAATGAGAGAAGCATTGGGGGTAACGTCCCGCTCGTTAGAATTGCTTACCTGGGGAACGGGCCCCATCTTACAGAAAACTTCTAAGGCATTTCTTATACGAATCCCCTTTTTTTTTGTAGTGGGGGAATCCTTTTATAGGTCCGCAGCCCAGGGACGGCGCTGGGGTATGTGGGAGTCCCGGTCGGGATGAGATGGTGATAGCGAACGGTTTACCCACTAAAACCTACCACTAATCGTCTGCGCGGGCCATCTGTCGTTTGGGATATACGAATCCCCTACACTAGTGAAAAACCTGTACGGTGGGGGCAGTTTACAAACATGTAATTCCCAAACACAAATAACACCTAGACCAAGAGTAAGTGCTGGTTTAGACAAAGACTCTTGCCCGGAATCGAACCCGGGACCCGTCGATCCTAAGGCGGCATTCCTCCCATTACATGGAGGGTAAATTTATCCAGCAGTGCCACGCTGGACAGACGGGTTTTGTATCAATGTTCCTTTGCGGCAAGCTTTTCGGCCTTGTCATTTCATTTTGTCAGCTCATAGGACACCCTCCGGATGGAATGGACTGGTGACTACATGGAGCATGATTCTAGTGGTATATTAACTTATAGATCTATTGTAGAATATGAATTGTAGAACTAGAAGTGAATTCGGTAGAAGGAAATTTAAGTATAGCCCGAAGATTCTTTACTCATTCATTTGACAGGTTAAAGGTACATTTATCATTAACCACTGGCCCGGAAGGCTACAAAGAAGAGCAGATAAGAAACTCTGTAACTACATGTTTTATAATCACAATTCTGATCGCCCGCATCCGTCGTAAGAATTTGTTTACATAAGTTTTACGCCGATGATTGAAACGATAAATGTACCGCCATTTCCAAGGAAAACAACAAAGTTTGTTCAAGTAATTAAACTTTCTATCTCCTTTATGTATTCAGAGGCATGTCCTCAATCAGAAAGTGTTGGCACAATAAATGTATCGATTAATTGGCTATTCCGCACACAACCGGTTTGTTCCGGGAACCGAGTACGCTTTTGGCAACATCGTTATTGTTTGACCTCGTTTGTTCTTTGTACTCCTACACAACGCTGTTACCCTGGTACATGTTGGCGTTGGAAATGTCGACATTCCTATTGGTCCTCCTAAAAAAACAATTTTCCAGGGCATTTAGAATACATTGTGTCACCAGTCGGTCCCATCATGGGTATTGTAAGAAGGCGACTAAGCGACGGAAAAATGCTGAAATTTGCCAAGACCAAGAACTATAGAACCAACTTGTCTGGCCGGGTTAGACACTAGGATGATTTTCGGCAATGAAAATGGGGGAGACCCGACCAATAACCCAAACTTACGCAGGATTTCTATATCATTATTTATTACTAGCGACCCGCCCCGGCGTCGCACAGCTGCAATGATGAACCTCTAAATATCAGTGTTTCTCTACAATATTATACATGTAATAGCTTTTTCCCGCGGCTTCGCTCGCGTTATGAAGTATTATTATTAATTAGTTGTAGTTTTTGCAGCAGGAATTTATCAAAATCCTTTCTTAGCGGATGCCTACGTCAGAACATCTACCTGCATGCCAAATTTCAGCCCGATCCGTCCAGTGGTTTGGGCTGTGCGTTGATAGATCACTATGTCAGTCAGTCAGTCACCTTTGAGTTTTATATATATATATATATATAAATATATATATATATAAATATATATATATATATATATATGTGTGTGTGTGTGTGTGTGTGTATATATATACATATATAGATAGAAGAAAGAAGAAATATTATACTTAAAAACCTTCCTCTTGAATCACCCTATCTATTAAAAAAACCGTTTCAAAATCCGTTGCGTAATTTTAAAGATCTAGGCATACATTGGGACGGACAGACGACAGCGACTTTGTTTTATACTATGCCTTAAATGTTTATACCTTAAATCAACAACGTCGCTTTGTAATTAGGGTTATCTAATAAAATTGAAATAAAATGAGAAAAAGTGTCATATTTGTCAATATGCATAGTATTGTTTTAAGTTTGAACGTAGGTTTGAACATATTTTTAGACAAGTTTCTGGAACAGTTATTTTTATTGTATAGCTATAACGAAAGTATCTCTAAAACTATTGATATAGATGTTAAAAATAATCTGTTTACTTTTCTTCAAATGTGTGTTCAAGTGTCTTAGCTCGAGAAGTAAGCTCAGAAAACTAAAGAGCTCCATGGAACCAGGATTACAAAAGTTTTAGGATAATAATAAGACTTTTTTTATTTTAAAATCGTAACCCCTTTTTATATTGTGGATGAATCCTTTTATAGGGCCCCAGGAGGAGGAAGGGGCTGGGGTATGTCGGAGTCCCGGTGATTGCGACCGGTTTACCCACTAAAACCCCTAGCTATACTCCCTGGAACCCATGGATATAAGTCATTAAAGCATCAATATCTTACGCACGCTTCAACACAGAAAATAATTTGCACATAAAAGTACTCCTCTCAATAATCTCTATGCCGTCACTCACGAATGAATAAAGGGTTTTTGTTACCCCCTGTTTAAGCAGCTTCATCATTCTCCAAGTAATTAAATCGATTTATATTTAAACCACTTGATATATATGCATATTTATATAGCCTGCTCACAGTGGCTAGAATGCCATTACTTATTTTACTGGAGAGATTCCTGTCAGGCAAATTAGGGGCAAATTGAATCATCCGAGCCCGCTTCACACTCAACTTAATACAATAAAGAGTCATGCTTACCTTTCCATTACGAAGGAGGCTAAACCCAATTTTAAAAGAATACAATTTAGTAGCTGAGACAAGCTATAAAAAAAATTAAAAAATCGTTTGCCTTGGATAACTATGTACCTATCATAATAAAGTCAATGTCAATATATGTTGGCATCGAAAACCACAAGATTAGTTTTTTGCAGTCGGTTTACTTTTTTATGTCAAATAAATTATATCATTAAAAGTGGGCATTAATCACAGAACTTTCGAAACTTCTGGAACCGTGCGTCCAATCATATATTATCACTATTATCATACACGATGTACCTTGGATGTACTAATGAAAATAACTCACAGGCGGTTCGGTTCGCAGTTACGGGCGGTTTTTACTTATTAGTCCCCATCTTTCTTACTTACTGGACTTTTCGTTTTTTGTGTAATTGGTTTGGGAGAAAACTTAGTAAGTAAAGTACCAATTTTGGGGCCATAAAAAATAGCACATCTAATTACGCGTAATTATAAAGTACCTACATCTAGGCATACCTAGAAAGTGTCACATTAATAATAATAACGCACATTCGAATTTACAACAGTAATAGTCGAGGGAATGGTTACGTTAGGTTAAACTCGGAAGGAACAGTTAACAGTCAGATATCGGTACGGTATGGTGAGTAATAAAAACGAAGAAGTAACAATAATAAAAACGTTGCTATCAACTAAAATGCCTCGGTACCTGTTAAATAACTTGAATAGTAACTTGTTCAGTACTCGTAACAGTAACTGTTGGCTATAAGCGTAACGTAACTGTAATGGTAATGAATACTTTCCCTGTTACTAACATGAACAGGGAAAGTATTCATCAGAGCAACAACGTCATCAATCGTACAACCTATATTAACAGCAGGGGTATGAGGAGCAAATGGTAGTAACTATTTCAAGTAACTATTTCTGATATATACGCCTATGCAGCGGGTAACAGGCAAGAGGTTCTCAACAGTATCGATAAAACGGTTCGGATTATCGAATCGATTTTGCAATGAACGTTCACATTATTCAAAATGTCACAGTCATGGATGGGCAAAATATATGCACACCATGGACGTATAAAAAAATTTTTTTCATATAATTCAGCATACAACTATTTTATGCGTGAAAACTTAGGAACGTATACGTGAATGAATGATTATTATGAATCCTTTTTTCTACTATCACTACATAGTATAAAACAAAGTCGCTGTCGTCTGTCCGTCCCTATGTATACTTACATCTTAAAAACTACGCAAGATTTAAATGTATATTACATCCATAATATTGTGGAGAAACAATTAAACTTAGAGGTTCATCATTGCGCCCGTGGGAAGCCGAGGCGGGTCGCTAGTTTGTAATAAAGAACACGTCTGCGTATGCCTATTCGAAATTTAAATTTTATTTTGTAAAGGCTGGGCCGTTATTGTTTCTGGCCAGTTATAAATTGTTGCTTCTTCATTTCAATATTTTCCATTGTTCATTTGCTCGAATCGTTCTTTGTTTTAAATTGTACAGTTATATACTTCTTTTTCCAAGTTTTAATTAATACGACCTTTTTTTACTTTTGGCACAGGTAATAGAGAAAATTAAATTTCGCCCGTGGAATATCTGGCCGTGGCTCGAAATAATGGATCACGATTCATGACCTATTGTTATGAAGGGTTTTCTCCAATTCCATTGAGAGTATAGTTTAACACGGTGACGTAATAAAATTGTCTCATTATGATTGCGCCGTCTTCTTCTCGATTCTTCGGAAGGGACTTAGAACCTCCTTGAATACTGCTATTTTAAACAGTTTACTTTTGAATTTGTAGACAATATTATAATAACGATGTTAACAGTACGGAGAGCAACTACGAAACGTTACACATTATACATATAGAATAAAATAGAAAAATGCTTTATTATATAAAGCAATTATGGCGTTCACAATCGTAAGACGGTTACATCATTTTTATAATACTACTACCAGGTCGGAACGCGGCACCAACCGAGAAGACCTGGCGGAAGAAACTCGGTGGGCTTGTCTTTTTTTTAAACGCCACATTACAATGATCGTCTACATACAACCAACTAGTTTTGTTTGGTTTCAAATATTGGTATACGAGTACATATAACCCGATATCCATCTCATGGGTTTTTTTTGCGTAATTAGCTCAGTCCTACAATTCTGTTACTCATAAGTGGCAGAAAATCTAGCAATAAGAAGCAGTAAAAGTAACATTTAACAGTAAAAGACTGTGATCACCCGTTTACCCAGCGTGGCAGATCCGGCTCAACAGTGCGCCTTTTATGACTAACTAGCGACCCGCCCCGGCTCCGCACGGGTGCAATTACGAATGTATTGTACATATAAACCTACCTCTTGAATTACTCTATCTATTAAAAAAAACCGCTTCAAAATCCGTTGCCTAGTTTTAAAGATTTAAGCATACATAGGGACGGACAGACGACAGCGACTTTGTTTTATACTATGTAGTGAAGACGATAATGTTTTTTTTTTATTATCTCCACCTGCCAGCCACTCAGTGAATTCCGTCATTCTAATTACAGGTAAAAAGTTTTGCTAAAACACAAACCTTGTTCCGACAAAGATATAATTAAAAACCGCATTAATTTTTCCACTGGTATTTCGTAATAACAAAAAAAATGCTATTTAGAATAGAATAGATGCAAAAAGGAAAAGTTCCTTTTTATTTTTATTTTACGACGACACACGAACAGGCGTTCCACCTGATGGAAAGTGGTCACCGTCGCCCAGGACATCTGCAACCTAACGGGTGAAGATGCGTTGCCGGCCTTTATGATGCCTGTAAACACCTCTTTTGAAGAGCCCCATGTTGTAGCGCAGAGGAAACACTTCGGGAGGTAGATACCGCGCACGTCCATCTTGCACGATAAAACGATAAAAAGGCTCGCGATGCACGTACAGTTGCTGAAAACTGTATGTCCAGTCGATGTGGATGAAATTTCTCCGAGTGCCGCAGGGAGCGTTGGCGGAAAAGTGACGATGGCAGCAAGCTGAATAATTCCTCAGTACATTACCCATTGTACAGTCGGTATAAGACACATAGACATCCAACGTCTCTCCTGAGACCAAGGGAGTCTAATCCGACTGTGAGTAAGGGATCGTCGACAATGCGAACTGCCCGGCGTTGGATAGAGTCAAGTGGGTCAAGCTGGTACTGGGGCGGACCTGAGCTTTGTATCTCTTAAAAATATATATATGTATGGTGGTGACAGATTTAAAATACTCAAACCCACTGGAGGATACTCGGAGGAGGCCCGACAGTGCTCATTTAATTTTATGGGCTGAGGTGAAATGAGTTTTTTTATTTATGCTCTTTTTGTGGAGATATTTATGTAAATGCTTAAAATAATGGCTGCAGTACATCATTCGAATATTTTTAACTCACCGGCAAACACGTAAATTGCTACCCATATTTCATAATTGCAATGTCAGAGCACCCTTGAGAGTAATTGTTGCCATGAGCTGAGAACCTTTTTGCAATTTATTTGAATTTAGAATGTATTTTTTTCAGCCATTTAGAAGCAAAATATGCGTGGGATTGACTCAACCTGTCAATGTGCGGTATACTACAAAAGTGGGCGTTTCAAAAGGTTGAAAAGAAAAAAAGGACTCCTGAACTTCTTCATGCTCAAATCAATTAAGTTTATTAAAGAAAAATAAAGATACCATAGAGAGTAAAAGCAACTCGTACAAAAATGGAGAGGGTCAATAAAAAAACCAATGTCTGTAGATTCGTAAGAGCCGACAAAAGGAAATCATTAAGGCCGAAAACCTAGCCACAAGAGAAGAAATACCTGAAACGAAACCTGTGCCAACCCGTCTAGCGTCAGCGTCAGCGTGGCAGAGTAGGCTAGTTACCCTCAATGTAACTGGAATTGGCTCAACTCAGCAGTGATGATGAGTCCAAAATGTCTAGAGAAAGTTTGATGATTTTTAGTCAATCTTCTGCACAGTACAGCAGTAATACAAACGAATTAATTGCTACCCGTGCGAAGCCTGGTATTGACGCTAGTTACAATTGACTCAAATAAATAAATAAAAAACTTGATGGTATGTTGTTGTTTTTTATTTAGTCTCATTATTATTAAAAACCAATCGATTCAATGAACTTAAAGTTTTGAAGAACCAGGGCAACATAACTTATGAGGATATACACCGAAACTTGTGTAAAACTTTCTACAGGTAGGTCGAACGGCGTTGCACGTGGCCTGCGAGGGTGGACATTCTTCGACTGCTGCGTTCCTGGTAGCGAAAGGTGCAGCGAAGGAGGCGCGAGATAACTCTGGCCGCACCCCATTGCACTTAGCCGCGGTGCACAGACATACAGAGCTCGTGAGAGTCCTCCTTGAAGGAGACTGCAATGTGGATGCTACAGATAACGTACGTAGTTAGGAAATATAATATGGTGGCACCCCAGTTCGTAATTCGTGTTACCTTATGGGAGACTGGGGACACTTGATCCCCATTTTGGTTTTTCATTCATATCTCCTAAAATAATAAACTTTTGTAGTTTATTTTTTACATTAAATATCACCCTAAACTATCGAATACAAAACGACGAAGTGTAGACATGCTGACAGCATTAATTTGTAAAACATTATAAAAAAAATTTGAAAAGTGAATTGTACATTCGGCCTTAACGCAAAGGTGGAATGTTCATCATTGTTAAATAAATGTAAATAATGTAAGTTAACTGGTCTACCACTAGTTCAAGCTTATCATCATTATGAACAGTTGTTCATCATTATTTGCAATTAAACGCTCTTTATCGGAAATATCTTGTGTATTTTACATTATTTAATGAAAATCCGTTAAAAAGCGTGTAATTTCAATGTATGAACAGTATTGGACTGGGTTAAAACTACCCTATAGCCTGCTGATATATATACCTACTGCTGATTAAAATATTGTGTGCAAGATTTCAGGCAGAAATAAATAACTTTTTTTCTTAAAATTTTGCTTACCAACTGGTGACGAAAGCCATTACTTGAGAAATAAGCACAAACAACTGAAGAAACATATTATAACACAAATGACTAAATTTGTTGTAAAATAACCCCTGTTTTGAAGTAAAGTGGAGGTTCACAAAAACGTTAATGCCTCATACTTGTTTTATGACGGCGCTCTGCTAGATGGAGCGACGATCTGCGAAAGGTAGCGGGCAGCAGCTGGATGCGTCAAGCTGAAGACAGGGCGCTATGGCGCTCTTTAGGGGAGGCCTATATCCAGCAGTGGACTAATGTGGGCTGATGATGATGACTTGCTTTATGTCATTTCGGTTGGCTATAGTGTTTCTGTTATGTCATTATTATTATTGGTCTAGTGGTCAGATGTGCCGCCTTTGGATCAACGGGTCCCGGGTTCGATTCCGGGGTCGGGCCAGTGTATTTGTCTAAACCAGAGGCAGTGTGTCCCAGATAAATGTAATGGTCAACAACTTCGAGGGTAGAACCTCCGATGTTAACAGGAGTGGCTTGAACATGGATATTAGACATGATCTTCGTCTTCTCCATGTTCATCTTAAGGCCGACTCGTTCGGAGGCTCCACAGAGGCCATCGAGCATCGTAGTGAGGCCCTCCATGGTCTCAGCCATTACGACTATGTCGTCAGCGAATCGAAGGTGAGTGATGTACTCGCCGTTCACGTTAATGCCCAGCCCTTTCCAGTCCAGAACCTTGAAAAACATCTTCCAGTGCAGCGGAGAACAGTTTCGGAGAGATAGCGTCTCCCTGTCTAACACCTCGCTGCAACTGGATCGGTTTCGAGGTCTGGTCCTGGAGTCGGACTGACATGGTGGCGTTTTCATACAAGCACTTCAACACTTCGATGTACCGATAGTCGACTTGGCACCTCTGGAGAGCCTGCAATACTGCCCACGTCTCGATCGAATCGAAGGCTTTCTCGTAGTCCACGAACGCCAGACAAAGGGGCAGGTTATACTCCTCGGTCTTCTGTATAACCTGCCGTAGCGTTAAAATATGGTCTACGGTACTGAAGCCTTTTCGGAAACCGGCTTGTTCGGGAGGCTGGGAATCGTCAAGCCTGCACGCGAGTCGATTCGTGATGACCCTCGAGAACAACTTGTAGACATGGCTCAGAAGTGAGATGGGTCTGTAGTTCTTCAATAAGGTGTTATCTCCCTTCTTGAAGAACAGCACCACCACACTTCTGTTCCATGCCTTTGGCGTTCGTCCTTCGAGTATGACGGAATTGAATAACTTCTGAAGGGCCCTAAGGATCGGTTCTCCACCCGCCTTCAGAAGTTCTGCGGTAATTCCGTCATCACCCGCCGCCTTGTTGTTTTTAAGTTGCTCGAGAGCCATCCCGATCTCACACAGGCTGACGTCCGGGAGGTCTTCCGTGTAGTGCCGGGTTAATCTAGCTCGTGGGTCGTCTGCTAGATTTATGACGGGTTCCTGTGTAGACGTGTACAGTTGTCCATAGAAACTCTCGACCTCACCCAAAATCTCGGACTTCGACGTGACGATCCTGCCGTCATCAGTCTTCAGCCTAACGAGCTGGCTTTGCCCAATAGACAGATCCCTGGCAAAAACCTTGGAGCCCCTGTTGCGTTCAATAGCCTCTTCAACACGATTCGTGTTGAATCGGCGTATATCACGCTTCAGGGACTTATATATTCTTTCAGGGATATCTGTCTATTGAGCATCCGAAGCTGCGTCGCATCATCTGTAGACTGCAGAACCATTTTCCGCCGCTCGTCCATGAGATTTAGGGTGAGGTCCGAGAGCTTTTTGGCCGTTTTCAGGCGTTGGGTCCCACAGAACTTCGACCCAACTTTGCGGACAGTCTCCACGAACCCGTCATTATAATCGTCCACGTCAACGCCTAGGCTTATATAGCGGTTTTGCAGTTCGAGCTGGAAGCTTTCCGGGTTTCGAATTTGAACTGGCACGGGACGCAGCGTAGACCTCACCAGGCGCGACCTTTCAAGCTTAACGTCGATATTCAATGTGCCTCGTACTAAGCGGTGATCGCTTCCGGTTTTGACCATATTGATCACGGAGACATCATTGAATATGTGCTTTTCCGTCGACATGATGAAGTCTATCTCGTTTTTTGTGGTGCCATCCGGACTCAACCAGGTCCATTTCCTCTGTTCTGGTTTTTTGTAAAAGGAATTCATCATATAGAGTCCCTCCTTCTCCAGAAAACCAGCCAAAGTCTGGCCCCGTTGGTTCCGGTGTCCAAACCCAAATTGCCCCACTTGCAGCTCATCTCCGCTCCGCTTGCCCAGTTTCGCGTTAAAATCCCCCATGACAACGGTGTTGTCTTGTATCGAATTCGACTTGTAACAACCAAATCGCAACCAGCATTAAGCCTGATTGGCCTCTATGATGTTTAGAAAATTACTACCTTAATTGTATAAAAATAGAATCTTAATTCCTTTGTCAACAGAACGGTGTGACGGCGTTGCAAATGGCTTGCGCCCAAGGATGTAAAGGCATTGCAGAGCACCTGCTGGCATACGGAGCAAATGTTCACCTGCAGAATAATGTAGGAATAATACTGTTGTTGTCATAAGGAAGGTCGCAGCTCAACAGTTTCGTTATCAGAAAAACAGCTCTATCTTTTGGTTAAAAGAGCGGTTTATTGCAAATCATGTTGAAGGGAGTTACGACCTTTCTCCATAAGAATGAGGATACTGGCCCGATGAAAATAAATGATCTGCATTAGGTACTTCTTCCCAATATTCAATGGGGTACACCTTACATACACTAGTAGATAACGGGTAATACCGGTAATAACTTGGTAATAACAGCTGTCAGGTTTCACGCTACTGTCTACGTGTGGTACCGGGTGGATTTAGAATACATAGTGTCGCCACCCCATTTAATCCTGAGGGTGTTGGAAGAGCCGACAAAAGGAAATGACAAGGCTGATAATCTAGCCGCAAGAGAAGGAACAGTTGATACGTAACCCTGTTACCAACCCGTCTGCCCAGCGGGGCACAGTAGGGTATTTACCCTCCCTGTGATGGGTGGCCCAGCTCAGCAGTGGGTAATGTATAGGCTTAGTAGTAGTAGATAAGATAAGTAGATCAACGGGTTCCGGGTTCGATTCCGGGGTCGGCAAGTGTCTTTGTCTAAACCAGAGGCACTTGCTCGGAGTCTGGGTGTCATTTCTATCTATAATTTGTATGTATTTACAAAAAAATAAAATGTATATAAGTAGTTTATCATCCATCTCGTTACCATAACACAAGCATTAAGTTGCTTAGCTTGGGACGAGATGGCGTTGTGTGAAATGTCCAAGGATATTTAGTTAATTATTATTTGTTATTTAATTATTTTGTATTCAGGACCACAAATTTGCTATTTCTATTGAGATACACATCACTATGCTATTGCTAGCGCTAATAAATTTGCTCAATTCAAAAGTTCTTTTGACACATACACTTATGTACATGTAATTGCTAGATTGTAATTTTTCTCTCCTTCGTTTTTTACTGTTTTTGTAACTGTATGTCATGCATGACTCATGAGTGTATTTGTTACAAATAAAACTTTTTCTATTCTATATCAGTGGTTTACCAAAACTGTCAAAATTGACAACCATTAGAATGTTGATTGTCAAATTTACTTAGGAGTAGGAGGACTACGTATAACGACTGCCGTAAATGGTAAAATGGAAGCCGAGACCGACGGCTTTGCGATTATCTCTTAGATAGTCTTTTGTCTTGGACTGTCCAGTATTCAAACAGTTTAAAATATCAATAATGCAATCTTTTTTGTATAGGTGGGCTCCTCAGCATTGCACGCAGCTTGTGCAGCTGACGCAACAGACATAGCTGAACTTTTGCTCGCTCATGGGGCCGACCCAGCACTCACAGACCAGGTCAGTTCTCGGCACTTAGTCATAAAACCAAAACAAAATTTTATTTTTGTTCCAATACACCCAAAAAAACACAAAAGTAGCGGTAAATTATGTTTTATAAGTCTGTCTTGTTGACCCGCGACCACGGCTGGTGACGAATATTTAAAAAAAAGTATTGTTATTATTTGCGATTTTGCATCCAGTATTTTTATCACCACCGCCCCGTTCCATCTAACAGCAAAACGTTCACGCTAAAACAATTGCTTTTTTTTAAACAAAAGATAGACTAGCTATACATGCAGCCTAGAGTCGTTTCTAAATAATCTGTGCAAAGCGAAATTGTCGTTCGTCTGTCCATCTAGTCATATGAATATTTTAAGTTCCATCAAGCGCGTGAGTTGAGTAAAATTGTAGAAGCTGCATCCCACACGTTACCGAAATAGGTCGAACTAAATAATTAATACGAGGCTTTTTTCCTGTCCTATTGTGTGAGACACAAAATTATGCTCCATTCCGATGTTTTTCAGTTTTAAGTATTTCTACATGGCTTGTGTAGTTTCACTAAAATCATAAAAATAAACTTGCATAAAATGCACAATGTCTAACTATAAAACCAAAAAAGGATTTTCCAGGGGACACCCGGGTTTGAACCGGGGACCTCTCGATCTGCAGTCGAATGCTCTACCACTGAGCTATATCCCCGCTTGTTGAGACATTGAAATTAGACATCTTACGATTTAAGTAACCTTATCAGTATAAACATGGCGTTAGGAGTTTGTTAGCCTAGAAACGCTATATTACTTTTTAATTACGCTTATAGGTTAATAGTAGATAAATTTTAAAGAAATGTTTTTTTTATGAAAAAACACCAATTAAGTGTGATGGGCCAAGTCTTATTCTTTTGATTGTTTTTTTTAATATAAGAATATCTCGTTTGAAAGCGTTCTAATCATGTTCATTTTGTTAGCAGAAAAATACACTCTCACATAACAGTAGAAAATCATTCGAATGCCCGGATAACATAAATCGGAACACGTCAATGCTATCACACTGTAATTTACATTGGAGTTATGATTCATTTATGCCGATTCCATAAATTATTGATGTCACTCGTTGTGATTTGCATGCTATTCAGAATCGTTGAATGAATCATCGAATGGATAGATATTCTAATGCGTGATTTACAAAATTTATTCGAGCGATACTGTTTCGTATTTTTAAGATAAAACAATACAAATCTTTGAATAAATAACATGGCAGCATAGAGATATTAGGTTAAACAATCACGTTTAATTATTATGTCACGGCTGTTAAAGCTTTTAGCGCGCATCAACGCATTATGGAAAGGTAGAATTTCAGATGAAAAAAAAATTGTTTTGTAATTTAAATCCATGAGATATTTTTTTTTTCTAAACATAACTTATTAAACAGGTTTTTATTTACAGACAACTGCAGAAAATTCATTGCAATTAGTATTAAAACTCGACTTCGACTGAAATACACCTAAATATTTCAGAACTATTTTTAAATTCCGAAAGCTAATCACGAAATCATGAGCAGTACTCGGATAACATAGATTAAAGTGAAACACGAACATTCGCATCCAGGCTCAAGGTTCGCTGAATTATTGACTCAATACGACCTCCGTGCCGGCGCTGAACTCCTGGTACATTCACGATGAATGAGTCGTCTACGGGGAATTGGCCACTGTCGGCGAGACAAATAAAAAAAATGTAGGAAGAAAATGTTTGTGAATTAATAATGCTATGAAGTTAGAAGGGAATATCTATGACTAAAAAAGTATTTCAAATATGTCTTTTCTTTTGGAAATCTCCATGGATACCTGGCCGTTGGGGGCTCGCCGAGAGATGAAAATTAGCGGCCCAACCTACCCACTAAAATCGACAGCGTTCCTAGAGACTGCCCTCTCAGGGCTACGGGTTTCGCTCCCCAATTGAGAAAAGCTAACAATTTTTGCTTTTATTGCCCTATGGAGCAAAAATAAGTAGGCAAGCTTGACGGTATCAAGGAGAATACAATTCAGTCATTCCGTTTATTTCAAACAAAGTTGACATAATATCACATAATGACAAATACAATATGAATAGGGCTCGAGTAAATAATCCTCGATAACAACTACCGGAGAAGATAATGAAAGCTTTGCACTCAGCATACCAATGCATTGATTATAGTACCCCTACGAATAATAAAACTTTTTATTATTCGTAGTACGAATAATAAAACTAATTATTAGTCGTCGTAGTACCCACATTAATGGTTGTAACTTTTTATTATTTACTTTTTGTTTGATTTACTACCTACTTTGATTTACTTATTTATTGAAGTAACTTTTGTATTAATATTGTGTTTCTTATTCTACGAAAATTGTTTAATGCACGAGAAATTAATGTCATAGACAATAAAACAACATTTTGCGCGATAAAATAAATTCAAGCACACAAAAAACTATCCTATATATAGTATCTTTAATTAGAGTAATTGCCATCAGCCCTCCGAGACCTATGGGACCCGTAATTATTCAGACAGCTAATAAATCGATCAAATGTCAATTTAAAAATAAATGCTTCTGTAAAAATATTTACCCACATAAAATGTGGACTGTTTTTTTTTTATTGGCACCCATACAAACAATTGTCAGGCGCCGTCCTATTGCCATCGCTCGCGCGATGTTCAGACGCATCCGACAAAAAATGATCGTGTGACCGTGCGATCAAACATACCGATTCTACTGAATGTCCTATTGAAGGTCGTGAGATCATGCGATGCGACCAAATTGTTTAAACGCGTCGTATTGATCGGACGACCGTGTGTACAAATATTCTGATATCTACTTAATGTCTTATGGTTCGATTCCATGGATTCGTAAGATAATATTTGAAGAGGACTTAATTAATAAAATGCGTGCTCATCCCATTGTTTGGAATAAATGGAGTGAAGACTATAAAAACAGGCTTAAAAATGACAAAGAGTGGGCTATTATTGCAATGAATTAGAATAAAATAAGAAGATAAAGTGAAAATATTTTAATAAAACTAAAGGTGCAATTCGAATCTCGGCTGCAGGCTGCACATGCAGCGGCTGCACGTAGCCGGCTGCTGCTGCACGACTGGTTGTCTATGGAGTAGTATTGATTTCTGTCAAAAACATTCCGAACGTGGCTGCAGTTGCACGTGCTGCCGAGCCTCGGATCGCAGCCGATCGCAGATCAGTACCTAGTGCTGCGGCTGCAAGCCAATGCGCACATAGCAACAGGAATTATTTGTTCTGTGGCACATAGTTACGTCACTCCAAACCAAATAATAAAATAATATACCTACTTTTTTTTTAAAAACTTAGCACAAAGATATAGTTTAATATAATTCAACAATAAAAGTACATTGCAAGACTTAAAACTTAAAAAACTTAAACCTACTTTTTAATATACTTTTGCTCCAACCTGTTGAGACAATTTGCAATAAAATTTGCAATATTAGCAAATACACTTCTGGACACATCTATTGGCCCACCCTAAAGTTTAGGTTTCGATGGTCCGTACCAAAATATGATTGCTAGATTGAACAAAAACTGTTGATGCAGTTTTAAACCTGCTACATTTTACCATCTTTTTCGATCGTATTGTTTTAAATTTGAATTCAGAATACCATACGACATGGAGCTACGCCTAACAAGTCGGATATGCGCCTTGTTAAAGGCAATTGATTTTTGAATAAAAAACATGTTTTATCAAATAAATGTTTAATTTCATAACGCGTGTTGCCTCCATGGGCATCTACCACAGCTCTCATACGATCAGGCATAGAGTTTATCAACCGCTCTATGAAATTTTGAGGGATCATCTCCCATTCCTCTTCTATGGCAGTTTTCAACTCCTGCATCGTCTGGGCAACTGGCTGACGAGCCCTAACACGTCTTTTTAGCTCGTCCCACATGTGCTCAATGGGGTTCATGTCTGTGCTTCTGGCTGGCCAGTCCATAACTGTGATGTTCACATTCCGAAGATATTCCCTGACGATGCCGGCCGCATGGGCTCTTGCATTATCATGCATAAAAAGGAAATTTGGGCCCACATAGTGCGCGTATGGTATCACGTGAGGTTCTAAGCACTCACGAATGTACCTTTCAGCATTTAATGTTGGCAGTCGTGGTCCTGTAACAACCTCAAGTGAGTTTTGCCGCTCGCGGATATACCGCCCCAGACAGTCCATGAGCCACCGCCATAAGCAACCCTCTCTTCAAAGCAGCATTGTGCGAAACGCTCTCCCTTACGTCGGCAGACCTTCTTCCTTCCATCATTGCCATGTAACACAATTTTAGACTCATCAGAAAAGAGTCCAATCTTGCTGTGTCCAATTTAAATGACTGCGTGCGACATGAAGGCGTGCTGTCCGGTGGGCTCGCGTTAGTTTGGGCCCATTAGCTGGCTTGTGTGGTACCATATCGCGTTCTTTTAACCTTCTCCGAACAGTTCGAGCGCTCACAGATACTCCGTGGAAGTCGCGAAGTTTGTTTTGTATCTCAATGGAGGTAAGGTGACGATTTCTCAAGCTGGTCGTCACGATGAATCGATCCTGCCTTTCAGTTGTGACCGGAGATCGTGGCCTTCCTTGGCGACGAACAAAGCCGCCAGTCTCTAGGTACCTCCGATAAACATTTCGGACCGCAGATCGACTTAAATTAAGTTGAGCACTCACGTTTCTTTGGCTGTGTCCGGCCTGAATAAGTGCCACAGCTTGGGCAGCGACTTCAGGTGAAGTATCCATAGATTATTGAGAGAACCTCACCTTAATGTTAAGAATAAGTAATGTTTGTTGCAAAACCAAAGATATCAATCACTTTTTCAAGAATTAAATCCAAGTAAACCAATAAAACAAGTTTTCTTAGTATTCGATTGTTTGATATCAACAAACAGGCTCCAAATTGTCTTTTGTTTCTTTAAATTCTGTGTTCGAAATTCAAAAAAATACTATTGAATGAAATTGTGAATGTGCCAGGTTCAAAACTGCATAAAAACTTTTTGCTTGACCTAATATAAAATTTTAGCTAGGACCAAACGAAACTGAAAATACAAGGTGGGCCAATAGATGTGTCCAGAAGTGTATTTATTCCAAGAAAATGAGATTTTCGGAGGCTGACGAAGATCAATTAATTAATCATATAACAAAATATCTTATTCTATATGATTCAAACCATATGACATGTAAAAAAATGAACGGTCCTACACCTGACGTCTGTCACAGCACGTGCAGCCGGCCTCGGAATCACTCCCGGCTGCGAATGCAGGCTGCGGCTGCTGTGCTACCTGCATCCGCACCCTGCATCTGCAGCATGCAGCCGAGATTGGAATAGCACCTTTACAATATTATTATTGATGGATAAAACTTACAATATTAATATTAATCATCGTACGACCGTAATAGGACAAATATTTTCTCATCGCGCGATAGGTTTCATCGCACGAGCGATGGCAATAGGACGGCGCCTCATGTAGAAAGGATTTTACAAAATTTCCCCCGCAAGAAACGTGGCGGGGTCATTATTTATTTGTAGCAAAACAACTGTTCCTGTCTGCTAGTGTGTAATAATTAATCGAATAACCAAAGACTTCACTAAAATTGTCATGTCATTGACGTAGCACTAGCACTATAGTAATAAAGTATGCATTATCGAAACAGAATAATATATCACAAATCTAATCAGAAGACTAAACATAGTCAAAATGGTTGCAAATATTTGCCCGTCTAGATTAATAGTCCACAAATATTGGCTCTCTGATTTGGTGTACCTAACAGTCTATTTTGATTCGAATTTGTTACATATATTTATTACATACTAGCGACCCGCCCCGGCTTCGCACGGGTGCAATGATGAACCTCTAAATTTATCAGTGTTTTTCTACAATATTATGGATTTACTATACATATAAACCTTCCTCATGAATCACTCTATCTATTAAAAAAACCGCTTCAAAATCCGTTGCGTAGTTTTAAAGATTTAAGCATACATAGGGACGGACAGACGACAGCGACTTTGTTTTATACTATTTAGTATAGTATAGTATAGTAAAGTGCGACACGCGAGAACGTTTTTTCGCAGCTTACTGAAGCAGTGTTACTTGCTATTTTAAACATATAATGTTATACATAGTATCACCACCCCATTCTATACTAAGGGTGTCGTAAGAGCCAGCCGACATATGGCCGATAACCTAGCCTTAAGAGAAGGAAACTTGAAACGAAACCCTGTGCCATTTGGCCAGCGTGGCACAATAGGTTAATTACCCGCTATATAAATGGACGAGGCCCGACTCAGTAGTGGGTCATAATATAAATTAATAAATAAATATCCTTTGACATAATATAATATAAATTAATAAATAAATATCCTTGGACAATTCACACAACGCCATCTCGTCCCAAGCTAAGCAACTTAATGCTTGTGTTATGGTAACGAGATGGATGATAAACTACTTATATACATGTAGGATATTTTTTATTTTTGTATAACGGAACGCAGCTGGTGAATGAATGTTTAGGAGTGACAGGGGAAGGACGGATGGTGGGAGGGGAGAGGGGGGATCGGGGGAATGGAATGGCGGCGGATGGTTGGGTCTCGGGAAGAGAAAATTAAATAAAAGAAGAAATAATAGAGAAGAAGTGGTTTTATTAAACTATAAGACCCTACAACTCTCGTCCGGGATAGCCGAAAAAGAATTACGACGAAAGACGACGACGACGAAGGTTTTTGTTACGCAACCGGCCACGCGCTTGCGACGACATAACCTATACGAACGAAGACGCGGCGGCGCTCTGCGCAACACGTGCAAACCTATACAGAAGACGAAACGACGATAACGACGCAGCATATACGTAGGTATGGCAGAATCAAGAAAAGCTAAAAAGGATACAACGACGGCACAAAGCGACGATAAAATTTCACAAATTCAACAATCGACAGCGACTAACTCATTTTTCATGACGGAAACAGTGCAGAAGTTTAGCGGCGACGATATGACGTTCTCTTCTACTAAGTGGGCGCAAGACATAGAAGACAACGCAGAAATATTTGGCTGGACACCGCAACAAAAGTTAATCATCACTAGAAGATCGTTATCTGGTACCGCAGAACTATGGATGAAATCTGAAAAAATATTTAAGACGTATGAAGAGCTAAAAACTGCATTGCAAAAAGAATTCCCTGATGCGATTAATAGCAAACAAATGCACGAATTGATGAGCACGCGCAAGAAACGCGCCAATGAAACATTTTATCAATATATGTTAACTATGAAAGAACTAGGACGCCGAGCTAAGTTTCCCGATTATATATCGATTCAGTACATAATAGATGGAATCACAGACTATGAGGTAAATAAAGCCTGTTTGTACGGAATAACCACATATAGCGCGCTTAAAGAGAAACTTGTGCATTACGAGGCTATGAAGCGTAAAATGAGTCAACATCAAATCAAGCAACAGCGCACAGAGAAGCCTAGAATCCTCAACCCGATCAGGCAGAAAGAAACAGCGGACGTGTACATTAAAAATTGCGATCAAAGGTGTTATAAATGCGGAGAAAAGGGTCATGTTTCAAGTGCATGCGTTAATGGACTTAAATGTTTTCGGTGTAATTCGTACGGCCATATTGGATCTCAGTGCCATAACGTTACAAGTCGTGGCGCAAGCGGCGTCAACACGAAGTTGCAGCGATCGATGTTCGTACAAAAGTCTACAGAGGGCGCTGCGGGAGTGAGCGTGAACGATCCGAGGAACGACGACCGAGTGAATGACGAAGAGTTTAACATACAAGAATGCGCAGGATGTTCGCAGCGTTCACTGCAGGGAGGGAACGAGATTGCAGACTATTCATTCGCTCAGAACGAATGTCCGGAACAGTTCACTCAGAATGACGTTATTCTGAACGTAAACAATGACTATATGCTAAATAAATCGGCTTAAACATCAAAAAATACGAACCTCACCAAACTACTTTGACGGGATTAGGGTTATTTGAGGTGTGTTCAGTTGGGCAACCATTTTTGGAAAGTACTACAATTGTAATTCATAAAGGCAACCTCGATATAAGGCCGTTATTCTTTCAATTACCTGCTAATACCGAATGCAACGATGTGACACCAGCAGTTCAACAGTTAATAGATAATTATAAGCCGAATAAAGTGAAAGAAGCTCCTATCAAGATGAAAATTGTGTTGAAAGATGATATACCTGTAGTTCAACGACCGCGCCGATTGGCTTTAAAAGAGGAAGAAGTAGTAAGGAATCAAATCAAAGAGTGGTTAGATAATGGAATAATTCGCCCAAGTCATTCAGAATATGCAAGCCCGTTGGTTTTAGTTAAGAAGAAAGATGGCAGTACAAGAGTGTGCATAGACTATAGGAGAGTTAACCAAAAGATGGTCAAGGATGAATATCCCCTTCCAGTGATTGAAGATCACATTGATAAGTTGTGCAAGGCTAGAGTGTTCAGTACCCTGGATTTAAAGAATGGGTTCTTCCATCTGCCTATTGAAGAAGAGTCAATAAAATATACAGCATTTGTAACCAGCAGCCCTGAGGGACAGTATGAGTTCCTACGTGCACCGTTTGGACTGTCTATATGCCCGAAGTACTTTATGAGGTATATTAACATAATTTTTAGAGATCTCATAGCAAGCGGAATAGTGTTGATATTTATTGATGATGTGATTATCCTTGCAGAAGATGAACACCAGGCTCTGGCGCGCCTGAAGGAAGTGTTAAAAGTAGCCTCCGATAATGGACTAGAAATCAACTGGAAGAAGACACAATTACTGCAACGATCGGTGGAGTATTTGGGACATGTTGTGTCAAATGGCAGTGTGAGACCTTCACCAGACAAGACGGAAGCCGTGAGGAAGTTCCCAACACCAAGGAATTTGAAAGAGGTGCATAGTTTTATTGGGTTAACATCATACTTCAGAAAATTTATTCCGAATTATGCGTTGATTGCTAAACCTCTGAGTGATATGTTAAAGAAAGGTGATTTTCATTTTGCAGAGGAACAACGACTAGCTTTCGAGGAGCTGAAGGAAAAATTGTGCTGTGATCCAGTTTTGAAGATATTTGACCCACAGATGGAAACTGAGTTGCACGCAGACGCGTGCAAGTATGGATATGCGGCAATTTTAATGCAGAAAGATCCCAATGATGGAAGTCTACATCCAGTTCATTACATGAGTAGAAAAACAAACGAAGCACAGCAAAATTGTAGCAGTTATGAGCTTGAAGCACTAGCGGTGGTTGAAGGTGTTAACAAATTTAGAAAATACCTAATAGGAATACCATTCAAGATTATTACAGACTGTGAAGCATTCCAAAAGACTGATGAAAAAGGATGTGTCAGCAAAAGTAGCCAGGTGGGTAATGTTCTTACAAGATTTTGAATACACTATTGTACATCGAAAGGGTGATAAAATGCAACATGTCGACTCACTCAGCCGTAATGTTCTCTTTGTTACTACAGAACTGCATGCAAGAATTAAGAAAGCACAAGAAGAAGACGAAGAATTAAAGATTTTGAGAGAGATTTTACAGGAGAAGGCATATAAGGACTACTATTTGGAAAATGGAATTGTTTACAGAGGGCTGGAAAAGAAGTTGGTTTTACCAGAGTTGATGGACCTTGAAATCATTAGAAGAACACATGGCGTTGGGCAAGTGGAAAGAATGAACCAAATTATCATAGCAGTTTTATCCAAGATGTGTATAGAAGAACCTGCTCACTGGTACAAATATGTCAGCAAACTGCAACGAATAATAAACAGCTCTTATCAAAGATCTATAGGTACGTCGCCTTTCGAGTTAATGACAGGAACAAAGCTGAAACAAAAAGAAGATATAAAAATTGTTGAACTACTGGAAGAGGAAAATAGGATGGATTTCATAGAAAAGAGGGAACAACTAAGGAAGGAAGCTAAAGCGCAAATTTTGAAAATACAGGAAGAGAATAGAGGGACATTTAATAAAAGAAGAAAGGAAGCACATACCTACAAAGAAGGAGACCTAGTTGCCATACAAAGGACCCAATTTGGAAATGCACTAAAACTGAAACAGAAATTTTTTGGACCATATAAAGTAATAAAGGAAATAGGAAGAGATAGGTATGAAGTGGAAAAAATAGACAACGGCAAGGAAGGACCTAAAAAAACTACTACAGGCGTAGACTTCGTGAAGAGGTGGCCTTAAATTGTGAGTAGGCACTCTATTATTATTAATTTTATTGTTAATTTAATTGTGCAAATGCTTACCCAACTGAACATCACCTATAGTGATTAGAAATGTTATTTAGGTTATAACTCTTAGGAAGATTTAAGTTTTGTTTAGACTCTAGAATTAAAATTAATACTTACTTACTCTAAAAAAAAAAAAAGAAAAAAAAAAAAAACTAACTATAAAATTGTTATCAGGGAGTTAACAGCTAATCCACCTCCTACTTTATTACTAAATAAAGTATAGAGTAAATATTTCTAAAAAATGAGTGTGTAGGTAATTAACATAATATTATTGCACAAGTACATGGGAGCAAATGTTTGTGTAAGTTTATTTCAAAAGAAATGCTCATGTAATAGGAATTTAAGGATAAATAAGTTAAAATAGCTTGGTTATTTCGTAAGGATTTTATTTACCTGTAATTGAAAACATATAAAAGGGGTAGTAGTAGGTTACAGTAGGTTTGTACATCTGGATGGATGACAATGTTGTTGTTGTTATGTCATAAAGTGGCATGCTTACCAAGACTTAATTACTTGTCATACGTAATTAGTAATATTATATTAACATTTCTTTAGTAACTCACTGTCATGCTGTTTGAAATTTAGTAGAGCGGTTATCTATTTATGCCTGTACTCAGTTATAATGTTAAGTATGTTATGTAAGTGATACTGTTGTACCTGCTTATTACCTATGTAATGCGCTTAGGGTCAGTCTGAGGACAGACTGATTACAGAATGGCCGAGCTGTAGGATATTTTTTATTTTTGTATAACGGAACGCAGCTGGTGAATGAATGTTTAGGAGTGACAGGGGAAGGACGGATGGTGGGAGGGGAGAGGGGGGATCGGGGGAATGGAATGGCGGCGGATGGTTGGGTCTCGGGAAGAGAAAATTAAATAAAAGAAGAAATAATAGAGAAGAAGTGGTTTTATTAAACTATAAGACCCTACATACATTTTATTTTTTTGTAAATATATACATATTATAGATAGAAAACACCCAGACCCGGAACAAATACTTGTAGGTCGTACAAATGTTTCTTCCGTGCGGGGAATCGAACCCGCGACATGCTGCGCAGCAGTCGATCGCTCAACCACTGCGCCAACCGTGTCGTCGTGGGCTGAGTAGTAGTAGTAAACAGACAGCAGATTCCGGAATCCCACTTAATCCCCCCCACCCCTGTGTGGCGGCGGTATGCTTAAAGCATTTCCCCAACGCAACCATAAAAAAAGAAAGGATTTGTAGTTTTTATTCTCTTGAGGCTAGGTTGTCATTTTCTTTTGTCGGGTCTTACGATACCCTCAGGATGAAATGGAGTCGGGCGGGGGCATAGGGAACACCCCCGTTAGGAGCAGATAGGAGTTCCCGCGAGGGTCGGTCTTTGCACCGAGGCCCTTGGGCCGAACAGGATTGCGGCGTGTTCACACGCGGTGCGCAATGAGACTGGGCAGGAACACCTTACCCCCCACAGCAAGTCTCAGAGTAGAGGAACGCTTCAGGCGTCAGAAAGGTATTAACATCAAGGGTTTGAGCTAAGCTCCCCTGTCTTCTGTCATTGCCAACACGGATAGACTACGCAGTTTCCCGAACGGCAGAATGACACGCGTTGACAACAGTGGTAGGTTTAGTGGGTATACCGGTCGCAGTTCACCATCTCAACGCGACCGGGGACTCCCACATACCCCAGCCTCGTCCCAATTTGGCTGGGGACCTATAAAAGGTTCCCCCACAATAAAAAAAAAACAATAAATAAATAACCGCTCCTACTTATTTATTATCTGACCCCTGGTCCCCCAACGCGATGTATAAATTTTTTACTTTTTACAGGTTATTGTGTCGGGGGTTTTTTAAAATTTTTAATTTAATTTTTATTTTATACTTTTTATAGGTACACACTTATTGTAATGTAGATTTTGTTAAATTGCACGTGATGCGCTTTCATTTGAGACCCTACTCGATTCTATTTGCAGACATTCGGTTATTCTTCCCCACTTTCACCCCTCATAACTTTTAAACGGGTCAACCGATTTTCATCAAACCTGTCTAAGAACACTCGCCCGTAACTCACCTTTCAAAACTATATTGAAATCGCTTCATCCGTTCGCGAGCTACGGTGCCACAGACAGACAGACACGTCAAACTTATAACACCCCTCTTTTTGCGTCGGGGGTTAAAAAAAGGATGAAATGGAGTGATGACATCATTTATTTTCAATCCATCACCACATGGAAATCACATGGATTAATCTAATGTGTAGTAGGGAAAATTAAACGCGTTACACAGTAAGCTCTTCATCCAGATATTCCCTGTGGGTATCTTAATAAACCACCTTGCCCGGCCCTAAAATCGAACCATGGACTCGTGATGGACGCAGGCATCTAGAAAACCCAACAACCTAGACGTTAAAACGAAACTAAATAAAAGTGCCTTTCTTTTATAGCCAGTTGCAATAAACCTTTTTATAATGTCAGTCAGCTAACCGTTAATTAAAATGACGGTATTGTGTGAACTGACAGTTAATTTCCATGGAAACCGGGCTGGTAATGAACTACAGAATACAAGTTTACATTAATTACAACAGTCAATATCATCATCTACATATTAAGCAGGTTCTCTATTTAGTATTCCGGCACGGTATACTGTAATTAGTATTGTCTACAATAATGAAGCGGGTTGGCGATTGTTAGTTTTTAAGCATTATATTTATTTTTTTGTTAGAAATTCTCAGGCTATCAATGGTAACTGAAGTGGCAGTGGGCAGGTCTTAAAGCTCGCAGGACCGACGCCCGTTGGGGCAGAAAATCCTGAAGTGGAGTCCTTGGAGACCTTGGCCCGCCTCAGTTCTACTAATCCAATTTACTCCAAACCAAACTCCAAACTACAGAGTTTCTTGCCGGCTCTTCTCTGTAGAGCAGCATTCCGAACCGGTGGTACTTTCAGCATGAATGTGGGTGGACGCAAGTGGTGTGGGAGATCAAAAGAGATGGATGAATTGTAAGAATGAGAAATTGTGTATGAAAGCTGTGAATGTAGATGTAGAAAAGCCGTTAAAAGGAAATTACAAGGCCGAAAACCTAGCCGCAAGAGAAGGAAAACTTAAAACGAAACCCTGTGCCAACCCATTTGGCCAGCGTGGCACAGTAGGCTAATTAACCTCCCTGTGATGGGAGGAAGCCTGACTCAGTAGTGGGTCATATATTGGCTGAGTAGTAGTATTATACTTAATTCTTTACCAGAAACCAAACTTAAATATCATCATCAGCCGAACATATTATCATCGGGGATCAAAGTTTGATTTTCAATTCTTTTGCAGTGGTCACAATCACCCATGAGTATAGCGGGTGGCGCTGTTGAGTCACCCCCCGAGGGGTATCGTCGAGCTGCCAGAGGATCCTTCTCGGCCATCCTGGACCTACTCACTGCCACTGCTAACGTGGACTTAAATCAGGTAGGCGAAGCTACTGTCCGTGTGGTGACGGATTTAGAATACTTAGTGTCACCACCCAATTCCATCCTGAAGGTGTCGTAAGAGCCGATAAAAGGAAATGACAAGGTGAAAAACAAGCTGCAAAATAAGGAAAACTTAAAACAAGACCCTGTGCCAACCCGTTTGGCCAGCCTGGCACAGTACGCTAATTCCCTCCCTGTGATGGGAGGAGGTCCGACTCAGCAGTGGGTAATCCATGGGCTGAATAGTAGTAGTAGGTACTAAGCTACTATTTGCATTAGGTATAATGAAGAATAAATGAGTAATCAAGATACAAGAAAAACGTTAAGCTCTTCTAACACGAAATAAATAATAGTTTAAAAAAATTAAATAAAAAAATACGCTTTTATAGAAAATCTAACTAAAAAATAGAAAATAAATTTGATGAAAAAATGATTTTATTGTAAAAGCGTGGGGTGCATGGTATCAATAGTTCTAAATATTTTATGAACAGATAGGAAAGGGTTAAGAAAGGGTTATTTTGATAAAATCCTGAAAAGCACCCCACGCTTTTTACAATAAAATCATATTTTCTGACACTATTTTAATTCAAATTTATTTTCTATTTTTTAGTTACATTTTCTATAGAAGCGTATTTTTTTTAGTTTTTTTTTAAACTATATTTTTTTTTTTTAAATTTTTAGTTGAAATATTATAAAGCTATTGCTCAATAATCACTAAAAATATAGCAATAGCTTTATGTTATATACATATCTATTAGCTATTGCATCGAAGAGCGGTGTTCCACCTTGATCACCGTTATTATTATTATTCTATTAATGATAACGGGTCAAAATGTTTAAAATATTGAATTGTCATCGGTCCGTAATAAGTATGCCAAATTTCGTGTTAATCCGACGTTTTTAACTGGTTAAAATCATGTTCAAAGATTCCGTTCCATACATACATACAAGCGAAACTAATAAAAGCGTATAAAAATTGTGGGATTTCTTCGAAAAAAATTACTTGCACTGGGTATATCTTGTATCGCAGGGGCTTTTCACAGGCGTAATTCACGAACACAAAAATCCAGACTCAGAGCCAGGTCTGGTTTGCACAAAGCTTTGCCCGTTAATTTTTTTTATTTATTATTTTATCATTGTCATCACCACATATTATAAAACAAAGTCGTTGTCGTTTGTCCGTCCCTATGTATGCTTAAATCTTTGAAACTACGCAACGGAATTTGAAGCGGTTTTTTTAATAGATAGTGTTTTAAAAGGAAGGTTTTTAAGTACAATACATCCATAATATTGATAGAGAAACTCTGATAATTTTAGAGGTTCATCATTACACCCGTGCGAAGGTGGGGCGGGTCGCTAGTTACATTATATTATATAACTAGCGAACAGCCCCGGCTGCGCACGGGTGCAATGATGAACTTCAAAATTTATCAGTGTTTCTCTAAAATATTATGGATGTATTGTACCTATAAACCTTCCTCTTGAATCACTCTATCTATTAAAAAAAATCAAACTCCGTTACGTAGTTATAAAGATTTAGGCATACATAGGGACGGGAATAGAACACATAAAAGGAAACCCTATTTTTACTGTAACTTTAAATGTTCCATTTATTTACGAATACAACTGTTATATCACGTTCTAACGAGTTATTGGAGATACTACCGACTATCGAGTTATCATTAATAGGCAATAAATTAATAATTTACCTAAGTGGTCAATGCATTTGATCGCTCTAATTCAGATTGTGAAATGGGTTTAATTGGAAACGCTGATGAAAAGGCAGAAATTATATTATGTTTCAACAATCGTAGCTGATATTAAATAAACTTAATTGGATTTCTACGACTACTACCTATACTCAGCTCATACATGACCCACTACCGAGTCGGGCCTCCTCCAATTTCATGGAGGGTAATTAAGTAATTAGCCTACTGAGCCACACTGGCGAGGCGAGTTGGCACAGGATTTCCTATTTACGGCCTTGTCATTTCCTTCTATCAGCTCTTACGACACGACAATTTGTTTCCATTGTCTAAATACTGGTATGTTCTAACCAATGACGAATGATCATAACCAACAGAACATATAGAGACACAAAGTACAACTAGAAAAATTGCTGATGACTTTGAAACGGGTAAAACATGTCGAAGGACAACCGCTATAGATCTTTTTGGAGGCGCAAGAAAAACTGGTTTGAAAATTTAAAAATCCGCGTCATTTTTGGTCTATTCGTTTAGGAGCTGCAAACAGGTGAAAATGCGGATATGTGTATGAAAAATTTCAACGTAGATATGACCGATAGGAGTGTATTGGAGCCTACCCAGCGTGGGACGAAAGATGGTAATTTTAAATATGGCGATTTATAACAGTTTTGTGATAAAACCTACGTGGCTAAGGTTTGAGTTTTATAACCTCCTTTTTGGACTCGATCGCAAACCTATTTTTATTCTACCGAATATCCACAAGCCTCGTAACTTAAAAGGTAAGTAATCAATGAGAAAGCAATTTAGAAGAAAGCAACGCAAAGAATCTGTAATGCAGACTCCGCAATATTTTAACCTAATGACTTTTCCCAGCTGTCTTAGCGCAGCAAAAAAATAGTTCTCTTTAGCAGACTTCGTAAATGAGGTTCTACTCGTATTTTCGGCTCGTATTAAGTGTGCGTGAACATAATGTATTATTTGAAAAGTGATTTGAAGATCACGTGAATATGAAAAAAAAATTGTATTTTTTTATGTATTTTAAAACTTTATTATTAATAATATTGATATTTAATGCAAAAAACTTCAAAAAAATTGTTTTCAGTTATTATAAACAATTAAAAATTGATGAATTTTAAATAAAAATAACGTGACTATAAACGCGCCATGAGTGGTCACCATAGTTGTGACATCATAACGTTATAGCTATATAATAACAGTACAGCGTTTACGGCTATTACACGTGACTAAACAATAATATTGAAAATTTATTGCTGAAGTATGAGTCGCCGATTAGCTATTTGTGATAAAGGATTTATTAAGGCAAAGTCTGATAATATCCCTGATGTTGATACATTTATGCTCACCGATTTTTAAAAAACTACTCAACCCATACATGGCCCACTACTGAGGCGGACCTCCTCCAGTTACATGGAGGGTAATAATCATACTGCGTGCCACGCTGGCCAGACGACCTGTCACAGGGTTTTGTATCAAGTTTTCCTTCTCTTGCAGCTAGGCTTTCGGCCTTGTCATTTCGTTTTGTCGGCACTTACGACATCCTCTGGGCGGAATAGGGTGGTTCCACTAGGTATGTATTCTAAATATGTCACCACGCGGAAAACAAAAGTGCGGCTCTTAATCCTAATCGATCTGCAGGATAAGCAACGTGTCTTTTCTGGTTATTGGATGGGTACCATCATGTTCATCATTTGTGTGTTATATTTGAACTCCTTCGTGAAACCGTTGTCCTCGCCGCCATTCTACCATTTAGACCAGTAGTTACACGAAGTCAATAGCGTGAAAGCGAGTAATGACATACCAGTTGTCCCACTAAATCGGTCGCGGGCAGCAGACGGCAGTCGCTCCGTGTAAATACAGGTAGTTGGCTCAATTAGGTAAAACTGATGGCGGCCCTAATGCATTTGGGAAATTGGCAATGACCAAGAACCCTAAGGCCAGGTCCCCAAACGTGATTTTTGCCAAGTAAGAAAAAGAAAGAAAGAAAGCTTATGTTGGCTGTAAAAACAGTTTTACGACTCGGCAGTGTGTCATTTATGGGCTCAGTAGTAGTAGTAGTAGAAACCGATTTCATCCAGGAAAAGATAAAACAAGATCTACATATTTTCTTTACTTTTCGATGATTTATAATCAATCACATTCCGAATGTACCCCCTTCGATAAGATTTCCGATAGCTGACATCGTAAATACGCCCTCGATATTAATATAGAAATACTTACTTATTATTAAAGCGTTACCCTTCAATATTGTGATATTACAATGTTAAGAAAATATACGAGACATTGGTATTGTATCGAGTTTTTTCACTCGAATATTCGACATGACTAGGTACGTGGTCGTGTTATGATAGACGGCTTTCCGAGTAAAATTGGATCGCCTTTGTTTGCCTTTTTTGCGTAGTCCAATTACGTTTTTCGAGAATTTTGTTCTCCCTTGAAACAGTCTTAAGTATGTTTAATAAAATCGTGAGTCGAAAAAGATTTGTACTTACATAATTTACCCAAAAAATCAGATAATGACCTACACCGCGATAGCGAAGTTAAATGAGCAACAGTTATCGGAGGGTAACTGTTGCTCATTTAACTTAGCCCCTTGCCAGACATACCACCTCGTCTGCCTAGATGATCATTAATTTACGCCTAAAGGTTATCTGATCGTGTGAGTAAGAATGCTTACAAGTCAAATCTCGAGGGTATCTTAAAAAACGATTAGACAGTCGGAAAAGAAGGAACCATTAGATCGTGTGCCAAACTGACCCCTAACTGAGTCAGCTTGGCACAGGAGATCGTTTCATCAGATTGGGAGATGTCTGTTAAAAAGTTATAAACTGGCATCTAATTAGGGAATTTTGGTCCCGTATACCGAGAAGAGCGACATTTTTTTTTAAAGTTGTTAGATGTGCATCTTTCTCGCCCACATCAATCTCGGCCTCCGGGTATTGGCTTCGGCAATTTCCTGTCATGATATCAATTTCCCTTCTCCACATTAGATTTGTCACGGCAAGGTGCGCGGTTCCATTTAAATTTATCGACGTCATTTTTCTTTCCATAGATTGTTGTTCGTCTTTCCTCTTTTTAAACGGTAAACAATAATAAATCATCAAGGTGCTGGACAATCAAATTTTTATTTTTATTTCTAAGTATATTAAACTTGGCCAAAATATAATTCTTTACGATAAAGTTTAACGCTTGAGGTTATTATTCTTATTTCTAAGTATATTTTCCTTCCAGTTGTATATGGATTAGCTGACAATATTACGTAAGCCCATCTACACGTCATAGTAGGTAGGTATTACATCGAAATAACAAGTCTACCTGCTAACAATCGTAAAACTCACACTCGATTGGTTCGTCTATGCAGTGTTTGCGTATACTTCACCTTTTATGTTTTCCTGGTACCTTACCCCCATTATGTTATTTTACTTTTTCTCCTTTTCTAACCGCGGACAGCTAGATATAGCTTAAAAACATCTTGAACAAAAAGCGCCTGCATTCACACATTTCTCCTACCCTTTTCCGATAGCTTTTGTCTCGAAATTATTGGTATCTATTGTACCGCCCAGCATGCTACTAACCGCAATTTTCCGATAAATCTGAACTATCAACATGAAGAAACATCGCGTATAAATGCGAGAATTACCGAAAAGTCCAAGTCCTACACCGCGATAGCCAATTTTACAGAGCAATGCGCACGGTTAAGAAATCCCTGACTACAGTTATCGGGGGATAGGCGCCGCGGTCCCCCGCCAAACATACCACTTCGTCTTGCTGGATGATCATCCCTTTGCGCCTAAACTATTATACACTAAAAATGCAAAACAATTCTTATATTAAACTAGCGACCCGCCCCAGCTTCGCCCGTGCAAAGCGGGGGTGGGTTATACTTAAAAACCTTCCTCTTGAATCACTATCTATTAAAAAAACCGCTTCATAATCCGTTGCGTAGTTTTAAAGATTTATGCATACATAGGGACGGACAGAAGAATGCGACTTTGTTTTATACTATGTAGTGATGAAGAAGATTGCCTTTCAGTAGGTTCGTAGTCCGGATCTGCATCAGTAGGATCACTGCGGAAGGGTAACTAAAGACTACATGGAGGGTAGTTAGCCTACCGTACCATGCTGGCCAGACAGTTTGGCATATTGTTTCGTTTAAAGTTTTCCTTCTCTTGCGGCTAGGGTTTCAGCCTTTTCATTCCCTTTTGTCGGCTCTTACGATACACTCAGGATAAAGTGGGAGAGTCCTTGTTAAATGCTTGCCAGCCTTTACGATAATTGCATCATTCTGGACAACATTTATCGTGGTAACTAATGCCAGCAGAGCGTTATCGATACCACGCTTGAATGAACGCAACTAAATTTGCCTTGACCTGAATCTCGGGGGAAATATATTTTTCGCCTAATACTCGTATTATCAGATATTTAGCTTATGAAGGATCCCTTTTGGCGAAAGTATATTGGCCTGCCCTTGCACTACATAAGTAAATATGAATTATACATTTCCACAGAGTAAGGGAAGGGGTCCCAACCTGCTGAGCCGTTTTTCGTAAGCCAGCTAAGAAAAGATAATTCAATCAAATCAAACTACATCAACATCGGTTCTTCTTTGACGACACGGTTGGCGCAGTGGTTGAGCGATCGACTGCTACGTAGCATGTCGCGGGTTCGATCCCCGCACGGAAGAAATATTTGTACGACCTACAAGTATGTTTTGTTCCGGGTCTGGGTGTTTTCTATCTATATTATGTATTTACAAAAAAAATATGTATATAAGTAGTTTATCATCCATCTCGTTACCATAACACAAGCATTAAGTTGCTTAGCTTGGGACGAGATGGCGTTGTGGGAAATGTCCAAGGATATTTATTTCTGCGCAGAACCTTCGTTAAGACTGACACGTCTAACAATTGGCTTCCAATGTAGCCACAGTAGGGCGTTGGCGTAGAGCCAATGTATGGCACAAAATAATACAAGGAAATTCAAATCCTCCAGTTTGATGAATCGAGATTAATGTAGGGCCACTATTTAATTTTTATGCTGATAACACAAGCATTAAGTTGCTTAGCTTGGGACGAGATGGCGTTGTGGGAAATGTCCAAGGATATTTATTTCTGCGCAGAACCTTCGTTAAGACTGACACGTCTAACAATTGGCTTCCAATGTAGCCACAGTAGGGCGTTGGCGTAGGGCCAATTTATGGCACAAAATAATACAAGGAAATTCAAATCCTCCAGTTTGATGAATCGAGATTAATGTAGGGCCACTATTTAATTTATAAGCTGGTGGTTTGCAGACTAAAGGCATTTTCTTGTACAAAGCAGAACATTTAGCCGCAACGGAGGACATCTTGATACAAACCCTGTGATAACCAGTCTGGCCAGCGTGGCAGTACCTATGCTGATTTCCCCTCATTTAACTGGAGGAGGCCAGACTCAGCATGGGGTCTTTAACACGATATGAACCAAACTTGACTGATAACTAGGCGTAAATTTTAACACATGCGTAATGCTTGTGAACAGGTGCCGTTGCTGGGGGTCGGTTAACTCACTCAGGCATTAGAACGTTACTATTGTCGACTAGATCTTGGTAATCTTTGGCCCTTTGCGACTATTGTGCGAGTTTGCTCTTACAAAACTGTCGTATCCCGGCCTTGTACCTAAAAACGGCGATCTCAAAAGAGCAACTACAGAGTTTCTTGCCGGCTCTTCTCTGTAAATCTGCATTCCGAACCGGTGGTAGATGGTAATTTTATAGTTTTGACTCGGTAAAAGAGATCTAATGAGCCAATTTGAATACCTATTAGTGATCGCAGAGTTGTATGCTCCGAACGAATCGAAGTCAAGAACTCGTTTCGGGCAATTCTATGCGAAAAAGTGTGAGAGGTTTTATAGAAGTTCATACAAATGATTCTTAAATTAGTTTCGTTCCGCGTTTACTTTGCAATCATCTTTAACGTTACATTACTTTTCATTTAGGATCAGTCGGATGGTTCCACCACACCACGCGCTGGCGACAAGTCCGGTGGTCACTCGCCCGCTGCAAGTGAAGGTAAATAAACTAATACTACCTACGGATAATCCTTTGACATGCCTATCTATCATCATACTATGTTTTTTTTACATTGGAAATTCTAACCTAACACAACCTTTGGGATAGCAAAATTATGTGCGACTCCGGGAGGCGGAAAGATAGCAATTTCCCATTGAAACTAACGGGGTTACTAGAGGGCGCGCGGGTTGCGCTCCATAGCGAGTTATCCCCCAAGAACTTACATTTATCACAGGAGTAGGACCACTTAATTTAAGGCGCTTTCAAATTAAACGAATTCTGCCGTGCTGCAGCAGTCCGGTTATCGTACTACTTACGACCCAATCGTCGTTTGGTGCGGCAACAACCGTCCGAATTGAAAGAGCCCTATAGGCATAAAACCTATATGAAGGCGCCTATACACAAAATATGTTTTAAATTTCAGGAGCTGGTCCCGATAACGAGAGGTGATGGTCGGCATCGACTCTGCTGGATAGGTTGGCACAACGTGGCTTTGCGGCAGACACGAGACTGGCTCTGCCTCCAACAGGTCGGTTATTAAGCTAGCTAGATAAGCCAGAATGTTGGTATCATCTCGGCTCATTTAGCCCTTTGGCTGTAAGGAGGGGGGGTACATAGGTACGGTCCAAATACATTTCTGAAAATAAGTTGTTCCTCACCAATGTACCCAAACTGTACTATGTAGGTCCTTGTTAAAAATAATTCTCGACTGCTACATAATTGCACGACGAATATTGCTCTTATGGCCTCCTACAACTATATGGACGGAAATTATACCCTGTTCAAGATAGCGTGATCGATTTGACACACGGGCTAGTGATGGGAAACAGAAAATATCTAGTAGTCAAAAAAATTACGTTTTTAAATACTTGTAACAGTGACAAGTTGGCGTGGGTGCATTATGTGTGAAATTCTTTATTGCACTAGACATATAAAACATTGGGTAGATAAGCGATGGTGGGTCAATATTCATAATAAGTTCCTATTTAATATTACAGGGTTATTTTTAGACCTTCCGCCAAATTTAAATAGGTGGTTCAGACCATGAAAGTAAACAAAAAAGAAAAGAAAATAATAGTTGTAAGTGTTAAATTTCAATGCGCTAAAGCCAACAAACTTTATTTAAAAATAAAAATGTTTCTTATTCGAATATTGTCTTAAAAAATTAAGAAAAAGTGATAAAGAATTTCACACATAATACACCCATACCATCTCGTCACAGTTACAAGTATTTTAAACCGTTCTTTTTTGGACTACTAGATATTATCTGTTTCCCATCACTATTCGTCATTGCAATGTAAAGGTATGATTCCGAACTACGCTGCACGCAGAAGTGCTACTGCGGCACTACTGGTCCCCATTACCGCGACGTAGTTCGGAATCATACCTTTGTCGATCAGTAAAATTGACATCTGTCAATTTTATTTATTTTCGATCACGCTATCTTGAACAGGGTATAGCCGACTGTCTGTGTACAGGCTAGGTCTTCAGCCTCATTTCCTTGTCGGCTCTCACACCCTTAGGATGGAAAGGGTGGTGACACTACGTATTTTGGATCGTCACCACACGGACAAATGTACACGAATAGCAAAGAGACGTGCCACCATATACGTATTTTTATCAAGGCATGGTTTTATAATTATCAAATTCTTTTATTTATCCCGTGCGAGTTCTAAACCCACACGATCCTTCTGGCTATAAACAAAAAATGACACATGTTGCTGCGGCCCATCCACTAACGATTTCTGCTGGCCCGAAATCGTCCTAGTTTTGAGAGCCCATATAAGACTCACAGCCGAGTCGAGGGAGGGTAATTAGCCTACTGTGGGGTTGGCACAGGCTTTCATATCAAGTTTTCCTTCCCTTACGGCTGGTAACCGGCCTTTTACGGCTCTTACGACATCCTCACGATGTAATGAGCTAGTGACACTATGTATTCTAAATCCGACGCGACACGGAACTTTATGTTAAGGACCCTTCTATTCGCAGGCTGCGCGCGCTACCGTGAGCTATGCTACCGTGCGGCGCACGCCCACGTTCCAGGAGACGTATCCCCGCGGCCATGTGAATGTTCCAACTGCGCTTCCCGCCGTAACTCAGCTGCTGCTCCCTGAGACACGACGTCGGCAAAAATGCAGCCGACCATCGCACTTACGCGACCTATAGCATCTGTACCAAATTTTTCCGGGAAAAAATAGCTTTGGACAAAATGGACTAGCTGTGCTGCTTCAGCTGAATGTCTAATGCTTTTTTTTTCGAAAGATATTTACTACCTGTTTGGAGGAATTATTTGTAACTAGACATTAGGGCGTTTACATTACATACAATAAAATTGCACTAGCTAAAATATCCTCCATTTAAAACCCTTACATGTGCTATTGACTTTTTTGATCGAGTAATTTTGAGGTCCAGTAGATAGTTACCCCATCCCAGTGCCTTGGCAATTTTTGTTGCTGTTACAAAATTGAGTTATAGATTGTAACTTTAAAATCCGTAAAAGATATTTAACGGAAGGTAAAAAGGCCAGTTGATAAAAAGTATAGCATACCTACCATGACGTAAGAGCGTTAAGACTAGTCTATTGATGAGTAGAAAAGGCGAAGATTCAGTCATTCTATGCGTATAGTTTGGCAGAAGAACATTGACAAAATAGATAGCCATTAAGGTTGCTAGTCATGTCGCATTTCAATGTAGTGATACGGCGCTGATCAATGTATAGGGCAAATTGAATTTTATCTGTCCAATAGGCTTAAACTTATAGTCGTATTACTAAGCTAAGCGTCGCAAGGAAATAATGCGAAAACTTCATTGACACAAATTTATTTTGAAGATCCACTCGTACATAAGAATTTTCTGTAATACTAGATATCATTAAAACAAGTTTATATAAAAATCTATGCCCGAAAATATGTAACCTACCTTAGTTGTAACGTGTGTAAGTTACTCTACGGTCCAGAGTAAAAGAGGTACTAATGTAATGATTCCTAGTCCATCGAGTTAAACTATCGTAACTGCTTAATGAGCTGAGCCTAACATTAAAATTATTCAATAAATTCTAGATGTAATTTCTATACTTGTCTGATCCTAATTGTTAACCCGTCTATGTACGAATGTTTATAAGGTATAATCAATTAATGTATAATACATTCTACTTTATATTAATATTACATCTTTAAAAATTATAAACATCAATTTTAATTACATACATTTTAACCCTCTGATCTATTTCAATTGTACTTACCCAATGTCATTAAAATTTAATAGTAGGTACATAATTTAAATATTAACAAGGCCTACTTAATCGCGTTACAAAATGCAATTTAATATGATTTAAAAATAAAATTATTATTATAAAAATGCTATGTCTATTTATTTAACTGTATATTATGATTAGTTATGAGATAATTTTTAACGAGCGAGTCGCTAACGGGGAGGTCACATAGGCAGTCTTGTCGAGTTAAAAATAACACTTAAAATTAAAAGTATTTTTATTCAGTTAAACAAAAATACATTAAGTGTCAATTGAGAAAATGTTAACAAACCAAATGCGTCGCGGTATGTTTATACAAGAAATGTATTTGCACGGGATTTGGTGTATCATTTTTATTACATGCAATCGAAAAATCGAGACAGTATTTCGAACTTAGTCACAAGTGCATTTGGCAAATTTTATACTAAACATGATTAAGTGAACAATTTATTCCTAACTGAACAGTCACGGATAATTTGTCAAACACATTATGGATGTTCATTATTCTCATGTATCTAAAGCAGTACGCACTCCATATGCGGTAAAAACAGTACTCGCAACACGGCGATGGCCATTTAATAAGCACAAACGTATGTACTGCTTTAAAGAACATATTCACCGTTTGATTTATACGCAAGTTCTTTGAAGTTTAATTTCGGCAGGGAACTGATTTACACAATTTCTAAATTTTAATGCATAAATGTATAACTTAGAGCCTTGCAGTTAAACAACATCAATAAGATATTGACTCTGTGTATTAGGAAACTTTTCTATGGACAATTTTCGCCACCATTAGCAGAATTACCGGTATTAAGTTTCTCGAAATTGTTTTGTTCGTTTAAACTTTCATAACGCCTGGTTCCGAAATTTATTTTTTTAACATCATTTCAAAATTGTAACACATACTACATCCTCGCAGAATTATTTCACATTTAATTAAATGCGCCGGCGCGGGTGTATAGGTAACTTTACAGCGAGTTCATAAAATGTACTTATTAGAACACAAGACGTTGTTTAATTGTATGGCCCTAGACCTTAAGTTAGTAAAACGTTAGAAAGTAATCATTAGTCTAAAATGGAATAAGTTGGCGGTGGCCACATTGCCGTTCAACCTGATTGTTTAATGTTATAGTATCTGTATCATTGTCAACAACTTCATTAAAACTATTTTAATATTAGATCTTAAATACATATATATGATAATTATTTAAAGTTGCTCCTGACAGTAAACTTAGGGTACAAAAATTTTCATTATCGTACTTTAACGGGATTTGGGAATTACGAAGAAAAACCAATAGTATGCTATAGTTGGCAGTTACAACTGGAAATTTAAGTTAAAGCAAGCCTCACTGGGTGTGATAGCCAAGTCGTGCCGCGCTAAACAAAATGTCAATATGAAAAGAAAACTAATCTACTAAGAGGAGATGGGTCTTCAGGCAGCAATTAACTTAAGCTCAACTCGAGTCACTTTCATATGATACGTAATTAGCAAGAGCGCCAGTAAGTACGAGTTAATGCATCTGATTGACAGGCCTCCTTGAATTATTTTGTAAATCGATATCAAAAATATGAATCACGTCACAGACAGCTTCCTTAAGACTCGACTCCCAAAAAACCATTTACAAACTCAATGATTGTGTTCGTAGAAAAAAAAGATAATATACTATTTATACAAGTAAAATAAACAACGGTGTTTGATAATTCACGACGTCCCGATATCATATGTGAATTATTTTAATGTCAATTTAATTGGTTTTGTCGGCATCTTACGGCGATTTACGGAACGAATGTTCTCGACCATACACGACGTACTAACAAACTATTTTATTCTGGAAATACAAGGCGGAAATTATCAAACATCGAAGAAGCGCTTCGTAACATAGTTACCAGGCAACCATAAATCGCGAAGAAGTCGTTACGCGCCGCTCATCACTCATTAACGCCTATAGGGATGGTATGAAGATGCGGAGGCAGTGCCCCCTGATGATGACCCGTGGTAACTGCGCTTCGATGACCGTTGGTAGCCATCGCCGGAACCGCCGGTGTACTCATAGTCATCACCTGTCAACACAGTTCCATTTTACTTTCGCGATCTCACAATATACAATATATCAGCAAACAATTTCAAAGCTAGGTATGGAAACATTATGGGTGAATATCAAATTGGACTAAGGGTGAATAAAAAATTTGAAACTTACCGCACCACGCACCACTTCCACACACCAAGTTCAGATAATATATATATATAAATAAACGTTACAATATGGAATACATACATAACGCTCGATAGTCATGCTACTCGATATATTGTCCTATTCTGTAACTACATCATGTGGCTAATGCAATTAGTTTGTTATTTTGATTTCATTCTAAGATGCGTTCCACAAGCACGATGTATGTGTGTATTTCCCTAATAACTACTTGCTCCCTACAAATTGGTATCGAAAGGTAACAGGGATAGGAAAGTTTCTAGGATCTACGTATCTGTGGGTTCACGATGCACCCAGGTCCCTATAATTCCTAATTCCTTATCATCATCGTACATTGTCTCGTATACATAATATTTTTTATCAACAAAACCAATTAAGACTTAGCTAAATTTAAAATTAAAGGGACCAAGATGCATCTTGAGAAGAGTTAGGGGATTGGAAACCTGATATGGATATATCCGACACGTTACAGAACGAAGGCTGTGGCGACACCATTCCCCCGCAGTATATCATAGGGACCTGTCAAAATACCAATCGGTCTAACAAGGAACCTATCCTGGGCTCTAACAAGGCTACTTTGAATGATTTCAATTATTAACATTTAGTAGAATTATGAAAGCAACTTAAACTGCGTATATGCTAGACGAGTCAAGCACGAGCGGAGCCGAAATTCGTGTAGTGTGGACCGGCTTACGAGCATCGAACGAGCGCGCTTCGAGCGTTCGGCTCGTGCTCGACAGTGCACGGTTTTTTGACGAACACAAAGGCATTTGCGTAGCGCTCGCATGTTCGAGGAGAGCGATTGTTGTAGGCTCGTTGCACGTCCACACTTTACTGCGACCGAGGGGCTCGGCTTGCGCTCCGCTCGTGCTCGGCTCGTCTAGCGTATACGCAGCTTATGAGAACTACAAAATTATGTTTTTTTTTTCTTTTTGGGCACAAGTACTAGGGGAGCATAGACCTGAGGAGGCGATCCTATAGCGTCGCTCATCTGCGGCACATTCACGTACTTGGGACTGCCAGCGTTACTGGCCACACCGTCACCCTCTGTCGTCAATTTCTGGTATTAGTTGCGCAGTTATACAAATTTGTGTAACTTTTGCATTTTTCTTTCTACATCTTACAATTTTTCGGTAGATATTTAAAATTCTACATCATTTTAATGTTAACTCCTAACTGAATCGAAATACCACTACGGATTGCAAAAATTACACAAAAATACGAAAATAGGTTAATTAAGGAAAAAGATAAAGGAGTATAAAAATAAATATTGATATAGTGCAATAATACGTTATTGTGTGAATATGTATGTGTAAAAGACGTATTATAATATAATTAACGCAAACGGTAAATTTCTTGTTCTACTCTGTCCTTACGTGTCATCAGTATTATTGCAGCAGTTGGTGTAAGACTATTATGTGTTACTGTTGTCGTTATAAAAACAAAAATTATGATAACCGTCACTAGTTCTGAGGGTTCTACACTCTATGGGGCGAAAGGAGATGTGTCGAACATTAAAAATGCCATTTATATTTTGAAATTTTTGATTTCTTTTAATTATCTACGTCTTATAATGTCCTTAAAGTAGATATATATTTCATCATAAGATATATCTCAAATATTTGCAGTGGTAATATTAATATTTTTATTAATCAACCAGTAGTATTACTTAATCCATTAAGATAGAAGAAGCTTAATAATAGGAAACTACGACAAACTGTTTATTTTTTCATTACATTATAAACTACATACTTAAATGTTACCAGTTAAATCTAACACTAATATATATACCCAAAATACCTAATATGAATTGCATAATTTCCACTCCGTAAGACCTCAGTGTTATGTGTGATAGCACTTATTAACATCAATTAATGGTCGCGTACAAGCTTCTCGTCTTACTTAGTGTTTCGGTTAAAATTAATAATTAAAACCGTAATTAACTAATTATCATTAGGTAATCATCGTAAAAAGAAACAACAAGGACGCACGTGTTAGTCTATCATAATTTTCCTTTTTATATCAACGTAAATTATAGGGGTGGGGGAGGGATCGTGTGCGCGAGGGGTAGGTACGCTCGCGTACACCTCCCACCGCACACGGCGCTTTAGGGCTAAGTATAGTAGTTACACATTACAAGATTACAACAAATCTAGATAATAGTCTTACAATTGTAACATGCTTAGTTTGAGGCTGGGTCGCGAACGCCGCGACTTCCAATTGATTACACTTTAGGAAATTAATACGAATGTGCATAAATACAGCCCACCCCGTACAGGGGACGCGTAAATTATAACTTATATAGGTACTGCTGTAAGTAAACATTACGTTAAATATTGTACATCAGTCGATACTTCACCTAACAATTTTGTTATCTAATCGATCGAGAATTATGTACTTTTATTATTTACTATAAAGAAAAAATATAGTTTAAAAAATAATCAACATCAAATTTTAATTAACAGAAATAAATAACAACTTGCCCTAAGTTTTTTTATAATAATTAATGTTATAATTAACTGTAAAGCCCGTGCAATTTATTTTACTTGAGATGATAATTACATTTATATTAAATTCTAGTTTAAATAAGAGGTTTTATATTTAATAATACCTGCATTGATTTTAAATTAAGTTTCGAAAAGACTACAGTAAAGACGAAGCGCCGTCAGCGTCATCCGATATACATTAATTTAAATGCAAATGATTTAGTTTAAGACGAGTAGAAAGTGAACTTAAATGAGTGGTCTGCTAATCTAACGTTTAACACTAGGGGTCTTGTATAATTAGTCAATTACGATAATAAGTTTATTAATAAATAAGGGGCGCGCGCGGCGGCCCGCCCGCAACCGCGCGGCCACTGCGGCTAAGTTACTTTATCATTATACCAAAATACAATTTTACACAAAACATGTTTCCTTTATATACTACTGATAAACATACACATATAAAAACGCGTACACTATTATATAAAGTAATACAAACAAGAGTCGAAAAGTTAACTACGCAACAGTACTACATTTAAGCCATGATTAAAATATTATTCCATAAACATTACTTTAAAGATACAGGTGTATATCTAATGTCGATATTACTCAGTGTAATATAAAATGCGGGGAAGGAGGAGTAGTCACTCGCGGTGCGTCCAAGACGTTCGATAGTCGCGCGTGAAATGGCGCTTGCGGGTCGCGCGTAGAGCGTACACCCTGAGAGGCCGCGAGTGGGGCAGAGGGGAGGGTTGAGGGGAAGGGGACTGGGACTGCAGACGTACCGCGATAGAGACGGGAGCGCGTGTCGGCCGCACGCGTGACACCACATTTGACAAACGAGCCTCTAACGAGTCTTACCGTATTTGTATTTTGCTAACTATTTTTAATTAATAAATTCATCCAATATTTAATGCTCTTCTCCTATACAATAATAATTAAAACCCATATAAATAGTCTCAATTGATTTTCACAATAATTTGCACTAAGTTTAATGTTTGAGTAAATCTAAAATTTCTAATACATATTATACTTTATTAAATAAATTATACTCTTTATGTTAATTAGAAGATTGCCACGATGGTTAATTACAAACTAAGTTCTTAATTGTTCCGAAGGTTTGTAAGTGCGGGGCCGAGCCCGTATCTAACACCTTAGTGCTAATCGTTATCACTGAAAGTAACACAATATAAATCATCTCTATATTCACTTAACTTTTTTGTAAGGCATCATTTCCTAATATTAAAACAGATGTGAACAATTTAGTTCGTATCATCGGTGGTTGTATATTAAACCTACAATAAAATAATCCGAACGATGCAACACATACGATGTGATTTGAAGGCGTGTGCCGCGAACCTAGAGTTAGGGGTTAGTGTATAGGGCGAGAGCGAGCGAATAGTCACTCGGCTCAACAAACGATAAAATTAACCAGGAATGAATCGAGACAATTAAACTTAACTAACAGAGGAACGAGAGAAACGAAGCGGTACAAGCGGAACATCTACACGTAACCTAATGGGCAGTCAGGCACCGACGTCGATTATTTAATATTACCATTATATTTGTCATTAAGGTACGAGTTTCATTTTCTAACATACTGATTGGTTTTCTCAGTCGAGTCTGTTAATATTAGAACTATAAGAAGTGTATGCGCGTTAATTACGAACATCACATAGTAAAGGCGTCGTTATGTATTTTAATTGTTAATTTTGGGACACTGCACCCCTCGCCCCGGACCGCTAGTCACTTATAAAATTTGCTTACACCTCACAATACTCCTCAATAGATAAATTATACTTTACTTATGGAGCGATCTTAAATAACCCTATTCTAAACGATCAAATTATGCATTCAATGTAATCATCAACAATTCGTCTATTAAAACATTTATCAACAAATCTTATCGAGCGCGGAGACCGCGGTTCTATCAGTTAAAATTAAAGGAACGATTCCCGCGAGCGGAGGCAGTCTATCAGTAGGGCCGTCACCTCAGACGATTACAGATTACAACAAACAATGCGGACGCCGCGCGGTCGGGCCGCGTGCCACCCGCCGAGCCCGGCCCCCGGACCATTAGCTTAGCTTATCACTAAAATTTTAATCAGTCGATCGGTCAAACGATTGAGCGATATAGTACAGTAAAGGACTAACATTAAATTTAATCTAACAATGTTATTTTAAATTATAACTCACTTTGTGAGGGGCGGGGCGGGCGAGAGGCGCGCGGCCGCGTCTATGATACGACTAACACGAGGGCCGTAGCGGCCCTCGCAAGCTCTATACAGTTTTAACTTATTTGGCGATCACATAAATTAAAACGTTACAACTATGTGACGAGAGAATCGATTAAAATTATGCTTTACACACAAGTAAGTATATATATGTACAATGTCCGCGCGAGGGGTGCCGCTGCGTACCGAACGCGTTCCGACATCTATATCTTAAGTGCTTGAGCGTCTCACTTAACATATACCACTATATCGTTTGCTCGTTAACAATTTGGCAGGTAAATTTAATTCATTAAAGTATAAATCCCATAATTATAGTATCAACTTAAAAACTGCGATAAAAAACTAAAATGCATATAAGAAAACAAATTAAAATTATGAATATTTATACAGAATTGTTCCCTTTTTTAAAAACGGGACATAATTAAAGTATTAATCACGTTCAGTCACTATGTTTTGTTAATTATTATAACACATAATTATTTCATTATATGCCTACCGTTTTCCTAAGTCTAGTGGGTGGTAAATAACCAAAATTCTAACATTAAACATACATACCGATATATATACCAAATATTTATACAAGTTATTAGCTTAAGTTAAGTTTCTTTTAGGTCATTTTCCCTAAATTGGCCTTGTTTAACAGTGTTTGTCAAATGTGAGTCACTCGCGCGGGCGGCGGCGCGGGCGGACGGCGCGCGCCCTCTCTAGCGGCGCGGCTGCGGAGGCGGAGGCGGAGGCCAAGGGACGCGCGATTCCGCACTACACACGTAGCGGGATCCAGCCGAATAACAATTACACGACAACTCTTAAAAGAAATCAGTTTAAAAACTCAGAAAGGAAAATTAATTAAAAATTCGAAATGTTTCAAGTAAAATTATTTTCCACAAATAAACCCACATCCAAATAGTTATATTAAAAGCAAAGTTAATAAAAAATGTCGCGTACATTCCATGTACGCTTGCGATCTACAGCGTCATTCAGCTTTAGAAGATGTCGCAGAAACATCTGGGTGTTCGTCAAAAGCCACTAACGCTTCCCAGGTGGACGGGCAGCCCTAATCGAGATATAATATCATTCGTATAGCGTTCAGAGACGGCCTAAGCCAAGAGAGTGTGGAAGTACCTTATCAAATTAGTAGACATATAGTTAACATCTAGTTAAATAGCTTTTTCAATTTTTTATAATTAATTAATGTATTAAAAATATCGCTTAATTACGCGTGTGGGTTTGTGTTAATGCAGTCGTCGACCTATGTAATAAAGATAACGCCTAAAACTTTGTGAATTGCATGCAACATTCTGGTCAGGTTGTCACGATAATATTTTCAACATTTTGTTTCATATTCCTTTTCTTAGCATTAATTATTACGATACGTGATATCGCTTGTGGGGGGGGGAATATTGAACATTACCAAAAAACTAATAATACCAGTCCCTGTCTATAGATATCGACTGTTATGATTCGATTGATGGTGTCGATCGTGTCATTCGAAATATAAGAGTAAAGCGCGCACTTTAGGGGAGGTAAAGCCAAAAATGTCTACACTACACCAATAGATTTTGAAGAAGCGACAAGAGACTAATTCTAAAAAAGTGCGCGCAAGTAGCGGTTCAATGACCGCGCAGTAATCTCATTAAATACGCACCTACCTCTACTCGAAAACAGTGTTTGTTCCATGTGTGAGCAAGATAACTGTTTACCACGTTACCGTGATGCCAGAGAAAAGAACAGCATCGGCAATGTTTTTACAGCGCTTGTGCAACGCGTTATCAATCGCGCAACCAAATCAAATAAGAAATTGATCACGTTTAAAAAAGTAAAATAGATTTATGAACAACAATGTGGTGATTTATGAATGTTATTTTAACTATAAATCCATCAATTTATATTGTAGTTTGCTTATATAATCTCTGAAAACAATGCCATAAAAATGGCAATTTGAGCAAAATTTAAATTGCAATTAACAATGCCCAAAAACGACATAATATTGACTCTACTAGCTCTCTACTATACCAATATAGATACCGAAATATAACTGAAGTTAACTGTGACGTAACGAAACACTTATTGATTGAATGCGTACGATTTGTCTGGCAACGCGTACGACGCCTGTCGCGGTGGTTTGTGTGTAAGGTGGTGCGTGTGTGTGCGTGTTGTGTTTCTACGCGGCCGGCCACTCCTTGTTAAACTCGTTGGCGTTGAAGTGTTTGGGCGCGTGATGCGGGTGCGCGTGCACACCTGGCGGCTGTCCGGCGGGCTGCGAGCCGTGGTACTCGGCGCCCGCTCCGTAAACCCGCGACGCACCACCGCCGTACGATGATCCCTACCAGTCCCGTACACGTTAACCCACAGTGGCGGTAATTGGGATCGGGTTGAGTAGCGTGTCGACAGTGACCGACTTCGATTGTATCGAGCGCAAGCTAGATAGTACGGCATCGCAAAAGCAGTGTTTTGTTGTACAACACTAAACATCGCAACGAAATTAAAGCAGAGCATAAACATTTTTGTTCGCGAGCCTCCGGTATAGAAATTAATTTAGGCGTCCATTGTTAGGTCACTGTCCACCTCGCTTCTGTCCACGACGCCACTGAGACCAAATACCGACGCATCGAGCGGAAGCCTCGTGCGTGCGATACTATGTCCGTTCTACATGCTCTACTTGATACAAAAATATAACTCTGCATCGGATCTATGCCGTGGTCGGAGGTCGCGAGGCATGCGCCACGACCGCCACATACTATAGGGATCTCGTAGGGTTGGTACGTAGATGGCCAAGACATGGGGAACAGGGATCCGCGAGGCATGCCACGTGACATCGATACACGATCTAACAGGGACGAGGCTTCTGCCTCGGTGCGTCTGAACATATCCATGGAGCATCCGAACGAAGCTTAAAAATATTGTTCTGTGTATGTGATTTAAAATGTATTCTGCTACATTCACTGATGCCCCATGACGTCTGACGACGTATCGTAACATAGTTTTGTAAATAATGTACTGTGATTTGATTACATTTAACAGAATAGACGAACTCTCATCTCTGAACACTTAAAGTACAGCTCTTAATATTATTTTATCGTTATAATTAACTATTAATGAACCTGTAACAATATGAGAAAATCCAAATTTTACTAATTTGTACTTTAAATGCCAATTTACATGTGTTGAGATGACACAAGGCGTTTGAATCATCTCGCACGGCTACGAAATGCAACATTATGAACAAGGGATCTAAGGGTAAGCTTATAACTAGTGCGGTGCGATGCCTTTTTGATGAGAGCGCGTATTCGTCGCAACGACCGAACCGTCCATAGTGAGAAATCCCCAGTGTTTCGCGACATTCCCTCATCCGATACCCGCCCTTATGTCTAATTGTCTTTCTGGAGGAGCCACTCTTGGCCCTGATCGACCAACTGGAAAAAAGAACAAGACAATAAAGTCCCACTCGCCACAATTCAACTGGATTGTTTAGCATGTTGTATGTAAGTAGCGCAGCACGTGAAGATGGACCGGGCGAAAGCGTGTGACTATCCCCAAGGGCGAGATGAAACATTAGGAGGAGGGTTGAGAGGAGGAGCGGGGAGCAGGGAGAGGTTAGGCCGGTGATGAGAGACTTTCAGCGAAACTCGATAACACTAATCTTCTTGATTTTTCACTATGGATAGCGGTGCGTATGCCATGTACTGCGAGGGCGAGGGTCTGAGCGGCGCCGCGGCTATGTTCTTAATGAACCGCAGCATAGTTCATAATCAAAAAGACATCGCACATTAATCGCGCCACCGTAAACATGCAGACACGTGACTTGGTCGCCGCCGCGCAATGTCGTCGGATAAACAAGCATTGGAACACAGCACACGGATGCAGGGGTGGCAAACTAGTGGCTCTACAGCAGGGTTTCTCAAAATTGGCTACGTGGACCCACGCACTTAGCACGTGTTACTCGTACCATAATAACGTGTTCTATTTACAGTAAGAACACTAGCATAATTTGAGCTCGGGCAGCTCATTGGTTATTTATGGAATTATCCTAAACATTTTCCTCCAATTTAATGCAATGTGAATGATGTTTAAAAAAACTTGAGATTTGAACTATAAATATACAACAAAAGTGAGAAACCCTGCTCTATGTATAAGTCATGCTACTTTACTGCCGTTAGCCCTCTGCACTAGGAGCAAAGTTTTCGCTGAATATCACTCGCCCACCGAAACAGTCGCTGTCATCCATAACCATACACAGTCACAACCAAATCCACGGCAAGTACAACCAAATTGAATAGAGTAGGGGCCTAGGACCTGACAAATGCGAGGCCACGCCCACTTAGCTATTTTTGTTCAAATCTCGCCATCTTTGGGAATGTTCACCATTCATGCATGTCGGACACACCACAACCATAGCAGCACACGGAAGCAGGACCAGTAAAGCAGGATATATGAGTGGATGATGGATGGAGGGACGCAAGCCCCGACGCGATGAGCGAATAATACAAATTAGTCAACTTGGCTGTACTTTAGTGTAGCTCAGAAGAAGTAGCGAACACTGATTCCAATCATTAAGTAATCGTATTGAAAATGAGTGGTTAATTCCTTGTTAGTATTAAGATACTGGATGAAATTATGTAATCGCAAGAGTTTTATCATCGAGTATCTTTTAGTCTGACAGAAAACGAATAGACGGCAATGTGATCTTCATTTGTAACCGAGGCATTGTCGTGTACCCGTTAGTTTGCGGCCCGAAGCAGCATTGTTAGCTGTAATTTAATTTCACACTGCGACCCAGTGACACGGCGCCCGTCAATGATTTATTTGTTATTATAATGCTATCATGTTGTTGTAGCGCTAGGTGTAACGGTTTTAGAGACTATAAACACTTGTTTCTAGTTACGTTTTACAGTTTATCGTTAGTACAACAAAACTCCCATAGGAACCCTTCAAACTGAAAATACGATAACATCATAAATTGATATCGAAATACATGTTTAAGCGAAACATTGTCACAAAACAAAACTCGAAGACGATAACTTTTATGTAAATGAAAAAGACTTGGCAAACTGAACATGCTTGAACTTTTTAGTAGGGACATTGGCGAAGGAAGCATTTTTAATAAGAACTTAGGCATGATTAATTTATAATTTACACATTTTACTAATAATTAAAATATAACATGACGTGCTCATATTTTATTTTTAATGACGCTCGCAGCTGTTAATTATTATTTACTTAAACTTTCTAGTGGAGTAATTGGCATTAAATGTACCATCGACATCTCGCTTCAACAAGCACATAACGTTACAAGTGAGAATAGACGCCATGTACACAGTTCACACTTCTTTAGACATATAATAGTCATATTAACATGTTTTGTCAGCTAACAATATTAAAGGTTTATATTTCTGAAAATACTTTGGAAAAAAGAAATGTTTAATTTATTCGCTCCTGTTACAAAAGAAAACTAAAATGAAAATAATTAATTATGTTCCAGATTTAAACAAAATGGTAATTAAAGAGCCTGCGAGTTTTTTTTAATACCATTGCAAATTTAGCTTTGTGTCTATTTCCGTTTCATATATTCCAATTAACAAAATGGTAGCTGGCAACACGATGTATAACATTGACAATTATCCGCTATCATTTCTAGCAAAAAACCATACCAACACCGGTGCTATGTCTAATGGCTCATGCTAGGTCACAAAATGCGGGCGGCGATAAGAACAATGTCGGATGAATCGATTTATCGGCGATGTTTGAATTCAAGTAATGTAATTTACGTGACAACTATCAGGTTTAGCAAATACATATTTTGTTGGTTATACAAAATGTCATTTTAAACTATGAGCTTTTTTATTTAATTGATGTTGTGACAAATTTAAAATCACTACCGTTTTTGTGATGAATCGATTCATAATACACGTTTCTATTACCAATTCATCATATACCAAACCGAAATAAGGCACTATGATGCATCACTTTATAATTCCATAGTCAAGTTTTCTGTAATAAAAATAGAATCAATAACATTTCGCCTTTCTTACATAAAAAAAAATATGTATCGTAGGGCAATATTGTAAACGGTTGTGTGTAACCAATGAGATTATGCTGTTATTAAAAATAGGCAAATAATATTATTGGTTCTAGTAAAATCCCGTAATACCTTCATTTTTATGAGGGTACTTTGTTACTAGACTAGATCTAGTAGTAAAGAAATGTTTCGAAAAGTTTTAATAAAATACTAGCAAATGACACTTAAATCTTTTAAATTATACTTAAAAAGAAATGTCGAGCGGAGATGTTATAATGCAAATGAAGAATTTTAATAATTGAATGAAATGTAAATGGTATTATTTAGAAGTTTCGGTAATATTATGTTTATGACCAATTAATCTATTAGAACACAACATCTCTGGTTGACGAATCCTTGCAATTGAAAAGGTACACCATGGAACTTAAACGCCGATGAAGTCATTCTTCACATTGAACTTTATATTTATCCGAAATATCCTTGAGGTTAGTATACAGATAACAGTTCCATAGAGTCCTAAGTCTAAACAAAAGGCACGTTTCTTACAGACGTTAAGAAAATGAATTTGATACACTTTAGGGTGTCGTATGTCAGTAAATACTTACATTGATCCGACGAAATTCGATTGCAAGTAACATTACCGCCAAAATGTTTTGCTTTTACACTTTGTAACGTCTGCAAATAACGTGTACTGCGGCGCTCCAGTAACAACCACCACACAGATGCAAAGCTTTATACTGTCACAAAGTATATGGAAGTATATGTCTTGTTTATGAGTTGTTGTTACGCAGATAGAGCAAATACTAGTTTAGCTTTGAATTTGAGCGGCAGTTACTTAAATATAAAGTACACGAGGCTTCATAAACGGGTGTTCGTCAAAATTTCCTTGATAGCATTAACTGAACATTCCACTCGCTCCTTTGAGCTGTTACATCTTGTTAACAGGGACTCTATACGTGCTGTTTAAACTAATTTCAAGCAAGTTTATTGTGATGAAAACGCGTCCATGAAGTTACGCTTCCGTGTGCAATGGCATGAAGCAATCTGTACGTGTATTTGTGTATAGTGTCTATGCGTAAAGTACCTGGTCCTGCTGGTACGCGGGCGGGTACTGCTGGTAGGTAGAGTAGTCAGCAGATGAAGATTTGGAGAGAGCCGCGGACGAGAGCGCGCCAGTGAGCGCGGGAGCACCGCCGGCGGCCCCGCCACCCGCGCCGCGCCCGTACATCTCGCCGCCCTCAGACAGAGGCACGTACGAGCCTACAACAATTTAACGAACGTCAATCAATTACTCTAGTGCAGATACATGAACAGCTAATAAAGCTACACATAACTTTAATGTAAACAATCTACACGCCGAGAGCCAACCAGTTTTTTCTCCATGGAGAAATATCGGCAAAAACAGTAGTGACCGAAAGAACTAAAGGTTAATATTGGCTCGCATGACGATCACTTACGTTCAACCAAGAGCGATCACGATGGTCAAATTGTATGACCTGTAAGCTTACGACAATAGCCCGTACGAAATTGTGTGAATATCGAATCCAGTATATGTGTTAAACGATCACGATTTCCACATAATTTGAACACAACGCAGACTAAGCAGATGCACCTATCGTAGTGACTTTCGGTTCGAATCATAACTAAATAATACAATCCTACACATCGAATAAGCCGTTGCGCTTTCCAGTACGGTCCAAATGTTTCTGGTTAAAACAAAATGGTTCAGTGGCATAATACATCTACACAACGATAGCCACTCACCCGAGCCAGTCGAGTTGGAGTTCTGTGGCATGTTCCAGTTGGTCCAGCTGCCACCGGCCGACGCGCCCGCCGGCGCCGAGCTGTAGTTAGCTGTAGACAACACGCGCTCTTTTAGCTATGTACCGAGCTAATCTCTACGTCTACTTGGGCGCGAGGATAGACCCAGTTCCGACCTTTGTTTCACTCATGAACCGACTGCTTTAAGCTTGCAAAATTCAGTTCGATATACATATCAGCCAATGTATTTTGAACTAGATTTTGTTAAATGCAGTCGCAATAAGAGTAGTACTGGGGGTCTAATATCCTGGCTTTTTTCTGCCCAATGTTAGTGCGTGTAAGTAGGTACTGTTTAATGCGTGTAGTTGTGTCGGAGCAGGCGGGCGCGTGCGGGGCGGCCTTTATTGCAGCCATACCACGTTATTTCAGTTTACGTTAGAATTAAGAGTCACTCACCACGTTGTAGCTGCATATCACATAATAAAATGCTTGGCTTCGCTAAGGGATGGGTACAACCTAATAAATGCCGCATATACTAATCCTATTTTTGTAATAACATATCCTTAACATGTTATGTTGTCTGCGTGTAGTTAGTTTGACGACTAGATACTAATTGTACTTGGTGATAACAATACGGATTTTTAACAATAGTCTGTCTCAGTCGTGCCTTTGAAATAATAGTCAGGACGAGTTCAAAATGTCACCATCTAAAATGTTGGTCCTTCCGGCCTCCTATCTTGGCACAGGAGCTAAGGGCTCGATTACATCCGGAGATTGTGATGATAAATTCAAGGTATCTTAGGTGAAGCGCATTTGAAGACCGTCCGTAATGATGAAGAAATCTGGTGGTTAATCTTTGTTGCAGAATTCTTAAGCCAAAGAAGAATATCACCATTGTAAATAAAAAACTTCCATCACAGTTCATATCAATCTTCTGTCTCAAGTCGTACTATAAATCTGCATGGTCTCCTGAATGCTGTAATCTTCAAGGCTGGCTGGATACCGTCATATACATCTGTTTTGCTTAATAATAGCCTTATTACTAAGAAAATATGGCATAAGAGAAAGAAAAGTATGTGTCAACGGAAAACAACAAGAACCGGAAATTTATAAACGTCCGTAGGATTCCAAACGAGAGATAAATTGTATTATTTTACGCCCACATTTTCGGAAATTTATAAACTTACGACGTCTCGTCGTAAATTTATAAACTAACGGATATCCATTCGTAAGATTCTAAACGGTTCGACCAATCACAGTAGAGCTTTTAATTTTACGCTTCTACAAAATACGGCAAATAACACACTGTTCTCTGATTGGTCGATGTTGATAGTGGCATGCTTGTGTCCATGGACATAGGTACAATTAGACTTGCCAAACTATAAATTTATCAGTACGTAACAGTATTTTTACTTTAAAACTAGGTAAGTACCTATAATACAGGGTTACTGTTTTACATAATATGCTAATGACCCCTACTTCACTCTACCAAAATAAAACAATAGAAATAGAGTGATGCGAAGTTAAAAAGTTTTATTATAAAGAAAAAAACAATCATAAAACAATAAAGCCGGCCTTCTGCCAAAACAAAACAAACATTATAAAGTTTAATTTAAAAACAAAAACGAGAATTGCGAGCGATCGCGATTGGCGAATTGCCAAACGCTAAGTAATAAAAAAAAATGCTTAAAAACATGTAACAAATTAAACATAATAAAATAAGGATTTAACTTAAAAAACCCTGACATCGGACTGCATTATGGCTGAGTACACACACAATGTTCACTACATTGAGAGTCTACTCAGCCATAAATGTCAGGTACCTAACGTTTTTATATCTGTTTCATTGATACCCTTACAATGAGTCCAAACACTATCATCTACTGTAATTTGGTAAGGAGTTGGGTATCCTATAGATTCCTGATGATGCAGCAGAGGTATATCTGATGATGCAGCAGTATCAGGTCTATGTTACCACAAGTAGGCAATATCGAACAATGGCGGCGGAGAGGACGGAGAAGGAACACGTGACTTATTCAACCAATCAGAGCGCCCATGGCGTTTGGTTATTGCTACTTATTATTTTACGCGTGAGTTCAGTAAGTTTATAAATTTCCGAAAATGTGGGCGTAAAATAATACAATTTATCTCTCGTTTGGAATCCTACGGACGTTTATAAATTTCCTAGGAAATTTATAAATTTCCGGTTCTTGTTGTTTTCCGTTGACATATGCACCAATATCCTTAATGTTTTCCTACCAACTGCCCTCCTAAATAAACACTTTTCAGGGAATGAAAGGATTCTATTTGTCAACCTGTTCCCATATAAAAAGCGTCTTCAGCTCCTTACATTAGTTTCACCCCAATATTGAATTGCTGATTGAGATATTTTTCATTGAGATTATTTTCTCATAATTATAGGCCCTTAGAAGTTCCCTCAATCTGGAGTAATTTTTTCACAATGACGATGGGGCCAGCGGCGATTTGTGTTGATTTTCTGTCCGGCGTTGTAGAGGGGATTATTCCATGCAGTAACTGCAAGACACTGAACGATCCTAGCCTAATTACCCTCTATGTAATGGGCCGAGTAGATATAGTAGTAGCAGGACGACCCTAAGCAACTCCTTCATCAAAAAAATGAATGGGAATCGGAAAGTGCGAGAGGCTTACCGTAGCTGCCGTAGCCCTGGGCCGGCGGCTGCGTGTGCTGCGTGTAGTTGTTGGTGGCCGGCCAGGCGGGCGCGTGCGGCGGGGCCTGCGGCGCCGGGGGCGCGCCCCAGCCCTGGTAGTTGCCGGGCCCGGCCCCCGCCGCGCCCGCGCCGTACCCGGCGTACGACGTCTGCCCCGGGGACGTGCCCCAGCCTTGGTACCTGGGGGCGACGGCACGTGTCATTCACAGTATCTATCTTACGTTCATCAACTAAGAATATCAACAAATCGACTTGAATAGACTGCGCTTTTCCCGAGCGCTTTTCGCACACTTGTAATTGACACAAATAACGACCTGACATAGAGTATGTATATTTGGCTTACACAAAGCACTTGCCCATCCTGGTATTAAGTGTGGAACATTGATCCAAAGGCAAACTGTCAAAACCCTGCCCTTAATGTAATAGTATAACTTTAACAAATACTAAAAAAAACACAAAGAAATAATGTTATACGAATTGTGTAGGAAACTCAGTCGACCAAGAGTTCACAGGAACATCAGTCTTCTAGCTTACATATTACTGTCCCACAAACATCTGAACGTACCGGTGGCAGAAACGGCCGACGGCACTGCCTGGATGTGGACTAACTCGGTTAGATTTGATACAAAGCATATTAGTATGTAAATAACTATAATAAGTACCAATTTAATAATCTCAAATGAACTCTTGAATAATATTTTAAAATTAAAGTAATTTGTCATAAATATATTTCATATTTGAATTCTTGCTCTTTCAAATAATTTGCAGCAATCTGGATTGCCAAGGAATCGCTCCATGAACACAATCAACTCACACCAGTAAGTCTAATTTGTATGCGTTTTAAAAACCAAAAGCTAGCATTTGTTCATCATCTCAACAACCATAAGCCCCCCATTACAGAGATAGTCCTATGATGGTTATAACTTAGCCTACTGTGCTATTTAGGTTAAACATGCTTGTGTTAACATGATAATGGAGCTTACCCTTGCATGATGTTAGGTCCAGCCATCGGCATGTTGATCGGCGGGCCTCCCATCTGGCCGTTGTGGCCCTGGATCATGTTGATGGGAGCAGCGGTGGGTGGCCCCCACTGGCCTCCCTGCGGTGCGTCGCCGGGGGCGCTGAGGCCACCGCCGCCCATGCCGCCGCCGCCAGAGCCGAGCTTGCCTGACCCGTCACGGGGCTCGGCGCGCTTGATCTCCACCTTCCATGGAATAAATGCTCCCATGTAAACATGATATTTACATAACTACATGATATCTCGCTCACCGGGTGCAATAACGTCATCATTGACGAATTTATGTTTTTGCTGTTGATCTATTATAAATTGATTATAAAAAGTGATCGCACATTTGTAGGCGCTGAATGGAACGTTTTTTTTTTCAATCACGCGCATTTTTTTAATCTTTGCTTAATGTCGTTTTTTATCATCCCAGGAGGTATGTAATAAAATCATTCTTGTACTTAGATCCTTTCCTAATGTACTTTAAGGTTCAATTGAGTGCTGCGAAGTGATTTATGATATTATGCGTAACTCGGGAATACTTAAATATGTGACGAGTGTGTAACACCATGGTGTACCATTGTATACCATTCGCGTGCTTGGTTGCCGCCAACTATATTTGCAATCTTGTAACAGACTTTGTAGACTTCAGTGCTCATAGATAGAGACACGGAGTATATGCTGGTCTGTGTTTTAATTTCCCACAAACATCTGAACGAACCGACGGCAACATGGCTGACGGCACTGCCTGGATGTGGACTAAACCGACTTTTATTTAAGATTAGATTTAATTCAAATCTATTAGTATTATTACCTGTTTGCCGTTGAGGTTGATGAAGTGCTCCTGCGTCACACGCTCCACAGAAATCTCATCCTCGAACGACAGGAAACCGAAGCCTAAAACAAATGTATACTTTATGTTGGCAACTTCGCCCCCCAACAAACATTCGTACACATTAACTCGCCATTCCAGTAGACACACTAAAATAGTCGTACAAGTGTTGCCAACCGCTATAAAGTTTTTAAATATTCGATACCAAACGTCGCTAAAATAGATTTAACCAAAATTTTTATCGTCCGGGCTGAGGCTTTTTATAAATATGCTAGTGCCGTTATTTTAGTAGTCCATGAGTGGTGGTAATTTAAATAGAATCACATTATGATGCTTAAATAACCATGAAAATTAATTTTTGCTTGACGATTTGTGCACAAACACAACTTGGTTTTCCATTTTTAACTTACTACTACTCAGCTCATAAATGACCCACTGCTGAGTCGGCCTCCTCCTACTGCAGACGGGTTGGCACAGGGTTTCTTTTCAAGTTTTCCTTCTCTTGTCAGGTATACGGCTTTGCAACTTAAAAAGGTCGGCTCTTACAAAACTCTGATGATGGAATGGGGGTGATGACAATGTATTCCTTATTTCTCACTGGACCTAAACTATTGTGCTCCACGCCAATAGGGAATTCCCATGTTCATAATTGAACGTGGTTCATAGGTTTTGATTTTATTATGGTAGCCTAAAGTCCTAATGCAAGGCAGGCCTAATGATAGTGTATAAATATAACAAATAAATGTTATAAATAAGCATAGTATTGTATGTAATCAACTTAGGATTTCCTTTGAAAAATATTGGGTTGTACATGCAGGTCCTTTCTCTAGCTGTCAAGTTATTGTTCCAGAAAGTTCTGAACATGCTGAGAGCAGAAATAGCCGGAACTAAAGCCTGGATGTGGATCATCATCATTTATTAAAATGAAATACGAGCGAAGCTAAAATGTATTGCCGACGCTTGAAAATGTAGCTTTAGTATCTCACTCGGTCTTTCAATTACCGAGCTAACCCAATTTCAAATTTTTTGAAAAATTATTTGTCATTAAAATTAAAACAATTTCAATATTGTGCAATAATGCTTACTAAAATAACAAGAGCATAATTTTAGTACTTTTAATGTTTGCTATTGAAACTTAAAGATAGAGGATTTTTCCACATCTAATGTAGCAACACTTACCAACATTTTGTGTGAATATGAACAAAGAGAAAGCGAAATAATTATTGTTTTGCAACGCTACTTTTGGTTGAGTAAGAGGTGCAAGAAAACCTCAAAAATCAGAGGTTTCTCCTTCTCTAGCTAACTTTAACACATTTTACCCATTTTGGCATCGGAATTATGTATTATGGAAGCCTCCTAAATGATTATGTAGAACCAGTGCGGAATTCAAAATCTAACATCATTTCAGCTCATAAATAACCCACTACTGAGTCGGGCTTCCTCCAATTTAATCAAGGGGCCTACTGTGCCACGCTGGCAACACAGGTTGGCACAGGGTTTGTATCTAGTTTTCTTTCTCAACCGGCTAAGTGGTCTTGCGTGCCTTTAATCGCCTCATTGGACATCCTCAGAATGATTGGTCGTTCGTTGGTGACATTATGTATTCCACATCCGTCACCTCACGGACTCCAGACATAAATCTAAAAATATATATGTAGTGATGTGCAGTCTGTTAAGCCTTTCCTTTTACTGGACAAAGGTCATCTCGTTGTACCTCAATCCCAGAACCAGTAACCAAATGTCGAAGATCTGTGCAACATTTAATATCATTTTGAGTGACTCATTTCACTCGTGTTGCGTAATGAAATTGAATATGTAAAGCCCGATTCAAGTTTCCTGAATATTTGTTGCACAAGACGTTCTCGACCATGTCTGGAAGTGATTCGTTATATCACAAGGATGTCTGTTTTATTCTTCTATATAATTTGATAAGCCCGATTTGCCACGGCGGTTGGACTGGGCGACACAATGTGCTCGCATTCAGCAAGATGTTTTGCTTATCTTGCTCCCTAAGTCGCCTTGTAAAACGACAGCAGGGAGGATTGATTTTACCTGTATTTTATACAGAGATTATGAGTATAATTTACCCTTCTACCTTCAATTTTATGTTATCTGACGGTTTTTTCGATCCCTATTTTTAATTTTGCTCTGAAACAATCTCTATTTCCAAGACCGAACCAGCAATACGCTTCGACAAATTCACATAGTGGCTTTAGAACTCACCTCGAGACTTCTTCTTTTCCTGGTCATACATGATGACGACCTCCATGACCTTGCCGTAACGGCCGAAGAACACCCGAAGGTCGGTCTCAGTCACATTGGAAGGCAGACCGCCGAGGAACACCTTGGGGTAGCCACCGCCGCGCTTCGGCTTTTGCAGAGTGCGAGGATTGCACGGCTTTGGGTCGATGGTCCTATAGACAAAGATTGTTTGTGATGAGATCGTGAATAAAGCATGATGATATATATATATATGTACATTAAATTAGGCAACGTTCAAGTCTTTAGAATAATTGTAGATTTAATATACCAGGAAAAATACATTTACAATTGCTACATAAACATTAGACTCTTTGTAATTTTTAATGTTATTATGCAAAAGTATTTAATCTACAGGAATTTCCGCTTACATATTCACCCGAATATGATAAGCAAATACCAAATGTTTTTGTGAATATAATTATAAATTATTATGTACATTATAATAAATAAATAGTCGGCCAGTATCGATAACCTTCGTTGAATCTGTAAAAACCTATTATCGCCGTCTAAAGTATAAACTGTGTGTAGGTCAGGAAGAAACACAAAGTGATTACATAAATTAAATTATGATGACATTAAGGGGTTATAAATTGGCCCATGAAACAATTTCTGTAAAAGAGTATACAAGTGGAGTGACCACTGGCTGTACTTTGCGACACCAAGCATCTTTTGAAATGCCGAAGAATACTAACGTATAATATAAATACAAGCGTGTTTAGACGATCCACTTAGCAAAATTGTTTATCCATTCGTGATTTACGTTTACTATATTGCACTATAAATGGGGGAAATCGGAAAACAAAATTAATCATTGTTTGGAAATGTCACGTTGTTGTTGCAAAGAAGCGTTGTACTTTATTCATAAAATCCGCCTTCACACAAATACTTTTCTAAGCGATGTGCACACCAAATTTAATATTCAGTTAGCTACGGGGCAAAATTCCATCTTTTGTCTGCAAAGTTACTAAACAAGTTGGAACCTTTAACAAATTTGATGTTTGCGATTTCATCAGGATAAACATATTGTCTTGAAAGATACGGAAGTTGCCTTTTAATATATTCAATACAGCACATATTCATGAAACAAATCCTTGAAAATGGAATAATGCGGTGGTAATTTTCGCCCACATTAAGTAAATCTTGTCGGGTTGAGACACCAACTACTGCAAGTTCTCCAAGTTTTAACAAAAACGGCAATAAATCACAACATAAGAAGGATATAACAGACATTTCTCTGTAGATTTGCGTATTACTTTAGTTTTTATGTCGAAATTGTTAACTTACGATCTGTTTTATAAAGCATAGTCCTATTAATTTTGATTCTTATAACCCGATAAAAACATCAAACACGTCACATCATTCATTTTACGGATAGAATGTTCTGGATTCTAGTGCAGTTCAATAATAGTATTCTAGTGCAGTTCAATAATAGTATTCTAGTGCCGTTCAATAATAGTATTCTAGTGCAGTTCAATAATAGTATTCCAGTGCAGTTCAATAATAGTATAGTGCCTAACACAAAACTGCTGTTAAATGACATCGTCATCGCTGTCGTTGCAATATGTATCAACAGCCAGCAATTTTTATTTTCGTGGAAGCCTGCAACACACAAGTCTGCTAGTCTGTCTGTACAAAAGGTACTTTTTACCGATTTTTGTGGCAGATGCTTGTTCAATACTGAACTTGAGTTGGACTCTAAGACTAATAGATAAAATTACCATTGCGACGCATTCTAGATATTTGACCTGTATTCGTAGTCGTCCGTCTATCTAGTAGGGGATCGTGTCATGACGCGCCTAACCCAAACGTGAGCGCCAGACAACTCTACCCCAACGGTATCCTTTCTGTGTGCTATGCAATCCTTCCAGGTAAACAGCAGTTATATCGAATAATTGATTTTCTTTATTCTGGTTCAATTACGCAGAATAATATAATAATAAAATTAAAATTTGCTAGTAGGCACAGCTCATCAATCGCACGTTGCCTAATGAGTCTCATTGTGAACGACAATTTTACCATCGTACGATACACGGTTCTGCAGTCTGAACGGAAAAGAATAATTTAGAGAGCTACAGTAGGTACTTCATAACCCTTTTACCACATAATCACGGGATCTGCAAAACCGTATCTAAACCATGTTATTTACAAGCGAGTATGTGTGTCGTCACCGTGCAAATAACGCTGGTAATGTTTATACAGTTTTAAGATAATAATAGTCTATTCTTATTTAAGTACCTTTAAAACCTTAAACCGTGTGTCGGTTTAATCGATGAATATTTTTTTTCTAACAAATTGTAATCAAAAATCTTATTTCAATTCGTGTTAAGTTCGTTTTGGCCTGTCACCTTATGTTATTAGCACTTTTACGGGAATTTTAGGACTGCAAATAAACACCCCTTATCATTGAAATGGGAGTGACAATTGAAACTTGAGAACATACTTGAGTTAAAGACACAAAAATAGAATATAAATACATTTTTTTATCAGCAGTCTACAAACAGTTAATTTTATTTTATTTTATTACTATTCGGGAATCTTACAGCTAGTACATATTTAAATACAACTTATAAAAATAATGTTGGCCATTTATATAAGTTTCCACTGATAAAACATTCGTTCATTAATTACAGTGAAAGGGTCGATCAGCGCAAAGTGGTTTATAAAAAGTAAGCTTTCGTAATGGAACAAAATATTTTTAAAGCAGCATGAATTGCGTTGAATCATTTCAAGTCTCTTACCCTGGCAAACAATACCTGTGTCGTTTTCCATGTTTGATCATATGTTGCTCATTTACCTACTTGAAGCAACAAAATATGTCATAATTTAATACCACATTGCACACACATACACACATACGTCCCATCCTTCGATCATGTTTTAAAATGGTGCCAAACATTGTATTATTGTTTTACGTAGTGGCGGTTTGTCATTTACCGAAGTAAAAAATATATCGTAAAATGCTTCTATTACGTTACTAAGACACGATTTATTTTCCATGAACATACATATTATGTTATGCAAAGTGAAGGGCGTTTTTAGTAGTATTTTGAGCTTGCATTTTTCTTTTATCGGGTAAATATTTTCGACAGTTGGTAGCACTGACGTAGTATAAACTTCGTGTTTATTTGGGCATTAAATAAAACCAAGAGTAGGTTTATTAATAGTTCCTATGATTCTACGGATCAACGGGTCCCGGGTTCGACTCCGGGGTCGGGCAATAGTCTTTTTCTAAACCAGAGGCACAGAGGCTCGGAGTCTGGGTGTCAGTTGTGTTCGTGAATTACATAACTGCCCCTCCGATACAGGATAGACATAGTGCAGGGGGTATCGAATCTTTAAAAAAAAACTGATATTAAAAGCAGTAAAAGTCTATTCGTGTTTTTATTGATTCGAAACAATTTAGATAAGATAATGTTAAATGAAATGACCAAATTGTTTTTGGAACAGAAATGTGAAAATTAATTTATCGAAGGACTTATTTCTGTTATTTAGTTAGTCACCATTTTAGTTTTTAGGAAGGTTGCAAGTAGCGTAGCGTTTCTTTGATGTAAAGCAAAGAGACGCTACGCTTTGGGTACAGAAGAGACATTTTGACGACACGGTTGACGCAGTGGTTGAACGATCGATGTCGCGGGTTCGATTCCCGCACGGAAGAAATATTTGTACGACCTACAAGTATCTGTCCCGGGTCTGGGTGTTTTCTATCTAAAATATGTAAGTATTTACAAAAAAAAAAGTATGCAAGTAGTTTATCATCCATCTCGTTACCATAACACAAGCTTTAAGTTGCTTAGCTTGGGACGAGATGGCGTTGTGTGAAATGTATATTTATATTGATATGAGTCTAGATGCCATTTATGTCCTGTCTGTCCCATCCTGATATACCTACCCGTGATATACATCAAACTGGAGGAGAACCGATTAGATTTGTGATCAAATTAATTTGAACAAGTTGTAATAAATGGTTATCCTGTCGCAAACCTTGTAGACTCCAGAGTCCATAGGGACAATGAGTATATGCTAATTTGCGCTTTAATCTCCCACAAACATCTGAACGTGCCGACAGCATAAACAGCCGATGGCACTGCCTGGATGTGGACTAAAATATCAGTGGGTGGAAACCCTACCTTACGGACTATTTAGGCTTTTCCATAAACAACACCATGAACGTTTATCTCTAGTGTAGGAATATTTTACGTTTAAGCTACATAAAACCGAGATCCCACGCCGAAAGTTTAAATTTATTCTTTCCAATCGCACGCCATATCTCCTCAGATTTAGGGCGTACTGATGTGGCGCTTATATATAATTACTTCTGTTTATAATTATTATTGATATAATTACTTTAATTACACCAAAACCAATGTTGTAAGACTGTCTTATCATATGAATTTCCTCTAATTACATACGGCCACTCATACATAATTGTGTAGTAACATACAAAATACGACTTTACTAACATATTTTTAGAAATCCTTTGAAGTAGATTGGTATTCATAGGAAATGCCGATTCTAAACTAGAATCGACTCAAAATAGATAGCGGTCAAGGCATTGAGCGCATACTCTTAACTTTCTTACAACAAATATAACAAAACTGCGATCAAAAACTCGAACCGGATTAAATACAATCATTGAATGTATTTAAATTAAAACTGTAAATACGACAGTCCCAAGAGCGTGGGTAAATATCAACTTCATCTTAAAGCCACCGTGGTATTTAGCCACAATCTGTGAATCGTTGGCCGAGGACTTTGTTTTAATCTGTAAATATTGTATAAATACTCTTGTGTCGTGACGTATTTCGAATGCATAGTGTCGCCACCCCATTACATATTGAGTATGTCGCAAAAGCCGACAAAAGGAAATGATAAGGCCGATAACCTAGCCAGCCGCAAGAGAAGGAAACATGTATACTAACCCCTACGCCAACCCGGCCAGCGTGGTTCCATAATATAGAGTAGGCCCGACTTAGCAGTGGGTCATTTATAGGCTGAGAAGTAACACTGGCAATGTAGTCACACAGTGAAGACAGTATTCAGAGCAGAGTAAACACGCGTTGGAGACAGGCACATGTGTAGAAATTACAAGCAATTACAGCAACAATGATCGCGTGCCGACCTAATACACACTTTGTTGTGGACGTATTATTTTGTAGGTACACTCAAAAGCAAACATCATCGTTTAATTATAAAATGTTGATACTCAATGAATCGAATTGATTCTAGATTGCTGTAAAATACATGGTACGTAAGTAATTAACCAACCAATTTATGCGATTCGTAACTATTTACTCCACTAAACTCTATACATATAAGTTTTAAAAGTCATTTAACCCCCAACGATATTATGCAGAAGGATGTTATCAGTTTGACTTGACATAGACATTTTAGTTCTATAACTTTATCTATGGTCGGGGTACTAAATACATAGTTTTAATTTTACGTTCACCTCATCTTCATTATTCTTTTCTTGTCCCTTCCTGAATAGCCTCAGACCAGGCAACAGTTTTAACAAAGGGTCATATGCCAATAATTTACTTGTTGATGTCATTTATGAACCGGCCACGGACACTACATAGTGTCTAAAACAGTGGGATTTAACTTAAAGAACACCGTAATGTGCAAAGATCGTGAAAACATAACTCACCAATTATATGCGAATTGTCCATTTACGCGACAAAATTGTTTGTTTAAAAAAACAACGCTTGATTACCAAAATACTCAACGATTAATCTGTAGTTCCTATTTTCACCAACCGTTTAAAAATTGTAAGATTCTCAATTCGATGGCCTCTTACTGCTACGCCCACTACATAAAGTGGAAGGAAAATCAATGTTCTCATTCAGCGCGACAAAAGGTTTACCCTGCCGAAAAATAATTACGTTTCCGTGAACAAAAGTTGAACAGGCAGTGGATTAGTTAGCCTCGTAGCCCTGTGAACGGTGGCTATTTATGGAGGGATCTGGAGAATGGGAGAAAGTAGCGTGGGATTCCGACAGACGCCTTATAAAAGTCACCGTGCGCTCTTTGCGTAACGCGATTGTGGCGTTCCATAGGGAATGCCTCATGGCACTCTGATCAAACAGAAAAATTTATACGTTTTTTTAGTGATAATTATAAGGAAATTTTTTAATGCGTTTCAGAAACCACCTTTTTTTTTTTTTTTTTTTTTTTTTTTTGTTTGGCTGGGGAAATGCTTTATGCATACCACCGCACCCCGGGGGAAAGGTCGGTGATTATGTGGGACTCCGACAAGGGTCGTCTACCCAAGAGTCGTTTACCCACTAAAACCCCAGCGGCATACCCTCACACGACGCGCTTGGGGCGCCACAAGTTCGCGTAAACGCATTCTACTGTGACGCCCCGGCGTGGTGCCCGCAACGCGGGCAAGCGACTATCAGAGAGGGCGCCCCGGTATACTGGGACGCCCTCAGTCATCGAGGCTTTCGTCGGTAGTGGCTCCCCCGAACCACCACCGGCCTCCTAGGCGAGGGCAGAAGGGGCCCGCATCGTCACGGACCCCCCTCCACCCCCGCCTCCGTCCGCGGCGCGGGTCACCCGGAGCTCCCTCCCTTGCGACCCGCCCCGCTGCCCCCCTTCTGCGACATCGGCCCCGCAGAAGGAGGCCCGTCAGCCCTCGGGCCGGCGCCAACCAAAGGACACCGGCGCACCGCAGCCGTCCAGGGCCCGCAGGGAAACCCTTAGGACAGGGTCCACCGTCAACCCAGGTCCCCGGAGCCCCCGTCCAGGGCTCGCAGCGAGACACTGGGGACAGGGTCCCCATCCACCCAAGTCCCCGCAGCCCCAATCTACCGCAGCGCACCAGCGATCCGTCCCGGAGCCCCCTTCTGCGACATACGGCCTCGCAGAGGAGGCCCGTCAGCCCTCGGCCGGCGCCAACCCGAGGACGTTTAGTGAGGACTCGGTTTGACGGCCAACCAAGTTGAGCGCCAACCCGAGGACCTCATGATGCGCCGCAGCGGTTTACGACTCGCAAGGCAGCTCTGAGAACAGAGGAGTCCCTGGAGCCGCAACCCGCCACGACGCTGGGTGCCGCTCTTCGTCTCACCTCTCCCCGTGGGCCCGCCCGGCATGGGAGGCCCTGGCCGGTATGGCCCCACGGATCATTGAGGCACTCAAGCCCCCTCACCACAGCAAGGTGGCAGCACAGTCGAGGGGGTTTCAGAAACCACCTAATTTAAGTTTAATTATCCCCATGATGATTTCCCTCCAAGAATTTAGAGGAGGTCGGTCTCAGTACTGGGTCATTTATAGGCATATGATGATGATCCCTATTCTTCGAAACATCGAGTAAAATAGAATTTGTTCCCACGCTGCATAGGGTGGACTTGACTGTAAGGAGGCATTGTCGCGCGAAGAGTTTTTTTAATCTTTATTTTTGACTAGCGACCCGCCCCGGCTTCGCACGGGTGCAATATTGACTTATAAACCTTCCTCTTGAATCACTTTATCTATTAAAAAAAAAAAAACCTTATCAAAATCCGTTGCGTAGTTTTAAAGATTTATGCATACATAGTGACGGACAGACGACAGCGACTTTGTTTTATAATATGTAGTGATCTGGCGCGGCTATTGCTAAGCTTCCTTACATCCGCCTTTTTATTGGTGACAATACCATTAATCTATCACTAGCTGGACAACAGTATCGAATAAAGGCTTCGTGTAAACACACGTAGGTAGCCATAACAGGTTAGACAAGCACAGACTTCACTGTGCGAATTGTAAAAGACAAGGACGGGGTGTATACTCATACATGCATAATTAACGTATTATTTTAGTATACTTATTAAACAATTTTCACCAGATCACAAGGGAACCGTTCCGCTTGCGCATTTCAAGCCATACAGTTTATTTTAGTTTCAAGAACTGGGTCACAAATTATAATATGCCGGGGACATTGTATACAGAGGGACTTTTTTATTTTGTGATTGCATCAGCCGGCATTAGATAAGTACATAGTTCCCTTATTGGATGATTGTAACGACGACTGAATGATTATTGATATCAAATTAAGTATCATACAAAGATAGATTAAAATTAATATTCTTAAAATAAATATGTATGTCACGATATGATACGACCATAGCATTTTGCTAACAATGTTTATCTAATTAGGCCGTTTACCGAGAAAAAGTGGCAAAAATTACAGATAGGAATTACATTTAAGATTTACCCATTTTAAGAAAGAGATTAAATGAAGAAGAAGAAGAAGAAAGAGATTTCACAACACCAACTCCTTACACTGGTAAGTGGATGCATTACCTGAGACTAATGAAAGCTGATATTCTGCCATCATTTATAAAGCTTCTTATGGAATACTATCTCGTACTAAAGATAAAAAAAAATAGTTTATTTATTTATAGTACTAGCTGTATGTACCCTACCCTGCACACGTTTCTACGTGAACTAAAATAAATTTGAAGGAAAGACATTACACAAATATTAATATCTTTTTTGATCGGAAACCTTTTTGGGCTCATGCATAACACTTTGCTGAAGATCATGACATGATCAAATGCATAGTTTACGATTCTTTATAGGACATACAGACAAACATTCATTTTTATAAACTTCGTATTTTGTCTGTGACGTTGTGTCACCAACCCAAATATTTATTCAAAGAGCTTGTTATGAGGTGTCTTAAGTAACGCAAATGACAGACCTAAACAAAAGAGAAGGAAAATTTCATACCAACCCAACCGGATTGGCCAGCGTGACTCAGCAGTGGGTTATTTATGGACTGAAATGATAATGATGATTATTTATTTATTTATTTACTTCCATGACATCTAATACTGTCCATACGTAGCATGCCTGGAAGAGATTGCAGCCAGCGATAATCCCACCCAATATACACTTTACATCAGCATAAGCCTATGTGACTATATTACATTTATTTATGTTCGATTTTGTCAATCATACTGAAAAAAACTGTATCGATTGCGGGTATATCTAAAATCCAAATTATCCCTCTAATATTATGTACTAGAAATACAGTGTTGACGTTTACGTAATCTTTCAAGGCGAATGGGTTTCGACTAGAGATGGGCCGAATGTGGTTTGGAAGCGAATTCGAACTTCGGCCGAAATATAAAATTATCTGTTGTATTTCGCTAGTAAATTTAGAATAAGAAAAGAAAATAAATATCAATCGCAATTGGATCAGTAGTTTGGTATAAAATCTGTTTTTTTTTTTGCATATTCGGTTGCGAAATTAGACTGTCTAATAATGACTCACGTTTTATATGTAACATGGTAAATAAACCTATGTTTAAAAATATATTTCTTATGACATACATATATGCTGATACAAACTCTGTGCCAACACGTCTTAGCCCCGCCGCACATGCTCACACTCGCATTGGCTGTCATGCGCCGCGTGCGAGGCGCAGTACCAAACTCCGCGTGTACGCGTGCTGTTCGACACGTGAGAGCAAATGCGGAGTTGCGTGCCGCGTGCGAGTGGCAGTATATAAAAACTATGGCGCAGTACCAAGCTCCGCATTTGCTCTCACGTGTCGACTCACACGCGTACACGCGGCGTTTAGTTCTGCGCCTCGCACGCGGCGCGTGACAGCCAATGCGAGTGTGAGCATGTGCGGCGGGGCTAAGACGTGTTGGCACAGAGTTTGTATCAGCATATATGTATGTCATAAGAAATATATTTTTAAAGAAGCTTACCAGCGTGGCACAGTAGTCTAATTTCCCTCCATGAATTTGGAGGAGGCCCGACTCAGTAGTGGGTATTATATATATTATTTATAGGCTGAAACGACGACATAAATGCCATAAATTTCAGTCAAAAATAATGCCAGCAGATCCTTTTCTACTAGTTCCGAACGTTCGGCTTTTAAACAGAACTTCGGCAGACTACCGAAATTCGGCTCAAGCTGCCGAATTAGACTGAATATGGACCGAAGTAGGGCTCATCCCTAGTTCCGATGAAACCCTTACTTCGTCGGAATTGAGAAATTACGAAATTTGTCCTCGAGAAATTCTATAAATACTAGGGTTCATGCCCGGGAATTCTCGAGCCGAGAATTCCCGGGAAATCGTTGGGCTTTGTTCCCGGGAAATCAAGCTCGAGAACTCGAGAAATCATGTACGTTTGTAGAAAATAAACTTGCAGAGTTTTAATTTGTTTATATTCTATTATCATTCCATAAATGGTGCTATGATTGTAATGTAATTATAATTTACATTTACTTTCTACCTGAGTTTAAGATATTAAAGTTTTAAATCTCTTAATTTTTGCTGAGTGGCTAAAGATGCGTGAGGTCTAGCGTTATCATGATGAAAAACCACACCACTTCTTATGATTAAATCCGGCCGCTTTCTCTCAACTTCTTGCTTTAATCTCATCAGTTGTTCGCAGTAGAGTTCAGAATTGATGGTCCTGCCTGGTGGTAACAGCTCATAATGAATAATGCCCTTCCAATCCCACCAGACACACAGCATCACGTTGTTGCGAGTTAACCCGGGTTTCGCCACAGTCTGTGAAGCCTGACCGGCCTTTGACCACGACCTTTTTCTCACGTTCTTGTCGTACGTGATCCGCTTTTCATCACCAGTTATCAGCTTCTTCAAAAATGGTTCGGTTTCATTACGTCGTAATAAAGAATCACAAATGAGTACACGGTGCATTAGGTTTCATTCAGTGAGCTCGTGAAGAACGCAAATATCGAGCATTTTGTGTACCCAGTTTTTTTCAAATGCGACCAGAGCCACGTGCATCTTTGACATCAAAATTTCCGGATTGAAAACGCTTAAACCAAATTTGTGCTACTCTCACAGACACTAGGTCCATAAACATCGCAATTTTTTTTCGCGGCTTGCGTTGCATTTTTTCCTGTTTTGTAGTACAATTTTAAAATGTATCGAATTTCTTCAATAGATTCACTCATCTTGACAGTACGAAAAACAAATGAAAATCACACATTTTCCTAATTTGAATTTGGAATTATGTTCTTTAAAATTTAAACTTTCAATGATACCAAAACCAGCCAGATACAAATAATGTAATAGATAGTAATATAAGCCAAAGAGATTTTATTACAAGTTCATACATACTATAATGCGAAAAGACTTCTACTACGACTACCTAATATTAACGTTTTCTTTCATGTTGATTTTTTGTTTAATTTACGTTCTAAATAACCAACTAAAAGTGGTGCTATCATTATGATTATGAATCTGAATAATATTTTTTTCTGTTTTTTTTTTCAAATGTTAATATGATTAATTTTTTTGAATAAAATCGATGAAAGTTTTATAATTAATTTGATACTTTTATTTGAGAGGAAAACCACTAACTTTTTGACGCAATTGGAACCAAATAATATTAGAAAACGTACGTAAATGTAAATTTCTCGACAACCCGAGAGTCCCGAGAAATTATCCTCGAGAATTCTCGAGACCCGAGAAATTGAAAAGCTCGAGAAACCATGAACCCTAATAAATACTGTTTACTGGGTAGTACATTGCTCAAACTTCGAACAGAACGCTATTATGTTGGAAACTTGATTAATTTCAAGTTCAGCACTAGTGAAGTTTCTTTCCATGAATATTGAATGTATTAATTGGGGGCGTTAAATACTTGTCGACAACAATTACTTACAAGTTACGTTACGTAACAGTGACTGGAATGGTTTCACTAATACTTGAATGTCTTAAAATTACCATTATGATTGTGTTTTTGTACGAATATGTCAAATCACTAGCTCTTAGGCCCGTATCAGCTTATCTTCACGCACACGTTTTTCCCAAAAGTGGCGTTTGATATTGCATGTTTTTTTTTAAATCATCATCATAATTTTAGCCCATAAATTACCCACTACGGAGTCGGGCCTCTGCCAAATTGAAGGGAGGTTTGCTTACTGTGCCACGCTGCCAAGACGGGTTAGCACAGGGTGTGTATCAAGTTTCCCTTCTCTTGCGGCTATGTGCATTTTGGGTTTCTTTAGTCGCCCTCACCACTGGGTTGGTGACATTGCGTATTCTAAATCCGTCACCACACGGACAGCACTTTACCAGCCGGCAAATTAAAAGTTAGTTGTATAAATTATTTGACGTCTGCATGATCAACAGTTTCAACAACCGAGTCTTAGATTTTGTATTATGGCGTTTATGTTTATCTAAAATTGTTCTCATTGGCATGAGTATTGTCTATACCATCGCCGTCAGCGCATTTCTACATGTATGATCAACAACCTCAACCATATACCCACCTACTTTAAGCTCAAGCATATGTCTAATTACGAAGTAACAGAATTATATTCTAGACAGTTGTCAAGTGCCGTTTGTAGGTTAATAGGACATTAATCTCTGTTTGTTATTATCTTGTAATAATATGTTGTGAGTATACTACACTGACATCATCATATCTATTTGTTATATTGTTACACTACTACTATTCAGCCCACTGACCCACTGCCGAGCCACCTCCCGTTACATGGAAGGTAATTAGCCTACTGTACCACGCTGGTTTAGTATCAGATTTTCCTGCTCGTGCGGCTAGGTTTTCGGCCCTGTCATTTTCGTTTGTCGGCTCTTACAACACCCTTGTGATGGAATGGGTTGGTGACACTATGTATTCTAAATACGTCATCATACGGTCCAATATATTGTTCAACGGTCTTGGTCTTTTTTTTATTTAAGACAATCCTAAATGTTGTCCAACTTTGCCCGTGAAGTTGGGCAAATATGAAAAAATTGTTTCATTTCAAGTTTACCTTTCCAATAGTAACAGTATGCATGTTTAAATCTACAAACACAACTGTATAATCAGGAAGCTTACCTTCAATCCTCTTTCTCGGCTCTTTCCCAAACACATTGGGCTCAATACCAATGTAAACAAACTACCAGTATTTAAATGGAGCAATTGCCGCCTGCCCTCTAAGACCTATCACTACTCACTACATAGTATAAAACAAAGTCGATGTCACCTGTCCGTCCCTATGTATGCATAAATATTTAAAACTACGCAACGGGTTTTGATTTTGTTTTTTTAATAGATAGGAGTGATTATAGAGGAAGGTTTATAATACATGCATAATAGCACCCGTGCGAAGCCGGGACGGGTCGCTAGTCTAGTATAACGCTAAGCCTACATTAACCACAACAAAATATACTTTTGTCAACTCTGCCTCATCACCTCAAATATATGGCCCTGTATAGGAAAACAGAATATCTAAATACTTTCATAGACCAAACACCTTCAGCAAAAGTGCAGTAATGGAGGAAATATAGTGCATGTCATAAACCAATCGTCTTGGTTTCGCAGTCGTTCTCCGCCAGACAAAAAAATCGACTACTGCGCAGTCAATTTTCAAGTTATTTTGCGGCAATTGTGATAGCACCTTTGAAGCCAGTTCTTACCTGCCGTCCAACTGGTGAGGCCCATTCTGCAGAACGACGTTCACAAGCGATGGTTCAGCGAACGTGACGAAGCCGAAGCCCCTGGAGCGGCCCGACTCGCTGTTCTTCATCACCACGCAGTCGATGACGTCGCCGTACCGCGAGAAATATCGCTGCAAGTTCTCCTGTGACGTCTCCCATGATAGACCGCCGACGAACAGTTTTCTATGGGACGATATAGGGACTTTGTTACACTCAGTATACCAGTAGCCTTAAAACCTTAGTCAAAGACCCCACATGCTTCTTCTCAAGGATAATGAAAATTGAAGGTTAGGTTAGACAAATAAAGTTATTTTCTTTAGTCTTTATTATATTAGTTTACCATAACATCTACAATCATGTGAGGCAATAAAGAAACTATTAAATATGCAATCAAAATCAGCTGAATTAATCTTTAGGCACACTTTGATTATGTGATTTGACTAGAATAAATTGCTGATCTGCAAACCTACTTTTAGCTTGCTATCAACATTAATTTATTTCATTAGTCCGTGATAGGAAACCATTTAACCAATACCAACAGTCTGTAATCGTGATAGTACTACATATTGTCATAGAAATTAAAAAACATAATTAAACTAGATTTTATTGAAAGGAGATTCTTTTTCAATAGAATACAATCAAAATAGGAAATTCATAAGTTCAGAATTCTAAATGTCAAAAACTGCCTATAGTACACAGCTATAGACAACTTCAGTTTCTTTATTTAGTAAATTTATAGGACACAAGTCTTATTTTTAAATATGTCCATTACTGATTCAGTTGTAGATACATTTTAAACATACCATTCAACATTGATTACATTGAAATAGAACATAAAATTAACAAAACTAGAGAGTGACTAAGTCTCACAACTACCAAACAATTCACTCATATTGATTTCAATGATTCACATTTAAAAACATTCCCAAAGAGTCCCATGGTCATAGATACACAAAAATATATTTCCATCTGTTGAAATCATACGTGGAAACTTTCAATTCAGGAATGTTATCTAATCTATTCTTCAGAATATACCCTGATTGCTTCTATGACTCAAACAAAAATAAAGTTGTTCTAACTTCTTAGTTTGAGTTTGAAAGTGAATGTGTAACTAAAGATGTTCCAGGTTTAATTCAAGATGTATGTAATAATGAAAATGATTACTAAGCACAATCACCAAGAAAGGTGAAAGTACCATTCACCATGCCTGAGGCCTGTTGCCATTACTTTTTCCTTGTCTTATCATAGCATATGTCAATGGGTAATCAACTTAAAGGGATACTAAATGCCAACTACAGTATTTTAATAACAGAATACTCATGATTCTAGACCTGTTAGATAGCAAAAATATTTGACAATAACCAGTACTCATACATAACTGGTACTATAAATCCATAACTTTGATGGTAAATAATATTATTGTTAAAATCAATGGGAACTAATCAGAAGAGTCTTCCATCAGACTGGAAATCACATTCTACACAGATCCTAAGGAAATTTTACGATCATAAACGACGCTAGCTACCATATGCAAATGAATCAGCACGTTTGGCGTCTTGTAGGTAAATGAGATCGCGCTACGCGGCACTTTGAGCATTGATCTAATAACCTCCTTAGCAATTCGCCACTCCAAAATCATCATAATAACGCAAAATAAGGGTGGTGCGGACAATGTCGTAGCGCGTTATAGCGATAAGAGAAAGCAACTATTAGTCACAAAAAGGTTAAATAAAAAAATTGTGATGTTTTCATAACAACACCTCAAACCCTTCGTACTGTTACATAAAATAACTTCCGCGTGGGTTTTACATTGGAAACGTGGCTAAAAGTCGAGATAAAACAGCATGGGAAAGTAATAGCTGCCATGATCATACCACGCAAGTCGCACGGCGAGGCTTGGGGTCGGTGCCCGCTAGCCGGTAAAAAGTAAAAGGATCATACATATCCCTTACTGCTAAGACTTAAATTCCATACAAACAGTCGTTTGCAACTGTAAACTTATCAATAATCATAGTTATCATGAAAATAAAAGAAATAATGATGCTACCTCACAAGCCTTGTTGGCTATCCGTGAAATGCGACACACCAAGCGAACATGCCAGTTTGACCTATTAGAGTTGGCACGTCGTGTCTTGTCCAAACCTTAACAAAATACATGTAAAATTTCACTCACCCCTTCTCATCATCGTCCATGTCTGGATTCATACGCATAACTTATTACTAATTAAAAATAATGGTTGGCACCGGTAAAGACAACCCAACCACACAAGCACAGACCCACACGAATGATTATGGCCGAACAACCACATCCGCTTTCTCAAATAAAATGTCACTGACAGAGGATGTAGTCAAAGTCGAAAGAAAAATCTTTTTATCTATATTTGTAATGTATTCGACAAAAATTGTGATGAAATGCAAATATATACATTATTTTTCAAATTAATTGTTTAAATTGTATATTATTTGCGTTATATTGTCATAGAAGAATTCTTATAACTTAAAAGTAGTAAAATAACTATTTTCATAGTCATACTAGGTGGCAGCACAGTTTACAATAATATTGCCACAACACAAAAATGCTTATTCACATATTTTTTCAAGTTTTCATTATTAAAGGCTTTACCTAACCAAAATATCTATGTGACTTCTTTTACAAAGTTCACACCAAAAGTAATTTATTTTGTGAAAACAGTTATTTATGAAAATAAACGTGCGATCTTCTTGGGTCTTACCAACGAACGAATCAATAATGTTTTTAGGTTATTCTTATCTTTGTCCTTCACTCCATACTTTACGTAAGTGCAAGCGAGATAATACATTCTAAATTGTGTAGAGAGCATGTTTTGATCTTGTTATTGTTTAAATATTAGAACAAATCTCTTAAAACACAATTTAATGCTTTTCTCAATCAGTTTAATAAATTCATTTTTAATACGTAGGTTTAACCCTGGTTCTGGTGGATGTTGGGACGGTGTCCATCATTCTCCCAGATAAGTATGTCAAATCCCAATGAATTTGGGGAAAGTCGTGGAAGTACAGGGTCTATAGGGTATAACTTCATCACTACCTACTATATAGTTTAAAACAAAGTCGCTGTCGTCTGTCCGTCCCTATGTATCCTTAAATCTTTAAAACTACGCAACGGTTTTTGAAGCGACTTTTAATAGATAGAGTGATTCAGGAGGAAGGGTTATACGTTTATGACATGCAGAATATTGTAGAGAAAAACTGATATATTTAGATGTTCATCATTGCACCCGTGCGAAGCTGGGGCGGGTAGCTAGTAAAGCCATCTAAAATCAGTACATAGAGCTTATGAAATAATCAGTTAAATGTTTTTGTATCTCGCAAGAATGAAAGAAATATCGTAGTTTTTCATCTTGTAAGTAATCTATATAATTTATGGGTTCCAATAAAAACCAAACAATTGTCTACCATATTATTATGCCACCTTCGTAATTTAGCATGCCCGGGTTCTCGGCACCCATTTTTCGAGTTACGACACTTTCGTCACCATCTGATGAGAACGTAGTGATTTTAGACTCTTGGAGCTGATGACCAAAATCTTAAGATTTTGATTATCTATCTGAGAGCTTAGCCTTAATACCTACCGGATTTACCAGTAGACTGAGTAGGCAGAAGCCTTAAGCGGCATATCTTAAAAGGCGACCAATTTGATCTAAAATTGTTCTAGTGTTATGGCGGCTGTACACACTCGCTGAGAACATCTCGCCGAGAGTCTCGGCCGATATGGCCCTCGACGAGAGCACGACTCCCTGTACACACTCATTTTTTATTTGTACTGAAGAATGAAGATCCTTTGACTTCTTTGACTCAGGCGCAAAAAAACCGACAAGCGACCGAGGATAAGCGAGGCGAGACGCGAGAGTGCGACACAAGACCAGAGCACCATGTACAAACTCGCTCTTGGTCTGCCTCGAAGAGTGTGTACAGCCGGCATTACAATAAAATAAAAAAGCGTTATTAAAAAGCAAGGCCTGTAGTGCACAAATGATAAACAATTGTTTCAACGCTGCCTACGAACTAAGATACCGAATTGTAGAGGTTAGTAAGGCCGGCAAAATTTGATTAGCCTACTGGCGGCAAATGTGTAAGTGCGCTACTGTGGTAGGTTTATCTCGCCGCATACATGCACTAACCAAGCAATTTACTATTTGCTTCATATGTTTGATATTGGTTAGAAACTCCTTTCGGCTCATAGAAACGATAAACAATGATAAACGTATCATTTATCTGGTATTTAGATTCTGGCTTAGATTTAATAATAGTTAAATTAAATTATGTTCATTAAATTATGTAAATACAATAATTATTTCAATGATAATGTAAAAAAACAAAAGAGACCAAAATGTGCAACTAGAAATAACCATTTCATAGTGCCTTGGGTATACCTATATCATAAACTAGCTTTTGCATGCGGCTTCGCCCGCGTGGGCTTCGAACCCGTGCGAAAATATATCCTATAATCTTCCTAGATAAATGGACTATCTAACACTGAAAGATTTTTTGAAATCGGACCAGTAGTGCCTGAGATTAGCGCGTTCAAACAAACATACAAACAAACTCTGCAGCTTTATATATTAGTATAGATAACGTAGGTATCAATTTAATTTGGTATCAACTTCATATTAAGAAGTTGTTACCAAGTTAAATTGACACCTATTATTAATTGTACTTTATTATTATCTTTCACTTTAGTTTATTTATTGTGTTAATTTGTATAATATTCAGAGAGAGAGAGAGAGTTACATATGTTTACTTTTAACAACCAGTAAGTCATCTAAAAATATCCACATTTGACTTCTGACAATTGGTTTAGTTCACTTTTTTCAAGTTTTATAGTAAAGCAAACTACCGAACCGATTTGGAGATTGAAATTTATATGGGTCCAGCTAAATCCAATCGAATAAAAAGAAAAGAAAAAAACAAAAGCGTTTTAAACTGACCGTGTCACGCGGTAACACACATACAATTTAAATACAATTTAAATACAAAACAAGGTATAAGTTGTATATTTAAATGCATTATTTCTTTTTAATAATACAAATCTTTAAAAATACTTACTGTAGAATATAAAATGATATTTACTAGGTTATGAAATGTTAATTTTTATATCAGATATGTCTGATGATGGCCTTACATGCAGGTATTATAATTATTTGTTTCTGGCATGTTTAAGGAATGTACTTAATAAAAATATATAAATTCTATTGGGTTTAATTTTAAAATGTCACTATAGATCAGAATTTATAATGAACTACGGGGATAGATGCGACGGTCACTGGTAGATCTTCTTGCAATGTTATGTGGCATGGGAATAAAACTTCCATCTGAAAACAATATGAAAAATAAATTTCTTTTTCACTTTATTTGAATTTTTGTTAATATCTTAACATTTATAATTATTAATCATATTCTAAATTAATTATGATAAATGATTGTTGGATTTTATGTTGCAGTAACAAAAGTCTCATAAACTTCAAAAATAGTTTTCTACTTTTCTGTTCGATTGCTATTAAAGCGTGTTTTTTTAGTTCTATAGTTATGAGAGTATTGCAAGGATGCAATACTCTCATAACTATAGAACTAAAAAACAAGGAACTATAGAACAAGGGCAAGGGCCGATGAGGACATCGGCCCTTGCCCTTGTGCAAATTTTCAAGTTAATCAGACTCCTAGAAGTAGATACAGGTCAGGCTAATGAAAGCGTGCTAAAAACATAAATCATTTCGTCGTTTACGAATTTGTTTTGAAATCCATAAAGAATATCGAAAAACGTTCAAAGGAGTCCCGAGACCGAGTTTGATGGAAACTAAAACCGCATCATTTTTTTAATTAATATCTCAATCAAATCATTTTAAGAGTTTAAATCATCGGATTTAGAAAACAAATCACAACCTGTTATTCAATAGCGTCCATATCATAAATCAGTTTCTTGCTGGTACTAAAATGATATACGATCTACGCAAGACTGTACTTTGTGGCGTTTTGGGGAGGATATTGTTCAGCGACGAACGTTTGTGCCCGATAGAAAGGACATCACCATTTCAGCCCATAAATGAACCACCACTGAGGTGGATGTCCTCAAATTCATGGAGGGACATAAGCCCACTGTGTAACGCTGGCAAGATGAGTTAACACATGACACCGTCTCCAGTTGCGGCCTGGTTTGCCTCATTGATATTCCTTACAACACCTTCAGAATGCTATGGGTTGCTGACATTGTGTATTCTTAAGCCACCATAAGGACCGATGGATAGGTACATCATCATAATACATAATACCACTTTATTCTGCTTCTGGATTTAAGTGGGTTCCCCTAATGAGTCCCACCATCAAGCAGAAGTAGTCTTACACTAGGACAAATAAATTGGTGGATACCAAGGTATGTAGTAGTAAATGTATCTTACCCTAAATCTGTAAGAGACGTTAACCATGGGGTTATTAACATTTAAACTAGTGGGTACAATCAGAGGTATGTCTATGTCAAAATGAATGATTTCTGCCATGGTGTCTGAGAACTTCTTATAACTGACTTTACACATGTCACGGTCTTCCTCATAATATCCAGAAGGCACAGTGTATCGAAGATTCTGCAACGAAATGAAATTTATCATCATTATTTCAGCTAAAAGACTCCCCTATGGAACTCCACAAAGGCCAAGCTACCATCGTTTTCCGGTGACCTTAACCATAGTTCATTGGTCCACCGTGTGGGAGGCCTACCAGCACTGCGCTTTCCAGAACGCGGTCGCCACGCCACTCGAGGACTTTTCTGTGCCATCGGGCGTCGGTCCTGCGAGCTATGTGCCCTGCCCAGTGCCATGCCACTTACGTTTGATATCCTGTGGGCTATGTCGGTGACTCTGGTTTGCCTGCGTATCTCGTCATGAAATTAAATGATGTAATAAAAACATCTAATATGTAAATAAGAGTATGCAGTGCCAAAAAATATACACTCTTCCTTTTAAAATATCGTTAAAAACAAGCGGATACGCCGTGGTGAGTAAGATGGACATGCCCACACCCCTAATATCTTTAAAGTATTCATTAATTAGAAAACCTTGGAAACTAACATTTGATCAAAATCAGTATAGCTGCCTATTATAAACGTGACGCTGTGGTAGGTATCCAAGCAAATACGCACACATAGTACGCGGCGTACTATTGTTATTAGATACGTTGTTATATAAATTAAGAATTAACAACATACCTGCACTAATGTTATTCTTATTTTTTTAATTTTTAATTGTTTCTCGTTGTTTAATACTATTTCGAAGGGTATATTTTGCTTAGGTGCGAATGCTTTGTACGTTCTTGTCGTTGCTTGAATGGTACCGGACTTAAACGATACTTCTTTCTCGAAGTCAAATTGTGCAGGCATCTGAAAAAGACAATATTAACTGGCTGGAAATAGGAAACGCTCCTTCCACTGGCAGCACCATGCGCACCCTGATGGAGTTATGGTGACCTTACTCACGCGCAGGAACACAACACCAGCAAGATATTATGATGTTATTTGGCTGCTTTTTTCTGCAAGGTGGACCGTGGATGTCTTTAGGGTACTTCCCCAGTAGGGTAATTGTAGAATTAAAACCATTTGTAGTAAAACATGGCTTTATTCGATAAAATCAACGACATATGAATGACAGATACATAGACATTATTTTCTAATATTAAAATGCCGAAGTGGCCAGTACAATATTACCACATTCTCCTGTGGTTAAGAAATGACATAGTCCTGTAAGTAAGACGGTGGACGTCGGTCTCTTGTAGAACGACGAGATGTAGGAGATTCAGAACGATCTGGCTGTGACTCCACATGAGTAGATTCTCCAGAATCGTCTGGATCATTTGCCTCAGCAGACATCCAACTCGAATCCGATTCTATTTCATTATCTTGAATGAAAACATCAGACGAATTACCAGTAGGTGCCAGGTGTCTATTTGATACCACCATTTCGCGTCCATTTTGCAGTCGTACATGGGAATGTGCAGGGTTGGCTTCTAGAAGTTCAACCTCTTCAACTAAAGGATCATATTTACTTTTCCTGACATTGTTCCTTAACAATACTTTCTTAGCTCCTGTAAGCCAAGATGGTATTGACTGTCCGTTTGAGGACCTGCGAGGATGTGTAAACATTCGCTCATGCGGTGTACACCCGGTCGCAGTACATAATAGGGATCGTATGGCGTGAAGGGATTGTTCAAGAACAGTCTCCCAATTATTAATAGGGAGATTCAAGGATTTTAAAGAGAGTTGGACAGTTTTCCAAATAATTCCGTTATATCTCTCTGTTTGGCCATTGCCTTGCGGATTATATGGAGTAGTATAACTCGTAGCTATACCCATGCCGTGAAGAAAACTTTTAAGGTCAGCTGACACAAATGCAGTTCCTCTATCCGAATGGACGTAAGATGGTATACCGAATACAGCGAACAGTTGTGATAACTTTTTTTTGACAGTTTCTGACGATATATCCGAACAAGAGAAAGCAAAGGGAAATCTAGAATATTCATCCACTATGGTAAGCATGTAGCGGTTGGCAGTTGTACAAGGGAGGGGTCCTTTGAAGTCAATAGAAATTCTTTCAAATGGAGCAGTTGCTTTGATTAATGTACCACTTGTCTTGCTGAATCTAGGTTTGATCTCTGCACATACAGTGCAAGTTCCCGTCATCCGTTTAACATCATCAACAGAGTATGGTAGGTTTTTAGCTCTGACCCAGTGAACCATGCGTGTTATACCAGGATGACATAAATTCTTGTGCAACTCGAGAAGATTGTCATTGAGAGATTTCGTTGTTGATGCACTTATGTTTACTCGTGAAAGAGCATCTGCTACAACATTTTCTTTGCCAGGGCGATATTTTATCTCGAAATCATAATTGGATAGTTCCAAACGCCACCGCTGAATTTTGTCGTTTTTAATCTTCGATGTATGATTCTGATCGAACATAAAAGATACTGATTTTTGATCAGTAATCAATTGGAATGTTTTACCTAAAAGGTATTGTCTCCACTTCCTTATACTTTCTATGATAGCTGCAGCTTCCTTTTCTATAGCTGAATGATTACGTTCATGAGTGTTTAGAGTTCTAGAAAAGAAGGCTACTGGACGACCATCTTGAGAGAGAGTGGCGGCAATGGCATGATCAGATGCGTCTGTTTCTACAGTTAATTGTATTTTTGGATCAATTACATTAATAGCTGATTTACAAATCTCACGTTTTAATAATTTGAATTCTTCAATAGCTTCTGCAGTCAATGGAGTCTTCTCTGATTTAGCAAGAAATTTTATTTTGTCTGAAAATTTTGGAATCCATTTAGAATAGTGTGCAAAAACGCCCATAGCCCTCCGAAGGGATGAAAGATCATTAGGTACGGGCATTTCTAAAAGAGGGCGTAGCCGCTCAGGATCCGGCTTAATTATATTGTTACATATATTATACCCAAGTAAATTAATTTCCTTTTTGGAAAAATCACTCTTTTCCAGATTTAAAGTAAGATTATAGCGATTTGAGATCTCCTTAAAAGCACGCAATTTCTTGTCGTGATCAGATTGGTTATATCCACAGATTGTAATATCATCCAAATAAGCGTAGACTCCTTCTAAATGCTCTTTATCTATGATCCCATTGATTGCTCGTTGAAAAGCTGCTACACCGTTGGTTACTCCAAACGGTATTCGACGAAATTGGTATAGGTTTCCACAAGCTTCAAAAGCTGTATATGATTTTTCTGAGTCTAAAATAGGAATTTGATGGTATGCACTACGAAGATCTACCTTACTGAAAATATTGTGCTTTGCTACTTTTGTAATCAGTTCATCCATAGAAGGTAATGGATATGCGTCAAGTTGTGTAAATTTGTTTATTGTCTGTGAGTAGTCTATTACCATCCTTCTCTTATGGTTATCATTGGAAGTTACAAGAACTTGAGCTCTCCAAGGTGAAATACTTGGTTCAATTATTTTGTCATCGAGTAGTTTCTGTATTTCAGTTTTGATAAAGAGAGAATCTGATTCAGAATGTCGTCTCGATTTAATAGCGATTGGCTTCTCAAAAGGTAGTAAGTTAGTGAACAAACTGACAGGTTCGATATTGATTTCAGATAGAACACACAGTTTGAGAGACGGTTGAGCTCCTCCAAAGTACATTTCTAAAGCTTGGTGATTCTGTAAAACATCGTGTCCGATTATGATGTCAGCGCAAAGGCGATCAATAATCATGAGAGTAACGACGATATTTTGATTTTGTAATTTAATCTTTAATGTGCAAGATTCGTTTATTTGTGTAGTAAAATTTGAAGTTGCCATAGTAATCTTCTGCTTGCAAGGAGTTGTTTTTAAATTATTAAGCGTAACAACTCGTCGATCGATGAAACTTCCCGTACTACCAGTATCGATTAGTGCTTTCGCTGAAATACGATCATTTATGATTATCGGTACGGTAGCTTTGCTAAGATCTAATGCAGATAATATACAGGAAAAAGTTTGAGGCGTAGCTTCACAGTCAACTTCATCTTCAGCTGTAGCACTAGCGGATTTATGTGTAGTTCTACTTTGGCAAACTTTTGAAAAATGACCCTTTTTGTTACATTTCGTACAGATCGAGTTGGAGGCAGGACATTCCCAGCGAGGATGACGTAGTTTGCCACAGAAATAGCACGCACTTTGCTTAGGAGAACCTCGTACAGCTGCTGCAGTCATGTCTTTAGAGGTGTAATTATTGTTTTGAATTTGGGCTAGTTCCAGTGAACGCGCTTGTTCATAAGCTTTATCCAAAGTGAGTGTAGTATTCTCAAGTAGCCGTTGTCTTATTTCCGGTGAGGATAATCCGGAGATGAACGCGTCCCGAATATATTCGCTTTCATTTTGTTCAGCATTCACAGATTTAAAATGACAGTCTTTCGATAAGAGTTTGAGCGACTGTATGTATTGGTCTATCGATTCGCCGTTCTGTTGTTGCCGTTTGGCTAGTCGATATCGCGAGTATATTTCATTTTTAGGTTTTAAAAATAGCGCATCTAGTTTTTGTATAGCCGTGTCATACGACTTCGAATCCTTAATATGAATATATAAGAGCGGCGATAGATGATTTACTAGTAATTGATATTTGCAGTCGTTACTTACTAGATTTTCTTTAGTTTGAATAGCTTGAATGAAATTTTCGAATGTTTGTTTCCAATGGATCCATAAAGACGATTGGTCTGAGTTAGATATTGGATCGGCTTCGAATCTTTCAGGTTTCAAATATTTGTCCATGATAATAATAATGATTTTATTTTATCGAATAAATTGTAGAATTAAAACCATTTGTAGTAAAACATGGCTTTATTCGATAAAATCAACGACATATGAATGACAGATACATAGACATTATTTTCTAATATTAAAATGCCGAAGTGGCCAGTACAATATTACCACAGTAATAATAAAATAAAGAGGCATAAGTTAAGTGTAGATTGGGCAGTCATATCGTATGTGATCTCTGCCAACTTCCATAATTATCTTTCCATATACTTAAATAATAAATAACTTGCTACAGACCAGGGTGATTAATGCCCAGAGGTTTTTGCAGGTTCAGGTTTCACCTTTTCAGTTTCTTCAATCGTATGACACCCTCACGACTTCTGTTTTATCTTATCACCTACTAAATAATTGCCATGCTATTAAAGTTGGTACATAAATATTAAGATACTATAGTTACGGAAACGAGATGACAATATAATTAACACTGTATCCAATAGTGACGGATTACTTGTGTAGACTAAGCTGGCCAAGACTTAATGGTTTTTCTTTCAGAGGTAAATTCAAACATTTAATGTCTTTAAAAAAATCAGTTGCACTTCATTAAAGACATTTAAGCGTTGCGTTAGCGATGTTTTGCCTCCATCTCCATCCATATCAATAAATAAAAAAGAATACTTAGCGCCACCACCCCATTCGCTACAGGGTGTTTCGTAAAAACTGCCAAAAAGAAATGACAAGGCCGAATACTAGCCGCAAGAGAAGGAAAACTGTAGGCTAATTACCCTCCATGTCATACGCGGAGGCCCGAGACGGACTCCACAGTGAGTCATTTATGGGCTGAGCAGAGCAGTAGTAGTGGTAGAATATTTTATAGTTGTATTAATTTGGATAAAAATGGTTCCGTACCAAATATTCTTCACTGTGGTTCAAATTGACGCTGGTCAAAACATGAAATGGTACAACTTTATTTATTTTAAAAGTTGGTTTACTTTTAATTTTTATGTAATAGTAGATACTGGCAATGTCGCTTTCAAAACTCGAAGGCAAATCCTCCGGAAGTACAAAATGAAACGGATATCTATGGACACCAGCTGGCATTATGTTTCCTGGAACAATAATTATATTGAGTAAAAATTACAACATTGTAAAACAGAACTGTAATATAAACCGATTGACTAAGACCTTGAAAGGGCTTATATGTTGACCAAAATTTCAAGAAAAACAGTTTTAGCTAGCGTTATTATTAAACAATTTGGTTTTCTTTGGAATGCATATCCAATCTGGTTTTTTAAAGAAAAGAAAAGAGTAACAAATCCTATAGGCCCAGAACAAACTACCGGTAATTAGCATGATGTCATCACTTCGGATGGCTATAGATTTTGTCTCTAAATTACTAGCTGACCCGAAAAAACATTGCTTTGCCTTACAAATATAGCTATTCAAAAATACGGGTTGAGAGGGGGGAAAATTTAGGGTTGTATGTATTTTTGTATGCTGTAGGATAAAAAAATATTGTCTAAAAAATAAAAAGTTGGGGTGGGCCACCCTTAACATTGTAGGGGATGAAAATAGATGTTGTCCGATTCGCAGACCTACCAAATGTAAATATATAATTTAATCAAAATCGGTCGAGCTATTTCTGAGGGGTGTAATAACAAACACAGTGACAAGATAATTTTTTCATTTAGATACTGTAATAGTTTATACGCAAATATACTCGTTGTCATTAGTTAGTTTATTGTATAAGTCTATGATCGAATTGAAAATAGAACTATAAAATATTTATGGTTGAATTTGGACCGCTGGGAACACTAGATATAAATACTCGTAAATGAACCTTATTAACAAAATTGCAACAACAACGTAGATAAATATTTTCTCATTTACCTTTTCGAGCATCCATGAAGATATCTTTAATTTTTTCACTAAGTAGCCTTCTTTTCTCGGAGTAAATTTGTATAAACGGGATTGTTGGCTTTGATCTAGACCATTGCGCTTTGCAAGTTCCGATCACCTCAAAATCAATACCTGAAAATTTTAAGTGATTGTATATTATGTTTAATGACTGTTGTTGTTTTGACCCATAAGAGGCCACTGCTGCCGTCTTCCACAATAACCAGATACCGACGACCTTCGCCCTTTCAAGCAGTTGTAACGCCACCGTACTTAATATTTATCACCAGTTCGGAAGGTAGTTCAACAGAGCTTAGCCAATACGCCTATAGTCGCGTTTCTATGATGGTCGTTTTATATTCAACTAACTAGTATAGGTCCGTGGGGTGGCGGATTAAGAATACAAGGTGTCGCCACCCCATTTTATCCTGAGGGTGTCGTTAGAGCTGACACAGGGATATGTCAAACTTGATTTCGTAACGCTGTACCAACGTCTGGCCAGCGTGGCACAACAGGCTGATAATAATTTAGTTTTTTTCGCAAATAGATGTAGATGTGTTATGGGCCTGGAATTTGTTGCCGGGTTTGATTTCTTAAATTATTTTCGCATTGTATTGGTTTGCCTGTCTATTCTGTAGTATGGTAAATCTGTGGACGCTACTATCTAAAGGAGTAGAGAAATAGTCATAGTTATACGAGAAAAAAAACAGAGCACACTGTAAAGTCAAAACCTACACGATATATGAGCGGGGCCGCCGTCGCCGCGGGCAAAAGGTAGTTTTAATTATAGATAATAACATTTTTAACCCAGCCTACTGACGTAGATATTACTGATTACGGAAGACGTGATGAGTGAGACACACAATAGATAATCACAAAAATTACAGTTAACATGCAAGATCATTTCGCACAACTAAGTAACTTACAAAATTTTAAAATAAGTTATTTTCATTAAAATCTAAAGAAACTGTAATGATTGTGGAAATCATGATAGTTAAGGTGACCACCTTTTTTAGGTAGGAAAAGAGTAGGTACACTACTCCAAAAAAAAAGGTCGGCTAAAGCAAGGCTGTATTATCCATGTTAAAAAAAGTGGAGGTCTAAAAAAAAAAGGTAGCCTCACCGGCGCGGCAGCCAATATGCGAACGTTAAATCAAAGCACTATGTGAACTGTCAAATGAGTTTTACTTTCAGAATACAGGATTTTGAAAGAGTATGGATTGCGAAAAAAGAGTACAAAACTCTGTAAATGAGTATGGGTTATCACCCTATGATAGCTAGCTAATCTTATAAAATAATTTTTAAATAATAGATAATAGACTAATAGAAAATAGGATGAGAAATACTGCAAAATTCGACTAAAAATACACTACTAACAACATGACGGCTAATAGCTTATAGGTAAATACACATTGTGGGAAAATTCAACCATAAATTGCATTTCCATTTGTATTTACATATACACTTAAATAGGTAAATTATAATATTACGTTCAATTTTCTTGTCCCGTTTCAGCTCCAGCACAACCATTCCCGTAACTATATTACCAGTGTAAAAACTGCCAGAACCATCGTTGTTTAAATTAACTGTACATTTTATACCAGACATTTTGTTTTCTTCTAATCAAAATCACAACATGTAACTTTACTACGATATTGATCCTTCACATTCTTGAGTAAAACGACTAATTGTTGATTTATTATCACTATATTGATAACGGAGATAGCATGTCGATAACGAAATGACGAAAGTTAAAGCTATAAACTTAGAGCTATTGCATAACTTATGTATAATATAACTTATGGTAGAATATACTATGCACTAATTTAAACAGTACTTTATGTAAAATAACGATTATAAATGCTCAATTTACAATTATGCATTTCGTTGAATATTAATGGTATAAAAATCAAGTACCAACTATTATAGGCGCGCGAGTTCATGTCCTTAAATAAATGTTTAATTATCACATTTTATTTCATAATTTGCAAAAATTGCCTTAGGTTAAACGAGACCAAATCGACACCTGTTGACTAAATCGGTAGTTATTACCAGCATTACCATAACTAATTATGCCGTTACATTACAGTATTTCTCAGGATGGACATGAAGTCGCGCGCCTATAATAAATCTTAGTCATTCATTAAAAGGTGGATTTTACATGTAATACATTGTCCCTATTTGTTTACAGATTAATAAGGGTGTAAATAGAGGAATATAATTGGGAATGTTCATGGTCATTGTATGTTTCTGCAAAAGAATACGTATATTAGCAACTGACTCCTGATGGATGGATTCTAATACTTTGTACCTTAAATTGTAAGTTTTGTTTAGTCCTCTTCATAATATGTAATAGACAAAAGCTTTAGAAGCCAAGATAAAAAGTAATTGACGTATGTGACATATAAAATGACAGTGACATCGTAATTGTAAACTGACATTTCGGTAAAAATTGAAAATCGGGATTTCGTGGAGTTTCTGTCAGCCTATAAATTGAAATGATTGGGAAAATATGGTGAAAGCGCGTTTTCCCGATCGTATTTGATTAGCTTTAGACTATAGTTATTCCAATTAATTACTTTTGTATACTAACCGTTGTATATTATGTCGCAGTTTTAAACATGATAGGTTATGTTGTGCCCCTTCTGCTATCAGGGTGAAAAGTAAGTTTTATTTTATACATATAATACTTTGCATCATAATCAGCTCATAATTTTGGATAACAAGCTTCCTTTATCGGAACGACCTTACGCCTCACAGTTTTCGACTTGACAATTGCTTTCAAAAGAGAATATTGAATGACTGTGCCAATATTGTTAGTATCTAAACTGCCAATTAATTAAAAAGTCATAAAAACTTGTAATTGTCACTGCAATTTTATTGAAGTTGTAACATTGATTTCATTTAAAAAAAAAAATACGTACACACATAATATTCTAGTTATGTGATATTAAGTACTTATGTTTCTTGCATCCTAATTATGAGATGAGTTGAATTACCAAATTATCCCAAAAGGCTCTATATATTGAGTAGGTTTGAATATTGAAGTTGATACAAAGTAATGATGGTTCCGTTTGACAAAACTACAACGATGACAATTGATACACTAAGTCAGTGAAAACTAAGAGCTGGATTAATTAAATGATTACTGGTAGTCCTGCTAATGAGTCCCAGAGTTTGATCATGTTTACCATCATACATGTTGTAACAAAAACCCTATAGCCATTGAAATTAGAGTATAGTACCAATATTGACTGCCTTGTTGGTCTAGGGGATTGGATGTGCCACCTTTGTACCCCAAGGTCCTGGGTTGATTCCGGGGCCAGGCAAGTGTCTTTGTGTAAACCATAGGCACTTGCTCTAAGTCTGGGTGTCATTTGTGTTTGTGAATTTCATGTTTGTAAACTACCGTGATACAGGTAATAACATACAGCAAGGGGTACGTTTCTCTAAAAAAATGAGTAGACTATATCAGTTTTTTTTTGATTTGGTGATAGATTAATACAGACATGGATCCAAACATTTATGCGCTGGTCTTGGACACATTGAACAGGGCCACTAGCCAGGAGGCCGAGGTTCTGAAGCCGGCAGAAAAGAAACTTCAAGAATGGGAGGTAGAACCTGGCTTCTACTCTGTGCTTTTGGTTGGTAAACATATTGTGTATTATGTATATGTAGGCAAATACAGGTTTGCTAATTTATAAGTTTTCAGCCAACATCAAGATGAAAGAGGTTCTCAATTTGTTTGTATAGTTTAATGTTTGTTACTGCACAACTCTGTTATTTGTAAACAGAGTCGATAAATTTATTGATTGATTCCAAAATCCAAATTGGTACCATATAAATTTTATTGAAATAGATCCAGTAGTTTGGCAGAAAACTCGAAATAAGTAATCAATTACATTTGTGAGAACAACACTTGTATTATTTTGATGACTTTATTATTCAAGTCCTTAGCGACACATACATTTATTTGCGGTAAGACTTGAACAATATTTCTTTTACTGAAAATGTAAACCAACTTCAGAATAGGCACAAACAAGCGAAATATGAATAACCATTTGAAATCTGCAACTTAATTGACACCTAAGACACAATCTTCAAATAGTAGTAAATTAAAAAATATGCGTAATTTGAAGTCCGATACATTATGTATTTTACTATTGAGTTTTACTAAGTTGAATATTTTACTGTATTTGTTTACTGTGATACAAAAATAAATTGTCCGTTAGTTGCTTGTGGCTGCTGTTGGCAACCTAAAGTTAACCCTACTTTTTAAAAAAGTACTACAACCTCTTACATTCTTGAGTACAAAGTCGTACATTTAAAAAAATGTTCCATTCACACTTAAGGACGCAGCACACCTATTAACTACCCGGACCGTAAGATAATGATTATGATTATGTTATGTCCCGCATGCGCGGCGGCGGAGAGGCGGCCGTATGCGCGGGGACCGCTGGTTGACCACGCGCCGTACGGCGTCCGTGAGCTGGTCCCGAGGCGTTTACGTTACGAATCCGATTAGTGTGCTTTGCAGTAGGGAGTTACATACAAATAATACTGAATGCGTCTGTCCGTGTGGTGACGGATTAAGAATATCACCACCCCATCTCCTCCCATGGGTGTCGTAAAAGGCGACTAAGGGAAAAAACTAATTACAGACGTTGGGCAGCAGCAACGTCTGGTCCAACTCCTTATTTTTAACTGCGATCCCCAACCCGCATGCCCAGCGTGGGGATTATGGGCAATTCCCCTTAATGGTTGCTATGGAGCGAGCTATGCTTGGAGTTTCTCTGAAGGATAGGCTCCGTAATGAGATTATCCGGCAGAGAACCAAAGTCACCGACATAGCTCAGAGAATTAGCAGACTGAAGTGGCAGTGGGCTGGTCATATCTGTAGAAGAACCGACAACCGCTGGGGTAGACGAGTTCTTGAGTGGAGACCGCGAATCGGCAAGCGTAGTGTGGGACGGCTCACTGCTAGATAGAGTGACGATCTGCGAAAGGTTGCGGGCAGCAGCTGGATGCGTCAAGCTGAAGACAGGGCGCTATGGCGCTCTTTAGGGGAGGCCTATGTCCAGCAGTGGACTAATGTGGGCTGATGATGATGATGATGATGCCTCTAGTTGATACGGTGCCGATCCCTTTCCGAGTTGATAAGTGTGCTACGTCGTTAAGGCTTTAATGTCAAATATGACAGATACGCTCATACGACCAGCCATGTGAAGCGCCAGCTTAATCGATCTGAAGAATTCCACAGAATGTCCTCTCGAACCACACCATCGACGTCAACGTCCGATGGCTGGCAGTCATGTGTTTCAAGAACGGCGTCGATCGGTACTGGCGTCGGAACGCACCTAACGCCATTACCGAAGAGGAGAAACAGAAGTTGCGTGAAGGTCTGCTCACATCCAATATCCTGAGTGAGCCTGTCGCTCAGATTGCTACACAGTTGGCCGTCCTGATCTCCAAGATTGCCAGGTTACTAACTGTCTATTTGCTCATAGGTTGTATTCGATATAATAACAAGGTTGATGTGCATTCAATTCGGAATAACTGGCTTTTAGTTTATAAGTATCGGATACTCTTTATTGCACAATACATACAAACATAAAAAAAGGAAATTACAACAAAATTATACAGAACAACAGAAAGTAGTAGCTATTCGTATTGCTATAAGCAATCTCTTCCAGGCATCAATAGTTCTTCCTACAATTACATGTTAAGCATCTCGTAAATGTCTTACTGCTAAGTTGTCTTTCTCCATAAATGGGCTACGTTATTAATTATCATCATTTACAGTCTCAACTTATAGAGGAACCACTGGCCAGTCAGGCCGGCTTCAAGTGCGGCAGTTTATTTATGGAGCAAATTTGCGTACTTCCAATAATTTTCAGGTGCATTCTACCAGTAGAAACTGATAAATGGCCTAAAAGATATTACATATCTATGTATCTGTGTATGTAAGGAATTGTTAACTATGCATTTGATCATAATGATGATCTTCAGAAAAGTGTTGTGCATGGCCCAGGAAGATTCCAGAAAAACCAAAAAAAGTAATATGAAAATTAGTGTAATTGGTTTCTTTCAAATTTATTTTAGTTAGTGGCTTAGTAACGCGCGCAGAGTACAGCTAAAAATAGAGAACAGTCGTATAAGAATTCAAAGAACAAATGAATGAACGCAATGTGAATGTCTGAATGAGTTTGCAAATCATAAATTATATATTTACCAGATTTGACTGCCCTACAAATTGGCCCGAGCTGGTGCCAGGACTGGTGAGCGCCCTGAAAGCTCCCCAACCGTTGGTGCAACACCGTTCTCTGCTCATATTTCATCATGTCGTCAAAGCGCTTGCTTCCAAGAGATTGGTCGGGGACCGAAGGACATTCCAAGTTAGTATTAGTAGAGGATCCCATGTATTTCGATCTTTACTGTTTCGACTTGCCGGAGAAAAAACAATATTATCATCATTTAATTCCATCCATAAACAACCCGCTGCTAAATTTCTGAGAAAAAATGTTTCTGATTTTTTCCTGAAATTTTGCTGAAACACAATATCAATATCAGTGGTACTATCGATTATTGACAAAAGGGTTTTTGTTTCAAACATTTAAGCGCCGAAAGAAACTAGATTTATATCTCTTTGTATGAAATCATATAAAATCTCCAGAATTGTCTTCACGGCCTTCTTGACTTCGATTCGTTCGGTGCGTACAATTACTCTTTTCTAATTCAACAAACTCTTTTCATTTCTATTGCGCTCTTTCTTCTTTTTCTCCGTGTGGGGACGGGGCAGAATATTACACTTCCCCACCGCACGCTGGGAAATAACGCGTGTTGTAAAAGTCAACCAAACCCAGCCCGACTAGCTACCACCCTCACAAGCAGCTTTACCAAGCAGTTTTACTGTGTAAGCACACGACGGTGTGTATGTGAGAGCCGGTGGCTGACAAGGAATTTTCCACCACGCACGCCTAGGTTCAAACGCATTCAAGTCACTGATAAAAAAATCTAATTAAAAATACTTATGTACTCTTAACTTCACTCAACAGATTCATTGTTTTATCCCCAACAGGAACTTACCATCACAGTGTACTCGTTCATCCTGAACCTCTGGCATGAGAACACCGAAGTGTTCCTTCGCCACATCCAAGAAGGTGCTGCCACTGAACTGATAACGGAACACCTGGAGAAAGCCTTACTTTGTCTGCGGGTACTGAGGAAACTGACGGTGTTTGGGTTCAAGAAGGCTCACGAAAGTGAAGATGCTATGGCCTTCCTCAATGTGGTGTTCGACCGTGCCAAAACCAGCTTAGAATGCCGTGAGTAGTTTTTACCACTAGGGTCATCACTCACTCGGGCAACTCCAGCGGTCGGGGTGGTAATACGTTATAGTTTATCTGCTCGCGTGGATAATCCACATAGGTTAATAAAATTGAGTTTAGGGGATGATTGGCTCCTTGGATTGGTCTGTCTTCTTGTCAAAGGTAAACAAATAGTTTTCTGGTAAACATATATAAAAATGGAGCATCAGAATTTACGTGAAATTAACTAATTGTTTTGGGAACTCTACAGCGTCTGTTAAACAAAATGGCCAGCGGTAGACCATTTGTTTTATAAAGACTCATTATGAATATTGTATTGACTTTTTGTAAGTGTCCATCGTGACCCAAGCAAAATAAATGATTTGAATTTATTGACGATTTATTGTTAACAATATTGTCTAAAACATACGCGATAATCAGCCAGGAGAATTTAGGTGGAGTAAGTTATATTTTTATGTACCTTCATCACCTGATACCTGGAAATTGGCCGTTTCACCAAACTAGCAGGTAGGCATGCGATCGTAGTACATACTAACACTACTCAATCGTCCACACTTCGTCCGTCAGAAAATACGTGACGTCTGGCGGCTCAGGGATCTTGGAGTAAAATACATAATTCACGACCACTAATTATACCCAGACCCAGAACTTAGTATCTCTGGCTTGACAAAGACACTTGCCCATCCCAAAGTCGATCAAGAGACCCGTGGATCCAATATCCAACTAGATCATAATTTAATACCTTTTCTCAAATTTTTTCCTCTTTTGTTCCAGGAAAACTCCTCAAGGGCAGAGGTATATACCCCCTAGAACTTTGCGAGAAGTTCATCATACATCTGACGAAAGTGGCCCTCGGTGTCTTAGGCTGTCAGCCGTTCTCCTACGTTCCACTGATCAGACCTTCACTCCAGTTTGCTCTGTACTACTGTTTCACGGAGCCAGGTATGGCGCTCATATATGAGAGGTTCACGATACAATGCCTCAACATTGTGAAGGGTATACTGCAATGTGTGGAGTACAAGCTGCCGAAGAATACTGACCTGGTTAAAGACCCTTGTAAGTATTACATTTAATGTTACAGTTAAAAACTACATGCGGTAACCTCATGGTTTCAATCACATTAAAAAAGGATAAGATTCTGTATTCAAGTATTTTTTTATGTGCCGTAACGACAATCACTTTGTAAATCAATTTGGTTGAATGGTATTTGGCTCCAAATTCGGCCCATAGAGTATTAAAGTAATTTAGTACGAAAAGAGCACAGTTTAGAAACGGCATTAAAAATAATGAAAATGCATATTATATAGATCTGTGTGGTAGCGGAGTAAGAATACTACCACCCCATATCTTCCCGTGGGTGTCGTAGAAGGCGACTAAGGGACAACAGACGTTGGGCAGCAGCGACGCTCTGTTCAAAACACACCATCCATCACTGCGATCGCCAACCCGCCTGCCAAGCGTGGCGATTATGGCAAACCCCCCCCATAAATGAATGGATACAAACAGAAAAACGGCCCCCAGTCCCCGGCAGCCCCACTATTCCTTCGGCCACGGTAGCAGCCAAGGTAACGGTGGGGCAGGGGGTGCGAACAATCTCCGGCAGAGATCCGGCTACCACAAAAAACGACGGCTGCACCTGGCAACATATAACACACGGACACTGCGGACTGACGAGAAGATCGTAGAACTCGAGGAAGAGTTGAGCAAGTTGCGATGGGATATAGTGGGGTTGTCTGAAGTCCGAAGAGAGGGAGAGGACACGATAACCCTCAAATCCGGCAACTTGCTCTACTTCCGGGAGGGCGACCAACAGTCCCAAGGTGGTGTTGGGTTTATCGTCCACAAGTCCCTTGTGAACAACGTTGTTAAAATCGAGAGTGTGTCGACCAGGGTGGCGTACCTTATACTCAGAATAACCAAGCGTTATTCGCTGAAGGTCATACAGGTATACGCACCGACCTCGGCACACCCCGACGAAGCGGTGGAGACAATGTATGAGGACATTTCCTCGGCCATACATGGCTCTAGAACGCACTACACCGTTGTCATGGGGGATTTTAACGCGAAACTGGGCAAGCGGAGCGGAGATGAGCTGCAAGTGGGGCAATTTGGGTTTGGACACCGGAACCAACGGGGCCAGACTTTGGCTGGTTTTCTGGAGAAGGAGGGACTCTATATGATGAATTCCTTTTACAAAAAACCAGAACAGAGGAAATGGACCTGGTTGAGTCCGGATGGCACCACAAAAAACGAGATAGACTTCATCATGTCGACGGAAAAGCACATATTCAATGATGTCTCCGTGATCAATATGGTCAAAACCGGAAGCGATCACCGCTTAGTACGAGGCACATTGAATATCGACGTTAAGCTTGAAAGGTCGCGCCTGGTGAGGTCTACGCTGCGTCCCGTGCCAGTTCAAATTCAAAACCCGGAGAGCTTTCAGCTCGAACTGCAAAACCGCTTTATAAGCCTAGGCGTTGACGTGGACGATTATAATGACGGGTTCGTGGAGACTGTCCGCAAAGTTGGGTCGAAGTTCTGTGAGACCCAACGCCTGAAAACGGCCAAAAAGCTCTCGGACCTCACCCTAAATCTCATGGACGAGCGACGGAAAATGGTTCTGCAGTCTACAGATGATGCGACGCAGCTTCGGATGCTCAATAGACAGATATCAAAGTCCCTGAAGCGTGATATACGCCGATTCAACACGAATCGTGTTGAAGAGGCTATTGAACGTAACAGGGGCTCCAAGGTTTTTGCCAGGGATCTGTCTATTGGGCAAAGCCAGCTCGTCAGGCTGAAGACTGATGACGGCAGGATCGTCACGTCGAAGTCCGAGATTTTGGGTGAGGTCGAGAGTTTCTATGGACAACTGTACAAGTCTACACAGGAACCCGTCATAAATCTAGCAGACGACCCACGAGCTAGATTAACCCGGCACTACACAGAAGACCTCCCGGACGTCAGCCTGTGTGAGATCGGGATGGCTCTCGAGCAACTTAAAAACAACAAGGCGGCGGGTGATGACGGAATTACCGCAGAACTTCTGAAGGCGGGTGGAGAACCGATCCTTAGGGCCCTTCAGAAGTTATTCAATTCCGTCATACTCGAAGGACGAACGCCAAAGGCATGGAACAGAAGTGTGGTGGTGCTGTTCTTCAAGAAGGGAGATAACACCTTATTGAAGAACTACAGACCCATCTCACTTCTGAGCCATGTCTACAAGTTGTTCTCGAGGGTCATCACGAATCGACTCGCGTGCAGGCTTGACGATTCCCAGCCTCCCGAACAAGCCGGTTTCCGAAAAGGCTTCAGTACCGTAGACCATATTTTAACGCTACGGCAGGTTATACAGAAGACCGAGGAGTATAACCTGCCACTTTGTCTGGCGTTCGTGGACTACGAGAAAGCCTTCGATTCGATCGAGACGTGGGCAGTATTGCAGGCTCTCCAGAGGTGCCAAGTCGACTATCGGTACATCGAAGTGTTGAAGTGCTTGTATGAAAACGCCACCATGTCAGTCCGACTCCAGGACCGGACCTCGAAACCGATCCAGTTGCAGCGAGGTGTTAGACAGGGAGACGTTATCTCTCCGAAACTGTTCTCCGCTGCACTGGAAGATGTTTTCAAGGTTCTGGACTGGAAAGGGCTGGGCATTAACGTGAACGGCGAGTACATCACTCACCTTCGATTCGCTGACGACATAGTCGTAATGGCTGAGACCATGGAGGGCCTCACTACGATGCTCGATGGCCTCTGTGGAGCCTCCGAACGAGTCGGCCTTAAGATGAACATGGAGAAGACGAAGATCATGTCTAATATCCATGTTCAAGCCACTCCTGTTAACATCGGAGGTTCTACCCTCGAAGTTGTTGACCATTACATTTACCTGGGACACACTGTCCAGTTAGGTAAGTCCAACTTCGAGAAAGAGGTCAATCGTCGGATCCAACTCGGCTGGGCAGCGTTCGGGAAGCTGCGAAAGATCTTCTCGTCCACAATACCGCAGTGTCTGAAGACAAAAGTCTTCAACCAATGTGTGTTGCCAGTGATGACATATGGAACAGAGACGTGGTCGCTCACTATGGGCTCCATCAGAAGGCTCAAAGTCACCCAAAGGGCAATGGAGAGGGCTATGCTCGGAGTTTCCCTGCGAGATCGAATCAGAAATGAGGAGATACGCAGGAAAACCAGGGTCACCGACATAGCCCACCGGATTGCCAAACTTAAGTGGCAGTGGGCAGGGCACATAGCTCGCAGGACCGACGCCCGATGGGGCAGAAAAGTCCTCGAGTGGCGACCGCGTTCCGGAAGGCGCAGTGCTGGTAGGCCTCCCACACGGTGGACCGACGACCTGGTTAAGATCGCCGGAAAGCAGTGGATGCGGGCGGCCCAGGACCGGCCTTTGTGGAAATCCTTGGGGGAGGCCTATGTCCAGCAGTGGACGTCCTTTGGCTGAAATGATGATGATGATGATGATGAATAAAAATATATAAATTCTAACCAGGCAGAATTTCACCTAAAATATTATATACGGGCGTGAATTTTGGGTCGGAACCAAATTTTAATGGCTATTTATTGCCTGCTGATTTTGAAGAACTATTATAGCGATGTTCAATTTTCAGTGCAAATATATGGAATATGTTATTACTACTTAGACAAATTTGGATTGTCAAAAATATTTGTGATTTCCTTATTTTCAATTAATAACTTCTAATATATCTACATTTTACTGGCCTGTTTTCAATAATGTATCAATGGGATTTTCCCGGAGTTTGTACTCCGGGAAAATCCCGATCACGAAATCGCTGAACATAAAATCATCTAAAAATACATATAGCTAAACATGAATTCTCTTTTGAAATCATAATTTCTTTCCCTTTCTTCAGCCCGCTCTTTACGACTAACACGGTTAATTCTTTAACAGTGACTATCCAAGCTCACCAAGCAAAGATGGAGGTTCTGGATGAGAATACCCTCTGCCACATGTGCCGCCACCTGGTGACGCACTATTTCCTGCTCAGCGCCGATGACTTAGCCTTATGGGACGCTGAACCTGAGAGCTTTGCTACGGACGAAGCTGGCGAATCCTGGAAGTATAGCTTGAGGGTGAGTTCATCTATTCAAAGTACACAGTGAAGTGAAGTTTTGTTGTGAAGTGAAGCGACCAGCATGCCACATAATTTACACAATATACCCGAAATATTTGAACGAAAAAAATGAACATGAAATGAAAATTTGTATAATGTCTTTCCTTCAAATTTATTTTTGTTAGTGGCGTAGCCATCGTGCAGGATACAGCTAGTATGTGTTAAATTTTAACGAAACTGTTCTGTTTCTGACCTTAAACTTTTTAATTTAACAGCCGTGCACGGAGGCGTTGTTCACGGAGCTGTTTGAGTTCCGCAACGTGCTCGTTCCGGAGCTGGTGCGGTTGCTGGCGGCACTGCAGCAACAGCAGATCTCCCCCGACGACCTGCCCGCTATACTGAAGAAGGATGCGGTGTATAACGCCGTTGGTCTTGCTGCGTTTGACCTGTACGACGATGTGAGTTTGCTCATTTCTTTTGTTTGTTTTTTTTAAACTTAACCCCTTTTTTATAGTGGGGGAAACCTTTTGTAGGTATAGGGGGACGGGGCTGCGGTATTTGGAAGTCCCGGTCGCGATGAGATGATGATTGCGAACGGTTTACCCTCTAAAACCTACCACTAATTGTCTGCGCGGGCCATCTGTCGTTGGGGAAACTTCGTAAACGATCCATTCGACTGTGGCAAATTTGACAGTGGCTTAATCTTAACCCCTGCACTATGTATAACCTATCGCGGGGGCAGTTTACAAACATATAAGTCATGTATACAAATGACATCCAGACTCAAAGCAAGTTTACACAAAAAAACTTGTGTCCGACCCGGGAATCGAACACAGGACCCCGTGATCCAAACGCGGCGCGTCCAACCCCTAAACCAACAAGGCTGCCGAAGTAGTTTTTATTACTGTTTATAGTTAACAAAGTCAAGTAAGAGTGTTGTAAGAGGCGAAGAACTTAGCCGAGGGAGAAGGAAACCTTTATAGGAACCCCTGTGCCAACCCATCTGGTCAGGGTGGAACAGTTGACTAATTACTCTCCTTGTAGTTGGAGGAGGCCCGACTCAGCAGACTGTGTCATTTATAGGATGAGAAGAAGAAGAAATGCGATGAAAACTATTGTACAGGTGCACTTGAATCATGCAGAGAATTAGGCCCGGTTCTACCAAAGCAGACAGGATGTGTTTTTCGACCAATGAGGTTTCGTTATTTCCACATCACCTCTCCGCGTACCTTCGGTGGAAATAGAATAACGAAACCTGATTGGTTATTCAAAACACATCTCCTTTCCTCTCCGCTTTGGTGGAAACCGGGTCTTATGCCCATGACTTGAAATACTTTTATTTTGCTTTTAGATTGAGTTCGACGAATGGTTTACAAACGTGTTAAGTCAAGAGCTAAAGATAAAGGACAACAATTATAGAATCATAAGGAGGCGAGTGTGTCAGCTTATCGGTAAGTTTATTTTGTTTTTAATATAAAACTAGCTGTTATCCGTGACTTCAACCGCGTCCTGAAAGTGGGGGGTGTCAATAAAAGTAGCCGAAGCTACTACTTGTTACATCAGCTATTTGCCAGTGAAAGTCCTGTCAAAATTGGTCCAGCAATTTCTGAGGTTGCGCGAAATAGACAGTCAAAGATTGTAAAAAATGTTGTTTTGGTATATGTACCATGTATCCGTCGTCCTGGACCGCCCGCATCCATCGTTTTCCAGCGACCTGGTCATCGGCCGAGCGTGTGGGAGGCCTACCAGCGGTTATTTCTATAAAACAAACAGACACTCCAATTTTATTTATTTGTATAGATAGGCCTAAGTTTGACTTCAATTTCGCCGCTTGATGGAAGGCGAAGGTGACCTAAGCTAGTACACGTTTGTCTAGTTTTTGGAAAATGTGGCCTCGGCAGAGAGTTACTTTGGCCGTCGGCATATTAAAAGAAGTGGCAAACCGTTTCGTGTGTAATGTAGGACTGCCTACACCATAAGGGTGGAACTGTTCACCGCACTTTGTCGTTCGATGGAAGTCACTATCATCATCATTTCAGCCAAAAAACGTCCACTGCTGGACATAGGAATTTCCACAAGGGCTGGTCCTGGGCTACCCGCATCCATCGTTTTCTGGCGACCTTTACCAGGTTATCGGTCCACCGTGTGTAAAGGCCAGCACTGCGCTCTCCGGAACGGTCGACGGGCAACTTCTTAACCGTGCGAATTGCCCTGTAAACTTCGCTTTCGCGGTGTAGAATATTTTGGCAATTCTTGCATTTGACTTGACGGCGATATTTCTTGATGTTGATGATTTTTCGGGTAAATTGTATGAGGTGGTGCAACCATAAGAAATCCACTGCTCTTGAGATAGAGAAGTCCAGTAGTGGACATCGCTGGAATAGGACGCCTAGACAAACTAGGATTATTTAATACTAGCGACCCGCCCCGGCTTCGCACGGGTGCAATGACGAACCTCTAAATTTATCGGGTTTTCTCTACAATATTATGCATGTAATATACTTAAAAACCTTCCTCTTGAATCACTTTACCTATTAGAAAAAACCGCTTCAAAATCTTTTGCGTAGTTTTAAAGATATAAGCATACATAGGGACGGACAGACGACAGCGACTTTGTTTTATACTATGTAGTGATATATTTTGAATTTGATGATGATCCCTTGCAGGTCAATGGTGTGGTGTCAGAGCATCGCAGTCCCTAAGGCCAGCGATGTACGAAGCGCTGCTCGAACCACTCGCCCGAGTTGATGAGGACGCCGCAGTGAAGCTATCCGCCGCTGAAGCTCTAAGGAGCACTATAGACGACTTCAACTTCGATGTCGAACAGTTCGCGCCGTACGCTCCGCATGCAATTGCTGCGCTTTATGAACTCCTGGTGAGATTATTATTCCGTTTGTTGCCATTATGGAAATTGTTATGTTAAGTGGGTAGACAATAAATTCTCCGTGTGGTGACGGATTTAGAATACATAGCATACTGCCTCGTTGGTCTAGTGATTAGATGTGCCGCCTTTGGATCAACGGGTCCTGGGTTCGATTCCGGGGTCGGGCAAGTGTCTTTGTCTAAACCAGAGGCACTGGCTCGGAGTCTGGGTGTCATTTTTATCTATAATATGAATGTATTTACAAAAAAAAATGTATATAAGTAGTTTATCATCCATCTCGTTACCATAACACAAGCATTAAGTTGCTTAGCTTGGGACGAGATGGCGTTGTGTGAAATGTCCAAGGATATTTATTTATTTATAGTGTCACCACCCCATTTTATCCTAAGGGTGTCGTAAGATTCGACAATAGGAAATTACAAGGCCGAAAACCGAGCCGCAAGAGAAGGAAAACTTAAGACGGAACTCTGTGCCAACACGTCAGGCCAGCGTGCCACAGTAGGCTAATTACCCTCCCTGTGGTGGGAGGAGGCCTGACTCAGCAATGGGTAACTGTGAAATGCGATGAAGTGTGGAGTAGGCTTGTTGGAAGTGGCATTAGAAGTTTAACTTCATTTAGTGTTTAATTTCAATGTGTAATCATCGCGTAACTCGAAAACGTCATTGTATGGATTTCCTTACACAGGTGGAATCCGAGGAATGTGATACTAAAATGCACGTGCTGCACGTGGTTTCCTACGTGATGGAGAGATGTGGCGCCAGGGTCGCCCGAGGGGGCGGCACGGGCGCCTTGTTCGCGTACCTGCCCCAGCTGTGGGAGCACGCGGCGGCGGCCGAACACAACATGCTGAGGGCTGCGGCTTTATCTGCGGTTGTGCATCTTCTCAAAGTGAGTGGCAGTCGCTCTTCAAGCTATAATGCATGTTTTAGGTTTTGACGATCCTTGCATCGCTTTGTGTTTGAGCACCGGATCGGGCGCCACTTCAGCGGCGCCTGACGGTGGCACGTTCCATGTCCCGTACGTTGCCGTACAGTTCGCGAGTGTCCAGAGCTCTCCATCATCAGGGTCGCAGAGGGTCCCCCTCGACCGTGCCGCCACCTTGTTGTGGTGAGGGGGCTTGCGTGCCTTTAGGATCCGGTGGGGCCATACCGGCTCAGGGTCAACCATGCCGGGTGGGCCCACGGGGAGAGGCCAGACGTAGAGCGGCACACGGAGTCGTGGTGGATTTTGGCTCTGGGGACTCCTCTGTCCTCAGAGTTGCCTCGGAAGCCTTAACCTGCCGGGACACACGGCGTGGTAATGCAGTGGAGGGCGGCCAGGCGTTGAGGTTAGGGCTGCCACCACTAGCAGCGGTGGGGCGGCCAGCACTGCCACTGACCCAGCAGTGCGTTATTTATGGGCTGATTAGTAGAGTTCAGAGTTCAGAGTTCTCCCGTTCTAGAGATACTTTTTACTGTTCTCCTGCAGCCACCAATTACGCCAGACATACTTTTGTTAGACGATCTTGTAGGTTTTTTAATGATAGACTAAATGAGGTCGACATTTTTTCATTATCGTTGCAAAAATTTAAACAAAAAGTGGGTGACATTGTGTTTAACAGAATGTTGTCCTAGTAATTTTTGGATTAATATTGTTTGTATAATTCTATTACGTCGTACAAATTATCGGTTAAATTCGTATATAAGTAATGGAACTATTAGGTCTATTTGTAATTTAAGTCTCATTATATTATGCTTGTGTATGACTGCATGTTTTCCTGAATAAATAAATAAAAAAAAAATATATATATAGTCAACATTTTTAATGATTGCAGGCCTTAGGTGAATGCCCACCGAACATCCGTCCCTGGATCTTGAGCGTAGTGAATGAATCGACCAAACTGTCGGAGCCCGCACACGTTTACTTATTAGAAGACGCGTTAGAATTGTGGCAGGCTATACTGGAGACATCGCAGACGGCCGACCCTGCCACACTGCAATTGGCTGAAAATCTATGCCCTTTGTTGGGTGAGTTACTATCGTGTTATGTTACCCTAGTACTTAAGATGACTGCACACAAAATATTATCACTACATAGTATAAAACAAAGTCGCTGTCGTCTGTCCGTCCCTATGTATGCTTAAATCTCTAAAACTACGCAACGGATTTTGAAGCGGGTTTTTTAATAGATAGAATTATTCAAGAGGAAGGTTTATATGTATAATACATACATAATATTGGAAAGAAACACTGATAAATGTAGATGTTCATCATTGCACCCGTGCGAAGCCGGGACGGGTCGCTAGTTATGATAATAAGAATAAATTATCGAAGAGTGAGTTAGAACACATGGTGTCATCACTCCGTTCCATCCTAAGGGTGTTGTAAGAGCCGACGAAAGGAAATGACAATGGCGAAAACCTAGCCACAAGAGAAGGAAAACTTGAAACGAAACCCTGTGCCAGCCCGTCTGGCCAGCGTGGCACAGTAGGTTATTTACTCTGCCTTTGTTGGGAGGAAGCCCGATTCAGGAGTGGGTCATTTGGTGGGCTAATATGATGATATTGGAACACACCTGACCGTATAGATCTAATAATTTGTGAATTCTTTAGATTTCTTTAAAGAATTCATTAATTTCTAGCTGACCCGGCGAACTTTGTTCCGCATTATAAATATTTAAAACAAAAAGAAAGTTGGACATAGGATACCTGAGATTTTTATCCCGTCCGTATAAAACCTACTTTAACAAAACGCAAGTTCTGACAGCGAAACGTTATGTTGTCTATAGTTTAATATGGCCGAAAATTTGACAATTAGAAATTTTGAATTCGACTTATTTATATTGTTGTAATTCACATTATCTGTGTGGTAGCGGAGTAAGAATACTACCACCCCATATCTTCCCGTGGGTGTCGTAGAAGGCGACTAAGGGACAACAGACGTTGGGCAGCAGCGACGCTCTGTTCAAAACACACCATCCATCACTGCGATCGCCAACCCGCCTGCCAAGCGTGGCGATTATGGCAAACCCCCCCCATAAATGAATGGATACAAACAGAAAAACGGCCCCCAGTCCCCGGCAGCCCCACTATTCCTTCGGCCACGGTAGCAGCCAAGGTAACGGTGGGGCAGGGGGTGCGAACAATCTCCGGCAGAGATCCGGCTACCACAAAAAACGACGGCTGCACCTGGCAACATATAACACACGGACACTGCGGACTGACGAGAAGATCGTAGAACTCGAGGAAGAGTTGAGCAAGTTGCGATGGGATATAGTGGGGTTGTCTGAAGTCCGGAGAGAGGGAGAGGACACGATAACCCTCAAATCCGGCAACTTGCTCTACTTCCGGGAGGGCGACCAACAGTCCCAAGGTGGTGTTGGGTTTATCGTCCACAAGTCCCTTGTGAACAACGTTGTTAAAATCGAGAGTGTGTCGACCAGGGTGGCGTACCTTATACTCAGAATAACCAAGCGTTATTCGCTGAAGGTCATACAGGTATACGCACCGACCTCGGCACACCCCGACGAAGCGGTGGAGACAATGTATGAGGACATTTCCTCGGCCATACATGGCTCTAGAACGCACTACACCGTTGTCATGGGGGATTTTAACGCGAAACTGGGCAAGCGGAGCGGAGATGAGCTGCAAGTGGGGCAATTTGGGTTTGGACACCGGAACCAACGGGGCCAGACTTTGGCTGGTTTTCTGGAAAAGGAGGGACTCTATATGATGAATTCCTTTTACAAAAAACCAGAACAGAGGAAATGGACCTGGTTGAGTCCGGATGGCACCACAAAAAACGAGATAGACTTCATCATGTCGACGGAAAAGCACATATTCAATGATGTCTCCGTGATCAATATGGTCAAAACCGGAAGCGATCACCGCTTAGTACGAGGCACATTGAATATCGACGTTAAGCTTGAAAGGTCGCGCCTGGTGAGGTCTACGCTGCGTCCCGTGCCAGTTCAAATTCAAAACCCGGAGAGCTTTCAGCACGAACTGCAAAACCGCTTTATAAGCCTAGGCGTTGACGTGGACGATTATAATGACGGGTTCGTGGAGACTGTCCGCAAAGTTGGGTCGAAGTTCTGTGAGACCCAACGCCTGAAAACGGCCAAAAAGCTCTCGGACCTCACCCTAAATCTCATGGACGAGCGACGGAAAATGGTTCTGCAGTCTACAGATGATGCGACGCAGCTTCGGATGCTCAATAGACAGATATCAAAGTCCCTGAAGCGTGATATACGCCGATTCAACACGAATCGTGTTGAAGAGGCTATTGAACGTAACAGGGGCTCCAAGGTTTTTGCCAGGGATCTGTCTATTGGGCAAAGCCAGCTCGTCAGGCTGAAGACTGATGACGGCAGGATCGTCACGTCGAAGTCCGAGATTTTGGGTGAGGTCGAGAGTTTCTATGGACAACTGTACAAGTCTACACAGGAACCCGTCATAAATCTAGCAGACGACCCACGAGCTAGATTAACCCGGCACTACACAGAAGACCTCCCGGACGTCAGCCTGTGTGAGATCGGGATGGCTCTCGAGCAACTTAAAAACAACAAGGCGGCGGGTGATGACGGAATTACCGCAGAACTTCTGAAGGCGGGTGGAGAACCGATCCTTAGGGCCCTTCAGAAGTTATTCAATTCCGTCATACTCGAAGGACGAACGCCAAAGGCATGGAACAGAAGTGTGGTGGTGCTGTTCTTCAAGAAGGGAGATAACACCTTATTGAAGAACTACAGACCCATCTCACTTCTGAGCCATGTCTACAAGTTGTTCTCGAGGGTCATCACGAATCGACTCGCCTGCAGGCTTGACGATTCCCAGCCTCCCGAACAAGCCGGTTTCCGAAAAGGCTTCAGTACCGTAGACCATATTTTAACGCTACGGCAGGTTATACAGAAGACCGAGGAGTATAACCTGCCACTTTGTCTGGCGTTCGTGGACTACGAGAAAGCCTTCGATTCGATCGAGACGTGGGCAGTATTGCAGGCTCTCCAGAGGTGCCAAGTCGACTATCGGTACATCGAAGTGTTGAAGTGCTTGTATGAAAACGCCACCATGTCAGTCCGACTCCAGGACCAGACCTCGAAACCGATCCAGTTGCAGCGAGGTGTTAGACAGGGAGACGTTATCTCTCCGAAACTGTTCTCCGCTGCACTGGAAGATGTTTTCAAGGTTCTGGACTGGAAAGGGCTGGGCATTAACGTGAACGGCGAGTACATCACTCACCTTCGATTCGCTGACGACATAGTCGTAATGGCTGAGACCATGGAGGGCCTCACTACGATGCTCGATGGCCTCTGTGGAGCCTCCGAACGAGTCGGCCTTAAGATGAACATGGAGAAGACGAAGATCATGTCTAATATCCATGTTCAAGCCACTCCTGTTAACATCGGAGGTTCTACCCTCGAAGTTGTTGACCATTACATTTACCTGGGACACACTGTCCAGTTAGGTAAGTCCAACTTCGAGAAAGAGGTCAATCGTCGGATCCAACTCGGCTGGGCAGCGTTCGGGAAGCTGCGAAAGATCTTCTCGTCCACAATACCGCAGTGTCTGAAGACAAAAGTCTTCAACCAATGTGTGTTGCCAGTGATGACATATGGAACAGAGACGTGGTCGCTCACTATGGGCTCCATCAGAAGGCTCAAAGTCACCCAAAGGGCAATGGAGAGGGCTATGCTCGGAGTTTCCCTGCGAGATCGAATCAGAAATGAGGAGATACGCAAGAAAACCAGGGTCACCGACATAGCCCACCGGATTGCCAAACTTAAGTGGCAGTGGGCAGGGCACATAGCTCGCAGGACCGACGCCCGATGGGGCAGAAAAGTCCTCGAGTGGCGACCGCGTTCCGGAAGGCGCAGTGCTGGTAGGCCTCCCACACGGTGGACCGACGACCTGGTTAAGATCGCCGGAAAGCAGTGGATGCGGGCGGCCCAGGACCGGCCTTTGTGGAAATCCTTGGGGGAGGCCTATGTCCAGCAGTGGACGTCCTTTGGCTGAAATGATGATGATGATGATGATGATGAATTCACATAATATCTTTATAACTTGTAGCCTATGTGTTATTCTGATGTATAAGCTATATTATTGTAAAGTTTCATTAAAATCCATTCAGTAGTTTTTACGTGAAAGAGTAACAAACATCCATCCATCCATCCATCCATCCATACTTACAAACTTTCACGTTTATAATATTAGTAAGATTAGCTCTAGCTAACTAGTGGTCGAAATTCGACCATAAATTATTTAGATTAAGTTCTCAAAATATTGGTCAAACTGAGACCACAAACTTTAACAATAACATATCACATGTGTCTGTGTGAAATACATGATAGTGGGTGTAATGTTTTTTTTTATTTAATTTATTTTGCATTCTGCATATAATCTGTCTATATTATGAACTTTATGTGTAAAAACATTGATACTCCTCCACCAGATTTTTTTGTAAAAAGTGGTACAACACTTTTGCTTCCGTATTAATAATATAGATTTTGTATGTCTTCCACAGAACAATCCACAGAGCAACTCCGAATAGTAGTGTATATAATGCAGGCATATACGCTCCTCTGTCCCGAGGAGTTCCTGTCAGGAGCTGCGGTTAAGTGCATGGTGGTTCTCGATGATATGCTGAGCGACATGCGGACGGAAGGAGTCATCCCAGTGCTCAAGATGGCGGAGACGTGTCTCAGTGTGACATTCCCAGAGAGGAACGCGTTTTTGGGCGTCAAAGTCATTTGGCCCATCCTACTAAGGGTTATACAGTAAGTTTTGATTCTGTACTGCTACTACTCATCCCATAAATGACCCACTGCTGAGTCGGGCCTCCTCCCATCACAGGGAGGGTAATTAGCGTACTGTGCCACGCTGGCCAAACGGGTTGGCACAGGATTTCGTATCAAGTATTCCTTCTCTTTCGGCTATGTTTTCGGCCTTCTCATTGCCTTCGGCTCTTACAACACTCACAGGATAGAATGGGATGGCGACACTATGTATTCTAAATCCGTCACCACACGGACAAATTAATTTGGCGTTTATGATCAACTAGAGACCCGCCCCGGCTTCGCTCGGGTGCAATTATGCAAGTATTTTACATATGTAAACCTTCCTCTTGAATCACTCTATCTATTAAAACAAACTGCGTCAAAATCCGTTGCGTAGTTTTAAAGATTTAAGCATACATAGGGACGGACAGACTACAGCGACTTTGTTTTATACTATGTAGTGATGATACTACTAATCAGCTCATACACGTCCCACTGCTGAGTCGGGCCTCCTCCAATAACATGGAGGGTAATTAGCTTACTACACTGGCCAGTATGGAGCAGCATTTGTGGAGATTCTTCTCCAGTGGTGCTTACCCGCTAAGCTCTGCCGGTATTCATTGAAGGTTTTATACCCACCAGCTGTCTCCTGGAGGGCGACGATCTTCCAATGGTTTTGTCGCTGCAACTGTGCCTCGTGTCCCGCGTGATACTCATCTCCACGGATCTCTTCTACAAAGCCACGCAGGAGGCGGCCGTTGGCATGGATGAGTACGACTCAGATCCGGCGAAGATATTGAATAGGGTGCTGCATGTTTGGACTGAGAAGATGAATCTCGTCACTCAGGTGGAGAGGTGGAAGTTAGTAGGTGAGTTACTGTTGTATGTGTGAGTAGCTACAATTTCTTTTTAACCTTTTATAACCTTTTATGGGTCCTCAGCCCAGGGACGGGACTGGGGTATGTGGGAGTCCCGGTCGCGATTAGATGGTGATTGCGAACGGCTTACCCACTAAAACCTACCACTATTTGTCTGCGCGGGCCATCTGTTGTTTGGGAAACTTCGTAATCGATCCATTCGACAGTGGTACCAAAATCCCCTGCGCTTGGTATAACCTGTATTGCTGGTTACAAACAATTTACGAACACAAATGACACCCAGACGCTAAGACACGAGCCCGGAAAGGAACCGGGGACCCGTGACCTTAAAGCAGAGTTTTTAACCCATAGAATTAAATTTAAAGAAATGTTGTTAAATTATTCGTCCATGGGATAGGCAAAGGCATATGCCATACAGCCATGTATTTCTTGTGCTGTGTGTGATTTAACTTATTTCTGTTTAAAATTACAAGGCATGATAGCTTTCACGGGTGTTCAGATGCCTTCCAATCCGCCAATAGCCCTATCGCGGCCATTCGCGCTGCGGTCTTAATACGCGAGTAAAGGCCCCGCTCACCTTAGGAAAGTACTCAATTATGGTATTTACAGGTTTAGGGCTTGCCGCATTGTTGACGACTCAGAACGCTATGGTGCTGCAGCGGTTCCCGGCCATCCTCCTCAATTTGACGGAAGTGTTGAATGATGTCATGAAGACCGACGACACCGGAGCTCATGCCGAGTGAGTTATTCTGCTATACAGCCTTGTGGCCGTGTCTGTGATTGTGGAATTCGATCCAAAGGCGGCACTTGCAAGCCTAGACCAACGAGGCAGTATTATATGCAATATATAGGAACTTTTATTCTACCAACTAACTGACCCGGCAAACTAAGTACCGACTCGGAATCAATAAATAAAAAAAAACATATTTTCTCACCTTTTAAACCTGGACTTCGACGAACATTTCAAGACCAAAATTAGCCAAATCGGTCCAGCCGTTCTCGAGTTTTAGCGAGACTAACGAACAGCAATTTATTTATATTTATAAAATATATAGATAGTGACTGGCTGGCCACCTAATCATTTCGTCTTATAAAGAAATTTCTTAAATACTTATATCTTGATAGAAACCGTAGTAGTGACATTTGTTTGCTAAAAGGAACTAACCCTATTTAAAGCGAACATAGACAAAGTCAGAACAGCTAGTTTATTAGTAACAATGTTTGTTTTAGTGGGCTCCTAGCACCACCCGGTTCTCGACCGCCTTCCCCACTAGAGGGCCTCGGCGGGGCTGCCCGATGGGGCGGGGCGGCGGTGGGAATGGGCGGGGGAGCAGGAGGGGGGGCCCACTCGCCACACGCGCTGCGCAGGCGCCGGCTGCTCGACACCCACCCGGCGCACACTATTGACCTTCGCGTGGTCACACACCACCAGGTAAGATCTCTTAGGGTTGGTTTCTTCGAAATTAACGTGACATTCCGACTGGAGATCGATCTCCACCTCTAAGAGGGTAAAGCATAGAAGAATACCCAGTTCCTTCAGCCGCCAAACTTGGGAAGGATGTTACAGAATCGTCGTTCCAGCCCATAAATGACTCACTACTGAGTCAGACCGCCTCCAAACACAATCCACGCCAATCTTTATGGCCGCTCTGAATGTAGCCGCATTACGCTGCGCACAACACAAAATCAGGTATCAGCGGGGCGTACGCGGGACAGGGAGGCAGGGAATGCCCGCACGCGCTGTTTTTCACCCGCAAGCGCCCTTGCCACCCGCATGTTAGTGTGAGTGAGTTACGTTCCTATTGGTTATTAAATGTACGATGCGCAAGTTCGTACTCACGGCTACATTCAGAGCGGCCATGAAGATTGGCGAGGGCTGTACCACCCAGTCCCTTCAAACGCCCAACTTGGGAAGGACCTTACAGAATAGTCGTTCCAGCCCATACATGACCCACTACTGAGTCAGGCCGCCTCCAAATACATGGAGGGAAGTTAGCCTACTGTGCCACGCTGGCAAGTCGGGTTGGCAAAGGGTTTGTATCAAGTTTACCACAACTAATACATTTTATTTGTTACAGCTGGAAACACTGAAAAACCAAGTTGGGTTAGAAACTTACAATCGACTGATTCAATCCACTGATCAAGAAACTCTTCAGCAGCTAAGAGAATATATTCCACTCTGAGTAGAACATAGCTTTACAACTTTTTAACACATAACGTTTTTCGATTTAAGGCTTTAATATGTACGAATAAAGATCAATCTTCTGTAACGGAGTTCCTGCTGTTAGACTGTTATTGAACAAAGTATAGGTACAGGCTTTCCGGGTGGTGACGGATTTAGAATACCTAGTGTCACCAGCCCATTACATTGTGAGGTTGTCGTAAAAGGCTACTAAAGGAACGCGAAAAACTTTTATGTTAATTACCCTCAATGTGATTGGAGGGTGCACGACTCAGCTTAGTTTTAACATTATCTCGCGGCTAGGTGATTTGCCCATTGCGTTCATTTAGTTGCCTCTTAAGACACCCTCAGGATAGTGTGGGTTGGTGATATGGTGTATTCTTAATCCGTAACCTAACGGACAAGTCGCCTAGCACGACACCCTAATGTGGTTACACTATGTATTCTAAACTGTCGTTCTTGGTTGATTAAGAGTGTTTTTCAGTCTACGCATTTAACTAATAATATATCAGTCATTGCCAAACTTAAGTGGCAGTGGGCAGGGCACATAGCTCGCAGGACCGACGCCCGATGGGGCAGAAAAGTCATCGAGTGGCGACAGCGCACCGGAAGGCGCAGAGCTGGTAGGCCTCCCAAGCCTATGACTAGCAGTGGACGTCTTGGCTGAAATGATGATGATTCTGTTGTTCTTTTAATACCGGGGCCCGGATCCTGTTGATCTATCCCACGTCGTCGGTCCACCGTGTCGGTCCACCGTGTGGTCGACAATTGCCCCATCGGCCACCCGTCCTGCGAGCTATGTTACCCGTTACCCTTTGCCACAAACATATAGGTTATCACAAAAACCCTAATGCCATCCGAAGTGAGCATAGAGCTCATCAAGTTCTGTGCTTTGTAGTGCTGTTTTCTATCTTGAAGTATGAGTCAAATATATTAAGTAAATACCTGCGTCGTAAGGAAGGACTGGTTGCTAAAATAAAACAATCCAATGTTTGTCAGTATTGTTTTCAAGAGTACGAATTGCCATTGGATTAAAATTGTTAATGGATTGAAGATTAAGCCTCCAGCACGTGTTAAAGTTTCTTCCGCTGCGTTAGTGGCGCCCTCAAATTGCCGCCTTTCCAAACTAAATTTTCATACACTTTGTTTGTACACAAAGTTTGTGTCCTTTACTCTTATTGCCATAGTTAAACCTATTGCCTAAATGACGTTTTGCTATGTTACTTTTGGACTGAGATGTAATTGTATATCGAAATATTTCACAGGCTTTTATCCCATCGTAATATAAGCGTCGGCTCGATCGAGTCACTGTTTATACTTGTACATTTGTAACCTTATTTTAATGCGATTAGAGTTGCAATTGCGCTGCGTAGTTTATTATAGTCGTTTTCCTACGCTTTGCTTGGAGCTGGCATTTTTTTCATGACATTCGATAATTTGAACTAATTAGTAGATTTATCGTAACTGTCAAAGTTCCCTTTGGAATCACGATGGGAGTGATCATACACTGCTTTATAATTCTCAATAATTATGCACACAAAACATTTTAAAGCCTCTCATTAATAAACACTGTTTAACAAAACAAACAGCTTTTTTTTCTGAACGCGGAGAGTGACTAATATTTGCTTTTTTCTATTGAAGTGGCAATCCAACACGATGCAATCGCCAGCATTAATCTACTAGTAGTAGCAATTAATCCTACTAGAGTAGGCATAGGGCAACATTTACAAATATATGAATCTGTCTTCATTTTTCTTTTTACTCAAAACAAAGTATAGATATGGCGACGATGCTTGAGCGCTCATACACAAGAACGGCATGTTGTCAACGGCACAGACCGTTGCCGTTGTCTGCAGGCGGCTGCCGTTGAAAGCACTCGCCGATGCGTCGACGGCTGCAGTTGTCCGTGCCGTTCGTGTGTATGAGCGCTTAGTAGAACAATTGGTTTAGTTATTGCCAGCTCCAAATATGAAGATAATAAAGTTACTGTTCGCTTCTTTGCAAAACAACGACACATCTACCATTAATTATATTATTTTATTTTGGACCTTGTGTTTATGGTAGAGAAGTGATTTCTTGCATGAAAGTGGAATTTGAGATGATACGTTGTTCTTGCAAAGATGCGTTATAATCCATAATGTTAACCTCTGTATTTAAAATATTCTACTTGTAAAATAAGGAATATAATTATGTATTATTTTATGTTCTCTGGACCGTCAAGGTCCTCGATTCGGTAAAATAAACTTTATTTTTAATAAATATCATTTTTTCAATTATGGATCTCACTACTCAATCCTCTTTGGCCGTGGCTTTGGCCGGGGCTTGACCCGGCAGTTATTTGTACAGTCCGCGCCAATCTTTAAAGTCGGTCTGAATGTAGCCGTGGGTACGAACTTGCGAATCGTACATTTCTTATCCAATACGAACGTAGCTTACTCACACTAACATGCGGGTGGCGAGGGCGCTTGCGGATAAAAAACGGCGCGCGCGGGCGTGCCCTGCCTCCCCGCCCCGTGTACGTCCCGCTGATACCTGATTTTGTGTTGTGCGCAGCGTCATGCGGCCATAAAGGTTGGCGCGGACTGTATTTGGAGGCGGCCTGACTCAGTAGTGGGTATTTATAGGCTGGAACGTCGATTCTGTAATGTCCTGTCCATTACGATCCTTTATTTTTACGTAAACTGCGGCACAATAAAGCATACAAATTTGCCTCTGTGTAAAGTTGTGTTAAGATTTTAAGTCTGGAGTCTTTTGTCGGGCTGTTACCTGCGACTTCGTGCGCGTGGTATTTAACAATGTGGAGAACTCAGTAACTATGGGCTCCTGAAAAGTGTGAGGAGGGAGGGTCAAATAAAAGTAGCGTGAGTCACTCCTTGTTACATCAGCTATCTGCTAGTGAAAGTTCTGTCAAACTCGGTCCAGCCATTTCATAGATTAGCCCAAAGAGGCCGTCTCTTTGGGACGCTTCAATTTTATTTATTTGTATAGTATTATAGATCGGGATGAAATAGGTTTTAAAGAAATATCCAACACGCTAAATTATTGAACAACTTAAAATATTTATCGGTTCTATTATTAAAAATGTAAAAACAGCACAATAGAATCAACGTTAAACTACGACAATATGTATTTAGTTAGAGACGTCCGCCACGAACGAGAGCCAGCCAAAAAGTGAGTTGTGCCGCCGATGCGCTCGGCTCGGCAGCGCCATGACAGCCGTTACGTCATCATATCACGCCACTTTGCCCCGCCTCTTCACACAGTATTTATAACAATAGATTATTTTAATATCCGAAGATTTACATCATGCTCAATACGAATATTACCAGCACTTGGACAAGGAAAGTAAAATAAACTGGTCTTGATCGTTTCAATGAATTTTGCCAGTGGCGGCGAACAAAACCTCAATAAAGGTGATGACACGTCACATTGTATTCTTTTTGTTTTCTTCCCAGTTGTAGACTTTCCGTAGAAAATAACTACATACGCCCTTCTTTAAAATTTAACTTTACTTAGTATTTCGCACGCCCGTGTTCCTATCTAGGCCAGTAAAGTAAGAACTTTCTCCAGAATTATGTGAATGGCAATTAGATGGTTCAAAATGCAAAGTTGCCACCTGATGGCATTTCGGAACTTGCCCTAGCTAAGAGGTTTCACAAACTTTGGCGTACTAACAACCTGACTTACTAACTTAGGGATGACTTAGGTACTGTGTAGATAATCTATTCATAAGAGGAACTTGAGTGTATACATGCGGATTTTACGCGCGGGTGGATGAACTCAGTCATGTTTGAAGAAGTGGAACCATTACCATAAACATTGTGTAACAAAAACCGTATAGCCCTCCGAAGTGTAGGCATAGAGCTAATAGAGCAATAGAAGCAGTTCTAGTCCAGGATCCATGATCCATTCTTGCATTTGATTATTATCAAGGTAATTTCAGCTTCATTTTGATGAGACGTGGAACAATTTCCTGTTCGAAAACTCTCGATTGTGGTTTCTTTCTTTCTATATAATAGGAGTATAGCAGGACTAAAATAAATATGTTGAATTTATGATTCATAAAAAAATACTAATTTGATTAATTTTTGTGAAATCTGATGATAATTATCTGAATTAGTTGAAAAAAATCTTTGTCTTACAAAATGTAAGGTTTGATCAAAGAGTTCCAAAGGATGGGGCTCCTTCCAACATGTGAAAATTGAGAATAATATAATCGACATATTTCGCTCCGGAAATTATTGTTGGGCGTCTCATCAAATTAAAGGTACTCACAGAAAATTTGCTTGATACTAATTCAGTGCAAAAATGGATCATGGATCCTGGTCTATTCTGTGTCTTTAAATTTATTAAATTGTAGATTTACTGAAAAGGATGTAGAAGATCGGGCAAAGTGTAGACAGCTCAGTCGGAAGGCGGACCCTGGCAATAGCCAAGATTAACGCCAGGTAGAAGAAGAATGATTAAATTGATATGTTATTATTATTAGCCAAAATATAACACATCGACAACACCGATCCGGTTCGATTCCGGGGTTAGCAAGTGTCTTTGTGTACACCAAAGGCCTCCTTTCTATCCTTGACTTTCTATCATTGAGTCTGGGTGTCATTTGTGTTCGTGAATTTCATGTTTGTAAACTGCCAACGCAATACAGGTTATAATTGCAGGGTTTCGTTCGTTAAAAAAGTATCGAATTTAGTATTTTTTAATGATTAATTTTATTTACGTAACATATTATATATATTAGCTATTATTTTATTGCTGAAATTGAAAAGGTTTTTTAAGAGGTTAAAAGTTTTTCGAACCTAGACTTTTACTATAAAACATTTGTAGTTAAAACTAACGAGCTATCGTTATTGCATCCGACATACTTAGTAATCTGAGTTCTGACCCCTTTGTCATCAGCTGGTGGCCACCTGTAGACTGAATCTATATCAGCAGTACTATCGATGGCATTAGAGTTTATATTACACCCTGTTTAACCTACCGAACTGTTTTTGTTATATCCCGTATACTATAAAAAAAGGAACAAACAAAGGGATAGAGATCATTTTGAATTGCTGGTTGGTGTCCGCTCAGAACTTAACTTTTTTAAGTATTCTATATTACTGTGTGACGTAGTAAATAGCCAACACAACAATAAAATTGGAGTATCTGTTTGTAATAATAAAATAACCACTTTTTACTAAATGTGTAAGTAATATACCAAAATATATATTTTTAAATTTTTATCTTTGTTTGTTTGTTTCGCCTAATCTCTGGAACGACTGCAACGATTTTGACGGGACTTTCAGTGATAGGTAGCTGATATACGGAGTAACTTAGGCAACTTTAGAACTACCTCGCGGCGTTACCCGGGGTACGATAATAGCCAAGGGTAAAACCGCGGGACTCAGCTAGTTCTAAATAGAAAATACAATCGGATTGGAAATAAACATTCTGAATCTACCCAGAATCTCAGCTTCATCGTGAAGAATGAGATAGAAAAGATGAGTCGTCTTGTCTACAAGTAAAATATAATTAGATTATCGGACAAAATTGGTCTGTTGACCGCCAACTATTTTTAGCATAAGTCCTAATTAATGACGACAAAGTTTGCGGGCCTTGTTGTTTGTAAATTGGCTGCATGGAATCGGGCCCTACCAATTATCACAGTCGAAACTTCGTTTGACATTCGAGTTTTGGTTGTGAAATCGGAAGAGCCCGGATAGTACGGTGCTTAATTCATCTGCAGGTTAAACGTCAAGGTAGGTACTGACCAACGTTACGAGATGTAACATTCGCATCGAGCATCGAGCGTCGAGCATTTAAAATCGGCGTAACATGCTCGTCAAAACTCTGTGCTCCGTATTCGCCGCCAGTTCATTCAAGATGGCCGACAGCGAGGACGTGTTGGTATATCTTTATTAAAAACTGGTTCTTCTCTATATTTTTCTATAAAATACAGTTTTTTCTTTGTTCCACTCCATGTTTTAAGAAATAAATTAAATAATTACGAGAGGAACGACGTGTGATCACTCGCGACGAGCGACGCACCGCGTGCGCTCGCGACGGCTTGCAACAGCGTACTGAATGAACCGCGTAACAGTCAAAGGATTCGCCAAAAAACCGACAGCTGGGTGGAGCACTAAAAGCGAGCAACGAGCGGCTCGTTGATTTGGCCGTAACACGACGTACTGACTGCGCGAATGCTCGCTATGGAGCACGTTACATTACGCCGCGTAACGCCGGTCAGTACCCAGCTTCAGGTTCTGCTGGATGGTTGTCCATTATTTATAATTATACGGTATGGAAAACTGGAACTGAACCTTTCTACCTTTCATGGCACCCACTAGATGAGTCGCTCAGTGTAAATACTGATAGAGTGTCCTAAAACATATTGAACCAAAAGAGCCCTGGCAAAATTTGCACATAGATCAACCACTCGCGTGATTTACAGAATCTTCTACGCCAATCGCAGTCAAAACTATACAAAAATCTACTGTATGATAGAATTTGGCTATAATTGATTGTTAATTACTGAATCACGTTAGCGCTGCTGACCCCAATGATACTGGGGAAATTCAAGGGAGAAGGAGATATTATAAGAATGACCTATTCAATTATACAATACCACTGTCAAGGATAGAAAGGAAAGATCTTCTCGTCCACAATACCGCATTGTCTGAAGACAAAAGTTTTCAACCAATGTGTGTTGCCAGTGATGACATATGGAACACAGACGTGGTCGCTCACTATGGGCTCTATCAGAAGGCTCAAAGTCACCCAAAGGGCAATGGAGAGGGCTATGCTCGGAGAATCAGAAATGAGGAGATACGCAGGAAAACCAGGGTCACCGTCATAGCCCACCGTATTGCCAAACTTAAGTGGCAGTGGGCAGGGCACATAGCTCGCAGGACCGACGAAAAGTCCTCGAGTGGCGACCGGAAGGGCAGTGCTGGTAGTCTTCCCACACGCTGGATCGACGACCTGGTTAAAGTCGCCGCAAAACACTGGATGCGGGCGGCCCAGGACCGGCCTTTGTGGAGATCCTTGGGGGAGGCCTATGTCCAGCAGTGGACGTCTTTTGGCTGAAATGATGATAATGATGACTGTCAAGGAATTACTAAACGAACTTTTCTTATTTTGTCCTGTTTTGTGTCCTTTAAACCTCATATCATAACCTACTTGACTGCATTAGGAACTACAATGTGGAAAAATGTAATTGGCCTTTCCTAACTATGTTAACTACTGATAATGCAATAGCCGTAAGTTTCGGAAAGTATTAAAATAAAAACAAATAAATAACCGTGTGATGACGGATTTCGAATACACAATGTCACCAACCCACACTATCCCGAGGGTGTCGTAAGAGGCCACTAAAGGATCGTAAGAGGCAGATCACCTAGCCGTATGGGAAGGATAACTTGATACAATCCCGTCTTGCCAGCATTGGCACAGTAGGCTAATTTCCCTCCATGAATTTGGAGGAGGCCCGACTCAGCAGTGGGTCATTTAGGGGCTGAAATAAATATGTTGTTACAATGAGTGTAACGAATGGTAACAAGTAGTACGGGATAACCCGCGATTGTGTTTGAATAATAGATGTCTAGAGTCCAACAAGCCCAAGTTTGGGTCGTTAAAGCTCACGGTCGTACGTGCTGCCTGGCGGTGGCGAGCTCATAAATTATGTGTCATGCGTATGGACGATAGCGGTGTGACGTGGCTGGACCGGTGACCTGAACACTTGAGGTTGAGGCGGGGCAATTGTGGTCCTGGAAACGCTGGTCAGGGTCTTGCTTACTTCGCTCTCGCCTTACGAAGTTTCCGGAGCACGAAGCTGCGTAGCTTGGTAGTGAAGTGATCAGCATGCTACATACTTTACACAATTTACCCGAAAAATCTGAACAGTCATCATCAAGAAATATTGATTTACCAAAAAGTCCTACACCGCGATAGCGAAGTTTTCAGACTAATTCGCACAGTTAAGAAATCCCCGACAGTACTTATCGGGTGGACAGGCGCCGCCCCCTGCCAGGCATACCACCTCGTAGCATAAGCTGCATTTCGATCCCTGGTTCTATACCGGGGTCGGGCAAGTGTTAACTAGAGATTTGAACGTCTGGGTGCGTTATGTATAGGTATGAATTATATTTATGTAAAGATATAAGGTTACATACAACAGCAGGTACATCGTTTTTAAAAATAAAATTGCGACTCTATTTAAGCAACTCTTCGATGCCTTTTACCAGCCATCTACTCGTATACAAAGGAAGCCTTCTAATCTAAAGATCTAAGGTATTTTTCGAACTAGGCAAAACTTGTAAAACCTCCTGTTTGAGGAGCGTAGAGCAAGTATTCTTTCATCTTCATCAGCCTACATTAGTCCACTGCTGGACATAGACCTCCGCTAAAGAGCGCTCTATCGCCCTGCCTTCGGCTTGACGCATCCAGCTGCTGCCCAAGTATTTTTTAGTCATAATATATTATGATTTATGAAGTATGTATTGTGTCAGCACCCCTTTCCACCTTGAGACTGTCATGAGAGTCTACTAAAGGTCAAAACTCTACCCGGTCCCTTCTTGTTGTCAGAGAAGAACTTTAGTTTAAGTCACTTCCTTTGTAATTGTCGGACTTACATAGCTATTTCACGGCGAGGCGATTTAAAAAGTAAAGTGCTCCCCAGTTGGCCCTCACAGGTCCGTTTAGTTATCAGCCAAATTGTCTTGTCTAGTTTAATAAGCGTACTGTTTGTTTAAGAATAAACAGCTTTGTGTTGTGGGCGTCAGCGATTCGAGGGTAAGGCTACGACTCATGATACGCGCGCTACTGCTATTACTACTCAGACAACATGACTCACTGCTGAGTCTGGCCTCTTCCAGGTACGTGGAGCCTACTCTGCTACGATGGCCTGCTTGGCGCAGCGTTTCGTATCAAGCGTGGTTCTGCATCAGATCCCACAATGCCGCAACAGGACGCGAGTTGGAGCACCCCGGGGAGGTTTAGTGGGTAGGCCCCCACTATGGGGGAGAGTCCCACACTCCCCTCGCTGGCCATCCCCGTGGCCGGCGAGGAAGTCCATAAAAGATTGTACCCCGGGTGAACAAAAAAAAGGAGTTTGTTATCAAGGTTTCCTTCTCTTATGCTGGGAATACATTAGGGGGCTAAGGCTAAAAATAAAAAAATAAAAATTATTCGGTCGGAGACAATGTACTGCCGGTAAACTGGCGCGTATCAAAGGGATTTGTCGCGATCATTATAGGCTTGGGTGGCTACACCTACGTCACTTCAGTGTCGTCCAGACTTTGATGCGGTACGTACGTGCTTGTTTTCTTGTACACCATGGAGTGGAGTATACAATGCATAAATAATACAACGCCACGACACAGCACACCAACACAATCCGGCACGATGTATAGCGCCAACGCGACACGAATCTTCGCCCGCTAATGTAGCCCCAGCATTATGGCTAGGTTATCGGCCTTGTAATTTCCTTTTATCGACTCTTACGACACCCTCAGTATGGAATGGGGGTATCACTATCACTACATAGTATAAAACAAAGTCGCATTCTTCTGTCCGTCCCTATGTATGCATAAATCTTTAAAACTACGCAACGGATTTTGAAGCGGTTTTTTTTTTAATAGATAGAGTGATTCAAGGGGAAGGTTTTTATGTATAACCCACCCCCGCTTTGCACGGGCGAAGCCGGGGCGGGCCACTAGTGTATTCTAAATCGGCCACCACATGGAACAACTGCTGCCAAATCTATGGCAGTGAAAAGGGGTTCTCATCTTTAATAAGTAGCTTATGCATCCGTAACGGATTCATAATTCAATTCAGCAGTCGGCAGCTTCACTGTAATAACTGTTTTTTTACTTTGACTCCGCTAATTCGCTCATCTCAGTCCGCACCGCGCTCTTGTATTTCGTTTATCCCGGAGTTAAGAGTTCTGCTCGCGAAGTTATCTCTGTAGATTTCTGCCGTCAAATGCTTGTCTAATCTGATACCGTGTTTTCCCAATCTTAATTGCGAACGGTGACTTTTGTGCACCTACCAGAAAGGAGTGAGCGAATGAAATTATTGTGAACAACTAGAAAAAGAACTAGTCGGTTTGATGGTGTATTAAGAAAACATGGTGTCACCACCCCTATTCCATCCTGAGGGTGTCGTAAGAGCCGACAGAAGGAAAAGACAAAGTCGAAAACGTAGCTAGCTAGATATTTTTCTCTGGCAGAGAAAGAAATCTTGATACAAAACCCTTCTTTCCACCGTTTCACATTATGTTATTACCCGACTCAGCAGTGGTGCCTAATAGTAGTTTGAGACACATTTCGATTAGACAAATGCGCAAAACATACGTTCAAACATTTCAATTCACCAGATACGGACGCTGTGTGCTTCAATAATCCATTTGTGCTGTACAACGGAGTACGGATTTTCAGTAACCCGACTTCGATGAGGCTGTTTGTCTACAACACTGCAGCGCTTTATTGGCCTAGCCTTAGAACTCAACATTTTAAAGCTTTATTGTATTTTGATTGTCAATAACCTATACATGAGATTGACGTAGTCCGGTAGTGTTCGTTAGTGAATACATTTTATTTTGTTATTATACACCAACCAACCCGTCTTGCCAGCGTGACACAGTAGGCTAATTTCCCTCCATGAAATTGGAGGAAGCTCGACCCAGTAGTGGGTCATTTATGAGCTGCAGCCACGATGAAACAAATTTAATATTTTGAGTTCGTTAGTGAATATATTTTTAACCAACTCCAAGAAAAACTTAGCAGAGTTAGTTTATGCACATAAAACCTAAAAGTAAGAGGTATTTTGCAAAAAATAGCAACTAAAAAGCGAATAATTTCAAAATGTGTTTAAATTCAATGTGTGATAATCGCGAAAACCTAAGATACCATAAAAACGCAAAATTCAACCATTAAACAAAATATATTGTCCGTGTGGTGATGGATTTAGAATACAACTAGTGACCCGCCCCGGCTTCGCACGGGTGCATTGATGAACATATAAATTTATGAATGTTTTTCTACAATATTATGCATGTATTATACATATAAACCTTCCTCTTGAATCACTATCTATTAAAAGAAACCGCTTCAAAATCCGTTGCGTAGTTTTAAAGATGTAAGCATACATAGGGACGGACAGCCGACAGCGACTTTGTTTTATAATATGTAGTGATAGTGATAGTGATGATAGGGATAGTGATAGTGAAGTGTCGCCACTCTATTTCATGCTGAGGGTTTCCGAAGATCCGACAAAAGGAAATATGAAGGAACTTAGCCACAAGTGACGGAAAACTTAATAATAAATAAATATCCTTGGACATTTCACACAACGCCATCTCGTCCCAAGTTAAGCAACTTAATGCTTGTGTTATGGTAACGAGATGGATGATAAACTACTTAAATACATTTTTTTTTTGTAAATACATACATATTATAGATAGAATTGACACCCAGACTCCGAGCCAGTGCCTCTGGTTTAGACAAAGACACTGGCCCGACCCCGGAATCGAACCCGGGACCCGTGGATCCAAAGGCGGCACATCTGACCACTAGACCAACGAAACACTATGCCAACCCGTCTGGCTAGCGTGGCACAGTAGGCTAATTAACCTTTCATGTAGTTGGAGGAGGCCCGACTCAATAGTGGTATATTTCGCTTTTTAGTTTCTTTTTTTTTAGAAAATGTTCGTAACTTATGAAGTTTTTGAAGTTGATATAGTGTTTTTTAGTAATCCGAAAGGTTAATTCGTTGCATCAAAGTCGCAAGTGGCCTGAAAAAAGCTGCCTAATACGCTGCTTTGGCACTCTGAAGTTAGAATGCACACATTCTAATCCCTCCACCACATGGAGAATTAATTACATTCATAACACAGACATAGTAAGTTTGTCAAAGTTCCTGACATGCGTTGAGCAAAATAGTATCTCGCAACTTTGATTGGATAATGCCTCACATAAACTCATAGACGACCTACACCCGTGTGCGAGCCTCCCCCAAATTGACATGGAAATTAACTTACTAATCAACATGCAACACAAGTTGGAAACTATTCTAATTTGTCTACGTAATGGATTCAAAATTTTCTACTCAAGTCATTACAGTTTGATAGTAGTTTAACAACAGATAAAAATATATACCAAAATGGTTATTAAAATGAAAAGGGCAGAAAAGTCCTCGAGTGGCGACCGCGTTCCGGAAGGCGCAGTGCTGGTAGGCCTCCCACACGGTGGACCGACGACCTGGTTAAGATCGCCGGAAAGCAGTGGATGCGGGCGGCCCAGGACCGGCCTTTGTGGAAATCCTTGGGGGAGGCCTATGTCCAGCAGTGGACGTCTTTTGGCTGAAATGATGATGATGATGATGATGGTTATTAAAATCGTCTGGTTATCATTCATGATTGTAAACTGCCCCGCGCTACAGGCAGGATATTCGTTTTTTTTTTAAAAAAAACCAAGCCCCTATAAAAGCAGCGGGCGCAATAAAAGTAAAATTACCCCACGTTTCTCTTACAGAACCTGGGTAAACAAATCTTCCTTTCGCATTTGAGCTAAGCTATTACTTACGGAGATACAACCGTGAGAGCTAAGGTGTTGCCATTACTGCCGTGTTCGGACTATTTATTGCGAACTTGCAGCACTTTGCGAGCGCTTAACTTGACTAACATTTTCAGATATGATCTTAGTATTTCTGCGACTACAGTCACATTATCCGTGGGATTTAGAATACATAGTGTTACTACCCCATTCCATCCTGAGCGTGTGGCGAGAGCCAACAGAAGGAAATTACAAGGCCGAAAACCTACCTTTATGAGAAGCAAATCTTGATACGAAACCCGTCAGGCCAATGTGATACAGTAGGCTAATTACCCTCCGTCTAATGGCAGGAGGCCCGACTCAACACCCTCAGAATGGAATGAGGGGGTGACATTATATATTTTAAATCCGTCACCAAACAGGGAATCATAAACAATACGTTTATACGACTTGTACCCCCAATTATTATTATGTAATTCAAAAGAGCAACGATTGAGTTTTTCTCCAGCTCTTCTTTGTAGAATAGTATTCCGAAACGGCGGTAATTTTTTTTTTCGACTATTTGTAAGAATTTTGAATTTATTCGAGTAAAAAACATTTTGATGCTGAATTTGAATAATATTATTCAAATTTTTTTCCGTCGAGGGTCATGTAGGTGGACCTCTCCAAGTTAAGATCCTGTAACTCATCACCTCACAAGGAAACATGCAAAACGTGATCGGTGTGACTTCATTCGGAGTATGATGCGCTTTCCCAAACCTGCCAGGAATCTACACCAGATTATCCAGAGCTTAGCAAATAAAGTATTTAAATAAGCTTACATTGTTTTTCCACTAGCATGTCCTACAAAAATATTCAAATTTTTAGTTAGAGTTTAAGTTAAAATTGTTACCATAATTAGCTTTAGTTTTATAGCAAACTAAAGATAACAGATTTTGAAAAAAATTCCAAGCGACCAATTCCTCGGTTCCTAAAGAACGTAATTATGCAGTATTATACAAAAAATACGTACGGATGAAGTGAGAAACTCGTCCTTTTCATTGAAGTTTGTTATAACATATAATAGTCATGCTATTAGCTTCCAAGGAGATGTTAAAGCCACCGTTCCTCAAGGTCATAGAAAGTCATCACACGAAGTTAACCACTCGAGTGTTCTACCCCATCAACTGTTAGTCCTGCTAGCTATCTGCCTTGCCTGCTGCCGCTTAAGTTTAGCAATCTGTGGTCTAAGCATGTGGTCACTTTGGTTCACCTGCGTTTGTTTTCCTCATTTCTGATTCAACCTGGCGGGGAAACGTTACAGTCCCCGCCAATCTTTATGGCCGCTCTGAATGTAGCCGCTGCTGCGCACAACACAATAGTATATTTCATTACAAGTGCGGAAAGGCTGTCATTGCAAAGAATTCCGACAAATGTCTACCCGAGCCGAGGCGCAGCCGAAGGCGAGGGTTGACAGTCGGAAAAAGTTGCAATGACGGTTCCGCACGTGTACTGAACGACTGCGAAAAAATGAAGCAATTTAACAAAATAATAAAAACACAATAAACTCAACTAACTAATCATTTATGACTTATAAACAAAAATGGCGCCAACCGTAGAATATAAGCAGAGATTTATTTTTTCTTCACCCATTCTAGTAGGCAAAACCAACTATGCCCATACAGCCAAGTCTTCAGTGGACATTTTTTATTGATATTAGAAATGAAAATGAAATTTAATGAGATTAAATGAAATGAAATAAAACATAACCTAACTCATTCAATCAAATCATTAAATCTGATATTGAAACAAATTGGTACGTAGTTTCTTTTTAGAAATATATACGTATTTGCATGAATCATAAAAACTTCTATGATTTTTTTTAGTCAAAACTTCATGGTTGGTTTTTCCTTATAATAGACATTATTTTGACAGTTGGGAAAGAAAACGCACTAATGCGGGAATGGTAAAAAAAGCACGCTTGTGTTATAGCCCACTTCCCGAACGCTATACGGCCCTGTAATATGCCACTTTTTGAGCAACTGTATTAAAAAATCAGGTATCAGCGGGACGTACCCGGGGCGGGGAGGCGGTGCACGCCCGCGCGCGCTGTTTTTCACCCGCAAGCGTCCTTGCCACCCGCGTGTTAGTGTGAGTGAGCTACGTTCGTATCGGTTATAAAATGTACGATGCGCAAGTTCGTACCCACGGCTACATTCAGAGCGGTCATAAATATTGGCGGGGACTGTACGTTGTGCGAATATAATAAATAGTTTTAATGAACGGGTGTTAATTATCCATAAGCTAAGCGAAATATGGATAATGAGACCCAAGAGATTCGCCAACATTGCCTTCAATTTAGTTCGACGCGCCTTACTCAATTTTGGTGTGACTTACATGAGTATAATTATGTCCCTATAGCCGTTGTTACAGTAACAGGCTGAGCTAACAGGCTTAAGGCATAAGGGCTAAAGGCTTAACACAAAAATGTTGAACCTTACTCTTTCTAGTGTTTAAAGGAATTAAATCGACGGATTAACTAAATAACTTGATATCCATCCATAATGGTATCTTAGGTTTTTGCGATTATTAAACATTAAAAATTAAACACTTTTTAACGGATTTATTACGTGTATATTACATTATTTAACTCCCGACGTTTAGAATGCTTTTTAACATACGTCTTTAAAAGTACAAAGAAACAGACAAATCCACCGCCTAATTTTGTTTTATTTATAACGTTCCACGCACGCAGAAATCGCTCACGCATCTCATTATCTCATGAAAATTGATTTGTCATAAAACGATGATTTCTATCATCCAAGGCTTAAGTATATATGAATATAAAAAAAAACAATTGTGATTAAAATTATACACATAATATAATACTGATATACCAGGCTCGCATAAACTGAAAGATCACCGAATTTATGCGGTGCCCGCAAAATGATTGCGTTACTTTCACATCGGCCGGGTAATATTAGCATTACACGGGTCTGACATAAATAAAGCACCTTTATCAAATAACCGGCGGAGTAATATTCCTACGGTTCATTAACTAATTTATTCTTGAGAAAGTCCCGGTTATCCGGACTCTAGTCTGCAAGAAACAAAACTAATGGCGTTGGCAACACGAGAGCCGGCTGCTGTCGCGGGGTCGTGAGTCATAGAAGGTGGCGGAAATTTTGTAGCTTAAGTTCGCTATTTGTGTACGCGTATTTGCCATATTTGAAAATAATCACCTTGTGGATAGTGTTAAGGTGGGCACTGACTGACCAACGTTACGAGGTGTACGTATTACCCTATACGTGTTACCCAGCTTTAATCTAACAATGTGTCTATAATAGCGAACATAAAATAACAATAATACAATACTAATGTGATACCTTGTGTATAGAGTTAGTCTAACAAGGCGTATGCATTAGCAAACGTATAATAAAAACTAGCGACCCGCCCCGGCTTCGCACGGGTGGAATGATGAACATCTAAATTTATGCATGTATTATACTTAAAAACCTTCCTCTTGAATCACTATATCTATTAAAAAACCTGTTGCATACATAGGTACGGAAAGACGACAGCGACTTTGTTTTATACTATGTAGTGATAATACAATACTAATGTGAGGGACGGGGCTACCATGATCAAAATAGCTCGTCAATAGACATTTTTAAAGATAAACTGAGTATTGTAATTCCGTGTCACCACAGACTCAGTGTGTGGTGACTCTTAAGAATACATGGTGTCACCATCCAATTCCATCCTGAGGATGTCGTAAGAGTCGACAGATGGAAATAACGAGACCAATAATCTAGCTGTAAGAGAACGAAAACATGAAGTTACCAAAACTTATGGTCTTTGTATACCTATGCATGTGTTTATCTTAATACATATATTTCTTGTGTGCGTGTGTATGTGACTGAACTCCTCCTAAACGGCTGAACCGATTTGAATGAAATTTTTTGTATGCGTTTGGGTGGCACCGAGGATGGTTTAGATTCACAAATCAGCCCGACAGATGGCGCTGCAGTCGGTAAACAAATATCATGCAGGACAACGTCTGCCCGGTCAGCTAGTTTTACCGTAAATATTGCAGGAAATGATGGTTCACGGTTATGATCGTTTTATTTTATTTTATTCCCAACGTTTCAGACACTTTGCAGTGTCGTCCCGCGACCAAGGACACTGCAAAGTGTCTGAAACGTTGGGAATAAAATAAAATAAAACGATCATAACCGTGAAGAAATCATTTCCTGCAATGTGTAAAGATCGTGAAAACCTAAAACATCATTACCGTAACTAACTAAATAAGGGAAGATGTAAAAAGAAAACTGGGGAAGAGGTTCGAGTGAAGGTTGTAAAAATGAAGGTTGTTGTGGTCCCACGAGGGCCCAGCGCCTGGGTTGAGAGTGGTGAACTTTAGGCCTCACGTCAACTACCCAGCAGGCCGGGCCGCAACTGTCACATAACCTAGCCGATTTCCACGTGGCATGTAGCATCAATGATGGATTTTGCCGTATAAAAAACAAAAGATAAACTCCCGCAAAAATAAACACAGTTTTATTGTTTTTATTAAATATAAATATGCTTATGTTGGACTTCAAACTCGCTTGATGCGCAATCGCGCTTGAACACGAAGATGAAACAAATTCAAATTCAAAACTCATTTAATCAAATTGGCTCATTAGAGCTCTTTTGACAAGTCAAACAACAAAATAATATTTAATTTAAAATTTACCATCTACCACCGGTTCGGAATGCAGTTCTACAGAGAAGAGCCGGCAAGAAACTCTGTAGTTGCTCTTATTAGATCGCCATTTTTAGATACAAGGCCGTGATAAGACAGTTTGTGAGAGCAAACGCGCGCAATAGTCGCAAAGGGCCAAACATCAGCCAGATCTAATCAACAATAATGAAGATGAAGATGATGGTACACGTTTGCCTAGAAGGCGTTTGTACTCAATGTGGCACTACCAAAACCTCAAGCCTTGCACCGCGTAATAATTTATGGACGGAAGCCAGGACGGGGACGCGCAATTAGCCGGCGCGTAACGAACCCCTGAAATAAATATCATTTCGTGATTAATGTCGTGGTCTGATTAATATGTTGGTATCACTCACTGCACTGGTCAGGCCAGACATTTTTTTGTAGAGTTCTCTTGTTTTAACAACACTTGTCTTGGTTTCCCGCGTTAGCGATTTGTCTTGGCCAGTAGGGATGGAATCGTTCGATTTTTAGGGTCGGTAAACATCTGACGGAAAATGCGTCGCGTATGTACGGTCGCGTAACGCCAAAACAGACAAATGTATGATAAAACATTCAACCTTTCACACCTAAACGATGATGCGTTAGTGCGTCGAGCGTACAGAGTCATACATATGTCTGTTTTGACGTTACGCGACCGATAATACGCGACGCATTTTCCGTCAGATATGTACCGACCCTTATTTCAACGCTACGTTCCCCAAACTTGATCGATTTCATATGATTTAATCGATTTGTATTTTTGTCTACATCAATTTTGTATGGAAAACAATGCCTTTAAGTATTGCTATTCCGTGATGGGTTACACTGAGGCTAACATGCAATGGAGTCCAGAGGGTAAGTAACGTCTGGCTCTGTTGGCTGTTGGATGGGAGCTCATCATGCCAATCATGTGTGTGTAATATCTGCTGTTCTAGCATCTATGGCAGTCGTTACACGTAGTGAGTAGTGTGAAAACTGACAGCTGGTCTAACCATCTAATTACTAGTGGTCCCACTAGATTTGTCGCAGAGGGCAGACGGCAATCGTCGTTTCGTCGTTTCAGCCCATTAATGACCCACTACTGAGTGGGGCCTCCTCCAAATTAATGGAGGGAAATTTGCATACTGTGCCACGCTGGCAAGATGGGTTGGCAAAGGGTTAGTATCAAGTTTTCCTTCTCTTTCGGCTAGATCTGCCTCTTGCGTTATTTTAGTCGCCTCTTACGACGCCCTCAAGACGGCATGGGTTGGTGACATTTATTTATTTATTTTATTTATTTATTATTAGACATACATACAGCTATCATTACAGATAATCCAATGCGATAGTGTAGTCAAAAAATATAAATTACAATAATGATTTCATTCATACATTTAAAAATTAAATAAAAAAAAAAAACTTAATAGTCAATATAATAAAAATCAAAAATTAATATATCACACAATTAAAAAAAAAAAAAAAAATTAAGGCAATTAATAATCGGAATACATTTTTTTAATTCAATTAATTATTTATCATTATTATTATAACATAAAACATGTGTATTCTAAATCCGTCACCACACGGACGTCAATCAATCTGTGTAAATGCGGGTAGCCATCAAAAGAAACCGATGCCGCAATGAAATTGCGATAAAGGCGAGGGAGATTTAACAGTTCTATCATAGTTCAGTTTTAAGTGCAAGAGAAGGAAAACTTGATACGAAACCCTCTGCCAACCCGTTTGGCCAGCGGGACACAGTGGGCTATTTATGGGTTGAGAAGTAGGAGGAGTAGTATATATGCTACGACTCCCGCCTTGCATAATATATGTCGCGCTTTGGCGTTAACCCAACTACAGTATCTGTCTACCGCGGTACCTCGATGAGCTTTTGATTATACTGCACGACAAAATGATGGCGAACGCTCTATACTATTTGCGTTGTAGCATGGTGCGGGTGACAGTTGCCATTATGACAGTACTAGGGATGTGACGATATGCAATTAATTTTTATCGCTAACGATACTCGCAGCATAAATCTGGTCCTCTTTAATATTGTTGTAGAAATGAGTGTGTTAATCAGTTGTCTAGTGTAACTACGTGTATAAACTTGTCAATATAAATGTTTTATGGCTAAATAATTATCTTTGTATTTATATATAATAATCAAAATCGGGTTTACGTTGTTTTTTCTTAGCAACATTATAACCAACCTTACCCTATAAATGTTCTGTTGTATAATTATAGACCAGCTTTAAAAATAAAAATTGACCTACGCACAATATACGTTTCTTATTATGAAAAATATCGACTATCCATCGAAGCAGTACATTCCATCACTAGATACGTCTATGGCGTTACGATATACACATAACACTTTGCTTAATTTTTCATTCAATTTGATTTTATTTGTAAACTAGAACATTCTGGTAGGTTTCATTTAATTTTCTACAATTATTAATGATTAAATATATCACGAATACGAATGTGGTACAGCTGAAATACGAATGTCATAATATGAAAGTCTTAATTTGTAAATCGCGGCAACTTTCAAGAGTGAAACGAAATGTTACCGAAACTGTCACCCGCACCATGCTATAACGCACAAACCATAAGTACCAACTAACGCTGTTTTAAAGGGTTCCGGATATTGTCAGGTTGTCTTAAATATTTATACTACGATTCTACCATAACTACTCAGCCCATATAAGACCCACTGCTGAGAGTCGGGTCTTCTCTAGTTACATGGAATTAGCCAACTGTGCTATGCTGACCAGACGGGTGACTGTGCCACGTTGGCACGGGGTTTCTTTTCAAGGTTTCCTTCTCTTGCGACTAGCTTTTCGGCCTTGTATTAACCCAACTACAGTATCTGTCTGCCGCGGTACCTCGATGAGCTTTTCGGCCTTGTATTTCCTTAGTCGGCTCTTACGACACTCTCAGGACGGAATGGTGATTTTATAAATTAATTGATTTTACATTACGATAATATTTTTTTGTTTTAAAATTATAATGTATATTATATTATGTATGTATGTATAAATATAATAATATGCTACATGTTTATGCGTGTTATTGCTTTCACTAATCTGTCAGGCTTGTTTGTACCACCATCATTGTAACCCTTTTATTTAAAAGAGCAACCATGGAGTTTCTTGCCGGCTCTTCTCTATGGAATGGCATTCCGAACCGGTGGTAAAAACTAAATTATTAATTTAATTTTATTATTTTTAATTTTTTCTCTTAAAATCTTTGACTATTTAAAAGCATTCGCAAGAATTTATTCGAATAAAAATCATTTTGATTTTTGATTTTGATTTTATAAAAAACTAGCGACCCGCCCGGGCTTCGCACGGAGCCATTATATATGTAATATACATTTATAACTTCCTCTTGAATCACTCTATCTATTAAAAAAAAACGCTTCAGATTCCGTAGCGTAGTTTTAAAGATTTAAGCATTTAGATCAAGACAGCGACTTTGTTTTATAATAAGTAGTGTTTGTGATGAAGTGTGAATGCTTTTGGAAATCTTAAACGTCCCACCGCAATCTGTGTAAGACTCGTAGGGAACTTCATTATCCTTGTAAAGAGTAGAGGAGGCCCGATTTAACAGTGTGCCATTTATGGGCTTAGTAGTAGTAGTATGTTTATAATCTAGCTCAAGATGACTTAACTTATTATATAAATGAGCAATTCTTGTATATATGTATATATAATTGGAATCTCGGAATCGGCTCCAACGATTTTCATGAAATTTAGTATATAGGGGGTTTCGGGGGCGATAAATCGATCTAGCTAGGAATCCTGACATCTATTGGCGAATGATAATACTACTTTTTTGTGAGCACAACAGCAGATGGCGTTGTTAAGTAACACGAAGCCAATGAGTGTTTGCGTAATTCGTACTTAAATATAATTTCCAAAAAACACAATTTATAAAAAAAAAAAAACCCGTCGTCCAGATATTGTAGTTAATTCTCACTGTCAGGAGCGACATACCTTTTCTGTTACACCTCGCATATTTCATGCTGCTATTTCTTCAATCGACGGAATCCATTTTGGTTTAAGACAGCTTGGCTGGGGTCCAACCGCTTTTAAAGTGCAGCCCATTAGGCGGACTACCCTCGACAACTAGGTAAGCGGTACAGCTATATCAGCCTATTAGAGGCAATTCTTGAAAGCTGGTCTATAGTATATACTACTTGCCAATACATGACCCACTACTGAGTCGGGCCTCCTCCATTTACATGGAGGTCAATAAGCCTACTGTGTTGCTTGGCCAGGCGGGTTGACACAAGGTCTCGAATCAATCTCTACGCCCACCTCCTGCCCCCGCCATAGAGGCCGATGGTGGGTCGAGGGACCTGTCACGGACGAAACCCTCACTGAATGAGGGCGTCCCAGTTGCCCGGATCACCCTGTGATAGTCGCTTGCCCCTCGTCGCGGCGTCACACTGGAATGCGTTTACGCGAACCTGTGGCGCAAGCGTGTCTTGTGAGGGTATACCCCTGGGGGTTTAGTGGGTAGACGAGTAGCTTCCGGAGTTCCACATAATCGCGGGTGCCACCCCGAGGGGCAGTGGTAACAGCGAAACCAAAAAAAAGTGTTTCGTATCCATGGCCCGAGACCGGGACAATAGTGATGGGTTTTAGTGAATAACCCGGGCGCAGTTTACCATCTTCTAGCACCCGTGGACTCCTACATACTCCCGTTTCCCGACTGGGCACCTATAAAAGGTTTCCCCCACTATAAATAGTGGGTTTCGTATCAAGTTTTCCTTCCCATCCAATATTTGGTCTAGGGGTTGGATGCGCCGCATTTGGATCACGGGGTCCCGGGTTCGATTCCGGGGTTGGGCAAGTCTTTGTGAAAATCAGAGGCACTTGCTCTGAGTTTGGGTGTTATTTGTGTTCGTGAATTTTATGTTTGTAAATTGCCTGCGCGGTACAGATTATACCTAGTCCTTATTATATCTGTGACCTAGTGCAGTGTTACGTTTTTGCTTAACTTACGTATAAAACGGTGGTAGGCCTCCCACACGGTGGACCGATGACCTGGTTTAGGTCGCCGGAAAACGATGGATGCGGGCGGCCCAGGACCGGCCTTTGTGGAAATCCTTGGGGGAGGCATATGTCCAGCAGTGCACGTCTTTTGTCTGAAATGATGATGATGACGATGACGTATAAGACCGCTACATGTTAAAAAATCCTTCTTCTTCTTCATTTAATTGACATACAAACATCCTTAGCGAATTCTCCAACACGTAGCTGTTTACTGTCACATTAGTGACGGGCATTATAATAATGAGTTCCATTGTTTTCCGAAAAACATTGAGCACGTGGTATTGTTCCCACGTATCATTAATCTGACGGGGAAAAGAGTTTATCGATTACCCATCGGAAACCCATAACCCCTAGCTTAGGCTCATCATATTCTAGTAGGGCTTTTGTGATTTGTATCATCATCATTATCTCAGCCAATAAGATCAACATGCACTTTGAAAGCTTGGGAAAATTGAGAGCCACATTTTTTAAATACCTCCACAAGTAAATAAATACTATAAATAATATGTGTGTTAACATTAAATAAATATGATTAATTACCGTAAATTGTTGCATACCATTACTTTGTTATTTTAATTTATTTATTAGATAAGTAATTTTAATTTTGAAAAAGTAAACTAGAATATTATTTAATTTTGTACAACTTTTGTATGTGGAGTTTGCCTGTAAGTGATTGTTGCACTGTTGCATACACACTTTCGCAAGTTACCCTTAGCATAGAACATGTGTAAACAATTGTTGGCGAACCAATAAATAAATGAAGAAATGAATGAAGAAATAAATAAATAAATAAATGAATGAATGAATGAATAAATAAAATGCCTACTGTAGTGTTGGGCCTCCTCCAGTCACCTAGAGGGATAATTAGCCTAATAAAATAAGAAAGGGTCTGTATCAAGAAGTCTTTAATAACGTGTCTAACTAGGTCACTAGCCCAGTTCCGGTGAACCTGTGATCCACTGGCATCGCTCGCAATTTCTAGACCAACGTGGGGTCTAATGGATCCAAACTTGCTAAATCACTGTGCGTTTGGTCGATTTATAGAATTTGTAACCAACTTATAATATAGTCAGTTCGGGACATACTCGTATGACACACGCTTTTGACACATGAAATAGGGTTAGATGTGATGTGTCGCATTTGGATCAATGGTAGCCGGGTTCGATTCTGGGCTCGGGCTAGTGTCTTTGTCTTAACTAGAGGCACTTGCTCTAGGTCTGGGTGCTCTGAGTTTAGGTGTCATTTGTATTCGTGTATTACATGTTTGTAAACTGCCCCCGCGATACAGATTCTATTTACTTTATATGTATTTGAATAATAAAAAAAATAGTAGATACAATTTCTGTTTCTTCTTTCTCTAATCTATTCTGAGTAAATTATGTTTTAAAATTGGTGCAGTATCACCAGAACGTACATTATGACCGCCTTATTTTTATGACAGCCTGGTACACATTTTAAGCCATCTCAGCCCAAAAAAATACCCACTGCTGAGTCGGACCTCCTCCGATTACATGGAAGGTAATTAGCCTACTGTGCCGTGCTGGCCCGATGGGTTGGCTTGTCGGTTCATACGACACTCTCCGGAAGGAATGGATGATACTGTGTTTGTAAATCCATCATCACACCGACAAGGTTTTTCATAAATGTAGTCACAATGTGCGATTGATGTGCTTGAAATTTACTGACGTCTGGAATATTCCATACAGAATTGTTTGACGCGAGCTGAATTGTTTTCCAAATGGAATTCAATCGGAGTAATGGTATCGTATTGTACTAACTCGCTATTGAAATATTTCGATCAACAAGTTGCCAAACGTTAGGAATCAAGTATGCTTTTTAATCAGAGATTTTTGTACTGTACGTCTGTAAACAATTTATATTACTACGTGTTTAAGACTTTGACAAAAATTAAATAGCCTTGGATAACTTATTGCAGTTGTTGGTTCTAAGGTATTTTATTTGGACTAAAAATAGGCCATTTGAGTGCCAAAGTGCCTTGGGTATACCTATTCCCTAATTAACGTCGGTGCGAATTTAATTTGGCACAGATTACAAATGGTTGCCAGACCGGTGGTGGGTCGGGAGACTCGCCACCGACGAAAGCCTCAGTGACTGAGCGCGTCCTAGCTGCCCGGGGCGCCCTCTGATAGTCGCTTGCCTCGTCGGAGGGTCGTGTGAGGGTATACCGCTGGCGTATTAGTGAGTAGACGAGTAGCTTGGGATATCACATAAGATAGAATGGGGTTCTGAACGAGTACTTATATATTATTTTAATATGTAAAGCAAACATGTAGTGCCCCTTTAAAAAAAATTGCGCGGTCAGGTGAGAATGAAATATCCTACACACATAGTATACATACAGAGGGAGTGCAGAATGCTAAGTAATATTTTTTTTAAACTATATGTATAAAAAACAAATGAAATAAATAAAAAGAGCATTAAACACAGTGACACATTGACCCACTGCTGAGTCGGACCTCCTCCCATTTCACGGAAAGCAATTAGCCTACTATGCCCCGCTGGCCAGACGGGTTGGCACAGTGTTTCGTTTCAAGTTTTGTTTGTATCTTTCTATATTTCCTTCTGTCTGCTTTTACGATACCCTTAGGGCCTCCGCGCATTATGCGGCCAGGCCGCGCGGCCAAGTCACTGCGGCCAACAAATTCTTCTACTATGTATATAGCTGCGCGAATTACGCGGCCAGGCCGCGCGGCCAAGTTTTGGTCGCGCAGACAACGAAAAACATCGCGTCACATACGCGACCTATTGGCCGCCGCGACCAATCCGCGCATTATGCGGCCAGGCCGCGCGACTGGCCGCGCGGCCTGGCCGCCTAAATGCGCGGGGGCCCTAAGGCCGTTTGTCCACCGCCGCCGTCAACGGCACGTCAACGAGAAAAAGATGACGGCGCCAAGTTAGCGATACATACATTTACTATGGCCGTGTGTCCACCGCACGCCCGTCACGTCATCTTAAACTCTTCTTGAAATAATCTCGTTCTCGTTGACGTGCCGTTGACGGCGGCGGTGGACACATACGGCGGTGGAAACGGCGTATGGATGGTAGAAGCGAGTAAGCACCTAGCTGCAAGATAAGGACATTTTTTTACAAACCCAGTACCCACCAGTCTTGCCTGCGTAGCACAGTAAGCTAATTTCACCCCACGCATTTATTGTATGAAATCTACTACTTTTACATTAACTTTTTTTTTCGTACCGTGAATAAGCGTAGCAAGAAAACCTGCCACTCTAAATGGCACTTTAAATTACCGGGTAAAATTCCGTCCACGTGGCTTGCTTTTGCTAGAAATCCACAAAGACACAGAGTGGTATTCAGACATTCTGTGTAAATCTTGCGAGCGCGCTCGGGAATGTGGGCCTGTGTGCCGCCATGACAGTTTTGCAATTAGGAACCCGCAAAATGGCGGCAAACGAAATTACTGCTAGCATAATGTCGTAATGGTGAGTTCAGTCGTGAGAGAATATGTTTCATTGATATCAATTATATCGATTTAGAATACATAATGTCACCCCCCTTTCCATCCTGAGGGTATCGTAAGAGTCAATAAAAGGAAATGGCAAGGCCGAAAACCTAGCTGCAAGAGAAGGAAACTTTGAAACGAAACCCTGTGCCAATCCGTCTGGCCAGCGTAACACAGTAGGCTAATTACACATCAGGTATACGGAGGAGGTCTCAGCAGTTGGTCTCCTTTCCCCACCCTAGTCCCAAGTGTGAGTACCAGCACCGACATTCCGACATTCAATGATGATAAGCCAGAAGGGAGTCTGTGTTCATATCAGTCGGAGTTTCAACTAAAACTAAGTTGGTGGACTTCCGTTAAGTTTAACTTAAACGGGTACATCCGTTTATTGAGAGTTGCAATTGATTTGTTATGTTGCACATTTGGAATATTAGTACATAGTGTCGCAACTCCATTTCATTCTGGGGGTGTCTTATGAGGCGACCGCTTATGCGGCTTATGAGCCGCAATAGAAGGAAAACTTCAATACCCTTTTTTTTACTTCGGAGATCCTTATGGCCGGGCTATGTGGAACTCCAGGGCGCGTAGAGATGGTAAATTGCGCCCTGACCTACCGACTAAAACCGACGGCGATCCTCGACTGCCCAAACCAGGGCCACGGGGTCCACTCCCATACTGTTCGCAATAGTACCTAGTATTAGAAATTATGATCTGTTTATAAGACGTTATTGTAATCAATAAACCATTCCTTCGCTATATCTCGACTGGAGTTTTACTACAAATGAAGAACACGCAAGATCCCCTTCAGTCCCATGTATGATTATCTAATAGATAGTCATTAACCTGAACACTTTCTCTCACTTTCAAAGACAAGTCAAATAATCTATTTTGAGTGAAACCCGCAGTTTCACCCGCGCGGTAATGGAATTAATTATTTCGTCAGATGTTTTTTCTACTTGACACTTACTGTTATATTTTGGACAATTCACACAATATCTTCATAAATTGTAGCTTAGGTGTTATTCTGATGCATAAGCTATATTATTGTAGTTTCATTAAAATCCATAGATTTTACTTGAAAGAGTAACAAACATCCACCCAGACATCCATACTTACAAACTTTCGCGTTAAAATATTACTTGCCGACCCGCCCCGGCTTCGCACGGGTGCAATGATGAACCTCTAAATTATCAGGGTTTCATATAAACCTACATATAAACGTTCCTCTTAAATCACTCTATCTATTAAAAAAACCGCTTCAAAATCCGTTGCGTAGTTTTGAAGATTTAAGCATACATAGGGACGGACAGACGACAGCGACTTTGTTTTATATTATGTAGTGATAGTTATAGTGATTATGTAGGATGTAGGATAGGAGACAATGCACACTTACATTGTGTACTTACACTTACAATGGACGCTTGGGGCTTGTGGCCCTAATGCCCAGTCTTTCTTTAAAGACCTGACAAAGCGGCTGTTCGACTGCACACGTGACCAGAAGTCTGGCATTTATTTCGCTCAGCGAATAAGCATTGCCATCCAGCGTGGCAATCCCTAGCGCTAAAGCATCCCTTGCAGTACCCGAATCACCCCCATGTATGTTCTGCGATTTTTCATAGTTTTCGTGTTTCGGGTACCCCAAGGGGTGCTCTATCTCTGGATTTCCGCTTGACACTATTTTTTTGGACAGCCTGTATATTTAAAGTATTTCGTATCGAGTATCGATTCCCGCACGGAAGAAATATTTGTGCGACCTACAAGTATTTGTTCCGGGTCTGGGTATTTTATATCTATAATATGTATGTATTTACAAAAAAAAAGTATATAACTAAGTATTTTATCATCCATCTCGTTACCATAGCACAAGCATTAAGTTGCTTAGCTTGCGACGAGATGGCGTTGTGTGAAATGTCCAAGGATATTTATTATTTATTTATTTTATTAGTTATAGACATCGTTTATAATATTATCATAATGTAACATTTATGTTCTTACTAATTGTCAACACATTGATAATTTTGATTTCGTGTGTTAAAACAGAAAATAAATGCTTATCTTACAATATCGTTCCCCTATAAGCTGTGTATCCATTTTTCTCCATAAACAAACGCGAAAAGTATCAGGGAAACTACTTTTGCTTCTCCAACCAGGTTCTTATTCAAATACGTTAAAAGCCCGCAGTATATTTACACCCGTGTTTGCGGTACTCACGCCATTAAGGCCGATAGTGATTCTATTTCGAAGCGGCTTTGACTGCTTGGTAGCCGTTTATATTTAGGGAATCGATATTCTGCAGTTTGATGGAGATTAGATGGAGTTTCTACCTTCTACTACTAAATTTGACATAATCTATACATACTACATACATACTACAATTAAATAAAATTGGAGTGTCTGTCTGTAATAATAAAATAACCACTTTTTACTAAATGCGTAAGTATGTATACACATAACAAAGATATATATGTCATAGACCAAAAGACTTTAAAAAAAAATGTCTGTCTCTTTGTTCCGGCTAATCTCTGGAACGGCTGGGCCGATTTTGTTTGGTTGTTGGTTTCACCCGCGCTTACTTATTGTCGTACAGCGGGTGACGCAGCTAGTACTTAAATATGATTTCCGGGTAACGACTGATTTAGAATTCGGAGTGTCGCGAACCCATATCATCCTGAGGGTGTCGTAAGAGGTAGCCCGAAGAGAAGGAAATCACAGTAGGCTAATTTCCCTCTATTAATTTGGAGGAGGTCCGACTCAGCAGTAATTCGATCGAACCCCTAGAGTTAGACCAACTGGCATATTAATACTAGTACTGCCGCGCTTATTATAACCGCCGTAACCAACATTTTTTACCATATTGAGTTAGTTACATTTTCGGAATCGCCGTATCGAGATCTATAACTTTGTCTTTGACAGTTTATAAAAAAAGTGCTAGTATGATTACATTTTTGATTTTTATAAGTGTAGTTACAACAAAAAGTTAAATAATTTAAAACTTTAAGCGCCATTTTCTAGGAACTTCCTGTCATGCACTTGCCGCTCTTATCATTAGCACGGCAGAGTAGTAGGTAATACTTGGTGATATACGAGAGAATAGCGATACATAGATTTTCTACTTGTAGAATTACCCTGGTGTTCAGTTGTGGCCTTATTTATTTTACCTAAATGATTATGTCATTATTTCAGCCAAAAGACGTCCGCTGCTGGACATAAGCCTCCCCCAAGGAATTCCACAAAGGCCAGTCCTGGCCCGGCTGCATCGTTTTCCGGCGACCTTTACCAGGTCATCGCTCCACCGTGAGAGATGCGCTTTCCGGAACGCGGTCGCCACTTGAGGACTTTTCTGCCCTTTCGGGCGTCAGTTGTCCGAAATCCCGTAAATACACACGTTATAGGTGTACCAAAAAAGAGAATAGAAAGTGGCCTCGTTGGCCTAGGGGTTGGATATGCCGCCTTTGGATTACGGGGTCCCGGGTTGGATTCTGGGGCCGGGTAAGTGTCTTTGTGTAAACCAGAGGCACTTGCTCTGAGTCTGGGTGTCATTTGTGTTCGTGAATTGCATTTTTGTAAACTGCCCCTGCGACACAGGTCAACCTACAGCAGGGGTTACGTTTTAAAAAAGAAAAAAAAAATATATTAAACTACAGTGTTACGAACGCAAAAAATTTAACTTTCAAATACCGCCCCGAGCACCATGAAAACGAATTTGTCTTTATTTGAATATTTTGGTAGAAATTTCCCAAAATTGCTCACGTGTGCGCGTTCTTATTTTGATAAATGAATTTTTAATATAATATTTATATTAAGAACGCGAAAGTTTGTAAGAATATAATATGTTTGTTACTCTTTCACGCGAAATCTATTGAAAAAATTTTGATGAAACTTTACAATAATATAGCTTCCTCATCAAAATAGCACATGGGCTATATTTTTTAAAGATATAGTGTACATTATCCAAAATATAACGATAAGTGTCAAGTAAGCGCGAGTGCAGCAGTTTACTACATTTTGGCCTTTTGCGACTATTGCGCAAGATTGCTTTCCCAAATATGTCTTGTCCCGGCCTTGTATCTAAAAATGACAATCTAAAAAACTACAGAGTTTCTTGACGGCTCCTCTCTGTGCAGCTGTATTTCGAGCTGGTGGTGAATTATAAATTTTAAATAAAAAGAAATGTGTTATGTTTCAACAGAGTTAGGAGGCAACTTGATTGAATGTGTTTTGTTTTTTTAATTTTATACCCACCACGCACTAGCCTTAGTGTCAGGACCTACTCGAGCCTAAAATTACTAATAAAAAAAAATACAGTTACAGTCTCAGTGGGACCAAACTTTCAGACACTTTTTGCCCATTCCAAGGAGTTTCAATTCATCAGAATCAATTTGTGCCACCTGCGAAGTTCCTTATTGCCTGTGAATAAGGGCGATAATCGCGTACTAAATGAAAAAGCGAAAGTCTAGGCACAAAGGGGGCAAAACAATGATTTGGAAAGTTTCGCAGCACGACAGGAATTAGGGTGGCTAAACGCGAACTTAAAATAATTATTTCATAAATAAAGCGAGGGATAGTCTGTGTGGTGACGGATTTAGAATATATAGTGTCACCATGCCATTCCATTCTAAAGGTTGTCGCAAGAGAAGAACAACTTGATACGACTGGTCGTCTGGCCAGCGTGGTACAGTAAGCTAATTAACCTCCATGTAATGGGAGGAGGCCATGCTCAGCAGTGGGTCATATATGGGCTTAGTAGTAATTGTAGGCTATAGTAATTGTAGTAATCTTCTATTACAGCGTATCAGGTACTTGTTTGTACCACCATCATTGTAACCCTTTTATTTAAAAGAGCAACCACAGAGTTTCTTGCCGGCTCTTCTCTGTGGAATGGCGTTCCGAACCGGTGGTAAAAACTAAATGATTAGTTATTTTTATATTTCTCTTAAATTTAATACATTTTTTTTGACTACTTGAAAGCATTCGCAAGAATTTATTCGAATAAAAAACATTTTGATTTGATTGGTCAATTAATTTTTTTAATACTCTGTGTTTTATCTGGTGCGATGTAGCTAACAGCTTCTTTAGTATTTTAATGTTTTAAATAATGTATGCGAAGAAATGAAAAATGCCAACAGCTACCGACAAATTTTTTTTTTCTAACTTTGCCAATATCTCTCAGTTTCATTAAATACTATCAAGAGGAAATCTTTAGGATTGACATTTATTATCATCATCATCATTTCAGCGAAAATATTCCACTGCTGGACATAGGCCTCGCCCAAGGCTGGTCCTGAGCCTCCCGAATCCATATTTTTCCGGCGACGCTAACCAGGTCGTCGGTCCACGGCGTGGAAGACGAACCAGCACTGCGATCGCCAACGCGGTCGCCAGTCAAAGACTTTTTATGTTCCATCGGGCGTCAGTCCTGCGAGCTATGTGCCCAATACATTGTCAATAATCTCCTCTTTATTTATACAACCAAACATAAATGAATCACATTAAAATATTTAAAAATAATAAGAAAAATTTATATCTAAAATTTAAAAAATATTTATATTGTTTAAAAGATTTTTATACATGCGTGTATGCCAGTCCTATGGTACTAAGGTCTATGATTTACAGCTACACTTATATATATGTAGTGTATAGTGTATATACTCGTATATATATATAAACACTATATATATACCAATAAATATTACAGAACATTTTGTATATTTGACAAGCCTCAGCCTCCTCAGCTGGGATTGGTATATATTGTTGTGAAATTAAATACAGAATACTTCATCCAGACTTGCTCAAAATGCTGGCGACATTGCCTTGCTGCATAGAGTGTCACTTAAGTTTGGCAATTCTTGAGGGTTGAGATTCGACCTACTTACTTCTCAGCTTATAAATGACCCACCGCTGAGTCGGGCCTCCTCCATCTACATCGAGGGTAATAAGCCTACTGTGCCACGCTGACCAGACGGGTTGGCATAGGGTTTTAACTTACGACACCCTCAGCAAGAATTGAGGTCCCAACCTACTGCTGGGTTCAAACCCCAACAAAACGGTCACGTTACTATAACTTATCCTACGTAGATCGCGAGGCTAACGTAACAAAAAAGCCATTATTTAAATTCCAAAACCGAACTCTAAGCAACTTTTAAAAAGGTCGTGTTCTAGTTTATCTTCCCTCGTTAGCGGTTAGCCTATTTTTTTCTAATTACCAATCGATGAATTGGCCTTTTTCGGAGTTGGCCACTCGCTCGTTCCAGTGTCGAAATAATTAGTCATTGGCTTTTCTGATGAAATTCAATCGGGTCATCGGGTTTTTTATTTCTTTTGGCAGTTGACGTTGTTTAGAATGACAAGCTTATATTTTTATACACTAAAGAAATCGCGAAAAAGCAGTTGGTATATGCAAGTTAATCACTTTAAAAACATAAACTAAACCCCTGCTTTAGGTAATAACTTGTATCGCGGCAGTAATCATGAAATAGACGAACACAAAATGACACCCAGACTTAGAACAAGTGTTTTTAGTTAAGGTGGTTAATGCTCCAGGGTAGCCCGCGAAATTCAAATTTTCTTACGTTTTTTGCAATTTGCAGGGCAGTGCTAGGTTGTATGATGATGAACATTTGATTCGCGGCTGTAAGACGTATGTAGTTACAGAGTTCTAATCATCAAACTCATCAATACAACCCTCCAAGCTCATAAAGGTGCAAGAGTGACTTTGACGTTGAAAAAGTTTTTCTTGCACCTTTACGAGCTTGGAGGGTTGTATTGATGATTTTGATGATTATAATTCTATAACTACATACGTCTTACAGCCGCGAATAACATTTTAATCAACGTACAACCTAGGACTGACGTGCCAATTGCAAAAAACGTAAGAAAATTTGAATTTCGCGGGCTACCCTGGAGCATCCACCTTACCACAAAGACCAGCCCGACCCCGGTATAGAACTGATGACCCGTGATCTATCCATCTAAGCCCTAGACCAACAGGGCAGTCGACCGACCGACAGAGTGCTTTAGTATCATGCAAGCAGTTACAGGATTGAAAAGGCAGTGGGTAGATCATATAGTCCTATAAACTAATCACTATTGGGGCAGTAAACACCAGAAGAGTTGGTACGTAAGGAATGATGTTTTTTGGGACGTACTTTGACTAGTTTATAGGTTTCACAGATTCTACGTCACTGTTAACAGTGTGGTGATGATTAAGATTATAGATTCACCACCCCTTTCCACCCTAAGGGTACAAAGCTGTAAATGGAAAAGACAAGGCCAAAAACCTAGCCACAAGCTGGAAAACTGAAAAACCCTGTGCCAACCCGTCTGGCCAGAGTGGCACAGTCGGCTAATTGGTTTCAACTGAAAACCAGCGCTACACCTAGTGGCAATGCAGCTAAGTTGGGCAAGGGAAGACAAGTCTCATGCTAGACCAGCCTCATACTGGACAAGTCTACTGCTAGACAAGTCTACTACCAGACAAGTTTACTACTAGACAAGTCTACTACAAGACAAGTCTCATGCTAGACAAGTCTACTACCAGACAAGTTTACTACTAGACAAGTCTACTACAAGACAAGTTTACTACTCGACAAGTCTACTACCAGAGAAGTTTACTACAAGACAAGTCTACTACAAAACAAGTCTCATGCTAGACCAGTCTCATACTAGACAAGTCTGCTGCTAGACAAGTCTACTACCAGACAAGTTTACTACTAGACAAGTCTACTACAAAACAAGTCTCATGCTAGACAATTCTCATACTAGACAAGTCTGCTGCTAGACAAGTCTACTACCAGAGAAGTTTACTACAAGACAAGTCTACTACAAAACAAGTCTCATGCTAGACAAGTCTCATACTAGACAAGTCTGCTGCTAGACAAGTCTACTACCAGACAAGTTTACTACTAGACAAGTCTACTACAAGACAAGTCTCATGCTAGACAAGTCTACTACCAGACAAGTTTACTACTAGACAAGTCTACTACAAGACAAGTCTCATGCTAGACAAGTCTACTACCAGAGAAGTTTACTACAAGACAAGTCTACTACAAAACAAGTCTCATGCTAGACCAGTCTCATACTAGACAAGTCTGCTGCTAGACAAGTCTACTACCAGACAAGTTTACTACATATTACACAATAATTTTTTCATGAGACAAATTCGTAAAAACCAATACTCTTTTATGAGTTGGGATGTTAATATTTTTATTGCCACGTCCTAAATTGTTCTTAGTTCTACTGTAGTAGGCGAAACACGTTTTGGCCGTTTGTCTCTCAGCGCCACTTTTCGGTTACGCCAAATTGGCGTACAATTCCCCATTCTATATGGCCACATTTGTATGGAATAAAGTTGGGGTTTCATAAGGAAAAACGTCATCACTAAAGTTTATAACAAAAATCTTATCGTCAATCCGTTTACCAGTGTTGAAACCATTGATATAGTTTGCGGTCGATGGCCTTATATAGCACAACTCAAACAGACTTAAGGTATATTTCGATTGCTCTCATCGAAACTTGCTTTTAGTGTTTTTTAAACACTGACGTAGCGGAGAATCCGTGTGGATTTAGAATATACTAGCAACCCGTCCCGGCTTCGCACGGGTGTAATTATGAACATCTAAATTTATCAGTGTTTCTCTACAACCAACTATTTCAATGGTTTCCTTCCAATGGTTTAGAGCTCTTTTGAAAAGTCAAACAATAAAATAAAAACCATCTACCACCGGTTCGGAATGCACCTCTACAGAGAAGAGCCGGCAAGAAACTCTGTAGTTTCTTTTTTTTTTTTTTTTGGTTACAAGACTGGATATAAGACAGATTTGTGAGAGCAAACTCGCGCAATAGTTGCGAGGGCCAAACATATTTAAACATATAGGTTATGACGACACGGTTGGCGCAGTGGAAGAGTGTCCATGGAGTTTCTTGCCTGTTCTTCTCCATAGGATCTACTTTTTGGAACATGCAACTAGATTCCTAACTTCACTTTTGACTTTTCAAAAACACCAGTAAATAGGTTCAATTGAAATAAATGATTTGAGTTTGATCGACTGCTGCGCAGCATGTCGCGAGTTCGAATCCGGCACGGAAGAAGTATTTGTACGACCTACAAGTATTTGTTCCGGGTCTGGGTGTTTTCTATCTATAATATGTGTGTATTTACAAAAAAAAAATGTATACAAGTAGTTTATCATCCATCTCGTTACCATAACACAAGCATTAAGTTGCTTAGCTTGGGACGAGATGGCCAGATCTAGTCAACAATAGTAACCTTCTAATGCCCGAGCCAACCAACCCCCAGCAACGGCACCTGTTCACAAACATGACGCATGCGACAGCCATCGCCCTCCTCAACCATATTGCAGGGAAGAAAACGAGCCGCCACACGACGCCACCACTGCCATGAGTCTTAAAGTGAGCATGATAACTCGAGCACCAAGGAATTGAACATTTCAAAAGGTTATACCAATAACGCGTCAGGATACATACAGTATGTGAGAGCAACATACTGTATATAAATATCACATTTGAAGCATATAAGCATAGCTATAAGCAGTGGTAGTAAGTTAAGATAGCGGTCTAGTGTACTGGCCGCCCGATGTTAAGGTGGATGTTCCAGGGTAGCCCGCGAAATTCAAATTTTCTTACGTTTTTTGCGATTTACAGGTCAGTGCTAGGTTGTATGTTGATTAAAATTTTATTCGCGGCTGTAAGACGTATGTAGTTACAGAGTTATAATCATCAAACTCATCAAGACAACCCTCCAAGCTCATAAAGGTGCAAGAATGACTTTGACGTTGAAAAAGTTTTTCTTGCACCTTTATGAGCTTGGAGGGTTGTCTTGATGAGTTTGATGATTATAACTCTGTAACTACATACGTCTTACAGCCGCGAATCAAATGTTCATCATCATACAACCTAGCACTGCCCTGCGAATTGCAAAAAACGTAAGAAAATTTGAATTTCGCGGGCTACCCTTGAACATCCACCTTATACGATAACCGTTATTTACAGACGTTTGTAATATCTAACACGTCATTGACCCTAGTTTAGCGTCCGAAATTTAGGGTTTTATTCATATAGTCCGGAATGTTTTGTAGCCTTGTTCCGGTAGTCTGGTAGAATGGCTTAAAGGTTTTTTTTTATCTAGATGCAACAATTTTTACAACAAGAAACACTAAGTTTTTAGCAACATTCATTAAAGTGTCTATCATTTTAGTTCGTTACCAGCCCAAATGCTGAATTAGTAGGACTATTATCAAAACTTTAGGCGTTAAATCTAGTGGTGTCAAATATTAATCCCACTTCAGTATTGCCTTTGATCACAGTACAATGTGAGCAGTAACTTCACTACTTTAGAAATACTGAGAGAAAAATAAAATTCTTAAATTGAAATTAAGATGATGATTATTTCATTCTAAAGGGACTAACGGATCTTGATACAGAAAAAAAAGGAATATAACCCTTGGTAACCGGAGAAAGACCCGTCCGTTTGGTGACGGATTAAGAATACACAATGTCTCCAACCCGGTATGGTTGGTATGGTATGGTAGAGTGACGTAAGAGGTAGATCACCTACCTAGCCCCAAGAGAAGGAAAACTTGATACAAACCCTGTGCCAACTAGTCTTGCCAGTGTGGCACAGTAGGCTAGTTTCCCTCCATGAATTTGTAGTAGGCTCGACCCAGCAGTGGGTCATTTATAGGCTGAAACGACGAAACGGGGCTGACATGACAGAGCAGTCTAGTTCAACTCCATCAAGTTGGAGCTGCTATTTGTCAATAGCACCAGCCTGTAAGAACCGAGATGATAGTGACGAGTATCGTTTGTCCCTTCGACATATAAATACCAGTTACATGGTGACAGATTTCTGTGTGACGAAATTAGAATACATAATGTCACCACCCCCTTCCATTCTGGGGATGTCGTAAGAGCCGACGGAAGGAACATGGCAGTTACATGGCAGAAAATCTAGCCGCATTAGAAGGAAAACTTAAACCAAAACCCTGTAGCAACCCATCCAGCGTAGCATTTCCCTTTTGTATTTGGAAGGAGGCCGACTCAGCAGTGGGTCTTTCACAAGCCGCGAAGTGCGCGATGGCAACATGAGTGGTTTGTTGTACACACATTTGTACGTTTAGTTGTGTTTGTGTGAGTGCATCGATTTGATTCGTCCTCTGTGCTTATTTTACTGCTTGTGACATGTATTCTGTGGTTGTGGACCGCACCGTAAATCCTGGCCCATCTGTTTATGGGACGTAAATTGCATTAGCCGCCTGCACGATTAGGGCAATAGCTTGCTTATCTGATCAGCACGGTCTACATTGTGGGGTAGGAGATGAAACTTGATTGCTAGTAAATCAAAATACTAATTCAATAAATATTGTAAATTGAACATAATTATATCACCCTTATCTTCTAGACCAGTGTTTCCCAACATTTTTTAAGCCATGCCCCACCTTAACATTTCAAATATTTTATGCCCCCGGTACCTAATTTTGAACCTTTAAAAATGGTTTCATTCCCTTACGAAATATCATTATCATCATTACATCGTCGCTGTCGTCTGTCCGTCCCTAGGTATGAATCTTTAAAACTACGCCATGGATTTGAAGCGGTTTTTTAAAAGATAGAGATGAGTCAAGTGGAAGGTTTATATGTATAACTAGCGACCCGCCCCGGCTTCGCACGGGTGCAATGATGAACCTCTAAATTTATCAGTATTTCTCTACAATATTATGTATGGTTAATACATTTAAACCATCCTTTTGAATCACTCTATCCATTAAAAAAAAATCGCTTCAAAATCCGTTGCGTAGTTTTAAAGATTTAAGCATAAATAGGGACGGGCAGACGACAGCGACTTTGTTTTATAATATGTAGTGATGATAGTGATAGTGATACATGCATGAATTTAAATGTTCATCATCGCACCCGCGCGAAGCTGGGGCGGGTCGCTAGTAAATGATAGGCGTGAGCCCCACGTTGGGAAACACTCTTCTAGACTATATACTTTTTACCAATTTCATAAAAGGATGTCATACAACCTACATGTTTAGCAATTTCTGGCTCAGCTGCCTTAATTCAACGCGTTCCAAGGTTCCTGCTCTAAGAAGAGCTAAGAGAATAGATTAAAAAAGCATCTAAGCAGCGTTGTACACTACCCCGTAGGTCACGACTGGAGGTCCAGTCAGCGCAGTACAGTACACTGACGAATGTTTAGTGCGTAGGGACCCCTCACGTCGCCCAGGCGTAAACCTCGAGTCCCACTCTCTCATACTGAAGGAAAGAACGGAGTCCAGGAGTACGGAAGTCTTCTTCTTCGTCGCAGCCCGCAAAATACCCCCTGCTGATTCGACCCTTCAATTAAAGGAGGTAGAGGAGAAAGTCAGAAGTTGAACTCAGAAAAAAATGATATCCAGTCTTTAGTCGATAAGCAGAGAAACCCTTAACACGCTATAAAACCTCCCTGGCCTGTCCGGTACCCAACCCTAGAGAATTATTTCCAAATCGAGGCCCCAACATGAATATCTTAGAAGAAAGTCGCCCCATTAAATATGGATTCCGGTTTTTCCTTCCTGGCCGCTTGCCATGGATTTTGTGCCCTTTTGACTGGATATATATATATTTTGTGTGGTGACAGATTTAGAATACATAGTATCACCATCCCGTACCATCCTGAGGGTGTCGTAAGACCGACAAAAGGAAATGACGGCTGATAACATAGCCGCAAGAGAAGGATTCTTGATACGAAAACCTGTGCCAACCCTTCTGGCCAGCTTCCCACAGTAGGCCAATTACCCTCCATGTAACTGGGTGAGGCCTGACTCAGCAGTGGGTCATATATGGGCTGATTAGTAGTACATAATTAGTTAGTATAGTGAATATGTTAAAGACTTTGTTGCAAAAGGTAGTGGACAACTTTTTTAATACCACTTTTGTAACAATTAACGAAAGTGTAGTCTCATGATCATCCTCAAACAGACCATTGCTGGCCAGCCTGTCCCAAATCCCGCCGCAGAACTCGATCTTGCGTGTTATACGACACAGTGCAATAACAAATCAGTACCTGCGGCTTTTGTAGCAACTAACAATCTCACTCTACTCACGCACAATCATTTTAAATGTGTTAAAGGCCTACTCCTGAGCAATGATCACCTTTTTTTTTGCCATTTTTCTGTCGAACTGTTTGGCTAACTTGTACAAATACTTACCCAAGATTACTTCCATTTAATTGAAAATAGCTCGACTCAACAGGTGTGGAGGTCAAACAAGTTTGTGCTCTCATGAGGTAGAGGTAAAAATATTTATTTGACGAAACACAGCACTGTTTCATATTCCGTGTAGTGTCCGTTTTAAAATACATTGTGTCACCACTCACATAATAAAATAAATATCCTTGGACATAAATATCCTCCATATATATGTCGTGGATAACGATATCGTTTTATTAAGTTTCTCAATTGATTAACACAGTAGCAAACGCGGTGACGTCAGTTGTTTTGCAATGGCGGCACGTGGACAGAGTCGTAATGGAAAGTGAGGTTGGCTCGATCAGTCAGTCGACGTTGGGACACGGACCGAGACACTTCTCCGTTGCGAACCTGTCGGTTTGTCTATCTAAGTGTGTTAACTGAACATTGTTATTTATACTGTGGTTAATATTGTGAATTATAAAGTTACAAGTAATAAACCTCGTACCAAGTCAAGATGATGACGACTATATCGCTCAGCCGTCGCTATCTCCGACATCAGAAGTGGGATGTAACTCAGTCAGCCCACGTGGAGAAAACAGTGTAGTGATAATGTGTGTACTTCTGTACGCGATGGAAACCGCGATGGAACCGATAATGGCGATTCATTGTCACTATAAAGGAGACATTAAGCTACATGAAGATTGTTCTGAACTGAAGATCACAAGCGGCAGTCATAGTGCGGCGATTAACCAAGTGGGGATCACTTGCTTTCATTGTGATGGACAAGGACACTACGCGTCTAACTGCCCTGAGCGGAGCAGCAGGAAGGCGAGCAACAGTACTGTGGTCAGCCAGGTCAAAGAATAGTGAGTGGATCTGTAGTAAGCGCACCAGCTGCAATTTTACGTCACTCCGGTGAGCAGTTTCCATTTTATTACTCGGGTATATTGTATGGTATACGAATTTACGATAGTGTGATTTTGACCGGTGTAAGAAAATATTATTTGAGGTTCTTTTGCGTGTTTACCTGTTAATTACTTGCGATACGAAGTTTAGATTGCTGTGCTTGTTTAGCTTGACGGTTCATCGGTCTGGCGTCGTATTTTCGCCAGTTTATAGCAAAGTTTTCCAAGATTATGGAGCCATTGTATGCCTTGATTTGCATCGGTAAGGTAGCCTAAACGTGAGGCGATAGGACAGCAGATCCAGATTTCAAGCGATCGGGTTTTCGGTCGGCAACTGTGGAATGTCACAGCTGCGGTGGAATGGGTCACCGAGCATCAAATTGGCGGTGAAAGGCAAGGCAGCTAGTGCTGCCACTGCACACTTCAGCGTCAGGCTCTGCGGGGCCGCGGCCGCGGTCGGACTTAGTCTGTTTCAGGTGCGGCAGCGCCGGACATTTGGCAGCGAGATGTCCACGTGGCAACAACGTGGCAACAGCGGAGGAGCTGGCGCGGCGGTAGGCGCAGGCGGTTCGGAGCGGCGCCTGCGGCGGCGGCGAGTAACGAGAGGCATGTGGAAGCTTGCTATGTTAGCAATCCCAGCGGTGCGCTGATGAACGCTTGTGAGTCGTATCCATTTTATTCTGATTCTGGTGGAGAGTGCTCTCTCATCAAACATTGTGTTGCGCCGAAGCCAAGTGGAAAGAGTTATGAGCACCCTCAAAAATATGTTGACTGTTGTAGCAGTTAGTCCAAATATACAGTCAAGGGCGAGGTGGCTCTATGAACTATAAAGGGCGAGGTGGCCAAATATACAGTCAAGGGCGAGGTGGCTCTGTGAACTATAAAGGGCGAGGTGGCCAAATATACAGGGTTGATCACTATTGGTTCGAGCACATGGCTAAGTGCGTTCGTAAGTTTGTCTATGGTTGTATTACTTGTAAACTATCTCAATCGCAATCAGGTCGCCCACAAGCGGGACTTCATCCAATTCCTAAGATTAGTATCCCGTGGCATACTGTGCACGTTGACTTAACTGGCAAATTAAGTGGAAAAGCGATTGCAAGGAGTACGTCATAGTTTTAATTGATGCGGTCACAAAATTTGTTCCCTTGTATCATACCCTGAGAATAGATTTGGCTAGAACAATTAAATCCCTTAAATCAAGCGTCTTTAGTTGGAGCTCCAGTTAGTTATTGCAGATCTGGGACGATGCTTTGCCAACAAAGAATTCAAAGTTTTTTTGTCAGTTTCACGGTGTTTCTTTACGTTTGATAGCTACGGGTTCAAGTCGCGCTAATTGCCAAGTAGAAAGAACAATGAGCGCGTTAAAAAGTATGCTGACCGCGATAGAAGCGTCTGATAGGTCCCGGCATGAAGCGTTAGAAGACGTGCAATTAGTTTTGAATTCCTCTGTCCACCGTGTAATACAAGCGAGTCCACTCGAGTTTCTGATAGGACCTTTAGCTAGACCATTTAACCTATTAACTTTGAATGATTCCGGACCGGTAATAGAACATAAAAATACGCTCACGACTGTAAGGAGATTCCTCTAAGCAGTGTGCCCGTTGAGTTAAATTTGTCTGATGAAGATGGTAAGGAGGATGCCTCCAACAGTAAATAAGAACACATACCTTGGCTAGGTCGCACTACACGCACTAGTCTGTAGTCGTAACTGCAACTCTGGGAGTTGTACAGAGCGCGATGGGCAGCTAGTGGTGTGGCGGGGACCCGGGTCTCGAGAGAGACTATTTGTATGGCCCTGTGTGGCCTGGGAGTCGTGGACTCTACTTAAAGTGTTGGTCGTATCGCTTGGAGCGATGACGATATGGGTGACATGTGAATTGTCACTAGCTGCCGGGACAGCTGGGCCATGTGTTGTGTAATTATTGTTTTAAACCTACTGTTTCAAAGTATCAGTATTGAGATTTAAAGATTATGGGCTTAGAGGAACCTTTCGTGTTAAAGTTGTTAAAATTATTTGTATGCTAACGTGATCTCTGTTAACTTGATTCTTAAGATACGATTACGGAACATTACCATCAGGTTGGCCGAACGTGAAAATGTGCCTCAGTTGGTTATTTTGTTACAAGTACACACGAGGACGTGTGCTTCGTCAGGCTGGCCGTGTCGTGGATAACGATATCGTTTTATTAAGTTTCTCAATTGATTAACACAGTAGCAAACGCGGTGACGTCAGTTGTTTTGCAATGGCGGCACGTGGACAGAGTCGTAATGGAAAGTGAGGTTGGCTCGATCAGTCAGTCGACGTTGGGACACGGACCGAGACACTTCTCCGTTGCGAACCTGTCGGTTTGTCTATCTAAGTGTGTTAACTGAACATTGTTATTTATACTGTGGTTAATATTGTGAATTATAAAGTTACAAGTAATAAACCTCGTACCAAGTCAAGATGATGACGACTATATCGCTCAGCCGTCGCTATCTCCGACATATATATATATTTTGTTAATACATACATATTATAGATAGAAATAAAATGACACCCAGACTCCGAGCCAGTGCCTCTGGTTTAGACAAAGACACTTGCCCGACCCCGGAATCGAACCCGGGACCCGTTGATCCAAAGGCGGCACATCTAACCACATCACTCACATTTCATCCTGAGGGCGTTGTAAGCGCCGACAAAAGGAAATTGTAAGGCCGAATGGACACCTCATGGGAAAATATCTGGCCAGCGTGGCACAGTAGGCTAATTACCCTCCATTTGATTGGAGGAGGCTCGACTCGGTCATGTATGGGCTGAGTACTTGAGTAAATAAGAGAAAGAAAAAAAAAAAAAAATAATAATAAGAGGGTGATTGCTGAAATGGAGTAAGCTCACACTTGGCACTTCGTCTTTAGCTTAGCTCAGGTTAGTGACTTACAATAATAATTAATTAAAAAAGAAAAAAAAATATAAATTCACCTACTGCTTGTCTATTAAAGGCCCATTTAGACGGGGATAGTTTCTCGCACCGTACGGTGCGAGAAACAAATCAAATCTTATGCTATAGTATCGCAAGCAATAATCGCCATGACATTATCGTATCAAAATGTTTACACACAGGCAAGAAATAAATTCTCGCCTACGATTATGTCATACGAGATTCGAATGTGACATATCGCTAGGCGATAATTTCCTAAGTCTGTTTACACAGCGACATTTTATAGGAAGATTCTTGCTTACGAGAAACTCGACTCGAGATAGGCATTCATTGAACCGTGATATCAGCAAACATTTTCATGACCTAATAACTATGAACAAAATCTGAGGTTTATGCTCACGTATGTTTTGACACCTCGTTCACAGAACAAAAGCAGGTAACCATTTATTGGACAATCTTCCGTGCGGGGATCGAACCCGCGACACCCTGTTTAACAGCAGTATTCAGATCATCGTTTCGTATAAAGTATAACTAGTTTGTCCATATGGTAACCTATTTATAATATAAGTATGTCAACAACCCCTTCCATCCTTAGGCGGTCTTAAGAAGGAACGCAAGAGGCTATGACACCCAGACTCAGAGCAAGTGCCTCTGGTTTACACAAAGACACTTGCCCGGCCCCGGAATTGAACTCGGGACCATGTGATCTAGAAGCGGCGCATCCAACCCCTAGACCAACGAGGCCACCTTTGAGAATCAACCATTCTGATGTGAAGCGGCTTTAGTAGACGTCCGTTAGCGGACACTGCCTGATTTATTTGCTCTTCGATAACGACGAAGCTTTATGGTGCCACTTGGAGGCAGTTAAGATCTTCACTGTTGATGTTGCCCTGGTACATATAAATGGTCAACAAAGCGTGTTATTGCTTTCCTACTTCCACGCAAGCATACATACTTGTGGATTTTTTTTTTTAAAGAGTAATTTGAATCTCATATTTGTTTGTGTGGTGACGGATTTAGAATACATAACGTCATCACCCCATTCCCCTTTGAGGGTGTCGTAAGTGCCGACAAATGAAATGAAAAGGCTGATAACCAAGCTGCAAGAGAATGCACGCAGCAGTGCTGTCGCAGCACTACTGGTCCCCATACAATCTCTATAATCTCATATGAGATTACATTCCGAGCTAGGCAGCAGCCAGAAATATCGCGGCAGCAATGTAGCGGCAGCACTGCCGCGCGTCAGACCAACAGTGACGCGTCTGCCGCCGCAGCAAGAGTACCTACGTGAATGTTTACCACGAACAGAGCGCCACTGTCGCCTTGCTCGAGCACTGCTTGGCAGCACTGCTGCTTGTTGCCGTGTTCGGAATAGGGGCCCAACTTACCATCTCTACGCGCCCTGGGGCAGAAACCGTAGGGCAGAAAAGTGCTCGAGTGGCGACCGCGTTCCGGAAAGCGCAGTGCTGGTACAGCAGCGACGTCTCTTGGCTGAAATGATGAATATGATAATTAATAACTCTATTAAAGACTAGTGCCCCACCACTTATTTTACAGGCAGAGATCATTTCTACTACTAGTGAGCCCATAAAAGACCTACTGCTGAATCGAATTATAATGCCAAGAATAAGGCCTTCTACGAGTATAAGGCATAAACGTATGCGTTAAAGAAATACAAAACGTAAAAACATACTCTTTTATAGTACGTTTGCAATGACGAAGACCAAGTCAGTTAGCTGTAAACTAGCTTCTTTTAAATTGTCCCCAACAAGTTTAAAGGACAGATAAATAGCGCCTGCAACTGCTCCCGGCTTGGCATTAAAAGCAAATAACAGTGTTTTTATTGAATTCAATTCCACATTCAGTACTCCCTGGCTGTTCTTTGTGCGCATTTTGTTAATGTTTAACTTAAACTGCGTTTAATTCGTACCGAGTTTTGAATGTGGAACCGAAAACCAGTATTATGTTTAACGCTCTTTTATCATCTCAGCCTATTTATGACCGTTTTTTTATACTTGATAGGCTTACGCTTGATCGCCAGTTCACCTGATGTTAAGCGACACTGCGACCTAAGATGGAGCGCGCTTGCCTAGAAGAAACCGATTCACTCGTGATTTAAAGACACCCAGATTATATCTATCGGGGAAGACCTACTCGGGAAGCGCATTCCACATTTCCGCGGTACGCATGATAAATGTGGACTTGATGTGTTTCGTTCGGATTTTTTATTCGGTTCGGATTACAGGTGGGAAATTAGCCTACCGTGCCACGCTGGCCAGTCGGGTTGGCACAGGGATTTGTTGTAAGTTTTCCTTCTCTTGTGGCTAGGTTACCTGCCGTGTATTTTAAGTCCGCTCTTACGACACCCTCAGGATGAAATGGGGTGGTAACACTATGTAGTATCTATACTATCTACTACTACTAGTATCTAATACTCACACGGACGTAAAGCTTTACTTATTTGCAAACTAGCGACCCGCCCCGGCTTCGCACGTGTGCTATTATGCATGTATTATACACAAAAACCTTCCTCTTGAATCACCCTATCTATTAAAAAAACTGCTTCAAAATCCGTTGCGTAGCTTTAAAGATATAAGCATACATAGGGACGGACAGACGACAGCGACGTTGTTTTATACTATGTAGTGATAACAAGATTTTTATCAAGGGAAGCTTGGGAAGCTTGAAGCCAGCGCCATCTGCTGCCAACGTCACGTTAACATTTTTTTTTGTCATTTTCATTTCTTCGCCGTTCCATAAATGACTCACTATTGAGTGAAGCCTCCTCTTAATTCATGGAGGGAAATAAGCTTACTGTGCCACGCTGGCCAGACGGGTTGGCACAGGGTTTGAATCAAGTATTCCTTCCCTTGCGGCTAGGTGATCTGCCTCCTGCATACCTTTAGTTGCCCCTTACGATATCCTCAGGTTAGTGTGGGTTGGTGACATTGTGTATTTTAGATCCGTCACCAACGATCATCAGGGTTGTCGTACCCTTGTTTGCTATCATATTAGTATAAAATATATTTTTCAGACACACTGGCCCCTTCCCATCTACATGGAACCAACAACAGAGCTGGTGCGGCTTGTGAAGCGGCTGAAAAAGCAAAAAAAATACAGGGGTCTAGGCTCCGAATATGAATTTGTCCCATTCGGTGTCGAGACCCTTGGTCCGTGGGGTCCTAGCGCTATAAGCCTTTTTAAGGAAATAGCAAAAAGGTTAGTCGACATCACAGGAGACCGAAGAGCTGGTAGCTACCTCGGACAAAGAATCAGTCTAGCGATTCAAAGGGGGAACGCTGCCAGTATCTTCGGAACCTTGCCTAAAGGGACTCCTTTAAATAATATATTTTAGTATTTAAGTTTTAGGTTGGTATTTTTAGTCTTGTTTTATTACTTACTAGCGACCCGCCCCGGCTTCGCACGGGTGTAATGATGAACCTCTAAATTTATCAGTGTTTCTCTACAATATAATGGATGTATTATACATATAAACCTTCCTCTTGAAACCCTCTGTCTATTAAAAAAACCGCTTCTAAATCCGTTGCGTAGTTTTGAAGATTTAGGCATACATAGGGACGGACAGACGACAGTGACTTTGTTTTATATTAAGTAGTGATGATAGTGAAGTTAGTGTTTATGGAATTACAGTTTATTAGTGAACATTTTTCACAGTATATCTATGTCATCAACATGATCTCCGCCTGTCCGTATGGTGACGGATTTTATGTATTTAAAATCCGTCACCATAGTGTCACCACACTGTTCCACCCTGAGGGTGTCGAAAGAGTCGACTAAAGAAAATTACACGGCAGAAAACCTATCCACAAGAGAAGGAAAACTTGATACGAAACCCGTCTGGATAGATTGTTACTATAGGTTGTTTTCCCTCCATGAATTCGGAGGAGGTCCATAAATGGCTTATTGAGTGAGCCATTTATGAACTGAAACTGCTTAGAAACCTTTGTGACTGAACCCTTCTTCCAAGGAATCTAGTAAATACATAAAAGCCCGATTGTCCGTTACAATCGTCTTGAGTGCATTTTAGTACTGTGGATCCGCCGGGACGTTCTATAGACATTCGCTATGTTTTCCTTTCGTCTTCTAAAGCTATTTACAGGTCGTAGACTGGAGTTTAGTTAAGTAATTTAAGTGTACAAGTTTTCATAGATTTGATGTAAATATGTCTATACTTCGTTCGCGTTAACAATTCAGTGAGTTCAATGCCCACCTGAGTTTTTCGCATTGTTAAATACCATGCAAGTCGCGGGTTATAGCTAGTAATTTTTTTTTTCCGAATTTATCTTCCATCGACTCTTGTGTCTTTAACAGATGGTTAAATAAATAGTTAAATGAATAGAAATACGTACTAGCAATAAATAAATACTCAAACAGAAAACATGTAATATGAAATCAATAGTTATTATCAATTTTTACAGTTAGAGAGTTAAAAATTGATCTTTCGGCTTATACTTGCTTGCGTCTCAACCCATAAATGACCCACTACTGAGTCCGGCCTGCAATTATATGGAAGATAATTTAGCATACTGTACCACGCTGGCAAAACGGGTTTCGTTTCAAGTGGTCCTTCTGTTGCGGCTAGGTTCTTGGTCTTCGTATTTCCTATTGTCGGCTATTACGACCCCCTCTGGGTGGAATAGGGTGGTGACACTATGTATTATAAATCCTTCACCACACTGACATATACTTCTCAGCCCATAAATTACCCACTGCTGAGATGGGCCGCCTCCAACTACATGGAAGGTAATTCGCCTACTATGCCACGCTAACAAACCGGTTTGGCACAAGGTTTCATTTCAAGTTGTCCTTCTGTTGAGGCTAGACATTCGGCCTTGTTATTTCCTATTGCCGACACCCTCAGGATGGAATGGGGTTGTGACACTACGTATTCTAAATCCGTCACCACACGGAAATCTTAAACTTAGTGAACATAATAATAATATTTATGCACAGAGAGCTTCCATTGTCCTAGCATGTGTTCGGGGCATTATACAGGGTGAAGTGACACTGGCCGGTGGTACACTGGTCCGCGGGAATTGGTCAAAATTCAATTAACTATGCGCCGCCATTATTCCCGCACCCAACTTTACAGGCCCACCCACTTAGCGTCCCGTTCGCCTCGAGTGCCTGCCGGGTTGGTTTAATCTAACTTTGATACACGCTTTTAGGCGATAGTTGGGCGATATAATTAGGTGAGGAGCGTAAACCGTGTTTACATTCGAATTTCAAAATTTTGTACATAATGCAAACATAGTATTGTTAAAAAATATCTGGGAGTTTATTGCCAGTTCTTGTCAGCAGTGGTCGCGTTCCGAACTGGCGTTAGACGGTCAAATAGCGCCTTTGGATCTCTGGTCCCAGGTTTAAATCCGGGGTCGGGCTAATATCTTTCGTATAATAACCATTAATATATAATACCATATATAATACCATTCGTATAAACCAGAGGCACTTACTCTGGATCTGGGTGTCATTTGTGTTCGTGAATTCAGTTTTATAAACTGCCCCAACGATACATGTTTTAAAGGATGCAGAGATTCCGGATTAAAAAAAAAGAATTGTATATTGAATAATATGCTGGAGATAGTGACTGTATTTTGTTAAACAAAAATAGTTAGTGCCCATTGTGACCTAAGTATATAGAATTTGAGTTTGAATTATCCAATGACACTAACGAAAGTGTAGCATAAGTAGATTAAGTACAACGTGTGTGTGTTTTTTTTTAATTGGTTTACAAAACTGATGTACAATCTTACATACACAAATGAATAAATACTTAGAGAAATACACATGATTGACATCTACTGGATGTGAACACTACATGCTTATACTAGTTAATAAATAATAGGTAATCTAATAGCTACATTTAAACACTTTTATATATTAAAAATACATGTGGAAAAGCAAAAAAAAAATTGAACCTAAACTATTTTAGCTGCGATAACACGTCTAACTGAGGCCACAGAACCAGAAAATACATCTACTTCAGTCCAAATCGAGTTGGCGAAAGTAAACATACGACACAGAGGTGAATAAATAAAATATAGATTGGAACGAGGGATTCTAAAGTAGAATCCTGAGCGCCACGAGGGATTGTAAGTACGCATCCGAGTAAAAATATTTTTCCCCAATGTACCACTGCTAATCAGGCCATAGATGGTCAACTGTTGAGTCGTGTGTCCTCCAGTGACGTGAAGGGTAATTAATGAAGCTCCGGCTAACAGCGCGGGTAGGGGGACGTGACGTTACGCCTCCCTTCTACCCTCGCCTTAGCGGCCTGCGGTAGGTCGGGTGACCTACAACTGACACAAGACTCAATGCCTGGGGGCGTCCAAGTTACCCGGGACCCCCTCCGATTGTCGTAACCCGTCGGGGCACCAAGTAGAATGCGTCTTGGCGAACCTGTGGCGCATCAAACGTGTGGGGTTATAGTATACCGCTGGGGTTTTAGTGTTCTGGAGTCCCACATAACCGCTGACCCGCTGACTGCGGTATGGATTAATCATTTCCCCAGAGAAAAAAAGAGTGTTATCGGCCTTTTGTCGCCTCTTATGCCACCCTATCTTATGACGTAGTCCCACAAGAAGGTCGGACCAAATACGATCTTCTTTGAACATCAACTTCCACAATGCCACTCATGAGGCTAAGGACCGCAGCAGATGGAGGGAAATCGTAAGAGAGACACTGATGCAGCGGGAGACCCTCAGTAATGAGGAAAACGACGGGAGGAGGAGGATGACACCCTCAGGATGAAATGGGGAAATGCTGGGTAATGTGATGGAATTTCCTTGAATTGTCTGCTCCATTTTAGACCCTGGCGTTGCTTTCCATCACGCAAGCCTAGGGTCAAGGGCATTCAAATCACTGTTAAAATAAAAAAAACGTCAGTACGCGGAAAGTCTCTTGATAGCGCGACCTGAATCCCAATCGACGAGTATAAACATTGGCAATTCGAACCTATATTCCAGGAAAATCTACTCAAGGACGTCTCTTAACAAAATCTCGGCTGCATCCGACGTCAAGATTCTAACTTCGTATATCCTTTGTGTAACTTGCAGGCTTCACTCGCGTAGTTGGCATCGCGTTCTGTTTAGCAAACATCTTTAACTACCCCAGTTAAGTAGGCAAAATATTAACGTAAACTTAACCAAACTGCTTGCTTGAAATTAGTTGAGTGATCCAAAGGTTGGGATTAACTTGGTGTTGATGTTATTATATTGTTAAGGAACGGCGTGTCTTATCACACGTGTTTAAAAAAAACAAAAGAAACACTATTTTTACTTCGGTGATCCTCGTTGGGGCTATCCGGCTTATGGATAGGGTTCCAATTAATCATTTTTCTATTATATTATATGTGGGACTAACTTAAACACTAAAACCGATGGCAATCTTTGATCTTGAAGAGAATTTCCCTGGGTCCGGTGTGCCGAGCAACGCTAAACAGCAGTACTTGTTCAGAAGCAAAACGCACGTGGCAGCCAGCGTTCTCCATAATCATATTAAAGGGAAGTAACGGACCCGTCACACTTAGCTACCGCAAAAGTGTAAAACCCTCTCATCAAAATATATGAGGAAAAGCCTGGCAGAACAGATATACAACCTACAACACATAAGTCACACAAAACTTGATAGTTACAATCTGGCTCATGAACTTTGTTGTTTTAAGAATTTCGTTTGTGAACTTACTAGTTTTCGTCCACGGGTTTGCATGCATGTATGATCTTGCTTAATTTTCGAATGGAATGAAGAAGAAGAATAGAATAGAATACTCTTTATTGTACACCAATATCAGAAAAGGTTAACATGGCATCAGAGAAATACAACAAAGAAATGTACAATGGGCGGTCTTATCGCACAGGGCGATTTCTTCCAGACAACCTTTGGATGGATAGGAGTTGTGAACTTGAAAACGGCAGGTAGGTATAGCGTGTAAGCCGAATTGCATTCAGAAATAAACGTAGCATAATTTACATATTAATACACAGGTAGAAAAATCCGACTTCCGTGTGTTGACGGATTTACATACATAGTGTCACCACCCCATTTGGTCCTGAGGGTGTCGTAAGAGCCGACAAAAAGGCGGCGGCCATAAACCTGGCCGCAAGAGAAGGAAAACTTGACACAAAACCCTATGCCAATCTGTCTGGCCAGCGTGGCATAGTAGGCTAATTACCCTCCATGTAGGTACAGGAGGCCCGACTCAACAACGGGTCATTTATGAGCTGAGAAGTAAGTATGATGGAATAATTACTTTCCAATGCAAATGAGCGAATACAATACGCATATAAATTAATTGTAACTAATTCAACACTTTTTTTACGGATTTATCGCGTAATTTATTTACGATGTTTCGAATGCTTAGCAGCAGTCGTGGTCACGGTAGAGACTAGATGACAGTTGTCTTTATAAGTGAAAATAAACAGTTAAATTTACCGCCTTCAATGTGGTTTTACTGATAACTTCCAAATTCAAATTCAAAACTCATTTAATCAAGTTGACTCATTAAAGCTCTTTTGACAAGTCAAACAATAAAATAAAATTTAAAATTTACCATCTACCACCGGTTCGGAATGCACCTCTACAGAGAAGACCCGGCAAGAAACTAACGGCTCCTGTGAACGCAGAAATCGCTTACGGTGTCTGGTTGATGAGTTTGAGATTTCATTACTTTATTGACCGGTTCCCAAGCAGGTGGTAATTGCTAAAATACACGCTATAAATCCATTAAAACGTGTCTAATGATATAATGTCAAATGATATCGCGATAATTTATATAAAAATATTTAATAAACAGGTACTCATTACTTCAAGAAAACCTACTATAAACCCATAATTTTGTTATAACAAACAGACAGGTCGATTTATTTGTAAAGTTAGTAGATTACGTTCCAGATGGCGAGACGACATTTCCTGGGTGGCTGATATGGATTTGATGAAAAAAGCTCAAGCCAAAACAGAATGGCGTGCATGGGAGAAGCCCCTTGTTCAGAAGTGGACATAAATGCTGCAGCATTAAATAAATAAATATCCTTGGACATTTCACACAACGCCATCTCGTCCCAAGCTAAGCAACTTAATGCTTGTGTTATGGTAACGAGATGGATGATAAACTACTTATATAATTTGTTTTTAGTAAATACATACATATTATAGATAGAAATGACACCCAGACTCCGAGCCAGTGCCTCTGGTTTAGACAAAGACACTTGCCCGACCCCGGAATCGAACCCGGGACCCGTTGTATCTTGTCGCAAAGGCACTTCAATAGAAAATAGCTACTTTGAGACCCTAATACTACTCAGCTTATACATGACCCACTGCTGAGTCGGGCCTCCTCCCATTACATGGAGGGTAATTAGCCTACAGTGTCACGCTGGCACATGGTTTCGTGTCAAGTTTTCTTTTTTTGCCACTAGGTTATCGGCCTAGTGGGCCCCATCAGAAGGCTCAAAGTCACCCAAAGGGCAATGGAGAGGGCTATGCTCGGAGTTTCCCTGCGAGATCGAATCAGAAATGAGGAGATACGCAGGAAAACCAGGGTCGACGACATAGCCCACAGGATTGCCAAACTTAAGTGGCAGTGGGCAGGGCACATAGCGCGCAGGACCGACGCCCGATGGGGCAGAAAAGTCCTGGAATGGCGACCGCGTTCCGGAAAGCGCAGTGCTGGTAGGCCTCCCACACGGTGGACCGATGACCTGGTTAAGGTCGTCGGAAAACGATGGATGCGGGCGGCCCAGGACCGGTCTTTGTGGAAATGAGGTTATCGGCCTTGACATATCCTTTTGTCGGCTCTTACGACACCATCAGGATTGAAGGGGCTGGTGACACTATGTTTTATAAATCCGTCACCACACTGACAGTTTGAGTTAAACCCTGTTGCCTTAAATCCTGACTAGAAGTAAATTATCATCTTAACCTTAAGGTACCCAACGCCTAAAAATGTTCACCAAATATATGATCTCGAGTAAAAATAAAGCAACAAAAACAATATCAGATGATTCCTTCAAACGGGCGATAAAGTACAGGGCTGATTATCGTCGGGCGTCGAGTGACGTAATAATTCATTTTTTTCTGACACGCCAGCTCGTTAATTCGCCTCCCCAACAAAATGAGGCTATTCGACCCTCTCCAAGGAGTATAACAACGTAATTCTATAGAAGTAACTGACTTGCAAGAAACATAGAGGCATTCTTATATTTATTTAGTGAGCTCTTGATGAATAACGAGTGGCGTGAATACAGGGCAGAAGTGCCTTTGTGTAAGGTGACCGGACTTATACTGGACACTAGTATGGTGCTTCGGTTTCGGTTGACCATTTAATCGCTAGAGTATATGCTGAAAGATTGAAGAGATCACATCTGGCTGCTGACGGAGCCACGTGCAATGTCTCGCATGTGCTGTACTTTTTTTTTTTATTCTTGATTGGCTTACGCTTGATCGCCAGTTCACCTGATGTTAAGCGCTACTGCGACCTAAGATGGAGCGCCCTTGCCTAGAAGAAACCGATTCACTCGTGATTTAAAGACACCCAGATTATATCTATCGGGGAAGACCCACTCGGGAAGCGCATTCCACATTTCCGCGGTACGCATGATAAATGTGGACTTCAAGCGTTTCGTTTGGATTTCCGGAATATCCACCATGAACCGATGGGGGGTTGGGGAGCGTCCAGAGCACGCCATCAAAGTTTGGTCCACTGACAGGCGGGCCATGGCTCACCAGGGTCGCGGAGCTTATTTTTCCCCAGTGGGGAGTGAAACCAGTGGCATGTTTCGGGCAACTAGCATCTCTCCGCGCCCCGGAGTCCCATATAACTTGGCTGGCGTTTAGCAGTCAGGTATTCAAAAGCATTTCTAATGTAAGAAAAAGGATCGTAATGTTCACAAGCGGCACCTGTTCACAAGCATAACGCATGTGGCAGCCATCGATCTTCTCAATCATATCAAAGGGAAGTGGTCGACCCGCCACACGTCGCTTTCACTATATCGTTAATATAGACTTTGTGTTATTCTGATGTATTATTGTAAACTTTAATCAAAAGCCATTCAGTAGCTTTTGCGTAAAAAGTAACAGACATACATTCTTACAAAATTTCAGTTAATAATATTAGTAGGATAAGCGTGATGATTTTTTGTTGTACATCTTGGCACGGGACATTTTGAAACAGAAGTGGAGCGAGCACTATTATATAGGTACGATAATTTAAACGAGCAGCCATTCTATCAGGTTTTCGAAGACATATTTTTATAGGTTAGACATAGGTTTAAAGTTGCCGCTAAAATATTAAAGACACGAAATAAACGTGATTCTTGCACCAGTCCAAAGCTGAGGCGGGTCCATTATACTAGGGTTGCTTCGCGATGTCCCCGTCATAATTACAATAAACTTTGTAAGCTATGGTCATATTTAATAATGAAGATAACTCTAACACCAAGGGTTCTCCGGGGCCCTGAAACTCAAGTGGAACGTATATTTTTCGAAAGTCCCCCGCTTTCGGTTAATTCGTTTCAGAAACTTTGTTCTGCCATCTCGGATAATAATTTCCGAAGATCCCTTTTAGATTTTACGGTTCGCTAAATGAACCTTCAGTTTCTATATCGATTACTAGCGACCCGCCCCGGCTTCGCACGGGTGCAATGATGAACCTCTAAATTTATCAGTGTTTCTTTACTATACTAAAGATGTACTATAATATAGATGTATTATACATGTCGTGGATAACGGTATCGTTTTATTAAGTTTCTCAATTGATTGTTAACACAGTAGTGCGGCAAACGCGGTGACGTCAGTTGTTTTGCAATGGCGGCACGTGGACAGACTCGTAATGGAAAGTGAGGTTGGCTCTGAGTCGACGTTGGGACACGGACCGAGACACTTCTCCGTTGCGAAACTGTCGGTTTGTCTATCTAAGTGTGTTAACTGAACATTGTTATTTATAGACTAACCACAGTTAATATTGTGAATTATAAAGTCACAAGTAATAAACCTCGTATTATTCTATTACGACAAATATGGACCCTTTACCACCAAGTCAAGATGATGACGACTCTATCGCTCAGCCGTCGCTATTCTCCGACATACATATAAACCTTCCTCTTGAATCACTCTATCTATGAAAAAAACCGCTTCAAAATCCGTTGGATAGTTTTAAAGATTTAAGCATACATAGGGACGGACAGAAGTCAGTGACTTTGTTTTATAATATGTAGTGATAGTGATATTTGTATCAAACTGTGTTCAAGCTCCAAAGATTGCTACTGCTACTAACTCAGCCCAAATATTACCTTCTGCCGAGTCGGGCCTCGAGTACGTTCAGGTACCTTGGATCCGTGCTGCATGAGTCTGGCAACGTGGATGACGATGTCCAAGCCCGTATAGGCGCGGCTTGGGCGAAGTGGCGCGAGGTAACAGCCGTTGTATGGGAACGCAAAATGCCTCCAAAGCTCAAGGGGCAGATATATAAATGCATCATACGGCCTGTCCTCCTATACGGCGGCGAATGTTGGCCGGCACTAAGCAGACACACCCAGGAGCTTCGCGTCACGGAGATGAAGATGCTGAGGTGGATGAGCGGCGTAACGCGTTCCGATCGCATACGCAACTCATTTATCCGAGGTAGTCTTGGTGTCCGTGACACGGGGGAAAAACTGCAAGAATGTCGTCTGCGATGGTTTGGCCACATCATGCGCCGCCCTATGGAGTACGTTGGTAGGAGATGCATGAATATGGCTGTCCTTGGGGCTAGGTCCCGCGGTCGCCCTCGCAAGCGCTGGCTGGACGTCGTCAAATCCGACATGAGAGCCAATGGCTTAACTGAAAAGGACGTTGAAGATCGGGCAAAGTGGAGGAAGCTCAGTCGGAAGGCGGACCCTGGCAATAGCCGGGACAAACGCCAGGCAGAAGAAGAAGAAGAAGCTGAGTCGGGCCTCCTCCAGTTACATGGAGGGTAATGAGCCTACTGTACCACGCTGGCGAGACTAGTTGTCACAGGGTTTCGTCAACCTTGTTCATGTTGTCCTTCTTTTACAGTTAGGTTATCGGCCTTGTCATTTCCATTTGTCGACTCTTACGACACCCTCAGGATTGAATAGGGTGGTGACATTCTGTATTCTAAATCAATCATCACACAGAAAGATTGACACATTGATTTATTAAAAAGAAAAACACATTGGTCCATTTTACATTCAAACACAAGCTTCCCGATTCTATAAATGTCGTTCGTGCACAATATTCCACTGAAATGTATCAGTGTGGAGTGACGGCCAACAGTTGAAAAGCAACAGGGCTTTTTATTATTTCCATTCGGCAGAAGCGGCGAGCGGGCTTCAATTTATAAGCGCGATTAAGAGGGAACAAGGGGTTCGACAATTCACTGTTTAGTTGTTAGGTTTAAAAGTTGTCGTGTCTGAGGTAAACGTTTAGATACAAAATCGTATCAAATGTACACAGGCAATAATTTGGGTCAAGCAGTTTTTCTGTCCGGTTTTTTTTTAATATTTTGTTACGACACCACAGACTTGTGGTCCGTGTTTTTTTTAGCAATGAATGGTAATTATTTGCTCTGCTTTTTTTTCCTTTCGTCTATTGTACCCGATGCCTTGGCACCTGGGATATTGGTGTTTCATTTAACCTACTCTCAGTAGGTGCTTCTGTCCGGGTTTAGATTACATTGTGTCCCCACCTCATTCCGTTCCAAAGGTGTAGTGAGAGCCGAAGAGATGATTAGGCTGAAAATCTGAACGCAGGAGAAGAAAATACTCGATCTATAACCCTGTGTCAGTGTGGCACAGAGTAACCATGGTCTAGTGGTTAGATGTGCCGCCTTTGGATCAACGGGTCCCGGGTTCGATTCCGGGGTCGGGCGAGTGTCTTTGTCTAAACCAGAGGCACTGGCTCGGAGTCTGGGTGTCTTTTCTATCTATAATATGTATGTATTTACAAAAAAAATGTATATAAGTAGTTTATCATCCATCTCGTTACCATAACACAAGCATTGAGTTGCTTAGCTTGGGACGAGATGGCGTTGTGTGAAATGTCCAAGGATATTTATTTATTTATTTATATGGCCTGTGTAGTAGTAGTCTTTCTTGGTGCGGGACGGACGTAGGGGTAACATTCTCCTCAGACACGGCGCCCTTGAGTCCGCAATTCCGTGGACTACAGGCCAAAAGGGTTTCTGCTTCATTAAAAAAGACCTTGTTGGTCATGGAGTCGCTTTCTTGGTCAGGGAGTCATAGGTCACGACTTTGGATCACGGCTTGCTCAGAGTCTGGGTATAATATGTGTTGGTGAATTTTGTGTTTGTAAACAGCCCCCGTAATACATTGTGGAGGGGTGCCAATTTATTTTAATGAGAACGTGCTATACCTATGTAGTACCTTTTTTGTAGTAACTTAATAATTAAATAAATATCCTTGGACATTTCACACAACACCATCTCGTCCCAAGCTAAGCAACTTAATGCTTGTGTTATGGTAACGAGATGGATGATAAACTACTTACATACATTTTTTTTTTGTAAATACATACTTAATATAGATAGAAAACACCCAGACCCGGAACAAGTACTTGTAGGTCGTACAAATATTTCTTCCGTGCGGGGATCGAACCCGCGACATGCTGCGCAGCAGTCCATCGCTCAACCACTGCGCCGACCGTGTCGTCAAATTGCAAAGCTTTTATTGCGTCCTCACTCCAATGCGTTGAATTTATAAAATAAACAGGATATTAGTGAGCTTGTTTTATATGGATACTTCATGGATACCCGACCTCTAAATGCCAGCCGGGTTATGTAGGAAAGATGGTAATTGCGCCCGATCCTACCCACTAAACCCAACGGTGTCCCTCGACTACCCGAAACAGGGCCACGGGTTTCACGCTTTGAGACGAGAGCTCTGGACGCTCCTCAAACCATCGAGAGCCACGTACGGGACATTGCCTGGCCACCCCTCTGCAGCTAGCGGCGGTAGCTTGGCCCGCCTTTGTCGCGGCAGTTTAAGGGTCTCGAGGCAACTCTGAGGACAGAGGAGTCCCCAGAGACAAGAAGCACCACGGCTCTGTGTGCCACTCTTCGTCTGGCCTATCCCCGTGGGCCCGCCCGGCATGGGCGATCCTAAGCCTTCATGGGCGATCCTAAAGGCACGCAAGCCTCCTCACCGCTACAAGGTGCTGCCACCTTGTAGCGGTGAGAGGCACGGTCGAGATATTATTGAGCTGTATTACCTCAGCTAACCTTCTGGCCAGCATTGCACAGTAGGCTAACTACCCTCCATGTAGTTGGAGGAGGCCCGACTTAGCAGTGGGTCATGTATAGTCTGAGAAGTTACACGAGTCTGTCAACTATTCGCTACCTCCTTTCACTTGGACAGTTTTGTAGTCGACAAGCGAAATTAACAGTACTCGGACGAGGGTGTGAACCCGTGTCACCGGGCAAGCGACCCCGCGATATTGCGTACCTATTTATTTATACACAGCGTTCTGTTTACTACCAGTATGTTTCGGCTTTATTGCATTCCTAATATGCAGTTCTAAATGTGATGGACGTTCTGACAGTGATTTTTTGTGGAGGCGATAGTAGCGCCATCATATCTCGTCCGAAGCGCGTTGTATTGGTAGTGTATGGATTGAAAGTCAGCGATTTCAAGCGTAGTATCAGATTAATTATTAGAATGTTTTTTTAATGGAATCCAATCGAGCTACAGACTACGCGAAGCCCATTAAAATACTGTGAGCAGCGGCTCCGACATGTGACGGGTCGGTTACTTCCCTAATGGTTGTGGAAACCGATGTGAGAACATGCATACGACAGTAATGAATGTATCAAAGATATCACGTCCAACATATTATACATAATAAACAGAAAATATAGATGAATGAAATGTCATAGGTATAGCTACCAAATAATTTCAATGAGACAAGAACATGCAAAGGAAACAAAATAAAACATTACGCCTTACCCAATATTTGTTCGGCTCAAATAAGCGGGCGCACACACGAGCGTGCGTCATACGCACGGCTGCATTAGCTGGACAAACACGGATTGTCTTCGTGAATTTGGTGCCAAGTTGTGCAAATATCCACCGGCTCGTTATGCAAGGAAGCAAAATTGAAATATTTGAACCTCTTTATTTAGATATAGGATTTAGAATACATAATGTTAATGTGTGTTGCCAGTGATTTCATATGGAACAGAGCCGTGGCCGCTCACTACGGGCTCCATCAGTAGACTCAAATTACCCAAAGGGGGAGGGCTACGCTCAGAGTTTCCCTGCGAGATCGAATCATGAGATGAATGAGACCGAATGAGAAGATACGCAGGAGAACAAGTATTACCGACATAGCCTACATGCCGAGATTAAGTGGCAATGTGCAGGCCACATGGTTCGCAGGACTAACGTCCGACGGGACTGAAAAGACCTCGAGTGGCGACCGCGTTCCGAAAGCGCAATATAAATAAATATAAATATCCTTGGACATTTCACACAACGCCATCTCTTCCCAAGCTAAGCAACTTAAAACGAGATGGATAATAAACTACTTATATACTTTTTTTTTTTGTAAATACATACATATTATAGATAGAAATGACACCCAGACTCCGAGCAAGTGCCTCTGGTTTAGACAAAGACACTTGCCCGACCCCGGAATCGAACCCGGGACCGAAGACCAAGGTCGCCGGAAAGCGATGGATGCGGGCGGCTCAGGACCAGCCTTCGTGGAAATCCTTGGGGGAGGCCTATGTCCAACAGTGGACGTCTTTTGGCTGGAATGAATTCCATCCATTCCATCCTGAGCCGACTAATGGAATAGTATATTTCATTACAAGTGCGGAAAGGCTGTCATTACAACGAGTTCCGACAAATGTCTACCCGAGCCGAGGCGCAGCCGAAGGCGAGGGTTGACAGTCGGAACAAGTTGCAATGACGGTTCCGCACGAGTACTGAACGACAATTTTTAATACAGTTGCGAAAAAATGAAGCAATTTAATAAAATAATAAACACACAATAAATTCAACTAACTAATCATTTATGACTTATAAACAAAAATGGCGCCAACCGTAGAATATAAGCAGAGATTTTTTTTTCTTCACCCATTCTAGTAGGCAAAAGCAACTATGCCCATACAGCCAAGTCTTCAGTAGAATTTTTTTATTGATATGAAATTAAAATGAAATTTAATGAAATGAAATGAAACAATCAAATCATTAAATCTGATATTGAAACAAATTAGTAAGTAGTTTCTTTTTAGAAATATACGTATTTGCATGAATGCTGCTATGATTTTTTTTAGTAAAAACTTCATGGTTGGTTTTTCCTTTTAATAGACATTATTTTGACAGTTGGGAAAGAAAACGCACTAGTGCGGGAATGGTAAAGAAAAAGCACGAACGCTATACGTCCCTGCAATACGCCACTTTTTGAGCAACTGTATTAAAAATTACATTATAGAAAGCCTAAGAGAAGGAACACTTGAAGACCGTCTGGCCAGTGTGATTAATATCACTATCACTACATCACTATCACTACATATTATAAAACAAAGTCGCTGTTGTCTGTCCGTCCCTATGTATGCATAAATCTTTAAAACTACGCAACGGATTTTGAAGCGTTTTTGTATATAGATAGTGATTCAACAAGGTTTTTATGTTTAATACATCCATAATATTCTAGAGGAACACTGATAAATTTAGAGGTTCAACATGGCACCCTTGCGAAGCCGGGGCGGGTCGCTAGTAGCTAATAAAATGGACTCACCATACTTCTATCGACGCCATATCTTTGATATATTTTTTACTGTCATAATATGTTGGTTGCTTGGAAGAGATTCCTTTTTAGTGTTAAGGCTGCCAATTGTATGTGTTTGTGCAATAAGGTGTTATCTAACTATCTATATTTCTATTCAAACTAACTATATCATATTAATCTATATTATGCTATATTTAGTTTAGATAGTTCGGTGTGGTGACGGATAGAATACACAATGTCATCAACGCATACCATTCTGAGGGTGTCGTAAGTGTCGACTAAAGGAACGCAAAAGGCAGATCGCCAAAGAAGGTATACTTGATATATAAACTTACCTTTACAAACAAAGTTAGCCTACTCAACCAACCCGTTTTGCCAGCGTGACACATGAGGCTAATTTCCCTCCATGAATTTGGAGGAGGCGCGATTCAATTATGGGCTGTAACGACGATAGTGAAATATCCCGAAGATGTTACAAGGATCGCCTTTTGCATACAGGTTCAATTTTGGGTCGTGCCTTGATCACTTCCGGCTCCTCTGGTATTGCAGGTGTACATATATGACGATGATTACTTACTATCAGGGGACCAATAGGTTTGTTTATCTACCTTTTAATTAAAAAGTGTGTTTGTCTTCGTTTGTAGGTTCACCCTACACTTCAAGGCTATACCTAGTTGCACGGGGGGGGGGGTCATTTAAGGTAGTATTACTTGAATAATAATATTATGAGTACCAGGGCATCAGAGAGAGTCAAGAGATTATGGAAGACATTTAAGATTAAAAAGTTTGTGTTTGTCTTCGTTTGTAGGGTCACCCTACACTTCAAGGCTACACCTAGTTGCAGGGGGGGGGGGGGTTGGTTCATGTAAGGTAGTATTACTTGAATAATCATATTATGAGTACCAGGGCATCAGAGAGAGTCAAGAGATTATGGAAGATATTTAAGAAAGTATGTACCTAAACGTGAAGTATTTCGAAGTCACAAACTTTGTTCTTTGCATCTGACATGCGACACACAGCAAATAATGTTGTACAAAAATCTTTTTAACAAAAATATTTAACCGACTTGGAAAACAATAAAAAACTGAATAGCGAAAAATAAACAACCATTCAGTGTCTGGGGTATACCTTTATTCTAACCAACGTCAATTTAAATTGGCACCGAATTCAAACGCCTTGTTGGTCTAGGGGTTGGATGTGCCGCCACTGTTCCCCGGTTCGATTTTGGGATCGGCCAAGAGTCTTTTTGTAAACCAGAGCCACTTGCTCTGAATCTGGGTGTAATTTGTATTCGTGAATGCTGCCAGTATCTTCGGAACCTTGCCTAAAGGGACTCCTTTAAATAATATATTTTAGTATTTAAGTTTTAGGTTAATTGATATTTTTAGTCTTGTTTCATTACTAAGTTAGTATTTATGTAAGTACTTATCCAACAATATAGTAATGTTACAGCTATATCTTTAGCTTTATGTTTGCGGAACATTCGTGAATTACGTGTTTGTAGACTGTCAGAGTGGTGACGGATTTAGAATACGCAGCGTCACCAACCCATACTATCCCGAGGGTGTCGTAAGAGGCGACTGTGGGACCGCAAGAGGCAAATCACCTTGATACAAACCCTGTACGAACCCGTCTTGCCAGCGTGGCACAGTAGGCTAATTTCCCTCCATGAATTTGGAGGAGGCCGACTCAGTGGGTCATTCATAGGCTGAAACGAACGAACGAAACTGTCCCTGCCATGTAGGTTAAACCTAGTTCAGTGATTACGTTTACTCGAAAAGAAAAAAATATAGAAAACTAGCGACCCGGCCCGGCTTCGCACAGGTGCAACAATGCATGTATTATCACTACATAGTATAAAACAAAGCCCCTGTCATCTATCCGTCCCTATGTATGCTTAAATCTTTAAAACTACGCAACGGATTTTGATGCGGTTTTTTTAATAGATAGAGTGATTCAAGAGGAAGGTTTATAAGTATATTATATGCATTTTATTGTAGAGAAACACTGATAAATTGAGATGTTCATCATGGCACCCGTGCGAAGCCGGGGCGGGTCGCTAGTACATAATATAAAAAATCCTCTTAAATCACTCTATCTATTAAAAAACACCGCTTCAAAATCCGTTGGGTAGTTTTAAAGATTTATAGGGACGGACAGACGACAGCGACTTTGTTTTATACTATGTAGTGATAGTGATCTGTGATAGTGATAGTGATGGTAGTTAGCCAAATCACGGTATTCCCAGTCATACCTGTATGTCACTGCGCCACTGCAGCCAAGTCCCATATTACCGGCTAAAAGCCTTTGAACACCAAAGTTTCACAAGAGATGCACACGTGTCGGGATTTCATTGTCTTTGTTATGAAATTATTTATACAACTCTCCGGGCGCGGTTTAAACCAAACACCAAGTCTTTGCAAGAGTTTAATGCTTCCCTGCTACTACTGGGCCCATAGTTGACTCAGTGCTCAGTCGGGCCTCCTCCAGTTTTAAGGAGTTTAATTAGCCTACTGTGCCAAGCAGGTCAGACGGGTTAGCACAGGGCACAAATTTTCCTTCGCCTGCAGATAGGTTATTAGCCTTGTCATTTAATTTTCATTTAACTCAGGATAGAATGGGGTGGTGATACTACAACACCATACGGAAGTGGATCCATAGGTTAAAGGTAAATCAATACAAATATTATATAGGTGACCATATACTGGCTCGAAGTAACCCAAAGGGCAATGGAGAGAGTCCTCGGAGTTTCACTGTGACATCGAATCAGAAAGCTAAAAATACGCATGGGAATCAGAGTTACCGATATAGCCCACAGATATTGATATAGATATTGCCAAACATCAATGGCTGTAGCTCGCAAAACGGAAGCCCGATGGGGTAGAAAAGTCCTCCTGTGGCGACCGCGTTCCGGAAAGCGCAGTGCTGGTAGGCCTCCCAGATGGTGGACCGATGACCTGTTTAAGGTCGCCGGAAAACGATGGATGCAGGCGGCTCAGGCCTATGTCCAGCGGTGGACGTCTTTTAGCAGAAATGGTGATGATGATAGCCATAAATACTTACATAATACTACACAAGCAAACACAATGATACGGAAATTTGGTGCGATATTTGAAAAAGTTCCTTTTTTTCTTTAAAAGTAGGTAAAAAGGACAATGGAGAGGGTTATGGTTGGAGTTTCCCTGCGAGATGGAATCAGAAATGAGGAGATACGCAGGAAAGCCAGGGTCACCGACATAGCCCACAGGATTGCCAAACTTAAGTGGCAGTGGGCAGGGCACATAGCTCGCAGGACCGACGCCCGATGGGGCAGAAAAGTTCTCGAGTGGCGAACGCGTTCCGGAAGGCGCAGTGTTGGTAGGCCTCCCACACGGTGGACCGACGACCTGGTTAAGGTCGCCGGAAAGCAGTGGATGCGGGGGGGGGCAGGACCGGTCTTTGTGGAGATCCTTGGGGGAGGCCATGTCCAGCAGTGGACGTCTTTTGGCTGAAATGATGAGGTAAAAAATTGGTGATAAACATTCCAAGTTCAAAGAAAAGGAACTGGCAACGCAGTAGCCGTGTGTAATGTTGTTGGCAATACTACAGAAATATGCACAAAACCCCAGAAATATTAGTAGGTCTATAGAATAAAAATATCGAAAGAAAATTGATTGGGTTTAACCGGAACTCTTTTTGTTTATTTCTCACCCAAACTGTAACATAGAAAAAGAAAACAAACATAAATCTTTTGTTACATGTCTATAATATGATCATAAAGTATCAGGCATCGATGAAGTATATTTTTGTGCTGGCAAGGATATCACCAAAGTTTTATTGTAGGATAAGTCGGTAGATAATTTAGTTTGAATTGACGCCGGGGGTAGTTGTTCAAAACAATTTGACTCTATCGGAGTTATGTTTTAAAATATCGTCTCCATGATTAACGCTCTCTATTCCGTTCGGTTTCTAGTGTTACCTTGTATTGTTGTAGTATAAGTGAGTGTTGATGACGGACTTAGAATACTTAATACAAAACCTTTTGCCATTTAAAGTGCTCGAGTCAGTATTAAAGTTCTCGGGTCAGTGTTAAAGTGCACGGGTCAGTGTTAAAATGCTTGGGTCAGTGTTATAGTAATGTGTTGCAAATACTATCTTGTGGGTTATAGTAATTGGTGTAGCAATTGGTGTTGTGGCGAACGTGATGCATACGAGGTTGTTGAAGGTCTTCTAAACGGTGAGTCTCTTAACCTAAATGGCTTCAGTGATAAAATGCAGTAAATCAGAGAACAGGTTGACAGCTTTGTTGGTCTACAGGTTGGGTGTGTCGCCTTTGGATCGTGTGTCCCTGGTTCGATTCCAGGGTCGGGCAAGTGTCTTTGTGTAAACCGGAGGCCTGCGCTAAGTCTGTGTGTAATTTGCATTCGTGATATAGATAAAAAAACCGGTGGATTTACATCGTGATACGGTGCTTATATGTGGTGCCAGTTTCTTAGTCCCACCATTTATCGTTAGCTGTGCTATGAGTTGTACTTCTTTTTGTACGATTATTGTTTTTTTTTATCAAGCCGTTGTGATATCGTTGTTTAACCATTACCGTTACAACCGTACCTGCAATTGCCGTTATTTCATAACTTTATATTCAATGTTATTTCAAAACTGCTTGACTAGCCGGGCGGGTAATTATATACTACCACCAAGCGTGCTGGGTTTTGTTGATTTTTACAACACGCGTTGGGGAAATGAAATATTCTGACCCGTTCCCACACGTCAGCCGTCAGAATAATGTGTCAATTTAATGTGACCATTCTAAATTGTGTTCCTCTCCGTTTTAATATTAGGATTATTTATTTACTTCAATGTAGCCCACATGATTGCCAAACTTAAGTAAGGCAGGGCAAATAGCTCGCAGGACCGACGCCTGATGGGGCATAAAAGTCCTTGAGTAGGGACCGCGTTCCGGAAAACGCAGCGCTGGTAGGCCTCCTACACGGTGGACCGATGACCTGGTTAAGGTCGCTTGAAAACGATGGATGCGGGCAGCCCAGGACCGGCCTTTGTGGAAATCCTTGGGGGAGGCCTATGTCCAGCAATGGATGTCTTTTGGCTGAAATGATGATGATGATGAATGTAGTCACAACCATTCCACCAATCATTAGTCACCATTTAATTAAAGTGAAGTCACAACTTTTAATATCAAACATAAACTGGTGTCAAAGTTGGACCACTGTAATCTCCGCTTAGAAATTAACGAGTCTTGCCAACATTATGACACCTTCTGACGCGCTGTCCAATGAGACGCCGTGAAATATGACTGTCGCACAGCTGTGATAAATGATGACACGATAAGAAACAAATTAGAAATTAATGCACGACAAAAAAATTACGATTGATTGACGACTTCCAAATGAATTGCGGCGGCAGACGGGCAACTTTTGAGGCGAGGAACAACTACTATCACTACTAATCTATACTAATAGATAAAGCTGCAGAGTTTGTTTGTTTGTGTGTTTGTTTGTTTGTTTGTTTGAACGCGCTAATCTCGGGAACTTCTGGTCCGATTTCAAAAAATCTTTCAGTGTTAGATAGTCCATTTATCGAGGAAGGTTATAGGCTATATTTTATTTTCAAAAGAATTAGGGATCCGTATGAAAATTGCGATTTTGTAAACCAAGGTGTAAAATCGAAAACCTATTTATGCGTGCGCTGCAAAAACTATTGACAATAGAACAAAATGATGTACTACGGATTTGTAGGTCTTATAAAGATCTACAAAAAAGTCCGCGAGAGCACATATCTAACTATCATAGTTTAGTCACAATAACCGATATTAGTTTCATAAAAAATATGCACGGGTTCGAAGCCCACGCGGGCGAAGCCGCGCACAAAAGCTAGTCAGCCCATAAATGACCCACTACTGAGTCCGGCCTCGTCCAGTTACATGTAGGGCAAATAGCCTACCGTGCCACGTTGGCCAGATGGGTTGGCAAAGGGTTTCGTTTCAAGTTTTCCTTCTCTTACAGCTAGGTTTTCGGCCTTGTCGTTTGTCGACTCTTACGACACCCTCAGGATGGAATGGAATGGCGAAACTAAGTAGTCTGAATTCGTCACCACATGGACTAATGAGAGATAATACTACAACATAATGGCAAGTCTGCAATGTGCCATTTTATAAACATTAGCTAATTTCGAAGTCTAATTTCGTGTGATATTAAATATTGGAGCACCTTCGATTGAATCATTCCGAATTGGGGACCATTTTTCATGAATAAGCGAAAGAAAGATGAGACGGCTCAAGCAAAGCTCGTTTGTCTTTCTAATAGATCTTCGAAGTTCGTTGCACGTACGTACTTAACTTTGTGATTTAGATGGTCTTTTCGTTGGGCGTTTAAAAAAGTTCATTTGGTAGGTAGCGTTTTCTACTCGGAAAATAACTACCATTTTGTGTTATTACGATAGTATAGCTTTTGTCTGCGGCTTCACTCGGGATGCATATTGATAGTAAAAAATCGGATTCCAGAGATCCTCGCGCATAGTGCAATAGGTAGTCTTGTGCAATACGTAGTCTTGGTAGCATAGTGTAATAGGTAGGTTTAGGTAGTCTTGTACTAGAACTCGACCGTATGGTGACGGGTTCAGAATACGTAGTGTCGTAATACCCAATTCCACTCTGAGGGTATCTTAAGAGCCGAAAGACAAAGCCGAGAATTTAGCCACAATAGAAAGAAAACTTGATATGACACCTTTTTTTTTTTTTTACGTCGGAGATCCTCATGGATTCCCGGCCGTTGGGAACTGGCCGGGGTATGTTGTGGGACTCCGGGGCGCGTAGAGATGGTGAATTGCGCCCCGACCTACCCACTAAAACCGACGGCGATTTTCGTCTGCCCAAACCAGGGCCACGGGATTCACTCCCATTACGGTAGCATGCTCCGTGGCCCTGGTGATATGACACCCTGTGCCAACCCGTCTGGCCAGGTACAATAGGTTCCATGTAATTAGGTTTTATCACAAAACTCTTATAAATCGTCATATTTAAAATTACCATTTCATCCCCCCATCTCGGAAAGAGTATTTTTGCTCTTCGATATTTGAGTGCAAAAGCCGTTTTTATTCGCTAGAGAATAAAGTATTTTTGCTCTTCGATATCTGAGTGCAAAAGCCGTTTTTATTCGCTAGAGAATAAAGTAAAGATTATTCTGTAATACTTACCTGTCATAATGTAGTAATTAATACCTAAACTGAAATAAAAGTGTACCTATCTTGTGATTGTAAACGTTTTTTTTTGCATTTAGTCATTTCCTCGTTGAGGTGGAATGAAAAGTTACGTGTTGCACTCGAGTGGAAAGATTTTTCTCCTCGTGCTCTTTTGATTCCCTCGCTAACGTTCAGGATTCTAATTTTGAATCACTCGCTGCGCTCGTGATTCAATTTTAGAATCCTTCGCTTGCTCGGTCATCAAAATTGAACACGCGGTTAAAAAGCAACTTTGCACTCTTGTATAACAAATAACTATTATCATCTTACGACCCTTGTCCCACGCTAGGTAGTCTCCATACACACCTATCAGTCATATCTACAGTCACACCTTTCATACACAGTCCCTCGAGTTCGCGGAGCATGTGTCGCCACTGGGGAGCGGGCAGTCGACGTCCGCTGTTGGTCTTACATACCCTGGCTAGATCTCAACGGCAGCATATCTATTATAATTTCCAACGAAAAAGATCTACAGATTCACTTTGCCAAAGAAACTGAAATTGTGAACAATACGAGCATCTCTGTGCTAAGAAGTGCTATCAAAAAGTTTCCCTCATTAGACTAATTAGTAGGATTAAAGCGGTTAGGATTAAAGCGGTATCTTTATTTTACAAAACCTGCTCTTGGCGATTAAGGAAATCATTAAGAGACATGTTTCCTACTCATTCTTTGCCGTCACAGAGACTGAGATCATTAATTATGCATTAAATACGTTCAATAAAGGAGAATGTCTTTTATTATGATGGACATTTATTTTTATGGGACGGTCTGACTTACCCTTTGGTTCGTGGTTTTGAGTTTGATCACTTCTGAGCATATTCAATCATTCATGAAACATTTGTATTTTTAATTTTTTGTTTATCCAACTTAAAAACGCAAAAGTTTGTAAGTATTGATGGATATATGTTTATTCTTTCACGTCAAAACTACTGAATTGATTCTAATGAAACATAGGACACTACAATTCTATAGATTATAGATCAGAATAACACATGGTCTACAATTTATAAAGATATTGTATGAATTGTCTAAAATATGACGATAGGGTAAAACCGGGATAGATGCCCCACTTTTAGAAAAAGCAACCCATTTCTTGATCTATGTGTTTTATACAAATAATTTCTACGAATGTAGCTAGCCCAATCCTTTATGCTGAATTATTATTATTAATATTTAACCTATCAAATACAGATTTTGCACAAATTGGCTTTTCCTAGAAGGTCTTTTTTGAGGATAGATGCCTACCTGTATGGATAGTTGCCCCACCATGAAAATACTGAGAAGGATAGATGCCTGCAGTGCAGGATAGATGTTCTTTTTACCGTGTACGTTAGGTATTTCTAAGCCTAAAACGAAATATGGGTCATAGTAATGAAAAGTATATTTTTTTATTAATAGTGTATTGTTATTACCCATAATTATTTTTTACAGAGTTTGTTTAATTAAAATATAAATTATTAAGTTTCAACAAGCATTATCATGTTCTTTGTTGAATTAAATTTTATAAGCATTTTATTTATTTAACAAAAATATAAATTCTTAATTGTTTCTACAAAGAGTTTTACTTAAATTCTGTAATAATTTCTGGAAATTGTACAGATTCAGTCCAGATTCAGATCCTGTTGGATAACGATTTCGTATTTTTCTTTCAAAACATTCAATGCAAATCCTATTTTACTTGTATCTTTAGGGTTATCCTTCTGTTGTGTGGCATAGTTCTACTATAATCTTAAATAGCAGTTTATGGAGGGATAGATGCCCCTAAGGGCACCTATACCTTGAAAAATCAGGGCAACTATCCTTTGTGATAGGGATAGATGCCTAAGTATTTTTTAAATATTATAATAAACTAAATAGCAATTATTTACACCTAGATGCAGACTTAATGAACCAGTATATCGACTTAAGAAAAAATATAACGGAATTTATTAATAATTATAAAGTTATACAACACAGAATACTAACGTTTCAAACTTTGACGTGTTCGTGAATGTCGCCGCGCAGATAATTACATACACGACCAAAACGCATCCTCCTACACGACTGTCCATGGGTAACTAAGGTATGGGGTGACTGTGGCTCCTAATTATACAATTAACTCTAAGTCACGAGTTCGCGAAGTTAGGTATTTAGAATATGGGGCATCTATCCCACTGGGGCATCTATCTCGGTTTTACCCTATGTGTTTCAAGTAAGTAGGAAAAAATGCGATAAAATTTATCTTTAATGAAATAAATGTGTTGTTGATTACGAGTAATTCATTGTGAATAAAATTTACCTTGAAATCATCAAATCAGTTAATTGAAATTGAGATCTTACAAGAGTAGTAATCTTACATTTTGATAATAACTCCACAACAAATTGACACGCGCGCTTATGTAGAGGAAAGATTTGTATATATGTTTGTAATGAATAAACTCAAAAACCACTGGACCGTTTTGAAAATCCTTTCACAACTTCTTATCATCAACATCTTATATCATCTATAAGTAACATAGGCTATATTCGAAGCAGAGATAAGCACGGGTTCGAAGCCCACGCGGGCGAAGCCGCGCGCAAAAGCTAGTGATAGTATACGAGATAGTTGGCTTGAATAAATTCTTTATGTTATTATATAGTTGGTTGGTTTGAATATTTTTTATGTAACTGTTTCAAAAGGAACTTTTTTAACTAGAAGCTCATGCTCGGAACCTTAAAAATGGTAACGCTTAGCGACGCTTTTATAGCCGAACGTCCACCGCCAGCTAATAAGTTAGTTTAGTTTACCTTGCATAGTTGAGCCAGTTTTTCATACAAGTTCACCGTCGGTGGACGCCCATGTATCAAAAACTGGCTCAACTATGCAAGCTAAACTAAACTAACATATTTTAGCTGGCGGTGGACGTTCGGCATAAGCCTAATAAGTAATCATATTTACGAGTAGTTTTTGCTAAGTTCCCGTTATAACTGCAAGCAGGTGTGATACCGAACCATTATGAACGAGTTTAAATTTGTCGACGACCATCACCACCGTTATCTCACCGAAATAGCGCAATAGGCTTATTTTAATCTATGGTAATACTCGCTTTGAAGGCACCATTCCGAAAATGGCGCCAAGATAAGGCGCGTCGTATTTGGAATTATTTTACAGGCGTTTAGTTATTGATAGATCGACTTATTGTAAACCGTTTAAATTGCGATTGGGCGATTTTAATTGCCGTGGAAGGATTACCGTAATCTCCTTTTCGTTTATGGTCTCCCGGTACCCTTATTTATATGCATTCAGGTTAGGTTGACTTAATTTTGGCAGAAACTTAATCAGAATTATAAAACACTAGCGACCCACCCCGGCTTCGCACGTGTGCAATTATACATATCTACCTTCCTCTTGAATCACTTTATATATTAAAGAAAACTGCTTCAAAATCCGTTGCGTCGTTTTAAAGATTTAAGCATACATATGGACGGACAGACGTCAGCGACTTTGTTTATACTACGTACTGATAATGATGCGTAATGGAAACCCAAACTAAGGTTTTAATTAATTCATCTGTCGTTGTCCATGGGTATAGAAAATAATAAAATATAAAATAGATTTTGATTTACATGTTTAGAAATTACAACTTTTGACGGCATTCTACTGCTTATTTATGCTTTGTCTTAATTTGACGAGACAGTTTTTTTTTAAAAAGGCCAAGTGAAAAATAATAAAAAAGTGGTATGAACCTTTTCGGATCCTAGGTAAATTTAGTAAATGACTCATGGCCGTGGTGGCGTTGTGTGGCGAGGTGGTCTCTTCCCTGCAATTTGGGGAGGGTGATGGCTGCCACTTGCGTCATGCTTGCGAACAGGTGCTGGGGTCGGTTGGCTACTATTATTGACTTGATGTTGGGCTTATTGCGCGAGTTTGATCTCACAGACTTGTGACAGATTTTATTTTATTGGTTGACTTGTGAAAAGAGCTCTGATGAGCCAATTTAACCAAATGAGTTTTAACTTGATTAATAATTATGCATAAAAGTGCTTAGAAAGATATGAAATTAATAATATTTTAGTAAAAACTCTTTCCAAGGAACAAAAGAAAGAAAGGTAGAGATGTGTTACACATGGCCTACTTTAGGACCAATTAATCTGTAATTTAAAACCGATCAATTAAGTGTTGCCAATTCTGAAAACCAATCTTCCAACGATGATCGATCCCCGTGCAAACGAAATGGAAACCGCTTTCACTTGCAAATCCTATGAGATTAGAGAGCGAACTGTAAACACTGACCGTTCATGAATTCCGCGTAAAATTGAGTTCATCGAAGCGGTTTATTAGAATGTATGCTGGTTTATAATAACTCTTTTTTTAAACGGCTCCCTTGCGCTTTGTGTTACTTGTATCGCGGGGAGTTTACAAACATGTAATTCGCGGACACAAATGAACCCAGCATTTGAGCAAGTGCCCCTGGTTTACACAAAGACACTTGCCCGACCCCGGAATCGAACCAGCGACCTGTTATCCAAAGGCCGCATCTAGCCCCTAGACCTAACTAAAGGCAAGAGGCCCGTGCTGAGAAAGCCGCCCGGATACATCGTCAGTGTCACATCTCTTAGTCTAGTTAATACTTAAAAGACTCAAGACCAGTTTATAGCGGAGAGGCGGTCAGGCATGCAGACCCGGGCTGCTACATCAACTAAGCGCTGCATAAATAGGGCACCACTGCTTCCGGCGCCTGAAGGCGGCAGTTACTAAATCCCGCATGTTTTTTCCTGTGAGCTTGGTGAGCTTCCCATCAAATCGTGGGGCCCACTGAAAGGTGGGCTTATCAGGGTCGCGGAGCACGTTCCCCCATTGGGGAGCAAAACCCATGCTCCTACATCGAGCAGTTGAGAGACGAAAATTACCATCTTTCCCCGGAGTTCCATCTACAGCAAGGTTTAGGATTTGTAAAGAGAAAATGAAAACAGTCCTTGTTACGGTATGGAATGTCTTCTTTTCTTCGATTACATTTACTTTCTTTTCTATCGTAAATAAGTCAAGTATTGGCGGTGGCGGTAAAGCTGGGCGGTAGTCACGTCCGCCCGCCATTTGCTGCCAAATGGAAAAGCGTCGTCCGGTACGTGGCGTCCGGCTTATAGCAACTTTGTTTATTATTTTCTCAAGTATATCAACACTCTTTTACTTACGGAATATATATACGAATGGAAAACAAGTTACTTTGAAATATTATTATAAAATAGTGAGTAAACATTGTTTTAATCCTAGTAAGATTTAGAATACATGAGAGTCTTATACATTACTTATAAAGTACACATACAAATACTGTATAATACACATTACATTACATTACTTGTATGTGTACTATAAAGTGCACATACAAATATAATGTATAATAAAAAAATATATCTTAACAGGTGATTAAAGGAACGCAAGATACGGATCACCTAACACCAAGAGAAGGAAAAGTTGAAACAAATCCTGGGAAAATCTTGCCATTGTGGCACAGGAGGCTAATTTCCCTCCATGAATTCGGAGAAGGCAAGACACAGTAGTGGGTTATATATGGTCTGAAACTACATAGAAATAAAAAAACAACACACGATTTAAAAGCTCTGCAATATATTAAAGACATAGTCCCAACAAAGCGTAGTATTCTATTAAAGTTCTTTAGTGATAAACATTCGAAGAGAAGTTTATTCCAATAAAAGTCGTACAACTACTGTAACTATATTTGCTATATTTATTAGTGTTGTAGCTGATGATAAAAGTCGGAACACAGTGGAAACTTTCCCACAACACTTACCTTAACTTTGAGCGCGATACGCGTTGAGTAACAAGTAACTCATCGCCTTGTTATTAGTGATGTAACCTTACCACATATAATTGTGGGTAGGTGTGAATTGCTAACGTATTTCTATATTGCTCTTCAAATAAAAGTAAAAAACTTGAATTAAAGGCCTTATTTTATTAATTTTTGGAGAAATAAATATCTACAAAATTACTTACTTCAAGTAGTGTTTATGTAACAACAAACACCTGTGTTACACCACCTGCCAGCTTTACACTATATTGCACTTCACTACATTGGATTTAGCACTATGTCACAAGTACAACTTGCCAATGTACAAGCCAGCCAGAAGAACCTGGAGGAGCTCATCTTGAACAAGATGACCGAAATGGAAGCACAGATCCAAACTGCTGGTCTTGGAAAGGCAAACACTGTGGCCAAGCTTGCGGACGAATTTCGGGTCTTCAGGGAGCTGATATTTGGTATGCTGAGTCTCTTGCGAACCCAAATCCAGGAATGCTCCAGAGTTGTGGATGGTTTGGAGATGAGGAGTCGCCGGAAAGCTTTAGTTTTTACTGGTGCCCCAGAAGCAAAGAAAGAAGACTGCAAATCAGTTATTTTGGGCATTCTCCATGACAAGATGGTGCTGAACAACATCACAGGAGACAGTATTAAAATGTGTCACAGACTTGGAGCTACCAACAGGGACCATCCACGGCCCATCTTGGTTCGTTTTGCCCGTTTCGAGGATAAATCAGCTGTTTGGAAGAAGAAGGCCACTCTTAAGGGGTCTTCTATCACCATCAAAGAGTTTTTGACGAGGCCCAGGCAGATGGTGTTCAGCAAAGCTCGCCTGCATTTTGGGATGCGGTCTTGCTGGACACAGGATGGTACCATTGTTATTAAATCCTCTGATGGCAGCCGGCACAAGGTCTCTTCTCAGGCTGAACTTGATCCGCTATTGGCCAAATACATCAAACAGGCTGATGGAAGAAACAAACCTGGAAATAAACAATAGGTTTCAGTGTAGCTTTATATAGATCAATTACTTCTTTAATCATTAATTACACTGTAAGTACTGTATTCATTATCACTTACCATAAATACCTGATGCAACCGGTACTTCACTATATTACTTGCTGCAATATGCTCTCATATTGATGTGACCAGTATAGTATAACTGGAGCTTCTTTTGCTCCAACTTGTCCTTACAATAGTTGTTGTTTATATTTCCCATACCCACTTTGCATAACACATAGTGCTTTTTACTTCAATTACTTGTTATGAGAATTACTTTTTCAATTCAATTACTTTATATTTCATTTTATGTTAATGGTCGTAGACATTCTTTTATTTGTAGTTTGGACTTTGTAGCCCAAATGCCTACTCGTGTTTACTAAATACGTAGAATTCAACAATCAAATTATCAATTCATTCTTTCGTTCGGTCCGTCAATTGTCAATAATTATTGTCTGTCACTGACAGACAATACTGAAACTGATACACTGCGGTTGTCAGGCAAGTCAGTAAACATACAATATTTTTTTGGTTTTCTTTATTTTAGGTTGCATCATTTGTTAATTCGTTCGGAAATATTATTTTCAATGTTCCATTTGTTTTTTTTAATGTATTATATTTTATTATACTTTGTTGTTAGCTGGCGGGTGGTAGACTTGGGCAACACAGTTCCTATTAAAGACTCGGTTCACCAAATCTCGTTCAGTAAAATGAACGAGTTCACCTAAATCGTTCACCAAATCTCGTTCAGTAAAATGTACGAGTTCATTTAAATCACTCTACACTACAGTTCATTTCGCTCTGTGACTCTTGAACATGAACTTTGAACGAGAGTCTATTTTATAGTTTAACGATTTAGACATTTTGATTTCCTATAAACTTTCACTGCTGTATGACAATTTAATTTTTTAACTTAATTTTTATAATAATTACAAATACTAATTACGATGAACGTTATTACCTATTAGTAAAAAACAATAATACTAATAAAGTTTAGTTTCGGAAATCTTTTGAAGTTCTGTTCACGAACAAACAACATAACGGGCACAAAATCGTCATAAAAAGACGAATACATATAGAAAAAGAAAGCGCTTTATAGTAGACAGTTCGCGCGAATACAACAATACCATCGCGGCAACCCGGTTTCGAATCAGAGAGAGCGGGAGCGACGAGCCGGTGAACTGCAGAACTACAGTTCGCGTGAATACAACAATACCATCACGGCAACCCGGTTTCGAATCAGAGCGGGAGCGATGAGCCGGTGAACTGCAGAACTAAAATACTCCACAGAGTTGATTTAGTTCAATTCGTTCACTGCCAATGAGCAGTTCAGTGGAACGAATCACTCGTGAGTTACACAAGTCTAGCGGGTGGTGCAGTTAAACAAGCAACGCACGTTGCATTATTTCAATTTTTATCTAATAATTTATAGTTTTGTCTATCTTATAGTTTTGTTATTCTTATATTATTAATTATTATTTTATATATTTTCATAAATTTTAAATGATTTCCGACAACGACTCGTTCCATTCGGCTGATGAAACAGCTATATCTTCAGGAAATGACAGCTTTTGCTCGTTATCTGGTAACCTTGGCGATGTACTGCGACAAACTTTCAATGTACAAAACAATCCTCTATTTAACGTGTGTCACATAAACGCACAGAGTCTCCCCAGTCATCATAGTGAATTGTTTGATACGTTCACCAATAACAACGTTCACGCCATCCTGATTTCTGAGAGTTGGCTCAAGCCATGTCTTCCATCGACCTCTTATCCTCTTCCCGGGTTTGTTCTGATCCGAAATGACCGGATTGGGAAAGGCGGGGGAGGAGTGGCTATTTATTTGCGAAGCGATTTTAACTATAGCGTTTTGGCATCTTCACCTTCAACTTACACTGCCTCGGCAGAATTTCTTTTCCTTGAGTTATCCTTTAAAGGTGTCAAAACTGTCATAGGTGTCGTGTATTGTCCACCATTGACCGATTACTTCACTGAATTGGAATCAGTTCTAGAATCTCTGGGTTCAGAGTATGCACATCACATCATCATGGGTGATTTCAACACGAACCTTCTTTCCCATAACTCTCCTCGGACCCATAAACTATTACAAATCTTTAAATCAGCCAGCTTATATGTGTTGCCACTACAAGCTACTCACTGCAGTGCGGTTGGTGATGACACGTGGCTAGATTTGATTATCACATCTAATCCCTCCCTGGTATCCACACACGGTCAACTTATTGCCCCTGGTTTCTCACACCATGATCTCCTATTCCTATCCTACCTCCTAAAACCACCCAAACCCAAGCCCAAGGTCACGTACAGGCGTTGCTTTGCGCGTATGAACATTGATAAACTCGATAGGGATGCATCTATGATCGACTGGGCGCCCCTGAATGAGGCTTCCACAATTGACGACAAGGTTTTTGTTCTCAACCAGCTGATCACTAAACTGTACGACTTGCATGCCCCGGTCAAAAAAGTGAAAATAAAGCGCCCACCTGCTCCATGGATGACTAAGGGCATACAAATGGCCATGAAATTACGGGACCGGGCGTTCAGGAGAATGAGAAAGGACCGTACAGATGATAATAAAGCTGCCTATAAGAGAGTCAGAAATCGTTGCAATCTGATGATACGTGACGCTAAACGCCGCCACATTCTCAGCAATATTACTTCTTCATCTTCTGCTGACATCTGGAAGTTCCTCAGAACTCTTGGTGTCGGCAAATCGCGACACTTAGACCTGCCATCCTCAATTAGTTTAGATGATTTAAACAACCATTTCACCACAATTCCTACCTTAGATCATTTAACTAAAAGCTCCACTCTGTCTTTCATATCTGGTCTAGCGGGTCCTGAAATAGCACCTTTTCACTTCTCTGCTGTCAACGTCGGTGAGATCAAAAAGATTATCCTATCCATTAAATCCAAAGCGGTGGGAAGTGATAGCATCTCCCGCCGCATGATCGTTACAATCCTTGATCACGCTCTTGTTCCTGTATCCCACGTTATTAATTTTTCCTTAGAGTCCGGTGTCTTTCCTGACATATGGCGTAAAGCCTATGTTCGCCCCCTGCCCAAGATTCCCAATCCCTTATTTTACAATCACTTCCGCCCAATTTCAATTCTTCCCTTCTTATCGAAAGTGCTGGAGGCCTGTGTCCACAAGCAATTTGCTCATTTTATTTATACCAACAACCTGATAAGTCCCTTACAATCGGGATTTAGGCCAGGCCACAGCACAACCTCAGCCCTCCTTAAAGTGACTGGCGACATTAGGTTAGGCATGGAGGACACCAAACTAACAGTTCTTGTTCTGATTGACTTCTCCAATGCCTTTAATGCCGTCAGTCACGAGATCCTGTTATCGATCCTCTCCCATCTTAAGGTCTCCCCGCAGGCGGTAGAATGGTTCTCCTCTTACCTTCAGGGGCGCCAGCAGAGTGTCCGTTCTGATGAATCTTCATCAAACTGGAAAAGCCTTGAAACTGGCGTCCCACAAGGCGGTATACTCTCTCCCCTTCTATTTTCGCTTTTCATAAATTTTCTCACACCCAGACTTCAGTGTGCGTATCATCTGTATGCCGATGACCTTCAGCTTTATCGTCAAGCTAGTGCGGACACTCTTTCTGAGACTATTAATAATGTAAATCTAGATCTTGAAGTCGTCAAGGGCTGGTCAGATAGGTTTGGTGTGGCAGTTAACCCGACTAAGTGCCAAGCCATTATCATCGGGAGTTCACGGTTGCTGAGTAGAGTAGATAACATTTTATTACCCTGTCTAAAGTACGATGGCACGGTCATTCCTTTTACCTCTGAGGTTAAAGATCTTGGCGTGATCATCGATAACACCTTCAACTGGCGTGCTCAAGTGGGTAGTGTCAGTCAGAAAGTCACTGGAGCTTTACGATTCCTTTACCGCTTTAAGAATCTTCTCCCGTCTAACGTCAAAGCAATGCTTGTACAGTCCTTAATTTTTCCCCTTATCGACTATGGTGATGTGTGCTACTATGACCTGAATGCAGACCTCCTCAATAAACTGGACCGGCTTCTTAACAACTGCATTCGGTTCGTTTTTAACCTTCGCAAATATGACCATGTTTCAGAGTTTAGAGCACAACTCAAATGGTTGCCCATTCGGCAGCGTCGAGAGGTACGGGCGTTGACCACTCTTCACTCTTTTCTTTGTTCTCCCTCTCCACCTACTTATCTTTCTTCTCTTTTCGAATACTCAAGTTCCGTTCATGACAAAAATTTGCGCTCCTCTCACAATCGGCAACTACAGTGCCCTACCCATTCTTCTGACTTCCTACACCGTTCTTTTTTTGTACAGTCTATACTATTATGGAACGCCCTGCCTCCGGAAATCAGGATGGTCGACTGTCGCTACACGTTTAAGAATGAGGTTCGCAAGCATTTGAGCTTTACCAATTAGCCTGATGTCTGTCGTGGAATTTTATCACACTTTTTTTTCCCTCATAACCTGAGTATATATATTAGTTGAGTATATATATTTGTTATATATATATATATATATATATATATATTATGTATAGTTAGTATAGTATATTAGTATAGTATTTATTATATACGTATATGTATCATATATATTAGTCAAAGTAGTAGTGCACCTACCACGCTCTGTTTCTGCACCACCCGAAGGTAGACTGGTAGAAAATGCCTAAGGCATTAAGTCCGCCTTTGTACATTATTGTATGTGCATAAAGCATAAATAAATAAATAAATAAATAAATAAATAAAATCGATAGTTCCAAATATCGACTAAAAGTTGACATATTTAAGTTTTGTTCAAATATTGGTTTCGTGTTAAATAGTTACAATAAATTATCCGTGTGGTGGATTTCGATAGAAAGGAAGATAGTGACACCACCCCATTCCATACTGAGGGTTTTTTTAAACAACGCAAGAGAAGGAAAACTTGAAATAAAACCCTGTGCCAACCCGTCTGGCCAGCGCGGCACAGTACCTTCCATGTAAGTGGAGGAGGCCCGACTCAACAGTGGGTCATTTATGGGCTGATTAGTAGTAGTAGTAGTTAAAATAACAAATACCGTCTTTAAAAAGAGGTAATATTTAAATAGTTATTTGTAACAGTTAATGGAGGTGACGTATTAAGGTGCGTACAGATGATGTAACATGTTGCATAACTTATGTTTTATAACACGTCCACATTATCTAACATTGTTTTTCAACTTTGCAACGTATAACAATACTGTACAAATTAGAATAACAATGTTATATAACAGTGTTGTATGACATTTTCGTTGGTCGTTCTGCAGTAAATAGTAAATAATAATAACATGTTAAATAATTTAATAACATATTTTATAACATTCAGTCTCCACATTACTGAAACATATTTTATAACATTGTTTTATAACATGTTTTGTTAAATAATATGTACGCACCTTAAAGTAACACCCAGTACCTCATAAAGGCGCCGTAAGAGCTGAAAACGAAGCAGATAATGTAGCTGTAAGGAAAAGAAACCCTGTATTAACTAGTCTGGCCAGGCGGGCTCGGGTTAATTTCCTAATAATTGGAGAATGCCCGACTCAGCAGTAGCTCTTTTACCGGCTGAGAACAAGAAAGTTAGTAGCGTGAGAACTGCCAGCTGGTCTAACCATTATATTACCTGTTCAGCCACTCAATTGTTCTATGGAGTAGATGACAATGACTCCACGTGGGTACTGGTAGTTCCACAAATTAAAAAAAGTTAGAACGCTACCAAAGACTAGGAAATTCCACTCAAAAACTCATTAGCCGATATTTAAAATGTTTTCAGCTGTAAATTGGGAGTGATATATCATTTTCTGGTGCATGGTTGAGGCCTTTGTTAATACTTCGGTAGGTACTAATAACGGTAATATTGTAAAAAATGAACATAAAAATTAATTGCAGATTTTTTATTTTAATTTAATATCGATATAAGTGTTGACATCCTTACCTATGATACGCGGCATGATACACCGTTGCCAAATAAAATACAGTGAGATAAAAAAACATGCAATTTATATGAAATGATTTATTAAACACCTTATAAATCACCAAACTTTAAGTTTGCTTCGTTGTTTCATTAGAATGGTACAATTTCTAAGATTAAGAAGCATCAAGAATTATATCATCGTACTTGTTTCAAGGTACTAACAGGGTTTGTATCAAGTTTTCCTTCTCTTGCGGCTAGGTTATCGGCCTTGACATTTCCTTTTGTCGGCTTTTACGATACCCTCAGGATAGAATGAGGTGGTGACACAGTGTATTCTTAATCCGTCACCACATGTTGTGTAGCAACATTTTTCAACGGATTCGCATTCGGAGGTCCTTACAGAACAGTGTGAAAGCAGCCCGCGCGTCTAGCCGTGACCGCGCATACATTAGCGCCCCGGCAGAGCTCGCGTTAAATATTAACCCCCTTTACTTTAATAAGCCGAACAGCGTGATACCAGCTGATAATTCCTCTGAAGGTTTCCTCCTCTGTAGATTGTCTATTGTTTTTATCTAGTACTAGCTGTACCTGCGCGCGGTGCTACGCAACTAACTAAAATAAATGAGGAAATACATTACTTATTTTTTTTGGTTTCCTGGGCTCATGCACTACACTTTACTGACGATCAGGACATGATCAAATGCAATTCATTTTGATATAACTACAGAGTTGATATGACAGAGGGGCATTAAATTACACTACGTAAACTATAATGTGATTAGTATGAATATGAAAGGGTACAAAAAAATACACGTGATTTTTCATGGGGGGTAGAGGGGTAGTCTTAAACCTCACCAGGTATCACCAAGGGGGAGGGAGGGGTTAAAAAAATGTTAAAAAAACATCACGTGATTAATGGACAGCCCCTAAGGTTAATAAACGATGCGTTAGGCATAAACATCTGTTAGGAAAGATACATCATGTTCAAATGAGGCAAAAGTTTAAAAAATCATTTGCGGCTAAACTATTGCTCCAATTTAATGATTTTTGGTACAGAGCCTGGAAATGATACCTAGTATAGGCAGTTAAAAAATGCCCCTATGTCGTATCAACCTTGTATATTATGATTAATTCTTTGTTTATCTAGCAGAGGTTTTACAAATAGGACGTATTGTTGTCTTGGCAGTTCTAAACATTGCACAGTACCCCAGTTTGATTCCCGGTTAGGGCGAACGAAATTCCGAGGTATATTTTTGTCCCTGTCTTCTTTTTCATATTTGTAAAATAACTATAGCGCGATGCTTTAACTGCGTGGGCGTGTCTTATCTCAGCTTCACATAATAGCCCATCTTAGTTACTCATTGCTAAGCACAGCTTTAAAGGCAACACGGGCAAAGCCAGGCGCGCAAGCTAATATTCCCTACCGCACGCTGGGAAAAAATGCGTGTGGTCAAAGCAAAAAAAACCCAGCACGCTTGGTGGTAGGATCGAACGGTCCGCCCGGCTAGCTACCACCCTCACATCTAAGTCCGGTGCCAAGCAGTTTTACTGTGTTCCGTTGTGTGTATGTGAGCCCCGGTTCCCGACAGGGTATTTCCTTGAAATGCCTGCTCCATCTTAGACCCTGGCGTTGCCTTCCATCACGCAAGCTTAGAAGTCCAAGGCATTAAAGTAATAAATAAAAAAATTTGAGCTCAATGTAACTCAAGGCGCAGTGTAGGACTATGCTACCTAGCAGTATAAAAACAATAAAGGAACCTCTATGCGCTCGACGAAACTCAAAGCGCTACGTAAGACCTTGAATTCCGTTTGTGAAAGCCTCCTGGATGAATAATATTGGGATTGGCTAGTGAACTGTCAATATTTGTTTACGTTCCCTTCAGAGGCCTTATTTGCATACTTACAAGCTTATGAGCCTCCCAAATGACGTTGTTGGCAAAAGTTTGGGGCTCAACTAATGATTTGGATTTTAGTAGATTAATCTGCGGAATTTACTCAGAAAAGTGTGCGTGTTCTGTCCTGAGGGTGTCGCACGAAGATATAAATGGATAGGCAAAGTAATCTAGCACAAAGAGGATTTTTTATGAGATCCTGAGAAATTATTTCCTACCATCATATTTCACTTCAAACCTTTGAATAATAATAATATAATAATAATAATAATAATAACCTAGGCAACCGCCTGTCAAAACGGCCGTCAATGCAAAAAATATTGCAAAATTATTTTAAAATGTGGTATTTTATATACAAATATGTGGAATTTTGGATTATTTATAGTAAAAAAATTAGTTGTGTTACAATACAGATACTATTTTTGGAAATAAATGAGTGCTCCAAGAAGGAACCCATCGAGACGTTGCCGTTCGCGTGCTGCCTACGGGACTTATAGCGCACGACCAACACCATCATCCAGCTCGTCACCAACGTCGGGAAATGAGTACCACACGCCGCCAGTCACCGCGGCTTCCAGTGACGATGCTGGATCTCCAGTGCCTCCTGCTGCGCAAAGTTCTGCGCGTAGGGGTCGCCCGCTGCCGGCAAGCTTGAGGTCTACGGAGCACAATGCAACGTCGATGGCCTCCGCTACCGGTGGTTCAGTGCGCCGCATGAGATGGTCTCAACAACTCAATGAGAATGTCATGCGAGCGTATTATGGGGCGACAGAGGGGGGAACCAACCTCACTGCCTACCGTTCCAGAATGTTTGCCTTGTTTCAGGACCTTAACCCAGGAACGACTGTTACTGTACAACGGCTGTCGGACCAAGTGCGTGCTATCCAGCGGCTTCAACTGCTTGCACAGCCTGTACTTGATCGACTACGCCTGGAAACATTATCTTCTCATCCTGTTGTTCGCCCGCAGCCTGATCCGGCGGTACCGGCTATTGCTGAACAGCCGGACCCACTGCCACTCGCGCTAGCGGAATCGTTACAGAACGAGGAGGTAAATGTTAACAACCAGTATAATGAGCAATTAAGAAGGGCTTTGGATGATGCGATTCTGGAATACCGCGATGTCCCTCCATCCGATCGACCGCGCTTACCTCGTTTGCCCATGACTAAACACAATTTGGCTCTAACATCAATTCTTGACAAAATTTTACCATCCTATTTTAGTACAACCGAAAATTTAACAGAAACGCACTCAATTCTATACTGCGGCGCAGTTGCCGTTTGTCGAGTAGGCGGAGTAAGGTTTCCGAACCATAACAGGCCTACCCCACAAACAACGACTACCCCAGCGTGGCAGTATAGAATTGAGAAGCGAATTAATGCAGCACGAACAATAATAGCAAAATTATTAACATTTAGATCCGGTAATAATCGTCCAAGAGTCATGCGTTTCGTACATCAAGCTTTTGAGGGGACTGGGATCAGACCCCAAGAATATACTGCTTCGGTTACGGAACGCATGGACTTCTATAAACAAAAAGTACAGGCATGGGCAAAACGCATAAGGCGCTTCAAGAAGCGCTCTGATAGATATAATCAGAATCGCCTCTTCCAAAGTGATGCGAAGAAGGTATATCGAAACTGGGAGCAAAATAGTCGGCAAATGAGTCCTGGTGTGACCCCTGACCCTGTCGGAATGTACTCATTCTGGCAGGATATTTGGTCACAACCAGTTATACACTCCGAAGGCGAATGGATGAGTGTTGTTAGACGCGCATGTGAACCTATCACAGCCATGGGGCCAATTAATGTTGACGAAGCTGACATAGCTCGTGCAGTTAGTTCGGCCCCAAACTGGAAAAGTCCGGGACCGGACAGTCTACACAATTTCTGGCTGAAACGGTTTCACAGTTCACACGTGCGTCTGGCAACACAATTCCAAAACGCTATTGCAACTGGATCTTTGCCTACGTTTTTGACTACCGGTGTCACATACCTCCTTTACAAATCTGGTAGTACCTCCGAACCGAAAAACTATCGACCAATTACTTGCTTGCCGACTACCTACAAGCTGATTACCTCCATTTTAAAATTCAAAATTATGGAGCACATTTTGGCTAATAATATTATGGCGCCTGTACAAAATGGATGTAAGCCACGGTCTCGGGGTACTAAAGAACTCCTTCTTATTGACATGACTATTTGCCAACAAGTCCGTCGAGTCAAAAAAAATATTTCCATGGCCTGGATAGACTATAAAAAGGCGTATGATTCGGTGCCTCATTCATGGCTAAGTAGAGTACTGGATTTGTACCGTCTCCATCCAAATCTATGCTCTTTTCTTAGCGTATGCATGAGCCAGTGGACCACACGTCTCTGTCTGCCAGACATGGCTGGGTTTTCTGACTCCACAGGCTTATTAAGGATAAAGCGTGGAATTTTTCAAGGTGACAGCCTGAGTCCCTTGTGGTTCTGCCTAGCTATGAATCCATTAAGTACGCTACTAATGGATTCAAAGATAGGCTACCGACTCCGCAGAGATGGTGAGGTCATATCACATCTTTTATACATGGATGACCTCAAGTTGTATGCACCAAAGAAATCTGATTTGGTATCATTATTAAAGATCACAGAAAACTTTAGTAAGGATATTAAAATGGAGTTTGGTATCGACAAATGTGCGGCCATTCATGTACAGAGGGGCAGAGTTGTAACTTCGGAAGAATTACAACTCTCTGAAAATATGTCACTCAGATGTCTCTCGGAGTCGGAAACCTATAGGTACCTTGGAATGGCAGAAGGACTAGGTATAGCTGACAAGGAGATAAAACAGGCATTGACAACATGTTTCTTCAGCCGCCTTACAAAAGTACTTAAAAGTCTTTTGTCTGGCGGTAATAAGGTTCGTGCTGTCAATGGTTGGGTTATGCCTGCACTTGCTTACTCGTTTGGCATTCTAAGGTGGACTCAGACTGAGTTAGACGCCTTGGATAGAAGGTTACGTCGACAATTGACCTTATATCGAATGCACCACCCTCGTTCGTCTGTTATGAGGTTGTATATCCCACGGAAATGTGGGGGACGTGGTTTTTTAAACGTCAAAAACCTACATAACCGCGAGGTATGCAATCTGCGGGAATACTTCCTACAGTCAACCGAGGATGTGCACCGAGATATGGCCAATGTTGACAATTCCTTCACACCTTTATCCTTGGCAAAACAGAATTGGCGCAAGCCCCAGGTGTTAAGCATTTCGGACCGCACGACTATATGGAAGAGCAAGGAGTTACACGGAAGGTTCTACAAGGCTCTCACTGGGCCGGACGTAGACCAACTCGCTTCTGTGGCTTGGCTACGCTTCAGTAACCTCTTTGGGGAGACTGAAGGGTTTGCCTGTGCAATTATGGACGAAGTTATCATGACGAATAACTACCGGAGACATATCCTAAAGGATGGGACTGCCGACATTTGCCGGGCCTGTCATCGTCCAGGAGAGTCCATTAGGCATATCGTCTCTGGCTGTTCTCGTCTTGCTAACGGAGAATACTTGCACAGACACAACCAAGTGGCCAAGATAGTCCATCAACAACTTGCCCTTAAATATAGTCTTGTGGATACTGAAGTGCCCTACTACCAATACCAGCCTGCGCCAGTTCTCGACAATGGTCATGTCACGCTCTACTGGGATCGATCAATTATCACTGACAGGACTATTCCCGCTAATAAGCCTGATATAGTGATAATTGACCGATTGGCGAGCCGGGCAATGCTTGTTGACGTCACTATCCCGCATGACGAGAACCTCGTTAAAGCCGAAAAAGAGAAACTCACCAAGTATCTTGATTTGGCACACGAGGTTACCGCAATGTGGCATGTTGATTCAACAATCATTGTGCCGATAGTCGTTTCAGTAAACGGTCTTATTGCGAAGAGTTTCGACCAACATCTCAAGAAACTCTCGCTGAGTTGCTGGATTAAGGGCCTGATACAAAAGGCAGTCATCCTAGATTCGGCAAGGATCGTGAGGAGGTTCCTCTCTCTGGAGCCCTGAACCGTCGGTAGCTTAGGTCATCGACCTCGTTGTCGACGGGTTTTCTATTGTTTTATATATATTTTTTGAATAACAATGTTTTTTTAAGAATATATGTAAAATAATATGAAATAAAAAGATATACTGAATAAAATAATAATAATAAGCTTTATTAAATTCCATGCATAGTAAACTGAAACAATTGATAACTTAATTAGCCTAAAGTATTGAATTTCATTCAATACGCTTAGATGGATGTGAATTTATTAACTATTAACTGTGTATTAATTATAGTGTGTAATTATTTTAATTATTATTTACTTCAATTATCATTTACCTAATTATTTGATTTAATTTATTTAATGCAAGGACCCCATACGGGTAAAAGCCTCCCCCAAGGCATTCCATCCTTCCCTGTCATTAGCTCTGTCTAGCCAACTTTCGCCCGCGCGCGCTACAATTTCGTCTGCCCATCTGGCCTTTGGTCGACCCCTTGATCTGGTGCCTTTTGGCCCATTCCACTTTACTGACATTATAGTCCATCTATTGTCCTTATAACGGGCTATGTGACCTGCCCATTTCCATTTAGCCTTCATTGCAAAGGTCAAGGCATCGCATACATTTGTCTTTCTTCGAATGTCAACGTTCTTTACCTTATCTTTCAGCTTTATACCTAGACAACTTCTTTCCATTCTCCTCTGTGTAGTCTGAATTTTGTTCCTGGTTTTGAGGTCGAAGATCCAAGTTTGGCATCCATAGGTGAGGCACGGTAGAAGTCCTGTATCCATGACAATTTTCTTGGTCGGTAGCGGAAGTTGCGATTTTAGTATTTCCCTATGTTGCCAAAACTTGTTCCAGGTAATCGCCACTCTTCGATTAAGTTCTTCGGTGTTTCTTTCCTTGCTAAAGGAGATTTGTTTCCCTAAGTAAATGTAGTGGTTGACAAACTCGAGAGGCGTGTTGTTTGTTAAGATAGGCGTCGCACTGCGGTTAGACATAATCTTAGTTTTGTCCAGATTCATTTCTAACCCAGTTTTTATACTAGCCTGGTTTAATTCAATTACCATTTTGTTTAATTGGTGAGGGGTTTCCGAAAATAAAATTATGTCGTCGGCAAATCTAAGATGACTTAAAAAAATCCCATTTATATTAATACCTTGATTGGACCATGGCAGCTCTCCCATTACATGTTGTAAGACGGCTATGAATAATTTTGGTGAGATCGGGTCTCCTTGCCGGACACCTCTCTCTATGTTGATTACTTCGCCTACTCTGTCCAGTTTGACTCTACTTGTGCTGTTAGAGTAAATGTTTTTTAGGATATTGATATATTTTGCATTTGTGCTTAGTGCATTCAGCGATTCCCAGATGCTCTCGTGTGATATTGAATCAAAAGCTTTTTTATAGTCGATGAAAGCTAAGTACAGGGGTTTATTAAATTCTAAATATTTTTCTATCACCTGGTCAACCACTTGAATATGATCCATCGTGCTGAAACCGCCTCTGAAACCGGCTTGTTCGATCGGTTGGTGAGCATCGATGACTGGGGCTATCCTTTCAAGAAGACTGGAGGAAAAAAGTTTATAAAAACAAGGCATTAGGCTTATAGGGCGGTAGTTGCCTATATCAGATGGGTCCCCTTTTTTATAGAGTAGTATAATTTCCGATGTCATCCATTGATGTGGCACAGCTTCCTCTCCAAGTATTTTATTCCATAGGATAGTGATTGGTGTTAATAGTAGAGTCTTCGCAACCTTGATACATTCGTTTGTGATTCCATCTGGCCCTGGGCTTTTTTCTGGCTTAAGTCTCATTATTTGTTTTAATATTTCACTTTCTGTAAATTGGTGTATTGGAGAGGTATCTGAGTAGCTATAGGAAATTATGTTTTGATTTTGTGTGACTGGTTGTCTGTATAAATTAGCGTAGAAGTCAGTAGCAGCATTTATGATTTCTGTGCGAGATTTGCGTTTGTTGTTGCCAGACTTGAGGAAAGGAATCCATGTTTTGGCTTGATTTAGCTCTTTAAAAGCTTTTTTGGCAGATCTAGTATTATTGAGGTGTCTTTCTATAGTTGTTGTTCTGTGGGTAGCGTAGCAATTTTTTATTTCTTTATTGGTAAGTTTATACAAAGTTTTTAGTTTTTCTTTGTCAACTACACTTAATTTGGGCTTATTTTGTAGTTCGCTTCTTTCTTTCATGAGTTCCAGCGCTTTCGCGGATAGGATTTTGTTCTTACTTTTTGCTTTAATGTTTTTCAGACTTAACGTGATGTAGTGTATGATTTGTTGATAGTACTCCTCCACGTTATAGTTGTTTTGATTCTTTATAAGTTCTGGTATGAAGCCGTGGAGGTGTGTAAGGTACGTTTCCTGTTCCACCTGAGTTTTAAGTTTAGTGGATGTATTAGAAAAATTGCGCCTACTTTTCTTTGTTGAATTTAGGTGTATTGTTGCTCTTAGTAGTCTGTGGTCCGTTCCAAAGGAGAAAGATGGTAGTACTTCATATTTAGATATCATGTGGTGCTTCGTGGTCATGATATAGTCAATTTCATTTCTTGTGTTTTTATCTGGAGAGATCCATGTCCAGCGGTTTCTTGGTTTTAGTTTGAACATTGTATTTATGATTTTTAGGTTGTACTCTTGCGCGTATTGAATTAGTCTCGCGCCTCGAGCGCTTCTGATGCCGTAACCATACTCTCCTGTAGCGGAACGTTCGTATCTTTTTGGAGTTCCGATTTGTGCATTAAAATCGCCTATAGAAAATACGTACTGAGTAGATGTGGAATCATGAGCTTTCGCTAAGTCGTCGTAAAAACTGTCAATTTCTTCTTGTGATGAGTTTCCAGTGGGGGCGTACGCTTGAATTACTGCAAAACACAGATTGTTCAATTTGATTTCCAATACGCACACTCTTTCTGATATTCCAGTAAATTTTATGATGTTATCTTTGTGTTTCTTCTTTACCAAAAAACCTACTCCATATAGACCTCTCGTTTTGCCGATGTAGTAAAAGATATGTTGGTCGTCCTCAATTGTCTCCTCTCCTAGGCGGCGAATTTCGCTCAAACCTATTATATCGTGCTTTACTTTTTCTAGAGCAGCTTTGAGCTCAATACACCTTTGATCAGATGATAGCGATCTTACGTTTAGGGTGCAAATGTAGACGTTATTTTTTGGCTTCAAAGTTAATCTTGGGGGGTTTTGGTCGAACTCTCCCGCGGTGACCGGCCGTATTGGGAGATGTGATTTATTTTTCAATGTTATTTGGTTCATGTTTGCCGTGCGAGAGGGGTTCTGTAGTTGCTACTTTTCTTTGTTATTGTCCCTTTTTCCAGGTGTACTATTTGGGGTTTTGGTAGACAGGAAGTTCAGGATCCCTGGTTTTACGACTTCATCTGACATATTAGTCGAACCTTTATATTTCGTCTGGGTATCCGTATTTTGCGTCTTGTTCTTCTTGCTGGTCTGCGTTCTAATATCGGCACGCCCGGCGAGGTTGGTGTCAGGAGACGTAGGCAGCATTCTTTTATTTTTGGCTGTTGTGTTTTTTTTGTCTCGTATTATTAGTTTATCATATTTTATTATTACCGAATTTCCTTTCTCTCTCTCAATTCGTGCCTGCTCTTGTAACTCTTTTCTTCTTTCAAGCACATTTTGAGGATAATCTTCCTTTATATAGAACTCTGTATTTTTCAATAAGCTACTCTTTTTGAATATGTTAATTTTTGTACCAAGAGTGGAGAATGTGACTATTAGCGGTCTGGGTCTGTCCCCTGGTTTTCCTATTCTCTTTATTTCTTGTATATCCCTATGATCCAGGTCTAAAGAAAAGCGTTCTTTTATAAAGTTGATCATTATTTTTTCTAGGTTTGAATAAGATTTTTCTGTTTCTTGTAACCCAAAAAAGACGACATTGTTCTTCCTTATTTGTTTTTCTATGAAGTATAGTCTTTTATCTTGATTTTCAATTTTTTCCTTGAGATTATTGTATTTATCATCTAATATTTTAAATTTTTCTTCTAAAATGCAGTTAATATTTTGGGTCACTTGTTCGGTAACTCTTTCACCGTTTTTTAGGATCATATTTTTTTGTTCGTCGAGTTCCTTTTGGATATTTTTTAGTGCATTCATAACTTCTTCCATATTTGCAAATACTTGATTGATCGCTCGGTAGTATAATTTTAAGGCACTGGTAGCGCCCTCTCTTGGCAGACCTCTGTACTACTTGCAAAGTTGACGGTCGATCGATATAGACGGTCGAAGAAGTATTCACGCAGCCTTTTCAGAGACAGTGGTACTTGTTGTTAAGGTACAGACACTCTATACTAGATGGCGTTAGTGTCTATGCACTATTGGTATCTTTTTGCAATGTCATTTAGCAAAATAGATTATATTTTTCTTGATCTTGTTAAAAGAGTTCACAAATGTATAATTATTCGGCACTTCAATTGTTCGATTATTAATTTTGATAAATCACTGGTATTTCGTTTCCGTTGGATGTCTTTTCATATCACTTCAACTGTTTTTTTGTTATTTAAGTTATTTCACAATTTAACACTGCGTCACTTAATACAAAGGTTTGTCCACACTGTATGTTGTTAGATGATTGTTTATTTTTCACTTTTTGTTCTTTTCACTGAGTTAAAGTACACAATTATTTTTTAATATAACGTTAAATACGGAGCTGATTTTAACAGCGGCACAGCAGCGCCCTCTCACGTCGACGACCTTTGAATAAATAAATAAAATAAATAAATATCCTTGGACATTTCACACAACGCCATCTCGTCCCAAGCTAAGAAACTTATGCTTGTGTTATGGTAACGAGATGGATGTTAAACTACTTATCATATACATACATAATATCATCATCATCATTTCAGCCAAAAGACGTCCACTGCTGGACATAGGCCTCCCCCAAGGATTTCCACAAAGGCCGGTCCTGGGCCGCCCGCATCCACTGCTTTCCGGCGACCTTAACCAGGTCGTCGGTCCACCGTGTGGGAGGCCTACCAGCACTGCGCCTTCCGGAACGCGGTCGCCACTCGAGGACTTTTCTGCCCCATCGGACGTCGGTCCTGCGAGCTATATGCCCTGCCCACTGCCACTTAAGTTTGGCAATCCGGTGGGCTAATAATATAGATAAAAATATTTCTTCGATCGACCTAAAAGTATTTGTTCCGGGTCTGGGTGTTTTCTATCTATAATATGTATGTATTTACAAAAAAAAAGGTATATAAGTAGTTTATCATCCGTCTCGTTACCATAACACAAGCATTAAGTTGATTATTTGCCTTTATTTTTGGATGAATGCGTGATGTCACCTGCCTTCTCTGACGGAAGATCAGCGTTGGTTGATGGAAACACTGGCAACCAGCAATATGCTGATTCTGGATTGGTTTGTGGCAGGACCGCATAATACATTTTCATGTTTGTATTATGTCTATTTCAGCAGGTTATGGACTAGTAGCGCAGTGGAAGTTGTTTTAAGTAATATAATTAAAATATGTAAAAGTTGTGTCCGTCCCTATGTATGCATAAATCTTTAAAACTACGCAACGGATTTTGAAGCGGTTTTTTTAATAGATAGAGTGATTCAAGGGGAAGGTTTATATGTATAACCCACCCCCGCTTTGCACGGGCGAAGCCGGAGCGGGCCACTAGTATAATATAAAAGTAAAGAACAGAAAACGCGTATATTGGGTTGCATAAGACTAGACAAGGAATGAGGACAGAATGACACATACTAAATTGGGGTTTTGATTAGGGGTTAGATGTGCCACCTTTGGATCACGCGGTCCCGGGTTCTATTCCGAGGCCGGTCTGTAACTGTAAACTGCCCCGAGACACAGGGTAAACTAATGCAGGGATTCATTTAAAAAAATCAGGTACAAATCACTATCACTACATAGTATAAAACAAAGTCGCATTCTTCTGTCCGTCCCTATGTATGCATAAATCTTTAAAACTACGCAACGGATTTCGAAGCGGTATTTTTAATAGATCGAGTGATTCAAGGGGAAGGTTTATATGTTAACCCACCCCCGCTTTGCACGGGCGAAGCCGGGGCGGGCCACTAGTATAATATAAAAGTAAAGAACAGAAAACGCGTATAATATTGGGTTGCAAAAGACTAGACAAGGAATGAGGACAGAATGACACATACTAAATTGGGGTTTGGATTAGAGGTTGGATGTGCCACCTTTGGATCACGCGGTCCCGGGTTCTATTCCGAGGCTGGTCTGTAACTGTAAACTGCCCCGAGACACAGGGTAAAATAATGCAGGGATTACGTTTAAAAAAATCAGGTACAAATCTATACTAATATATAAAGCTGCAGAGTTTGTTTGTTTGTTTGTTTTAACGCGCTAATCTCAGGAACTACTGGTCCGATTTCAAAAAATCTTTCAGTGTTAGATAGTCCATTTATCGAGGAAGGTTATAGGCTATATTTTATTTTCAAAAGAATTAGGGATCCGTATGAAAATTGTGATTTTGTAACCCAAGGTGTAAAATTGAAAACCTATTTATGCGTGCGCTGCAAAAACTATTGACAATGGAACAAAATGCAGTACTACGATCTATTAAAATCTACAAAAAAGTCCAGGAGAGCACATATCTAACTATCATAGTTTAGTCACAATAACCACTTTTATGTTCATAAATAATATCGGCACGGGTTCGAAGCCCACGCGGGCGAAGCCGCGCGCAAAAGCTAGTGTATTATAAAGGAGTATCTAACCGTGTGGTAGCGGAGGAGTAAAAATACTACCACCCCATATCTTCCCGTGGGTGACGTAGAAGGCGACTAAGGGTCAACCAACGTTGGGCAGCAGCGACGTCCTGTTGAAAATACACCATCTGTTACGCGATAGCCAACCCGCCTGCCATCTTTTGGCTGAAATTATGATTATGTCTATGTCTCAATTACCAATCCAATAAAAATATATATAACAAAATCGATTTTTAAATAACGGACTTGATAACCAACCTTCATGTTTAAAGTCGATTTAAAAGTGCTTGCCTCCTGTTATTGCCCAGACGTATTGTGTTTTGCGCTTGACAGCCAATCAATGGTCGCCCACGCAAAATATTGCCTAGTCCTGATCGAAAAAAACACACTTTGTTTTATTGCCTCGACCTAGTTAGTTGACAGTTTACGGGAATTTGAATGGGATTGTTTGTTGAAAGTTTTGATGGGCGGTCCTTTTGACTCGTGACGGTTTTAACAAGCGCCGAGGGTTCGAGAAATATGTTTTTGCAATATCCGTGTCGTTGCTTTGCGATACAGGGTGTATGTAAATACAGAGCGATCCGAAGTGAGGGCATAGAGCCGACCGCAAGAAGTAGATAGTGTGTATATTTTTTTGTGTGTGGGAGAAACGGATGTCCTCGTGAACCAATATTTAATCGTGAGAAGTGTCTTTTACCCAAATTGAGCCACAGTATTTCTTGTTCCACAGTATTTCCTGTTCCACAGTATTTGTTATTCTATAGTATTTTCTTGTTCCGCAGTATTTCTTGTTCCACAGTATTTCCTGTTCCCCAGTATTTCTTGTTCCATAGTATTTTCTTGATCCACAGTATTTCCAGTATTTCTTGTTCTACAGTATTTCTCGTTCCACAGTGCACTGTCCCACAATGGTTAGTAGGTTTGACATAGTTCTTTTCAAGGTTTGCCAAGTGTTTGTAATTTTTTACACAGACAATAGATCGATTTATTTATTGGAATATACGTCTATCATATTCGATTAGTACCAGTAATCATGACTCTAGACTAAGTTAAATAAGTAGTATCGATTCTTAATATCGTTCGTTCGTTCAAGTTCATTAACATTAACTACTGAGTCGGGCCTCTTCCAATCACATGCAGGGTAATTGGCCTACTGTGCTACGCTGTCGAGACAACTTTTATATCAAGTTTTCTTCTCTTCTCTGGTTTTCGGCTTCGTTATTTCCTTCAGTCAGCTCTTACGACACCCACATGATGGAATGGGGTGGTGATACCATTGTACTACTATATTCAGCACCGGATCTATATATTCAAAGGGCAGGTAGAAAAAACAACTACTTTTGGTGCGTCCTAAGGCCAACAACTGCATAAATTTTTACATAATACTCAATTTAAACCAAAACGGCCCTCAACGCCTTATTTATTACCTAACAACGAGTTCTCCAGTTTTACTATGCACTTAACTTGGCACCGTTACCAAGTTTCCATCCATTTACGACTCTTTAACAAGATCATCTACACTTTAACGTATCCACTAATTAAATAACCAACAAAATAACAATTGCTTGACGATCTAATCAAGGCGGCTTACATAATAAACGCAGAATTTACTAACTGCGAAGTCTTGAGAAACTTATATCATTCGGCGACTTTATTGCTCATAAAATAAGGCTCAGTTTCGCGTGCCACAATTGAGTCACGTTTATGGCCCACCTGGCGTAATAAAGCCTGTAATGAGGTTTGTAAGAGTCCAGTCCGATTAAAGTGTAAGTAAATGATAGAGGGGAAGAGAGATGTTCCTTTTTAATTGCTCATCATATATAAATGTACTAAAATATATGTATCGTAATTCCAAAATTTTGAATTTCTATCTGTAATGGCTTTTAATCGAATATCGTATCGCTTTTCTGCAACGATCCTCTCTGTAGAGATGCATTACAAACCGCTGGTAGATTCCAAGTGGTAAATTTTTATGACGTCTTAGGTTAGGTTATGTTAGCTTTAACTCACGTTGAGACTCACTCCACTTCGGGTTGAGACGTAACATTGTTCACTTATTAGTTCTCTGCCTTTCTCATACTCTACTTCTAACTCTCAGCCCATAACTGACTCACTGGTGAGTGGTGCCTCCTCCAACTACATGGCGGGTATTAAGCCTAATAAGCCACATTGGCCAGACGGGTTAGCACAAGGTTTCATAGCAAGATTTCTTTCTCTCGCGGCCAGTTTTCCGGCCTTGTCAATTCTCTACGTCGGCTAATAAGACACTCTCGGGATGGAATGGGGTGGTGATACCATATATTCTAAACTCTCACCACATGGATTGGAGTAGGTTTATTAAGGTCATACATATTAATAAGTAGTCCGTTTTTAAAAGCCTTGCATACACAAGGTTTCGCGTAAAGGGCGCAGACACAGGGACCCTTGGGCTTAAAAATAAAATGAATGCCCTACATTCATACATAAACATATTCTATAAGGTAAAAAAAGGTTTTTTTCACTTACTTTTTACAGAGAATCCTGTGTAATAGCCATGTTTATATTTTTTTGCTTTGGAGGTATACTCTGGATGACCTATTGTCTATACATACAAATAAATAAAATTGGAGTGTCGGTAATGATTAAATAACCACTTTTTACTAAATGCGTAAGTATGTATACACAGTACATATAAAATACTTTTTTAAAATTATTTGCTGTCTGTTTGTTCCGGCTAATCTCTGGAACTGCTGGATCGATTTTGACGTGACTTTCACTGATTGGAAGCTGATGATATAAGGAGTAACTTAGGCTTTTCTTAGACTAGCTTCGTCCCGCGGCGTAACACCACGGAACTCAGCTAGTTTGAATAATAAAATCCTTCATTATGATTCCGATGAGTTCATATTTGATTAATAAAATCCTTAAATATGTTACGAAACGTTAAAAAATCAAGTTTTCTATTTGTTATAACTTGTTGGTGGATCACGAGCCCCGGTTCAATTCCGGGCAATTGTGTATGTTGTCCGTGTGGTGACGGATTTAGAATACATAGTGTCACCACCCCATCCTGAGGGTGTCGTAAGAGCCGAAAAAAGGATATGTTATTGTTATATAACCATACTAGCGACCATCCCCGGCTTCGCACGGGTGCAATGATGAACCTCTAAATTTGTCAGTGTTTCTCTACAATATTATGCATGTATTATACATTTATAAACCTTCCTCTTGAATCACTCTATCTATTTAAAACAAACCGATTCAAAATCCGTTGCGTAGTTTTGAAGATAATCATACATAGGGGCTGACAGACGACAGCGACTTTGTTTTATAATATGTAGTGATAGTGATAATTGGTGACGGATTTAGAATACAGAATGTCACCAATCCACATCCTGAACGTGTCTGAATCCGATGGTGTGTGAATGAGGAATTGTGCAATTGTGTGTGATAAGGTGTGAATGTAGATATGACGACATAGGTGTGTATGGAGACTACGGCCTAGCGTGGGACAGCGTCCTTAAGATGACAATGGTAATTTTAAATATGACGGTTTATAAGAGTTTTGTGATTAAACCTACGTAAAAGAAGTTCCTTTTGGGTTTGAGTTTGTCGTAACAGGTGACTAAAAGAGCGCAACAGGCAGATTACCTGGCCATAAATAAATATAAATAATATCCTTGGACATTTCACACAACGCCATCTCGTCCCAAGTTAAGCAACTTAATGCTTGTGTTATGGTAACGAGATGGATGATAAACTACTTATATACATTTTTTTTTTGTAAATACATACATATTATAGATAGAAAACACCCAGACCCGGAACAAATACTTGTAGGTTGTACAAATATTTCTTCCGTGCGGGGATCGAACCCGCGACATGCTGCGCAGCAGTCGATCGCTCAACCACTGCGCCAACCGTGTCATCATAAGAGAAGGAAAGTGTGGTGACGGATTCAGAATACACAATGTCATCAATCCATACCATCTTGAGGGTGTCTTAAGAGGCGACTAAAAGAACGTAGGAGGCAGGTCACGTAGCTGCAAGAGAAGGAAAACTTGATACAAACCCTGTGCCAACCCGTCTTGCCAGCGTGGCACAGTAGGCTAATTTCCCTTCATGAATTTGGAGGAGGCCTGACTCAGTAGTGGGTTATTTATGGGCTGAAACGACGAAGAGAAGGAAAACTTGATACAAATCCGGTACCAACCCATCTTGCCAATATGGCACAGTAGGATTATTACCGTGGAGCATGTGGGGGACATGAGGAGCGCAAACCACGGCCCTCAGGCGGGCAGTTGACGAACGCCGTTGTTTATGGGTAGGTCGGGCCCTAATTAAATAAATAAATAAATATCCTTGGACATTTCACACAACGCCATCTCGTCCCAAGTTAAGCAACTTAATGCTTGTGTTATGGTAACGAGATGGATGATAAACTACTTGTATACATTTTTTTTTTGTAAATACATACATATTATAGATAGAAATGACACCCAGACTCCGAGCCAGTGCCTTTGGTTTAGACAAAGACACTGGCCCGACCCCGGAATCGAACCCGGGACCCGTTGATCCAAAGGCGGCACATCTGACCACTAGACCAACGAGGCAATTACCATCTTTCCGACCCCCGGAGTCCCACATACCCCGAATAGTGTATCCATGAGATGAAAAAAGGCTGCTTACCCTCCATAGAACTGGGGGAGGCCCGACTCAGTGGGTATTTTTTGTCCTGAAACAACGAAAAATAATAGTAGGCCGCCGTGCCTTAGGCAGTACGTTATGGTGGCCCATAAAAAGAGGTTTAAGCTATGATTTGCATATTTTTTCGGCACATGTGTTGATGGCAATATTTACATTTTAGAAAAGCATTTCTGCCATGTTTTTTGCATTAACATATTATTTAGCTTTTACGATTTATGTATGTTTTTGATGTTGACATTCAAATTGGGGCTATGAACAGATTAACTGAAAATAAATTGAAACAGGATCTCATATATTTAATTATATTATGAAGGGTCCGATAAAATTGGCAACGGACATTCGTGTTTATGAAACCAACTTTTCAATATACCGGAATAGTTGGGTGACGTTCCGTTTGATGAATGTGACAATTCATGTTAGCTACTATTTCAATGCGCTTTAAGTTCGTTATTATGTACTTCGTTTACGTGAGATATGAATAAAGTATACTAATATTATAAAGATGCAGAGTTTGTTTGTTTGAACGTGAATCTCAGGAACGACTAGACCGATTTAAAAAAATCTTTCAGTGTTGTATAGTCCATTTATCGAGGAAGGGTATAGGTTATATTTTAATTTCAAAAAATTTAGGGATCCGTAAAAAAATTTTGATTTCGTAACCTAAGGTGTTAAATCTTATTTAATTTTCAAAATCACGTTAGTTTTTAGAGTTCAGTTCTTATTAAGAATGAAAATAACATTAATTGCTTTTTTTCCGCTACAAATTGACCAACATTGAAAATTTTAAGGAAGAAAATAGGAATATGCTGCTTACCTTGAAACGGCTAAACAGATTTTCACAACTTACCAGCTTTTGAACGGAATAAAAAAAAGAGTCTACTTATGAGGTACGACAGACACACAAATACGACAAACTTCTCGCACTCTTATTTTGACGGAGGTTAAAAAGGGGCCAACGTGTTTATAATATCGCCCCTTCAACTACCAACATCGAGCCCAAGACCCGAAGACCCTTACAAGTGTCATCAACTACCACGGAGCTTTATGCGTCATAAAAAGAATCCGCCCCTCCAGTTACGTCACTCACCCTTAACTCACTTTAGGACATCCACGGATTTTATTGGGGCTTTAAGAGCTGATGACTTGGACGAATAGCATCTCAGACAAAAGCTCTTTTATTAGTTGAAGATATTTTATAGTTCATTAAAGGAGTAATTTAAGGTCTTTGAGTTTCTTGCCTTCTTTTCATTTGTGGTCGCATTCCGAACTGGTGGTAAACTATAGAATCCTTTGCATCTATATATCCAAATAAATAAAATTGGAAGTGTCTGTTTGTAATAATAAAATAACCCCGTTTAACTAAATGCTTAAGTATGTATACACAGTACATAGAGATTTTTTTTTGTCTGTCTGTCGGTCTGTTTGTTCCGGCTAATGTCTGGAACGGCCGCACCGATTTTGACGGGACTTTAACTGATATGTAAATTTTACGGCTACTTTTTTTAGACTAGCTTTGCCCCGCGGCGTCGTTATACATATAATATATTGACTATTTGTAAGTGATTATTGTGTCCTATCACTACATAGTATAAAACATAGTCGCTGTCGTCTGTCCGTCCCTATGTATGCTTAAATCTTTAAAACTACGCCACGGATTTCGAAACGGTTTTTTTTTATAGATAGAGTGATTCAAGATGAAGGTTTATATGTATATTACATCCATAATGTTGTAGAGAAACACTGATAATTTTAGAGGTTCATCATTGCACCCGTGCGGAGCCGGGATGGGTCGCTAGTGTGAAATAAATGGGTTAAATTTGACTATTTGTCAACACAGTCCCACAGTGACTAACGACGCTAAAATTTCACTTTCTGCCCGTGCAAATATTGCTCCTACAATACTACCCGAATCTAAACTTCCTGCAATGCGTTACGACCCCTATTTTGACGTACCAGGCATTCGAGATCCAAATGTCCACGGAAACTCGTGGTGAGCTTCATCAACTTTTTATTAAGGTAATCTACTATTCAGCCCATAAATGACCTACCCATCTAGTTACATGAAGATGTGCCAAACAGGTGGGCACAGGGTTCTGTATCTAGTGTTCCTTCTCTTGCGACTAAGGCCTTGTCATTTTATTTGTAGACTCTTACGACACCGTCAGAATGGAATGGAGTAGTGACACTATTCTAAGTCCGTAACCACACTTTAGTATTAGTCATCATCATCATCATCATCATCATCATTTCAGCCAAAAGACGTCCACTGCTGGACATAGGCCTCCCCCAAAGATTTCCACAAAGGCCGGTCCTGGGCCGCCCGCATCCATCGTTTTCCGGCAACCTTAACCAGGTCATCGGTCCACCGTGTGGGAGGCCTACCAGCACTGCGCTTTCCGGAACGCGGTCGCCACTCGAGGTGTAGTATTAGTATTTGATGATATTTTTTCCTGCGTAAAGACCGTTTCGAGGAAATCAATGAAAATGATTTCGTGCCCACATTTTTCCGTACGATACGTCGTTTTGGTGTGTCACAGTGATATCAACTTTGGAATATACGTACGGAGTTACTTAAGTCCGTTCAACCCGAGAGTGTTACATATGGTGACTGAAGAAACCCTTGCCACATTAACAATTCTATTTCTTTTCATCCCATCTATTGATTATCTGCGTTGGTACCAGGGCGCCATGTTCTCAAAGAACTAACTTCAGCTTATACGTGCATTATAAACGCTCTACAAGCCAAGTTCCGAGCTTACACCCAGTTTCATGGACGCGCAACAAGTGCTTTCCATAATTGAACACACCTGCCACGTTTTGCCTCCGCGTATGTAAGAACTCATTATAATTCCATACCTGCAGTGATTTTATGCGATCCTGGTGCTTGTATTTTAGATGTATGGGAAGGAAAATATTGTTTTTGTATTTAAAATAAAGCACCCGTTCCCAAGTGTGATTGAAAAAAAATATTTCGGATATTGAAGCAAAATGTATGGTTATGCTAGATCGTCGCTATAATAATAATAATGCAATTTGAACTAAATGCCTGAAATTTCAAAGTCTAAAATCACAATAAATCGTGAACCTAACTTATTAATTACATCACCACTACATAGTATAAAACAAAGTCGCTGTCGTCTGTCCGTCCCTATGTATGCATAAATCTTTAAAACTACGCAACGGATTTTGAAGCGGTTTTTTTAATTATCGTTATCTATTAACGTGATTCAAGAGAAAGGTTTATTATGTATAATACATGCATAATTGCACCCATGCGTAGCCGGGGCGGGTCGCTAGTTGTTTATACGTCTTTCCGAAATATTATGTCAATTTTCATTGACAATTTCCGAGTTACCCTCTCTGTGATGGGCTGTCTCAGCAGTGGGTCATTTATGAGCTGAGTATTAAGTAGTATGGTTTTTGTTACACGCTGTATACAAAGTTCGTATTCAGCTTATACACAGTATATTCAATGAATGCTTGAGAATTCCATTTGTATTGTGCATCAGAGTAGTACGGATTTATACTTTTTTTTTTTTTTTTTTTTTTTTGTGCCCGGGGTAAAAATCCTTTATGGACATCCCGTCGGTCCCGGGGAGGACCGACGAGGGGCGTGTGGGAGTCTCCCCCATCAGTGGGGGCATACCCACTAAAACATCCCCGGGGTGCTCTCTCTCTCGCGTCCATGTCAGTGGCATTGCGGGTACTTAGCCTACTATGGCCCCGTCCGCTATGCCACGGACTGGAGGCTCACCGCCTCCTCAAAACCCGCGCTCGAACGAGCCCCGACGTCCTGCCGTGAGCACACCGAGCAGGACGTCGTCCAACGTATGATCCCCCGTGGGGCAAGGCATCCCCGCACCCTGCCCCGGGATCCTCAGCCGAATTCAGCCAGCTGTGTTGTAACGCCTTGAAGGCGCTTTAAGTGTGTAGCACCTTGAAGGCGCTTTATTGTCTATGTGGCCTTGCTAACTAGGGCAGGGGTGTAAAGAGCCCGCTGCCCTGGCCACTACTAAGAGACCCTGTGGTCTCTGAGCTCCCACTGCGTCCCGTCCAGACATCCTGTCCGGTGAGCTCTAGTACGGATTTATACTAATCTGACTTCGATGAGGCTATTTGTCTCCAGTGCCGTGGCTTATCAGTTTAGTTTTAGAGTGTATAGCTGATGCACTTTATTTCTATATTTCTTATTATTTATTTCTAATAAATTATTATAAATACATAAATTATTTAATTTATTCTTATTATTATTATCTTATTTATATATTTCTTTGCTTTTGAAGTAAAACCTATATACGCATGATTGAGGAGTAAGCTGGTGGATGCGTGACGAGAGCGTTACGATAAGTGAGATCACTGAGGTGAACGGAAGTTAAGAAGGTGATAGAAGTTAGTGAAGATAGAGAGAGACGCAATAAACGTCACCTTTGGGTTGGATTCTTTCCACTGCGAAGTATGGTTGCCAAACCTCTACTAGGAGAAACATGATAGCAGCAGAGTTGTAACTTTTTATAGAGCCATCGCCCTTTAAGAACCCCACTGTGTCGATTTTGACAGTTTTGGTAGCCACAGTAATTACCCTCCATGTAAATGGTGGAGGCCAGGCTCAGTAGTGGGTTATTTATGGGCTGCATAGTAGTAGTAGTACATATAAAACTGGTAGTACGTTTGGAAGTAAATTATTTTCATGACGGTGGACGTTATGGAGAGAAATTAGCCTACTGTGGCAGTAGGCTAACTTCCCTTCATGCATTTGGAGGAGGCCCGACTCAGTAGTGGGTTAGATGTACCGCCTTTGGATCAACGGGTCCCGGGTTCGATTCCGGGGTCGGGCAAGTGTCTTTGTCTAAACCAGAGGCACTGGCTCGGAGTCTGGGTGTCATTTCTATCTATAATATGTATGTATTTACAAAAAAAATATGTATATAAGTAGTTTATCATCCATCTCGTTACCATAACACAAGCATTAAGTTGGTTAGCTTGGGGCGAGATGGCGTTGTGTGAAATGTCCAAGGATATTTATTTATTTATTGACTGAGTAGTACTAGTTGTCTGCCTTAAGCGTTCCTTAGTCACCTCTTACGATATCCTCAGGTTGGAAAGGGTTGGTGATATTCTGTATTCTAAATCCGTCATGCACACGAAAGTGTAAATAAAAATCCTTTAAAAGCTTCACGCTCTCCATTAGTGGTTTAAATAAATTCCAATTCCAAGATTCAAAACTTCCATCGAATTGCTTAAAAGATTTTCAATCTGGGTCGTTTTTTCATAAAAAAAAGTGTATTAAACGTCGGTTCACTGTAAACTCTGGGATTTCGCGTCCACTCCGATGCGGGATTATCCCGGAGATTTGGGATCCCGCGGGTGAATCCCCGTTTCTGGGACTGCAATTACTGAGTGGCTGATTGATAAAATAATTAGCTGGCTTTTAAGCTATGGGGTCGAAGCTTAAAATACAATTTTGTTCTGCATACAAAAATAATTGGTTGTCATCCTGCTGGCATTTAATTTCGCTATTTTATCACCATCAGTTTGGCTTTGCCCTATCATGTTGAGTCTGACACCTGTCAAACTCGAATTGATCCATATAATTTTTTTAAAAAGGAAACGGAAATGTTTTTTATTTACATCAATACCACACAGACAGTGAATGTAACGTAGGTACTATAGTTTTTTCGCGTTAAGAATGCAAATGTGTACTCACAGTGTTGTAAAGAATAAAGGACAGGACACAACCGCTGCGTTCAAAGTGTGCCGTCAACTGTTTACTGTAAAGGTGATTTTCTAATTTGGTACGATTTAATTGGTCAAGGCTTCTGGCTAAGCCAGTGGGTAAGAATGGCTCACTGCATTCTTAACGCGAACTAGGTATAATAGACATTTGTCTCTGTGTTTCGGCTGTTCATCGAAACGGCTATGCTAATTCCCGCTGATTCGAAACTTTGACTGTTGATAACTGATGTCACAATAAATAACTTACGCTCACTTCTGATCTAAGCGAAGAAGTTCCAGTGGAAGAAAGAAAGATAATCCATTTATTGACACTACTGCTCAGAGTAGTGTCGATCTAAATGAGTATTAGCGGCAAACGGTCACCAGCTCAGCATTATGTTAGGTATCGGCACAAGCACTAATACATACAACTGGTTCAGAGTTACCAGATCAAATATACAAACTACTGTGCTGCTAGATAAAAATTACCGTGTTTCAGACTCAAATTACCGTGCATTACATTTGAAAACTACAGTGCAATTACCGTGTAAAATATAATATAAATTACTTTGAGATTTTCATATTTTAATTTAAACCATTCTTTACTTAATCTAAAATAACCACTTCTTCAACAAATATATCTGCAGTCATTTTCTTTATCATATCTTTAGATGGTACAAAATCCAAAGAGCTATTTCCATTCCGTTGAATAGATTGTTAAGCAAGTATATTCGCCTTTAAAGTTTTGGTAATTAATTTATTCCTCTTTTTTGTTTTTATGTCATTTAATTGACTACAGAGTCTTTCACACTCATTACCATTACCGTAGGGCGTAGACCGTGTTTTAGCCAAAAATACCGTGCTTCTACGGTAATTACCGTGCATCTGGTAACACTGAGCTGGTTATACATATGCTAGATATAAAATACCCTGTACCATATTACCAAATACAAGTTCAAGACCTAGTTCCACTGATTTCATATTACCAACGGTATCTGTCATCCAACAGTACTTGGCAACTCATTAAGCATCGGCCAAAATCCCCAGAGTGGTCGGTAAGGCCTTAATTGACTTCACTATTAGCAACAACGCCACCTATTGTTAAGTTAAGAAATTAATCTTGCAGTGAAAAGCTATTGTGTCAAGTCTGACATTTCAGCTACAATTAGGTCATGTTTTGAGTGTTGTTATCGGAATTAAAAGACATTGCATTCTTCGAGTCTTAGAAAATTGCCAGTGGCTATTATATAATAATTTTTTTAGCAAGCGGTCTGCAAGTTTAGCTAGCTTTTTAGTTTAGTTAGCTAGTTTAGCTTAGCTCGGTAGTTTTTTCCTAGAAATCTCTCTTTCTGATTATGAAAAAATTGCATTAAGTAAAGAAAAGAAAAATACTGTAATCAGAAATTGTTTTTTTAATGATTATGTTCCATTTTAATAGATAAAATTTACACTTGATATACTTGAAAAATTGAAGATTCCATGTTAGATTGATAAACAAAAACACTGCAAATCCATAAAACATAAAGATTGCAAGAAACATGCGAAAATAGTTGTTCTAATTATTAAAGATATAAAAGGGATTTCCCTTCCTTTTTCAACGGGTTTCATCTTACTGCATTTTTTTAACTGTTTACCATTTTCAAAGTCGTCAGCACTGGTCTAGTAAATTTTCTCATAAGAAAAAACACCAGTTGGATAATTTTCCTCAGGACTGTTATTTGCCACCGGGGATCCAAAGCATGTTCCCCATAGGGGAGCGTGGTGGTGACCCTGAAGCAGATAGTTGAAGAACGCCGTGGGTGTTAGTGTAGGTAAGGGGCCAATTTACGATCTTATTGCGCCCTAGAGTCCCACACATTCTGGCTAGCCTCTCAACGGCCGCATATCCATGAGCATTTCCCACGAAAAAATCTATGTATGTAGAGAATGCGCTCCACACCACCAGAAACAGGAACAGATGTAAGAACATCATTCAAGAGAAAGTGATGCCGAAGGGTGGTCATGACCCTCAACATTGAAATTTGAATACGACGCAAAAAGAGAGAGACAGTGACAGAGACAGAGAGAGAGAGAGAGAGAGAGAGAGAGAGATGCATAGACCACCCGATATAGGAGGCGTCAGCGTTTGAAACTTGGATCTCCGCTAAACGAGGTGCACGGGGAGCGATCCTCGTGGCCCTGATTTGTACAGCTAGGGATCACCATCGGTTTTAGTGGGTAGGTCGGAGTGCAATGTACCAAAAACCCGGCAAAACCCCAACGGCCGTGTACACATGAGGATACACGCAAAAAATAATAATAATAAGGTTATGTCATAACAGAAATATCCCGAAATAGAATATCGGAAATAAGACAAAATACATATTCTATATACCAGAGTTCATTAGTTGTTCTGACGAATTATTGCCATTCGGCTGCCGTCACTTCGGGCTACAGTTTCAGCTGATTGGCCGCATCAATACATTGTACGGAGAAAAAGGTCTTTTATACAGGGTGTCTCGTAAATAATGGATGGAACGAACGCCTACGTCAGCTCACTTGATTACTGATACCATTTTTAACCATTTTTGAATACGAGGGCTATTAAGAGTATTACATGTTTTAATTTGTGTCAGAAATCTTCAAGCTAAGATATTATGATCATCATTTCACTCCTGAATCGGATCTCCTACAAATACATACTTTGAGGGGAATTGTCATACTGCGCCACGCTGGTAAAACGGGTTGGTTTTCCTTCTCTTGCGGGTAGGTGGCCTGTCCTTTGCTTACTAGCTAGCTTAGATATCATTATCATAATCAGCCCACTCTAGTCCACTGCTAGACATAGCCCTCCCCTAAAGAGCGCCATAGCGCCCTGTCTTCAGCTATCCTATCGTCGTCGTCTCAGTCAATAAATGACCCATTACTCCAGTCACATGGAGGGAAATTAGCCTACTGTGCCACGGGTTGGCACAGGGTTTCGTGTTAAGTTTTCCTTCTCTTGCGGTTTCACTATGTTTTCAGCCTTGTCATATCCTATTGTCGACTCTTACGACACACTCTGGATAGAATGGGGTGGTGACATAATGTATTCCAAATCCTTCATTCAGACATACTACATATTATATAGTTCCTGGTTTTCAGAAGTCGATCCAACCAACAAAAGCCAATTACTTTTGAGAAGATAGAAACTGGAAACTAATTTCTTAATCTAACCATCCACTTTGCCTTGGCTACTTCCCTAAAGTCTTATAAAGCCCGGTGACGTCATCGGGGAACCGGTAAAAACCGGTAAACGAACCGTAACGGTACAAAGAGAGACGCCGCCGACATTCGCTTTGGTTAGAAACACCACGTATACAAATAATAATGAGATAAACACAAGAAAAAATACTAATGCATCTAATAACTTTTAAGAATTTTATTTAAACAGTTATATCAGGGGTAATAGAATCTCCATACATAAACGTCTATTGTATCAAATACAATCATTTAAGAAAAAAAATATTAAAATTAATGAAATCTTCAATCTTCCGTGTGGTGGCGGATTTAGAATACATATTGTCACCACTCCATTCCAACCTGAGGGTGTCGTAAAAGCTGTCAAAAGTAAAGGACAAGGCTGAAGAGCTAGTCAAAAGAGAAGGAAAATTTGAAACGAAACCCTGTACCAACCCGTCTGACCTGCGAGGCACAGTTGGCTCATTGCCCTCCATTTAATTGATGGAGGCCCAAATCAGTAGTGGGTCATGTGTAGTAGTAGTAGTAAATAAATATAAATATCCTTGGACATTTCACACAACGCCATCTCGTCCCAAGCTAAGCAACTTAATGCTTGTGTTATGGTAACGAGATGGATGATAAACTACTATATTTATATTTTTTGTAAATACATACATATTATAGATAGAAAACACGCAGACCCGGAACAAATACTTGTAGGTCATACAAATATTTCTTCCGTGCGGGGATCGAACCCGCGACATGCTGCGCATAAAAATAAAACGCCTGTAAAAATAACTGTGCCACGCTGCCTAGGCGGGTTGGCACAGGGTTTCGTTTCAAGTTTTCCTTATCTTCCAGCTAGGTCTTCTCAATTCCTTTCTTAGGACACCGTCAGGATCCGCCACCATGCGGAACCGGAATGTTACCGATTACTGTAAAATAAGAGATTGCCTTTTTACGAAAGTTTCAAGAAACAAAATAGTGTGGATACCCTACTTTGACGAAACCGCCGCAGGCTCCGTGTTTGTGAAGAACAAAATATAAATTGTTTCATTAAACTAACAGGTTACTGTGTGCGTCCGTGTCGATTTCCATCGAAGTGAAATCGTAGGATAAATTAATTATATAGCTAATTAAATTCAAGGAACGGTTAATTTACTGTATATTCTTTATTCATATTTTTTTACATAATATTTATAAAAAATAGTAAACAATTTTTTTAACTATTATATAAAAATCATAGCAGCCCTATGGGCGGAAAATTTTTCAAGCCGCCTAGTGGTTAGTGTTGCAAAGAGAGGAACCGCCTAACAATGCGCGCCGTCTCAAGTAAAACTGCCTTTTGCATCAGGCGCTTCACCCAACCGGATATCGAGAGTTGATTGAGATGTCCATCAAAACTTTTCGATATCAAACCATGCACTGATAAAACGATCGGAATAACACTGGTTGACTCAGCACTCCACATGGCGGTCACCTCATGGGACAGGTCTAAATATTTAATCATTTTTTCTTTTTCCGCCTTCACGAGGTTCTCATCATGCGGAATGGTGATGTCAACCAGCTTTACGCGGCGTGTAGACCGATCTATTATAACGATTTCAGGTTTATGGTTAATTATTATTATGACAAGCGTAGTGTGGGACGGCCCTCTGCTAGATGGAGCGACGATCTGCTAAAGGTTGCGGGCAGCAGCTGGATGCGTCAAGCTGAAGACAGGGCGCTATGGCGCTCTTTAGGGCCTATGTCCAGCAGTGGACTAATGTGGGCTGATGATGATGATGATGATGATTATTATTATGACTGTTGATGTTGGGCCCTTGTGATTGTTGCGCGATGATGCTCTCACATATACAGAATATCTCAAAAATAGTGTCAAGCGGAAGTCCAGAGATAGAGCGATTTTTAATTTTTTTTTTTTTTTTGGCCTAAATAACTGAATTTCGTTTTCTTTAAAGTAGGAGTGTTATTACATTTTTTGTTGATCTAACTGTATCATCTTAAATTTTACTTATAAGCATAAAATATTTCGCTTCGTAACTTTGACCAAACAACAAAAAAAATGAAAATATTGGTGTAAAGCCAAACATTTAAAATTCAGAAAAAAATCATAACACGAAACCTATGAAAAATCGCAAACTTACATGGGGGTCATTCGGGTATCCCAAATGGTGCTCTATCTCTGGGCTTCCGTTTGACTCAATTTTTTGGGACACGTATATTTTACAGGGTCACCGACATAGCCCACAGGATTGCCAAACTTAAGTGGCAGTGGGCAGGGCACATAGCGCGCAGGACCGACGCCCGATGGGGCATAAAAGTCCTGGAATTGCGACCGCGTTCCGGAAAGCGCAGTGCTGGTAGGCCTCCCACACGGTGGACCGATGACCTGATTAAGGTCGCCGGAAAATGGATGGATGCGAGCGGCCCAGGACCGGCTTTTGTGGAAATCTTTGGGGGAGGCCTATGTCCAGCAGTGGACGTCTTTTGGCTGAAATGATGATGATGATCATGATGTATATTTTACTGCCTCGTTGGCCTAGAGGTTCGATGTGTCTATTTTGGATGGTACGGTTCTTTCGGTGTCTTTGTGTAAACCAGAGGCACTTCCTCTGAGTCAGCTCAAAATCACCCAGTACCGAGTCGGGTCTCCTTCCCTTTATAGTGGACTAGCTTTTGCGCGCGGCTTCGCCCGCGTGGGCTTCGAACCCGTGCATATTTTTTATGAACATAAAATCGGTTATTGTGACTAAACTATGATAGTTAGACATGTGCTCTTTTTTTAGACATGCGAACTATGATAGTTAGACATGCGGACTTTTTTGTAGATCTTTATAAGACCTACAAACCCGTAGTACATCATTTTGTTCTATTGTCAATAGTTTTTGCAGCGCACGCATAAATAGGTTTTCGATTTTACGCCTATGTTTACAAAATCGCAATTTTCATACGGATCCCTAATTCTTTTGAAAATAAAATATAGCCTTTAACCTTCCTAGATAAATGGACTATCTAACATTGAAAGATTTTTTGAGAAAAAAAAATCGGACCAGTAGTTCCTGAGATTATCGCGTTCAAACAAACAAACTCTGCAGCTTTATATATTAGTATAGATTAGCTTCCATTCCGTTCAGATGTGTTGGCACAGGGTTTCGTTTCAAGTTTTCCTTCTCTTGCGGCTAGGTTTTTGGCCTTGTCAATTGCTTTTGTGGCTCTTACGACACCCTCCGAATGAAATTGGGTGGTGACACTATGTATTCTAAATAAGTCACCACACGGACAAATGTACATTACAGTACATTAATTTAATATTAACATCTAGCCTGAAATTAATATCAAATTAACTGAAGCCCTGGTAAGCAAACATGGCGGCACATCTGCAATTCAATTCAGCTCGAAGTTAAATTGCTTTCAAGCTCTGTAGTGGCAACATTGAATTATTTGCCAGATGTTATAAACTGCCCATAAACAATATTATGCGACAGATTTATTTATTCAGAAACCCGAGATACAGATCGAAATTGAACGCTTGCTAACTCATGTTCTCCTGGTAAATTTAAGATGTGAAGCTAAGCTTTTTAGAATATTTTGTTAAATAAAAAAAACCCAACGAAAAAGATATAACATTTAATTAATTTTACAAGTGTCCCATGCATATTTTTTTATTTTATTTTATTCCTTAATTATTTATGTAGTGTCGTTAAGTACGTATTGCTGCATGATTTTGTATATTGGCATTCATAATAACAGGATGGATATGATGCATTTCTCACTTTGTTTTTAAAGTTGTTGTTTCGTCGTTTCAGCCCATAAATGACCTACTATCAAGTTTGGCCTCCTCCATATTCCTTCCAAAGTCATCGCCAAATTATTTACATATTTTGTTTGGGACACAATGAATACTTACAAAGAGTCAAGATGTTAATAAAACATATACAAAGCAAAGTAATATATTTCAGTTTACCACCAGTTCGGAACACGACCACTGCTGAGACGAACTTGCACGAAACTCACAGGGCTTGTCATTCTTTTTTTTATTACTTTGCGGTCGTATTTAATATTTATTTCCTTAGTTTTAATACCAGTTTCTAATAGTTAAACAAACGTAAAAAATAAAATATTCAAATACATATTTAAAATTCGCCGCCAGTAGACAACCTAAAGGTGTTGATTACGTAATGTCAAAGTTAAATATTTAATCTTGTCAACTGCGACGGAACTAATGTTAACAAGACGCTGAATACCACAAATAACAAGCTGAGCTACGCCAACAGAAACGAGGATCAAATCCCAGAACTAATAAATATTCCAATGATTTGCCATCCAATTCGGCCGACTACAAAATCTTTCCAATGGGAGTTGTACATTAGCATATAACTCGTGCAACTTTGATTTGCAGCGCCCCATATCGAATCCAATACGAAATCGTTCCGTATTTCTTCCTAAATAATGTCTATCCTTTATCTGAGCTGGCGTGATATTTAATTTGGCAGGGTTATTTCTTTAGGTCAGGAACAATTCTTCAAAAGAGCTCACCTTAAATGAAACTTGTGAACGGAAGTTTGCCGTAACTCCGCTTAATTTATGCGTTCCTCATTTCATTTTGTTCAAAGCAGGAAGGAATGAATTTGATTTTGAATGAGAGACAATGCCAGCCTGTTTGTACAGACCGTGGACAATAGTTTATACCTCTTTGTTTGTATGAAGCCCTGGTATTTCGTTAATTATATTGAGGTAGGTATTAATTAATTTTGTAATGTATCAAAATATAGGTATATAAACGTAACAATAGATTTTATAGCTTAATAAATTCAAGTGTACGGTACGTTTTATACATATGTATACTTTATGTTTAGAAGAAATCAGTTTTAAGCTTTTAAATATAAATTACAATAAGACGGAAAACCTTCCTTCTTAAAAATTCAAAAACTATAACACATTCACAACATTCACAATATTTTGTACTTATACTTTTCCTTACATGTCATGTCCTTGTCATTCTCTCTCTTTTTCTAACAAAAAACACACGCGCGGTATTTTGCACGTCAAGCCTTAATAATTCTGAAAGTGACTGAAAAACTACTTATTAAGTTATGCGGCCAATTGCAAATAAGGCGATATAAATTAAAGTATTTTAGAACATATAATTAGGCCAGCTCCATATTAGAAAAATGGAGCTGACCTAATTGAATATCATCGCAGACTAAGACTGCATAATATAATATACTAGCGACCCACCCCGGCTTCGCACGGGTGCAATGATGAACCTCTAAATTTATCAGTGTATCTCTACTATATTATGGATGTATTATACATAAACATTCCTGAAAAACTATGTTTTAAAAAAACTGCTTCAAAATCCGTTGCGTAGTTTTTAAGATTTAAGCATACATAGAGACGGACAGACCACAGCGACTATGTAGTGCTATTGATGATACTACTACAACTTAACCCATACATGACCCACTGCCGAGTCGGGCTTTCTCCCATTACACTGAACCTACTGTGCCACGCTGGCCAGATGGGTTAGCATGGGTTTCGTATCAAGTTTTACTTCCCCTGTGACTAGGTTTTCAGCCTTCTCATTGCCCTTTGTCGGCGTTAACAACACCCTCAAGGTGGAATGGGATGGAGATACAATGTATTCTAAATTGATTCCCAGACAGACGAAATCACTATCACTACATTATAAAACAAAGTCGCTGTCGTCTGTCCGTCCCTATGTATGCTTATATCTTTAGAACTACGCAACGGATCTTGAAGCAGTTTTTTTAATAGATAGTGATTCAAGAGGAACGTTTTTACGTATAATACATGCATAATTGCACCCGGGCGAAGCCGGGCCGGGTCGCTAGTAATGTATAAATTATATACATATAAATAATGTAGAACATACAGGATAAATCCGTTATAAGTGAAGCGCTAAGTGAAACGTGAAGACCCAAGATATCAGAACGAATGCAGCTTTATCATGATCATTATCACTTCAGCCAAAAGACGTCCCCTGCTGGACATAGGCCTCTCCCAAGGATTTCCACGAAGGGCGTTCCTGAGCCGCCAGCATTCATCGCTTTCTAATGCAGATTAAAAACGTAATTTCTTAATTCGACATAGACCAACGTAAGTAGCGCGGGAGCGCTGCTAAACTTCTAGGTACTTTGCCAAATGGCAGCGATAGGGCAAAATTAAACTTTTCATAAATTATGTAAGTATATCTAATCTAATCTATAAAGCTGCAGAGTTTGTTTGTTTGTTTGTTTGAACGCGCTAATCTCAGGAACTACTGGTCCGATTTAAAAAATCTATACTAATCTATAAAGCTCCAGAGTTTGTTTGTTTGTTTGTTTGAACGCGCTAATCTCAGGAACTACTGGTCCGATTTAAAAAAATCTTTCAGTGTTAGATAGTCCATTTATCGAGGAAGGTTATAGACTATATTTTATTTTCAAAAGAATTAGGGATCCGTATGAAAATTGCGATTTTGGAAACCAAGGTGTAAAATCGAAAACCTATTTATGCGTGCGCTGCAAAAACTATTGACAATAGAACAAAATGATGTACTACGGGTTTGTAGGTCTTATAAAGATCTACAAAAAAGTCAGGGAGAGCATATATCTTACTATCATATTTTAGTCACAATAACCGATTTTATGTTCATAAAAAATATGCACGGGTTTAAAGCCCACGCCGGCGAAGCCGCGCGCAAAAGCTAGTTTATATAAGTTTATAATATACGGCTCGTTTTTTTCGTTGGATATCCTCACGGATTTGGGTCTCGGGGGCGCTTGGAGATCAGTTGCGCCCCAACCTACCCACTAAAACCGACGGCGACCCTCGACTGCCTGAAACAGGGCCACGGGTTTCACTCCCTCGTTGGGGAGCATGGTCAGGATCCTACTGTAATACAGTTTTACTAGGGAGTGTAATTTTTTCCCAGTACAATCTGAACGTAAACTTGTAATTAACACGAAATGTAAAATATTATATGGTACTGTTTTCTTTAAAGAAAATAATTAATTGAAGAGAGAAATATGAGATAAACTAATAATAAAAAAACTATATTTATTTGTTTCTCATATTAAATTAAATATTAATTGGTCAATATGATTAATGATATCTTCGAAACTATGCCTTATTAGACCACATATTAAGGGACGTTTTGTATTATTTCTACGTAAGTTAGTTTTAATTCTTTAATGCTTCATCTTAAATGTGAGTCGTCGCAAAATGTAAGTTCGCAACAGCGATACATCAAACGAGCCAACTTAGGAGGTAGTAGACGGTCTTCTTTGACGCTAACGCACCCAGAAATTTTCGACGTGCCCCGAATTTTAGAGAAAATTATGTTGAAATAGTTCCTTTAGCCAGCTATTATCATCTTGGTGCGGTTTTAGTATGCGATAAGCGACGTTGGTGTGACCATACGATTTCTCTCTCGGGAATTTCATGCTTCATAATTTATTTTAATAATTTATTTAAACGCTTCATGTGAAGTGGTACATAGTCGGATTTAATGCCATTAGGCATTATCTACCCACACAACTGCAAGAGAGATAAAGATAGAAACAACCCAGATAGTTTGATAGTAGTATTAAAAAACATAATAACCTAAAATAGTAGACACATATATACATAACAAATAAATAAATAATAAAATATCCTTAGACATTTCACACAACGCCATCTCGTCCCAAGCTAAGCAACTTAATGCTTGTGTTATGGTAACGAGATGGATGATAAACTACTTATATAATTTTTTTTTGTAAATACATACTTATTACTGATAGATAGAAAACACCCAGACCCGGAACAAATACTTGTAGGTCGTACAAATATTTCTTCCGTGCGGGTATCGAACCCGCGACATGCTGCGCAGCAGTCGATCGCTCAACCACTGCGCCAACCGTGTCGTCAAAAAAACAATACTTATTACTTATTACATATAATATACTATACATATATAATATAATATTTTAAGAAATGCGTATAGAAAAGTTCTTATATAAGCAATGAAAGAGACATAATAAATTTTCAGTTGATAGGAATAATATTATCTATGTGTTTTTACATTACCAGCTACATTATTTGATAATATAAACATATTTTAACATATTTATAATTATTTTTTATTCGATAATTAAATTAAATCATTTTGTACTACAACTACTACTCAGCTCACACATGACTGTTGAGTCGGGCCTCCTCCAACGACACGAAGCGTAATTAGCCTACTATGCCACGCTGGCCAGACGGGTTGGCAGAGGGTTTCCTTTTGTCAACTCTTACCTTGGAATCGGGTTGTATTAAAACATCATCATCATCATCATCAGCCCACATTAGTCCACTGCTGGACATAGGCCTCCCCTAAAGAGCGCCATAGCGCCCTGTCTTCAGCTTGACGCATCCAGCTGCTGCCCGCAACCGTATTAAAACATGTTAATGTTTAACATGCAATGTTTAACGTTAAATATTCACTTAGCATAACTTTATGTTAAATTTAAATGGAAAGGTGTGAGTTGTTATTAATTGGTTAGTAAAATTTTTCTAGAACTCTATTTCTAGACGTCCAAATTTATTTTTCAATCGTCATATATATATTATTGATTTATTATGTTTAATTTCAATGTCATATACATTTCTGTTTAAAAAAGTGTAAAGTTCGCAATGAATTGTAGGTACACCCAATTTAAGATACATTGCTAAAAAACTTGCGATGCAGGCCTTTTGAGTTTTAAGTCTGGATGTAGTATGTGTTCGTGAATTAGATGTTTAGTAAGCAGTTCCCGCGATACAGGTTAAACCTAGTGTATTTTTTTTAAAACAACAAATAATACTTATATCTGTGAGGCAGACCACCTGGCCACAGGAGAAGGAGAACTTGTCACAAACCAAACGTGCCAGTTGCTAGTAAGCTAATTTCCCTCCATGAATTTGGAGGAGTCCCGACTATGTAGTAGATCACTTACCGGCTGAAATTTATGTAGAAATGTAATTTCCATGTCCATGTCTCCAAAATGGCTAGACTTATCGCCGTAAGGACAGATTACTGTAGGAAAAAATACAAGTCTCTTATTTTCAGATAAAATTGGACACTCTAATGCTACGGAACAAGACCTATTGTTACCGTCGCAGAGTAACATCGTCCTATTTTCATTAAAGCTCTGTCTATACTCAGGCGTTAAGCTTTGTTTAATGTGAATGATTAAAATTATTCATACAATAACTTATGTAAGGTAACTATTTTCGTTATAAGCTTCATCATCATCATTTTTAATTTTTTTGTCACCAACCTATGCCGTCCCGAGGGTGTCGTAAGAGTCGGCAATAGAATCAACCAGGCCAAAAGCCTAGCCACAAGAGGAGGAAGACTTGATAGTAACTTGATAGGACTTGATGCTTTCCTGACATGGTAGGCTAATTTCCTTCCCTAACTTTGGAGGAGGCCCGACTTAGTAAGTAAGTTAAAAAGGTGTATGTTAAAAAAAATAGATTAATCACATAAGTTGATACGGCTAGAATAGTTTATTTCAGTTACTTCCACAGTATCATGACTTACGGGACTTACGGTATAACTCATTGATGGGTCAATATATACGCTGTTACAACAAACTGCTCATTCTGCTTAAAGGATTGCCTCGCAATGCCTTTAAAATGACGGCCAAGACTAAACTTTACAAAAAAGCTTATTACCGCATTGCCAATTGTGAACGACCCGGCTGTTTGGGACTAGGCTGTTCAGTGTCAATATTCTTTAAATAAGTTACTAGCGACCTGCCCCGGCTTCGCACGGGTGCAATGATGAAAATCTAAATTTATCAGTGTTTCTATACAATAATATGCATGTTTTATACATATAAACCTTCCTCTTGAATCACTCTATCTATTAAAAAAAACCGCTTTAAATTCCGTTGCCATACATAGGGATGGACAGCCGACAGCGACTTTGTTTTATACTATGTAGTGATAGTGATTGAACTTAAATAAAATAAGATCGCAAAGAATAAAAAATTAAAAGCCCTCTGAGTTTCTTGTCAGTTGTTCTCAGCAGTAGTCGCGTTCCGAACACTGGTGATATACGGTCGATTTTTTTATTGCATCATAATATGTTATTTATAATATATTGACTCTTTGTAAGTGTCCATCGTGAACAAAACAAAATAAATGATTTGAATTTGAATTTATGGGCTAAAATTATTTAGTGGGAATTATTTAGTGGTTAGGACTTTCGTTTTACTGAAATGGCGCCCTTGGGTCCGCATTTAGCGTGGACAGACATGAATCCCCAGAAGAAAAGGGGTTTTCTTTCGAACAAAAACAAGAAGGGCTTAGCTGATGTGTCTATTTTGAAAAGTTATTGTTTTTAATGTATCTAAAATCGAACAACCATTGAAGAAAGATAGAATATGTGTAGATTAACTGCATTTAAACTAATTGAAAGTGTAAGTGTTTTTCTTTAAAACAAATTAATTTCGTTAACAAAATTGGCCTACCAGGGCAGCATATACGATGCAAACGTAGTACGTAATGAAATTCTTATCAGCGCTGAGATTTAAACTGGTGTTAGGTTTCACTGTTAGCGATCGAAATAACCTTTCTTGTGGTAAACCAATTATTAAAAAATTTAGGGTGTTTGAAGAGCCGAGAAAGTCCCTTTTCAACTGATACCTCCTCACGCACGAGTATGTCTTGAGCCTTGGTCCGTGGCGAGAGTGATTTTATTTATTGACTATATACATTCCACTCTCCCCCCTCGTGAGGTGCCGTCGACCTAACCTAAGCTGTGCCGCCTTTTATTCCTTCTGGCTGGAGTGAAAGTTATTGCGACGGTCGCCATATCAACTGGCGAGACATAAATATACAGTCTTGTGACGTCCCAAATTAGATGTGCAACGGTGTATTGTTGGGGTTTTACTGGGTAGCTGGGGTTGGCCGCATGCCCTGAAGTCCCACTTAAACCTTAAACTTAAACCTCGACTAAAGCCCCGAGGGACGGTGGTATACATTAATAATTTATTAAAAAAATGTCTTACGCTGGAGAAAGAATATATTGTCGGTACAGCCCATGAATGACCCACTACTGAGTGGGGCCTCCTCCAAATTCATGAAGGGATATTAGCCTAGTGGGCCCGCTGGTACAACGGGTTGGCACAGAGTTTGTATCAAGTTTTCCTTCTCTTGCGGCTGAGTGATCTGGCTCTTGCGTTCCCTTAGTCGCCTCTTATGACCCTTGGGATGGTATGGGTCGGTGACACTGTGTCCGTCACCACACGGAGAAAGAATTTATCTTTATATTTAACTCGCTGTCGGTGTAGCGAAAACCTTATAGTATAGTAACACAGTATTCGTATTCATAACATCTCTACCGGAAATGACGTCGAAACCCCTCGATTAGGCTGATTTTCCGCCTTCCTCATATTAAACACATGAAAGGCTCCTTAAAAGAGGATATATACTCCGGTCTAAATTGGGTTGACATGTTATTTGTATAACAAATTGGGGTTAACAGCGGTTGCATGGTCCATCTGTTTCTTTTAGTAATAAACTAGTGACCCGCCCCGGCTTCGCACAGCTTAAATTATGTATGTATTATACTTAAAAACCTTCCTCTTGTATAACCTTATCTATTAAAAAAAACTTCATCAAAAGCCGTTGCGTAGTTTTAAAGATTTAAGCATACATAGGGACAGACAGACGACAGCGATTTTGTTTTATAATATGTAGTGATTTAAAGATTTAAGCATACATAGGGACGGACAGACGACAGCGAATTTGTTTTATAATATGTAGTGATAAGTCATTTTCCTTAAATTGTAATTTTTTTTATACTTTTCAATCTCCATCTCCCCTCTCGTCTCATTCTCAATTTCATTGGAGATGGTACCAGTCTATTCTGATTTAGCTACCACTACTATTCAGCCACTACTGAGTTGGGCCTCCTCCAGTCGGTCAACCAACATGGAGAGTAATTGTCAACTGTGCCACGCTGGCTAGACGAGTTGGCACAGGGTTTGTATAAAGTTTTCTTTTTAGTTTAGTTAGCGCCCTTGTCCTTTCATTTGTTAACTCTTACGACACCCTCAGAATGGAATCTGATGGAGATACTATGTATTTTAAACCCGTCACCACAGAATACGTTGCCTCTGCTCTCACATAAATGTTTAATATAAAAAAAATGCAATAATACGCTAAGCTCTATTTTACTCTGTAGGTCACGCAGACTTGTTGGTCCCGTTTGCCGAACTTATATCTATGGCAGCTGATAGCAGCCCCGGCCACGCATTGCTATGGCTAAGGTTTTTATTTTATTACATACCTATAACATACAATAATTTAACTTTTAACACAGCGCCATCTACTGAATACTTACTCAGTCCTGTCAACAGATATCGCCATCTTTTAGAATAGTTTGGAGCTAACTAAAGTTGTGACTGTCAAATTATCGTCTGTCCGTCCCTATGTATGCTTAAATCTTTAAATCTACGCAACGGATTTTGAAGTGGTTTCTTTTAATAGATAGAGTGATTCAAGAGGAAGGTTTTTATGTATAATACATGCATATTTGCACCCGTGCGGCGCCGGGCCGGGTCGCTAGTTTACAATAAAATAATGTTGCGAAAAAATAAACGGTTAAGTAGTTTAGGAGTCAATCGCGGAAATACAACGTGCCACGTAATTTATATATATATTATGTTGTTTAAGGGTTACCAACCTAACGTATGAAGTGATGAGATGTTGACGCGAGAAACGCCATTTTGCATTTAAAAAGAGAGCTAGTAACTCGTCCCACGAGTGTCTTTATCATGAGACCTAAAATGTGTAGCTTAGCCGTGAAGTGGGTGTCAAATGAGCGGGATAAAAACTATAGCCGAGACAAATAATGCGGCTTATAGTCAGCGATGGATGCGAGGCACGTACAGCCACGCATCAAGGGATGAAATAGGAGAGTTGTTTTGTTTTATAACATTTTAGGTACATTCCGTTCTAGAACAATGTTTATTCTTAAAATAGATGCTAAGCTTATTGAAACATGACCTAAATTAGAAATGTTTAAGTTGAATCTTGTCAGGCAATTAGTTTTGTTAGTAAATTTGGAATGATTTAGCTTCTAAGCGTAATATAAAAATGTGTGATTTATATATCTATTACTAATATATAAAGCTGCAGAGTTTGTTTGTTTGAACGCGCTAATCTCAGGAACTACTGGTCCGATTTCAAAAAATCTTTCAGTGTTTGATAGTCCATTTATCGAGGAAGGTTATAGGCTATATTTTATTTTCAAAAGAATTAGGGAACCGTATGAAAATTGCGATTTTGTAAACCAAGGTGTAAAATCGAAATCTGTTTATGCGTGTACTGCAAAAACTATTGACAATAAAACAAAATGATGTACTACGGGTTTGTAGGTCTTATAAAGACCTACAAAAAAGTCCGCGAGAGCACATATCTTGCTAGCATAGTTTAGTCACAATAACAAAAAAATAAATATGCATAGAGATAAGCACGGGTTCGAAGCCCACGCGGGCGAAGCCGCGCGCAAAAGCTAGTTGGATTATATTTGTGCAGTCGTGCTTGTGATATACTGCTACTACCACACAGCCCAAAAATGGCCCACTGCAGAGTGAGGCCCCTTATAAAGAGGATAATTAGTCTTCTGCTCCCGACGAACGGCTAGACGACTTGGCTCAGGTTTTCGTTTCAAGTTTTCCTTCTCTTGCAGCCAGGTTTTCGGCCTTGTCCTTTTGTCGGCTCTTACTACACCCTGAGGATGGAGTGGGGTGGTGATAATTTTGTTTCTAAATCCGTCACCATGCGGACAATTTTGTGGTCCATGTAAGTTTATATACGTGTTTTAGGTGCAAATATAGTTATTATGGCATCTTTTTCTATACTATAAGGCTGGGTTTATAGAACTACTAGCTGTCCCGGCAAACGTTGTTTTACCAAATAATTAACCATCCCCCGCGCAACCCCCTTCCCCGCGCAACCCCACCCCGCACAACCCCCAACCGCACAACCCCCACCACGCGCAACCACACCCCGCGCAACCCCCGTGCAACCCTCTAGGTCTCTTATGGTTCCAGAGATATCGTGATGACTCAATCTATCTATACAACATTGTTTTGCCATGTAATTAAATAGGGGTTGATCGTAGAGGGGCGAAAATTTTGTGTTGTTTGTATTTTTTTATGCTAAATCATAAAAAAATAAAAGCAAAAAAATTTCTCTAAAAAATTAACATTTTTTGTGACCCCCCTTAAAATTTAGGGGGATGAAAAATAGATGTTGTCCTATTCTCATACCTACCCAATATGCTCACAAAATTTCATCAAAATCGGTCAAGCCGTTTCGGAGGAGTTTCGCATCTAAAACTGTGACACGAGAATTTTATATATTAGATATTTTATGTTTTCAGAGGTTCTGTCAAAGTGACATACTATGACCATGCTATATCCAAGTTCATTGGATTTGTAACCCTACAAGACCTTTTTAACAAAATATGTAAACCGAGTTCAAAATAGGCATTGAAATACAAAAAATAAACAGCCATTAAATGCTTTATCCGAGCCCATAATTAACCCACTGCTGGGTCATTTATGCCTTATCCAACTACGTGGAGAGTATTTTTTATTTCTTTTTAAACGTTACCTATATCGGTAGCGACGATCTGCGAAAGGCTGCGGGCAGCGGCTGGATGCGTCAAGCCGAGGACAGGGCGCTATGGCGCTCTTTAGGGGAGGCCTATGTCCAGCAGTGGACTAATGTGGGCTGATGATGATGATGATGATGATGATATCGGTATTTTATAACCTGTATCGCGGGGGCAGTTTACAAACATGAAATTCACGAATACAAATTACACCAAGACTCAGACCAAGTGCCTTTGGTTAACACAAAGATACTTGCCCGGCCCCGGAATCGAACCCGGGACCCCATGATCCAAAGCTGACCACACCGTTTTTTTTTTTTTTATGAAAGATGGAGGCAAACGAGCAAGCGTGTCACCTGATGGTAAGTGATCACCGCCGCCCATGGAGAACCACAACACCAGAGGGGTTGCAAGTGCGTTGCCGGCCTTTAAGAAAGGAATATGCTCGTTTCTTGAAGGTTGCCATGTCGTACCGGTTCGAGAATACCTCCGCTGGTAATTGATCTCACACAGATTGTACGCGGTAAAAAGTTTCTTGAAAAACGCACGGTGGTGGACACCCATTCGTCCAGATGAAATTGATGGTATGGATTGGCCAAGATTCGGATACAATTTTCCTTCTCTAGCGGCAAGGTTATCAATTCCTTTTGTCGGCTCTTACGATACTCTCAGGATGAATTTCTTCCGCCAGGTCTTTGCGGTTTGTACCCCTTTCCGACCTGGTAGTAGTGTTAAAAAAATAATAGCGATTGTAAACGCTATAATTAGTTTATACAATCACTAGTGGCCCGTCCCGGCTTCGCCCGTGCAAAGCGGGGGTGGGTTATACATTATAAACCTTCCTCTTGAATCACTCTATCTATTTGACTTTTATTTTGACTGCCTCGTTGGTCTAGTGGTCAGATGTGCCGCCTTTGGATCAACGGGTCCCGGGTTCGATTCCGGGGTCGGGCCAGTGTCTTTGTCTAAACCAGAGGCATTGGCTCGGAGTCTGGGTGTCATTTCTATCTATAATATGTATGTATTTACAAAAAAAAAATGTATATAAGTAGTTTATCATCCATCTCGTTACCATGACACAAGCATTAAGTTGCTTAACTTGGGACGAGATGGCGTTGTGTGAAATGTCCAAGGATATTTATTTATTAATATTTATTAAAAAAATCCGCTTCAAAATCCGTTGCGTAGTTTTAAAGATTTAAGCATACATAGGGACGGACAGAAAATATCGACTTTGTTTTGTACTATGTAGTGATGAAGCCTTTTTTTATTTTAAGATCAAAAATGTTAAATGAATTGCTCGTTATACCTATTTCACAGATATTTCTAGATATATAAACCTATATTATGTTGTTGTGCAACTTAGTGGTTTTTCGTTTCATATTAAACTAAAGTAAAATTTTAAATGTATGCTGCGCTAGACTGTAGATTTTGCATAAAAATATATTTTATACGAAATGTCAATAAGATGCGCCATAAAATTCGATGAACCATAAGGAAAAGATGAGCTTATTAAGATGACTGTCTGTAATACTTTGTTACGATTGGCTGAATAAATTTTAATGTGTTTTGGAATAGAGGTAGATAAAACCCTGTTCCCTACAGGCAAAAGTTGTTAATGAAGACATTTATATTAAATTGCTTTTTCGACATATTGTAAATGCCAACTTTAATCTGTTAAATTAAATCTATCTTTTTATTGTGTCAAAAGAATACATCCCAAACTGACACACTTTTACTTTTTGGTAAAAGTAATGAGCCTACTCCTTTCATAAAGGCCGGCAACGCATTTGCAACCCCTCTGGTGTTGTGAGTGTCCATGGGCGGCGGTGATCACTTACCATCAGGTGACCCGCTTGCACGTTTGCCTCCCTCTTTCATAAAAAAAAAACTTTTTGGTAGAAGCTGAGGTAAAAAAAATCCTGAGCACCTTATCATTTGAATTCATTATTTTGGAGTGATTAATTATGATACCGGTCGAAATGCGACCGTAATTAATTTACATTGTAGTTTATATCATCATTACTACTCATTAACAACTGATTTAGAATACATAGTGTCACCACCCCATTCCATCCCATGGCTGTCTTCATCATTATCATTTCAGCCAATAGACGTCCACTGCTGGACATAGGCCTCCCCCAAGGATCTCCACAATGGATGGCTGTCTTGAGAGTCGACAAAACACAACGACAAGTCCGAAAGTTATCTAAAGTTCTATTCTCAATTTGAACACAGACTTTAACAATAAACAAAAGAGTATAATATATATAATGGTAGTGTGCGTAATGTTTTTTGTTATTGATTTGATGTGTTATGTTTATGCATAATTTTAGAACTATATTAGCACGTTGCACTCTTTCTCTAAAAAAACTAACTATAAGTATGGAATATTTCTAAATCCTCCATGCAATTTCGTCAAAAAGGGTTCTAATTTAGCTTCGCGTATAAATATATAGATTTTTATGATGTCCATGTAGTGAAGGCTTTAAAATACGTAGTGTCACCACCCCATTCCATCCTGCGGATGTCGTAAGAAGCGATAAAATGAAATGATAAACCCGAAAACCTAGCCGCAAGAGAAGGAAACCCAGCGTTGTTCAGTAGGCTAATTACCCTTTAAGTAACTGATAGAGTCCCGACTCAACAGTGGGTCATTTATGGGCTGGGTAGTAGTAGATTACGATTATTAAAGATAAATATAAATAATAAATATTCTTGGACATTTCACACAACGCCATCTCGTTCCAAGGTAAGCAACTTAATGCTTGTGTTATGGTAACGAGATGGATGATAAACTACTTATATACATTTTTTTTTGTAAATATTTACATATTATAGATAGAAAACACCCAGACCCGGAACAAATACTTTTAGGTCGTACAAATATTTCTTCCGTGCGGGGATCGAACCCGCGACATGCTGCGCAGTAGTCGATCGCTCAACCACTGCGCCAACCGTGTCGTCGAATTGATGTAACCAATTATTAAAAAAATAGAGTCTATGACCAACACTAAATATAAGTACCAGGGTATAATAGATAGACAGGAACTATTTATTACGTCACTGTGCCGAATAACTCGCTGGCTGGGTATAGTAAGTTTCACAAGTTGGGGAAACAGACGCTTCTCGAATAATCTCCTAAGTTTTAGTTCATCGCATTGACTGCTGGGTGGCTGTAAATTGTCGGAAGCGGACTGATAACACTTGACAATTCTTGCTGAAGCTTGAGTTATCATTAGTATTGAGGACTTCGTAATTGTTGATTTATAATTATGTCCATAATTATGTTACTCCAACTCAAATTATTTATTTCAATTGAACCTATTTACAGGTAAAGTCACCCAAAGGGCAATGGAGAGGGCTATGCTCGGAGTTTCCCTGCGAGATCGAATCAGAAATGAGGAGATACGCAGGAAAACCAGGGTCACCGACATAGCCCACCGGATTGCCACACGGTGGACCGATGACCTGATTAAGGTCGCCGGAAAACGATGGATGCGGGCGGCCCAGGACCGGCCTTTGTGGAAATCTTTGGGGGAGGCCTATGTCCAGCAGTGGACGTCTTTTGGCTGAAATGATGATGATGATGATGACAGGTAAATATCCTTGATAAATAGCCTTGGACATTTCACACAACGCCATCTCGTCCCAAGCTAAGCAACTTAATGCTTGTGTTATGGTAACGAGATGGATGATAAATATAATTTTTTTTTGTAAATACATACATATTATAGATAGAAATGACACCCAGACTCCGAGCCAGTGCCTCTGGTTTAGACAAATACACTTGCCCGACCCCGGAATCGAACCCGGGACCCGTTGATCCAAAGGCGGCACATCTAACCACTAGCTTCCTAACTTTGAAACGTTCAAAGTGAAGTTAGGAAGCTAGTTGCTTGTTCCAAAAAGTAGATCCTATGGAGAAGAACAGGCAAGAAACTCCATGGACACTCTTTTTATCATATTTTCTGTTACAAACATCTGATTGGGTTACACCTTACCAAATTTAATTTTTATTTACTAGCTGTTAGTCCGTGTGGTGACGGATTAAAAATACATGGTGTCACCATCCCATTCCACCCTGAGGGTGTAGCAAGAGTCGACAGAAGGAAATGACGAGGCCGATAACCTAGCTGTAAGAGAAGGAAAACTTAACACGCAACCCTGTGCTAATCAATCTGGCCAGCGTGGCACAGTAGGCTAATTACCCTCTATGTAGTTGGAGGAGGCCCGACTCAGCAGTGGGTCATTTATGGGGTGAGAAGTAGTAGTAACCGTGACGCGATGGATTCCAAAACCTCGGCCATTAAATATTACAACTGTACGGTCAATTCAGATCACTGAATGGTATGCTAGCTATGCAACGCTCTAAACCATCGCTCGAGCCTATAAATGGCGTCGTCTGAATGTATATAGGGTGAAACAAAAAGGGTTTTACTGATAGAACTTTTGCAGAAAAAAACAATCACGTTTTAACTTTATTTATTTACTAGCCTTTGGGCGCGGCTTCGCTCGCGTGGACTTGGAACCCGTGCTTATATCTATGCATTTTTTTTTATGAATATAAAAGTGGTTATTGTGACTAAACTATGATAGTTAGAAATGTGCTGTCGCGGACTTTTTTGTAGATCTTTATAAGACCTACAAATCCGTAGTACATTATTTTGTTCTATTGTCAATAGTTTTTGCAGCGCACGCATAAATAGGTTTTCGATTTTACACCTTGGTTTACAAAATCGCAATTTTCATACGGATCCCTAATTCTTTTGAAAATAAAATATAGCCTATAACCTTCCTCGATAAATGGACTATCTAATACTGAAAGATTTTTTGAAATCGGACCAGTAGTTCCTGAGATTAGCGCGTTCAAACAAACAAACAAACAAATAAACAAACAAACAAACTCTGCAGCTTTATATATTAGTATAGAGTATAGAGTATAGATAGAACTTTTGCAGAAAAAAACAATCACGTTTTAACTTTATTTATTTATTTAGATATAATTACGTATACTATGTATTACTAACTAGTGGCCCAGTCCGGTTTTGAACGGGTATTTAACAAAGAATACAAAAATCTGTTATAGTCGGACGTTAACCTTGTAAATTATGAACTATGCATTTTTCAGATATAATTTAAAAAATTACTATAAAATTTTATCAAAATCCATTCAGTAGCTTTTGCGTGCAAGAGCAACAAACATGCATTCTTAGAAACTTGCATTACTTCTACAACTTCTCAGCCCATAAGAGACCCACTGCTGAGTCGCGCCTCCTCCCATAACAGGGAGGGTAATTAGCCTACTAGGCGAGTTTTCCTTCTCTTGAGGAGAAACTTGCACGTTATATAATATTAGTAGGATACTCAGTCGGGCCTTCTCCCATTACATGGAAGGTAGTTAGCCACGCTGGCCGTCTGGCCAATCTGTCTTTCGGCCTTGTCATATCCCTTTTGTCGGCTCATACGACACTCCCAAGATAGAATGGGGTGGTGACACTATGTATTATAATTTCGTCACCGCGCCGCGGACAATTGTAACTACAGACATGGCCTTTAGAAATTCGAAAAACGTGTAACTAAGCTTCCAATATTAAGAGTTTTTATTTTAATGAAACTTAACCCTTGCGCTTGGTATGACCTGTATCAAGGGGCCAGTTCACAAACATGTGATTCGCCAAACAGAAAAAAAAACGCAAATGACACCCAGACTCCGAGCAAGTGCCTCTGGTTTAGACAAAGACAAAGGGGTCGGGCAAGTGCCCGACCCCGGGAATCGAACCCGGGACCCGTTGATCTAAAGGCGGCACATCTAACCCCTAGGCCAACGAGGCAGTCGCGATGGAACACAATGTTACCTAATAAAAAAAATTAAGAACATTTATCTCTCCCTCACACTTAAAAATAGAAAACCAAATCTGTTCTAAACGTCTTAGTCTAAAGTACCTAATACACCGAATTTGCTGAAGAGATATGCCATCGGAGGCCCATTAAAAAAAACGATAAAACCTCACGTTGCTTGCGGTCGCTTTAGCCAATTGAACATTTAAAAATACTTTAGATCCCAACTTAGAATTCCGCACACGTTCCAAGAAGATATTAATGGAGTCTACTGGAAACGATGTTTGTACTGGGTGGCGGCCATTTTGAAAAAGTGGCGGTATTAACTCGTGATTGAATTTGTTGTGGAAGAAAAATAATGAGAGTTTTGGCCGTTTGTTGGCTAACGATCTCTACGTGACAATTATATGGAATGTGTGTTCTCCTTCAGATATTTTTTCACCAACGAAAGTAAGAGGGTTCTTTTCATCAGCTGACTTCAAGAAAGAGGATGTTATCAATTCGGTTGTATGTTTGATGCTGTGCATCACCGTCGTTTGTAAAGTGATTCGAGACATTTTATATTCGACTAGCTTTTGGGCGCGGCTTCGCTCGCGTGGACTTCGAACCCGTGCTTATCTCTATGCATTTTTTTTTATGAATATAAAAGTGGTTATTGTGACTAAACTATGATAGTTAGATATGTGCTCACGCGGACTTTTTTGTAGATTTTAATAAGACCTACAAACTCGTAGTACTTCATTTTGTTCTATTGTCAATGGTTTTTGCAGCGCACGCATAAATAGGTTTTCGATTTTACACCTTGGGTTACAAAATCGCAATTTTCATACGGATCCCTAATTCTTTTGAAAATAAAATATAGCCTATAACCTTCCTCGATAAATGGACTATCTAACACTGAAAGAATTTTTGAAATCGGACCAGTAGTGCCTGAGATTAGCGCGTTCAAACAAACAAACAAACAAACAAACAAACTCTGCAGCTTTATATATTAGTATAGATTGGTAGTCGTTCTAAATGTCCCATATAGATTTTCTTTCAGAAATCAGTTCAGTAGTTTGATAGAAAACGATGAATTAATTAACAAAAACATGTAGTTAAAGCCACATTTTTTTATTTTGGTGTTTTTGTTATTGGTGTCCTTTACTAAGCCCAGTTACGCACTAGCGGTTGAACCGCGGAGGCGGCTAACCGCGTGTCCTGCCGCTTTTCCAGTTTAATATGCAACCGCCTATGGCCTTATAAAGATATTATGGCCAACCGCTAGTGCGGTACTAAGCATACGTTTAGTTGCACCTAAAATAAATACTTTAAGCAAGAAATGTCATTGATTTCATTTCGTTTTAAGTGACATTTCGAAGAAGGTTTACATTTTTTGTTGAAAGTTTTTTATGTGTGATGATGAACTCACGCTGTGTTAGTTTCTAGTTTGAAAGGTGTCTTCATCAGGTCTGGACTTACTCAGGGGTTTAAAATATTACATAACATCAAGAGGACTACCGACCAGGTATTTAATAAATAAATATCCTTGGACATTTCACACAACGCCATCTCGTCCCAAGCTAAGCAACTCAATGCTTGTGTTATGGTATTGCTTTGGACAATTATGAAAAGACAATTTTGAATATTAGGAAGGAATGGAATATAAATATGAAGGTACACGTAGTCAGTAGCGTGAAAACTGACAGCCCTAACCATATAATAATCGGTGGTCCCACTTGATGGACCCAGTGGTAGGAAGTGAAAGTTGGGTATGGCAGAAGAAACATGTAAGCAGAATAAATGCAGTTGAGATGCGAGCGTTAAGAAGTATGATAGGAGTTAATCTGAGCGACAAGATAATAAATAGTGAGATAAGGAAAACATGTGGTCTGAAAGAAGATGTAGTGACTAAAATTGAGAAAGGTATGCCGAGATGGTTTGGACATGTCGAGAGCATGAATGAAGAACGATTGACAAAAAAAAGTGTATAAGGCGAGTGTGAATGAAAGTGTTGGAACGACCAAGTCAAGGACGTAAACCGAAGAGCTTGTATGTAAGAAATAATGTACAATGTAGAGCGAAAGAAGTATGTAAGGATCGTAGCAAGTGAAAAGAAGTGGTCTCTGCCTACCCCTACGGGATGTATGTATTTCATATAATTTTTGAAATAAAATGACAATACAATAACGATTATAGCACAGATTTTAAATCTAGTTACGTGACTGTAGGACAGTTACAAGGAGTTACTGCAGGATTTATCGCCAGCAGTTTCCGACACTAATACAATTCCCGTCTGCTCTGTTCGCAGTTCCTGAGGGCGGCGAGTTAAATTTATTGGATATTAATAATAAAACTTTATTGGTTTTAAGTTTTAATATACGGGAGCCGATTTTTGAACGTATCTTGGCGGCTTCGAAAAGGTTATAGTATCATTTCTAACCTACACTTTTAAAGAGGTATTATAATTATGACGTGTTTGTTTCTATTATTGTAAAGGTGTGCGGGTGCAGGAGAGAAAAACGTGTGTCGTCGACGAAGGTTTATTAATAGACTGACTTACATCTAAACATAATTAAAACAATACTTAAACTAAAGGTTACTTCACACTACAGTATCGTAGCTCCTAAGTTTGTGAATCGATTATTAATCAGTTTTCCTTTATATCGTTCGTTTTCTCAAAATCAGTTCATTGGTTACTAGGCCATAATGATGAGTATATTTTTAAATCTTTGGTAATGATATTAGAAATGGGCAAAAATAAGCACAATATATTATCATGGCATGCATTCTGGAGTAGGCCTTTGTTCAGTAGTGGACTTCTGCTGAAATCACGATGATGATGTATTCTGGTACATCATTCATAATCATTTCAGTCCATAAACAGAAGAATATCCTACTGTACCACGCTGGCAAGACGGGTTGGCACAGAGTTTGTATCAAATTTTATTTCTCTTGTGGATGATTGCCTCATGTGTTCCTTTAGAAACTCTCAGGATAGTGTTGGTTGGTTATGTATTGTTATGTCCATCATAGTATGTATGACCTGATCCATAAAGTACGTAAACCCGTCTTGGCAGGCAATTTATCTAGCAGAACGTTCTCCACACGACGGCTGAATCCTCATGCCTCATGTTGTAAATCCTCATGGTTACTCAGCCTGGTACTAGCCGGAGCATGTGGGAGTCCAACGTGCGGAAAGATGGTAATGAGCACCCCAACCTATGCACTAAAACCTTATTGACTGATACCCTATTTTTTTATCTACGACTTGAATGCCTTTGAATTGACTTGAATTGCCTTTGCCAGGGTCTAAGATGGAGCAGGCAATTCCAGGAAATGCCCCGTCGGGCACCGGCTGTCACGTATACACGACGAAATACAGTAAAACTGCTTGGCGCCGGACTTAGATGCGAGGGTGGTAGCTAGCCGGGTGGACCACTAGATCCCATCACCAAGCGTGCTGCTTTTTGTTGACTTTTAAAACACGCATTTTCCCAGCGTGCGGTGGGGATATGTAATATTCTATAAATAAATAATAAATAAATATCCTTGGACATTTCACACAACGCCATCTCGTCCCAAGCTAAGCAACTTAATGCTTGTGTTATGGTAACGAGATGGATGATAAACTACTTATATACATTTTTTTTTGTAAACACATACATATTATAGATAGAAATGACACCCAGACTCCGAGCCAGTGCCTTTGGTTTAGGCAAAGACACTTGCCCGACCCCGGAATCGAACCCGGGACCCGTTGATCCAAAGGCGGCACATCTAACCTCTAGACCAACGAGGCAGTCATATTCTGTCCCGTCCCCAGTGGGGAGAATACCTGGCCTGACGATACCGTTACTGGTAGTGTCACAAGATGGGTCTCAGACGGCAAACATTTCGGGTAGTGGTAGTACTTACTTCTACTACTTCTCAGCCCATAAATGACCCACCGCTAAATCAGGGCCGCTCCCTGGAAGGTAATTAGCCATCAGTTGGCCCAGGGTTTCGATTCAAGCTTTCCTTCTCTTGCGCCTAGTTTTTGGGCCTTGTCAGATCTTACAGCATCCTTCTTTCCTTCCTTAATTTAAACATAACTGTTATTTTAATTAGTTTTATCCCTACACTTCGGCTGACTAGAGTTTTTATTACTTCTTGTAATGGTCTGTCTGTATCATCTGTATGTGTGTGTATAATCTTGTATAATCTGTCTTGTAAGGCAGTAGCTCAGAGTGTCAGCTGATCTATTCAAATGATTCCTATTTATCCCACAGAGGTTTTAACAATATAAACAACTTTGTTTTTTTATCGTTTATTTATGTACTTTACAATTTAGTACAACTAAAAGATATAAAGTTTCTTATACTACTACAGCTTTGTTTTACGAATAAAACTAGTTAAAATACAAAAGTCTGCTATGTTATTCTGTTTGGATATCGATTCATTAAACTTCACCATCATTTCAGCCAAAACACGTCCACTGGACGCCCTCAAGTATTTTCACGAAGGTCGGTCCTTAACCAGGTCGTCGGTCCACCGTGCAGGCACGGTGAACCGGTCGTCGATGGACCGGTCCTTCTAGCACTGCCCTTTCCAGAATTCAGTTGCCACTCGAGGACTTTTCTGCCCCATTGGGCGTCAGTCCTGCGAGCTATGTGCCCTGCCCATTACCACTTAAGTTTGGCAATCCTGTGGGCTATATCGGTTCACCTGCGTATCTCCTCTTATCATTTGGATTTCGCAGAGAAACTCCGAGCATAGCACTCTCTATTGCTCTTTGGGTGACTGAGCCTTTTGAGGAGCCCATACTATGGGCTCCATGGGCATTAAACTTAATCTAATCTTAAAAAATATGGCACAGCGGAGATGAATAATGGTTTAACTAATTGAACAGCTTACATTTAGACATTGATTAAATTTCCAAATTAATACCAACTACGTTATAATATCGAAAGTCTATCTAATGTTAAGTTTAGTTAATATGATTTACATTTCATTTTCTTTCAATACGAGTACAAACCATATTTAATAGTGGTTTATGAAGTAATACAAGAAGTAAAACATCTACAAATATCTGAGAAAATGTCTTACTATTAGAAAGAATCTATTAGAAATATTTAATGCTAACACAGCCATATGTTTAAACTACAATAGTAGGTACACCATAATACACAACTCTTTGGATTTGAGACTGTAAATTACGCACATATGTTTTTTTGGTAGATAAATTCATATACATATCACTACATAGTATAAAACAAAGTCGCTGTCGTCTGTCCGTTCCTATGTATGCATAAATCTTTAAAACTACGCAACGGATTTTGAAGCGGTTTTTTTTAATAGATAGAGTGATTCAAGGGGAAGGTTTATATGTATAACCCACCCCCGCTTTGCACGGGCGAAGCCGGGGCGGGCCACTAGTGAATAATATAATAGAGAAACACTGATAAATTTAGATGTTCATCATTGCACCCGTGCGAAGCCGGGGCGGGTCGCTAGTAATGTATGTACAGAAGATACATTCTGTTCATAAAGTCAAAATTGTAGCTGTTGTAAATTGTTTAACCCTTTTTACCGTCTTCCGCCGACATCGGGGATGACGTCGACGCGGGATGTGTGAGACTGGGTGCCGCAAGAGGCTAAGTTTCAAGGCTCATGCTTTTCAAAAGTACAAACAAGGGTCCTGGTGCCTGTAACACAGGTTTCTTACCTACCACAGGCTCCAGCGATCCACAAACATTTATATTTTATATTAAGTTTAGCCACGTAAGTTCCATTTTGTGTCTTTGTTTGTGGAAAGAAAATAAAGAATTATTATTATTTTCAATTATAAATAAATAAATAATAAATATCCTTGGACATTTCACACAACGCCATCTCGTCCCATGCTAAGCAACTTAATGCTTGTGATATGGTAACGAGATGGACGATAAACTACTTATATACATTTTTTTTTGTAAATACATACATATTATAGATAGAAATGACACCCAGACTCCGAGCCAGTGCCTCTGGTTTAGACAAAGACACTTGCCCGACCCCGGAATCGAACCCGGGACCCGTTGGCGGCACATTTAACCGCTAGACCAACGAGGCAGTCTGTCAATTGTTTAACGTTCATTTATTAAAAAGTTTCTTTTGTTGCATATTTGTTTCGCTCTTTGTAATACTACTCAGCCCATTAATGACCCGCTGCTGAGTCGGGCCTTCATATACAAGTAGGGTAATCAGCCTATATTTGACTGCCTCGTTGGTCAAGTGGTTAGATGTGCCGCCTTTGGATCAACGGGTCCCGGGTTCGATTCCGGGATCGGGCAAGTGTCTTTGTCTAAACCAGAGGCACTGGCTCGGAGTCTGGGTGTCATTTCTATCTATAATATGTATGTATTGTAATAGTTTATCATCCATCTCGTTACCATAACACAAACATTAAGTTGCTTAGCTTGGGACGAGATGGCGTTGTGTGAAATGTCCAAGGATATTATTTATTTATTTATTGTGCGCTGGCCAGACGGGTTGGCAAAGGGTTTTGTATCAAGTTTTCCTTCTCTAACAGCCAGGTTTGCAGGCCTGTTATTTCCTTTTGTCAGCTCTACAACACCTTCAGGATGGAATCGGGTGGTGAAACTATGTACTCTAAATCCGTGACCACATTTCAGATTAAATATTTACTCAACCTCACAATTGAATTAAGGACCTAACTTTATACACAATCAGCTCTTGTAAACCCTAGAGTAACAGACAGTTAACAATTCTAACACTCATAACTATTCACTGTGCTAACAACAATATTGTTTTATTACCATAATAGGAGCAGAATAAGATACAGAAATAACAATGATACAATAATCCACGTGCTAAATTCTGTGGATAGAAAGTTATTGAAAATTAGAAAAGTATCCCTAATAGCGTAATAATAGTAAATGACGATTTTCTAAAATTGTTTAAATCACAATTTGGCATCACTAATTATTGTTAGTATGCTATAAAGCCGCCCGCTGCTGGGCGCCATTATGCGGGGTATAACAAAAACCCTTTAACCATCCGAAATGAGAACATCATCATCATTTCAGCACAAAGACGTCCACTGCTGGACATAGGTAATAAAAAATAAGTTGTTCTGTTGAAATTAAACATTTTTAACGGATTTATCACATTATTACATTATTATTCAATTCAATAAACCACAATTATAGACGGTAGATTTAAACTGTTTCTTTGTACTTTTGAAGACAAGTGTCATCTAGTATCTCCCACGACCACGACTGCTGCAAAGCATTTGAAACGTCGGGAATTAAATAAAGTTATATACACGCGATAAATCCGTTAGAAAGTGTTTAATTTTAATGTGTAATAATCGGGAAAACGTAAGAAATCACTTAGTTCTGTGTTTAAAATATATTTCTACATTAACGTATGAATGAGATATCTAATAGAAGTATATCGGAATTGGATTTTTCTAGAAAACGAGGGTTATGGTGTAAATCATACAATTAGCCATCGTTAATATTATCCTACCTAGTAATACGAATTCCATGAATGAGAATGAAACATTCTCATTCATGGGTTCTTTGTATTTATTTCCAGTTCGCAGTTCAAAATTCAATAAAGACCAATTTTCAAGAACTACTTTTATTTGTCCTGTAATGTCGTACATAGCAACTATATGAGTAAATAGCGCTTCGCACGGTTGCAATGATGAACATCTAAATTAATCAGTGTTTCTCTACAATATTATGCATGTATATTAGTATAAAACAAAGTCGCTATCGTCTGTCCGTCCCTATGTATGCTTAAATCTTTAGAGCCACGCAACGGATTTTGAAGCGGTTTTTTTAATATATAGAGTGATTCAAGAGGAAGGTTTAAATAGATAATACATCCATAATATATTAGAGAAACATAGATAAAATAAGAGTTTCATCATTGCACCCGTGCGGAGCCGGGGCGGGTCGCTAGTAGAAAATAAATAACACGAGATAATGAATGCTAATAACTCCTACAATATTCTTATTAGGTACATAAATTATAATCCACGAAACATTCATTCAATTAGCAATAACTGAACTGCTCTTACTTTATCAAAAACAGTATATACCTAGACTAGCATCAAAGCGAAAACGAAACAAAACCCTTTTGTCATCCGAACCAGGCTTACGACAATAAAAAACGAGAGTCGTCTTTAAAACAAATTTATGTTGAAATATGAGGGACCATCAATGTATTGATAAATCAAAAAAATATTGCAAAACAAGGCTTCTATTGAATACCTGCCAAAAAAACAATCACTATTATTATCCCACATTATTATCCCTTGCATTGAAAACCTGCCAAAATTAATCACTATCATTATTCCACAATGTAAGCTATTTGTGTTCATTATGTCTCTTCACTTCTTTGTGTTTATTTCTCAAGTTATATCACTTTCTTCACCAGACGGTGAGTCAATGTTAAGGAAAAAAAATGCTTATTTTTGCCTGCAATCTTCGACTTTTGTTACACCATGTATATCTGATAGATATAGTACAATCATGATTTAAATATCGCTTATTATCAGGATTTCAGCAGAATATTTATAGCACTACATCAGTCATTTAGGTGTCTCCACTATCGACTGGTAAGAACTGCTGTTGAGCCACAGAAGACAGCATCATATCAATAGGCTTGGTGTCATCATAGAGTGATGGAGCTTCGCAGAGGATAGCGAATGTACCAACGATAGAGGCGATGGTAAAGATCCAGAGGAAAAGACGGTCGAGAACCATGGCCACAAAGCCCCAATCTTGATCTTCCTGTTTTAAAAAGAAAATCATAACGTTACAAAGTAATAAAGTCAAAGGCCAGTGATATCAAACTTTTATCTGATATAGCTGACAGCAATTAAATAAATAAATAAATAAATATCCTTGGACATTTCACACAACGCCATCTCGTCCCAAGTTAAGCCACTTAATGCTTGTGTTATGGTAACGAGATGGATGATAAACTACTTACATACAATTTTTTTTTGTAAATACATACATATTATAGATAGAAATGACACCCAGACTCCGAGCCAGTGTCTCTGGTTTAGACAAAGACACTGGCCCGACCCCGGAATCGAACCTGGCACCCGTTGATCCAAAGGCGGCACATCTGACCACTAGACCAACGAGGCAATTGCTTCCAATATTATGAGTAAGCCAGGTACTAGGCATTAAGTCCGCCAATGTATAAAGTTAAATAAATAAAATACTAGCAAGACCATCATCAGCTTAGAATACACGAAGAATAACAATCTAATGGACTGGATAAACAAGATTAATTCATTAGATAGATCCGTTGAGTCCACAATTAATGTTTTCACCACTACTACTCAGCCCATAAATGACTCACTACTCACTTCTCGGGCCTCGTCTCATTACATGGAGGGTAATTAGCAACTGTGCCTATTAATAAATGTTTGTGTAAATCAATTCATTTTTCTTCCGGTTAATACGTACCGCATTAAACTCGTCCTGTCTCTGCATGTGGTGTTGAATAAACATCACGTTATGGATAGCTTTCTCCAGTTCAAAAGGATATTTCTTTCTTGGAGCCACGTCACTGAGAGAGTCATCGAGTCCAGACATGACTGAGGGAAGACCGTTGTAACCAGCGCCAAGACTCCCCAACGCTCCAACAAGACCACTGAATCTATTGACATACATTATGTTTGTGTCAAGTATTCCAAATAAAAGTAAGGATCTGATGTTCAAGTAAAGTAAAATATATTATGTGGAATATGAAAATCATCGGGCAAAAATTATCAATGCTGTACATAGGCGAGAAGGCCTAGTTTACGTCGGTATCGAAACAACGAAGACTGATCTTAAACCACCCGCATCAAAGTTACATATTGAGAAGCATATATATAGCATATATGAAGCTAACCTGTTAGTAGCTGTAGTAGAGTGTAAGCCATTGCATCCTCCTGGAAGATGATGTCTTAAAGAATCAGGGCTCGATGCATTCGAATTAGTTTGCTCAACAGCTGCCAAGGCATTTTTCAATTTATTCTTCTTCATACTCCTGCCCGCTATCTTCTGCGCTGCTAAATCTCTCAACAAGTCCTTGGGTACTCTCATCAGTAACAACTTTGGTAGTTTAGTTATAAAAAACTTTCTGACCCATGGCGCCATCTTATGTGTACTTGGCTTTCGGTAGTGAACGTTTAATATTATTATAGTTATTACCACTGACAGTCCTACTAGTAACATTGTAAATAGCAGGTACTTCCCTAGCAGCGGCAATGCTAAGGAAGTTGAAGGAATAATTTCGGAAATCAGTAAGAAGAACATTGTTTGAGATAGTAGTATAGAAATGCTCAATGCTATTTTCTCTCCTGAATCTGCGGGGAGATAGAAAACTAAGACTGACAAGTATGATATGCCAACACAAGGTACGATCAGGTTCACTGTGTAGAATAAGGTCTTGCGTCTCAGTGTTATGTTGAAGAATATATCTGTAACAAACAAACGAATTTAGAAAGCTGAACATAAAAGTCCGTCTTATCATCGTCAATGTTTATAATATTTTCTTCATTGAAGGTGCTCATCCAAATTTTGTTTTTAATACTGGTACTATAATCATAACATAGCATAGGGTCAATAGTATTTAATGCAAGCAAATTCAAAAGAAATCTTATTTTCACAAAAATAATTTTACTTTCTATATTTCTGTTAAAGCAGTCCTGCCAATTAACTATAATACCATATTCTGGCATTAAAAATACCTTTAAACCCATCGGGCATTGTGTATTTCACTTCCAAATGTTTAATGAAAATGGAAAAGCAATGCCAATCCTTTTCCTTTAAATGCCAGTTCTCATGAATAAACATCTTGGTCAAAACATTTATTTTTCTGTATTAGCGTTGTTTTCTTAGACAAAACCTCATTCAGCGTCGTAAGTGACCGTAACGTTGGTCTAGACAATAAGATCCTTTACAAAGAGTGAAATGAAGTCTCTTTTGTACCTTTCTAAGTCTGGTTGGTTTTGTTCCTAACCCTTCGTGGAATTAATATTTAAGACAACTTAATGGAAGTGGTTTTGATTCAATATTTAGTTAACAGCTAAATTATTTTAAATTTAAGTGTGCTACAATATCTAGCTATCTATTGTCTAGCCTGTAAGGATATTTGTATGCAAAGAAATAAATAAATATGCAGGAATTCTGACTTTTAATGTTAGATATATTAACAATATTATATGTCGCGGGTTCGATTCCCCGCACGGAAGAAATATTTGTACGACCTACAAGTATTTCTTCCGGGTCTGGGTGTTTTCTATCTATAATATGTATGTATTTACAAGTTGCTTAGCTTGGGACGAGATGGCGTTGTGTGAAATGTCCAAGGATATTTATTTTATTATTTATTTGTATTCTAAGTGTACAAGTGGTTTAGGGTATATCAGTTAGGTCTCTTTTTTCAAACTTTTCTTTTCTTAAATTTGCTTTTGTAATATCGTACTATATTATTTTTTTTTCAAATTAAAAATTTGTTAAAATTTCACTAATTTTATTTAATTGCCCACATAGCATGCCTGCTGTTATATCCCTCCTGTTATATCCCTGCTGAAATAACATTCTCAAATTTATTTGTAGTTGTTCTCATACATAAAAACGTAATTCTTAAGAAATTTCGTAGCTTATAATTAGGTTGATTTTAAAAAGAGAAAGAATTATTTGTTTATATTTGTGAATCTGCGATACACATCAATATTAAGTTTCTTGATAAGTACCTTAGTTGGAATATGCACTTCGAGCGGAGTGTAGGTACAGTAAAACGCACAAAGTTAGGAACTTGTAGGCACTGCAAAATAACTGTTGATTCGAGTAATGATTTTACAAATTTCAATAATAAAAAGAAACGAAAACACAAATAGCAATTAAATCTTGAAAACGGTATTTGAAACCAAAATAATGAAACAAGTAATCTTGTCACTAATCGTTTTATTTTAAGCTCCGAAACGAAACAAAAGTTTTATCAAAGCGGTCTTTGCTTTTAAACTTTTCCCAAATTACTAAGAGCATTTCTCTGTAAAACACCAACAATTATCATCAAAGAATCGTCAGAGCTGTTTCTAATTTAACACCGGGGAAACTCTTTAGGTGTAAGCCATTGATGTGTTAAATTAAGTAGATTACATTGATTCATTTTTGATCTACTTCTTACCGAAGATTACTACTTCTCGACCCATAGATGAACCACTACTGAGTCGGGCCTCCTCCAGTTACATAGAGGGTAGTTAGCTTACTGTACCACGATGGCCATTATTTTGTATCAAGTTTTCCTTTTGTTGCGGCTAGGTTATCAGCCTTACGGAACACCCTGAGGATGGAACTGGGTGGTGTAAGTACACATTCTTAATGTGTCACCACACACACATATAAATTGAAAAATACTACAAGACTTTTGGGCAACACGAAATATGCAAGATTAAAAAAAATGTGTAAAAGCTTTGAATTTATTCGTTACAAACATACACATCCTGCCTCTGTATAATATTATACCCACTGCTGAGTCGGACCTCCTCCCATTACAGAGTAATTAGGCGACGAGTAGGCACAGGGATTTTTCAAGTTTTCCTTTTCTTACGGGTAGGTACGTATTCTTAATCTGTCACCAAATGCCAGATAATATATTAGTAATATACGAGTATATAGTCGTATTAATATCCAAGATCTACATTCCCTTTCCATACAGTAATAGCCCATTAATTAATGATATTTTGCGAAAGAATTTATGTAATTCCAGAATTATTAATAAACACAAATGAAACCCTGACTCAGAGCAAGTGCCTCTGATTTAGACAATGACACTTGCCCGACCCCGGGATTGAACCCGGGACCCGTTGATCTAAAGGCGGCACATCTAACCCCTAACGATAATAGAACCAACAAAAAACTCAAAAGTTCATTTTGCCATACAACGTGGCAATTCTCGGTACCGTATACAGTGACATCGATATGGCGCAAATTCCATTTTAGAATCAGATAATTTTAGTTTTTTTACAATTTGTTCCTTTTTTTTTAATATGTATGTTAATTTCTTTTACCTTTCAAAAATTAAGCCCAAAGATTCCTTATGACGTCGATCTAAATATCATAACAATGCATGCTATTTCGTGAATCATCATCATCATCATAGTAAATCGGTTGAATAGTAAAGACTATTCAACCGAAAAAGTAGTTGGAATAAAATATAATTATTTAACACACACAATTTATTTTTTAATACAGTTGCTCAAAAAGTGGCATATTGCAGGGACGTATAGCGTTCGGGAAGTGGGCTATTACACACGCGTGCTTTTTCTTTACCATTCCCGCACTAATGCGTTCTCTTTCCCAACTGTCAAAATAATGTCTATTATAAGGAAAAACCAACCATGAAGTTTTTACTAAAAAATATCATAGAAGTTTTTATGATTCTTAAATTACGTATATTTCTAAAAAGAAACTACTTACTCATTTGTTTCAATATCAGATTTAATGATTTGTTTGAATGAGTTAGGTTAGGTTTCATTTCATTCAATTTCATTTTCATTTCATATCAATAACAATTTTCTACTGAAGACTTGGCTGTTTATATAGTTGCTTTTGCCTACTAGAATGGGTGAAGAAAAAAAAAATCTCTGCTTATATTCTACGGTCGGCGCCATTTTTTTTATGTCATAAATGATTAGTTAGTTGAGTTTATTGTGTTTTTATTATTTTATTAAATTGCTTCATTTTTTCGCAACTAAAAATAGTCGTTCAGTACACGTGCGGAACCGTCATTGCAACTTGTTCCGACTGTCAACCCTCGCCTTCGGCTGCGCCTCGGCTCGGGTAGACATTTACAGCCTTTCCGCACTTGTAATGAAATATACTATTACATACCTGGCTCCAAATCTAACCTCGGCCATTACGCCGCTGTACCAAGACTTTGTAGGCAATTTAATATGTTAGTAAACACTACGAACTTAGACATTTGTGTGTCTCTGTCCAAATATAATAAGTGTTTATAAGATTTAATATAATTTAAGTATATCTAAATGTTATACTTTACAATTTCTATAATGTTCTTTAAAATTAAATTAAATTAAATTTTCCAAATTTGGTGTTTTATAACTTTATTAGCTTAGTTTTTAAATTTATTGTTCATGCTGTGGTCCTATAAGTGAAGGAGTACACTATTTAATACCTGATGTTGTCCTATATTAATGTATCACGTATTGTGTACATCTTTTGTTGGAGATCCTTGTTTAAAATAAATACATCTCTAACATGAAATAGTCAATGAGAACGGCAGCAGCAGTAATTACTAACGGATGGTGAGGACAAATTGCTCAGGTTTTCCCTGTTATTGAAGTAGCGAGTGTCGTGGAAGAATTGACAGGCAATTACGAATACAGATACTTGTTCAATTACAACATTAAGAAGAAATAATGAAATCTGTTCTGGACGTAATGGAGGTGACGGATTTAGAATACATAGTGTCACCACCCCATCCCATCCTGAGGGTGTCATAAGAGCCGACAAAAGGAAACGACAAGGTCGAAAATCTAGGCGCAAGAGAAGGAAAACTTGATACGAAACCCTGTGCCGACCCGTCTGGCCAGCGTGGTACAATAGCCTAGTAACCCGTATAGTGATTGGAGGAGGCCCAACTCAGCAGTGGGTCATTTATGAGCTGAGTAGTAGTGGTGGTCTGATCAAGTTTCTACGTTGGTATTTTCCTTATTTCTTTAGATTTTAATCCAGTCTAATGTTATTTGGCTGACTACCAATACTTATAGTATAAAATAAATAAAAAATAAATATCCTTGAACATTTCACAGAACGCCATCTCGTCCCAAGCTAAGCAACTTAATGCTTGTGTTATGGTAACGAGATGGATGATAAACTACTTATATACATTTTTTTTGTAAATACATACATATTATAGATAGAAAACACCCAGACCCGGAACAAATACTTGTAGGTCGTACAAATATTTCTTCCGTGGGGGGATCGAACCCGCGACATGCTGAGCAGCAGTCGATCGCTTAACAACTGTAGAAAAAAATAAAAAATGGTAGAAAAACCGGTAATAATTTGATTAGACCGGCTCCATGATTCGAAGTGCACTCTATGCTGTTAGTGCCAGCCAGCCGTGATTCTACCGTCTTTTGCAGTGGATACGCACAAATAGTAGCGTGAATATTGACAATTAATCCAACCAAATGCGCAGTTGTCCCACTAAATTAGTCTGTAAATTATTCACGAAAATACTACTGAATAGAATGAATGAATGAACTCTTTATTGCACACTAAAAAGACAAGATACACACAATAAAATATTATATGGTAACGTGTACATTGGGCGGCCTTATCGCATACCGCGATCTCTTCCAGGCAACCTTTGTATAAATAATTTAGACATTAAAGAACTGGCGGTCAGTTGTGTGCTCAAGGCTATTACAAATTAAATTTAACTATACTAAATAAAATACTTACGAGTATACAGGGTGGTCAGTAACTTTACAACAATATAGATTACACAACAGAATAACACATAGGCTATAATTTATAAAGGTATAGCGTGAATTTTCCGAAATATAACGAAGAGTGTCAAGTAGGAAAAAAATGACGAAAAAATAAATACTTTGTATCATCGTTATAATACGAGCGTGAAACCGCACCTAGTAAATATATAAAAAGGCAATGTAGATACCCTGTTCTAACAACTGATCAGATAAGTTAAGTTAGTCGAATCCCCATCCCAGTCTTTATATTCTTATTCCAAAAGGCCTCGACGGGAGTGCTTGAAATAATAATGCAAACTAGCGACTATTTTCAGCCAACCTCCCTCGCACAATGAAAATTCCGGTCACACAACCAACCCTTCTAACTTCTAAATAAATCATAACTAACATCGACCCATTTTTTTATTGTTTTTATCACGAGCATCTTATTTATATTGAAGGGGAAGAGATTTTTGAGAATAACATTACATGACTCGTTTCGAATAGGATTTGTTCTCTGATTTTTGGTGCTTGTATATTATGATGAGATACAGTTCCTTTGCAAGGTTTGGGCTATGTTCCGTGGTCGCCCTCGCAACCGCTGGCTGGACGTCGTCAAGTCCGACATGAAAGCCAATGGCCTGTCTGAAAAGGGTGTAGAAGATCGGGGCAAAGTGGAGGAAGCTCAGCCGGAAGGCGGACCCTGGCAATAGCCGGGATTAACGCCAGGTAGAAGAAGAAGAAGACAGTTCCTTTGCAAGAGCAAAGTACTACTGCTACTCCAACTATATGGAGGACAGTTAGATTACTACGCCACGCTGGCCAAACGGGTTGGCACAGGGTTTCGTATCAGGTCACAATGCGTTTACGCGAACCTGTGGCGCCCCAAGCGTGTCGTGTGAGAGTATACCGCTGGGGTTTTAGTGGGTAGACGAGTAGATTCCGAAGCATTTCTCCAGCGCAACCCAAAGAAAGGGTTTCTCTCTTTCCATTACCCTAAGTCGTCTCTTACGGTACCCTCAGGATGGAATTGGGCTAGTGACAGGTATGCTTAATCTGACACCATATAAATGTTTTTCTTCTCCAAGATATTTTTATTTTATTTTTCGTTCGCAAGTAAACATTTAAGACGATATACCGAAAATACATAAACATATTGCTTACCCTATCACAAATAATTTAAGGTACACAATCAACATTCAATGAAAGCACACGTAATTAACCACGTACAGAAAAGAGTGGTCGCAAAAACGTGGCCGAAAAAATGGCCCAAACCTCTGGAGGGTCGTTAAACACATGAAAAAGGGTGTCATTATGACCTCGGAATGTGTTTATCTAGACGTGAAATATACGCCTGTTAAATCGTACGTGAAGCGCGAAATTATTTATGCGGTTGTTAGTCGGAGAGGTTTCATACAAATGTCTACTACGAAATGTTGCCACCACAAAATTTTGTATTTGGAAGGATGCTACTAAATATAGAAAATTGTGACGTAATCGAATATACAGGGTTGATACGACATAGGGGCATTTTTTTAACTGCCTATACTAGGTATAATTTCCAGGCTCTGTACCAAAAATCAATTAAATTGGGGCAATAGTTTAGCCGAAATGATTTTTAAAATTTCTGCCTCATTTGAACATGATGTATATTTCCTAACAAATGTTTATGCCTAACGCATCGTTTATTAACCTTAGGGGCTGTCCATTAATCACGTGATGTTTTTTAACAATTTTAACCCCTCCCTCCCCCTTGGTGATACCTGGTGAGGTTTAAGACTACCCCTCCACACCCCATGAAATATCACGTGTATTTTTTATACCGTTTCGAATTCATACTAATCACTTATAGTACCTATACGTAGTGTAAGTTAATGCCCTTCTGTCATATCAACTCTGTATAACATTGCACTGCCATATTGATCTTGGGTTAGAAGCGCCGCCTTTAGATCACCGGTCCCCGGTTCGATTCCGGGGTCGAGCAAGCGTCTTTGTGTAAGATATAGGCCCTTGCTCTGAGCCTGGGTGTCATTTGTATTCTTGATTTACATGATTAAAAACAGTCACATGCTCTTGCTCTAGGCATATAGGTCATACGTATATCAAAGGGTTGTGTAAAGATAAAAGAATCAAAATCAAATAATTACATTTTCTATCAAATATTATTCATCATAATAAACAGCTTCGACAGGGAAACCAAGAGGAGGATCCAGCTGGGCTGGCCAGCATCTGGAAAACTTCGTCGCGTCTTCTCGTCGCCCAACCCGCAGAGTTTGAAAACGAAAGTTTTCGAACAGTGCGTCCTACCCGTCATGACCTACGGCGCCGAGACGTGGACACTCACGGTGAGACTAGTCCACCAGTTTAAAGCCGCTCAGCGTGCTATGGAGCGAGCTTGGAGTTTCTCTGAAAGATAAGCTCCGTAACGAGACTATCCGACAGAGAACCAAGGTCACTGAGATAGCTCAGAGAATTAGCAGACTGAAGTGGCAGTGGGCTTGTCATATTTGTAGAAGAACCGACAACCGCTGGGATAGACGAGTTCTTGAGTGGAGACCGCGAATCGACAAGCGCAGTGTAGGACGACCCTCTGCTAGATGGAGCGACGATCTGTGAAAGGTTGCGGGCAGCACCTGGATGCGTCAAGCTGAGGACAGGGCGCTATGGCGCTCTTTAGGGGAGGCCTATGTCCAGCAGTCGACGAATGTGGGCTGATGATGATGATGGTTATTCATCACAGCTGTTTATATTATCAAGCTACATAATATGATGAGTTCTTGCTGGGTCAACATAGAAATTTGCTTAAAATGTGGTTTTCTATACCCGATGCCAAATGTGCATATTCTAGCATGTTCTGTAAGGTTTATAATTATAATTAATGACTCTTGTGAACATTGTCTGTGTGGTGAAAGATTTAGAATACATTATTCTATGTATTCTAAATCTGTCTAAATCACCCCATTCTATCCTCAGGGTGTCGTGTTAGCCGAAATAACGAAATGACAAGGCTGAATACCTAGCCGCAAGAGAAGGAAAACTGAGTCAACCCGTCTGGCCAGCGTGGTACAGTAGAAGAACTACCCTCCATGTAATGGGAGAAATAGTAAAACAATTTCAATCGTGAATGTATTGTATGTATTCTTGAATGAATAAGAATTAAGATGCGACCTCTGCCTACCCCTGCGGGAAAAAGGCGTGACTATAAGTATGTTAATTGTGTTATCATACTTGTAATTACAGAGTATTAAAAATAACCAACCATATAACATTTCAGTTAAAAAAAAATGTTGAAGTTGCTATAGTATTGGCTGCAAGTGCATAAAGACGCCTCTTCAAGTCCCAAGTGATCACTTTAGAATGCTTTGTCCGAAGCTCTTATATAAAGCTGGTTATTCCGGCGCTTCTTGAGGAAATATTTTTAGGAGCTTACATTGTTAGCCAAGTCTGGAGTGCTTACAAGCAATAACTTTGTGGGAGCTTTGTGCTTTGACAACATTTGCGGCTTTTGAGCGATCGAAAGTAAGTCTATAATAATTTTAGGGTTAATTCCATGTGGAACGGATTAAGAATATAAATGTTTTCGCTGCATTTCTTCGTGAGGGTGTCGTACGAGCTGACCAAAGGAAGTTACAACGCCGATAACTTAGAAAGAAGGAAATCTTGATACAAAACCCAGTGCCCAGATGGGTATATGGTCAGCGTCGCACAGTAGACTTAAAAAGTTAAAAAGAATTACCCGCTTTTTAACTAGAGGAGGCCCTGGCTAAGTTAATGGCAAGAAAATATTATTAATAATATTAGCAATTACTTATAACGATACGATACGAAATAATAGCATCTTGTTTCAATCGTTTATTGTTTGTGTAGTTTCAATCAGTATTTGAATAAATAAATAATAAATAAATATCCTTGGACAACGCCATCTCGTCCCAAGCTAAGCAACTTAATGCTTGTGTTATGGTAACGAGATGGATGATAAACTACTTATATAATTATTTTTTTTGTAAATACATACATATTATAGATAGAAATGACACCCAGACTCCGAGCCAGTGCCTCTGGTTTAGACAAAGACACTTGCCCAACCCCGGAATCGAACCCGGGACCCGTTGAAAATTCATTAAGGTTGCCCGGAAGAGATTACAGTTTGCAATAAGGCCGCCCATTATACAAATACTCATATCGTCTGTGCAATAAAGTTTAAAAATAAATAAATTAATTATCTGAATCAGAAATAGACATAGACATAGACATAGACATATTCTTTATTGTGGCACAAGACAAAAAAAATACAATGACAAACAAACAAACACATGAGAAGATTTTAAAATTAGATTAAACAACAATAGTATTTTTAAGTCCTGCCACAAACCGACCCAGACTCAGCATAATGCTGGTTGTTGCCAACCAACGCTGATCTTCCGTCGGGGACGGCAGGTGACGTCACGCACGGTCATATTGCGCCAAAAAAATTAAAACAATCAATCATTTATTTTGATTATCAAATCACTACATATTATAAAACAAAGTCGCTGTCGTCTGTCCGTCCATAGGTATGCCTAAATCTTTAAAACTACGCAACGGATTTTGAAGCGGTTTGTTTTAATAGACAGAGTCATTCAAGAGGAAGGTTTATATGTACAATACATCCATACTATTAGAGAAACACTGATAAATTTAGAGGTTCATCAATGTACCCGTGCGAAGCCGGGGCGGGTCGCTAGTAAGCTATAAACTCAACTAAACGGTGTCATATTTTTTTTTTTTAAATATCCTTGGACATTTCACACTACGCCATCTCGTCCCAAGCTAAGCAACTTAATGCTTGTGTTATGGTAACGAGATGGATGATAAACTACTTATATAATTTTTTTTTGTAAATACATACATATTATAGATAGAAATGACACCCAGACTCCGAGCCAGTGCCTCTGGTTTAGACAAAGACACTAGCCCGACCCCGGAATCGAACCCGGGACCCGTTGATCCAAAGATGTGCCGCACATCTAACCACTAGACCAACGAGGCATTTTATACATTTTATAGTTTGCTTCACCCGATCACATCTTTCGTAAAGCTCTCGCCACGCTACATATAAAAAAAAATCAAATCTTTCGTAGCGCTCTCACCACGCTTCATATAAAAAATTGTTACCAAAAATATTTTTTATTCAAACTATCATCCACTAACGGCCAATGCTAAACAAGGGTCTATCAGGAGATCGCCATAAAGTACTAAAAAGTTTAAGCTTGCCTAATTACGCCATGCTCACAACTCTTGGAGGTAAACATAACCCCCGTTCAACCAATCCAAACCGTGATAAATTAACCGTACAACACGCCTAATCAATATTCATCCCGCGTACTCGCTTCTCGCTTTCACCGCTACTGTAAACTAGATAACGCTACAAAAGCCTATTAAACTAGTTAGTATGAGTGGATAGAGAATGTTTTGAAATGTATACAAAAACAAGGATTTCGTGAGTTTCTCAATTTGTCGGACTTTGTTCATGAATTACTAGGCGAGCAATGCGCGGAGCGATTCGAAAAAAAAAAACGATTTCTTTTTTCAACAATATTATAGCCGCAAGTTCTTTTTTCGTGTGGTTACGGATTTATATTACACCAAGTCACTAACCCATGCCATTTTAAGGGTGTTGTAAGAGGCGACTAAAAGACTGCAAGTGGCAGATTACCTAGTCGCAAGAGACGGAAAACTTGATACAATCCCTGTGCCCGAGTTGGCACAGGCGTCCTCCATGAATTTGGAGGAGGCCCGACGCAGCAGTGGGTCATTTCTCAGTGCAGTGGAAATCTTATTTTCTGAGATTGGAAAGAGCCCATCGAGCAGTTATATTATATTACACAAACCGGTTTATTTTCCTACGAACGAACTTTACGCTCTTTGCAACTTACAAACTGTAAGAGGATCATTCATTTTGAAAACAGACACACACACTCTCTCTCTCTCTCTCTCTCTCTCTCTCACATACACACACACACACACACACACACACACACACAAACTCATACACGCGCACATTAATTTTTTATCTAAGTCAGTATGATACTCTAGGACCTACTCATCTTCTAAGCTCTTTAGATTTCACTAGCTTTTGGGCGCGGCTTCGCTCGCGTGGACTTCGAACCCGTGCTTATCTCTATGCATTTTTTTTTATGAATATAAAAGTGGTTATTGTGACTAAACTATGATAGTTAGATATGTGCTCTCGCGGACTTTTTTGTAGATTTTAATAAGACCTACAAACTCGTAGTACTTCATTTTGTTCTATTGTCAATCGTTTTTGCAGCGCACGCATAAATAGGTTTTCGATTTTACACCTTGGGTTACAAAATCGTAATTTTCATACGGATCCCTAATTCTTTTGAAAATAAAATATAGCCTATAACCTTCCTCGATAAATGGACTATCTAACACTGAAAGAATTTTTGAAATCGGACCAGTCGTTCCTGAGATTAGCGCGTTCAAACAAACAAACAAACTCTGCAGCTTTATATATTAGTATAGATTGGCACTGCTGAAAGTGAAGCTGAAATTTCCAAGCGGAACAAAAAACATACTTCTACCTCTCAGCCTATAAATAACTCACTGCTGACTTAGGGCTAAGGACCTGGAGGGTAATTAGCCTACTGTGCCACGCTGGCCAGACGGGTTGGCATAGGTTTTCATATCAAATTTTCGGTTAGGTTTCCGGCCTCATCATTTCCTTACAATACCCTCAGTATGGAGTGGTGATACTATGTATTCTAAATCCGTCACCACACGAAATAATCCGTCACCACATAGACTAAACACCATACCAAAGTTAATTTAAGTTTAAAACTAAACAAATTACTCTAACCCAACTTTGATTGGATAATCTGCTTACAGTGTTGCAAATATGGGCTGCAAACTTTTCTAAAGAGTTATTTCTCCTATGAATAGAAGTTACCAGATTGTACATCAAGCGGAACAGATAATGCGGACAGTTAACAAAGTACAACTACTCATCATTCGATCTCGCAGGGAAACTCCGAGCATAGCCCTCTGCCCTTTGGGTGACTTTGAGCCTTCTGATGGAGCCCATAGTGAGCAACCACGTCTCTGTTCCATAAGTCATCACTGGCAACACACATTGGTTGAAGAGTTTTGTCTTCAGACACTGCGGTATTGGGAACGAGAAGATCTCTGGCATCTTCCCGAACGCTGCCCAGCCGAGTTGGATCCGACGATTGACCTCTTTCTCGAAGTTGCTTACCTACAACTACTACTCAGCGTAAATTCCCGGCTTGGCAGTGGGGATGCTCAGTTGGGTCTCTACCCATCCCAAGGAGAGTAATTATCCTACTGTGCACAGGGTTTCGTTTCAAGTTTTCCTTCCTACCTAACCCACGACCCCAAAGGCGGTATATCCAACACTTAACTTAAATATCGATTAAATAACGCCTCAATTTTCATCGGAGGTTAAAAAAAACAACAATAAATTTTATATTAAGTGTTCTAGTAAAACATCAACAACTCAAACTTAATTTAAGAACCGTAAAGAAAACTCCAAGACGAAAAATTCACTTCCAATCAAGATAACGATCATCGCAGCCTTAACTGAAATTGCCATCTTTCAAGACAATCCTTTTAACCGCGAAATTTCTTCCACAAACTCACACAGCTAATCTGTAGGCGTTGTAATCAACCGCAGAACGGGAAGGCCTTATCTATGTTAAATTAGCGAGTTAAACCGCCTCTCCACCGTTGTTTGAGTAGCACATTACTAGAATACTGATTTGTCAACAACGCCAAATCATGACTTTTGTGCTATAAATGTAAAGGGACCTAGTTGCAAGAGAAGGAATACTTAATACGAAACCCAGTGGCGACTCAAACTCAAAAGGAACTTTATTTTTAATTATATTTATTTATTTAGGTTTCATCACAAAACTCTTATAAACCATCATATTTATAAACACCATTATCATCTTACGGCCCGTGTCCCACACTAGGTGGTAGTCTCCACACACACACACCTATCAGTCGTCATACCTACATTCACACCTTTCACACACAACTCCTCACTCCTACAATCCCTCCATCTCCCCTGATCGCTCACAATCCCTGCGTTCACTCACATTCATGCCGAAACTACCACTGGTTCGGAAGGCTGCTCTACAGAGAAGAGCCGGCAAGAAACTCTGTAGTTGCTTTTTTTTTTAAATTATTGGTCTTCGTCTCGTCTGGCTAGCGTGGGACAGTAAGCTAATTGCCCTCATTGTAGCTGGAGAACTAGACTAATTCTTTATCCAAGGTAGTTGACAGCTCTTCGGTCTCCTGTGATGTCGACTAACCTTTTTGCTATTTCCTTAAAACGCCTTATAGCGCTAGGACCCCACGGACCAAGGGTCCTCGACACCAAATGGGATAAAATCATCAATTAGTATTTGCATGCTTTAGCTTTTTCAGTCGCTTCACAAACCGCACCAGCTCTGTTATTGTTTTGGTAGCTCCTCGTTCATGAGGTAGAGAAATGCTGGAATAAGGGGTTTATAGAACTTACCCGGATACGGCTCCTGGCAGCAAGGGTAATAGCGCTCATGCCTCTCAGCTGGTACTCCTAGAATATCCCACTCCACAGATGGATAGTACTCCCGAAGATCAATGCCCACATCCACCATATCGCCTTTCTTTTGGTTTATGTGTTTCAAGTCGATCTGTTGACAAATATTATTTGTTGAACTTGCACTTGTTAAACCGATCAAGAGTATCTTTTTATTCCTATACTAAATTTAATTACAATAAACTTCTGAAATTGTTCTTCTAAAATTGTAACAATTTGCTTCTAAAATTGTTACAATTTGCTTCTAAAATGCTGGAACCAAAACCAAAATGCGACAAAAGGAACGCCAGACGCAGATCACATGGCTTGCGGCTGCAAGAGAAGGTAAACTTGATAAATAAATAAATATCCTTGGACATTAAACACAACGCCATCTCGTCCCAAGCTAAGCAACTTAATGCTTGGGTTATGGTAACGAGATGCATGATAAACTACTTAGATACATTTTTTTTGTAAATATATACATATTATAGATAGAAATGACACACAGACAGTGCCTCTGGTTTAGACAAAGACACTTGACCGACCCCGGAATCGAACCCGGGACCCGTTGCTCCAAAGGCGGCACATCTAACCCTTCTTGCCAGCGTGGTACAAAATACTAATTTCCCTCCATGAATTTGGAGGAGGTCCGACTATACGTCCATTTCTCAGCCCACAAATGACCAACCGCGGAGTCGGGCCTCCTCCAGTTACATGGAGGGTAATCAGCCTACTGTGACACGCTGGCCAGACGGGTTGGCATAAGGTTTCGTTTCGAAGGCCAATTCAATGGCCCTGATTCGGACAGGATTTAGTAGGTAGGTCAGGGCGCAATTTACCTTCTCTAAGCGCCCCGGAGTCCCACATAAACCTGCCATCCCCAACGGCCAAGAAATCCATGAGGATCACCGATGTAAAAAAAGGTATCGTTTTTTTTTTCTCTTGTGGCTTGGGATTGATTTGATATCCCTATGTAGGCTCTAAATACACCCTCAGGATGGAATGGAATGGTGACACTATGTATTCAAAAATCCGTCCGTAATATTTACGGTTACTTTAACCGTTGCCCGTTGGTAGCTGGTCAATTAAGGCAGGTACAAATCACTACATAGTATAAAACAAAGTCGCTGTCGTCTGTCCGTCCCTATGTATGCTAAAATCTTTAAAACTACGCAACGGATTTTGACGCGGGTTTTTTTAATAGATAGAGTGATTCAAGAGGCAGGTTTTGAAGTATAATAACATGCATAATATTGTAGAGAAACACTGATAAATTTAGATGTTCATCATTGCATCCGTGCGAAGCCGGGACGGGTCGCTATAATATAATTGATTCGCCTATAGAGCTATGAATTGGTATTTACAGACTTTAGATAGGTACACGCCAGCAAAGATACGCGCAAAAGCTAGTCACTATAACTATCACTATCACTACATATTTTATCACAAAGCCGCTGTCGTCTGTCCGTCCCTATGTATGCTTAAATCTTTAAAAGTACGCAACGGATTTTGAAGCGGTTTTTTTAATAGATAGAGTGATTCAAGAGTAAGGTTTTTACGTATAATACGTGCATAATTGCACCCGTGCGAAGCCGAGGCGGGTCGCTAGTAGTCTATAAAATAACTTTTAAGCCTAAATCGCCATTCCCAGAATTAATTACTAATCGTTCTGAATTCATGTTAATGAAAAAGCGCGACATTAAATCGAGTTGATCTGCTATAAATTTTAAGTAATTTTAATTAACTAATGGGTGGCATAATTTACATTTTATCGTCGCAATAATTATATTTATGTCCTCAAAGGCCCTAATCAAGTGATCAGAATAATGGAAAATTATAATACAATTGTACGATATGTTTTTGTCAGTTACAACAAAGTCTTTTAAACATTATACACTAATGTATTTATTATTAAGAAAATATATTTTTAAGAATTATCATGGCCGACTTTTAACTGTCTAGTCTGTTAAAATTCGGACATGATTAATTTTAATTAAAGTTCTATTTTCGATTTGACCACAGACCATCTACACTAATATATAAAGCTGCAGAGTTTGTTTGTTTGTTTGTTTGTTTGAACGCGCTAATCTCAGGAACTATTGGTCCGATTTCAAAAAATATTTCAGTGTTAGATAGTCCATTTATCAAGGAAGGTTTATAGGCTATATTTTATTTTCAAAAGAATTAGGGATCCGTATGAAAATTGTGATTTTGTAAACCAAGGTGTAAAATCGAAAACCTATTTATGCGTGCGCTGCAAAAACTATTGACAATAGAACAAAATGATGTACTACGGGTTTGTAGGTCTTATAAAGATCTACAAAAAAGTCCGTGTGAGCACATATCTAACTATCATAGTTTAGTCACAATAACCGATTTTATGTTCATAAAAAATAATATGCATAGAGATAAGCACGGGTCCGAAGCCCACGCGGGCGAAGCCGCGCGCAAAAGCTAGTAGTCTATAAACAAGAGAGTATTTATGCGTATGTGTGTGAAATGCATTGTAGTATGTAATGTTTTTTTTTTCATTGATTTAATGTATTTTTATTAATAACTAGCTGTACACTAGACGTGTTGCTACGACACTAACTAAAATAAATTTGAAGGAAAGACATTACAGTTTTTTTTTGTTGAGAAACCTTTAAGGTCTTTAATTTTGCTGAAGATCATCACATGATCAAATGTAATGCATAGTTTACGATTCTATAAAAGACATACAGACAAGCATTCATTTTTATATATAATATAAAAAAAAAATAGCATTTTGCATTACTCTTTATCAATTTTCATAAATAGGCCCCTATGGGCAAAGATTTTGCTTCATGTTTTAATATATAGATAACTTGAACTCGAATTAAATACCATTATGAATAGTTTCTTTGTCTCTCTAGCAATGATTTTGTTTAGAACAATATTATATTTGTTTGATTTTTTTATTCTTTTTTAAAAATAAATAAATAAATATCCTTGGACATTTCACACAACGCCATCTTGTCCCAAGCTAAACAACTTAATGCTTGTGTTATGGTAACGAGATGGATGATAAACTACTTATATACATTTTTTTTTGTAAATACATACAAATTATCGATAGAAATGACCGACCCCGGAATCGAACCCGGGGCCCGTTGATCCAAAGGCGGCACATCTAACCACTAGACCAACGAGGCAGTCAATTCGATTTTGGCAAACTTTAATTACATGGATTAATTAAAAAATAATAATAAAAATAAATATCCTTGGACATTTCACACAACGCCATCTCGTCCCAAGTTAAGCAACTTAATGCTTGTGTTATGGTAACGAGATGGATGATAAACTACTTATATACATTTTTTTTTTTGTAAATACATACATATTATAGATAGAAATGACACCCAGACTCCGAGCCAGTGCCTCTGGTTTAGACAAAGACACTGGCCCGACCCCGGAATCGAACCCGGGACCCGTTGATCCAAAGGCGGCACATCTAACCACTAGACCAACGAGGCAGTCAATTATGGATTATTACATGGACAATTAGCCTACTGTGCCTCGCTGGCCAGACGGGTTGGCACAGGGTTACGTGTCAAGTTTTCCTTCTCTTGCAGCTTAGGTTATCGGCCTCGGCCTTTACTTCTGTTGACTCTAACTGCACCTTCAGTACGCAATGGGGTGGTGACTCCATGTATTCTAAATCCGTCACCACATGGAACAAAACGTGAAATGCTACTAACCTGATCACCATCGTAGCTCCACGACCCGAACTTCAAGAAGCACGTCTGCTGGTCAAATGGGAAGTATCGCACATCGATCTCACACGAGGACTTGAAGATGGCTGGTGGAGTCCACAACACCTTGCCGGTGTGGTGAAGTACCGCTTTGGTCATAGTTGTCACCACATATTCTCCGTCAGCACTGGTGGATTTTATAACACGTTAGTAAAGGTTACCTCGGTCAAAAAAAATCTTAAAAAAAAAACCTTTTTTCAAAATAGGAATATTTTGAACTGAGACACTTTTTAACGGATTTATCGCGTGTATCTTACGTTATACTTTTGAAGACAACTGTCATCTAGTCTCTCCCGCAACCTCGACTGCTGCAAAGCATTGGAATGTCGGGAATTAAATAATGTTGTATAACTAATCTATACACGCGATAAATCCGCTAAAAAGCGTTTAATTTCAATCTATACTAATATATAAAGCTGCAGAGTTTGTTTGTTTGTTTGTTTGTTTGAACGCGCTAATCTCAGGAACTACTGGACCGATTTCAAAAAATCTTTCAGCGTTAGATAGTCCATTTATCGACGAGGGTTATAGTCTATATTTTATTTTCAAAAGAATTAGGGATCCGTATGAAAATTGCGATTATGTAAACCAAGGTGTAAAATCGAGAACCTATTTATGCGTGCGCTGCAAAAACTATTGGCAATAGAACAAAATGATGTACTACGGGTTTGTAGGTCGGTAAAAATCTACAAAAAAGTACGCGAGAGCACATATCTAACTATCATAGTTTAGTCACAATAACCGATTTTATGTTCATAAAAAATATGCATAGAGATAAGCACGGTTTCAAAGCCCACGCGAAAACCTAAGAAACCATTATGTTAAGGAATATTTTGCCTCTAAAACCTCCCCCAGTTACAAGGAGGGAAACTTAATACGAAACCCTGTGCCAACACATCTGGCCAGCGTGGCACAGTAGGCTAATTGCCCTCCATGTAATTGGATGAGACCCGACTCACTAGTGAGTCATTTATGCCCGACAGGGCATTTCCTTAATTTGCCTGCCCAATCTTAGACCCTGGTGTTGCTTTACAAACATCAAGCAAGCCTACGGTCAAAGTCATTCAAGTCATTGGTAAATACAAAATTGTACCTGAAGCTACATCTTGCTATGATACTTTTACAATCAAAATAAAGAGACTTTACCGACAATAGACCATCAAGAGGAGAGAAGAGGAGATGTTTTTTAAATAACCACTCAGGTTTCGTTATTCTATTTAAATAAAAGCTAAGTGGAGAGGAGATGTGGAAATAACGAAACCTGATTGGTTATTTAAAAAACATCTCCTCTTCTCTCCTCTTGATGGTCTATTGTCGGTAAAGTCTCTTTATTTTGATTGTAACAGAGAGGAGAGGACATGTGTTTTGAATAACCACTCAGGTTTCGTTATTCTATTTAAATAAAAGCTAAGTGGAGAGGAGATGTGGAAATAACGAAACCTGATTGGTTATTCAAAACACATGTCCTCTCCTCTCTGTTTTGGTGGAAACCGGGCCTTAGGCTGCCTTCAGGCGCCCGACACACCGTAAGATTAGTCGCACGTGCGGCGTCTATGATTAATAGCCCGAAGACCGGTTCTGACACAACATGATGTATCATTTCTGAACGCTTTCTTGTCGATACTTCGTGCAATCAATTAACTTGAGGAAACCTTGCCAAGTTTTATTTGATAAACTTTGTCGTTGGCTTGTGTACTGATGTCGACAATTATTGGGTTTTCTTGTTTCGAAATTCAATGACGGGCTGTACACTAGCCAAACTTATGTTGCTTTTAGGAGCTTTATTTCTATTACAGTGTGGTAGCGGAGTAAAAATGCTACCACCCATATCGTCCCGTGGGTGTCGTAGAAGGCAACTAAGGGACAACAGACGTTGGGCAGCAGCAACGTTCTGTCAAGCATCGGTCATCCGACACTGCAACCACCAACCCCAAGCGATTATGGCTTTGGGGGAGGTCTATGTCCAACAGTGGGCGTCTTTTGGCTGCAATGAGTTCTACTACAGATGCTCAACCCATATATGACCCACTGCTGAGTCGGGCCACCTCCAGTTACATGGAGGGTAATTGGCCTACTCTGCCACGATGGTCAAACTGGGTTTCGTATTAAGATTTTCTTCTCTAGGTTTTCAGCCTAGTTATTTCCTGTTGTTGGCTCTTACGACACCCTCAGGATGGAATCGAGTGGTGACACAATGTATGCTGAACCCGTCACAACACCAGTCACCAGCCTTTGCTACCTTGAGGGTGTCGTAAGAGACGACTAAAGAACTCGAAATGTAGACAATCTAGCCTGAAGCAAAGGCAAGCTTGATCAAACCCGTTGCCAACCCGTCTGGCCAGAGTAGCAAAAAAGGTCCAACTAAGCAGTGGGTCATTAATGCGCTGAAAAAAGTTTGGCTATACAATCTTAAAATAAAATGTAAGACTATCTAAAATGGTGTATCTATTCGAGTACGACACTATATACAGATATACAGACACCAATTTCTCTCGTACAACATAGGAATTTAAGGTGTTTAGAATACGCTGTCACCAACTCGCACTATCCTGAGGGTATCTTATGAGCCGATTAAAGGAACGCAGAACGCCTAGCCACAAGGGAAGGAAAACTTGATACAAACCCTGTGCCAACCCAGGCAAAAATTTCCCTCCATGAATATGGAGGCGGCCAGACTGAGCGGCGGGACATTAATACAAAACAATTTTCCCTTATTTCGGAAACAATTCTATAATTTTATATTTTCGTAAAATATTACCGCATACAATATTCCTTATCTTCATAGTATTTTTCTGGCACAGCCCGAAAATACAGGGTGTAACAAAAAACTTATATCTATAAAGAAATGATCGATAGGACTGCTGATGTAGAGGATGTGTACAAAATTTCAGACAAATAAAGCAATTCTTTTTTATTTTGGTCGCCAGCTGAAAAAAATATTTAAATTAAACACTTTTTAACTGATTTACTCATTTTAACCTGAGGGTGTCGTAAGACCCGACAAAAGGAAATGATGAGGCCGAACACCGAAAAGGAAAACTTGATACTAAGAACTGTGCCAACCCATCTGGCCAGCGTGGCACAGTAGGCTAATTACCCTCCCTATGATGAGAGGAAGCCTGACTCAGTAGTGCCTCATCTATGAGCCAAGTAGTAACTGATTCATCGCATGTATTTTACGTTATTTAATTCCCGACGTTTCGAATGCTATGCAATAGTCGTGGTCACGACAGAGAAACAGTCTTAACTTCAGAAATTAAACATAAAAAGACCGAAGAAACATATTGAAACACAGATTAATAATCTTTTAGGATAATCATAACTACTACTTCTATTCAGCCCATACATGACCCACAGCTGAGTCGGACCTAATCCAAGTACTTAGAGGGTAATTAGCCTACTGTGCCACGCTGGCCATACGGGTCGGCAAGGGGTTTCGTATTAAGTTTTCCTTCTCTTACTGCTAGGTTATCATTTCATTTGTCGGCTCTTACGACGCCTTCTGGGTGGAATAGGGTGTTGACACAATATTTTCTAAATCCGTTATTACACAGAAATATCATAATAACGATAGTTAGTTATTAGGTTTTACTGGAACACATGATATTTAATAAAAAACCTGGTTCAGAAAAATATCGATAACTCTCTAATACGTCAGGATAGCGAAACTTAAGGCCCGGTTTCCACCAAAGCAGAGAGAAGAGGAGACGAGAGGAAAAGTGTTTTGAATAACCAGTCAGGTTTCGTTATTTCCACATCTCTCCGCTTAGCTTCAGTGGAAATAAAATAACGAAACGTCTCCTCTCCTCTCTGCTTTGGTGGAAACCGGGCCTAACTTTTACCCTTGTGTTGCTCTAAATGGAGGTCCATTTTAGATGGCTATAGGGTTTTTGTTACACCGTGTATACATGTATCTAAGTAGGTCATAATATGATTTATGTAACAGGACTTAAGGGGGCGCCATGCGGAACCCATGTATCAAGTTTCGGACTGTTGAGGAGTGTTCGCAACGACTCACTTGTTCCGTTGCTAATACATTTTAGGTATATGTCATACTACTCTGAACGCTTGTCGTTTCAACTATTGTTCCATAAGTAAACGACTATTGAGTCGAGCCTCCTCCAAATTCATGGTGGGATAGCTACCTTATAACCATTCACCGTACAAGATTCGCTCGGATGTGTCTAAAGCTGGATTAACATACATGGTGTTTTTTGGACCACCCGCCAAATTTAAATAGGTGGTTCTGACCATGGAAGTTAACAACTTTCCCAAAGAAACACGGGTCGAAAAGTGAAAAATATATGAAATCGACCACGTGATCGAGCAGTTATCTATGGGAGGGTCGAATGTTTTCACTTTTCGACCCACTTATTTAAGTTTGGCGGGTGGTCCAAGAATGACACTGTATATATTTTTGCAAATTCTTAAATAAAAAAGATTTAAAACTACGAGTAACCTAACTGCATATAACCCGCGGCCTAAATATTCAAATGGAATAGAATACTCTTTTTTGCACCTTAAGACAAGAACAAGACTTAACATAAAACAAATTATATAACTTTACAACTAAATTAAACATAAAGTAGTGCAATCGGGGCGTCCTTATTGCTAAAAGCAATTTCTTCCAGGCAACCTACTTTGTACGGTATCTTTTTTTTTCCTTTTTACTACACACCTCACATGCACTGTAGTTAGTTCGCATTAAGAATGCTGTAAGTCAAGGTGTATTTCTTAATGCGAACAAAGTACAGTGCAGGTAAGGGGTCTTACTTTTTTTGTTAAATAAAAAATAAATAAAAATAAGGCCCCTTACCTGCACTGTACTTTGTTCGCATTAAGAATGATGTAAGTCCAGGTGTATTTTATAAGCATGTCAACTGGTCAGGTCATCGTGAATGTGACTTTCTAATTTGACGACCACCACCGACCCGACCACAGTCCCAGAGCAAGTAGAAATAATATAGAAACTTTAGGTTTTGAAGGAATATGTTTTCGTTCAATCAATATTAAATGTTTTAATCACTATCACTACACAGTATAAAACAAAGTCGCATTCTTCTGTCCGTCCCTATGTATGCATAAATCTTTAAATCTACGCAACGGATTTTGAAGCGGTTTTTTTTAATAGATAGAGTAATTCAAGAGGAAGGTTTATAGGTATAATATAATTGCACCCGTGCGAAGCCGGGGCGTGTCACTAGTTAATTATAATATAGAAAGATCCATAGTACTATTGGCCTATTTGGAATGTTTTTGAGGAATAAAACCAAAACAACAAGACCGATTTAAAAAAAACATCATTGAGTCTGACCTCACTGACTCGCTGACTCGGGCCTCTTCCGGAGGGTAATTAGCTTACTGTGCCATTCTGGCCAGATGGGTTGGCATAGAGTTTCGTATCTAGTTTTCCTTCTCTTGCGGTTAGGTTTTCGGCCTTATCATTACAGTTTGTAGGCTCTTACGACACCCTCAGGAAGAGTTGGGGTGGCGACACTATGTGTTCTAAATCCGAATTTATTTGTGTACCACCATCATTGTAACGCTCTTATTTAAAAGAGCAACCATGGAGTTTCTTGCCGGCTCTTCTCTATGGAATGGCATTCCGAACCTGTGGTAAAAACTAAATTATTAATTTTATTTGATGATTTTTATTTTTAATTTTTTTTCTCTTAAAATCTTTGACTATTTGAAAGCATTCGCAAGAATTTATTCGAATAAAAAACATTTTGATTTTGATTTTGATCCCCTCACTTTGGATGTACATAGTTTTTACACCCTGTACGGTACGTAAAGCAATAGTGGAATACTAACGGCCTGAGTAGAACGCAAGATTTATGAGGCGCGGATTTTGGGGCGATGTCCGGAACACCATGTATCATGGGGGATACTCGCATATTGTTCATAACAAGTCGCTCCGTCGTCAAATGAACTCTAGAGATATCTGGAAGGGAAGGAGTATTTTGACGATATCTTAAGAAAATGTATTTGATATAAAGACTTCTGCGTGTGGTGATAATTTTAAAGTCATTTAATAACCAAGTTGAATGTCTATGGAACAATCTGAATTATTAGCTATTTAAAAGTATGATATACGTCGGTAATTAAACTAAAATATACCCGGGTGAATCAAAAAGTTCTTAGAAGTGCATATATATGAAACCTTTTTGGATCAAGTTCGATATTCAAATTAAAGAGTGTCTATCACACTATATTTATGCAGACTGTCACTTGTTTTTGTCAGTTCGTTCGCATGTAATAAATTTTTTTGTGCAACGAGTTGCTAAAAAGTCAAAATTATGGATAAAAGTGAGTTACGTGCGGTGATAAAATATCTCAGTTTGAAAAAAATGTCTACGAAGGAAATTTTTTTGGACATTCAGCAGACATTAGGGGGTGATGCTGTACCCTATTCTACGTTTGCGTACTGGGTGGCTGAATTTAAAAGAGGTAGATCAAGCTGTAAAGATGACCCGCGTTCTGGGCGGCCTTCAACCTCCGTTACAGAAGAAAATGTCAAAAAGGTTGAGAATCTGGTTTTGGAAGACAGAAGAATGACTATAAAACATATAGCTGAGATCCTAAAGATATCTTTTGGTAGCGTTCAATCCATTTTAATTGATTCACTGGGGTTCAAAAAAGTGTCTGCAAGATGGGTGCCACGAATGTTAACCGACGAAAACAAAAAGCGACGTTTGGAAATTTCCAAGCGTAATCTCGAAATGTTCCAGCGTGATTCGGATAATTTTTGCCGTCGTCTTGTCACCATGGATGAAACGTGGGTCCACCATTTTGATCCTGAAACTAAAATACAAAGCATGTCTTGGAAACGACCATCCTCTCCATCCATTAAGAAATTTCGAGTTGCTCCTTCCGCTGGCAAAGTTATGGCCTCTGTGTTCTGGGATAGTGAAGGAATCCTTTTTATTGATTACATGCCAAAAGGCCAGACGATAACTGGACCCTATTATGCAAATTTAATCCCGAAAGTGCGTGAAGCGATTAAAGAAAAACGTCGTGGAAAACTGTCGTTGGGCGTGTTGTTCCTTCAAGATAACGCTCCTGCCCATCGATCGGAAGTTGCGCTCAACGCAATCCGCTGTGCTGGCTTCAATCTCCTTGACCACCCACCATATTCTCCGGACTTAGCCCCAAGTGATTTTCACTTATTTCCAAAATTAAAAGAGGAAATTCGTGGAACAAAATTTCACGATAATGACGCGGTTATAGCTGCCGTAGAGGACTTTTTCGAGAGTCAAGAAAATAATTTTTTTTCACAAGGATTAAGGAAGTTAGAAACGCGTTATTCTATATGCATTGCATTGGAGGGAGATTATGTAGAAAAATAAAATATTATTATTTAAATCTTTGCATTTTTTAATATTGATTCCAAGAATTTTTTGATTCACCCTCGTACATAATTTATAAAAAGTTCAGTTGTGCCCGATCGCCACCACTTGGCAAAGTGCCCAGAAGACTAGCAGCGTTCCCGCGCTGGATAGCTATACTAATCCTTTGCGCGAGATACGTGCCAGCCCTCTGGTCACCAGAAGTATCGACCAACCTACGCGACAGGTCTCTGAACAGCCGATGAGCACTAGGACCCCACGGACCCAATGTCTCAACCGCAAACGGCTCAAACAAGTAGCCTTCGTCAAGCCTACTGTATTTGCGCCGTTTACGGTTTTCTGCAAAATCCGCAGCACTACCAGCCTCGACAGATGTTGTGATGAATTTAGAATATATAGTGTCACTACACCATTCCATCCTAAGGGTGTCGTAAGAGGAAACGAAAAGGCCGAAAACCTAGCCGCAAGAGTAGGATAACTTGAAACGAAACCCTTTTTTTTTCTTTTCGCCCGTGGTAAAATCCTTTATGGACTTCCTCGCCGGCCACGGGGATGGCCAGCGAGGGGTGTGTGGGACTCTCCCCCATAGTGGGGGCCTACCCACTAAACCTTCCCGGGGTGCTCCAACTCGCGTCCTGTTGCGGCATTGTGGGATCTGATGCAGAACCACGCCGCCGCAGACGAGGAGGCCCTCCTCCTCTCCTCAGGCTGAAACGAAACCCTGTGCTAACCCGTCTGACTAGCGTGCCACAGTAGGCCAATTACCCTCCATGTAACGGAGGAGGCCTGACTCAGCTGTGGGTCTTCTACGGGCTTAAATAAATGAGAGAGAGAGAGAGGAGAGATGTATGGTTATAGGCTATTTTCTAAAATAACATGTTTAGTATATTTTTCCCCTTACACCTTGATTGATTTGCTCTCCAAGATCCGTTTTAGAATAGACTAGATGATGTTGTATGTAAGTCGTCATTTTTTTTTAACACAAATTCCCTTACCCGACCCCGGAATCAATCCAGCGGCTCATGATTTAAATAAATAAAAAAAAGAAAATACGCGCTTTAACTGCATTGGTATGCAAGTATTTAACTGCATTGGTGCATAATATAAATTGTTTTACTCTTGACCTCAAAAGTCCTCGAGTGGCAAATACGTGTTGGAAAGCGAAGCGTGGGAAGACCTCTGACTAGAAGGACGGATGACCTTGCAAAGGTCGCCGAGCCCCAGTCAAGCTCGTACGTTGCGGAGATCTATGGTGGAGACTTATATTCAGCAGTGGACTTCTCTGATAAAAATATCCACCATTCCACCCACTACTGCGTATTCATCAAGGGAAACTAGCCTACTATGCCACACTAGACGGGTTGGCACAGAGTTTGTATCAAAGTTTCCTTCTCTTACAACTAGGTGATCTGCCTCTGTATACCTATTGTATACTAATTTTAAAACATATGATGTTCATATGTTTTAAAATTAATATTCTGCTTTCTTAATAATTCTGCGAAAATTAATTGAGACTCTAACTATAGTTCGATCGCGTTATGTTAAGATTGCTGTGAGAAGATAGATTTATTTGTTAAATAAAGATTCATCTCACCGACATCGTATCGTATTTATTTATATTTAACCTATAACAAAAATCAATTCACTTTTATATAACAGATTACAAACCTATCTGATTATTGCAAATTTATTCTGAGACCAAAAATAGGTCAGCCCGTTCTCAAATAAGGTTGATTTATATAATTTTCTACCAATTTGTTGAATTGAAATTGCCGGGTAATTTCTAATCTAACTCAAGGATTAATTTTCGTGCACTGCCATCAAAACTTGGTCAGAGCATTCGTGTTCCGGCGCCAAATTGCATTGTTCCGTTCCACTTGGCTACTGAACATGTAATTGGACCTTTACAATTTTAATATTGAACTCAAAGCTCAGAGAATTAAGGTACACATTCAATTGATCTTGAGAGGTTGTCATGATCATTATTGTAGCCAAAACAAGTCCGGTTTTGGAGATAGGAAATCCTTGGGGAGGCCCAAGGATTTCCAAAAAAGAACGGTTTTGAGCCTCCATAACCAACGCTTTCGTCCCTTATCCTGGTCGTCGGTACATCATGTGGGAGGCTTAGCAGCACAGGGCTTGTATTTTTAACCCCCGACGCAAAAAGAGGGGTGTTATAAGTTTGACGTGTCAGTCTGTCTGTCTGTGGCACCGTAGCTCGCGAACGGATGAAGCGATTTCAATAGAGTTTTTTTATAGTTTTTATATGTGGTAATAAATAAGTAGGAGCGGTCCCCCAACGCGATGTATTTTTTTATTTTTTACTTTTTAAAGGGTACTTAGGTCATTCTGTCGAGGGTTTATTTAAATTTTTAATTTAGTTTTTTATATTTAAGTACTAAAAAAATCTCAACACCTGCGCTAGGTGTAACCTGTACCGCGGGGGCTGCTTACAAACATGTAATTCACGAACAAAAGTGACATCCAGATTTAGAGCAAGTTCCTCTGGTTTAGACAAAAACACTTGCCCGACCTCGGAATCGAACCCGGAACCCGTTGATCCTAGGGCGTCACATCCAAGAAAAATGAAAAGTTCAAGCTAATATATTGGAACACATAGATAAGCTTTTCAACTTCTGTCACCATATACATTTCGCGCTTCATCATTTCAGCCCATAAACGGCCCACTACTGAAACAGTACTCCTCCAAATTCATGGAGGAAATTAGCCTACACTGCCACGCTTGTAAAACGGCTTGGCACAGGTGTTTGTGTTAAGTTTTCCTTCTCTTGCGGCTGGGTGATCTACGTCTTACGTTCTACTTTAGTCACCTCTAGCGATAAGATCGCCACTTGTACAAATTGTTGCAAATTATTGTGTTCTGTCTATTTCTCTCGTGTACGGTAAAGAGTTTATCTATCTATCTATCTAAAAGTTTTCTCTTTGCAATGCAATGTCTTTCCTTCATAACATAATGATGTCTTAGGTTTTCACGATATTTGCACATTGCAGGAAATGATTTATTGACGGCTATGATCGTGTTATTCGATTTAATTTCCAACATTTCAGACACTTTGCAGTGTCCGTGACGTCTCGAGACGAGTGGACACGAACAAAAGTGTTGGGAATAAAAGTTACACGATTATAACCGTCAATAAATCATTTCATTCCATCGTTTTTGTCACGTCCTGTACAGATTGGAAATATACTCACTTGTTATATAAAACGATGTCAGGTAACCAGATGTGTTCCGATGGGACGTACAGCTCCTTCTGCCCACCGTACTCCAGCGGATCCCATTTAAATTTGTGGTCTTCCCACTCCTGTTAAAAACACTCAAGATTAAACTTTAAACATTTTTAATCAAGCATTTTTCGAATCGATTCGAACGAAACATACAACCGTATTGAGAACATTTTCTTTTCTGAAAAGAACAATTGCTTTCTAAACCACATAAAAGGCTTGGTTTCTAGAATAAAGTGTTTAGGTATCCGACTTCTAATCCATCAATAGTGCTGTGTTGTTACGGGCTTAAATATCTAGAAACGCAACTACAATCTCACCACAAGAAAAGGGAAAAAAATCGTCGTACAGAAACTTTTAGCTCTGCCTTATGTATCGCGTCCTTGCCAGAATAACGGGACATCTTAATATCCACTTCCAAGCAAGAAACCACTTTATAACCATAAAATAAAGTTTAAAATAAAATGAATCAGTGTGAGGAGATGTTCCGTGTGATGACGGATTTAGAATACAGAGTGTCACCACCCCATTCCGTCCTGAGGGTGTCGTAAGAGCCGACAAAACGAAAAGACAAGGCCGATAACCTGGCCGTAAAAAAAGGACAACTTGATACGAAACCCTGTGCCAACCCGTCAGGCTAATTACCCTCCATGTAACTGGAGGAGGCCCGACACAACAGTGGGTCATGTATGGGATGAGTAGTAGTAGTGTGGAGATGTCACGTTTTTTTTTGCAGGGAAGCGAATGGTTCTCATGAACATTAAACAACTGTAGGTATCAACTTACGTGCTCCAACCAAACGTTTGTTGTCAAAATTTGATCTTTCAGGTTCTGGAACAAAGAAAGGCTTAATTAGTGAACAATATTTACTTAGGTGATAGTTATTTACTTTGGATCAACGGGTCCCGGGTTCGATTCCGGGGTCAGGCAAGTGTCTTTGTCTAAACCAGAGGCACTGGCTCGAAGTCTGGGTTTCATTTCTATCTATAATATGTATGTATTTACAAAAAAAAATATTATATAAGTAAGTAGTTTATCATCCATCTCGTTACGATAACACAAGCATTAAGTTGCTTAGCTTGGGACGAGATGGCGTTGTGTGAAATGTCCAAGGATATTATTACTACATAGTATAAAACAAAGTCGCTGTCGCCTGTCCGTCCCTATGTACCTATGCTTAAATATTTAAAACTACGCTACGGATTTTGAAGCGGTTTTTTTTAATAGATAGAGTGATTCAAAAGGAATGTTTATATATAAATATTGCACCCGTGCGAAGCCGGGGCGGTCACTAGTATTATATAGACTCTGGGTGTAATTTGTGTTCGTGAATTTCATGTTTGTAAACTGCCCCACGATACAGGTCACGACACGCGGTGATAACAGTGGTAGGTTTTAGTGGGTAAACCGGTTTGCAACTCACCATCTCAACGCGACCGCGATTCCCACATACCCCAGCCTCTTCCCACTGGCTGGGGACATATAAAAGGATTCCCACACTAAAAAAAAAGAAAAAAAAAGAGATTTTAAATAAAAAGCCAACGCGGACACACGTGACAGCGTTGGCGCAGCCGCTACTCGCTGCGTGGGGTACATTTCGGCTGACTGTAAGTTAGGTCAGAATGACCCACTGTTGAGTCGGGCCTCCACCAGTACCAGGACATGGAAGGTAATTAACCTACTATGCCACGCTGGCGTGACGGGTTGGCACAAGGTTCTTATCAAGATTTCCTTCCCTTACGGCTAGGTTCTTGTCATTTTCTTTTCTCGGCACTTACTACACCTTCGGTATGGAATGGGGTGGTGACAGTACGTAGTCTAGATCCGTCACCACACAGAGCCAATGCATAATCCAATCCATTATATTTGTAAGCTCTCTATGGTATTGAATATATAAGCTTCTGGTCAGAGGCGACTAAGGAATGTTGTTCATCCCACTAACGCGATGTAGGCAGTTTACGCAAATCGATTGTCCAGCCTTGGTCGCGTGCCAACCATTTGGCCCGTCAAACAGCGCGAGACCCACACAGGAATACCGAACGTTTACATGGATTAAATGGCGAACTGTTTGTATTTATGAGACCCTGGTACTAATGTGAATTGGGATTTGGTTTTTAACCGACTAAAACAGTCTTTTCGGTTTCGTCCGTCATTTATAAACCGACTAGCTGCTCCCCACTGTGTCATCGTTTCAGCCCATGAATGACCCACTACTGAGTCGGGCCTCCTCCAAATTCATGGAGGTAAATTAGCTTACTGTGCCACGCTGGCAAGACGGGTTGGCACAGGGTTTGTATCAAGTTTTCCTTCTCTTGCGGCTAGGTGATTTGCCTCTTTTGTTCCCTTATTCGCCTCTTACGACACCCTCGGGATGGTATGGGTTGGTGACACTGCGTATTCTAAATCCGTCAAAGTGTTGTAAAAGTCGAAAATTGGAAATGACAAGGCTGAAAACCTGGCAGCAGCCAGCGTGCTCATTACCCTCCATGTAGTTGGAGGATGCCCGACTCAACAGTAAGTAATCATTGGGCTGAGAAGTAGAAGTGGGGAGTTTAATATGCACAATAAATAAAACATTTAAAAAAACAAAAAACAAAATGGCTTCAGATTAAACTAAAGTGCCAATTATAAGAAGTAAACAACCATTTGAAGGCGATGCTATCTGGAATGGACACTGATGTTAATTAGGATATTGGTATGCCCAAGACGCCGACTTTAAATGGGTCTTGCCAATGATGGACATACATCTAACATCCAGCAACATGCAATGCCGGTCCCAGCTGCTACGAGTATTTATCTTCTATGGCAGACGTTACACGTTATCCATAGCGTGAAAACTGACAACTGGTCTAACCATATAATTACTGGTTGCCATATCAGGTTACACCCATGAGCACCCCAAAGAAAATAGAAAAAAGGTGGCGAAGAGAAAAAAAAATTTTTTTTTTCCGCTTGGTGACGGATTTAGAAAGCATAGCGTCGTATGAGTCGGCAATGGGAAATGACAAGGAGGAAAACTTAGCCGCAAGAGGAGAAAAACTTGATAAGTAACCCTGTGCCAACCCGTCGTGCTAGCGTAGCACAGTAGGCTAATTTCCCTCTATGAATTTGGATGAGGCCCGACTCAGTAGTGGGTCATTTATCGGCTAAACCGACGAATCAAAAGAGATGCATGAATTGTAATAATGAGGAATGAAAGGTGTGAATGTAGATATGCCGACTGACAGTTGTGTGTGGAGACTACTACCTAGCGAGGGACAATGGCCTTAAGATAATATTGGTAATTTTAAATGTGACGATTTATACGATGTTTGTGATAAAACCTATGTAAATAAAGTTCCTTTTGAGTTTTGAAATAAATGCTAATAAATAAATATAAATATCCTTGGACATTTCACACAACGCCATCTCGTCCCAAGCTAAGCAACTTAATGCTTGTGTTATGGTAACGAGATGGATGATAAACTACTTAATTTTTTTTTTTTTTGTAAATACATACATATTATAGATCGAAATGACACCCAGACTCCGAGCCAGTGCCTCTGGTTTAGACAAAGACACTTGCCCGACCCCGGAATCAAACCGGGGTCCCGTTGATCCAAGGCGGCACATCTAAACACACACTTCAATTTTATATTAAAATCATTACCGTTATCACAGAAAATATGTCAAGATGAGTTCCTTTCATGACTCGGAATTATTTTACAAGATCGTATCACGTACCATTTATTAAGAGCATGGAAATTTGGGCTTCCGACAAAATCCTTTAAACTAAATTAACATAATATATCAAGATCTGAATCTCTGCGTGACTCGCCTATATTATAACTGTTTTTGAAAGAAATATTTGGTTTACATGATTACTCGAAGGAGGCCAAACATTTTTTGTGCTTTTATCTCTGTATTTCCGATGGCACGTAAAACCGATCACCATTTCAGCCAAAAGATGCCCACTGCTGGACATAGGCCTCCCCCAAGGATCTCCACAAAGGCCGGTCCTGGTCCGCTCACGTCCATCGTAATCTGGCGACCTTAACCAGGTCGACCAGCACTGACTTTTCTGCCCCATCGAGCGTCGGCAATGCGCGCTATGTGCCATGTGTTAAATTAGGTAAGACTGGTATCGAACCCAATGAAATTAGGAAAAAGCAAAGGAGGAACCGATATAGAGCTTGCTAAAATTTGAACGGTAATGTTTCAATTTTAGTTACAGCCATGCAAAACGTGAAAATTGCAAATCACATTTCAGGTAGACGAATAAGAAAGATCATATTGAGCCAATGGCTGTGGTCTGTGCGAAATCGGGTATTGATTCGTTATATAGAATCTTCAGAACTAGTTGAAAGATGGTTAAGCATGGTTTTATTTTAGACTAATCCTTAATTCTTCCCGACTTTTATTTTACTATATTTCATTCCGTTGCAAAAACAACGTGACATGTCGAAATAATTATTTATTTTTGTTTCAACGTTGTTCAAAAATGTTCTTTTGCAGGAAAGCGGATTTTGAGATGTCACGTAATTCTTGCAAAGAGGCACAACGTGGTTGACTGCATGACCTCTTTGTCTCATCAGCCATCCTTTCCAAAAAGCTTCACACCAACTGCCCTATTCCTTTCCACTGTAATATCTTTCGACCTTGTCGTTCTTCTACGGAGGTTTTCATGCGGGTCTATCTGGCATAGTAACTCCCAATCTCGCCAACGTACCAAAATTATGACATTTAAAACGTAATCCACGGATCTTCCAAAAAGGTCTTTCACTAATGGCCGTCATAATAAAGAGGTAATCTAACTAAATCGGGCGTGAATGTAAGTGTTCGAGTCTCAAAGGTGATTTGTCTGTAACTAGTTATTTTACAACGTTGCCAGAGGACGGTTAACGTTTTAGTGTTGTCGTTTCTGTAAAACGTGTCTCGCTTACGTTAAATTCGGCTCTGACGTTGTTTGAGCTACTAGTGTTGATGTGGCTCTTCGTGAGTTGGTTGACAATGAATTCGAATTTGGAACTTCTTAAAAAGTTAGCATTGGCTTCACGCCCGTAGATAAGTCGACAGGTACTAAGAAAACTAAACACGCTCGTTTTGCAATAGTCGTCGTAAAATAGTATGAAAAGTACTTTGTTTTCACATCTGATATTTGAATAAACTGTATTTAGATAACATTAGATCTGACAACCAACTACCACTACAAATTCCAACCCGTCTGACCAGCGGGACACAGTAGGCTAATTGCATTTCATGTAGTTAGAGGAGGCCCGTCTCGGCAGTGGGTTATTTGTGGGTTGAGAAGTAGAAGTAGTAGATTTCACTACTACTAGCCATGGTATAACGTGGTTTATTATATAGCACAAATCTCAGATACACTAAAATATTTTTCTCAAAATATATATTTTGGTTTTGAAAATTTACACTTACACACCTGAGATATTGTCTTGCATTTTCCCCGTAATCATTATTACTTACACCACACGAGCGTTAAAGGTGCAAGGGATTTTTAGTGTGTGTCGAGGATAGGATAGAATATTATTATTTATATAACTAGTTAGTTCAATTTTGCACGGGTACAAATACATCGACTTAAACTATAACCCCATTTAAAAACTATTTCAATCAATACGAGTAGTGTAACCGATACTGAGCAAACTTGTTTCAAATTATCAATAAACAATAAATGACTTTGTATAGCTAGCGTTATATGTTCCTAATGCTTAGTAAATTCACATAACCCGTTTACTTGCTTGCGTTCGTACTTTCAAATTTAACAAGTATTTCAGCAAAAAAAAAGAACAACATTCAAAATGAGCAATGTTCCCAAAATTCCCTCCCTATTTTCCTAACAGCATTTAGGCACGTTCATTTTTACAGCGACCTACACTAAGTCCGGACGCAGCTAACCAATTCTGTGAAACATTTCGGGCACGCAAACTCTAGTTGCAAAACGTTGCCCCGTAAAAACGGCATAAACCCAGTTAGGACAAGCCGGGAATGTCCGGGAATTGCCGACAATGGCCGAGTGCTGGAATTTTTAAGCATTAGCAATTCGTTTACGTGAAGAACTGCACGGTAGTTTTATGGACTTGGGCTTCAAGGGTAAGCAGCTACTATGACGAGATGGACAAAGATAAAGATTATTTTTTTACCACTGACTTGAATGCCTTTGGCCCTAGGCTTGCGTGATAGAAAGCAACGATGGAGGAGGCAATACAAGGAAATGAACTGTCGGGGACCGGCTCTCAAATACACACGACTAAACACAGTAAAGCCGAACGCCCACCGCCAGCTAAAATAAGTTAGTTTAGTTTAGCTTGCATAGTTGAGCCAGTTTTTCATACAAATTCGTTCACCGTCGGTGGATGCACTTGTACACTTTGTATATTTTTTTCCCATAAGACTTGTAGTTTTGCCGGAAATCAAGATAAACCGTATAATATATAATATATAGATACCCTTAAAACTGACTCCCCTATTTGGTCATGAAATGTCTTTCTAGGCCTGGCCCCTGTCAACGTTCCCATTCACACTCCCGCTATAAATTTATTTTGTAAGTCTACGTTCACTCAGCCTCTCGATATGACCCAATCACCTAAGCATACCTTTCTCAATTCTAGTCACTATGTCATGAAGCTGTTAAGTTTCACCAAACTATCAATGATCAATACTTTATGAAATACTGTATAAAATTATAAAAAAACATGTGCCAACTAAAATTATAAAAGCATCCGAATATCCAGTCTGGTTTACTCCGGCTTTAATGCATATATACAAAGATAAAACCCATGCATGGGTTAAGTGGAAAAAATACAGAAATCTTTATGACTATGAAACATTTAGCGTATATAGGAAAAGGTTTAAAACACAATCAAAAGTATGTTTCACTCGATACATGGCACGACTTGAAAATAGCATTCAAAGTAATATTAAGCAATTTTGGGCTCATGTAGGTAGACATAACGGTAACGCTGATATCCCTAGTACAATGACTTATAAAGATTGTACTGCTAATGACCCGAGTACTATATGTAATTTGTTCTCATCGTTTTTCCAGTCAGTTTTTGAGCCTTCTCAGGTAAATGTAGACCTTGATGAACATAGAGACTTTCCTGATATTAACGTAAACTCACATTTAAATTTGTGTAACGTTTTTCTGACCAATGAATCAGTGGTACGTGAGCTGTCCACGTTAGACACATCTAAAGGTCCAGGCATAGATAACTTACCTCCTATATTCCTAAAAGCTACCGCTCAATCCATCTCACGTCCACTTCGTAATATATTTAACACATGTCTAAAAGAAGGTATATTCCCCGCAGTTTGGAAAAATGCCCGAATAGTGCCAGTACACAAAGATGGACCAAAGAGTGACGTGCAAAACTACCGCCCCATATCGATTCTGCCCACTCTGTCAAAGGTTTTTGAAAGACTAGTTCACAACTATATTTACCCTTTGCTACATAATATTATCATAGAACAACAACATGGCTTCGTAAAACAACGTTCAACTGCAACTAATTTAGTTATATATGTAACATATTTATTTGAAGGACTTGACGCTAGAAAGCAAACTGACAGTGTATATACAGACTTTCGAAAGGCTTTTGATAGAGTGGATCACAAACTCTTACTTGAAAAACTTGCATTTAATGGAATAAGAGGAAATTTATGGCGTTGGTTCAAATCGTACATATCAAACAGAAACCAAAAAGTAATGCTTAAGGGGTATGAATCTAATCAGGTCTGTGTTACTTCTGGTGTTCCGCAGGGCTCAATTTTGGGTCCATTACTGTTTGCACTCTATATCAATGACATTAATCAATGCTTCAAATTTTGTAAATTCCTACTCTATGCTGATGACCTCAAAATATACCATACCATTGATAGCACTGAGGAACAGCAGAGCTTTCAACAGGATTTAGATCGCTTTTCCAGCTATTGCATTCAGAACAAAATGGAGCTAAACATTAAGAAATGTAAAGCAATAACGTTTACTAAGAAAAGGAACAACTTTACGTATCCGTATACTTTGTGTGGTGTTTATTTGAATGTCGTCCAAAATATTAAAGATCTCGGGATAACTCTGGATAATCAGCTGCATTTCGATATTCACGTAGACAATATCATCAACAAGGCATACAAAATGTACGGTTTCGCCATGCGGTCATGCACCAATTTCGTACAATGTGCTACATTTTTACATATTTATAAGTCCTTAATCCGGTCACAACTCGAATATGCAGTACAAATGTGGAATCCTTTTTATAAAAAATACGACAATGCTATTGAATTAGTGCAGAAAAAGTTCCTGCGTTCCATGTATCACAAATGCTGCCGTGGTCGTTTGTCATATGAACAACTTTTAGCCAAATATAATTTACTTTCAATTAAACACAGACGTATCTTACTGGAAGCAGTATTTTTGTATGACATTTGCCATTGCCGATATGACTGTACCGAACTTATCAACAAAATATGTTATAGAGTCCCTTTTAGAGTACACTCCCGTAATCCGAGTCAGGTCTTTGCAGTCTCAAAGTGCCGTACAAATGCTGGTAAACGATCTCCCCTGCATCGCATGGTTAGCGTATACAACAGTAATTTTAATTCAATTGATATGTTTGATACAACCAAAACTTCCTTTAAAAAGATGATCACTGATACTGTGAAGATGAATTAAATTTCTATGGACCAGCCAATTTAACTTTCGTTCCTTTTTATACAGTATATTAAATGGTTATACAGTTATATTTGTTTTCATTTTTTCTTTTTTGCATAAAAAAATTTATCCACAGACGTTAGATATAAAAAAAAAAATCTTACTTTCTTATTTATTTTTAATTGTGCTAGCATTAGTCAAATTTATATCTTTTGTTATTTAAAATATCCTAAGAACCATGTCTCAGGTACACATAACCTATGTAATATTGTAAACTGAGGATAACGGTGCTGGTGGGACAATTATCATAACTTTAGTTATATATGTTTAATATTATCTCTTATTGTTGCCACTGTTTGTTATTCCGAAATAAATGAAAAAAAAAAAAAAAAAAATCTGCGCGCAATTAACAATTCTGAGATACATGGAAAACGTAGATGAAGGAACGCAGAGACTAACGCGTCGAGCTACCACATTCCCGCTGAAGGCAGCACTTTGAACAGCATACTTAACATTCTCAACAAACTGACTAAGGATCGACAGGAATCTGCTTGTACGTAAGTTTTGCGCAAGACGACATTACTCATAGTTCTAAAGGGATTCTCGAATTATATTATAGAATATATATCGGTGTGGTGACGGATTTGGAATTGATAGTGTGACCAGCCTATTGCATCCCAAGGGTGGGTGCGATAAGACAAAAGGAAATTACAAGGCTGGGGTGTTTAACTGTATTACTTAGTCAGTAGCTCCCGAGGTGCTGGCTGGTGAGAAAAGAATAAATTAAAATTGATATTCCATAAATATTTAAATTTAAAAATATAATTTCTGTAATTTTATTTAAATTTTCTTTTCATCCTATTCTTGAGCCCATTTGTACTTTTCTGTGTGGTGATAGATTTAGAATACATAGTATCACCACCTTATTCCATCCTCGGGGTTTCGTAAGAGCTGACACGGCCATAATCTAGCCAAATGAGAGGGAAAACTTGATACGAGACTCTGTGCCAACCTATCTGGCCAGCGTGGGATAGTAGGGTTATTATCCTCCCCCCTCGACCGTGCCGCCACCTTGTTGTGGAGATGGGGCTTGCGTGCCTTTAGGATCCGTTGGGGCCATACCGGCTCAGGGTCACCCATGCCGGGTGGACCCAGGGGGAGAGGCCAGACGAAGAGCGGCACACGGAGTCGTGGCGGGTTTTGGCTCTGGGGACTCCTCTGTCCTCAGAGTTGCCTCGGAAGCCTTAACCTGCCGCGACACACGGCGTTGTAATGCAGTGGAGGGCGGCCAGGCGTTGAGGCCAGGGCTGCCACCACTAGCAGCGGAGGGGTGGCCAGGCAGGCGTGCCACAGCTTCCGCCGCAACCGCGAGGGTCGGGCGCCAGTTCATCCGGCGCCTGACGGGGAACGTGCACTGTCCCGCTCGTGCCTTTCGGTGGGTCGGGGAGCATTCACAGCTCCCCATCAATCAGCGTGGGGCCCGTTTGTAGAAGCGGGCCAAGGCCCCATCAGGGTCGCGGAGCATGCTTCCCAATGGGGAGTCCCAATGAGTCCCAATGAGGAGGAAACCCGTGGCCCTGTTTTGGGTAGGTTGGGGCGTAACTACCATCTTTCCGCGACCCGGAGTCCCACATAACCCGGCTGGCGTTCAGCGGTCGGGTCACCATGAGGATTTACAACGTAAAAAAAAAGTACAAATGTTTTTAGGCGAATAAATTCTTATATATAGTCAAACGTTAAAATTAAACATAAATAATAATTTGGTTTTTAACACCGGTTCCGAATGCCATTCCACAGAGAAGAGCCGGCAAGAAACTCCATGGTTGCTCTCTTAAATAAAAGGGTTACAATGATGGTGGTACAAACAAGTCTGACAGATTAGTGAGAGCAATTAGACGCGTATATTGTAGTTGGAGGAGGCCCGACCCAGCAGTGGTCATGTATGGGCTCAGTAGTGGGAATAAGCTTGAGCACCACTATAGTACCCAGAGAAATTCCGTTGTAAGATGATTTATTCGTGTGAGCTAGTATTTGTATACACATCTCGGATCTACGGATTCGTGTTGCAGGGCATCTTCGTCCATGTTCGCATAATTCGATTGCCCGATGTTTGGTGTGTTAACGAACTGACTGAGTATCCTAGTAGTGCTAGTTATGCATTGCATGCATTAGTACACGTAAATTAAAATATGTTAATTGATGATGATATTTTACAGGGTGTGAAACCTGACAGACTAAAATGTATCCAGTCCTGCTATTATAGAAGAGCTGGTGACGAAAGTGCTATCTTATTAGCCCATAAATGACCCATTGCTGAGTTGGGCCTCCTCCAACTGCAAGGAGGGTAATTAGTAACTGTGCCACGCCGACCAGACGGGTTCGCACAGAGTTTCGTATCAAGTGTTCCTTCTCTTGCGGCTAGGTTATCGGCCTTATCATGTCGTTTTGTCGGCTTCTACGACACCCTTAGGATGAAATGGAGTAGCGACACTATGTATTCTTAATCCGTCGCCACACGGAAAGAAAGTGCTATACGTAGAAAAATCAGAGAAGAAACTCCAAGAAAAATTATGGAACACATGTGACAGAGCTTGTGGGATATTAAACAAAAAAAAAAAAAAATGTGGTCACGAGTCATTTAAAGGTATTTTTCTGTTCATTATGAAATTTATTACTTTTGGTAAGTTTTTCATTATCATGTTTATGCATAGAAAAGATATTTTTATACAATCGTCCCCACTATCGAGTATGGATAATCGGTATTGCAGCCCATCGATATTCAAAGCCGACAGATCGCTATGACTATTCGATAAACAGTTATACCAACTATAAGACCTTATAGCTCCACAGATATCGGAGACTGCGCAAGTTTCTAACCTTCTGTTCCTGGATGAATAACTGTTAAGTACAATAGACCCAGAGAAATTCCGCCAAGCCTGCAGTTTAATAAAAGCAATTACTATTTGTAAGCACCAACATTACCTTCGACAAACCTTAAAATATTGTCAGAGAAAATCAGTACAGTATCTAAAAGCTATTGAGTTTAGTAGTGAGTCCGTGTCGTGACGGATTTAGTCACATAGTGTCACTGTTGGCGATGATGAGCGGTCGCCTTAATTATTAGTATAAATCTATTCAAACCTATTTTTAGTTTACCTATTTTATTAGAAAAGAAGACGAGAAGGGCTGTCACTTTTTAAATGTTTTGGGTGTTCTATTTGTTAGTCAAGAGAAAATGGTGTAATTTTAGGTTTCAATTTTATATTTTTATTTTTAACTAGCTGACCCGACAGACGTTGTCCTGTCTGAACTATGAATATTGAATTCGAATTGGAATAATAAATTAATATACCGCCTTTTCTTATCGATTCCAATCCCTTATTTAATGTAATTAAAAAAGAAAAAAAGTAATTATGCCAAAAATAGCGAACCGTCGGGACGAACGTCAAATGTTTGACAGGTAACAGTTTGTATGGGAAAATAAAATTGTTGTTTTTATTATTTTACTTACAATATCAATGTTTTCTCTAGACTCTTAAACCTTCCCTGGACTCACACGAATATTTCAAGACCAAAATTAGCCAAATCGCTCCAGCCGTTTTCGAGTTTTAGCGAGACTAACGAACAGCTATTCATTTTTATATATAGAGATATGTGAATATGTGATGTGAGCTTCAATAAAAGGGCAAAGTAGCCACTTATTAGTTATTTCCAAGCTTTATTATTCCAAAAACTGCCAAAAACCCAGCGCCTCGTCGTTTACAGTCACCTTCCCAATTCATCCTGAGGGTGGCGTAAGAGTCAACAAAACAAAATGTAAAGCCACAAGACCTAGCCACAAGTGAAGGAAAACTTGAAACGAAACCCTATGCCAACCCGTCGTGCCAGCGTGGCACAGTAGGCTAATTACCCTCCATGTAGTTGGAGGAGGCCCGACTCAGCAATGGGTCATTTATGGGCTGAGAAGTAGTAGTAAGTAGTATTGAGCTTAGAGACAGATTCTTCTTTCAGAAGAAGTTAGAGAAACAAAAATTAGAAGGTGGGTTAGACATATCTATTTATTAGATTTTTAGTGCGAGTAAACGTGCGCATATTGACTCCAATAGTAAAACCGTTGAAATTTCGGTATATATAATAAGTTTTATCATATAGTTACAAGACTTCTGAAAACTGAGCGATTTCTAGGTTATACACATCACGTCGAAATACCTTATAATTAAGTTTAACTGATTATTTATTCTCTCTCGTAACTACGATTGCTGCAAAGCATCTGAAACGTCAGGCGTCGGGAGATAATTAACGACAAATACACGCCATAAATTCGTTAAAGTGTTGTGAAATATTTAAGTAAGTAATACCAACATTACAATATGAAAGTTTGCATGTTATTCAATCACGCAAGTAATACTGACTGACCGTTGTCCGCCATTAATGAAATTTCGCAGTCAGTTGGCAGCTTTGTATAGCGTCTTTAGCACATAAAAGCTCGAATGAGTTTATGTTGCGCTATTCCACCCAATGTAACCAACTTATGTATTTGCTATGAATCATCACTACATCACTATCACTACACATTATAAAACAAAGTCGCTGTCGTCTGTCCATCCATATGTATGCTTAACATGTACAAACTCCGATTTTTATATACATGTTTGTTAAATCCGATTTTTAAATACCTATGTACCTGCGCATTTGTTTTATTTAATATTAAAGTTTATAATTATATTAAAGTTTATAAGTTAAAGTTTATAATTGACAGCAGTAAGATGAAGTGTGTTTCGATTGTAGTGCAGTGTAGAAAATCTAAATAGATGTGAAAAAACCAATATTCCTTTATAAAAACATATGATACGTACTTATCTGAGTGCACAGCAAGTGATTTGCAGAAAATAAACTGAAATAAGTGGTGTATTAAACTTAAAAACTCGTAAAACATGCGGCTAAATCTATAATATATAACTATACATGGAGACAATCAATAAAACTACCAAAAGAATAAACTCGTAAACAGTGGGTAAAATTAAAACTTATGTGACAAATGACAGGCAATTAACTGTTACCAGTGTAATAAAAAGTAAAATAGTGATACCAGCTTAAAAGAACTAAATAGTAGAAATTAAAAAAGAAAAGATTGCGAGTTCAAATCCCGACGGTTGCTGTGAGACTTTTTGTGATAATTTAAATTAGTAGAATCATCATGAACTTCCTAGAAAATATAACTTTCCGTCGCACGCGTACGATATCGGAACCCACAAATGACACCAGTGAAATTATGTCTCAAACATTGGATGGGACGTCAAATAGTATGCCGGAAATTTCAGAGGACGAGGAGGACAAGCAGATAAACATCCTTAAAACTGAGATTGAGAACCTGAGGTCTCAATTAAATAGCGCGCATCAAGAAATAGAATTATTATCTGTAGAAAATAGCTCTCTGAAGCAAGCAAACGCCGATTTATTAAAGAAAAATGAAATGTATAAAAAAGTCACCAATAGCCCCCTAAAGAAGAAAATACAAACACCGAAGAGAAACACAATTAGTTCGACTTACAAGAAGACCAGTAAACCACAGACTTTAGAAATTCCTGATTGTTGCACATCCACTGCTGAAGACCCTGCTGAAAACTCGCAAAACAAAACATCACCAAACATACAAATTAATAAAAATAATTCAACGTTATCGATTGCAAAGAATAGTATGTGCATTTTAAGTAGTGAAACGTCTAGTAGATTATACACAATCAGTCAAAGAACTTATTTAGCTAATTTTAATATATGTCACTATCGCATGCCAAATTGTGGATTGAAGCAACTATTAGATAATCTTGATAAAAAAGTACAAAACTTCACATACTCCGACTACTGTGTTATTTATGTTGGGGAAGAGGATTTCAAAAGGACGCATAATTATATAGAATTAGTTACTTACATTCGCGAAACATTACAAACCTTGACCCACACAAACTTTATAGTATGTCTGCCGACTTTTAAATATATGGCTGATAAAATGATGTTCAATAGTAGAATAGACACCTTTAATAATTTAATTTACATGGACGTTGAGACATACAAATATGCGTATATTTTGGATTCCAACTTAAATCTGCCGTACTCCTACGAAACTTATAACCAAAGGTATGGAAGCTTAAATAATAAAGGCTTAAGTATTATTTTAAACGATTTACAAGACCTAATCCTAAATTTAAACAAAATGCATGTAGATGATGAACCTAAACAACCATCTGAAACTGCTAACACATTGAATCATGTTGTAAATGATAGCTGCAATGACAAACAGTTTTTTCGTTTATGACAGAATACACATACTTCATCAAAACATTAATGGTTTATTACACAAAGCTGATGAATTTACAGTACATCTAAATAATATTAGCAATAACATAATTGATGTGGTGTGTGTTACTGAGCATATTATGATATCAGACGATACTAAATTTCTCCAAATTCCAAACTATACTATGGCGGCAAATTTCTCAAGAACAAATAGAAATGGGGGTTCATGTATCCTAGTACGGAAAAATCATAAATTTAAGATTCTACACGAAGCAAAGCTTGTAAGCGTATCCAACCTCATAGAGTGTTCGGCTGTTGAATTGTTGGAGCATGGGTTGATTGTCATATGTATATATAGGCCTCCAAAGACTAGAAGGGATTGTTTAGAAATATTTTTTGACCGTTTAACGGCTGTGCTCTCAAAATTTTGTACCAAAGGTAAGAAACTTGTTATTTGTGGTGATTACAATATTGACCGATTAAAAGATACTCCTGTTTCAAGAGAGTTTGAAGACTTGCTGCGGAGCTTTAACTAAAAACTTGCAATCAACGAACCAACCCGTTTGCAAAGCAAAACATGCATCGATAACATTGCTCATAATATAAGAGGCTCTACAAAAAGTGTCTTAGAACTAGCACTGTCTGATCATACAGCACAAATACTATCATGTCCTGTTCGGAAAACGTATTCAATAACCCACTGGTACAAATTTAGAAGAGACTACAGCAACGAAAATGTTGAAAAATTTATTAAATGTTTAAAAGCCCTGACTTTTAGTGATTGCTATGGAAAAAGTGACCCAAATGCTGCATTTGAAGAATTTCATAAACTATTTAAACTTTTTTATGACCTCTGCTTTCCAAACATAAAAATTAAAGTTCCAATTATACGAAATTCTAAATGGCTTAGTAAAGGATTAAAAATATGTTCCCTCCGTAAAAGAAGGCTACTTAAAACATATCGACTATCAGGAAATAATAGAGATAGGAGTGATTTTAAGATATATGCAAGAAAATTTAAAAGAATCATAAAACTCACTCAAAGGTCGCAAAACAACTATCATATCCAAACAGCCACCAATAAATCTAAAGCAGTGTGGCAAATAATCAATAAATACAAAAATAATAACCCCCCTGAAAACATTAATAGAATAAAATATGACAACCAACTTATAACTGCTCCTGATACCATATCACAAACATTCAACAACTTTTTTATAGATGACATTTCAAAACTAACGAATAATAGAATAAACTACGCTAATATTCTAACCTATAACAAACCAAATTCCTGTTTCTTATCACCAGTTACCCCTTACGATGTTGTCAAAATAATCATGACATTAAAAAACACTAATAGTACAGGTTGGGATGGAATTTCAACAAAAATAATAAAACGAATAGCACACGAAATCGCTCCTGTCATCACCTACATAATAAACCAGTGTATTGAAGAAGGGATTTTCCCGACATATTTGAAAACTACTATAGTTACACCAATATTCAAAAAAGGAGACATGGAAGATGTACGAAGTTATAGACCTGTCGCTCTCATTCCAATACTGGCTAAAATATTTGAAAGAGTACTATATAATAATCTAAGTGAATATTTCGAAAAAAATAAAATAATAATAGATAATCAAGCTGGATTCAGAAAGGGGAAATCGGTTAATTCAGCAATGAATCAGCTTCTACAAAGAATTATTACGGAACTAGATAAAAAAAATCAGATCACAGCCCTATTCATGGATATGACAAAAGCTTTTGATTATGTTGACCATGGACTACTGATAAATAAACTAGAAATATACGGAATTCGAGGCAAAGCACTGGAAATAATCAAATCCTATCTCAGTAATAGAATACAGTTCACTGAAATAACACAATTATGTCCATTCACAAAAACAGAAATTAAATATACATCGAGCCCAAGATATATTAAATATGGTGTACCTCAAGGGTCGATATTGGGACCATTACTATTTCTCATTTATGTAAACGATTTACCTAATGCTATTCAGCACCCTATGGTTTTATTTGCTGACGACAGTACGGTCCTCTTCACAAATAACAAAAATAAAAATCATGAATTAGAAATTAATGATTCTTTATCTAAATTAATTAATTGGCTTGCAATAAATAATCTAAAAATAAATTTAACAAAAACCCATTACATGAATTTCAAAAATAAAAACGCAAAATCAATTCCATTATCTATCGAGTACAATAATGCAACTGTATCTGAGGTTACAAGTACAAAATTTCTAGGTATCTATATAGATGCCAATATGTCATGGAAAACACATGTAAATAATGTATGTACCAAATTAAATCAATTTTCTTATGCCCTCTACATGCTAAAAAAAGTATCTAACCAAACCACACTACTAAATGCTTATCATGCCTATGTGGGATCCACTTTATCTTATGGGATACTATATTGGGGATACTCAACTGATAAAGAAGTTGCGTTTAAGGCACAAAAAAAGTGTATTAGATCAATATGTGGAATACAAAAAACAGATTCATGTAAACCTCATTTCATAAATCTCAAGATATTAACCCTTCCTGCTCTATATATCTACGCCGCCTCAATTTTAGTTAAATCAAACTTAAGTAGCTATGAAACATTGACAAGCAGTAGACTTAAAAATATATTACGCAATAAAACATCCCACACTACAGTGTATAGTAATAGTATCTTTTGTATGGGCATAAACATATATAATAAGTTACCTACAGACATTAAGGATCTACAATCAATTAACATTTTTAAAAGGAAGCTAAAAGAATTACTGATTAAAAAAGCATATTACTCTGTAAAAGAATTCATTGAAGAAAAATAAGTATTAAATGTATTTAAATTGAAATTATTGTGATACTTAATTTAATGTGATAAAAATTTGTGATATAATACAATGTGATAAAAATTTGTGATATAACTTTGTGACATAATGTAAAATGAATGAATAATGATATATAATATATTATAATGTAACTGTATGATTATGGATGATAGCTAATATTAAGGATTCAAAACTGTAATTTTAAGGAAGTATCTAGTTTTGTAGTGTTTACCATTTAAATTGCAATGCCTTAACAGGTAACTAAGTTCTAAGAACCTACCTATTGTTAACATCTTCAAAATTCTGTACACTTAGTTCGCAATAAAGAATTTGAATTTGAATTTGAATTTGAATTTAAATCTTTATAACTACGCAACAGATTTTGAAGCGTTTTTTTATTAGATAGAGTGATTCAAGAGTAAAGTTTATAAATGTAATACATCCATAATTATATAGAGAAACACTGATAAATTTAGAGGTTCATTACTGCACCCGCGCGAAGCCAGGGCGGTAGGCTAGTAATAAATAAATTAAAAAAGCCATTCAAAACTATTTCAATACCATCCTCTTTTTTTCGTCGGAATATCCTCATGGATCCGTGTGGGCTTACCGGGTTATTTATGAGTCTGTGGCGCGGGAAGAACCATTAACACTCCGAAATACCCACTAAAACCCGTCGGCAATCCTCAACTGCCCGAACCACGGGTTTCACCCCCAGCCTTGTTTACTAGAGCCCTAAGTTCCAAGACGGGCTTCTCACATTAAAACCAACCTGGGACGTCTAGCCTAAGTACCGCATAATTGGTACTTTCCGTCCATGGAAATGGAGGGGGCTCGACTGACCAACGGGTCACGATGATGAAGTATTGGTGACACAACGAGACTAATAAATAGGTACGCGTAATTTAGATGCAAATTAAGCATAGTCTACGGGGAGATGTAATATATGCCGATGTTGATAAAGTCAGTTCCAAATATCATTCATGGTCGAATTTGATTACTGCTTTTCAGCCCATAAATGACCCACTGCTTAGTCATGCCTCCACCAATTACATGGAGGATAACTAACCGTGCCATCCCGAGGGTGTCGTAAGAGGCGACTAAGGGAACGACAAGAGGCAAATCACCTAGCCGCAAGAGAAGGAACATTTTATACAAACCCTGTGCCATACATTAGGCTGTTTTCCTTCCATGAATTTGGAGGAGGCCAGACTCAGTAGTGGGTCATTTATGGACTGAAACGAACGAACTAACCCGGGTTTTGTATTAAGTTTTCCTTCTTTGCAGCTAGTTTTTCGGTCTTCCTTCAACTCTTACGACACCCACAGTATAGAAATGGGAAAGTGCCATAATGTATTCTTAATCCATCTCCACACGAGAATTTTAAAATTGATTACACATGCCTATTATTATGTTGCACTGGCGTAATCAGGTAAACCATTTGTTTATCATCGTCATATTTCGTTCGATTTTGAATTTCATTTGTCGGCTCTTACTGAACTCTCATACTGGAATGGGGTGGTGAAACTATGTATTCCAAATCCAGCACCACACGGAGAATGTGTTCCTAATTTATTCACGTGACACTGGATAAACAGAAGAAAAAGTAATTTATTAATAGAATGATGATATGTCCCTTACAGTTGAATTAGTTGTATCATTAATCTTCTGCGTTGGATCACTTCTTGCGCCTATCTCGCTGGCTGGGTCCTGCTTGAGTGTGTGAAGTAAAAAGTTTTGTAAATAAACACATTTCTCCCGCTGCCCTAATATGAAAGCTGTTGTTTCGGACAGTTTGAACGTGCTATTTAATTATCATAAAACACAGGCCTAATTGGGTTTTTGTTATTTATAAAATACTAGCGCACGTCCCGGCTTCGCACGGGTGCAATGATGAACATCTAAATTCCTGCATGTATTATACAAATAAACCTTCAACTAGAATAAAAAAAAAAGATTTTAAAAAAAACGGTACAAAATTCGTTGCGTAGTTTTAAATATTTAAGCATACATAGGCACGGCAACGACGTTGTTTTATACTATGTAGTGATAGTGAAGTGATTATTTTGTTTCTTTTCAAAGATTTTTTATTGTTTCAGTTTGATTGGAATTATGATATGTTAGAAAATGACTTTTATTTTACGTTGGATACCCTCAGGACACCCGGCCGCTGGGAGCTGACCCGGTTATGTGGGACTCGGTAAAACCGTTAGCACCCCGATTTACCCACGGGTTTCGCTGGAGTCCCGCCCGCCTCGTAGTAGAGCCCCGCGTTCAGAGGCGGAGTAACTCACGGGGTTACTTATTTTAGATAATAACTTTTAATTTTTTAATCCATTATTATATTGGGGTTGAATGGGCCGTCTTTGGATCATAGATCTCGGCTTTGATTCCAGAGCCGGGCGAGTGTCTTTGTGTAAACCAGAGGCACTTGCTCTGTGTCTGGGAATCATTTGTATTACGCGAATTCTAGAGCCCGGGCGTCGTTCACTTTTTATATAAAAAAATAATAGAAGGTATTTCTAACCATTGGCGTCATCCGAAAATAGTTCCTAAACTAAACTACTTTAAACAAAATTGATCAAAAGCAAAGTTTGCAATTCCAGAGGCAATTTTCTGAACGGGTCATATTTCATCTAAAACAGAGGCTGGTAATAATTGGGAAACTGTTTGGAATCGGGTCGTTATCGACTGGCCAGGACGCTCGGCCAAATTGCTTGTTGGTGACTTTTTAATAACCCGTATACAGTTGGTCGTAATTAATTTTATAGCTGACGCTATTATGCTTTAATCTTTTCAGAATCTTTGCTAGAGTATTAGTAGTCTTATATTTATTTGTTTTCCTATACAAGTCATCGTTTCAGCTAAAGGACGTCCACTGCTGGACGTAGGCTTCCCCCAAGGATTTCCACGAAGGCCCGTCCTGAGGTGCCAGCATTCATCGCTTTTCGGCGAACTTAACCAGGTCGTCAGTCCACCTTGTGAGAGGCCTACCAACATTACGCTTTCCGGAACGCGGTCGCCACTCGAGCACATTTCTGCCCCATCGGGGGTCAGTCCTGCGAGCTATGTGATCTGCCCATTGCACATAGTAACAACATGAATACAATTTATGGAAAACAAAACGTTGTTTCAGGCCATAATTGACCAAATCGGCTCTCCTCTAAATTCATGGAGGGAAATTAGCCTACTATGCCATGCTGGCAAGACGGGCACAGGGTACCTAGCAAGTTTTCCTTCTCTTGCGGCTAGGTAATCTGTCTATTGTATTCCTTTAGTCGTCTCTTAGGACATCCTCAGGATGGTATTTCTTCTATATCAATAGCTTCGTGTTCGCAAGAAACTTTACATAATGACAAGCTATATTACTATACCTGGTGGAATAGAAAAGCTTTTTAAATGGTTTTTTTTATAACTAAACATGGATTTTACGAATACAAATGCCAGTACCCGATGTATATATGTGTACCGAAATGACAGACCCATTCTTAGCGCAACTGCCTCTGCCTTCATCATCATTTCAGCCAAAAGACGTCCACTGCTGGACATAGGCCTCCCCCAAGGATCTCCACAAAGGCCGGTCCTGGGCCGCCCGCATCCACTGCTTTCCGGCGACCTTAACCAGGTCGTCGGTCCACCGTGTGGGAGGCCTACCAGCACTGCGCCTTACACAAAGACAATTACCTGACCCCGGAATCGTACCAGCGACTCATGATCCAAAGGCAGCAAATCCAACCCTTACCCCAGACCAACAAGGCAATCCATTTGATTACATTTGGGCTATTTAAATAGCTATAGTTAATTAGACTAGACTGAGTCAATGTTTTGTCACGCAAGCCACATGGTTTGCAGTAGTAGTATAAACTGCTTATGCAAGTACCTCTACTACTACACATAACACAAACAGTTCCAGCTTAAAGGCAATTAAATTTAGAGAGCTGAGTTATCCAATTAAAATATTAACTAAACGCTTAAAACTAAAACTGCCTCGTTGGTCTAGTGGTCAGATGTGCCGCCTTTGGATCAACGGGTCCCGGGTTCGATTCCGGGGTCGGGCCAGTGTCTTTGTCTAAACCAGAGGCACTGGCTCGGAGTCTGGGTGTCATTTCTATCTATAATATATATGTATTTACAAAAAAAAAATGTATATAAGTAGTTTATCATCCATCTCGTTACCATAACACAAGCATTAAGTTGCTTAACTTGGGACGAGATGGCGTTGTGTGAAATGTCTAAGGGTATTTATTTATTTATAAGAACGTTTTGCGGCAACCGGCTGCCTACGTGGGAAACAAATGTCTGGCCATGCCGCCTCCGCCGGGCCCCGGCAGGAGGGGTAGACCCAAAAAGTGCTGGCTTGACGTCGTAAAGGGTGATATGCGTGCCAATGGGTTCACTACCAGGGATGCTGAAGACCGTGCGAAGTGGAGAAGAAAAAGCCTGAAAGCTGACCCCGGGCGCCGAAGCGACAGTTTGGGCTGCAACCGGGATACAAGGCTAAGATGATGATGATGATGATGCCTAAAACTAAGTACTAATATATTTGCATATAAAAAAGTATCGCCTTATTGTGCAAATATCTGGTCCACCTGGAGACTGATTTAGAATACAAGGTGTAACCACCCCATTCAATCCTAAGGGTCTAAGAGCCGACTAAAGCAAATTACGTGGCGGAAAACCAAGCCGTAAGTGAACGAAAACGTGACTCTGCCAACTCGTGGCACAGTATGCTTATTTCCCTCCATTTAACTGGAGGAGGCCCGATTCGGTAGTGGGTCAATTATGGGCTGAGTAGTACTTGAAGTCATGTTTTATTAAGGACTAGCGACCCACCCCAGCTTCGCAAGGGAGCAATGGTGAACCTCTAAATTTATCAGTGTCTCTACAATATTAAGTATGTATTATACATATAAACCTTCCTCTTGAATCACTCTATCTATTGAATAAAACCGCTTCAAAAGCCGTTGCGAAGTTTTAAAGATTTAAGCATACATAAGGACGGACAGACGACAGCGACTTTGTTTTATAATATGTAGTGATAGTGACAATGATAGTGATAGTTATAGTGATAGTAAAGACGGAAATTCTTTGGTCGACGATCTATATTCCAATTAACTAGCGTCAAGTCAAACACTGATCATTTTTTTTCTTATGAATTAATAGGCTTACGTTTGACCTGAATCACGCTTGATGGAAGGCGAATACGAGGCCTAAGATGGTACACGTTTGCCTAGGTGTCTGTGCATTTTGGCCTCAAATCAGTATCCAATACTTTTCATGCATTTAATTTACACTATAAATAACAATACAGCTACGAATAAGTTAACAAAATAACTCACCAGGTCAATCAGTTGAGACAGCCGCAAGCCTAGTTTGACGAGCACGGTATTGTTGTTCTTGTCCACGGGTCGTATGAGCCTATTATAGTTGCTCAGTAAGTCGTCATAAAGGCGCTTCGCATCAGGATTACCGAAACAAACACCGATAGCAAAAAGAAACACAAGAAAAACTGTCCGGGACATTTCGTGATAACACTAAAGATTAATGTCAACATACAATGACGCTTTGATAAGTTAGGTTAGGTTAGAACTGGAATTTGAATGATTGAATTTGGAATCCGAACAATCTGTATTGCAGAATGTATATTCGATTTTAGTTTTTTTTTTTAAATGAATGTGCGTAGATGTTTTTATTCGGAAATTTGACAGCTCCGCCCGAGACGCCGTGGCTTCGGAGCGCCTCTACTGGCAGAAAAGTGACGTAAATAAGGCTTCATTGCGCCGACTCCGAATAACATTATATAGGGCCCCCGAAATGTATCGTATTGCTGAATTGGGTCTCATATAAAGACTTGCGGTAATAAAAATTTTACTCTGTTTATTTGCCGTGTGCCCAATAATTCTATAACAATACTTTGTCTATAAATTTCTTCTTGTGCAAATATGAAGCAATTTATAGGTCTAAATTGTTGATAAGACGTTTCAATAGTATTTAGCTGTGATCGTTTTTGGTTTGTAATATCTGGTGCATTCCGTTTAATTTTTCGTCGACAAATACATTATTTACATGTTGGCACCCCGGATCGATGGTAAGAGCGCATGCGTGCTGGCCCATTCATGACCTTCTACGCGTTTAGTGTCGCCTTAGTAATAATAGATGGCGGTGCGAGCAATTAAGTTTGGCTTTGGGCTAAATAAGGGTGCGTGGATAGGCAAACTTGACAGAATAGCGATAAAATGTTAAAGCCTCAGCCAAGTGCTGTAAATGATATAATCGTAAAATAAATTTGTTTTGGTACACGTAAAACTATTGTGATGTTGAGTTTTATTTGTCATAAATCGAACCCGCGGCTTGAGTAACAAAATGATCTAGTTGATATTGATGGTAATGCAATAAAATCTATCTATCTATCAGCCACAGAAGTCCACTGCTGAACATAGGCCGCCCCCATAGATTTCCACAATGTGCGATCTCGTGCAGACCGCATCCACCCAGCGACCTTTACAAGGTCGTCCGTCCACCTAGTTGGGGGTCTTCCCACGGTCCTCTTTCCCATACGTGGACGCCACTCCAAGACTTTTATGCCCCAGCGGCCATCTGTTCTTCGGGCCACGTGGCCTGCCCATTGCCACTTCAACTGTGCAATCCTTCTAGCTACGTCGGTCACTCTAGTTCTTCTACGGATTTCCTCATTTCTGATTCTATCACGTAGAGTAACTCCGAGCATAGCTCTTTCCATTGCACGTTGGGTGACTCTCAGGCGCCTAATAAGTCCCATTGTGTGCAATAAAATATAGCCTTAATAATATTTAGTAACTAGCTTTTGCGCGCGGCTTCGCCCGCGTGGGCTTCGAACCCGTGCATATTTTTTATGAACATAAAATCGGTTATTGTGGCTAAACTATGATAGTTAGATATGTGCTCTCGCGGATTTTTTTGTAGATCTTTATAAGACCTACAAACCCGTAGTACATGATTTTGTTCTATTGTCAATTGTTTTTGCAGCGCACGCATAAATAGGTTTTCGATTTTACACCTTGGTTTACAAAATCGCAATTTTCATACGGATCCCTAATTCTTTTGAAAATAAAATATAGCCTATAACCTTCCTCGGTAAATGGACTATCTAACACTGAAAGATTTTTTGGAATCGGACCAGTAGTTCCTGAGATTAGCGCGTTCAAACAAACAAACAAACTCTGCAGCTTTATATATTAGTATAGATATAGATATAATTCTTCCACATCTTACATGGGGGGTAATGGACGAATGTACTACGCTGGCCGAACTAGTTGGCGCAGTATTTTGTACCAAGTTTTCCTTCCCCAGCGGCCAGGTTTTCGGCCTTGCCATTTCCTTTATTCGGCTCCTACAATGCCCTCAGGATGAAATGGAACGGTGACACCATGTGTCCATTCCATTAGCCACCTATACCCACACACTCAGAGGTTGGCGATTCTGCATTCTAACTCAGCGACCAGATCTTTTTTGTGAAAACAAATATATTTTTATTTGCTAATGGTTCTTGGTAAGCGCTAATGGATTGTGCCACAGCGTTAGAAAATAGCTTAAATTGGAAAACTTAACTCGTCGGTACCCGATATGGAGTATCAAGAAACTGCGATTATCGTGACACCCGCAGTGGGACGTGTCTCTATGAAATATTAAACCGTAGATCAGGGCGACGTGGTGTGATATAAAACTTTATTTTTATTACACTTTAAAGCTAATATAATACAGGAGATGCTTTGGGCATCATTATCAATACTAATTTATACACTGATTAGTAGTAGTAGACTACTAATCAGTGTATAAATTACTCACTACTGAATCCTCCTCCAATTTCATAGAGGGTAATCAGCCTTTTTTGACCCGGGGTAAAATCCTTTACGGACTATCCCCGCCACCCTGGGAATGGTCAGCAGGGAAGTGTGGGAGTCCCTTCCGCCTCCATGAGGAGACGGAGGTATGTATACCCACTAAACGTCCCCGGGATGTACCGTCCCGCGCTTGCTACCCCGTGGGCCCTGACTGTATCTCCACGGGGAAGAGAGTCATTAGCCTAATGTGTTTTATAGAGAATTGATTTGCTCTATTTCGGAAGGTGAATTTTCTTGGGATTTTGTTGATGGTTTCGGATTTATATAAAATAGATAATAATTTCTTGAAGCGGCAATGAATGTAATGTAATAAAAAAATATGACCATAGACTATAAAAAGGTATTTATGCGATATAAATAAATTGAGTAAAAACTAAAATATTTAGGACATACTGTGCCACGGTGAGACGCGTTGGCACAGGGTTTCGAAGTAAGTCCCTCTCGACTGTGCTGCCACCTTGCCGTGGTGAGGGGGCTTGAGTGCCTCAATGATCCGTGGGACTATACTGGCCAGGGCATCCCATGCCGGGCGGGCCCACGAGGAGAGGTTAGACGAAGAGCGGCACCCAGCGCCCAGGGACTCCTCTGCCCTCGCCAGAGTTGCCCTGCGAGTCCTGGACCGCTGCGGTGCACCAACGTCCTAGGGTTGTCGCTAACCCGAGGGCTGAACGGCTGTGTTCATAAAATCAGTTATTTTAGTCATCAATAAGATACGTCGAAGCAGTTATGTGCCAGATCTTTCCGCGTCGATATTTTTATTTACCCACCGCCGTTTACTCCTGAAACGGCGCTGTCATGAATTATTCAGGTTTAATCTACACTCGCGATAGTTCCAGGAAGCCTTCAAGGCGTGTGGCTTGCGACTGAAATTATTTTCACGACAAACTATTTCACATAAAGATTTATGGTAACTACAATTTAATTCACGATTTCATATACACTTTGAAGAATATTGAAAGGGAATATATTGTCTTGGGGAAATAGAGTGTAGCGACCAACATGCTACATACTTTACACAATTTACCAATTTACAATTATTAAAATACTAGCTTTTGCGCGCGGCTTCGCCCGCGTGGGCTTCAAACCCGTGCATATTTTTTATGAACATAAAATCGGTTATTGTGACTAAACTATAATAGTTAGATATGTGCTCTTGCGGACTTTTTTGTAGATCTTTATAAGACCTACAAACCCGTAGTACATCATTTTGTTCTATTGTCAATAGTTTTTGCAGTGCACGCATAAATAGGTTTTCGATTTTACACCTTGGTTTACAAAATCGCAATTTTCATACGGATCCCTAATTCTTTTGAAAATAAAATATAGCCTATAACCTTCCTCGATAAATGGACTATCTAACACTGAAAGATTTTTTGAAATCGGACCAGTAGTTCCTGAGATTAGCGCGTTCAAACAAACAAACAAACAAACAAATTAACAAACAAACAAACTCTGCAGCTTTATATATTAGTATAGATTTAGTTAGATGAGCCTATGAGTGACCTATTACTGAGTCGCGCCTCCTCCAAATTCATGGAGGGAAATTAGCCTACTGCGCCACGCTGGCAAGACGGGTTGGCACAGGCTTTGTATCAAGTTTTCCTTCTCTTGCGGCTACGTGATCTGCCGTTTGCGTTCCCTTAGTCGCCTCTTACGACTCTCTCGGGATGGTATGTGTTGGTGACACTGTGTATTCTAAATGCGTCACCACACGGACAGAGTTAGATACTAATCTGAACTAATTACATCGAACAAGAAATATCGCATACAAATACGAGAATTACCAATAAGTCCTACACAAACCGCGATGGCGAAATTTCAAGAGCAATTCGCACAGTTAAGATTTCCCCGACTACAACTATCGTCCCTTTGCGCCTAAAAGAGCATAACTAACATCGGCCACTAAAACTAGAGACGACTGAAAACCAGTTAAAAATTACTTCGAAAAAAAAATCGACCTCTTTCTGCTTCTCAGCCCATAATGACCCACTGCTGGGTCGGGCCTCCTCCAGTTAGATGGAGGATAATTATCCTACTGTGCCACGCTGGCCAGACCGGCTGACACAGGGTTTCTTTCTCTTTCAGTTAGATTTTCGGTCTCATCATTCCCTTTTGTCGGTTCTTATGACACCCTCAGGATGAGATGACACGACACTGTGCATCCTGACACTCGAGAAACTTTCATACGATAGTAGTTAGTAAAGGCAATCATTATTTGGCATAATAGGAGTATATCACTTACGTATCTTTATTTAATGTAATGTTTAATGTAATTAAGGCAATTTGCCATCAGTAAACACTAGTGTATCTGTGTTTTCACGGCATTTAATTAAATGAGGTACGCTGCGAAATGCTTGTTTTGCCAGATCCATTACATGCATAGGCCTGAAACTAATAATGAGTTAGTTGGTGCCTAGAGTGCACTTTGGTTCAAATAATGTTGGCAAAGTCAAACCGTAATTTGGTTTAATATATGGACGTCAATTATTCTAGACTATTTGGGAAATTTAAAGAAAATATTTCCCCCCCTGTAATTGGAGGAGGTCCGACTCAGCAATGGGTCTTTTATGGGCTGCGATGACGATTTGGAGAATTCGTTTGTCACTATAATGTGTGCGTTCTAATAGAAAAAAGTGAAAAGGACTGCTAAATATTAAAATATAATTTATAATTTGGATACTCTACAACATTGTTTTAATAAAATATTCACTCCATATGAGATACATCAGTTAAAGTCCACCGTAAATCTGTTACAAGGTTTCGATCCCAGAGAAAACAATAAAATATTAAAATCATCGCTAAAATTTGTTGCAACCTACGTGGCTATTTCTTTGAAGATCCTACCCAGTAGTAGTCATATTCGGAAATGATCATCATCCTCTCAGCTTATACCCACTATTGAGTTGAGCCTCCTCCAACTTCAAGGAGGGAAGCTAGTCTACTGTGCAATGAGTTTGCATGTATGTATCTAGTGCTCCAAAATGGCTATGATGGTGGTTAACAAAAATAAAGTATGAATTCCGTGTGGTGACGGATTTATATATGACTAGTGGCCCGCCCCGGCTTTGCCCGTGCAAAGCGGGGGTGGTTTATACATATAAACCTTCCTCTTGAATCACTCTATCTATTAAAAAACCCGTATCAAAATCCGTTGCGTAGTTTTAAAGATTTAAGCATACATAGGGACGGACAGACGACAGCGACTTTGTTTTATACTATGTAGTGATAGTGATACGGATACATAGTGACACCACTCCATTTCGTCATGAGAGTGTCGTAAGAGCCGACAAAAGGAAATGATAGGGTCGAAAACCTGGCCGTAAAAGAAGGAAAACTTGACACGAAACCCTATCTATGCCAACCCGTCTGGCCAGCGTGGCATAGTAGACTACTTACCCTCCATGTAGCTGGAGGAGGCCCGACTCAGCAGTGGGTCATTTATAGGCTGAGAAGTAAGTAAACAATGTATATTAATGATATCTTAGGCTTTCGCGGTTATTCCACATAGAATTTGAATACTTTTTTAAAGGATCGCGTGTGTTTTACGTATCCACACATTATTCTACGTTTCAAATGACGACACGGTTGGCGCAGTGGTTGAGCGATCCACTGCTGCGCAGCATGTTGCGGGTTCGAACCTCGCACGGAAGAAATATTTGTACGACCTATAAGTATTTGTTCCGGGTGTGGGTGTTTTCTATCTATATTATGTATGTATTTACAAAAAAAATTGTATATTATACGAAAAAAATGTATATTATGCGAATAGGGCGCTATGGATCAGTATGATCCATAGCGCCCTAGATATTCGCTACTATTACTGCCTCGTTGGTCTAGTGGTCAGATGTGCCGCCTTTGGATCAACGGGTCCCGGGTTCGATTCCGGGGTCGGGCAAGTGTCTTTGTCTAAACCAGAGGCACTGGCTCGGAGTCTGGGTGTCATTTCTATCTATAATATGTATGTATTTACAAAAAAAAAATGTATATAAGTAGTTTATCATCCATCGCGTTACCATAACACAAGCATTAAGTTGCTTAGCTTGGGACGAGATGGCATTGTGTGAAATGTCCAAGGATATTTATTTATTTATTTAAATATAATTACCCTTTGCAACGTAGGATAATGTGTGGTCCGAGTAGTAGTTCTATTGTCCAGTTCCATCATTTTGAATGAAAGTAAATGTAACATACACGCGATAAATCCGTTAGATAGTGTTTCATTTCAATGTGTAAATTACATGTTCACTATTTGTTTCCACTGTGCATGTGCTGGTATTATGATAAATAGTCTGACCCATGTCAGTGCAAGCTGTGAGCTTAACTAAAAATAACTTATTGTTAACAGGGTTTCTGTCTGTAGACAAAAAGAAAGCCACGCAACTTTTAAAAACTCAAAATGCGGTTTATCATATTGGTATCGTAGTTCATAGAAAAGACGGAAAGGAAGGCCATTCAAAAGATGGAGTGATGACATAGTTGCCACGGTACGAAATACCTGGAGCAGGCTGGCAAGAGACAGAACGAAATGGAAGGAAATGGAGGAGAATTTCACCGCCAGAGCGGTCCTTACAACAAAACGCGCTAACGCAGCTTAATAACATTATACTAACAAACTAGAATAAGTATAATACTAACACTACAAATAATGTTTAGAATTCATGTAAACATTATTAGTATTAATAATAATAAAGCTTTATTTATTCCTTACATATATAAGGAATAAATAAAGCTTTATTATTATTAATAATTCATAGAAGATTGTCTTAATGTTCCATTTTCAAATAATCTTCCAATACTCCTCGAGCTATCATGTTTTTATTAAAACGATACGAACGACTTAATGCAGGGTTAAATGTACGAACCCGCCAAAAACGAAAGCCTCAACGTGTGAGGGCGTCCCATTTGCCCGGGACGCCCTTCGATACACGCTTGCTCTCGTAGCGGGCACCACGTTGGGGCGTCACAGTGGAATGCCTTTACGCGAACCTGTGGCGCCCCAAGCGTATCGTGTGAGGGTATTCCAATGGGATTTAGTGGGTAGACGAGTAGTTTCCGGAGTAGTTTCCACTCTCGAGGGGCGGCGGTATGCATAAAAAAGGGGTTAAGTATCACATGTATTTCACGAACACAATATAAGATCCAGACTACTCTTGTCCGACCCCGGACTCGAAACGTCGGGAATACGCATGGATTCCCGGCCGCTGGGAACAAGCTGGGGTATGAGGGACTCCGGGTGCCAAAAGATGGTAATTAGCGCCCCGACCAACGGAGTTCCTCGACTGCCCATTTCAGGTTGCGCTCCCCAATGAGGGAACATGCCTCGTGAATCCCCTTAGATCAACAAGGCAGTCTTGAAGAGTGGATTCTTTATAAAAGTAACAAAAGAGTTTACTTAAAATTAATGAAGAGCGAGCCACTTTATATTTTTACAACGCTTTTTCTTTTCATTTAATTATAGTATAGTCCAGTTCAGAATAAACACTTCTAAGAAATGCAAAGCATATTTGACTTAAACAAAGCATTTGTTTAAATAATCAAATTGTAATTAATAAGCAGCACTTTCAATCGCCTTCTTGGGCTATGTCGCAAGGGCCGCCCTTGGCTCACGAGTCTCTGGTTTGATTTCAGGGTTGAGCAACGTTGCTAGATGGAGCGACGATCTGCGAAAGGTTGCGGGCAGCAGCTGGATGCGTCAAGCTGAAGACAGGGCGCTATGGCGCTCTTTAGGGGAGGCCTATGTCCAGCAGTGGACTAATGTGGGCTGATGATGATGATGATGATGATGAAGTGTCCATTTGGATAACTTTACTCTCGATCCAAATGTTATTCGTGATCTTGAATTAAAAAGTTAGATTTATAGTGCAGGGATCTTTAGTTGATAACCAAAATCAAGAATTTTCAGGAACACCCGATATACTACTACTAATGAGCACATACATAACCCAATACTGACTCGTGCCTTTTTTTTTTTTTTGGTTCCCGGGGTAAAAATCCTTTATGGACTATCCCCGTCGGCCACGGGGATGATGGCCGAGGGGGGTGTGTGGGAATCTCCCCCAGAGTGGGGGCCTACCCACTGAAACATCCCCGGGGTGCTCTCTCTCTCGCGTCCATGTCGGTGGCATTGCGGGAACTTAGCCTACTGGGGCCCCGTCCGCTATGCCACAGACTAGAGGCTCATCGCCTCCTCAACCCACGCTCAAACGAGCCCCGACGTCCTGCCGTGAGCACAACGAGCAGGACGTCGTCCAACGTCTGATCCCCCGTGGGGCAGGCATCCCCGCGCCCTGCCCCGGGATCCTCGGCCTATTCGGCCCTCTGCCTAGCGGGACCGGCCCGGCTACTCGGGCCCGCGTCAACCGCCTGCCCAGTCCGCGCAGCGTCGGTGAGTCCGCGCAGCGTCGGTGGAGTCGTGCCTCCTCCAACTACATGGGAGAGTAATTAACACATTGTGACATGCTGGCCAGAACGGTATTGTTGCAAGATTTTATTTCCTTTTGTAAGCTCTTACGACAGCTTCAGGATGGAATAGGTTGGTGCCACTTCGTATTGTAAATCCGTCACCATACAGACTACTTACCAGATTTTTTTTTGTGTCGGGGTTAACACACCATAGGACAAACAGAAGAACAATTACCCATACCAAGTCTTGCACTAGGTTTTTGTCTACTAATCACACGGTACTTGCAACTAAGCAAGGAAAATCTTCCATAGTATTTTGTAGCCTTAGCGCCTCACCACACTGGCAGCTGTACACTTCTTTTATTATAGGTATTTTAATCAAACTCAAAAGGAACTTTATTTACGTAGGTTTTATCACAATACTCTTATAAATCGTCATATTGTTACCAATATCATCATGTTAAGGCCCACACGTGGGAGGCCTACCAGCACTGCGCCTTCCGGAACGCGGTCGCCACTCGAGGACTTTTCGATGGATTTAGTGGATTATTTCGATTTATTCACGGTGGACCGACGACCTGGTTAAGATCGCCGGAAAGCAGTGGATGCGGGCGGCCCAGGACCGGCCTTTGTGGAAATCCTTGGGGGAGGCCTATGTCCAGCAGTGGACGTCTTTTGGCTGAAATGATGATGATGAAGGCCCACGCTAGGTGGTAGTCTCCACACACACCTATCAGTCGTCCTCCCTACATTCACACCTTTCATACACAATTCGTCACTCCTACAACCACTCCATCTCTCTTGATCGCTCACAATCCCTGCGTCCACCTACATTCATGCAATCAGTAATGTGTATGTAGTAAAACTAGTGATCCGTCCCGGCTTCACACGGGTACAATGATGAACCTCTAAGTTTATCAGTGATTCTCTACAATATTATGAATTTATTATAGTTAAAAACCTTCCTCTTGAATCACTCTATCTATTAAAAATACAGCTTCAAAATCGGTAGTTTTAAAGATTTAAGCATACATAGACGACACCGACTTTGTTTTATAATATGTAGTGGTAATTGAGGTAGTTTCAGTGTGAACGTGGATGGACGTAAAGGTTGTGGGTAAAGAGATGAATGGATTATGTGAATTACAACCTGGATATCTACTACTACTTGTCAGCCCACAGGTGAGTCACTATTGAGTTATGACCCATAGGTTATGAGGGTGACCTCCTCCAATTAGATGAAGGGTCATTAGCCTCATGTGCCACGCTGGCCATACAGGCCGGTACAGGGATTCGTATCAAGTGTTCCTTGCAGTGACTCAGCAGTGGATCGGTCATGGGCCAAGAATTTGTCACAGTTATTTGAGATGACCTCCAACAGTATCGATCCTGACTTCTGAAATGTTGGACTTAACACAACATAACATAAAGTCACGCCTTTTTCCTGCAGGGGTAGGCAGAGATCACATCCTCCCACTTGCTACGATCCTGGCTCACAACTTTCGCTTCTTCCACTTTTATCAACCTCTTCATGCATGCTTGTCTTTTTAGGGTGCTTCTAACCTGACCTTTCTTTAGGACATCACCTATTTGAACAGAGAATGTATTTCTTAGCCTGCCCCCTCCAACGTTCCCATTCACACTCCCGCTATATATTTCTTTTGGAAGTCTACTTTCACTCATCCTCTCTATATGACTAAACCATCTAAGCATAACTTTCTCAATTCTAGCCACTATATCCTCATTCAAACCTCAAAGCTCTCTTATAGTTTCATTCCTCGTAGAATTAAACACTTAAACTCTTGCTCCTTACTTATAGCACTTACAGCAAATAACTAACGGCACACGTTCTTAGGAAAAGAGAAGAGATTGACACAGTTGACTGCATCGTCGCGAACCTGTGGGGCGTCCCATACGTATGACGTATGAGGGTATACTCCTGGGGTTTTAGTAGGTATTTGAGTAGTGTATTAAGTAGTCGTTTTGCATTAAGCATTTCCCGAGCACGAGCAGTAGTAATAAAATAAGAAAGAGGTCGCTCGCCGTACCCAACTCGGCTGGGCAGCGTTCAGGAAACTACGTCTTATTCATCCAATATTCCTCAGTGCCTAAAGTCTGAAGTCCGCGAACAGTGCGTGTTGCCAGCGATAACTTACGGATCCGAGACATGGGCGTTCACAATGGGGCTTATTAGGTGGCTGGGAGTCAACAAGCGATGAAAAGAGCTATGCCCGGAGTTACTCTGAAATTAGGAAATCCGTAGAAGAAACAAAGCGACCAACATAGCTAGAAAGATGTACATATTATGAAGTGGCAATGGGCAGGCCACGTAGCCCGAAGAACGGATGGCTGTTGGGGCATGAACGTTTTGGAGTCCACGTATGGGAAAGCGAAGCGTGTGAAGACTACAGACTAGGTGGGCGGACGACCTTGTGAAGTTTGCTGGGAGTCACTAAATGTGGTCTGCATGAGATCGTGCGCTGTGGAAATCTATGAGGCCTATGTTCAGCAGTGGACTTCTGTGGCTCATATATTGGCGCAGTGGTTGAGCTCAGTGGTTATATATTGGCGCAGTGGTTGAGCGATCGACTGCTACGCAGCATGTCACGGGTTCGATTCCCGCACGGAAGAAATATTTGTACGACCTACAAGTATTTGTTCCAGGTCTGGGTGTTTTCTATCTATAATATGTATGTATTTACAAAAACAAATGTATATAGGTAGTTTATCATCCATCTCGTTACCATAACACAAGCATTAATTTGCTTAGCTTTGGACGAGATGGTGTTGTGTGAAATGTCCAAGGATATTAATTTATTGATAAGAAAAAATATTCAGTGGTCCTTAAGCCTGTGCTTACATGTGCACAGTTCGACAGTCTGAGAGGACTTTACCGCCCGCATCCCAACAGTTTGTAATTGCCTCTAAGAAGCGGTTCGATCTCCGACTTGTAGAATTGAGTTTAGCGAAATTGCGAGTCGGTAATTGGGGAAACTTCCGCGGCACTGAGTTGGAGCGTTCCGCGGTGTTCGCTTTTACTGTTATGATACCATAGAGGTAAACGCCGTAGTTTTAATGTGATGGAAACTTTTCAATTAATCATTGCGACGAGGTCTTTTCCTCCTTAAATAAAGGAAACTAAAGGAATTTTTCCTTATCATCATTTAAAACAAGAGGCATCCACTCGCCCTAGGATTTTCTCAACGATCAGTACTGAGCCACCCGCATCCCTTAGCGCCCTCAACCCCAGTAGCCCTAAACGTATGGCGGGTCGAGAGAAAGGAAGAGTCCTTTGATATGGTTCTGGAGATCGATGGCTGCCATATGCGTAATACATGTGAACAGGTGCCGCTGTTTTGGGATGGTCGGCTCACTGGATTCCAGACTTATAATTTAATTTTTAATCCATCATCAGCCCTCATTTGTCCACTGCTGGACATAGGCCTCCCCCAAAGAGCGCCACAGCGCCCGGTCTTCAGATTGACGCATCCAGCTGCTGCCCCAATTTTTCATTATTCTATATTTTTTGTTTATTATGAAATTCATATTTCAGTTGAGCGCCTTTCGGAGCCAAACGAAACTAGCTAGTTATATGTACACTGTCATTGTAATATGAAGTTAAAAAAAAGACAAGGCCACCGAGTTTCTTCCGCCAGGTCATCTTGGTTGGTGCCGGGTTCCGACCTGGTAGTAGGTAGTATTAAAAAATTATGTATCCGTTGACGATTGTGAAAGCCATAATTCGTACAATGAAACATTTTTCTATTCTATTCTAACCAGGTCATCGATACACCGTGTGGAATGCCTACTTGAACTGCGTTAAAATGGGGTTAAAAAAACAAATATACCGTTATTCATTAATAAAGCTCTTTGGTATCTGTTAATTAGACAAATTCCCACTTGTCGTCACATATGAGTTAGCCTGTTCATCGATAATTAGTTATTTGCAAGTAGCATGTGTCTAATATTGTAACACCGTCGAATGAACACGGAATATAATGAGAAGCAAATGGAATCTGTAGCTATCGAAGCTATTAATTATGACATTTACAACGATTATTAGCATGAGTCTGTGCAGTGACGGATTTGAAATATAATACATAGTATCTCAACCCCATTCTGAGGGTGTTGTAAGAGCCGAGAAAATTAAATGACAAGACCGGGAAAAAGAAGGAAACTTGATATGAAATCATATTTATTATTGTGTATAGAATGTATATTTTAGTGTATCAAACAATCTATTTATCACTATCACTGTCACTACATAGTATAAAACAAAGTCGCTGTCGTCTGTCCGTCCCTATGTATACTTAAATCTTTAAAACTCCACAACGGATTTTGATACGTTTTTTTTAATAGATATAGTGATTCAAGAGGAAGGTTTTTAAGTATAACCCACCCCCGCTTTGCACGGGCGAAGCCGGGGCGGGCCCCTAGTAATTACTAATGGCCTCACACAAAAAGTTTCCTAAGCCTTTTACCCAATACTCTACATATTTTGTTGTTTTAAAATCCATTAGCAGTCTTTACTTTATGCTAATGCTACCTGTGTATGGTGAATAAAAATACTGCAATATCACACGTATAAATCAAAAACATCTCGCGTTGCGAGTTTTAGGTACAGTGTTACCCGCATTGCAGTGTAGGGTAGAGTATTGTGGAGATTCTGTTAACAAAATGGATGACGAAATTAAAAAGCACTATGAACATTTCATCATATCTTAATATGAATTTACAATTATTATAGGTATATATAATATATAATATTATATTATCTAGTTTATTTATTCACACATAAATAGAGTACCTAATGGACAAATACCGGACGTTATGTCCTCTCAGTCATGCACTATGAACATTTCATCATATCTTAATATGAATTTACAATTATTATAGGTATATATATATATTATATTATCTAGTTTATTTATTCACACATAAATAGAGTACCTAATGCACAAATACCGGACGTTATGTCCTCTCAGTCATACTATCTGCAACCATTTCGTACAGTATCCTTGCTGTTTTCGACAGTGGCGATGCCAGTATAATGTTGCCAGGGCCAACTGAACTCAGACCAACATTTCTCTCTCTTTCCAGTTGCTCTCTTACGGTTTTATTGCGGGCACACTCCACCAAGACATGATAAACATCTTCTTTAATATTGCATTGCGCACAATTAAGAGAAGGATTCTTTCCCATCATGTATCCAAAACTATTTAGTGGAATGTGCCCTGAGCGAAGCCGTAAGGACGTTACAACACTCTTCCTCGACAAATTTGCACTACCTTTACACAACTTAAGAAAAAAAAAAAGTAACTGCCACTGCCCTTACAATGACCCTCAGAGTCCCTAATCACAAGCTGTCAGTCAATGCTTCCCCGACTGATGGAGTGATGTGGCCTCCGAAGTATGGAAGAGGTTACATATACATAATATGATGGACAGACATCCAACATAGTCATACATTGTTCAATTACTGATCCATAGCGCCCTATTCGCTACTATTACTGCCTCGTTGGTCTAGTGGTCAGATGTGCCGCCTTTGGATCAACGGGTCCCGGGTTCGATTCCGGGGTCGGGCAAGTGTCTTTGTCTAAACCAGAGGCACTGGCTCGGAGTCTGGGTGTCATTTCTATCTATAATATGTATGTATTTACAAAAAAAAATGTATATAAGTAGTTTAACATCCATCTCGTTACCATAACACAAGCATTAAGTTGCTTAGCTTGGGACGAGATGGCGTTGTGTGAAATGTCCAAGGATATTTATTTATTTATTACTACTACGTTACTATTTGTCCCGTGTGGGGACGGGTCAGAATATAAAACTACCCCACCGCACGCTGGGAAATAACGCGTGTTGTAAAAGTCAACAAAACCCAGCACGCTTGGTGGTAGGATCGAACGGTCCGCCCGGCTGGCTACCACCCTCACATTTAAGTCCGATGCCAAGCAGTTTTACTGTGTTCCGTCGTGTGTATGTGAGAGCTGGTGCCCAACAGGGCAATTCCTTGAATTGCCTGCTCCATCTTAGACCCTTGTGTAGCTTTCCACCACGCAAGCCTAGGGTCAAAGGCATTCAAGTCACTGATACTAAAAAAAAATAAAAAACTCAGCCCATAAATGACCCGCTGTTGAGGCAAGCCTCTTCTCATCACAGGGAGAGTAATTAGCCTACTGTGCCACGCTGGCCAGACGGGTTGGCCCAAGGTTTTGTATCAAGTTTTCCTTCTATTGCGGGTAGGTTTTCAGCCTAATCATTTAATTTTGTCCAATCTTACGACAACCTCGATGGAATGGGGTGGTGACAGTATGTATTCTAAATTCACTAGCCTACGACAAATTACCGAGCCCTGAAATGTACAATACTATTACGATTATTAGTAAAATTACTAATAATCGATTTTCCACTGTACATTCATAATATCAAATACGAGTAGTTCACACATTACACAATTTGCAAAATGTTTAGAGCTCATTTAGGGAATAATTTGATGCAAATCGATGTGCGGCTCGCGATCCCATACACAAATGTGAGAGCTGACGGCTTTAATCATTTTACAACACTGGTTTGGCTTTGAAGTCGATATGCGGGTTTGAATTGCCTTCTATTGATTTTCCATGCCGCGATTTAATCTTCGTATAATAAGTATGAGTACGTATTTGAAATGTCATATGTACAGTCATATTGAAATATACGAAAATGTACCTTAATATAATTGTGTTATTTATTGGTTTTTGTTTTGAGGGTATCCGATATAAGGAAGCGACAAAACCGATAACCTAGCCGCAACAGAAGTAAAACATGATACGATACCCTGTGCTAATCCAAGCCCTGTGGCAAGTTGTAATTACCCTCCATGTGACTGGAGGAGGCCCGAATCAGCAGTGGGTCATATATATATGTGTATGTGGGAGTCCAATGTCGTGAGAAGATGGTAAAGTGCTCCCGGGTTATCCACTAAAACCTACCTCTATTGTTCCGGTCTCGAGCCAAACCTCCTTTTTTTTTTTGTTGTCGCTGGGGAAATGCTTTATGCATCGTCGGTGATTATGTGGGACTCCGACAAGGGTCGTCTACCCACTAAAACCCCAACAGTATACCCTCACACGGTGCGCTTGGGGCCTCACAAGTTCGCGTAAACGCATTCTACTGTGACGCCCCGGCGTGGTGCCCGCAACGCGGGAAAGCGACTGTCAGTGGGCGTCCCGGTACACTGGGACGCCCTCAGTCATCGAGGCTTTTGTCGGTGGCGGTTCCCTCGACCCACCACCAGCCTCTCAGGCGAGGGCAGAAGGGGTTCGCATCGTCACGACCCCCCACCACCCCTGCCTCCGTCCGCGGCGCGGGTCAGCCGGAGCTCCCTCTTTTGCGACTCGCCCCGCAGCCCCTTCTGCGACATAACGGCCTCGCAGAAGGAGGCCCGTCAGCCCTCGGGTTAGCGACAACCCAAGGGCGTTGAGCCAAACCACCTGCGGAAAACTTCGTAAAGGTCATCAAGACAACTCTACCCTCGTGGGCTTTAGTAGTATAGAGGGTGTCCCAAAAATAGTGTCAAACGAAAGTCCAGAGACAGAGCACCCCTGGGGGTACCCGAATCATCCCCATGTATGTTCTGCGATTTTTCATAGTTTTAGAGTTATAATTAATTTTTTTTTCTTAATTTTTAATGTTTGGCTTTACACGAATATTTTCATAATTTTGGTCTAAGTTACGAAGCTGATTATTTTATACTTAAAATTACAATTCAAGATGATACAGTTAGAGAAAGAAACTACTTTATAAAAATGAAATTAAGTTTTTTAGTTCGAAAATTCAGAAAAAAGCTCTTATCACGAATACTATGAAATTCGCAGAACATACTTGCGGGTGATTCGGGTACAGCTATATAGTACCATTCTATGTATTTTATTTGGACATTTGCAATAATTAATCTATACATCTATACATCTTCTATACATACATACATACTACATACATATACATACTATACATACATACATACAAATGAATAAAATTGGAGTGTCTGTTTGTAATAACAAAATAATCACTTTATTATTAAATGCGTAAGTATGTATACACAGTACATATACCAAAATAATTTTTTTTTTAATGTTTGTCTGTCTGTCTGTCTGTTTGTTCCGGCTAATCTCTGGAACGGCTGGACCGATTTTGACGGGACTTTCACTGATAGGTAGCTGATGGTATAAGGAGTAACTTATGCTACTTTTTTTTGACTAGCTTCGCCCCACGCCGTCACCCACGGGTAATATCCCACCCGTGCGAAGCCGGGACGGGCCGCTAGTTACAAATAAAATATAGACATAGACATATTCTTTATTATGGACATACATTTACGGAACAATTACGGGAACTTTACGTTAACCTTAATATCGGTGGCCTCGAGTGAAAACAAAACAATGTATCTTTGACGTAGTTCTCAAATCGTGTAATCTCACATCAGTACAGTCACGATCGTTGTACAAATTGATTAGAATCCACCATTACCGGAGCGCAGTACGCGACCGCAAATCAAGAGGATTGCGTACGATTTGCATAACATTACCTACTAAATCAAGAGCCATTTTACATTTCAATGTGGAAAGAATAACGGAGCTGGATTTAGAGAGATGGGTATGAAAAATCTTCTGTAATCCACGTTAAGGTAATGCCACTTAATTCTGTGGGTATTTAGATTCTACCTAATACTACTCAGCCCATGAATGACCCACTGCTGAGTCGGACCTCCTCCCATCACAGGGAGGGTCATAAGCCTACTGTGCCATGCTGGCCAGACGGGTTGGCACAGGGTTTCGTATCAAGTTATTAGTCGCAAGAGAAGGAAAACTTGTCACTATACCCTGTGCCAACACATCTGGCCAGTGTGGCACAGTAGGCTAATCACCCTCCATGTAATTGGAGGAGACCTGGGGCTGATTAGTAGTAATATCACCAACGTTATCGAACCAAATAAAGAAAAATAAAACTCTTTTCTGTAAGCAGCTCAGATGCAATATGGTTCCGGGATCTAAGATTATGTCCGCAGTCTCAATACCCATGGGATCGGGTCTCTGTATTGAAGATAAATTATCCTTAAGCATGATTTAACCTGATATACACGACGTTAGATAGGTCTAGGCTTCCGGATTATTAAATGTTTTAAGTTTGCTCTTAGTAATCGCTATTGTTGCCCACATTTTTAAGCCGCCTCTTCTAAATATTACACACTAGCTGACCCGGCGAACTTTGTTTCGCCTTAAAGGCAATAAATGAGCAGAATTTTTATTTTATTAACTTCAATTTTTTATCAGGATAAATATAAATAAAACATCTATGATTTTAATTATACTTTATTGGCCATCTATTTTAGGAACTGCACTTTTCAGTGAATCACCTTGTGACAGACGACATTTTTCGGTTTATTATCAGGCGCATGAACAAATAACGCAGATGGTCTTCTGACCCGGAACATGCCACATATAATTTATCTTGGGAAATACATGAATTTTCTAGATTTAGGCCACAAACTTTCCAGGATTGGCCCTGTGATTTATTAATGGTCACGGCGAATGCACGACGGATCGGAAATCATTAAAACTAAAACGGTATATCAGTTGGTATCGTCGGGATCCTCGGATGAGAATTTCCTCACCTTCCAACTTCACTTTGAGTATATTCCATTGTTCATCAATTCACTTACCACCAAACGCGTTCCGTTGCACAGGTTTGGTGGTTTTGGTTTATATTTGGAAGCAAACTTAGTACGGAGCCAACCTTTAGTCGTAATATTTGAATTAATGCAGTGTACCAATGATTTCATTCTGAATTATGTTAGTTACTTTATGTCATCTACATATTTATTCTTAGCCGCCAAAACAGCTCGCTTAGTCAACCATTCATTATTTTTGTGTTTGTGAGTTCGTCCTTCGATGAACAGAAATTCTGAGAAAATAAAATCAATCCACATATTTCGATGATTTGAGGTAAGCGCATATTTCAGCGGCAGCAGTCGATCTTGGAATTAGTGGCAGTGTTTGGCAGAAATAGCCAGACAGTAAAATCATTGCGCCTCCAAAACATCTCGAGTCCTTGCGTAGGTGTTCGGTCGGTTCGGATAAGTGCTTCCAATGCACGTGTATGCGCTATTGTACATTCGTCCCAGATGACGATTTTCCATTTTGATAAAACTTTAGCCGCTGAGGAGTGTTTCGTAATATTACATGACATCTATTGGTCCAATGCGGACGCAAGTATGCAAGCAGTAATTAGTGCTGCCACCGTATCGAAACGTTGCTCGATCCAAATGATGTAGTACCTACTATAAAAATATATTCTTGTGTCTCGAAAATTATCTAGTTGTTGATCTCTTAAATTTGCTCGACGATTTTGCATTCCCAACCGATCCGTTTCACGGGCTGCCTCAATTTGCTCTTGTGATTGAGAAGCACGGATTCAAGCCATACTAATGCGGTGATCTTCACGTGCATTATTTAGTTCATCTTCATTGTTCGGCACAATAAGCTAATATTTACTCGAAATAAATACATCAACCGGTCAACTTCAAAATTTCTAATTGTCAAATTTGTCAAACTATAGACAACATAGCGTTTAGCTGTCGGTGAAGTTTTGTTATTCCAGCAGTTGCATTTTGATAAACAATGTTTTATATCACGGAATGGGATTACACACATTTACAGTTTCACGTTTATAATATTAAGTATGATTTTGTGAATTGTCCAACATCTTTATATATAAAAGAAAGTCGGACATAGGATACCTAAGATTTTTATCCCGTTCCCGTAGAATGTGATATAATACCTACGTGGTATAACAAAGCGCAACTGACAGCGAAACTTTAGGTTGTCTATATTTAAATATGGCTGAAAATTTGACATATAGAAATTAAAATTTAACTTAATATCTATAAATTTACACACAATATCTTTATAAATTGTAGCCTATGTGTTATTCTGATGTATAAGCTATATTATTATAAAGTTTCATTAAGATCCATTCATTCGTTTTTACGTGAAAGAGTAACAAACATCCATCCATCCATACTTACAAACTTTCACGTTTATAATATTAGTAGGATTATCCTATGCGCGGATTTGCTCACGTTGGCTTGACATTTATCATAAGTTATACAGGGATAATAAAGAATGCTCCTTTAAAAAAAACAACAAAAAAAAGTGCCCACAGCAGTGAAAATTAAAAAACGCGGCAACTAAAAATAATTAAATATAATATTAGCACGATAAACCGCTAACCTCACAATGTAAACCAAATAATTGTCAAAATATTTTTTATTACGTAGGTACCAATAATTAATAAAGACAATTATACTAAACACAGCGACACCACAGCGAAGAGCACCTGACCGTATCTTTCTCGCTCGGGTACACTCGGCGGTCCCGATTTCGCCTGATCGAGCCTTTCATCTCAGAGCGTGATGGATTAGCCTAACTTACTACCTACGGAAAAATCTGTGTGCCTATCTGAAGTTTTCACTTCAAAAATTAAGCCCCTGCACTAGGCATCTTTATCTTCACTATTACTATTACTACATAGTATAAAACAAAGTCGCATTCTTCTGTCCGTCCCTATGTATGCTTAAATCTTTAAAACTACGCAAAGGATTTTGAAATGGTTTTTTTTAATAGATAGAGTGATTCAAGAGAAAGGTTTAAATGAATAACCCGCCCCCGCTTTGCACGGGCGAAGCCGGGGCGGGCCACTAGTAATCTATATACCGGGGGCAGTTTACAAACATGTAATTCACGAACACAAATGACACCCAAACTCAAGTGTCTCTTGGAAATTGGCCTACTGTGAAACTCTGGCCAAACAGGTTGCCTCCGGGTTTCGTATCAACCACAATGCCGCAACAGGACGCGAGTAGGGAGCACTCCGGGGATGTTTAGTGGGTAGGCCCCCACTCTGGGGGAGTCCCACACGCCCCCCCCCCTCGGCCATCCCCATAGTCCATAAAGGATTTAACCCCGGGCGAACAAAAAAAAAAAGGTTTCGTATCAAGTTTTCCTTCTCCTGTGTCTAGATTTTCAGCCTTGGTGATTCTTACAACACCCGCGAGTGGGATGGTGTGGTACACAATACATTTTAAATCTATCACCACATTTGTCCCCATTCACTGTTTAATTAATTCAACGCGTCTTTTTCCTATCTAGATCTGATTAGCCCCTTTGCATCCTGAGGGTGTCGAAAGAGCCGATAAAACGAAATTACCAGGCCGATAACCTAGCCTCAAGAGAAGATATACTTGATACGAAACCCTGTAGCAATCCATCAGGGCAGCGTGGCACAGAAGCCTAATTACCCTCCATGTAATTGGAGGAGGATCGACTCATTGACGTCATTGACATTGAGTCATTGACTGCCTCGTTGGTCTAGTGGTTAGATGTGCCGCCTTTGGATCAACGGGTCCCGGGTTCGATTCCGGGGTCGGGCAAGTGTCTTTGTCTAAACCAGAGGCACTGGCTCGGAGTCTGGGTGTCATTTCTATCTATAATATGCATGTATTTACAAAAAAAAAATGTATATAAGTAGTTTATCATCCATCTCGTTACCATAACACAAGCATTAAGTTGCTTAGCTTGGGACGAGATGGCGTTGTGTGAAATGTCCAAGGATATTTATTTATTGAATATCTTAAACGTGAAAAGATTTCACTTTAATTTGTAGATAGCTTCAGGGTAAAATATCCTCTCATCTTTCCATCATAATATCTTTACTAACACATTATTCATTCTGTTTATCCCAAATCTTTCTTTTTCAAACTGGATATTACCCACGTACTGGGGTCCGTTCACGGCCTCCGTTTATCATAATTTAGGGCAATACACAGTTACTGTCAAACAATACACGATATTATTGGGCACACGGTGCCGTATGTATTATGTATGAAGATTGGGACGCACTGGCGTGGGAGCGGGAGCCGTAATTTTGGGCTTCTGTATTTTTACTTTGCCAAGGCCGCCAGAACTGTTATGATGTTTTGTTTTATATTTAATCTTACTAGTGGTCGAATGAGTGGTCAAATGACCATGATTAATTAAAATTATAAGTTTGCCCAGCAGTGGACGTCCTTTGGCTGAAATGATGATGGGTACATCAACTCCTCGAACCATGGCCATGGGATTCACTCTCATTGCAGGAGCATGCTCCGTGACCCTGGAGGCTTAGCCCGCCTCATACAAGTTGGGCCCAGGTTAAGTCACAGAAATATTCCAAATTACTGTTTTGATAGTAGATGTCACTACGTCCAAATTAAATGCGGTGTTAATAATTAAAAAAGATTGCATGCAAGATTGATTTTTGTTCCATCACTTTACATGAATTAAAATGTAAATATAAATTTTAATAATAGTAATAGTCTAAGAGATATAGTACATATCTTTGTATGTATTTAGGTCTCCCGTAAATACGCGTTAATAATACGAGCACGACCATTGCCAAAAACTCGTACAAACTCAACTCACGTAAAGACAAAGGAAACGAAAACTAGTGCAAAACATAATTTCCTGGGTCAGCGCGATACATTTACATTAAACATAGCCAAACTTGGTTCATACTAACATGATATTTTCATATTACGCGAAGTGACGCCGAGTCGCTACAAAGTACGCGTGAGTCTTGGGGTCGTCTTGATTGCCCCATGGTATGAGAGGGAAGAGAAGTTACGAATTTCAAAAAAATTGTTGTGTAGCGTACAAAATTTACTCGAAAACTTAGACCCATCAACATCAAGAAATATCGCCTACAACTGCGAGAAATACCAAAAATTCCTGCTCTGTGATAACGAATTTTACAGAGCATTTCGCACGCTTAAGCAATCCCTGACTACAGTTATCGGGAGTACCACGGCCTCCTGCCAGACATACCACCTCGTCTGGCTGGATCATACCTTTGCGCCTAAATTTCTACTTAAAACTCTACAACCATCCAAAATTAGGGCCGATTGTAAGGAGCAGTTTTATTTATGTCATTATTACCATTTTTGCTGTATGAAGGAGAGACTTCGAACACTTTTTCTCGGCCCATAAGTGACGCACTGCTGAGTCGGACTACATGAAGGGTAATTAGCCTACTGTCCCACACCGATATGTCGGCATCGGGTTTCGTAACTAGTTTTCCATGTCTGGCGGCTAGGATTTCGGCCTTATCATTCCTTATTCCTTTTGTCAGCTCACGTCTCCCTTGATGAAATGGGGTGGCAGCACTATGTATTCTAAATCCGTCACCACACGTATGCATATAGTTTATTAAAATGGCGCTAAATATTAAGATTGACGTTTATGCCTTAGGGCACACTTTTAACAAAGTTGTGCGGTGTATTCATGCCAGTTCACTCGCAACTTTTAACTGGCCAGATGTGCTCGGCCTTCTCGGGATATGAATCTGATTTGCTTTCAAATTAATATGAGCGGCTTATATTTTTAGAGATCCCTCTTTATTACGTCAGCTCATAAACACTTACTAGAAATTACTGACAACCTCTCCAACTATATCAACTGCTAGAACCGTTCTTGTTTAAAAAAATCCAAATATCTTGGATCTCGATTAACGTTATTTCAAAATAATAAGTAACACTTCTTCATCATCATCGTCTCATCTAATGCTCGTAAAAGTCCCAGCTGAAATAGCTGCTAGATTTTGGGCTTTTCATTTTTTTTAATAATGTGGCATAGTACCTTCAAGACAAAATGGGTTAGTTCATCACAGTTCATTCATTGATATACTGCTGAGTCAGGCCTCCCCCAACTTCATGGAGGGTAATTGTGTCTACTGTTCCGGATCTTATTTTTTTTTTTTTAATAAAAACGAAACACCTGCACTAGGTAACAAACACGAAAACGAAAACAAATGACACTCAGAGTCCGAGCAAGTGCCTCTGGTTTAGACAAAGACACTTGCCCGACCCCGGAATCGAACCCGGGACCCGTTGATCCAAAGGCACATCTAACCCTAGTTACGTATCATATCAAGATTTTCCTATCTTCAAATTCTTACGTTACTTTAGTTGGCTCTAACGACACCCCCATGATGGGTTAGTGACATTTTGTATTCAAATTTCCAGCAGCGTACGAACACTAACAGTAACCCTCACTCATTTTAGGGGTAAAACCCCGAACATTAAAACCCACTCGCACATGGCTGCTTTTTTTCTAACGGACGGGTGTTCGGAAGTTCTTGCCAGTTCGAAAGGCCCAGCTCGCGAAGTTTTCAATTTAAAAGGTCTTATTCTTATAAGTCAGTAATAAATCTAATTAAAAATAAACTTGAGACTTGGTGTTTGCTACGGCCCTATATATTGAACTAACATTGTATCTCGTCTTTGGAATCATCATCGCCTAGCTTTTTTCAAACTTTATCAGGTTAACTCTATGTATTCAAAATCCGTCACCATACCACACGGACACGATTGGCGTCTGCTCACAGTTAAAACCGCGTATAAACAGATAAAAACGTATGATCTTAATATACATTTTCCAAAAACATTTTACGTACAACCATTCCATTTGGTTTGTAATTTGTCTGCCTGTTATCCGAACATAATAAAAAAAAAATATAAATAAAAGAACTATTCTGTGTGGTGACTGATTTAGAATACATAATGACACCGACCCATTCCATTCTGAGGGTGGCGTAAGAGGTGACTAATTAAACGCAACAGGTAACAAAGTTGTAAGAAAAGGTTAATTGGATACAAACAGTGTGCCAACCCGTCTGACCAGCATGGCACAGAAGGCAAATCTTTCGTCCTAGGCTCATTTACGGACGAGGTCACTCTGAGGTCCGAATCAGCAGAGGGTTATTTAATGGACTGAGATGTAGTTTATTTAACTACTCTCATTTATATAATTCGCAACCCTAGAACTTAATTTGGACATGATCGCAATTCATTTGTCACAGAGACAATTTCGTAATGATCATTACGAGTATAATACGCAAACTTTATAATTTCGAATGAGACATCAATTTATAATTTCACTTGTTCCACATAGTACAATTAGTGCCACGAAAACTACGCACACGAATTATCGCGTAGCACATAACTTACGGGCTAAAAAGTCTGACGTATTGCCAGCTATTAATGCTGTAACGTATACGCGTATACGCAGTGCTTAGGGCTATCAACGACTATAATTACCATGAGCTCAACAATTTTATAAATATTTACCATTCCATAGTCAAGTTTTTGGTTGAATCCGAAAATATATTTTATAACGTATAGTATATTATAATATGTAAAAAAACATGTTATTCCAATTTAACAGTTTCTAATGTTTAGGCTGAGTTAAAACAGGTTAAATTTATAGATACATGCCCAAACAAAAAAAAACGAAAATATTCTACTACCCAATCAATAGATTATGATGTGTATAATATTATTTATTACATAGGTTATTTCCCATTTTGTTGATGATAGTAAGAACGACATCAATATAATTGGTATGTCTTTGTAAGATACTATTTAATATAGTTAAACCCGTTTAATTTTGGTACATAATGTATATAATATTTCGTTATTTTTATTGTTTACGTCGGTTGACTACAATATTGGCAACCAAACCATTAATTACCTCATATAGTATATTAATACGTCTGACACATTTTAAAGTTTAAATTATAAGTCTTTTAAATTTTATTTATTTTTATTTATTAAATTGTATAAATTTACTTTAACAAATGATACACCAATAAAATCGGTAACAACGCAAATCAGGTGTTTATAATATAAAATATAATAGAGGCTAAAATAAATTTACAACCGCTAACAAAATTGCATGATCGTAACATATTTACATAGGCGATTGCTAAAATAGCTTTATTAGCTTAAGCGCTAACCCTACCAGTGTTCAAGATTAACAAATGGTTCGCGTGAAAAAGTTTCGGCGATAAATTTACGCAAAGTCACAAAACTCCGCAACGACACGTTAGATTTTATTACTGCCTCGGGCCGGGAGCATTACGCCGCTATTAAACTTCGAATATTATTGAAATGATCTCAGACAAAGGTTGTTATTGCGAAAATGTATTCGAATTCGCAAGTGCGAAGTTAAATGTTCGATCAGACGTTCCATTCGATTTTCGAATCGATAACGCGGTTTCAAGTTTGTACTTATGAATTAATGGAGTGTTCACTTTTTGTACAATGAAGTGTAAAACATCTTTATACCGAAGTAATAAGAGGTGAAGATAACTGTAAAATAATTTATTGTAATAAACGAACATGATTATACTACATTCACGTGGCTAATTTCCATTGTGTAGTTATCGACATACAATACATAGTGTCACCACCCCATTCCGTTCTAAGGTTGTCGTAAGAGCCGACAAAAGGAAATTACAAGGCTGTTAAGCTAGCCATAAGAGAAGGAAAACTTGTGCCAACCCGTCTGGCCAGCGTGGTACAGTAGGCTGACTGGAGGAGGCCCGACTCATCTTCTTCTTCTGCCTGGCGTTAGACCCGGCTATTGCCAGGGTCCGCCTTCCGACTGAGCTTCCTCCACTTTGCCCGATCTTCAACGTCCTTTTCAGTTAGGCCATTGGCTGTCATGTCGGATTTGACGACGTCCAGCCAGCGCTTGCGAGGGCGACCACGAGACCTGGCCCCAAGGACAGCCATATTCATGCATCTCCGACCAACGTACTCCATAGGGCAGCGCATGATGTGGCCATACCATCGCAGACGACATTCTTGCAGTTTTTCCCCCACGGAATCGCGGTACATGTCTCTGATAATGTCAATATAGGCCTCGGGGACACGCTTGAAGCGAAAAGCCCACCAGATGGACTGCCGAGGTATACAGTCCTTCTGCGGGTCTAAAAAGGCCATATGCAGAGCTCTCCTTCTCTCCCTGTAAGCCTCGGCCAGAGTCCGTAAGGCGCACACTGCGTCCATGGTGCCGTTACCCGCCCGGAAGCGGTATTGACACTCAGAGACAGTGCACTCGTTACGGAGCCGTGTGTCAATGATGCGCTCGAAGAGCTTCATGGTGTGGCACATGATCTTGATACCGCGGTAGTTACTGCAGTCCTGTACGCTTCCTTTGCCTGTGTAGACGGGGATTATCAGGCTAAATCGCCACTGGTTCGGCATTTCCTTGGTGATCAGGATGCGGTTAAAAAGATCCGTGAGTAAGTCCACGCCATGCGGGCCCATCGACTTCAGTGCCGAACCCGACTCCTCAGTGGGTCATATATGGGTTGAGTAGCAGTACTCTAAAAACATCGTTACCATAATAATCTTCATAAAGTAATAACACAAATATGTAAAGTAAAAGTAACTACGAAGTTTTTTACTTAAACAGAAACAAAGCCTACGCTCTCGCAAATGTTATCTCAGAGAAAGCAAATTACCTATACATTAAAACTGGGATATCTAACAATTTGCATTTACAAAACCGCTTTGAGCCGTCACGTGGAATTATTGAGATGAAGTCATAGGCAAAGATGCCTAAACATAAAACAGAATGCAATTGAAAACAGTTCTAAGAATTGTTTTGAGTAATCGTAGTAATTCACCGTCTGTATTTACAGTTGCGTTTAAAAGATTTTGTAACCATAAATGCAAAATTTACATAGATACACATACGTTTTTTCAATAGACTCGAAATATACGATCAGAGGTACGGCACATAAATGGGCGTGGGATTTTATTCCGCGTGGGCGTGGGTATCTCTAATAAAGAGCTGCCCTGTGAGCCAACGCTAAGCTGCTTCTGCCCACCGCCTCCTAGACTAATCATAATTATGTACATTCATCGCTTGAAGACATACAAAGTTTTCCGGTGAGATTATTAGCTCGTTAATTCGGGCACATAAAAGCGTGTAATTTCTTCGAAAAGTAGGACATTCGTATGAGTAAACACTTCAACTGGGATAAAAGTTTGCGCGAGTTTGAATAAATTGGGAGGTAATTTAAGTTAAGAAGTGTATGGGGACCTCCCTGACAATATATCTGGGAGGGTGGTGGCATACTCAGGATTTCCTTCATAAATAAACAAACTCTCAATTTCTCTGGGATTTTCCAGAGACATTCAACAATCTTCATACATTTTTGTAGCATGTTAGTCAAACATTTTATTAAAGATGTCGTTACTTATACAATAAATCGCATTCTGGGTGTTATGTGGTACTGACCGTTTATGATTATAGAATTAAAAGACATTAAAATATAAATGACAGATTAAAGATGATTAAAGATTATCATTTTTTGTCATTAAGGGAAAGAAGTTGGAGATGTTATGTTTACGTTCCAATAATATTATTTTTTACTAAAGATAAATTCAAATGCAACTAATTTTAATTTTTGATAAAAACGGGGAGATGTGTGGAACTGGCCGTTTATGATTTTAGAATTAAAAGACATAACAATGTATTTAACAGATTAAAGATGGTTTCTGAAATACATGTTGTATTTTATTTCAATAAATTAATATATCGCATCTGACAGGTGTAACAAAATCCCTATTACCGTAACGAAAAGGTAGATTGTAGTACGGGTTTAAATATCGTGTACGAAATTGCAGACGAAGCTAAAGTACCCAAAGACTGCCTCGTTGGTCTAGTGGTTAGATGTGCCGCCTTTGGATCAACGGGTCCCGGGTTCGATTCCGGGGTCATGCAAGTGTCTTTGTCTAAACCAGAGGCACTGGCTCGGAGTCTGGGTGTCATTTCTATCTATTATAAGTATGTATTTACAAAAAAAAATGTATCTCAGTAGTTTATCATCCATCTCGTTACCATAACACAAGCATTAAGTTGCTTAACTTGGGACGAGATGGCGTTGTGTGAAATGTCCAAGGATATCTATATTATTAAAAAAAAAAAGAGGCAGTTTACCTAGCCGCAGGAGAAGGAAAACTTTATACAAACCCAGCCTATCTTACCAGCGTGGTACAGTAGATAATTTCCCTCCATGAATTTGGAGAAGACCATACCCAGTAGTGGGTCATTTATGGGCTACAATGACGCTAACGATACCATCCAAAGGTTGTCGTTAGAGGCAACTAAAGGAACTCAAGCGGACGATCGCACAGCCGCAAGAGTAGAAAAACTTTTTATACACCCTACATACTGCTCGTTGGTCTAGTGGTTAGATGTGCCGCCTTTGGATCAACGGGTCCCGGGTTCGATTCCGGGGTCGGGCAAGTGTCTTTGTGTAAACCAGAGGCACTGGCTCGGAGTCTGGGTGTCATTTCTATATATAATATGTATGTATGTTTGTATGTATGTATTTACAAAAAAAAATTGTATATAAGTAGTTTATCATCCATCTCGTTACCATAACACAAGCATTAAGTTGCTTAGCTTGGGACGAGATGGCGTTGTGTGAAATGTCCAAGGATATTTATTTATTACTAGCTGACCCGACAGACGTTGTCCTGTCTGAACTATGAATATTGAATTCGAATTGGAATAATTAATAATAAATTAATATACCGCCTTTTCTTATCGATTCCAATCCCTTATTTAATGTAATTAAAAAAGAAAAAAAGTAATTATGCCAAAAATAGCGAACCGTCGGGACGAACGTCAAATGTTTGACAGGTAACAGTTTGTATGGGAAAATAAAATTGTTGTTTTTATTATTTTACTTACAATATCAATGTTTTCTCTAGACTCTTAAACCTTCCCTGAACTCACACGAATATTTCAAGACCAAAATTAGCCAAATCGCTCCAGCCGTTTTCGAGTTTTAGCGAGACTAACGAACAGCTATTCATTTTTATATATAGAGATTTGTTTATTTATATCCCACTGCTGAGAGGGGCCTCCTCCAATTTTTAAGCCTCGCTAGCCAGACGGGTTTTGTATAAACTTTTCCGTCTTTTAGGTACCTCTTACGACACCCGTAGGATAGAATAGACTGCAGAATAGTGACACAATATATTCTAGATCCATCACCACATGGACTTTAAGAGGAATTATAGGCGGTAGATTTAACTGTTTCTTTGTACTTTTGAAGACAACTGTCATCTAGTCTCTCCCGTGGCCAAGACTGCTGCAAAGCATTCGAAACATTGGGAATTAAGTAAAGTAATATACACGCGATAAATCCTTTATAAAGGGTTTTATTTCAAGGATAGTAAAAGTTGGTGAAATTGCGAATTATAAATCCGTGACCACACAGACTTTGCATTAATGTAATGCAAAGTAATTAAAACATTGAAATTTCATAATTCATTATTCGTAGAACAAGAAACATCTACAAAGCTTTGTACAAATTCCAAACGAGAGTCTTGGATATTTAATTTCATTTGCTTACCATCCAGGAGTTTCCGAACTATGTCCGTTTCGTTTGCGTTGAGAAGACGAGATATTATTATTTCTGTGCTTGCCACACTTTTATTGCGGTACTACTTACTACACCGGCTTCGTTCGCTTGGTCTTCTGTTCGACTAAGGGAAAACACAGACGATAAGCAGATCGACTGCTGCGCAGCATGTCGCGGGTTCGATTCCCGCACGGAAGAAATATTTGTACGACCTACAAGTATTTGTTCCGGGTCTGGGTGTTTTCTACCTATAATATGTATGCATTTACAAGAAAAAATGTATATATGTTGTTTATCATCCATCTCGTTACCATAACACAAGCATTAAGTTGCTTAGCTTGGGACGAGATGGCGTTGCGTGAAATGTCCAAGGATATTTATTTATTAATCAACCACCGAGCTGAGCAAGATGACTAGCAAGGTTACTCCATGTGATGACAGATTTAGAATAGAGAGGGAATGGAGAGGGCTATGCTCGGAGTTTCCCTGCGAGATCGGATCAGATATGAGGAGATACGCAGGAAAACCAGGGTCACCGACATAGCCCACCGGATTGCCAAATTTAAGTGGCAGTGGGCAGAACACATAGCTCGCAGGACCGACGCCCGATGGGGCAGAAAATGGATCCGGGCGGCCCAGGACCGGTCTTTGTGGAGATCCTTTTTTTGAATGAAATGATGAGTCACAACCACATTCCATCTTGATGGTGTCGTAAGAGCCGACAAAAGGAAATAAAAAACGATAACCTGATTAACCAACTGTAAACAATCACACAATGATATTACCTCTGTCTGTTCAAATAACACTCTGAAGATGTAACAAACCCTTAAAACTTTGCTAAAAGAATGTAATTTATGCACAAGTCTAGGTGAAAGTTATTCTGTCTAGACGTTGAATTAAAGAAGGATAGGTATTGATAACATGGAGTGCTCGGATAGCTTAAAAACATTCTTACGTGTGGTAAACTAAATACGATAAGCATACATGATATAACAATATTATCCTTGGACATTTCACACAACGCCATATCATCCCAAGCTAAGCAACTTAATGCTTGTGTTATGGTAACAATATGGATGATAAACTACTTACATACATTTTTCTTGTAAATACATATATATTATAGATAGAAAACACCCAGACCCGGAACAAATACTTGTAGGTTGTACAAATATTTCTTCCGTGCGGGAATCGAATCCGCGACATGCTGCGCAGCAGTCGATCGCTCAACCACTGCGCCAACCAATACCCTTTAAACCTCGGATGTCACAGTAGTCTTGGTGGCACAGTAGGCTAATTTCCCTTCATGTGTACGGAGGAGCCCCATTTTCCTTTAAAAAAAACATTACCTCTGCATTAGGTAATTTAAGGGCTCAAACAAAATTAATAATCATCATCACCTGACCTCACCGACCACTTCCCTTTGATATGGTTGAGGAGATCGATGGCTGCCACACGCGTTATGCTTGTGAACAGGTGCCGCTGTTTGGGGTTGGTCGGCTCACTGGATTCAAGACTAGTAATTTCAGTTTTTTCATTAATCTATTTTTTTTTCTATATAATTCATATTTCAGTTGAGAGCCTTTCGGAACCGTACGAACCTAGTTAATTTTAAGTACAAGGTCATTGTAATATGGCGTTTAAAAAAAAAGACAAGCCCTCCGAGTTTCTTCCGCCAGGTCTTCTCGGTTGGTGCCGCGTTCCGACCTGGTAGTAGTGTTATAAAACTGATGTATCCGTTGACGATTGTGAACGCCATAATTGGTTTATACAATAAAGCATATTTCTATTCTATTCTATTCTATTCTATTCATCATTTTCAGCTAATGGAAATCCACTGCTGGACATAGGCCTCCCCAAGGATCTCCACAAAGGTCGGTCCTGGGCCGCCCGCATCTATCGTTTTCCGGCAACATTAAACAGGCCAATAATAATAATAAAACAAATTGGGTTACTTCATGACTTGTAATGATAATTCGTATTCTACATCTTTGGTAAATCGAAACAAATGTCTATACAAAAATACTAAGTACCAATTTTTCAATGCATCGTGGATACCAATTACTGGACTTCCCCGCAGACCAACTGGCTCGACTTTCGGAGATTTTAAATTGAATTCCCCAGAATTACGACGACAATTTTCGGAATAGCTGAAAATATACGGAATGGTGTTGTGGTTAGCCACGCCAATGAAACCTGATACTTACTCAAAATGTAGGTGGAAAATATACTTCAATTTAAGATTATTTATTGGTACAGTACATGGATATAAGTTGTATATACTGTCATATAATTATAGGAAATATTTGTTGTTTAAATCGTTTACTTGCCCAATGAAAGAGTGAGATAAAAAAGGTTCTGTGATACAGGTCTTGCTTTCACGATCTTTGAAACGTTGATTTAAATAAATATGGGCATGGATACGCCCTCCATATTATCGAATCGCAGCACGAGTGCCACACGTCTCACCCCCTTAGGCCAGTGGTCTAGTGGTTATATGTGCCGCCTTTGGATCAACGGGTCCCGGGTTCGATTCCGGGGTCGGGCAAGTATCTTTGTCTAAACCAGAGGCACTGGCTCGGAGTCTATTTTTTTATTCAGTCAGAATTAACGAAATTGTATATCCTTGTAATCCATAGATGACAAAAACCGCTCACTAGTCTACTGCTTGTGTGCGTCACTCGTAGTAAAACAGATGGACCATTCATAATATGAAAAGCTACGGGGCGACTCCAGTTGTGGTCCCGTATGTTTTCACATATCCACCTTCAATTTTTCGAAGTTAGGAGACCATACCTACAGTAAATTATCGGATGGGCCGACGATCGTGTGTTTGGAAAAATGGAGCGTATGAGCTGCATATACTGACATTTACTGGGTAAAGCAGCAAGAGTATATAGTTCGAATGTGTGCGTGTAAATACTGCTATTTATATTTTTGCTTTTTTAATTTTTGATAAGACCATATCAAAGGACATTTAACATTATTTTTAATAATATTTTTACAATTACAACTATTGAACTAAATTAACAATGATTGATATATGTTCGAATCTATGCGTTTTTGGACCACGCATTCCAGGACGACAGGGCCAGTGATATAGGTAGAAAAGTACAGGGGTCCCTTTAAAAAAAACCGTCCCTGTTATTGGAGGAGGCCCGACCTAGTAGTGAGGCATATTTTATAGGCTGTGATGACGTAAGTTTGTTATTTAGTCAGGCAATTTCTTTTTAACATACACGATACTTTTTATCTCTAATTAAAGGATAAGTTGATGTTGGTGTCGGGATCTCTTTTCGTGGAATCTGCTCATGGATAATAAGTCGTTGGGGACTAGCTGCGTTACGAAGGACTCCGGACGAGAGGAGATGGTCGTTGCGGCCCCACCTACCCTGCCCGAGACGCCCTCGCGGGCACCACATTGGGGTGTCACAGTGAAATGCGTTTACGCGAACCTGTAGCTCCAAGCTTGTGATGGTATACCGCTGGAGTTTTAGAGGGGCCCCACCTACTCACATACTCCCACGGCGTTCCTCAACTGCCTAATTCTAGAGCCACGTGGTTTATGTCTCCTTATTGTTGGGACTGTCTAGTGGTAGTAGTTGCCTTCAAGATTTTTTATCTATATCTATTGAACCTTTGAATACTCCTGAGTAGAAGTAGTATTCAAAGGTTCATATTGTAGGTTGTCATACAAAATAATAAGGTACAGATGTCAAGCTTATGTATGTAGTACCTCACGTTTCATATCTACACGCGGCGGTCGCGCTAGGCTTGCGGACTCTGGTTTATACAAAAATACTGTCGAGGTAATGACACTTATATCAAGTTGTTTAATTGGTATCTCTCTCTCTCTCTCAATCCTGTTATAGGACTGCCACATATTAAGGAAAGCAACATTTTTTTGTGAAAGTGGATGCACTTTCACAAAAAAAATGTTGCTTCATTTTGCCTATATACATGATACCATGTCTGAAACGAGTCCCATTCCCACTGATGTCGGTGAGCGATGTCTATGTGTGCTCATGCGTGCGAGATTTCTGTACCTAACTATTTTGTGGTTGTATTGTTGCCCAATGCATTCCAGCACGTGTCGATAAACTGAGAGATGGAATTAGATTGTTCTGTAAGTGGCTTTCAGAAATGGCTAGACAGTGTGGTATTAGCATAGACATTTTAAAATTACATTTCCATTTAAAAAGTTGAAGGTTTTAGCTATGAAAGATGAAAATGGGTGAGTATTATTAAAGAGATGTTTAGAATGCATTAATAAAATACATAGATTTTATTTGTGTTAGGTGTATGTGATTCAGATTAATACCATTATATAATTAGAAGGCAGTACGGGACAAAATCATTCCTGAGTTTAGCCTGTGTCCATGTGTTTGGCTTTTCTGAAGTTACGGCATTTCTGTCACCTGATACAGAAGTAAGAGACAGTAGAAAGACGTGGAAAAATTGTTATATATACAGGATGTCCCAAAAATGGCACGCCACAGCGACACTGGAAGTAGGCTAGCCCTAGGTCTATTCCACCAAAAAAAAAAATGGCTGAAGAAAGTGTCAAATAAATATTTAAGTACATACGTATATTTTACAGGCCTCCCCCAAGGATTTCCACGAAGGCCGGAGGTATATGTAAAATGACGCGATTTTCACGCTATTTATTGACCCAAAGTGCTCAAAGAAAGAAATTTTCACATCAAAAATGTGTCTTTGTGAGCTGGACACATGCTTACACTGAGGATTTCCACGAAGGCCGGTCCTGAGCCACCTGCATCCATCTTTTTCTGATGACCTTAACCAGGTCATCGGTTCACCGTGTGGGAGGCCTACCAGCAGTGCGCTTTCCGGAATGCGGTCGCCACTCGAGCACTTTTCTGCCTCATCGGGCGTCAGTCCTGTGAGCTGTGTGCCCTGCCCACTGCCACTTAAGGTTTGGCAGTCCTGTAGGCTATGCCGGTAACTGTGGTTCTCCCGCGTATCTCCTCATTAGCGTAGCCCTCTCCAATACCCTTTGGTTGAGTTTGAGCCTTCTGATGGAGCAATGAGGATCAATAAGAACGTAGGGTTTTGGTATTTATTATTAATATATTATATATATGCATATTGTATATTATACTCGTATTGACATGCCTCGTTGGTCTAGGGGTTGAATGTGCCGTGCCGTCTTTGAATCAACGGGTCCCGGTTTGATTCCGGGGTCGGGCAAGTATTTGTCTCTAAACCAGAGCACTGGCTCTGAGTGTGGGTGTCATTTGTGTTCATGTATCACATGTTAGTAAACTGTCCCCGCGATACAAGTGATACCTACAGAAGTTCCGTATTTATATAAAAAAAATTGGTCCTCAAAGATATCCAATCACAGGATCTCGTCACAACAAATTTTCTGCCGAAATCTAACCCAACGCCAAGTTGTAGATGAAATCAACTTTTTGAACGTATTATTGATCTCTTGAGCTCCAAGCGTTGTAATTCGAATAAGCCAGCGCCAATATTTCCAAGACCCTGGAGCAAGTGAAATACTGCTCTATTAGGTAAACAATAAGGATCATATAAAGGCCTTTATTACTTGGGTAAGGGTAAGGGAGTTGTATTTTGTCAACAAGAATGCGACAAGAGAAAACGTACCTAGTTTAATAATGTATAAGTACAGGATCCGAGTTCCTTTTTTATTTATACAACCTGTATGTGAACGTTTATTGAGATTTATAAAAAGTATGTTTTGGGGTTAAAGCTTTTTGCGAATTTAAGCTGCGTGTGTAATGTTTTGGGAAGAAAACTTTATTGAGTTTATATACGAGTATTTACAAAAATACCAATGGACGTATTTTTGTAAATACTCGTATATAAACTCAATAAAGTTTTCTTTTCAGCAGTAGATTGTATAATTTAACAATAATAAATAAGACAAAATTAATATAATAAGCTTTAATGTGATATATAATAAATTAGCCTACAATGCTACTTGACCCAAATAAGTGCCGCGGAATTGATAAACATTTATTTACAAGCGACTTAAAAGTCAGCTTTATGTCATTTACCGTATACTTCTGTGGGATTTTTTGGTATTGGAACACATATATTTATCGTAATCGGTTTAGAAATTTAGTAAGAAACTTGAAATAACTATCAAACAAATATTTGTTTACAGAGCCTATATCCCTATAAAGCAGGGTCACTAGGTAAAACCTGTATCGTGAGGCTGTTCAGTTTAAGAATACCTTTGAATGAATGATGGTAAAATATTAAAATTATATATTATTTAATATTACATGTCGAGAGAATGAATGAAGAACGATTGACGAAAAAAGTGTATAAGGCGAGTGTGAATGAAAGTGCTGGAAGGGGAAGACCTAGGCGGACGTTTCAAGACCAAATCAGGGACGTCTTGGAAAAAGGCATGTATGAAGGGAATAATGAAAGTGGACGAAGCGAAACAAGTAAGTAAGGATCGTAGCAAGTGGAAAGAAGTGGTCTCTGCCTACCCCTACGGGAAAGAGGCGTGATTATATGTATGTATGTATTATTATATTATTAAAATAAACTAAGTTATTATTGAGTTGATATCCAATATCAAATGCCACTATGATAAATTCACATATACTCGGCTGCAGTTTGATAGTTAACTTAGTTACAAGGAGCTTGATAACATCAAACACGGGCTGGCCATGTTGCTATTACCCGCTAACTGAATGGCACGTGACTTGCCATTGTTTATTGTACCACCTATTGTTTTATGCTACCCTGGTACTTTTAATTAGGTTTAATATTGAAGTGAAAACTTATTTAGCAGCGTTGAACACTTTTCTTGGGTTGGATGTAAAATATCAAAATTGCATTAAGACACGTGAGCTCATCGAAAATTCCTATGACGGAGGGATGGTAGACCGCCGGCGCGGCGTAGAAGATGAAGTAATAAAATAATAATAAATAATTGTAATAGTTCTAAAGTGTTAAATTTATATCACTACATAGTATAAAACAAAGTCGCATTCTTCTGTCCGTCCCTATGTATGCATAAATCTTTAAAACTACGCAACGGATTTTGAAGCGGTTTTTTTTAATAGATAGAGTGATTCAAGGGGAAGGTTTATATGTATAACCCACCCCCGCTTTGCACGGGCGAAGCCGGGGCGGGCCACTAGTGTAATATAAATTGACAATAGCACAATAAATAAATATTGTATATAGCCACATAAATGCAAGTGCTTTTATACTGATAAATGTTGCCCGTACAAATGATTCAAATCAAATAGTTTCAGATCTGGAAACTGGTCTTTAGTGTTTCAACCTTATTAAATAAAAATGTGAATTGACGAACCCTAACACATGGTTCATTCAGTCAGCCCTTAATTATGTGTTAGCGAAAAGAAGTTTTCTAATTCCATCACCATTCATCACCAAAAATAAACTAAATATATGAGTTATATTGAACAGTAACATAGTAAGTGGTGCTAAAACAACACCATGCGAAGTCATTAAGGTGACACTGCATAACCCAGTAAAACGACACCACAGTCATCAAATATATGCAATAATGAGGTTTCATTTAACGTTTATAGAGTTCAAAATTGCCAAAGGGATGTACCGGGTTGAACGGCGTCAATATACTTACGACAATGTAATTTTATAACCTTTATACATCAATACACCGTACAAATTTGTACCACAAAGTAAGGAAACTTGATACAGAGTGTCTTAAGCAGTAAAACGTCTTTGACGTAATTTGAAAACAACGCACTCACACAGAGAAATGTCTTAAAGTTAATTTCCAACGCTACACATACACACAGAAGCGCTCTTATAACATTTGAGTCTAAAGGAGACAATTTTTGTTAGGCCCACTGGATATGGTGACGTTTATTAACCGTGTGATGCTAATCAAAATGTAACTAATTTATTATGGTAACAGGGCATTTTTTTTGTATAGTCTAACCGAGATCATACAATAATAATAAAAAGGTGAAAACTTGATAAAAATCTTAATTAATAAATAATAATATCATCATCATCATCATGATGATAATGATAACAATAAATTTCTTTATTGTATCAAAAACGTTTGTAACAACCAAAATGTGGTTACTTACATAAACAGCAAATTAAATCCTAAATATCTACGTAGCTAATTATGTTATAAAATATAAATTAAAAATATTTATGTTACATACCTAAACAATGTATTTTTTCTTCTTGTAATAAACAGACCTAATTACTTACTTACAAGACCTTACCTGGCTAGTATTTACATGAAATACTTATTTTAAGAGACGACTATGAAATTATAACTATGGCTATTACGTATTTTTGGCAAGCCCTCTAGTTTAGATCTGATTTTTAGGTTATTTTGATGTTCATATTTTTGTCGTATTTCTCAGTATTCCGGTTAAACCATGTCTATCTAACTATACCACTGTAATCCAAAGATTATAAGGAATAGATCAATATATGATTCATTACTATACACCGAAATTTTATAGGGGGCTTAGTCATCGAACAAGCAAAATTGTCTCCTTAAAAGGATTCAATTTGAATTTAGAATTGATTTGTTCATAATTTGATTGTTCGCTATCCTTTTTTTGATGTACATTTGAAATGATCTTCCCATGGATAATTATCGCCGACCCAAACATGAGTTCAGCTACCGTAAGTCGTATTGATACTGTGCATGAGCTGGAATGCATTTAAAATATGCGCTACGTAATGTCAATAGACTGGGGGCTTCTCTTTTGACCGAAATTGTGTTTCGCCTTTAAGCTACCATAATAAAGTGATTTGGAGAAGGTTTCTAATAATAGATCTCCTCTTATTAGATTAATAACTAACTGCCGTGTAACGTATGTGGAATACATATTGCAAGCACTCCATTACATCCCAAGGCTGTCACAGAAGCTGAAAAAAGGAAACAAACCAAAAAATGTAACAAAGAAAAATTTACACGAATCTCTATCCCGACCCGTACGACCAGCATGGCACAGTAGGCTAATTCTATTAGATGATTTAAGATCAGTACCGGTAATCATTCAATTAGACCAACCACCCCATTAGCATCCTGAGGGTGTCGTAGGAGGCGACTAAAGGTAATGGCAAGGCTGAAAACCTAACCGAAAGAGGAGGAAAGATTGATAGGAAACCCTGTGCCAACCCGTTTGGCCAGCGGGGCACAGTAGGCTTATTACTTGTTACTTGAGGCTTGAGTTGGTCTTCCTCTCATTACATGGAAGGTGATTAGCTTAAAGTGCCAAGCTGGCCAGGCGTTTCGTTTCAAGTTTTCCTTCTCTTGCGGCTTTCCTTTTCGGTCTTGTCATTTCCTTTTGTCCGCTCTTAAGACACCCTCAGGATGGAATGGGGTGGTGACACTGTGTTTTCTAAATCCGTCATCACACGTACATAATTACTCGATAAGTCTTTATCACCGGTTCGGAATGCCACTCCACAGAGAGGAACCAGCAAGAAACATTGTTTCTCTTTTAAATAAAAGGTTTACAATGATTGATTTTTTGCTTAGCAGCAATTGACTGCCTCTTTGGTCTAGGAATCGGATGTGCCGTGGAGTTGCAATCATGGATAGGTGTAGGTAATTCCATCTGATGGCCATAGGTATTAAAAAAAAGGTGAATTCTCAATTTCATAGCTCCTTGACCTGTACACCCTGGTGCCTATCAAACCGTCCGCTTACAAGCTAATGGCTGCGACAAGCTAACACAATTTGCGGCACGTCTCACAGACATCGCTAAACTGTTTATCGGCAACTTTGTGCCGCTAGAAAGCATGCTGTAACTTTGCAGACTCCGGCTAACCTGATAAATACTTAGTCGACTAGTTTGTATCGATGTATTTATCAATAGTACAGATACATAATAGCCACGTTCGGTGTCCTATTAACCTTATATATAAAAATGAATTGCTGTTCGTTAGTCTCGCTAAAACTCGAGAACGGCTGGAGCGATTTAGCTAATATTATAAATAAAATATAAATATCCTTGGACATTTCACACAACGCCATCTCGTCCCAAGCTAAGCAACTTAATGCTTGTGTTATGGTAACGAGATGGATGATAAACTACTTAGATAATATATTTTTTTTTGTAAATACATACATATTATAGATAGAATTGACATCCAGACTCCGAGCCAGTGCCTCTGGTTTAGACAAAGACACTTGCCCGACCCCGGAATCGAACCCGGGACCCGTTGATCCAAAGGCGGCACATCTAATATTGGTTTTGAAATATTCGTGTGAGTCCATTGAAGGTTTAAAAGGTTGAGAAAATACCATTCAGGTTTTTTATTTATTTATTCTGAGGCGGTACAAAGTTTGCCGGGTCAGCTAGTAATATTATAAATGCAAAAACTGCGGTGACATATTTAAAATACAAAGTGTCACCACCCCATTCTATCCTGAGGGTGTCGTAAGAGCCGACCAAAGGCCGATAACCTCTAGCCGTAAGAGAAGGAAAACTTCAAACGATACGAAACCCGTTTTATTTTGGTTTCCATGGGGAAATGCATATGCATACCACTGCCCCTCGGGGGTGGGACTCCGGAAACTACACGCATACTTAATATAACCCCTGTGGTATACCCTCACACGACACTCTTGGGGCGCCACAGGTTCGCGTAAACACATTCCACTGTGATACCCCAACGGGGTGCCTGCTACGCGGGTAAGCGACTATCAGTGGGCGCCCTAAGACTTTGAGCCTTTCATCGGTGGTGGGTCCCCCGATCCACCACCAGCCTCTAAGGTGAGAGTAGAAGTGGGGCGTAACGTTACGTCCCTCTAGCCTCCGGCCTCCGTCCGCGGCGTGGGGCAGCTAGAGCTCCCTCCTTGGCGCTGCAGGTCCACCCGGCATGGGTAACCCTAAGCCGGTATTACCCGAACGGGTCATGAAGGCACACAAGGCTCCTCTCCACGGCAAGGTAGCAGCACAGTTGAGGGGGCCGATACGAAACTCTGTGCCATCCCGTCTGGCCAGCGTGGCACAGTAAGTTAATTACCCTTACCTACCTGACCGTATCATTATTTTTTGTCAGCCATTACGACACCTTGAGGAGGGAATGGGGTGGTGTCACTTTGTATTCCAAATCCGTCACCACACGAAGTGAAAAAAAAACAAAACAAATAGTGTATGTTAATCATCACATCATCATCATGATTGTATTAGGCTAATATCATAAAATATAATATACTAGCGACCCGCCCCGACTTCGCACGCATGCATTGATGAACCTCTAAATTGATCAGTGTTTCTCTACAATATCATGGATGTATTATATATAATATAAACCTTCCTCCTGAATCACTATCTATTAAAATAAAACTGCTTCAAAATCCGTTGCGTAGTTATAAAGATATAAGCATACATAGGGACGGACAGACGACAGCGACTTTGCTATGTAGTGATTTTAATTCAATAACATTTAGACATAATACCTTCCTCAATTTAATTTGCAAATTTTGAACATCTATAAATTTATTCGATTCAAAAGTTGTTTCGCAATATTTTGCTCAGATGAAAGCCATTGGGTGTGTTTTGAATATAGTTTCCTATGGCAACCTTGGAAACTTTAGGAAAGGGAGGAGTAGGAAAGTTTTAGCTGCAGAATACTGTAGACACGATCAAAGCTACCACTATAAAGGCCATTAATCGTAGGGCACATAACTACTGGAGTAAACAGGGTGAAACAAAAATCGTATAAGTTACCATTTATTTATTTACTGAAATATGGTGTACCGAGTTAATAATTGCACTATAAGTCCCAATCTAGGCAAGTATGTGTCTTTTTGACCCGAAATATTCTAACATAATCAATTGTATGTACACCGGCGTGATACCGCGATCAATTGCATGCAGTTGACTAAATTTAAAATAATATACAAAGCGATTAAATAAGATACGACAAAATATAATAAACATTAAAAAAAAATAGATAACATTTTATTAATTTATGATGTTATCGGCATGCGTAGAGTAGGACGGCTCTCTGCTAGATGGAGCGACGATCTGCGAAAGGTTGCGGGCAGCAGCTGGATGTGTCAAGCAGAAGACAGGGCGCTATGGCGCTCTTTATGGGAGGCCTATGTCCAGCAGTGGACTAGTGTGGGCTGATGATGATGATAATGTTATTAGTATAACAAAAGGGTCAACAGATGTTGTGTATAAAATTTGTGATGTGGTGACGGATTAAGAATACACGGTGTTACCACCCCATTTCATCCTAAAGCCGAACGTCCACCGCCATCTAAAATAAGTTAATTTAGCTTGCATAGTACAGCCAGTTTTTCATACATGTGCGTCCACCGACGGTAAACGCACTTACTTTAGCTGGCAGTGGACGATCGGCTTAAGGGTCGTAAGAGCTGACAAGGCTGAAAACTATCTGCAAGAGAAGGAAAGCTTGATACAATACTTGGGTTATTTACTTGCTTTGTCATTTCACTTCCCCGGCACTTTACATCGTCAGGATGAAATGGGGTGGTGACACTAAGTATTCTAAATTCATTATCACATCCAATGTTATGGCTATATTAGTGGCTATTAGAGGCCTCGGGGCAACAAATGAGTGGAGGCACCCTTGCCCCAAATTATTTCCAAATAAAATGAACAATTTTTTTCAGTCGAGTTTTTCGATAAGTAATTTATTGTGAAACCAAGTAGGGGGGGCGAGTGAGCGGATAATTAAGATTAAAATAATCATGTATGTATAAAGTAAGTCTGACTAAGACTGGTAGCTAGCGCCAAAAAAATGGGAAAAATTCCTAATAATCCAACGCGTAATAATCCAACTCCCTAAATTTGGGGGGTATTACCACAAATTATTTTATACTAGTGGCCCGCCCCGGCTTCGCCCGTGCAAAGCGGGGGTGGGTTATACATATAAACCTTCCTCTTGAATCACTCTATCTATTTAAAAAAAACCGCTTCAAAATCCGTTGCGTAGTTTTAAAGATTTAAGCATACATAGGGACGGACAGACGACAGCGACTTTGTTTTATACTATGTAAAGATAAAGATAATATGCAGTGTGTAACAAAATACCTATAGCCATAAAGAACTGACAGAACTGTTTCTATTGATTATATCTGTGCCGAAAGGGCACTCATTTTTGTCACACTCTGTATAAATCCCGCTTGTTGTCCAATTTCGTTGGGGTCAAATTCTAATTTCATCGCATCGAACAAATTATCAGCCAACTAAATTTTAATTTGCAATCCCAAATATGGAATGCCCTCATTTTCCATTTTGAGCGTCTGATTTGCAATTTTAATGGCGTAACAAATTTTAGTAATGGTGGCCTCTCGATTCCAACTCATCTATTATGTACAATACTCGTATACCGTGGATGTTAAAATTTAAGTTAGGTCAGCCCTATCTTTTACAGCAATTCACTATTGCAACCTTTAAGGCAATGCGAGTTGACATGTAGGGTTGTCGTATGCATACTTTCTCTCTTTTCTTTTCCTTGGAATCACGCTACATGATACTCATAGTCATACGATAGATCTAACGGCCCGTGTGGTGACGGATGTAGAATACACAGTGTAGTGACACTGTACACCATTCCATCCTGAGGGTGTCGTAAAAGCCCAGAATAGGATTTGATAAGGTCGGAAACCTACCTTCATCAAGTTTTTGATAACCCTGGTCAGCGTGGCACAGTAGTGTAATTACCCTCCACCTAACTGGAGGAAACCCGACTCAACAATGGGTCATTTATAGGCTGTATAAATGACCCATTGTTGAGGTATTGATTATATAATGTATTGAGTATTGGCTACTTTATAAGCCTGGAGAATGAACCTTGTTGAAACGCACGATATGAAAATATTTCCACATTAACCCTATTTAAAAGCATCAAATGAATACGAAATTGTTAAATACAGACCTGAATAATCCCCACAACGTTGCAAAATCATTTAAAAACTGTATTTTATCCCCGTGTCAGTGACTACGGTCAGGCCAGGCTTGGCAGAGAACTTTCGTGTATTGGCGAGTGGCCAGCGAATCTCTGCGTGGTTCATGTATTCCTAGTACTTTTCAAAGTTATGGTTAAAATATTCTTTAGGTATGAATGCATTTCAAAAATTAAAGGAACGAGTTTGGTTATCCAACGTCTGTAAGTCAGCTAGTATAGAATAAGGTAGTAACCTTATTCTATACCAGTGGCCCGCCCCGGCTTCGCCCGTGCAAAGCGGGGGTGGGTTATACATATAAACCTTCCCCTTGAATCACTCTATCTATTAAAAAAACCGCTTCAAAATCCGTTGCGTAGTTTTAAAGATTTATGCATACATAGGGACGGACAGAAGAATGCGACTTTGTTTTATACTATGTAGTGACTAGCTGTTACCTGCGACTTCGTTCGAGGGGTATTTAACAAAAAAGTTATTTTTTCAGTTCACAGAGTTTATGATAGCTTATTAACACACGAAAATTTGGGATAAGTTTGCCACAAAAATGTAGAAAACTCAGTAACTATGGGCTCCTGAAAAGCGGGGGATGTCAATAAAACTACTGACTCCTTATTAGCTTAGCTGATATATTAGCTGTCTGCCAGTGAAAGCCCCGTGAAAATCGGTCTAGCCATTTCAGAGATTAGCCGAAACAAACACACAGAAATTGGACTTAAATTTTCTTTTCAATATCCCCTACGCCCATGTAAAAGTATTGTCAAATATCTTCCAGACGTTTATTAGTAGTCTAACAAAAAATTAAAAAGTCACAAAAACTATAGTGCTTTTGATGCATTTAATGAGACGCTTTAAAGACCTTTGCAAAATTGCTTCATTCACCAGTAATCAAGTTCCTTTAAGTTAGTTGACGGGTGTTAAATTGCAATTACAAGTAAGAACATTCTCAATCTCGAACTGCAAATAGAAAATCACCGAAGCGGAAAATGAGTTCACAAAAATAATAACTAAAAAAATAACACTATACCAAAACGAAAATTTCCCCTATCCGCCATAAACTTTATTGGACAGCAAAATCGTTTCTACATCTTAATTCCCCTCCCCAATATGACGGCCTCGGGGCCACTTTTCTAAAAACTAATAAATATAATAGCATCAGATATCCAACGGAATGAAAACCAATCGCAGCGGATCTTATTTCATCCAATATTTCGTATTGGACTCAAATCTTCTCGGCGAACTTCGCTCTGCGAAACTATGCCTTCGCATGACTTTGAAGGTACGTGGAAACATGTTTAAATGCAGATTGGGAACATTTTGGCTAGTTCTCACAGCAGTGGGTCATTTAGGGGCTGAGTAATATTAGTATTTTTTTTCATAATAAAGTATGAAGGATTCTAATGGCCAAATGATTGTTGAAATCGGTCCACTGATTTACAAACAATTACAGGGGTCTAGGCTCCGAATATGAATTTGTCCCATTCGGTGTCGAGACCCTTGGTCCGTGGGGTCCTAGCGCTATAAGCCTTTTTAAGGAAATAGCAAAAAGGTTAGTCGACATCACAGGAGACCGAAGAGCTGGTAGCTACCTCGGACATAGAATCAGTCTAGCGATTCAAAGGGGGAACGCTGCCAGTATCTTCGGAACCTTGCATAAAGGGACTCCTTTAAATAATTTATTTTAGTATTTAAGTTTTAGGTTAATTGGTATTTTTAGTCTTGTTTTATTACTTAAGTTAGTGTTTATGTAAGTAGATATTACTTAAGTTAGTGTTTATGGAATTAAACAAACAATCAAATCTGTCCTCTTTATTTGTTTATTTAAACAGTATGTGTTTATATAAACAAATAAAGACTGCATAATTACCTATATACATTTCATTTGAATAAACAGTATATTATTAAACATATTACGGCAAATAATAAATACCACTTAAAGGCATGCTGTGTACAAAGTTTTATGATAACTGGTTAAATAGTTTTCGTATGAAGGCATAACAAACGAACTTACATTCACATTTGTAATCTATACTCTATACTTATATATAAGGCTGCGGAGTTTGTTTGTTCGAATGCGCTAATCTAAGGAACTACTGGTCCGATTTCAAAAAATCTTTCAGTGTTAGATAGTCCATTTATCGAGGAAGGTTACCATGTAAACCAAGGTGTAAAATCGAAAACCTATTTATGCGTGCGCTGCAAAAACTATTAACAATAGAACAAAATGTACTACGGGTTTGTAGGTCTTATAAAGATCTACAAAAAAATCGAGGGCACATATCTAACTATCATAGTTTAGTAACGATAACCGCTTTTATGTTCATAAAAAATATGCATAGAGATAAGTACGGGTTCGAAGCTTACGCGGGCGAAGCCGCGCGCAAAAGCTATTAGGGGATATTAGTTAGGGTAGGTTCTACCAACGATACCGGGACGCCCTCTCTGATAGTCGCTTGCCCGCGTTGCGGGCACCACGCCGGGGCGTCACAGTAGAATGCGTTTACGCGAACTTGTGGCGCCCCAAGCGCGTCGTGTGAGGGTATGCCGCTGGGGTTTTAGTGGGTAAACGACTCTTGGGTAGACGACCCTTGTCGGAGTCCCACATAATCACCGACCTTTCCCCCGGGGTGCGGTGGTATGCATAAAGCATTTCCCCAGCGAAACCAAAAAAAAAAAAAAAAAAAAAAAAAAAAAAGGTTCTACCAACGAGTCGATATTGAGCAAACTATTCGTTACTGAGGTGAGCATATACTTTATAACAGCAATGTCGGGCTTGAAAAGCAAAAGTGACGAGTAGTCTTATTCAGTTAGCGCAAATGCATTAAGGTTTCACTTCAAAGTCAAAATGTAAGTGGCTTTCTGACGGAATAAAGATATTATATATCAAAATATTAATTAATATAATAATTAAATGAAGGTTTCATTTTATGTTATTTTTGTATCAAGTTTTATTTCTCTGGCTGGTTTTCAGCTTTCCGCAACAAATGAATGAAATGAAATGGTATAGGTTGGTGACTTTGTGTATTCTAAATCTTTCACCAGACAGAAAACTAAAAACATATAATCTTATATATGTTATTTTGGCAAAGCTTTAATAATATTGATTTTAAGTACCGCTGCATTTTTATATGCACGTGGGAAAAGCGGCGGCTAATATAAAAGTATATTACTACTACTTACAGCCCATAAATTGCCCACTGCTGAGTCAGTTCTCCTGCAACTATATGTGGGGTAATTAGCCTACTGTGCCACGGCGGCCATAAGGGTTAGCACAGGGTTGAGTATCAGGGATAGTCCATAAAGGATTTTACCCCAGGCATCAAAAAAAAAAAAAAGGGTTGAGTATCCTTCTTAAGTTTTCCTTCTCTTGCGGCTAGGTTTTCGGCCTTGTCACTGCCCCATTGCCGACTCCTACGACACCCTTAGGATGAAATGGGATGGCGACATAATACATTCTAAATGCGTTACCACACGGAGAATATAAGTACACATAATAATTATACTTATTAACATCGGAGGTTCTACCCTCGAAGTTGTTGACCATTACATTTACCTGGGACACACTGTCCAGTTAGATAAGTCCAACTTCGAGAAAGAGGTCAATCGTCAGATCCAAGGAAGCTGCCAAAGATCTTCTCGTCCACAATACCGCAGTGTCTGAAGACAAAAGTCTTCAACCAATGTGTGTTGCCAGTGATGACATGGAACAGAGACGTGGTCGCTCACTAAGGGCTCCATTAGAAGGCTCAACGTCACCCAAAGGGCAATGGAGAGGGCTTTGCTCGGAGTTTCTCTGTGAGATCGAATGAGTAATGAGGAGATGCGCAGGAAAACGAGGGTCACCGACATAGCCCACCAGATTGCCAAACTTAAGTGGCAGTGGGCAGGGCACATAGCTCGCAGGACCGACGGCCGTTGGGGCTGAAAAGTCCTCAAGTGGCGACCGCGTACCGGAAGGCGCAGTGCTGGTAGGCCTCCCACACGATGGACCGACGACCTGGTTAAGGTTGCCGGAAAGCAGTGGATGCAGGCGGCCTAGGACCGGCCTATGTGGAAATCCTTGGGGGAGGCCTATGTCCAGCAGTGGACGTCTTTTGGCTGAAATGATGATGAACATGAATCATTATACTAATAACCTGTAATGAAAATCTAATTTCAATCGACTATTAAACAACGTCAGTGTACGGATTTAGAATACACAATATCAGCAACTTATATCATTCTGAGAGTGTCGTGAGAGGCGACCAATAGAACGCCAAGAGGCAAGGAAAACTTAACCACACTCTGTGCCATGTATTGCCAGCGCGGCGCTATAGCTTAATTTCCCTTCATAGTTTTGGAGCATCCCTGACTTAAAAGTAACCTAGTTATCGGCTAAAATGATAATTATACCTAGCCATGATATTTTGCAATGAAAAAAATATAGTTTTAGAAATTTAAGCCCTATAAAATACACTTGAAGGTTTAAAGTTAATTAAGCAGCGTAGAGCCTAGAGGTGAACGCTACGTTGGTGGTATTTGATTTGCGAGATCAATTTGTCTCAGTTGCACCCGGTAACTCGATGTTGCTACGGATGTCATTTTTGTCGTTTTAGATCGCGTTTGATTGCCGCGAACTGTGATTGAAATTTGATGGAATTCATGATAGTGGTGAGGGATTTAGAAATCACTGTGTCACCATTCCGTACTGAGGGTATCGTAAGCCGATTTAAGGGAATGACAAGGCCGAAAACCTAGATGCAAGAGAAGGAAAACGTAATGCGAAACTATGGGCTAACCCGTCTGGCCAGCATGGTACAGTAGGCTAATTGCCCGACATGTTACTGGTGGAGGTTCGATTTAACCGTAGGTCATCCATGGGCTTGAAGGCTTGATAGAAATCCGCGAACCAGAGCAGCTGACATCGCTTGAATAGCCCAAAGATTGGATGACCGTTTATGTATCCACGTGGTGATGGATTAAGAATACGTTGTGTCACCACCCCATTCTATCCTGAGGGTGCCGTAAGAGCCGACAAAAAGAAATGAGAAGGCCGATAACCTAGCCACAAGAGAAGGAACACTTGAAACGAAACGAATTCATAGAACTCAAACACTTTTTAAAGTAGTAGGATTGAGACCACATTTAAATCGGTAAAAGTAAAACCAGGTCAACTCAAAACCACGTTAATGAACATGACAAGGAACAATCTAGAAATTTTAATGTTTTTAGAAAGTCTAAAAGGTTAAACCAAAGAGTTTTGCAAATTATATAATTATATAAGATATAGTAAATAGGTTTCTAGTTTCCCACAATTAGTAAGAATATAAATAACTAAAAAGTGAATTAACGTATAAATACTGGTAGGCGATGTGCTGGTAGGCTTCCCACACGATGGACCGACGACCTGGTTAAGGTCGTCGGAAAACGATGGCTGCGGGCCGCCCAGGACTGGCCTTTATGGAGTTCCTTGGAGGAGGCCTATGGCCAGCAGGTCTTTTGTCTGAAATTATGATGATGATGATACTTATGCGTAACTAAAATTAAGTTTTATAACTTTCAAGGAACAAACGCTAGCTGAATTATTTAGAAGATTTACTATATAAAATACAAAGGAGGGCACAGGAGAGAAAATACAATAATCAATCTGTTTAAAATATCCTAATGGTAAAATCTCATACATAACAAAAAAATACCAACTCCCATTGCTTAAGTAACTTAATTATCTTACAAACGCAAGCCACTAGAACAGCCAAATGAAAAAATAATCTCACAACATTTTAAATGTAAAATCTTTCCATGTAATATTATTTTTTCCTTCGTAATATTTTGTAAAGAACCGTAAATAATTTAGTTGCTCGCATTAGCGAATATACTTTTAATTAAAAGTGGCAGAAAACGAGGTCAGTTTAGTCTGGCAATTCAATTTTTTAGATAAAACCAAAGACAGATCATTCCAGAAGAAAAGGTTTTTTATCGTAATTGCAAGCTACTGTTCTTAATAGTATAACAACAACTATGACCCACTACTGAGTCGGGCCTCCTCCAATTACATGAACAGTAATTAGCCTACTGTGCCACGCTGGCCAAACGAGTTGGAGCTGAGTTTTCTTATCAAGTTTTCCTACTTTTAAGGCTAGTTTAGCGGCCTTGTTATTTCCTTTTGTCGGGTAATTATAAAAACATACAATATAACAATATTTTTTTTTTTATAAAATATATAATTTTTTACACACTCAAGCTGGAATGGGTTGGTGACGATTTGTTTTCTAAATCCGCCACCACACGGTTTTTTTTTTAAATTTAATAAATTTACCACAATTTAATGTATTTTCTTTGATTCAGGTGAGGAAAGGTTGGAAATGATGATGATCTTCACTATCACTACATAGTAAAAAACAAAGTCGCATTTTTCTGTCCGTCCCTATGTATGCTTATATCTTTAAAACTACGCAACGGATTTTGAAGCGTTTTTTTTTAATAGCTAGAGTGATTCAAGAGGAATGTTTTTATGTATATTAGATGCATAATATTGTAGAGAAACACTAATAAATTTAGATGTTCATCATTGCACCCGTGCGAAGCTAGGGCGGGTCGCTAGTTTAATTATATTCTTGAAAAAAGGCGTGGTGACACGATGTATTCTAAATCCGTCACCACATGGAGGATGGACAAACAAGTCGACTTGAAATAGTAAAATAGGTGTACAAGTCAAAAGGTGGTTAAAGTTCTAAGTTATTGCATTTTGTTTATTTTCCCAAGGGATTCCAAAGTCATTAACGTGACAATGAAAGTATATAATTGTATAACACAGATTAAGCTATCATCATTACTGCGGCTCTAATCGTAACGACCATTAAACCATAATCTCCTTCTCCGGCCATGGGGACTATAAACGTTAAATCTTATTGCCTTATCACGATCACATAAAGGTCATATTGGCTTGGCTTATGTGGTATTCCGATCTCGTTAGTGTCGCCGATACATTGTCAAACATTAGCGCGTTCCTACTCAAGGTGGATATGAGGTTTGTTCGATATGAGACGTGTCTCGTAAATAATATCTACATTACAAATTCTCAGTAGTCTAATTTATAATTATGAAAAGTCATTTGTATGTCTATCACCCCTGAACATTATAATAATGGTTTGTGGCAGGAAGGCTTACCATAGAATTAGTTAATTGTGTAGTTTTATTACTTTTGTATTTTTCTTGCCACAATAAATATTATGTCTATAGTAATAATAAATAATAAATATCCTTGGACATTTCACACAACGACGAGATGGTCCCAAGCTAAGCAACTTAATGCTTGTGTTATGGTAACGAGATGGATGATAAACTACTTTTTTTTTGTAAATACATATACATATTATAGATAGAAATGACACCCAGACTCCGAGCCAGTGCCTCTGGTTTAGACAAAGACACTTGCCCGACCCCGGAATCGAACCCGGGACCCGTTGATCCAAAGGCGGCACAATATTTATATGCGTGTGAGCCTTAAATTAATAGTTAAAAGTAGGCTCATTACCCTCCCTCTTATGGGAGGTGGCCCGACTCAGCAGTGGGTCATTGATAGGCTGAGTAGTATTAACCATAAAGAGAAAGAACTGCCTTATTTTTTACAAGCAGAGCAATTTATTATGGTCACTAAAAACTCTTACTAATATCAGGTGTGGTGACGGATTTAGAATACACAATGTCACCAACCCATACCATATTTAGGGTGTCGTAAGACGCAACTAAAAGAATGCAAGAGGCGGATCACCTAGCCCCAAGAGAAGGAAAACTTGATACAAACCGTGTGTCAACCCGTATTGCCAAGATGCACAGTAGGCTAATTAGCCCGACCCAGTAGTGGGTCATTTATGGGCTGTAATTAATAGAATAAGAATATCACAATGGTAATATTTCATGGTCACTCTACTTCAAACTGGCATACCGTCAAATTCGATTCTGTCATAATGTGAGATTTTAGCCCTCGCCTAGTATGAGACCTTTGAACTCTACGCGATATGACAAGTAGATTTTTCGAAGGAGAATCGGTTATTTACTTTCTTATACATTTCTGCTGCATAAGCGAACAGTGATACCCATAACTGGAACGGGAACCTGTTTACGCAGGACCGCATTTTGTGGAACACGGCATGAGTCAAAGTGGTACTCACCGTTGGCTACGGTTTAAAATAATTTCAAAGGTATTCTATTTTGCGAATGTTGGGTCTTCTAAGCATATCAGCTCATAATAACTTATTACTGAGTCAGATTGGATCTTTTGAAAAAGTATAATTAGCTTACGATGCTGGCTACCTGGTGACACCTGCCTTTTGGAAATCATTTGTGAATAAAAAGAGAACACGCGATGTAGGTGGTCATGAATCCCACTGGTTTCCTGCGTAGCACTACATTACTACGGCGTAGTTGCTACGACGTAGCATTTCTGCTGACTTTTTAAATGCCATTGAAATAGTTTTAGTTGTAAATTGTATTTGAATACTACGTAAATTATTTGAGCAGGTATTTGTCTGCCTTGTTGGTTTTAGGGGTTGGATGTGCCGCCTTTGGATCACGAGGTCCCAGGTTCGATTCCGGGGCCGAGCAAGTGTCTTTGTGTAAACCAGAGGCACTGGCTCTGCCTGGGTGTCATTAGTGTTCGTGAATTTCATGTTTGTGACCTACTGCAGGGGTTACGTTTTTGAAAGGAAAAAAAAGGTTTCTTTGTAGTATCACATCACTACGGTTGGCATAACGTCACTATGCGTAACTGCTGATAGAAATAGTATCTGTAAATATATAGATTTCAGTTCCTGAATACACCTGCACCTGCATGACGGGGGCAGTTTTCATCATCATCATCATCATTTCAGCCAAAAGACGTCCACTGCTGGACATAGGCCTCCCCCAAGGATTTCCACAAAGGTCCTGGGCCGGTCCTGGGCCGCCCGCATCCACTGCTTTCCGGCGACCTTAACCAGGTCGTCGGTCCACCGTGTGGGAGGCCTACCAGCACTGCGCCTTCCGGAACGCGGTCGCCACTCGAGGACTTTTCTGCCCCATCGGGCGTCGGTCCTGCGAGCTATGTGCCCTGCCCACTGCCACTTAAGTTTGGCAATCCGGTGGGCTATGTCGGTGACCCTGGTTTTCCTGCGTATCTCCTCATTTCTGATTCGATCTCGCAGGGAAACTCCGAGCATAGCCCTCTCCATTGCCCTTTGGGTGACTTTGAGCCTTCTGATGGAGCCCATAGTGAGCGACCACGTCTCAGTTCCATATGTCATCACTGGCAACACACATTGGTTGAAGACTTTTGTCTTCAGACACTGCGGTATTGTGGACGAGAAGATCTTTCGCAGCTTCCCGAACGCTGCCCAGCCGAGTTGGATCCGACGATTGACCTCTTTCTCGAAGTTGGACTTACCTAACTGGACAGTGTGTCCCAGGTAAATGTAATGGTCAACAACTTCGAGGGTAGAACCTCCGATGTTAACAGGAGTGGCTTGAACATGGATATTAGACATGATCTTCGTCTTCTCCATGTTCATCTTAAGGCCGACTCGTTCGGAGGCTCCACAGAGGCCATCGAGCATCGTAGTGAGGCCCTCCATGGTCTCAGCCATTACGACTATGTCGTCAGCGAATCGAAGGTGAGTGATGTACTCGCCGTTCACGTTGATGCCCAGCCCTTTCCAGTCCAGAACCTTGAAAACATCTTCCAGTGCAGCGGAGAACAGTTTCGGAGAGATAACGTCTCCCTGTCTAACACCTCGCTGCAACTGGATCGGTTTCGAGGTCTGGTCCTGGAGTCGGACTGACATGGTGGCGTTTTCATACAAGCACTTCAACACTTCGATATACCGATAGTCGACTTGGCACCTCTGGAGAGCCTGCAATACTGCCCACGTCTCGATCGAATCGAAGGCTTTCTCGTAGTCCACGAACGCCAGACAAAGGGGCAGGTTATACTCCTCGGTCTTCTGTATAACCTGCCGTAGCGTTAAAATATGGTCTACGGTACTGAAGCCTTTTCGGAAACCGGCTTGTTCGGGAGGCTGGGAATCGTCAAGCCTGCACGCGAGTCGATTCGTGATGACCCTCGAGAACAACTTGTAGACATGGCTCAGAAGTGAGATGGGTCTGTAGTTCTTCAATAAGGTGTTATCTCCCTTCTTGAAGAACAGCACCACCACACTTCTGTTCCATGCCTTTGGCGTTCGTCCTTCGAGTATGACGGAATTGAATAACTTCTGAAGGGCCCTAAGGATCGGTTCTCCACCCGCCTTCAAAAGTTCTGCGGTAATGCCGTCATCACCCGCCGCCTTGTTGTTCTTAAGTTGCTCGAGAGCCATCCCGATCTCACACAGGCTGACGTCCGGTAGGTCTTCTGTGTAGTGCCGGGTTAATCTAGCTCGTGGGTCGTCTGCTAGATTTATGACGGGTTCCTGTGTAGACGTGTACAGTTGTCCATAGAAACTCTCGACCTCACCCAAAATCTCGGACTTCGACGTGACGATCCTGCCGTCATCAGTCTTCAGCCTGACGAGCTGGCTTTGCCCAATAGACAGATCCCTGGCAAAAACCTTGGAGCCCCTGTTGCGTTCAATAGCCTCTTCAACACGATTCGTGTTGAATCGGCGTATATCACGCTTCAGGGACTTTGATATCTGTCTATTGAGCATCCGAAGCTGCGTCGCATCATCTGTAGACTGCAGAACCATTTTCCGTCGCTCGTCCATGAGATTTAGGGTGAGGTCCGAGAGCTTTTTGGCCGTTTTCAGGCTTTGGGTCTCACAGAACTTCGACCCAACTTTGCGGACAGTCTCCACGAACCCGTCATTATAATCGTCCACGTCAACGCCTAGGCTTATAAAGCGGTTTTGCAGTTCGAGCTGAAAGCTCTCCGGGTTTTGAATTTGAAATGGCACGGGACGCAGCGTAGACCTCACCAGGCGCGACCTTTCAAGCTTAACGTCGATATTCAATGTGCCTCGTACTAAGCGGTGATCGCTTCCGGTTTTGACCATATTGATCACGGAGACATCATTGAATATGTGCTTTTCCGTCGACATGATGAAGTCTATCTCGTTTTTTGTGGTGCCATCCGGACTCAACCAGGTCCATTTCCTCTGTTCTGGTTTTTTGTAAAAGGAATTCATCATATAGAGTCCCTCCTTCTCCAGAAAACCAGCCAAAGTCTGGCCCCGTTGGTTCCGGTGTCCAAACCCAAATTGCCCCACTTGCAGCTCATCTCCGCTCCGCTTGCCCAGTTTCGCGTTAAAATCCCCCATGACAACGGTGTAGTGCGTTCTAGAGCCATGTATGGCCGAGGAAATGTCCTCATACATTGTCTCCACCGCTTCGTCGGGGTGTGCCGAGGTCGGTGCGTATACCTGTATGACCTTCAGCGAATAACGCTTGGTTATTCTGAGTATAAGGTACGCCACCCTGGTCGACACACTCTCGATTTTAACAACGTTGTTCACAAGGGACTTGTGGACGATAAACCCAACACCACCTTGGGACTGTTGGTCGCCCTCCCGGAAGTAGAGCAAGTTGCCGGATTTAAGGGTTATCGTGTCCTCTCCCTCTCTTCGGACTTCAGACAACCCCACTATATCCCATCGCAACCTGCTCAACTCTTCCTCGAGTTCTACGATCTTCTCGTCAGTCCGCAGTGTCCGTGTGTTGTATGTTGCCAGGTGCAGCCGTCGTTTTTTGTGGTAGCCGGATCTCTGCCGGAGATTGTTCGCACCCCCTGCCCCACCGTTACCTTGGCTGCTACCTTGGCCGAAGGAATAGTGGGGCTGCCGGGGACTGGGGGCCGTTTTCCTATTTGTATCCATTCATGGGGGGTTTGCCATAATCGCCACGCTTGGCAGGCGGGTTGGCGATCGCAGTGATGGATGGTGTGTTTTGAACAGAGCGTCGCTGCTGCCCAACGTCTGTTGTCCCTTAGTCGCCTTCTACGACACCCACGGGAAGATATGGGGTGGTAGTATTCTTACTCCGCTACCACACGGGTAAAAAAAACGCGTCACATCTAACCCCTATACCAACGTGGCAGATTGATGATGATCAATTAACGTTGACTATACAAGCTCTTAGTCGAATTTGAGAGGCCATGGACAATGAGATTCACGGTTCAAATTAATATTTCAGTGCCGATATAGCGAAGATTGGGAAAGTTAATTAATAAATGGTGGTTTAGACCCCAAGGTGGGGGAAAGGGAAGATTTATCGGTAAATAGAATGATTGAAGAGTCCCACTTTTGGAGGGCCGATCGAATTTCGTCGGAAAATTTTGCAGGTATGCAATTAATCGAGGGAAAGCGATTTCGTGGAGCCAAATTTATTTACTTAATTCGAGGGTTTGGTATGGACTCGTGTGTTTCCTCTTCACAGCCGACTTCCGAATCGGACCTCCTCCAAAAAAGGAGGGAAACCACACTACTGTGCCCAAGTGGCTATTGGCACTGGTTTTGGTTTCGGCTTGTCCTTCTCTCGCAGCTGGGCTACCTGCCTTGAATCTTCCTTTAGTCCACACCTTCAAGATGGAAGGGAGTTGTGACCCTACGTATTCTGTCATCATCATACGGGCAAGTGAAAAGTATCTTTTATTTTTGTTTTTAAATAACGAAACCCGTGCTCTTTGTTTAAACTGTATCGCGGAAGCAGTTGTAATGTAATTCACGAACACAAATGACACCCAGACTTGGAGCAAGTGTCTCTGGTTTAGACAAAGACACTTGCCCGACCCCGGAATTGAACCCGAGACCCGTTGATCCAAAGGCGGCACATCCAACTAAGATGAATTTAGAATCTAAAATGTCATCAACCCATACCATTCTGAGGGTGTCGTAGGAGACGACTAAAGGAATCCAACAGACAGCTAAATTACCTACTACTACACGGTTGGCGCAGTGGTTGAGCGATTGATTGCTGCGCAGCATGTCGCGGGTTCGATCCCCGCACGGAAGAAATATTTGTACGACCTACAAGTATTTGTTCCGGGTCTGGGTGTTTTATATCTATAATATGTATGTATTTACAAAAAAAAATGTATATAAGTAGTTTAGCATCCATCTCGTTACCATAACACAAGCATTAAGTTGCTTAGCTTGGGACGAGATGGTGTGAAATGTCCAAGGATATTTATTTAGAGGAAGGTTTATAAGTATAATACATGCATAATATTGTAGAGAAACACTGATAAATTTAGATGTTCACCATTGCACTCGTGCGAAGCCGGGGCGGGTCGCTAGTTTATTTATATTTATTTATTATTTATTTATTTACTACTACTCAGCCCATAAATGACCCGCTGCTGAGTCGGGCTACCTTCCATAACAGGGAGGGTCATTAGCCTACAGTGACCCGCTGGCCTGACAGGTTGGCACATGGTTTCGTATCAAGTTTTCCTTCACACGCGATTAGGTTTTCGGCCTTGTTATTTCCTTTTGTCAGCTCTTATGACACCCTCAGGATGGAATGGGGTGATGACACTATGTATTTTAAATCCGTCACCACTCCTGCCCTAAATTAACTAGTTATCCTATTTTCTTAAAGACCTTTTTACCACACAGTAGAGCAAGGTCATTTAATATCCAAACTTAAGGCATTTACGTCTTAAGTTAGTGTAAGTTGAACCGCCTTATTAATAAGGGTGCGAGTCATGTCAGTTAATCTTAATCCTAAGATCAGGGTGACCTTAATCAATCAATGTAATTTTAGGACCTTCAGCGTCAATCTTGCTAACAACATGTCCGGGTATTAAGTTTTAATGATTTTATTAACAAGGTATCTTTTCAACCGAAATCAAAAAGGACGTTTTTATTAATTTAACACATATAAATAAAAAACATATAAGTAACAAAAGCAAATAAAGATTTTTAAAAGGAGAAAAGCGTATTGTTAGAGGTGACTAAAGGAACGGAAGAGGCAAATCACCTAGACGCAAGAGAAGGAATACTTGACACTAACTCAGTGCCAAGCCGTCTAATGACCATGGTACAGTAGGCTTATAACCCTCCATGTAATTGGAAGAGTTGGGACTCAGCAGTGGGTCTTTGATGGGCTGAGTAGTAGAACTAGTGATAGTTTTTATGTTTGTTATAGCACAACTCCAAAGATTTGTATTATTCGATTAGTATGGGTTCCGGATTGGTTTTGTGAAGTTGTTAGTTTAGCAGAAAACTTGAAATAATTGATCAAGAAGAATTCTGAGGAGGCAAAGCTTGTGTTGTTTCAGCAATATTGTTATAATATACTAGTCGTATTGTTCTTCAGCACTATAACTACATATTATAAAACAAAGTCGCTGTCGTCTTTCCGTCCCTATGTGTGCTTAAATCTTTAAAACTACGCAACGGATTTTGAAGCGGTTTTTTTTTAATAGATAGAGTGATTCAAGAGGAAGGTTTTTTATTATAATACATGCATAATTTCACCCGTGTGAAGCCGGGCGGGTCGCTAGTAATACATAAAACAAAAACGTTTTAACAAAAAATGTAAAACTACTTAAAAGTAGGCACTACAAAACGAAGATTAAACAAACATTAGATGTTCTTTGGTAACGGATTTAGAATACATAGTACCCCATTCTATCCTAGGTATCAAAAAGCCGACAAAAGGAAATTACAAGGCCGAATACCAAGCCGCAAGAGAAGGAACACTTGATACGAAACCCTGTACCAACCCGTCTGGTCAGCGTAGCAGAACCGGCTAATTACATTCCATGTAACTGGAGGAGGCCCGACTCAACAGTAGATCACCTATGGGCCGAGTAGTAGTAGTACTCTACTCGGCTCTTACGACACCCTCTATGGAATGGGGTGGTGATATCTAAATCGGGGCACATAATAGAAAAAGTTAAGTGGCAGTGGGCAGGGCACATAGCTCGCAGGACCGACGCCCGATGGGGCAAAAAAGTCCTCGAGTGGCAACCGCGTTCCGGAAAGCGCATTGCTGGTAGGCCTCCCACACGGTGGACCGACGACCTGGTTAAGGTCGCCGGAAAGCAGTGGATGCGGGCGGCCCAGGACCGGCCTTTGTGGAGATCCTTGGGGGAGGCCTATGTCCAGAAGTGGACGTCTTTTGGCTGAAATGATGATGATGATGAATAGAAAAAGTAATTTGGAAAGAATGGTTTTCACCATTTTGGATTTATTAATAAGCCAGTGAAACAGAAAGAATTTGAAACCTTTTTTATTAAAAAAGAAAAGTGTGACTTTATTCTCCAAGCAATTTGTTTTGTGTAACGTTAAACGTTTATCACTTAGCGATGTTTTTGAAGGTTAGCACTCAATGAAATGGAGAACGAGTTTCAAAACTTATCTTCTTTTTTCACGCCACCAGTCTTACCAGACAACTAGTAGCTACAGAGACTGCTAATAAAAAATAAGAAATAAATTTATTAAAAGAAAAGACAATTTTCTTTCATTAGGTCTTCTCGTTTGGTACCTTGTAGTAGTTGTTAAAAAATCGTATTGGTTGACGAATGTGAACGACATGATTAGATTACACATTATAGCATTTTTTTATTCTATTATTCTGTATTGGCTGTATTTTAACCCGGGGATGTTTCAAACATGTACTTCACAAACAAAAATGTTACGTGACCCAAAAATGGATCTTGGTATATGGTTAGTCCAGCTGTCTATTTTGACATTACTGATTGCGGGCACTGCCATTTAAAGAATGACGGGTGTTGAACAATAATAAGAACAATATTTATAATTTTTAAATTGGAACTTGAAGACTCATGTAGAAGCGGTCAAAGCTTGTTATTATTTTTTAAATCTTCTTTTTAGCGCCAACAGGGCTTCTTAAAAAGTAAACGTATCATTTAACATCGAAATAACATGGTCATTTAATTTTTATATAACTGGCTTTTATACAACGGAGGTGTATCAAATGTTGGTGAAATTGTGATGCATGCAGATCGGTTGTGTTTCTCACGCTCTAGGCCAAGATCTCCTTTTACAAAACTTATAATAACATCGATTTGAATTGCACAGTTGAACTCTATAACTGAAGTATGAAAATGATTGGTTTCAAGCAATTAAGTGTAGTTCCAGTTAAATTCAGTTTCACTTGATAGTTCTCAGTAATGAACTAGGATTTAATTAAATAAGGGAGATCGGGAATAGTGTTGAATACACATAAAAAAATAATGTTGAATACATTAGTACTGCTTCGTTGGTCTAGGGGTTTGATGGGCCACCCACCACCGACGAACACATCATTGACTGAAGGCGTCCCAGTTGCCGGGGATGCCCTCTGGTAGTGGCTAGCGGGCACCTCGTCGGGGCGTCACAGTAGTCTGCATTCAGGCGAACCAGTGGCGCCCCAAACTTGTCATGTGAGGGTATATTGGAGCCTTTATTGGAGTCTCACATAATCGTCGACCTCTCTCCGAGGGGCGGTGGTCTGGGCAAGTGTGTCTGTGAGGCACTTTCTTTGAGTCTGAAAAAACAATTTGTGTTCGTGAATTTCATGTTTGTATACTGCCCCCACGATACAAGTTAGGCAATGTAAGGGTAACATTAAAAAAAAAGTTTCAAGCGTATTTTAATTTCATCAGAAATTGAGTTATTAATTTTGCGTGGTGGTCGGCGTCCCTGGGCCTACTTTAACCAAATATGAATTTTAAACAATTAATTATTGTATTTAACAATCTCTTATTGTATTGCTGTGTGGTAACGGAATTCAAATACAAAGTGTCACCAGTACATACCATCTTGAGGGCGTCGCAAGAGGTGACTACATGTACGCAAGGTCATCATCTAGCCGCAATAGATGGAAAATTTAATGTAAACTTTTCTTATTTTGATTAATGCATACCATTGCCCCTCCGGGTCAGTAGTTATGTGGGACTCCAGAACACTCAAGTACCCACTAAAACCACAGCGTTATACCCTGTGCCAACCTGTTTCACCAGTGTGGCACAGTAATCTTAATATCCTATATGAATTTGGAGTAGGCCCATCTTAGTAGTGGCTCGTAGGGTTAAATAATTAATTTGTAAAAATATTATGATCCTTAAATATTCCAAAAATTCCATTCTAAGGTAAAATGTTACAACGACACTTTTAAAAAAATATATTTTATGAAATTTATAACAAAATATAGAACTGACATTGTTATCAGTTTACAAGGCCTAATCGTTTTTCCGTGTGTATATGTAACTAATTCTCATAAATCCACCAAGGTGGCGCCACCTATCACGTATTATGAGAACTGAATCTGTATCTATGACAGTTAACAGCATTAACATAATTAAGTGTGAAATCAGTTAACAACCCTGCATTGATATGCTTAATATACAAAATAAGCGAGTTATCGTTAATTACATGTAATAATTATAGGTTACTGTCTTTGTTCCACAGTGGAGACAGCCTTATTGACTGGGCGGCGCCGGTTGCGCGGTTTCATCTCTCGGCCGCGAGCTCTCGGCGGATTCCGGCCGACTTCGGGAAAACTCGGCCCTATTCGGCGAGTTTCAGCACAAATTTAAGGGCTGCGTTTGGGATATTCCGACAGGCGCGCTACGTCGTGCAGCCGCACGGCGTTACATAATACGCAGATGAATGTAACTGAAGACAATTATGACTTAAATATTAAAAATTACATTCCATTTTCGATATGTAGCATATACGTATGGGTATAGGTTTTAGAAATAGCTGTCGGGCAACCCTTTGCGAACTGAAGCGCCAGGCACATGGCGGGCGGGGTGGGTCGGGGTGAATGCGGGGGTGAGGGGAGCGCGGGGAGGCTGTCCCGGGCCGCCCCGCCTCAGTGGCGGCCTGCAGTGGCAAAGACGCGCGTGTCGGACCCAACAGTACCGCGCACCTAATCCGTTCATTTAACAAGCAAGCGCCGCATACGGTGTCGTGCTGGCGCGAGCCCTAAGGCCGATGCTCCCGCGAGCCGGGCGCCTCGCCCGGCCACTAAAATGGCCCATGTGACACCACAAAAATGATCGTGTGTTCAATTGTTTACATTAAACGTAGTTGATTACCGGGAAACCAACGCTGGCATGCCAATGTGAGTATGAGTCCTGCAATGCGTCATGATAGCGGTTCATGTGTTTAACGTGTGTGGTTTCGGCAGTCGGACTGTTCGGGACGGCTGGTCTGCGGGGTCGGGAGTTGATCGTGCGTTCGCGTGGTCGTGTGGGGCACAGCGCGATGCGGTAGCTCGGTCCGGTGGCCGAGCGGCGGCCGGCTCGTACGCTCTCGGCTATGTGCCTGATGCTGCACTGTAAGTCTTCTATTTATATACAATAACCCAATGATACGCAAAGTCAAACAGTATTCGATTTAAAAAAAATACAACCTTCTTTTTTCGAATTTTAGGTAATATTTAGGTTATAAATAAATCCAATACCTATTTCATTTTTATGAATTAGAAACTAGGTAGGTATTTTTTATTTAAAAATACAAAATATTTTGGCATGAAAATATTTGGACAGCTTTGTAAACATAATATTTAAAAATGAATCCAATATTTTTACTATTTCAATGTTGACTTATTTTCAGGAACATTGTACGTTCAATCACATCGGGAATGAAAAGGTCGCATGTGATCAAATTAATTTACTTCTTCTTACAATTACACTAAGGATCAATTTATTGACTTCTATTCGGACACTAACATGCACGATGTTAAATACGCTTAACTATCGTTGAGTCCCTCGCACGCTTACTTAACCTCAAAATGAATGTTCATTTTCGAATCTTATAGGTGAATACGTTTATTTTTATACGTAAATTAACTTTGAAGATACTCAAAAGAAAATGGTGATTAAGTTAATTAAATATTAACATTTGCTTGTTGAATGTTATAAGGGAAAAACAATTTTACTTCTTCAATTTTGCTTCTACAATTTTGGTCTAAATACGAAATGTAATAATGCTTTATAGCTATGCGTGCAGGAATAATGTAAATGTAAATTGACGTATAAATATATATTTAAATATATATATATATATATATATATATATATATACATTTAGTTCTACTACTACTACTCAGCCCATAGATGATCCACTGCTGAGTCGAGCCTTCTACAGTTACATGGAGGGTAATTGGCCTACAGTGCCACGCTGGCCAGACGAAGTGGCATAGGGTTTCGTATCAAGTTTTCCTTCCCTTGTAGCTAGGTTATCGGCCTTATCATTTCCTTTTGTCAGCTCCACACACAAACATATCTATACAGTCATGTGTGATGTAAATATATGTTATGGTAGAATAAAGGATTATCAACGAATTCTATCTCGTAGGTGTCCTAAGAAGAGCAGCGGCAAAACTGGCCTAAAGCGAAAAAAAACTGCGCCCATCAGTCTGGCAAGTTTTTCACAGTAGGCTTATCCCCCCCCCCCTCCCTCAAATTGAGATGACGATGTTTAACATATTTTGTTGGTGTTTATATTTTTTGGATCATAATAATGACTGAATGCATTCGCATCAATTGATGTTTATATTTTCTGTGTATATTACAATAATGACATAACTAATACTGAGAGAAAAACATATTTTAGATATAAAAAAACATCATAAAGTTAAAAAAAAATGCACTTTATAAGTAATAAATTTATCAAGTTCAGTTCACAACCAATAATGAAAACATTACAATCTTATCATTACGGTTTATTCGACTCCCAGACCAAACGTATAATGAACAATATTTACAGCATGTTTTTTTTTAATTTTACGTGCTTCGTTATACAAAAACGTCTTAGTTTAATCTCAAATAACTTTTAACCTAAGTTAAAGTTCAACTCCATCATCAGTTCAGCAGATGAAGTCCGACGTACTGTCGCAATGTAGGCACAGTTTTCTACCAAGTTATGGTTCTCTGGGGGCTAACTTTTAATCTAGTAGCCTCTTACAAAACCTTCAAGGTGACACTATATATTCTTAACTAGCAACCCGCCCCGGCTTCACACGAGTGCAATGATGAACCTCTAAATTAATCAGTGTTACTCTACAATATTATGCTTGTAATATACATATAAACCTTCCTCTTGAATCACTCTATCTATTAAAAGAAACCGCTTCAAAATCCGTAGAGTAGTTTTAACGATTTAAGCATACATAGGGACGGACAGACGACAGCGACTTTGTTTTATACTATGTAGTGAGTAGTGATATGTCAAAGCAGAATTTCACAATGTACTTTTTATTTGTTTTTTGAAGCGATAGGTACCCGTGTCATACGCATAACATTTATCGCGGGGGCAGACTCAGAGCAAGTGCCTCTGGGTAAGGCAAAGACACTTGCCCTGCGACCCTAGAATCGAAGCCGGACCCGTTGTTGGCCCAAAGGCGGGGCACATCTAAGCCCTAGACCAACGAGGCAGTTAATGTTTAAATTGTATGGAGTGTATGCCACATTATTTATACTGGGAATGGTAGGGTGAGTGAGTTAGGGGTAAGGCGTGAATTTATTCTGATTGCATACGTAATTAAATTGCTCCTTCGCGTTAAGCGCAACCCGGGCCTACCTGTAAAATTTTACTGTACCGGTTAAGTATGTTTGGAGGCAAAAGCTATTATCAATGTATGTAGCGAACGTCAGAATCAACCTGCATATTGAGCCTCCAAATGATCTCCATCGAAAATCGAACATTATTCACATTGAAGTGAACTCGTAAAAATGCACTCATTATACCCGTACGGATTTGGGGTACACAATTCTAACAACACACGGTGGACCGACGGCCTGGTTGAGGACAGGACCGGCCTTCGTGCAAATCCTTGGGGGAGGCCTATGTCCAGCAGTAGACTTCTTTTGCCTGAAATGATTATGATGATGTTTCTGATGACTCTGAGTTTCTTGCCAGTTCTTCTCAGCAGTGTTCGCTTTCCGAACTGGTGGTAGACGGTAGACCTTTTTATGATATAACTAGTGGCCCGCCCCGGCTTCGCCCGTGCAAAGCGGGGGTGGGTTATACTTAAAAACCTTCCCCTTGAATCACTATATCTATTAAAAAAAACCGCTTCAAAATCCGTTGCGTAGTTTTAAAGATTTATGCATACATAGGGACGGACAGAAGAATGCGACTTTGTTTTATACTATGTAGTGATATCACTATGAATAATAAGTGTCCACCGTGACCTAAAATAAATAAATGATTTGAATTTGATGAATTCTAACAACCCACAATATCCTAATGATGTCTTAAGGCGCCTTGTTTGTCTAAAGGTTGGATGTGTTGCCCTTGGATCACCGGACAACGTTTCGAATCCGGGGTCGGGCAAGTGGCATTGTGTAAACCCGAGCCAGAGTCTAGGTGTTATTTGTGTTCGCGAATTGCATGTTTGTAAACTGCCCCGTGATACAGGCTATAAATAGGCAGGGGTTTCGTTTTTTAAAAACAGAAAATTAGATAGAAATATCACCTAGCCGCAAGAGAAGGAAAGCTTTACGCAAATCCTGTGCGCGCGACAACGCGTCTTGCCATCGTCGCACTGTAAGCTACTTTCCCTCCATGTTTTATAGGAGGCTTGAGTAGCGAGTAAGTTAGTAGATTTTTTTTTGTTCTAGCATCTCTACCCATTGTATTTTTTTAGTCTGTCTCACTTAAGGTTGCCTGGAAGAAATCGCTTTAGCGATAAGGCCGCCTATTTGTACATTGTCTGTTTTTGTATATTCTACTTTTGTAAATTTATATGTGCAGAGAAGTGTAAATAAATAAATAAGTTATGAGCTGTTGACTCATCGATAATTATTTGTAAATAAATCTGCCAACGACTTTGTAAACTTGTGGTGAAAGCATGATAGTAACACTGATCCAATCGATTAGGTATCAGCCACATAATATCTGCAACGACTTGCCCCAAATACCCATGGATGAGTGCCATATCGCGAGCTCCAACCGTAAACTTGTACCCATGAGTTTATGGGCCATCCTTCATTCTTATAGCTACACATTTATTTGCGCTTACACCCCAGTAAGAATGGCTTACACCATCATACGGAAAATGTGAATATATTTACCGGAGTAATGTGTTTATTTGTACAAAAATTTGTAATAATATATGTCTATAGCGGAATTTGACATCAAGTGGATAAATCTGTTTAGCAAATAGCTTAGAATATATATTGTAAATTGATATAATGAAAAAGGAACAATATTTATTTGTAAGTTTATAAACATAAAAATTATTACTGCTTCCTTTTCAATGTGTATAAACAGTGCGTAATTTCAAGTATAGAAAATTGACCTGGAGTATTGTAGATATAAAGGTAAAACAACGTATTACATTTAAGAAGAACTTCATAAATGCAAGTTACATGTTTAAAACTATTAATCATCCGTTTAATGATTGTATTTGACTGTTGATCATATTGAAAAAGTTACAACAAGTAGTCAAGTATATCTATACTTAATATATAAAGCTGCAGAGTTTGTTTGTTTGAACGTGCTAATCTCAGGAACTACTGGTCCGATTTCAAACGATAGTCCATTTATCGAGGAAGGTTATAGGCTATATTTTATTTTCAAAGGAATTAGGGATCCGTATGAAAATTGCGATTTTGTAACCCAAGGTGTAAAATCGAAAACCTATTTATGCGTGCGCTGCAAAAACTATTGACAATAGAACAAAATGAAGTACTAGGAGTTTGTAGGTCTTATTAAAATCTACAAAAAAGTCCGCGAGAGCACATATCTAACTATCATAGTTTAGTCACAATAACCACTTTTATATTCATAAAAAAAATGCATAGAGATAAGCACGGGTTCGAAGTCCACGCGAGCGAAGCCGCGCCCAAAAGCTAGTTATTTTATACTCAGACTTGTTTCGTTATATAGTTACCCCCTCCTTTATTGTTTGCTGTGGTGAAGAAACATGCATGCGTTTGGGATCCATTGGAGCCATACCGACTTAGAGTCATCCGTTGACCCACGGGGAGAAGCCAGACGAAAAACGGTATACGATGATACGATGTGGTGGTGGCTTTGTGTTGTGGAAAAGGGACCTGAGCTCCCCATCAAAGCGCGGGTCCCACGTTAAAATCCAGCACGGTCGCGGAGCATATACCCCCATAGGAGAGTGAAACCTGAAGCCCTGTTGCGAGCAGTTGATGACCATCATTAGTATAAGTGGCTAGGTCGGAGCGCAAATACCCATATTTCCACGCCCAGGACTCCAACATAACCCAGATAACTCAGAGTTCCATGAGCATTTCCAACGTAAAAAAAAGTTCTAGTATATATATTTTATCTAGTATATATATCTTAATAATATATAAAAGTTCTTATCTAAAACTTTAAAGCTAGACATTCGGTAAACTGACATACGACTGCCTCGTTGGTCTAGTGGTCAGATGTGCCGCCTTTGGATCAACGGGTCCCGGGTTCGATTCCGGGGTCGGGCCAGTGTCCTTTTCTAAACCAGAGGCACTGGCTTGGAGTCTGGGTGTCATTTCTATCTACAATATGTACGTATTTACAAAAAAAAAAAAAATGTATATAAGTAGTTTATCATCCATCTCGTTATCATAACACAAGCATTAAGTTGCTTAGCTTGGGACGAGATGGCGTTGTGTGAAATGTCCAAGGATATTTTAAAGGCAAAGGAAATTTATACGTATAAAATTTCTTAAAATATTTTTTATTGCTACTATTAATCAGTCCATAGATGACGGACTGCTGAGTCGGGCCTCCTCCAGTTACATGGAGGGTAATTATCTTACTGTCCCACGCTGGCCAGACGGGTTGGCACAGGTTTTCGTATTAAGTTGTCCCGGTGTTCAGCTAACGTTACGCTACTATATCCTACCTCACCTAGGCATAGGTATTCCTAGGAGCCCCCTCGACTGTGCTGCCACCTTGCTGTGGTGAGGGGGCTTGAGTGCCTCAATGATCCGTGGGGCCATACCGGCCAGGGCCTCCCATGCCGGGCGGGCCCACGGGGAGAGGTGAGACGAAGAGCGGCACCCAGCGTCGTGGCGGGTTGCGGCTCCGGGGACTCCTCTGTCCTCAGAGCTGCCTTGGGAGTCGTAACCCGCCGCGGCGCACCATGAGGTCCTAGGGTTGGTGCTCAACTTAGTTGGCCGTTCGTGACGGTGCGGGCCCCTTCTGCCCTCGCCTAGGAGGCCGGTGGTGGTTCGGGGGAGCCGCCACCGACGAAAGCCTCGATGACTGAGGGCGTCCCAGTGTACCGGGACGCCCTCTCTGATAGTCGCTTGCCCGCGTTGCGGGCCCCACGCCGGGGCGTCACAGTAGAATGCGTTTACGCGAACTTGTGGCGCCCCAAGCGCGTCGTGTGAGGGTATGCCGCTGGGGTTTTAGTGGGTAAACGACGCTTGGGTAGACGACCCTTGTCGGAGTCCCACATAATCACCGACCTTTCCCCCGGGGTGCGGTGGTATGCATAAAGCATTTCCCCAGAGAAAACAAAAGAGAAAAAAAATAAGGTATTCCTAGGAGGATATTTAATAAAAAAAAGTAGGTAGGCAGTTAAATCGGAACATTTAATGTTTTAAAAATATAGCTCGGTAGATAAAGGGTCTTTGATAAGATGGGTTAGGGCCTATACAGCGATTAACACTCCTCACTGGTCTAGCACTCCCCTGACGTCACTGACCGCTGCTGGAGACGAGTGCTCGCGCGTCGATCGCCAGGTCCAGATGCTGGTGTAGGGTTTGTGTGTTGTACCGCTACTGTCCACCGCGGGGAAGCAGGTACTATAAATGTGAACTTGAAACCCAATTCAGAGTTTAATTCGCACTCACAGAATATGCTTAATAGTGATATCTTGTTGTATTATCGAATCAAAAGGTCGAGGGAACATAGTGTCGTCTTCAATTAGAAAAAAGTCTTAAAGTCTCGATTACGACGTTAGTAATTCATATTAGTGACCGAGAAAAGCCTGACGTGCGTTCGCCTCTACAACAAAAATCGCTCTGGCGGCTACGTGGAAACGTTCTGTCCGCGGTCTGCGATGCGCACGCGCCGCGAAGAAAGGAACTCGTTCCTGGGTGCCTAATATGTCGCTTGTTTAATACGAACGTGGTGATAAAATGTTGCTGGTATAAAATCTGGTTTCAATTTTCATTTTAATTTACTTTTTTTTTATTATCATATCATCACTACATAGTATAAAACAAAGTCACTGTCGTCTGTCCGTCCCTATGTAGGTATGCTTAAATCTTTAAAACTACGCAACGGATTTTGATACGGTTTTTTTTAATAGATAGAGTGATTCAAGAGGAAGGTTTATATGCATAACCCACCCCGCTTTGCACGGGCGAACCCGGGGCGGGCCACTAGTTATTAATAATTAAGACATGTAACAATGAATGTTACAAAGTCTATGTTATCGGCCTTGTTATTTCCTCTTGTCAGCTCTTACAACACCCTCAGGATAGTTGGTAACGCCATGTATTCTAAATCCATCACCACACGGACAAATAAATGTTTAGCTCCAGCTATTATCCAATAACCGTGACTAAATTCTAAGGTAATATAAACGGGGGCAAGCGCCATGTCAAAGTGAGAGTGGTTTTCAATCCCCGATATTGATGCGAATCATGATTGATTGGCTCTACTAAGTGCACCGCTTTTGCAGTTGATATTTTAAACCTTGAATAACTTGTGATATTGTTATGTTTATAATTAAAAAAAAAATACTTAAAAAATACTTATCCTTGGACATTTCACACAACGCCATCTCGTCCCAAGCTAAGCAACTAAATGCTTGTGTTATGATAACGAGATGGATGATAAACTACTTATATACATTTTTTTTTGTAAATACATACTTATTATAGATAGAAATGACACCCAGACTCCGAGCCAGTGCCTCTGGTTTAGACAAAGACACTTGCCCGACCCCGGAATCGAACCCGGGAATCGTTGATCCAAAGGCGGCACATCTGACCACTAGACCAACGAGGCAGTCAGTGTTTATAATTTTAAACTTATTATATTTTATTAACATCTCATTTCATTTGTTTTTGGCAGCCACGAAGATTTATGAACAAAAAAATAAATATTTGTGTAATGTCTTACCTTCAAATTTATTTTAGTTAGTGGCGTAGCAACTGGCGCAGGGTTCATCTAGTACTATATAAACAACCCATGACGGATTAAGAATACATTGTGTCACCACCCCATTTCATCCTGAGGGTGTCATATGACCCGACGAAAGGAGAAGAGAAGGCCGAACACCTAGCAAGAAAATGAAAACTTGATACGATACCTTGTGCCAATCCGTCTGTAGTAATTTTATATTATCCAAAAGATCGACTTTTTATATTATAAAAATACAACAAAATTTTCTTTATTCAGATATATCTACGTAACATATAATCAGAACCCAACGGCTTTCACCAAAGGAGCAAAATTACTACACGTATGTACTTTTCAGCGAGTTTTCAGGAAAATATATTTTATTTTTATTTTAGTCACAGACGTAAATGCTATAGCTACTTTTCTCTTACTTAAAAATAAAAAAACAATTAATACGCAGACCTATTTATTTTGGCAGGCTTTATGCCACTTTTGACAACAGGTATAATTAAAAAAGAATAGACGCCGAAATCATCCTTAAAGATTTGTTCTTACCTATTAAATCTATTTAAAGAACAACAAAACGGAAACACTTAGCAGCTAAACAAGTAATGTATACAAACAAAATTTGTCCACCATAAAAAAATTAAACAAAAAGTAAATAGTTATGATGCGTCACGGATTGAAAATAAATCCTTGCTTCCCAAAAGCTCTCGATGACGGGAGTGCTTTTCGATTCGCAATGACGAGTGCAAACCACAACTACGACGGGCGGAAATGAGTGGAGCTTTAGCCCGACAAGTGTTTAATACTGGGAGAGCTTAATAGCTTACTGTTCGGTAGAGTGGTAATCAATGCCATATCATAGTCTTCTACCTACTCATCATCATCATTTCAAGACATAGATGGCCCTAACAGTGGGTCCTCCAGTTTATGGAGGGAAATTAACCTATTGTGCCACGCTGGCCAGATGGGTTGGCATAATTTTTGTATCAGATTTCCTTCACATGTGGCTAGGTTATTTTTGTAAAGCCAAGCCTCTTCACTACGTATGTCCTGTATCGCGTTGGCAGTTTACAAACAGGAAATTCACAAACACATCATCATCATTTCAGCCAAAAGACGTCCTCTGCTGTACATAGGGAAGGATTTCCACAAAAGATTTTCACGAACACAACTGACACCCAAACTCAGAGCACAAAGACACTTGCCCGGCCCCGGTATCGAACCCGGAACCCCGTGGGCCAAAGACCATTTTTGACATTCTGTTTTGTCGGTTTGTACGACAGCCTCAGGATGTACTCAGGCAATATGCAGGTTAAGCAATGTTTGGCTCTAGCGGATGTTGGATGGTTGTCCATCATGTCCGTCATTTGTGTGTAATATGTGACCTACGTTCTGCGAAGGTCACGTAAAACCGTTTGATCCGGCTGCCACTTAACCATCTATAGCACTCGTTACACGTAGCCAGTAGCGTGAAATCTAACAGCTGGTCTAACCGGTATCATTACCGGTAATCCCTCTAAATGTGTCACCGAGGGCAGACGGCAATAGCTTTAATACTGGTACCGAGTCTTCCAATAGCTTCTAATTAAAATCATCTTTATCATTAATCATTAAATAGTATAAAACAAAGTCGCTGTCGTCTGTCCGTCCCTGTGTATGCTTTAAAACTACGCAATGGATTTTGAAGCGATTTTTTTTAATAGATAGAGTGATCCAAGAGAAAGGTTTATAAGTATAATGCCTGCATAATTTTGTAGAGAAACACTGATTAATTTAGAGGTACATCATTGCACCCGTGCGTAGCCGGGGCGGGTCGCTAGTGTTATATAAATAGTGTAGTTACAGGAAGAATCGTATAAAAAAAAACTAGAACAAAATAGAATTAATTAAATCAAGCTGTTAGCATTGCTAAGGTTTTGTTTTACCGGAAAAATAATGGAGTTCTTTTTGAAACTTTTTGAATCCAACTGTTATTCCAAGTACTCGAGGCAATATACAGAAGAAGAAAAATGTACAACTTTTTATCTGGTGTTTTAAGTTTTGGCTATTATTACACAATGTTAACAGATTTATCACGGAGTTCACATAATTTAATCCGACTTTGCGAATGTGCAAAGCAGTTGTGGTCACGGGACAAAGTCTCTCCCACGATCCATGCGATACATTTAATCGATTAAGATATCGAGTTTGAGCGAATTTGAGTATAATTTATTTCTATTGAAGAAAGAATAAAAGAAGGAAAGAAAATGTAATAAACATTTACTCTTCTTTGCTTTCTTAGACACAATAAAAAAAGAGAATATCACAGAAGGTGGAAAACACATCTATACTTTTATGAGTCTAAATTGCTGCATCTCAGCTTAATACTACAGTATCCTAAAGAGCTCGTAATAGCGTATGTGAGGGCCTGTAACATTTATCAAAAGAGTTATACAAAAATGTGACTGCACAAATTTCGCATACGAATACCGAACAGGAATGGTCATTACAGAATAGGCGTCTTAATCTCAATAGGCGCGATGCAGAGAACAAATTCTTCTAGGTTTCATCAAAGTTCATCAAGTTTAATTTTAATACGCACTTATAACATAGGTTTGCAATCGTCGTTATCGCAAATTTTGGGTGTTCTCTCGTTTCTATGCGATACTCACACTCAAAAGGAACTTTATTTACGTGAGTTTCATCACAAAACTCTTATAAATCGTCATATTTAAAATAACCATTATCATCTTATGACCCTTATCCCGCACTAATATTTTTGTTGTAGTATAGTTTAGATTAGATTATGCCGATAATATAGGTAATTCGATAGTGAGGACTTTGCAATAAAAAAAAAATTAAAAATTTAAATAAACCCCCGACACAATAACCTTTAAAAAGTAAAAAATAAAAATAAATACTTCGCGTTGGGGGACCACTCCCACTTATTTATTACCTGACCCCTGGTCCCCCAACGCGAAGTACTTAAACATACTTATTATAATGTAGATTTTGTTAAATTGCACGTGATGCGCTTTCATTTGAGACCCCACTCGATTATATTTGCAGACATTCGGTTATTCTTCCCCACTTTCACCCCTCATAACTTTTAAACGGCTCATCCGATTTTCATCAAACATGTCTAAGAACACGCGACCGTAACTCAGCTTTCATACAAAAAAAACTTTATTGTAATCGCTTCATCCGTTCGCGAGCTACGGTGCCACAGACAGACAGACAGACCGACAGACAGACAGACAGACACGTGAAACACCCCTCTTTTTGCGTCGGGGGTTAAAAACAGAATACTATCAGACGTATGATGATTTAGATAAGACGTATGTCCGAGTGGTGATGTATATAGAATATACAATGTCACCGAGCCACACCATACCAACGGTATCTTAAGGGGACTAAAGGAACGCAGCAGGCAGATCACCTAGCTGCATGAGAAGTGAAAATTAATATACACCCTGTTTCTTGCCAGCGTAGCACAGTAGGCTAATTTCCCTCGTCAAATTTAGAGGAGGCTCGACTCAGTAGTGGATCATTTACGAACTGAAATTATGATGCTAAGATGTAAATAAAACTGGATAAGGGAACAAGAAAAATATATGGGTGATCTTCACTACATATCATAAAACAAAGTCGACGTCGTCCGTCCGTCCCTATGTATGATCAATCTGTAAAACTATGCAACGGATTTGGAAGCGGCTTTTTTAATAGATAGTGATTCAAGAGGAAGGTTTTGAAGTATAATACATTCATCTCCACAATATGGAGAAACACTGATAAATTTAGAGGTTCCTCATTGCACCCGTGCGAAGCCGGGGCAGGTCGCTAGTTAATTATTTAACGTGTTTTTTTTTCTGTGAAAAAAAATGTTATTAACAAAAAATAATAAAAAAGCTTAAAACGCGCTTTATTTTTAGTGTTTATCTAGAAAAAAATCTCAGTTCAGGAAACTTAGTATGAAACCCTTTTTTTACGTCGGAGATCCTCATGGATACCCGGCCGTTGGGGACTGGCCGGGCTATGTGGGACTCCGGGGCGCGTAGAGGAGGTTAATTGCGCCCCGACCTACCCACTAAAACCGACGGCGATCGTTGACTGCCCAAACCAGGGCCACTAGGTTACGCCAACCCGTCTGGCCAGGCTAAGAACTCTCCATGCAGTTGGAGCAGACCCGACCCAGCAGTGGGTTGTAGAAGTAGTAATAAAAGTGGAAATTATTAGTAGTAGTATTAAAGTATTACTTACTAGCTGACCCGGCGAACTTTGTTCCGCATTATATATATTTAAAACAAAAATAAAGTTGGACATAGGATACCTAAGATTTTTATCCCGTCCGTATAAAACCTTTTTTTTTTTTTTTTTTTGTTTTCGCTGGGGAAATGCATTACGCATACCACCGCACCCCGGGGGAAAGGTCGGTGATTATGTGGGACTCCGACAAGGGTCGTCTACCCAAGAGTCGTTTACCCACTAAAACCCCAGCGGCATACCCTCACACGACGCGCTTGGGGCGCCACAAGTTCGCGTAAACGCATTCTACTGTGACGCCCCGGCGTGGTGCCCGCAACGCGGGCAAGCGACTATCAGAGAGGGCGCCCCGGTATACTGGGACGCCCTCAGTCATCGAGGCTTTCGTCGGTGGTGGCTCCCCCGAATCACCACCGGCCTCCTAGGCGAGGGCAGAAGGGGCCCGCATCGTCACGAACCCCCCTCCACCCCCGCCTCCGTCCGCGGCGCGGGTCACCCGGAGCTCCCTCCCTTGCGACCCGCCCCGCTGCCCCCTCCTGCGACATCGGCCCCGCAGAAGGAGGCCCGTCAGCCCACGGGCCGGCGCCAACCAGAGGACACCGGCGCACCGCAGCCGTCCAGGGCCCGCAGGGAAACCCTTAGGACAGGGTCCACCGTCAACCCAGGTCCCCGGAGCCCCCGTCCAGGGCTCGCAGCGAGACACTGGGGACAGGGTCCCCATCCACCCAAGTCCCCGCAGCCCCAATCTACCGCAGCGCACCAGCGATCCGTCCCGGAGCCCCCTTCTGCGACATACGGCTCGTAGAGGAGGCCCGTCAGCCCTCGGCCGGCGCCAACCCGAGGACGTTTAGTGAGGACTCGGTTTGACGGCCAACTAAGTTGAGCGCCAACCCGAGGACCTCATGATGCGCCGCAGCGGTTTACGACTCGCAAGGCAGCTCTGAGAACAGAGGAGTCCCTGGAGCCGCAACCCGCCACGACGCTGGGTGCCGCTCTTCGTCTCACCTCTCCCCGTGGGCCCGCCCGGCATGGGAGGCCCTGGCCGGTATGGCCCCACGGATCATTGAGGCACTCAAGCCCCCTCACCACAGCAAGGTGGCAGCACAGTCGAGGGGGGGTCCGTATAAAACCTACTTTAACAAAACGCAACTGACAGCGAAACGTTATGTTGTCTATAGTTTAATATGGTCGAAAATTTGACAGTTAGAAAGTTTGAATTCGACTTGTTTATATTGTTGTAATTCACATAATATCTTTATAACTTGTAGCCTATGTGTTATTCTGATGTATAAGCTATATTATTGTTAAGTTTCATTAAAATCCATTCAGTAGTTTTTACGTGAAAGAGTAACAAACATCCATCCATCCATCCATACTTACAAACTTTCACGTTTATAATATTAGTAAGATAGTATTAGTTATTACTAAATACCTATAGTAAATACCTTAATACTTATAGTAGTAGTAGTAAACGAAATAACGTTTTGAATATCATAAAAAAACTTCCGTCGGCTATCGTGTCAACGTATTTCGAACTGGGGTTTTTCCGAGCGACCTTATCTCGAAGTATTGTTTAGTCAGCGCCTCAAGTTTATTGTGTCCGGGTAAACGGGACGTTGGGTGATATGCATCCTCAGAGGCTCCTATAGAAATATAGGCGTGAAGTGTACAATATAGTTTTATAGGTTAGATCACGTATCGATATTCTACAGGGTGAAACTTTATACGCATAACTTCCGACTCGCGTTTTTTTCATTTTCATTAGGATCTAGCTCTAGTTGAACATGATTTAGGTAATTATTAGTACTAGTGGTCACTTAGCAGTCGAAATTCTACTACCCACTGCTGAGTTTGGTCTCCTCCAATTATACAGAGTATAATTAGCCTACTGTGCCACACTAGGCGAATGGGTTGGCACAGGGTTTCGTGGCGACTTTTCCTTCTCTTGTGGATAAGGTATCGGCCCTGTCATTTCCTTTTGTTGACTCTTACGATACCCTCAGGGCGGAATAGGGTAGTGACACTATATGTTCTAAATCCGTTACCAAACGGACTATCGAAATGCGACCATAATTAATGTAAATTATAAACCTATTTTCGATTTGATCATAGATTCTCACAACAAACAAAAGAGTATATATCATGTGTGTCAAATAGATCTGGCAGTGCGTGTAATGTTTTTTTAATTGACATGCCCAATTCAAAACAAAATTAGCATTCTGTTCTTCTTCTCTATATAAACTTTAAGTGTGGGAAATGTCATACTCCTCCGTCTGCGCAATTGTCGTAAAAAGGGATACGAAGTTTTGCTTCACATACGAGGGTGAATCAAAAAATTCTTGGAATCAATATTAAAAAATGCAAAGATTTAAATAATAATATTTTATTTTTCTACATAATCTCCCTCCAATGCAATGCATTTAGAATAACGCGTTTCTAACTTCCTTATTCCTTGTGAAAAAAAAATATTTTCTTGACTCTCGAAAAAGTCCTCTACGGCAGCTATAACCGCGTCATTATCGTGAAATTTTGTTCCACGAATTTCCTCTTTTAATTTTGGAAATAAGTGAAAATCACTTGGGGCTAAGTCCGGAGAATATGGTGGGTGGTCAAGGAGATTGAAGCCAGCACAGCGGATTGCGTTGAGCGCAACTTCCGATCGATGGGCAGGAGCGTTATCTTGAAGGAACAACACGCCCAACGACAGTTTTCCACGACGTTTTTCTTTAATCGCTTCACGCACTTTCGGGATTAAATTTGCATAATAGGGTCCAGTTATCGTCTGGCCTTTTGGCATGTAATCAATAAAAAGGATTCCTTCACTATCCCAGAACACAGAGGCCATAACTTTGCCAGCGGAAGGAGCAACTCGAAATTTCTTAATGGATGGAGAGGATGGTCGTTTCCAAGACATGCTTTGTCTTTTAGTTTCAGGATCAAAATGGTGGACCCACGTTTCATCCATGGTGACAAGACGACGGCAAAAATTATCCGAATCACGCTGGAACATTTCGAGATTACGCTTGGAAATTTCCAAACGTCGCTTTTTGTTTTCGTCGGTTAACATTCGTGGCACCCATCTTGCAGACACTTTTTTGAACCCCAGTGAATCAATTAAAATGGATTGAACGCTACCAAAAGATATCTTTAGGATCTCAGCTATATGTTTTATAGTCATTCTTCTGTCTTCCAAAACCAGATTCTCAACCTTTTTGACATTTTCTTCTGTAACGGAGGTTGAAGGCCGCCCAGAACGCGGGTCATCTTTACAGCTTGATCTACCTCTTTTAAATTCAGCCACCCAGTACGCAACCGTAGAATAGGGTACAGCATCACCCCCTAATGTCTGCTGAATGTCCAAAAAAATTTCCTTCGTAGACATTTTTTTCAAACTGAGATATTTTATCACCGCACGTAACTCACTTTTATCCATAATTTTGACGTTTTAGCAACTCGTTGCACAAAAAAATTTATTACATGCGAACGAACTGACAAAAACAAGTGACAGTCTGCATAAATATAGTGTGATAGACACTCTTTAATTTGAATATCGAACTTGATCCAAAAAAGTTTCATATATATGCACTTCTAAGAACTTTTTGATTCACCCTCGTATGTATTAATATGTGTGTGTGAAGTGTTTTTATGTGAACCAGAGGCACTTGTTCACACAAAGACAACAGGTTATACATACCCCGATACAGGTTATACATAGTGCAGGAGTTTCGTTAAAGAATAACATTACGTAAATGTTTGCTACAATAATTATTATTATCCCAGCGTAAGTTTCGTAGAATGTTTCGTAGCACGCGTAGTAATTCTTGGAAGCTCGTAGCATAATTTCGTAAACATTGGTGCACATTCCATTGCAATAGTTTCTGTTGACTTCTATTTCAATGTTAATCGTCGAACTTTGATTGGGGTGAACTGTTTAAATTCATTTGGCTAACCACCAGTATTTAGGCATAAATGGTTTAATGCTGGACAGTGGGTCATCTATGGGATGAGTGGTAGTACTGTTTAAATATATAGTGCAATATTACTTTTTGCAAATAAAACCTTTAGATTTTTGGGTATAACGACTTTATAATGCACCCGTATGCTTGCAAGGTCATCGTCATCATCATAATTTAGACGTCCACTGCTGGACTTAGGCCTCCCCCAAACATTTCCATGAAGGCCGATCCTGAGCTACCGACATTGCAACGTACATATTCATTTGTTCAAATATATTAGTAGAAGCGACCTGGTTAAGGTCGCTGGAAAACAATGGATTCGGGCCCCCCAGGACCGGCCTTAGTGGAAATCCTTGGGGGACACCTATGTCCAGCAGTGAACTTTTTTTGGCTGAAATGATAATGATGATGATGATTATAAGAATACTTCTTAAAGATGCCAATCATCCAATTCCATTGGACACGTTGGAATTGTTGATACGTTTTCTGATTCAAAAGACTCCAATCCCCTAGTGTTGTGACAACCTTTCATTTGGCTTATCGTGGATGTTTGTCGAAATCCCCCGCTTTTTTGGAGTTGGAACGATTTTCCTCGTCTCATAATAAATTATGGTTACTTTTTGTCCCTTTGATCTCTTTTGTTATGCAAAGATAATCATTTGATGCACCGCCACGGTCTAATCTATGTGGAGATGGTGATGAGAATGAATTTTTCATTATTTAAGTACGTACTTTTCGTGGCAAAGGATTTCGAATATATTATAGTGTAGCCACTTTCTATTTTACACTCTTTAAGTTGACAGATTTAGAATACGTCGCCACTAGTGTCGCCACCCCATTACATTCTGAGGGTGTCGTAAGAGGCGACTGCAGGAGCGCAAGAGGAAGACCACCCGCCTTGCCAACGTGACACAGTAGGCTTATTTCCCTCCATGAATCTGGAGGAGGCCCGACTCAGTAATGGGTCTGGGCTGAAACGATAATTTGGAGTTCTCCGGTCAGACATCTTCAACAAGCGGGTAGTAATCAGCAATGCTGTTACTTTCCACTTACCCTTTTAGAAATTAAATTCATAGCACTTCAAACTTTTTGATGTTATGAAGTTACTCCAAATCAATACTTAATTAACCATGACCCACCTGTTTTGTTTCAAAAGCTTCAATAACCCATAAGTAGTTTAGAAATTCTATCAATTCGTAAAACTCCGAGGTTGAAAGCAAAATTTAATAAACAATATTTTCAGAATAAGCTTGTTTGTTGCCCTTGGTATTGTTATTGGTTAGAGTTTTTGTTATTCAAACGTTTTAAAGCTAAAGCCGCCTTTCGTGTGTGGGGTCAGGGGTTATGTGGACTCCCAAACTCTACTTGATTAAGCTTCCCACGTCACGTTTGGGACGCCACAGGTTCGCAAACACGCAGTTCACAGTGGCGCCCTGTTGTGATGTGACTATAGTTAGACGTCCTGGGTAACAGGCGCCATCAGTCAACGAGACATTCGTTGGTGGGGTCCCCCCGATCTAACATCGGCCTCTATAAGCTAAGCATGTTTCTCTCTGACCCGCTTCGCTGTCTCCTTCTGCAACGTAACGTCGCAGAAGCAGGCCATGACTTCCCAATATTGTATGTGGGACTGGTGTTTTTTTTTTTTTTTTTTTTTAATGAATGATGCTGTTCCTGTAACTATTGTTGTTGAGTTGTTCTCGAGCCCAATGGGACTTACGTAGTTGAGAGTAGACTAAAAGTGGCAATTTATTTTTCAAATGAAACCTTCATATGTTTTTTCACAATATGAAATTGCCTAATGGAAATTGTATTATAGCAATTCGAATTCATTGTTTACAGTAAAGGAGGGGCAACGTTTATCAGGTATATTTTTACTTTTATTTGACTATTTGTCTGTACAGATAAATAAAATACTAAAATAACTTCTTTTACTAAGTGCATTTGGATGTGTGTATACACGGTGCATATACCAAAACAACATTTATTAAATTTTTTTGTCGGTTTGTCTATTTGTTTCGCCTAATCTCTGAAAAGTCTGGTCTGATTTTTACGGGACATTGGCAAATAGCTGATGTATCAAGGAGTAACTTAAGCTCCTTTAATGAGACCCCCGCTTTTTAGAAGCCCGTGATTACTGAGATTACCACAGCTAGTACATAATAAAAGTTTATGATACGCAATAGCGGAAATGTTTTGAATCTATAAGTAAAGGTACGTACTTATAACTTCATTTATAATATTTCTACAATCCAGACTCGTCTCATTTTTTTTGATATACATAAAAAATAATGTTTGTCCTATAAATAGTCGTAAAATATGCAATTAATCATGTGATGATCTTCAGCAAAGTGTTGTGCGTGAGCTCACGAAGGTTACTGGACAAATAAAAAAATAATTTCTTTCCTGTCTAATTTATTTTAGTCAGTTGCGTAGCAACATGCGCAGGGTACAGCGTGTAACCATGAAAAACGCACAATTATTACAAATTTGTACAAACCGCGTGAGTCTAGAAACATTAATGACCAGTATGGTACTGGCGAGCTTAACTCATCCATTAATTCTCTTCCAGCAAACTCAGGATCATCCAGAAATTTATATAGAAAAAGGTAGACGCATGTATAAAGCTGAACTACTCTTAAATAAAGAAAAAATATATACATAAATTAATTTACACACAAAAAGATTTAGGTATTTGAATTTGTAAAATCTGCTTGTTCTGTTACATTTTTTAAAGCTTCAGTTTCATAAAGCCACCTTGTCGTATAGGAAACTCGCTTCTTCGTCAAGTCGCTTTAATATGGCATCCGGTAGTCCCCCCCCGTCTTAGCGGTAATGCGTAATTTCCTATGTCCCGATTGGTTTGGCTGAGGAATCCATACCGTATTAATTTAGACGCCGCAACATTTTGAATGCATATCATCACTTTGGGGTTTAACAAGTGGAAATATTTATTGGATTTTGACCGAAAGCAACAAAACGGTTTATTTAATGTGTTTGAAAGGTTATTCGTGTTGAAAGAAATCCTAGATTTTAATAATCTAGGATTTCTTTAACAAATCAAAGCAGCAAAAAGGTTTGTTTCAGTTTGCAAAGTTTCACATTAAAATAAATAAATAAAATAAATATCCTTGGACATTTCACACAACGCCATCTCGTCCTAAGCTAAGCGACTTAATGCTTGTGTTATGGTAACGAGATGGATGATAAACTACTTATATACATTTTTTTTGCAAATACATTCTTATTATAGATGAAAGGACTCAGACAAATACTTGTAAGTCGTACAAATATTTCTTCCGTGCGGGGATCGAACCCGCGACATGCTGCGCAGCAGTCGATCGCTCAACCACTGCGCCAACTTAACCTAATAATCTCTTCTTCTAGTTCTCAGCCAATAAACTACCCACTGCTGATTCGGGCCGTTTCAAACTAAATGTAGAGTAATTAGCCTACTGTTCTACGCTGGCAAGACGTATACGGATTGGTATAAGGTTTCGTATCAAGTTTACCCACTTTTGTAGATCGGTTTTCGGCCTTATCATTGACTAGTGGCCCGCCCCGGCTTCTCCCGTGCAAAGCGGGGGTGTGTTATACATATAAACCTTCCTCATGAACCACTCTATCTAATAAAGAAAACCGCTTCAAAATCCGTTGCGTAGTTTTAAAGATTTAAGCATACATAGGGACGGACAGAAAACATCGACTTTGTTTTATACTATGTAGTGATCACAATCTCTCAAAATTTATATAAAGGATGTCCAGCTTTATAAATAACTCCTCACGATATCTTTGGAACCATAAGTATCCAAGACTTGTTTTTTTTTATAATATAAAATCTTTATTACCAAATTAAAATTACAAAATTGAGACATCCCCAGTAAGTAATGTACAGTACGGGTGTAGGGGTTGCTTCGCTTCTTACCGCGTTTACACAATGATGAGACTGTTCTTATTTAATGGCTACTTATTCATGATACTTTATATATTACTAGCGACCCGCTTCGGCTTCACCCAAATCTAAAATTAGGAGTGTTTCTCTAAAATATTATTTTGTACTATACACATAAACCTTCCTCTCGAATCACTCCATCTATTAAAAAAAACTACTTCAAAATCCGTTGCGTAGTTTTACAGATTTAAGCATACATAAGGACGGACAGACGACAGCGACTTTGTTTTATACTATGTAGTGATGATTCATAGACTACATTGGGTTATATAGCTTAGTAAGTTTAAGTAATTTGGTAGGAATATTTATGGCGTCGATTAGAGGACAGCTAAGACTGGATTTTACAACCTTTTATCCGCAAAGATATTGAGGGTGCGGCTCAGCTAGTCTTCTCCTTCTTCTCTTATGTATAAAAATGAATGATTGTTTGTATATCTTTAGAGAATCGTACACTATGCATTTGATCATTGATGATCTTCAGAAAAAGTGCTGTGCCCAGGAAGGTTTCAGAAAAAAAGTATGAAAAATTGTTTTATGTACGTGGCGTAGCAACGCGTGCAGTGTACAGCTAGAATAATATAAAGGAGGCATTTATACAAATTTGAATCTTATTATTAAAAACAATAGATACAAAATACCACTATTTGAAGAATACTTCGCGGAAGTACGTTCGGTACATCTGATGTCGACGGTTTTATTTTGTATCATCATTTGTTTTACAGTAACAAAAAACAAACACATAAAACCCGTGCGGGAATCAACAGTTCCCGCAACCCAATCGGAATAAGAGGAAATGACATGAAGGGAGGGTAAGCGGAAGTTTCGTTCGTTGCCACTGTGGCGCCAATTAATGTCGACGATTGATTGTGGTGATAAGATTGCTACTGGTTGGTGGTATAGTTTAAGCCGGCGTGAAATTCCGCTACAAGTATTTTCGTGCGCCGGATATTTTTACCAATAAATTAAATCGGTATTTCTTTATAATCACATTATGATGACTGCCTTGTTGGTTTAAGGATTCGATGCGCTTTTAACGGGCCTCTGGTTCGATTTCGAGGTCGGGCAAGTGTCGTTCAATATACCAGAGTACTTGCTCTGAGTCAGATATTTGTGTTCGTGAATTTCATGTTTGTAAACTGCCTCCGCGATACAGGTACTTAGTGCACGAGTTTCGTTAAAAAAGGATTCTCAATAACATATCCATACTCAATAACTGTAAGTAAATTTATGCTATAACTAGCTTTTGCGCGCGGCTTCGCCCGCGTGGGCTTCGAAAACGTGCATATTTTGTATCAACATAAAATCGGTTATTGTGACTAAACTATGCTAGCAAGATATGTGCTCTCGCGGACTTTTTTGTAGGTCTTTATAAGACCTACAAACCCGTAGTACATCATTTTGTTTTATTGTCAATAGTTTTTGCAGTACACGCATAAACAGATTTCGATTTTACACCTTGGTTTACAAAATCGCAATTTTCATACGGATCCCTAATTCTTTTGAAAATAAAATATAGCCTATAACCTTCCTCGATAAATGGACTATCTAACACTGAAAGATTCCTGTTCCTGAGATTAGCGCGTTCAAACAAACAAACAAACAAACTCTGCAGCTTTATATATTAGTATAGAGTATAGATTAGTATAGATAATATCATAGCGTTAGTTTCGTAGCAAGCGTAGTAATTTCTTGGAATGTCGTAGCATAATTTCGTAGTAGTAGCATAATTCTGGTGTACAATATTCCATTTAATAAACCTATGATATAACCATTAGTAGCCTACAGTGGGCTGATATTTTTTTCTTTTTGAACAGACATAAGTCTTTTTATTTTGAAATTGTCAAATTAGTTATTAACGGACTTATTTATAACTAGCTTTTGCGCGCGGCTTCGCCCGCGTGGGCTTTAAACCCGTGCTTATCTCTATGCATATTTTTTATGAACATAAAATCGGTTATTGTGACTAAACTATGATAGTTCAGATATGTGCTCTCGCGGACTTTTTTATAAGACCTACAAACCCGTAGTACATCATTTTATTCTATTGTCAATAGTTTTTGCAGCGCACGCATAAATAGGTTCTCGATTTTACACCTTGGTTTACATAATCGCAATTTTCATACGGATCCCTAATTCTTTTGAAAATAAAATATAACCTATAACCTTCCTCGATAAATGGACTATCTGAAAGATTTTTTGAAATCGGTCCAGTAGTTCCTGAGATTAGCGCGTTCAAACAAACAAACAAAAAAACAAACTCTGCAGCTTTATATATTAAATTAATTAATAATAAAATTAATATTTAATATTTATAATATCTATTCTTTATCAGCTTTAAAAATATCTCAGACTGCAAAACAAAAGGGACAGCAACTAATACAATACACGGTTAACATAATTACAGCCCATAAATTACCCACTAATGAGTTGGGCCTCCTCCAATTACATGGTGGGTAATTAGCCTTCTAACCTAAACTAGCCTTCAGTATCACGCAGGCCAGGTGGGTTACCACAGGGCTTCATATCAAGCTTCTCTTGCGGCTAGGTATTCGGCCTTTCACAGTAGAATGCGTTTACGCGAACTTGTGGCGCCCCAAGCGCGTCGTGTGAGGGTATGCCGCTGGGGTTTTAGTGGGTAAACGACGCTTGGGTAGACGACCCTTGTCGGAGTCCCACATAATCACTGACCTTTCCCCCGGGGTGCGGTGGTATGCATAAAGCATTTCCCCAGCGAAAACAAAAAAAAAAAAAAAAAAAAAAAGGTATTCGGCCTTATCATTTCCCTTTGTCGGCTCTTGCGATACACTCAGAATGAAATGGGGTGACAACTGTATTCTAAAACCGTCACCACAAGGAGCGCGATGAGTTCAGTTACAACCGAAATACTTATTAGAACATCGATCATACATTCTCTTTATGAGATTAAGTAATGTCGTCTTGATAGAGATACATTAGAAAGCTTATGTACATTAAATACTGTTGAGTAAAACCTAGAAGTACTACTATTAATATTTTAGATATTTTTAGTTGGCTAATTTATAATTATTTATTTATATATCACTTTGTAGTACACTAGCTTTTGCGCGCGGCTTTGCCCGCGTGGGCTTCGAACCCGTGCTTATCTCCGCTTCGCATATAGTCTATGTTACTTAGAGATAATATAAGATGTAAATTGTGAATGGTTTTTGAAAATAAAATAAAACTTCACACCTTGGGTTACAAAATCCCTAATAAAAAAAAATAGCCTATAGCCTTCCCCGGTGAATGGACTATCCAACACTGAAAGATTTTTGACCTATTTCAAACTAAACTAAATTTACCTCGTTGGCCTCGTTGGTCTAGTGGTTAGATGTGCCGCCTTTGGATCAACGGGTCCCGGGTTCGATTCCAGGGTCGGGCAAGTGTCTTTGTCTAAACCAGAGGCACTGGCTCGGAGTCTGGGTGTCATTTCTATCTATAATATGTATGTATATACAAAAAAAAATTATATAAGTAGTTTATCATCCATCACGTTACCATAACACAAGCATTAAGTTGCTTAGCTTGGGACGAGATGGCGTTGTGTGAAATGTCCAAGGATATTTATATTTATAAAGGCTATATGCGAAGTAGGGATAGGCACGGACAGGCACGGGGTCAAGTCAAAGTCAGTAAAGATGAATCGACCGTTGACGTCGCATGAAAAAAAAACTGTAACACCAAACTTCACCCTTTGATAAGCTTCGGATCCATATGCTCTTTTGTTAGAGCTTGTACGCATTTTTTCTATACCTTTAAAACTCGATTTAAAATTCGTTCTTGTACCAGCTTTCGATATCATCTAAAGATAATATGGATTATTGTATGCCTTGCCATGTGGACAGCAGACATTTTGATGAGCTTGCTAAACCACTTTACATGCAAAGCTGGAAGCAGCTGCCATCGTACTTTGTCAGCGTTATTATGAATTTGTATGAGTTTTGGGTGTTAGCGGACCTGAACATATTTTAGGAACAAACTACTGTACCACGCTAGGCACTGAGTTTTCCTTTTCATAATGGGTACATCTTATGCCATGTTATTTCTTTTTGTCAGCCCTTATGACACCGTCAGGATGGAGTGAGGTGACGGACTAATAATTGTGGCCTCCATTTATTTGGTGGAGGTGTGGTGTAGATGTGTGGGTCGGCGTGTGTAGAAATAAATGCAATCGCTTACCACGTCACCACTAGTTGGCAAGTATATATGTAACACTTGCCGGTATCAGGTTCTGGTTGGCTGCTAGGGCTGCTGTTGTTCCATCTGAGTGCGGTGTATTACGGCGGAAATAAAAGGCACCGAGTCACAGGCACAATCTGTATTTGCACTAACTTACACTATGCACAAAAGTATAGCAGCACGGTCGAGGACCGAACCTTACGATCAGAAGGCGAAAGACAGATAAACAAATAAGACAAAGCAAAAGCGGACTAGCTCGCGAGTTTGCAGAGTAGATAATTTGTCTCAAACGGGCGGTTGGACACTGGTCGGTCGTCGGGCGAGCCGGCCGGCGAGCTCACGAAACCAGTTAGGCCACTCATACGCCGCTCGCTGAGTGCGTCTCCAATGCACCACAATGTGTGCAGATTTGTGGTGTCGTAATATAATAGATAAATATCTGGCTACATAAATAATTAATGTTTATGCTTGTATATATTATTGATTATAGGTTTTAGATATAAGTTAGGTTTAAGTTAATATAATTTATATAAAAGGTTGTGTACATATGTGTAAACAATAAATAAATATTAGATGTAACAAGTGTGTACTTATGCATGTATGTTTGTGTAGTGGGAATTCCCCACAGAGGTAATTTAGATTCATGTATCTTCCTGTGACAAGACTAAATATCATATAACAGATAGTTAAAGTGCCAAGTCAGTTGAAGTTGGATTTTCTCGCTCATGAACGTTAGAGCCATATGAAATGAAGTAGTTCTGTGTTTAAACTATTTTTCTACTTTAAAGTAGGAGTGAGAAATCGACGTCTACATCAAACTGATTTGTATTAAAAATGGTTTAGTGAAACTTATCATTATAATACAAGCTTGTTCATCTGAGTCCTATACTGTTTCCGGGATTACCGGTGCCAAGAAAATAAAGATGCTTGTTTTAGGTTTATACTGCTATTTAAATTTAGCTATCATATTTATTTTATAACACACCGTATAATTCACATTCAAAGTAGGTTAGTAATTCGTTCTACCTTTCTGTTTTTTGAGTTACCTTGAAAATCCTACAGTTTCTCGTAAATGAACTTCATAGGAATTTAGGTCTTGTGATTTTATTTAAACCCTAACGATAGAAATTATAAGAGCTGCAACAGTCACTTCACACTTTAGTATTAAAAAAGACACGATATTATTAAAACGAATTCACAGCACAACTGAACAACTGACACCAAGACTAAGATAGAAAAGAAGAAAGAAAATATTTATTAGACACAATAAAAAAGGATAAAACACTAGAAGGTGGCAAACACCTTTTAGTGTTTTATACTTTGCTGTGTCTAAATATCCTTGTATATCCTTGGACAATTCACACAACGCCATCTCGTCCCAAGCTAAGCAACTTAATGCTTGTGTTATGGTAACGAGATGGATGATAAACTACTTATATAATTTTTTTTTGTAAATACATACATATTATAGATAGAAATGACACCCAGACTCCGAGCCAGTGCCTCTGGTTTAGACAAAGACACTTGCCCGACCCCGGAATCGAACCCGGGACCCGTTGATCCAAAGGCGGCACATCTAACCACTAGACCAACGAGGCAGTCTAAAAATGGCTGCATGATCCTATAGAGCTTTAAATCAGTTTGGTTGATGGTAGGATCGAATGGTCCGCCCGGCTAGTTACCACCCTCACATCAGAGTCCGGCAGTTTTACTGTGTTTCGTCGTGTGTATGTGAGAGCTGGTGCCGGGCATTTCCTTGAACTGCCTGCTCCATCTTAGACCCTGGCGTTGCTTTCCATAACGGGTCAAAGGAATTCAAGTCACAGATAAAAAAACAGATTTTCAGGTTTCCACAAAGACACTTGCCCGTCCCTGGAATCGAACCGACCCGTGGACAAAAACAACAAAGTGGAAAAAAAGAATATCGATGTGAGCGATTTATTTAACAAAATATTCCACGTTCCCATTTATCGGCTAGTAAAAATTGTGAGCATTAATTTAAACCCTTTAACTAATGGACAAGTTATTCAACTTTTTATCCAGAATAGCCCAATTTTCTGGGGAGCCGACTAATTGAGTAGCCATGTTTGCAATCGTTCAATAACATTCACTCTTTGCCGGTTTTTGTAGAGAGAAAATGAAGTATGAAAAGATGGATACTAATGACGTAATCGTGTCATTTATCTTGTAAAAATAAACGTGACTACACATTTTTTTTACCACTTACTTACCTATACGTTACTTAAGCTTACGATTTGCCTTAAGGTAAGCTTAAGGTTGCCGTTGCTTATAGATATTTGTATCACCCAAAGTGCTACCCGTATCTGCAATCCTAAGCCCCCTTACGCACTAGCGGTTGAACCGTGGAAGCGACAAGCCGCGTGGCCTGCCGCTTTTCCAGTTTAATGCAACCGCGATGAAACCGCGTTAAGCGGTTGCACCGCTCGAACGAACCGCCTAGGCGGAAAGGCGGTTCAACCGCTAGTGCGTAAGGGGGCTTAGGGTTCCTACCTTTCATCGTAAAAGAGAAGAGTCGGTTGAGTCTAGGTTAGACTCAGATGCAAAACCTGCCCATGAAGGTTAATAGGTTAAGTTAATAGGAAAAGGAAAACTTGATGCAAATGCCTGTGCCAACCTGTCTTGTCAGCGTGGCACAGTCGGCTAGTTACCCTCCTTGTAAATGGAAGAGGCCCGACTCACCTATGGGCTGCAATGCATGAAAATGTCACTTCCTTCTATCGGGTTTTACGATACCCTCAGGATAGAATTTGTTGGTGACACTATGTATTATACTAAAGCCGTAACCATACAGATAAGCAATTTACTCCATAAACAGTTTTATAAAATCGTGTTTATTTTTTTCAGTCCGCTTTTCTGGGCTTTATCGATAGGATTACCCCTTCCAATAGCGATTCGGTTGTAGCTATAACATATGCTATACGCTGAGCCCATTGATGGCTGCTCAATCATGAAATCAATTAACAACACAAACAATTTTTTGTAGACTTGAAAATGGGTTTTATGTTTACAATTCTTTTTAAATAATTACTTTTTGTTGTGTCTTGCGGGCTCTTCTCTGTAGAGCAGCATTGTGAACCGGTGTTAGTTTCAGCATGAATGTGGGTGGACTCATGGGTTGTGGAAGATCAAAAGAGATGGATGGATTGTAAGAATGAGGAATTGTGTTTGAAAGGTGTGAATGTAGATATGACGACTGATGTGTATGGAGACTACCACCTAGCGTGGGACAAGGGTCGTAAGATGATAATGGTAATTTTAAAATGACGATTTATAAGAGTTTTGTGATAAAACCTACGTAAATTAAGTTCCTTTTGAGTTTGAAATTTTAACGTTGACGTATAAAGTACCTGCTGGTCTACTGGAAAGATCACCAATAGTTCCAGGACATGGGTAGGGCACACTGTAATTATTCCGTGGAATTACTATATAACGTGGATTACTATACATAAAGCAAACATATAAGACCATACCTTCGATTTCAAATATGTGTTTTAAGAAGGTTTTTTCTGGTACTATTTTTGGTATTGGCGGTTCTTAATATGTGTTTTTTTTTTCAAAACGTAACCTTAGTATTGCCAGGCAGTTTACAAACAAATAAAGTATTTCACGAACACAAATGAGACCCAGACACAGAGCAAGTGCCTCTTAGACAAAGACACTGGAGTCGAACCCGGAACCCGTTGATTTGATTTAATTTAACTTCATATTTACTTTAAGGCTATGTGTCTTTATTCTTATCTAAGCACCCTCATGTCTATACACAAAACTCAATTAAAATTCCGCACCAGTTGCAAAAGCGAACAAATTATTTTTAACAAAATAATAGAATGAGAGCCCGTGTCCGCCAAAACTTCGTCATTTCATAGAAGCTGAAAGTTTGCCAGCGCATGCCCCCAACACAGGTACGAACGACGGCCAACTATCAATTTGAGTTCACACAGGTTTTGGCAAGTAACAGAGTACTAATTTGTGAAATGTTCAAACCTAGTTTCACATTTATATTTAACTATTTGAGCCAGCAAACTTCGTACGGCCTCAGAATCAATAAAAAAAAACCTGAATGATAATTTCAGTGATTCAACTATAAAATATGTACAAACCTTAACTGAAAAAAATTTCTTACCTTTTAAACCTTCCCTGGACTTCCACGAATATTTCAAGACCAAAATTAGCCAAATCGGTCCAGCCGTTCTCGAGTTTTAGCGAGACTAAGGAACCGCAGTTTATTCTTATTTATGTATATAGATAGATTTCTCTTGGATAGCTTTAGAAAACGATGTGATCCACTGACTGACGATTAGAATCGCGGCAAGCCGTCGAAAACCGCCCTAAAGTTCAAGTCAGGTAAACACGCACATGGGAATGTGTGGGTTTTGTCCAATGAGACAGGGTTCAGAATCATGGGGCATTATTATATACCTATGACATTGACAAGTGGTTATCGTGACTTATGGAGTCACGATAACCACTTAAAACGATAGAACAAAAGCGGTCTATTGTAGTAAGTAAAACATACTTTTGTGACATCATGAAAGTAGGCTAGAAATTTTCATAACTTTGTACCTCTTACTAAAGATGATCTTAACTTCATAGTTCATAACTTTGCTGGGGGCATGCGCTGATAAACTTCGGCTTTGTTAAACGACAAAGGTCTGGCGCCCACGGCCTCTTAGACCATAAGTCCACTTCAAAATTTAATAAACAAACTATTTGACGTCGGCGCCCTCAGAATATATCGAAGTTAACGTTGGTATCAATTTGTATTTCTTGTACAACTTAGCCCATAATTGACCCACTGCTGAGTCGCACCTCCTCCCATCACAGGGAGGGTAATTAACCTACTGCCTTGCTGGCCAAACGGGTTGGCACAGGGTTTCGTTTCAGGTTATCCGTCTCTTGGGCTTGGTTATCGGCCTCATTATTTCCTTTTGTCGGCTCTTACGACACCCTCTGGATGGAATGGGTGGAGACAATGTATTTTAAACCCACAGTCTGTGTGCTGACGGAATTACTGTTTTTTCGGTGTAAATAAATAAATAAATATTCGTAATGATATTAGGTTTTCGCGTTTATTACACATTGACATTTAAACACTTTTTAATTGATGTATTACGTGTATATTACACTAGTTAATTCCCGACGTCATTATCAATACATATTATAAAACAAAGTCGCCGTCGTCTGTCCGTCCCTATGTATGCTTAAATCTTCAAAACTACGCAACGAATTTTGAAGCGTTTTTTTAATATAAAGAGTGATTCAGGAGGAAGGTTTATATGTATAATACGAGTACATCCATAATATTGTAGAGAAATACTGATAAATTTAGAAGTTCATAATTGCACCCGTGCGAAGCCGGGGCGGGTCGCTAGTATAGTTTGAAACAAAGTCACTTTCGTCTGTCCGTCCCTATGTATGGTTAAATCTTTAAAACTACGCAACGGATGTCGCGGGTTCGATCCCCGCACGGAAGAAATATTTGAACGACCTACAAGTATGTATTTGTTCCGGGCCTGGGTGTTTTCTATCTATAATATGTATGTATTAACAAAATGTCTATGTCTAAAAGTAGTTTATCATCCATCTCGTTCCCATAACACAAGCATTAAGTTGCTTAGCTTGGGACGAGATGGCGTTGTGTGAAATGTCCAAGGATATTTATTTATTATTTAAACACGCGTGAATTCCGTTAAAAAGTGCTTAATTTCAATAAATATTCATATAGCTCGACTAATACTTTCGACTAATTTATATGGCGACGGTGTCCTCGATGCGGGTTCCAAAAACACTTAGCATGATATATTTTATGGATTTCCTACGGCGTTATGGGCGGGTTAATGGGAACCGATATTGATTGAAAACTTATTGATGTTAGCCCGTTGTAACCCTTGGTCCAGGTTTGATTTTTACATAGCATTCTTTAGTTGTCAATTGAATAAACTTATTATTCAAACCTTTGGTTGTTTTAACTTTTTCTGTTACTTGGATGCCTTTGTCCCTAGGCTTGTGCGATGGAAACGCCAGGGTCTAAGATGGAGCCGCCTGGAATGTGACAAATTTAATATGCAACGAACTCAAATTTTTCAAAATTCTGGCTCAAATAATGTGCAAGTTGCCGCTTGTCTACGCCAAATAGTGTAGAAGCCTGTAGGATATACAGTATTTTTGTTAAGTAAGTTTGCTAGAATAAGGTAGGCACTATAGGAATGACATGTAAAAAATTGTATAAAAGTCCTTTTCTAGAAATAAAGAAAAAAAAGATGGAGCTGCCAATTTAAGGAAATGCCCTGTCGGACACAGGCTCTCACATACACACGACGAAACACAGTAAAACTGCTTGGCGCCGGATTTACATGTGAGGGTGGTAGCTAGCCGGGCGGACCATTAGCTCCTACCACCAAGCAACTTTGGCCTTTACTAAAGGCTCATCTGTCTGGATATTGTATGGGTGTTATATCACCCCTTCTCTGTAGATTTGTTATCAATTTCCAATGCATAAATAAATAAATATCCTTGGACATTTCACACAACGCCATCTCGTCCCAAGCTAAGCAACTTAATGCTTGTGTTATGGACGACGATTATGTTAACGAGATGGATGATAAACTACTTATATACTTTTTTTTTGTAAATACATACATATTATAGATAGAAAACACCCAGACCCGGAACAAATACTTGTAGGTCGTACAAATATTTCTTCCGTGCGGGAATCGAACCCGCGACATGCTGCGCAGCAGTCGATCGCTCAAGCACTGAGCCAACCATCAGTTAAACGTCCATGTGGTGACCGATTTAAAATACACACTGTCACCATCCCATTTCATCTTGAGGGTGTCGTAAGAGCTGATAGAAGGAAATGACAAGGCTGAAAAGGTGGAGGAAATAAGGATACGAAACCCTGTGCCGCACCGTCCGGCCAGCGTGACACAGTAGGCTACCCTTCATGTGTTTGCAGGAGGCCCGACTCAGCAGTGGGTCATTTATGGGCTGAGAAGTACTGGTATTTATGTTTATCTACCGTCCGTGAGTCTTCTAGTGGGATAACTGGTAATTATGTAATATAAATAAATATGATAAATATATATATCCTATCCGTCCCAAGCTAAGCAACTTAATGCTTGTGTTATGGTAACGAGATGGATGATAAACTACTTATATTTTTTTTTGTAAATACATACATATTATAGATGGAAAACACCCAAACCTGGAACAAATACTTGTAGGTCGTACAAATATTTATTCCGTGCGGTAATCGAACCCGTGACATGCTGCGCAGCAGTCGATCGCTCAACCACTGTGCCAACCGTGTCGTCGATGTAGCAACACTTGTGTCCCAGTTTTCCCGATACTGCCTACGTGTAACGACTGTCATAAATGGTAGCACGGAGGAGGTCAGATACCATAAATTATGGACACCCGTCCTACATCCATCAGAATTAGACGTTGCTTAATGTGAAATTGATTAAGTTCCTAACTGTCCTCTAAGCTGCTAGGCAATGACTGCTTCGTTGGTGTCGGGGTCCCGGGTTCGATTCCGGGGCCAGGCAAGTGTCTTTGTGTAAACCAGAGGCACTTGCTCCGAGTCTGGGTGTCATTTGTGTTCGTGAATTTCATGTTTGTAAACTGCCCCTGCGACACCGGTTACACTACAGCAAGGTTTACGTTTTATAAAAAAAAATGACTCCAGGCACAAACAACACAAAAAATAAACATTTAGCATTTTTTTATGCAGCATGAATCATATAGCTGACATGTGTCTCACAATTTCGCGAGTGTGCGTGCCCCCGTTGTGACGTCATTCCGGAGTTTGCATACTGATTGTAAAGCCAGCAATATACGTTGGCCTAGCATTGCCGAGTGAACGCCAATACCAACGTATAGAACGGTATATTTGCATTGTCTGGCCATCGCTCGGTGTCGCTCGCCTAGTTGGTTTCGATACACTTGCGCAACGTGTAGGCAGTAGCACTTGCCTTGTATTAAATTGCCTACGCTCGCGTTGGCCTAAGCTCGGCCAACGTGTGTTGCTGGCATTATGTATTCTGTGACTTAATCATGCTTACTTAGCGCGTTTGTACACAGAATCTAAGTGTGGGTGTTGCGTTATGTTAATTTTGAGGGCCCAAACTGGATATTTGCAAGGGTGATGCCACATTTATTTTTATGATACGCACTTTAAACGTTAACGATTATTTTGGGATTACCAGCCGGTGCAGTTTGTCGGTTTGTTTTTTACAACGACTAGCCTTTGTTTTTTTAAATTAGATAAACAAGTATCATCATCATTTCAGCCAAAAGACGTCCACTGCTGGAAATACGCCTCCCCCAAGGATTTCCACAAAGGCCGGTCCTGGGCCGCTCGCATCCACTGCTTTCCGGCGATCTTAACCAGGTCGTCGGTCCACCGTGTGGGAGGCCTACCAGCACTGCGCCTTCCGGAACGCGGTCGCCACTCGAGGACTTTTCTGCCCCAACGGACGTCGGTCCTGCGAGCTATGTACCCTGTCCACTGCCACTTAAGTTTGACAATCCGGTGGGCTATGTCGGTGACCCTGGTTTTCCTGCGTATCTCCTCATTTCTGATTCGATCTCGCAGGGAAACTCCGAGCATAGCCCTCTCCATTGCCCTTTGGGTGACTTTGAGCCCATAGTGAGCGAAAAAGGTATAGTTACTGGCTTCAAAATAAGAAAAATTTTAGCTAGCCTTACGTATTTACTAATGAACGTCGTCGGTGTCAATTTCAACTTCAAATTGTTGTTTATTTTTCACGTTTTTTACGTATATGAAGTCAGTTACAATTTTGCTACTACTACTATTCAAACTAGTGCAGGGGTTTCGTTTAAAAAAAAAAGCTAAGTCGAAGTTCTAGTTACATGTAGGGTAATTAGCCTATGGTTAGTCCACATGGTTTCGTGTCAAGTTTTCCTTATTTTCAGTCTTGTAATATCCTTCTGTCTGCTCTTTTCGTTTTTTTAAACGGAACTCCTCCAATGTGTATCGCAGAGGCAGTTTACAAACATCTAATCCATGAACACAAATGACACCCAGACTCAGAGCAAGTGCCTGTACTCGTAGTATACATAAAGACACTTGCCCAACCCCGGAATTGAACCGAGACCCGTGTTCCAAAGGCACATTAACCGCTTGACCAACAAGGCAGTCATTATCGTACACAATTTGCTAAACTACTACTTAGCTCATAAATGACCCACTGTTTATTCAGGCCTCCTCTCATCACAGGGAGGGTAATTAGCCTACTGTGCCACGCTGGCCAGACGGGTTGGCCAGACGGTGGACTGATTTAGAATACATAATGACACCGAGCCATTCCATTCTTCGGCTCATACGACCCCCATCATCATCACTACATAGTATAAAACAAAGTCGCATTCTTCTGTCCGTCCCTATGTATGCATAAATCTTTAAAACTACGCAACGGATTTTGAAGCGGTTTTTTTTAATAGATAGAGTGATTCAAGGGGAAGGTTTATATGTATAACCCACACCCGCTTTGCACGGGCGAAGCCGGGGCGGGCCACTAGTATTATTATATTCTAAATCTAACCGCAATAAAAGGAAATCTTATATATAAAATTCTCGTGTCACAATGTTCGTTCCCATACTCCTCCGAAACGGCTTGACCGATGCTCATGAAATTTTGTTAGCATATTGGGTAGGTCTGAGAATCGGCTACTATCTATTTTTCATCCCCCTCAATTTTAAGGGGAGGGTCCATTATTTGGCAAAACAACGTTTGCGGGATCAGCTAGTATTGATATGAAATTGATGCTACTCGTATTTTTCTAATCTACGTACACACATTGTAGGTTAATTTCCTTTCATCCAATTTGAGAAATCCCGATTCAGCGTTGGTTCATTTATAGTCGGAGATAAATATTTATGGCAAGTTGTGGTTGAGTTTGATTGTACAACTAGCTGGGTGACGTTCATTCATACGGCCTAAGCAGCATACATACAGCCTTAAGCAGGTATTTTGGACCTATAGACGTACGCGGGTATAGCACGGAAGATTTAACTCAGGCCAAAGAATTAAACCTGTTTAGTAACAAGGTTCTGCATCAACCTTGTTAAAACAAGCAAATTTGTGTTTATAATATTTTCCATGAAAACACTTCGAAATTGGCGCAATTTTGGAAACAGACAAAGTTTTTGCTTTCAATATGTATTCATCGCGTAAAGCACATATATCAAAATCAAAACTCATTTAATCAAGTTAGCTCAATAGAATTATTTTGACAAGTCAAACCACAAAATAAAATTGACCGCATAAAATTGAAAATTAATTATTTATCATTTACCACCGGTTCGGAATGCAGCTCTACAGAGAAGATCCGGCAAGAAACTACGATTTAATTACGAATATAATTACGAAAATATTTATTTGAGAGTTATACAGCTTAAGATGTTCTTCCTGAAAAGGTTAAAACATCTTAGCTCATCATCACTATCACTATCATCACTATCACTACATAGTATAAAACAAAGTCGCTGTCGTCTGTCCGTCCCTATGTATGCTTAAATATTTAAAACTACGCAACGGATTTTTAAGCGGTTTTGTTTACTAGATAGAGTGTTTCAAGAGGAAGGTTTATATGTATAATACATGCATAATATTGTAGAGAAACACTGGTAAATTTAGAGGTTTATCATTGCACCCGTGCAAAGCGGGGTCGGGTCGCTAGTACTAACTAAATAACTCAGAGGCACGGTTAAAAGTTAGTATTAATAAAATAAGCACTTAAGTTCCCAGTAAACATACTCATCCGTTGTAAAGCATTCTGATACAAGTTGTATACACAAATACTGTTTATCATATTTTATGATATGTCCAACTATAACGTATGCCGTTAACATAGTTATGGCACGAAACATGGGGGAACGACGGAGGGGGAAATGAGGTCACAGTGTAAGTTATAAGAATATTCATCTGATTATTTTAGTAACTGGCTACCGCCAGCGGGTTCGCTTGCGTCGATATTGTCTATTTATGTTTACTAGTGGTTGAAATTCTACCATAATTAATTTACTTCACTACACAGACTAACAATAAACAAAATCCTATTATACTACCAATCCTACTAATATTATAAACGCGAAAGTTTTTAAGTATGGATGGATAGATGGATGGATGGATGTTTGTTACTCTTTCACGTAAAAACTACTGAATGGATTTTGATAAAATTTTACCATAATATAGCTTATACATCAGAATAACACACAGGTTTCAATTTATAAAGATATTGTGTGAATTTTCCGACATAATACAACAAAAAGTATTAAGTGGAGTGAAAAAAAATGTGCCAAAAAAATTAAAAAATCCATCCCCACGTGGGTAAAACCGCGGCGTGCACCTTGTAGTATATATGTGTGTGTGTGTGTGAAGTACGTGGTAGTGGGTGTAATGTTTATATTATTAATTTAATGTATTCTAATAGGATAAATTAAGATTAATAATAGGTATTATATATATATATATATAATTTAATTTAATAATAGGATTAATTAAGAAAAAAAACATTTGATATCTGCATACCTTCATATGAACTATAAGTTTATAACGCAATAACGCAATTGTTGTAAAAAGTGCTACAAAATTTTGCTTCACGCATTAGTAAACAGATTAGTAGGACACTAAAGTGTGACTCTGAAAATGAGCAATACAGTATAACTATGTATTGTGTCTATATTCCTACCATTACTTCCTAGTCATTTACAACCATCAGAATTTTTTAACGAATCCCCTTTACTACTATTCAGCCCATGAATCACCCACTGCTTGCACAGGGATGGCACAGAGTTTCCTATCAAGTTTTCCTTCTCTTATGTTATTTCCTTACAACACCCTCAGGATGGAATGGGGTGGTGAGACTATGTATTCTGAATCCGCCTGCGTTAATTAAATAAATAAATACTGGAGTATAATGCTGGTAGTCACAAGATCAAAGTATAATTAGGTATAATTCACGAACACAAATGACTCCCAGACTCGGAGCAAAAGCGGGAATTGAACCGGTGACCTATGATCAAAGACATCCAACCACTAGACCAACAAGGCATACTATTGTCGTGTAATCGTCTAACAATGCGGACTGGCCTAAATCATTAATTTGTCAACGCAAACCATTTTATCGCGTTCCTTTATGTCGGATGAGAGTATTCAACTTACAATTACGCAATAACAAACTTATGTGTACTTATACTAGTGATGGATTTAGAATGCATAGTGTCACCATCCCATTCCATCCTGAAGGTGTCGTAAGAGCCGACAAAAGAAAATGACAAGGCTGGAAACCTAGAGAAAGAAAACTTCAAACGAAACTCTGTGCCTACCTTTCTGGCCAGCGTGGCACAGTAGGCTAATTACCCTCCCTGTGATGAGAGGAGGCCCGACTCAGCAGTGGGAAATTTCAACGCAATTTTATCGCAGTCCTTTAAGGCGGATGAGAGAATACAACTAACAATTTTATTACATTACTAGCTGCGCCCCGCGGTTTCACCCGCGCGAACTTATTGTCGTACCGCGAGTGACGCCGTGGGGCGAAGCTAGTCTAAAAAAGTAGTCTATGTTACTCCCTATATCACCAGCTTCCTATCAGTAAAATTCCCGTCAAAATCGGTCCAGTCGTTCCAGAGATTAGCCGGAACAAACAGACAGATAGACGGACAGACAGACCGACAACAATTAAAAAAATGTTATTTTGGGTCTATGTACTGTGTATACATACTTACGCATTTAGTAAAAAGTTGTTATTTTATTACAAACAGACAATCCAATTTTAGTTATTTGTATAGACTAGTGGCCCGCCCCGGCTTCGCCCGTGAAAAGCGGGGGTGGGTTACACATATAAACCTTCCTCTTGAATCACTCTATCTGTTAAAAAACCGTATCAACATCCGTTGCGTAGTTTAAAAGATTTATGCATACATAGGGACGGACAGACAACATTCACTTTGTTTTATACTATGTAGTGATAGTGATGAAGCAATAACATACTTATTTCTACCTTTCAGCTTATAGGTTTGCGGGTCCATCTAGTGAGATATTTAGAATGCATAGTGTCAGCACACCATTCCGTTCTAAATGTGTTGTAAAAGCGGACAAAAGCAAATAACTGCCGAAATCCCAGCCACAAGAGAAGGGATACTTGATACGTAACCCTGTGCCGTCCGGACAGCTTGGTACTGTAGATTTATTAACCTCCATGTAATTGGAGGAGGCCAAACTCAATAGTGGGTCAGAGTAATTGTAGTAAATACTCTTGAATAAATAAATAATACTGGAGTGTATTCCGGATTATAAGAACACAATAACAGATATAAATACAATGATAAATAATAAAACTAGACGATCGATTACACAAAATATTTTGTCTCATCCAATCCCTTATAATAGCCACTGCCAGGTCCAGCCTCCTCCAATTTAACGGAGGGAAATCAGCCTACTAGCCATATGGGTTGGCAAAGGATTTCTTTGGATCAACGGGTCCCGGGTTCGATTCCGGGGTCGGGCAAGTGTCTTTGTCTAAACCAGAGGCACTGGCTCGGAGTCTGGGTGTCATTTCTATCTATAATATGTATGTATTTACAAAAAAAAATATGTATATAAGTAGTTTATCATCCATCTCGTTACCATAACACAAGCATTAAGTTGCTTAGCTTGGGACGAGATGGTGTTGTGTGAAATGTCCAAGGATATTTATTTATATCGGCTTTCGACACCCTCATGCCCGTCCTGGGGTGGTGACACTAAGTATTCTAAATCCATCTTCACATGGACTTTGGATACGGTTAGGATTAACAAATACGTATCGAAATTTCTGGATATTAGAAGCTGAAGAAAGACTTTCAGCGGGTCGGAGTAAATACGCGAGTAAGCATTAATAATTTAAGGTTATATCAGATCTATCGGAACGCGGACCTTGTTGCTGCTCGTTTCCAGTCCCCGGTTGTTGGCCCAAATTAGGAGATTAAGCGGTAAAATATTTATTTGTCAGCGCAATAAAATATTGGAAGCTGCCTATTAATATAAGAATACATACATATATTATATTTCATAATACTCATAACAGCCCTAGTTAGTTAGTGGTGCAAAGAGAGAAACCGCCTACAATGCGCGCCGTCTCAAATAAAACTGCCTTTATTGTTTGTACGTCAAGTTGTAAACGAGACCATTGATTTAAAAAAAAAAAAACAGGTTCTTGCCGGGTCTTCTCTGTAGAGCAGCATTCCGAACCGGTGGTGGCTTCAGCATGAATGTGGGTGGACGCATGGGTTGAGATCAAGAGAGATGGGTGGATTGTAAGAATGAGGAATTGTGTATGAAAGGTGTAACTGTAGATATGACGACTGATAGGTGTGTATGGAGACTACCACCTAGCGTGGGACAGGGGTCGTAAGATGATGATAATGGTAACTTTAAATATGACGATCTATAAGAGTTTTCTGATAAACCCTACGTAAATAAAGTTGATTTTGAGTTTGAGTTTAACTAACATGCTAATGTTACGACAGAGATCAAAGGCGACAAAGAATCAAGCAATAGTGAGAAAACTTGACTTATTATTTAATACCAATAAATATGCATGTAGAATTTAATAAAAGACGGATATATTTATTTACATGATATCCCTGCCCTGCACAAATGACACTCAGACTCGGAGCAAGTTTCACAAAAACTTCTGGATTACACAAAAACTTTTGTCCGAATAGAATCCCGGCCCGAATCGCACTGAGAACCTTGGTCCAAAAGCGGCACATCCAACCTGTATTCAAACAAAGCAGTCAAATTATGAAGAGCTGTTTTCCAATCTCAAGCCATGTTTACATTTCGTCGATAAAATTATGCAACAACATTTCTAAAAATTATTGAACCCTCATTCTTTTATCACTTGCACCACAGGCGCACAGTCACGAACTACAAAGCAGCCTCCCTACACAATGGGGGCTAAAATGGCTACAATAAACTGTGGGGGTGGGGGATAAATTTTGTCTTGCACAGTTTTCGTGAACACTTTTAGGAGATGTGAGAAAAGTTTAAAAAGTGTACTTTTGGCTACATAGGCTGTTAGCAAAGTGATATATTCTTTAGAAGAAAGTTAGATGGTTTCTTTGGGTTTAAATTAATTGTAGCTTATAAGATTAAGCAATCGTTAGTCTGGTGACAGATTTAGTATACATAGTCACCACCCCATTCCACCCAGAGGATGTTGTAAGAGCCGACAAAAGGAAATAACATGGCCGAAGAGCTGGCTAGCAAGAGAAGGAAATTTTTTTCGGGGGTGGGAAACTTGACACGATACCCTATGCCAATCCGTCTGGCCAGCCTGGCATAGTAGGCTAATTACCATCTATGTAGTTGGAGGAGGCCTGACTCAGCAGTGGGTCAGTTATGGGTTGAGAAGTAGTAGGCGAAAAAGAAGTTTGTTATAGAATTTTTAACTATGCTGTGATTTGAGATGTTCCATGTGGTGACAGGTTTAAAATGCACAGTGTCACTACCCTGTTCCATCCTGAAGGTGTCCTAAGAATGCCTTCTTGTCCTACTGAATGATCGTCATTTCATGCCTATAGATACATCTTTAATTAACAATCCAGTTTCAGGCCAAATAATAAATTGCTTAGACGCGAAAGCCTCTCATCTTACTAAACACCTACTTTAATCCCATGTCACAAAACAATCCCACTCCAAGTTCTAGGGGTGTCTAAGAAAAAACAGGAAAAAGAAAACACTCTCATTTATTTACAAGGGCCTTTGGCACGTATGCCCTAAGCCATTACTAGAACCACTATATCTGTCTCTTTTTCGTCCACAGTAGCTTTGAATTAAGCCTACTCGCTTATTTTCTTTGCGATGTCACGGGTTAAGACATTTAAGCTTTGGATTGGAGGAAATTCTGTTTTTCACAATATGAGACTAGTTTCTCCATACCACTCAATCAATCAATCAAAATGTTTTTATTCGAATAAATTCTTGCGAATTATTTCAAATAGTCAAAAAACATAACACTAAAACAAAATTTAAAAAAAATATATTAAAATAATTTATCATTTAGTTTTTACCACCGGTTCGGAATGCCATTCCATAGAGAAGAGCCGGCAAGAAACTCGTGGTTGCTATTTTAAATAAAAGGGTTACAACACGATAAACGATAAACGCTAAGCAAACGGAGTGCCGTTTGCTTAGCGTTTATCGTAAAAATTCATACTGAAACCTGTACCACTTTCTGCTCATGTTAGTCAATGTAGTGAGTAAATACTTATTTAGCAAGTTAATGCTTATATATTAAATATTAACCTGGGTTAGAACCTCATGGATACCCAAGCGTTGGGGGTCTGGTCTAGTTATGTGGGACTCCGGGCGCGTAGAGATGGAATACTCGTGAGAATTGTTCTAGAAATAATCCGTTGCCTTTTTCTTCTTCCGTAAGCCGTGTGTATCTTCTCCCTGCATTGTCATAGATAAAAATCTCGTGTTACAATGTTTGTTATCGAACTCCGCCGAATCGGGCGATATTTTTCTATTTTTTATTTCTTATAATATTTAATATTTCGTAGGGTATTTTAATAACCCTAGGTGATGAGGGAAGGGACTTAGATACCTAAGTGCTATTTTTTTATTCATATTGAACTTTTAGGAATACTTCTATAGATGTTAAGTAAGTTACTGGTAGTAAAAAAATATTCCATTATTGGAATTTGCTTCCCCTTTCAGTCATAGACCCCATCCCCAAATACATACAATGAGTTAGTTATCTTTCGTTTGACTACCATATTATTCACTAAAAAATATTTATGGCAAAACAACTTTTGCAGGATCAGCTTGTGTACACGGTTGGCGCAGTGGTTGAGCGATCGACTGCTGCGCAGCATGTCGCGGGTTCGATCACCGCACGGAATAAATATTTGTACGACGTACAAGTATTTGTTTCGGGTCTGGGTATTTTCTATCTATAATATGTATGTATTTACAAAAAAAAATGTATATAAGTAGTTTATCATCCATATCGTTACCATAACACAAGCATTAAGTTGCTTAGCTTGGGACGAGATGGCGTTGTGTGAAATGTCCAAGGATATTTATATTTAATTTATATTAATAATTTTTTATCTATCCATCATATTCGACCCACTGTTGAATCAACCATTCAGTGCGAGGACGGCAAATTAACCCTCTCCACCACGCTGGGTTAGACATAACTTTACCGTTTACGCACTCATAAATAACAAGTTTTAGGAAAATTGCTCGCCAATCCTTCGGGAGGCTTTTAATAAGCATTATAAAATAACACAGTGTTCCCTTGTTTATTATGTACCCGACCTTAAAAAGATAAGTCCGGGATTAACCCGACTTGGCCTGGCCGGAATATTCTCGTACTATTTAAAAAATGTTTGGTTTTTTTATTACAATTTCGTAGCAAATATTGTTTCATTTCTGACGGAGTAAATGTACAGAAGGATTAATGTAGTGGATTATATTTGGAATCATTCTACAAGAAACTTTTTGTCGGATAAAGTTTTTTATAACAAAACATCTACTAGCCCGCCTGCTACGCCAGTGCGTGTTCAAAAGTAAGTATTTTTTTAGAGTTTCTTAAATTTTACTTAAAATGAATATAGGCAATATAAATTACATTAATGGTGAAAGAGTTCGTTTTTAAATTGGTTTAGTTTATTTTTAAGTTTTCTTCGATGCAAACATACGCCAATAAGCGCCCTAGTACTTTTCCTATCAATAAGTCCTTTTTATAATATTACTAGTCCCCGGCTTCGCACAGGAGCAATGATGACTATCTAAATGTATCAGTGTTTCTCTACAATATTATGCATGTATTATGTAACATAAAAACCTTCCTCTTAAATCACTATATCAATGAATAAAAAACCGCTTTAAGATTCGTTGCGTAGTTTAAAAGATCTAAGCATACATAGGGACGGACAGACGATAGTGATGGTGATTAAACAAAATAAAAACTCAGCATGAAACTCTGTAGTTAAGCATAGTATATTAGCGCGTAGCATGTTCTCCTATGGTCTCCCATGGGAGAAGATGCGCAACTAGCGACTCTCATGCGGGCAGTCGAGAAACGCCGTTGGTTTTAGTGGGTAGGTCAGGGCGCTGATTACGTCTGGCCATGCACAGTTGACTCATTTCCCTCTGTGTTATTGAAGGAGGCCCGGCTCAGCAACTCTTTGATAGGCTGATATGACGATTATCCTGCTAACATAATTATTCTAAATTGACTAAAGAGCTATTAATTCCGTTTAAGGTTCTCGCACATTTATGAGCTACATGAACTTTAGAATTCTTTATATGAATTCCTTCAGAACCTCGCGTCGAATCGCCCGAAGTGTGTACTATAGTTCCTAAGCAGTATTGATAAATAGTAAGATCGCGTAAATGAACTATCGGTTAGTTACATAACTTGAAGTGGCCTACTAATATTTCGGTTCAATAATGAAACATAATAAATAAACTGTTATAAAATATAATTATAATTTCCTGGGATAGGTAGATGATTAAATATCAGTTTGAGTTACAGTAATTTTAAGAGCTTTTGCAATTGCGATCTACCAAGCAAACTCACTACTAATAATCTAATAACTATTTTATGACATTTAGACCCCAAGCACATAATTATAATGCGAACTTATCTGTATATTTTGACAGTTTTTTATATTATAACCCACTAATACCATAGTGCGAACTGACACTATAGTATTATATAGTAAACCACACGCTTTTGACATAATCGCATGGCAAGAACTTTTGAATTTAGGCGATTAATATCATGTCCAATGGGCATTTCAGTAGACCAGTGGGTTTATCGATATAAGAAAACAAATATACATTTTGCAAAATACTACAGGATTTCGCGCGCAACACGATTTATGCAAATATGAAACTGTACCTTCATACGTTTCGACTGGATTGCACCAATTGTCACTGACTGGTCAGCTATCGCCCTGCCTATTTTGTGTTGCGCGAGACAACACGAAATTATGAAATACCGCAATGTGAATTCTACAAAAATGTTGCAACCGCGTTAGTTAAAAAGGTTATCAATACACATGTTTAAAAAATGAAAATAATATACACGTGTTCATCAATATTTTATTAGGCTTTCATTTTGAGAAGCCCATTAATCTCCTCTAAAATCCCTTTCACAGGCTTTAGTAAGAGCTTTGTACAATACCCTATATTCACAAAAATAACACAATATTCTTTTTCAACTATCAAATTCATCATTGGTACAAAAACGTTGGCGTTTGAAAAGGATCCGTATTTTGTCATTTGAAATTTGGCTTACTAGAATCGACAATAGCATTCTTTAATAATGTTAAAAGGTTCAGTGTACAGTATGGAACCCAATGTTGAGATGAATCTCTACCGATTTGATTTAGTTTTTGCCAGGCTTGTAGGATTTTGCTAGTCCTTTCGTTAAAGGTTACCATTTTAATTTTAATTTACTGCTGACATATCCTTAGGCTCAATAAAATGATTTGTTTGTTCGGGCTACAGCCATAACCAATGTCGGAGATTCCTTAACTGTGCCAAATTTCTCAGGAAACTTCGCTATCGCGATGTAGGATTTTTTAGTAACCATCCCATTTCCACGCGATATTTTGTTGATCTTGATTGTTCAGATATTCGCAAGTATATAGAATTTTGGTCACTGCATACAAATATATGAATATGAATCTTGTCTTTTTCCAAGATGCTTTAGTTAATTTCAAACCCTCGAGTAGGACAGATTAGAGACTTCTTACTTTATTACTTCTTACTTATTTATATACGTCATCACTATAAAATGCACAATCCTTAGTTTAGTTGACACAAAATTTTTCTTCGTTCCATTTGCCCTGTAAACAATGAAAATAAAGACAGATGCCTTACGTGTAAAGCGATTTTTCAGCTTAAGGAACGCTGCTAGGCTCGGCATAAGCCCAATAAAATAAATCATCGGCATACAAAAGTAGCCAACTAGACAATGCCTCGCTACGTTTACAAAGCTTCACGTTTATGAACGAGCAGATCAAAGGATTTCGTTGAGAAGAATATATCTGAGTTTTATCGGGATAAAAAGATTGATGCGGGCTTAGTAATAAGCAACAGCGATTTATGATTTTCAGCGCTGAGGTTTGTCTTAGATGAGTAGTAAAATTAGAATGTATTACGATGTTTTTTTTTAATATTATAATACGAGTATATTGTTTGACTATTGTTTATCATTCTATGACGTATTTTAGAGAATTGAAAAGAGAGTAGAGCTTATTCTCTTTCTCTTAATATTTCGTCTAAAAATTACGCAGTGATAACTTTATATTTTTTACTTTTCCGCCCGAAAAATGTGACAATATTAAAATAGTTTTGTCCAATTTATACACACTACACTACACTTTACACACATAAATGTAATAATTATGTTCGGTCACATAATTTTGGCATTTCTTTGGCAAACTTTTCTTGTTAGTACCTAACTACCACTCAGCCCCAGCCCACATTAGTCCACTGCTGGACATAGACCTCCCCTAAAGAGCGCCCTGTCTTCAGCTTGAGGTGAATCCATTTCATGGTGGGTAAATCAGCCTACTTTACCATGCTAGCTGGGTTAGCAGAGGGTTGCGATTCAAGTCTTCCTTCTCTTGCGGCTAGGTTTTCAGCTAATTTCCCTTTGTCAGCATTTACGACACCTTGAGGATGGAACTGGGTGGTGCCTGCCTCGTTGGTCTAGTGGTTAGATGTGCCGCCTTTGGATCAACGGGTCCCGGGTTCGATTCCGGGGTCGGGCAAGTGTCTTTGTCTAAACCAGAGGCACTGGCTTGGAGTCTGGTCTCTATCTATAATATGTATGTATTTACAAAAAAAATGTATATAAGTAGTTTATCATCCATCTCGTTACCATAACACAAGCATTAAGTTGCTTAGCTTGGGACGAGATGGCGTTGTGTGAAATGTCCAAGGATATTTATTTATAAAATGTATTCTATTAATCCGTCACCAAACGGATAATACCTAACAGTACCTGAAATATTACAGTTCACTTAACTCTAACTTGACCCATACTAGCGGCTCGTATTTGTGTGTTACTCTACATCAGCAGACGGGGATCACCTCTGGGTCGCTCGGAAATATCCAGGGATAAAATAAATCTTGAACCAAATACGATTCGATAGCCATAATTACGGGGACTACCTTTTTTAACTGCGTCCGCCGACTTAGAGGATCTGCTAAAGTTCTGTTTTTTCCGGGTTACCAACATAAGAAAGAATGAAAAAGAAATGAGCCAAAATAACTTTTTCATATTATTGTACAAAGACTACGCTAGCTAATTTTTGTGGGGTCTTAACTAGCACTTTATTCGGAGGTATTTAGAAAAAGGCTCTTTTTTAGCACTTTAATGTTTTACTTGGTTGGTGTATTTAAATGAATTGGTAAATCAGTATTTAAAAAAGTAATATATTTTTGTATCGTTTGGATTAGTGAGAATACGTCAGAATAATGTACTTTTGGTGCCACGGATTAAAACGTGTCAAACCTAAATTTTGAAATTTGAAATCGTCCATATAAGCTTTTTGTATGTTGTCACTTCACCATCACTACTTAATATAAAACAAAGTCGTTGCGTCTATCCGTCCCTATTCCCTATGTATACTTAAATCTTTAAAACTACGCAATTTTTTTAAAAGGATTTTGAAGCGGTTTTTAATAGATAGAGTGATTCATGAGGAAGGTTTATATGTATAATACATGCATAAATTTAGATGTTCATCATTGAACCCGTGCAAAGCCGGGGCGGGTCGATAGTAATGTATATTCATATAAGTATACTGGGTATTATGCCGTGTAGTATTCCGTTCCTTCTCTTGGGGCTATGTTTTCAGCCTTATCATTTTCTTTTGTCGGCACTTACGGACGGAATGAGGTGGCGGTGGTTTCTAAATCCGTCTGTTTTGTTTGTGCACTGTACAAGAAGTACATTAATGTACAATTCTGTAATTGTAGTGTGATGTGTCATATTAAAATAAACTTACTTAACAGATATAAGTAGATTTATGAAAATAAGTGTTGGACACATACGAGTAAGTGTAGTGCATGTTTAATAAATAATAAAATAAGTTAACAATATGTAGTTACATCCAAAAACTACGCCTAATTTTATTACTCAATTTTTTATGAAGTATTTTGTTATCACTACATAGTATAAAACAAAGTCGCTGTCGACTGTCCGTCCCTATGTATTCTTAAATCTTTAAAACTACGCAGCGGTTTTTGTTTATAGATAGAGTGATTCAAGAGGAAGGTATATATTATGTATAACACATGCATAACTGCACCCGTGTGAAGCCGGCGCGGGTCGCTAGTTGAATTATATAACTATCTGACAACTCTATGAACAATAAAAACGAATTTCAAGGGATTTATCGCTAGTATTTTACATAATTTAATTCGCACATACGTTACATAATTAAACAATCGTGGTCGTGATTGCTGCGAAGCATTCGAAACGTCGAGAATTTAATATTCAAAATGCAATGCGTTATATTCGTTTAAAAACGGTTTAATTTCAATGAACCGATATTTAACTTACACAATGTTAAACTTTTAAACAGAATGTATTAAAATCCTTGGTTTTTATATACCCTGTTTACGACGGAAGCACTCGAAATTACATAATTAAGAATTCCTAGATCCTAATCAAAATGTTTCCGTGTGCTTCGTTTCGGCTTTTAAATGACCCACTATTGAGTCAGGCCTCCTCCAAATTGATGGCGGGAAAGTAGCCAACTGCACCGCGCTAGCACAAGGTTTGTATAAAGAGTTTCGTCTCTTGCAGCTAAATGATCCGCCTCTTGCATACCAGTCTCAGGACTTCCCTCTTTTTTCCCCGTGTGGGGACGGGCAGAATATAATAATTCCCCACCGCACGCTGGGAAATAACGCGTGTTGTAAAAGTAATCAAAGCGTGCTGGGTCGCTTGGTGGTAGGATATGGTCAGCCCGGCTAGCTACCACTCTGACATCTTAGTCCGGCGCCAAGCAGTTTTACTGTGTTTCGTCATATGTATGTGAGAGCTGGTCCCGGCAGTGCATTTCCTTGAATTACCAGCTCCATCTTAGACCCTGGCGTTGCTTTCCATCACGCAAGCCTAGGGTCAAAACCATTCAACTCACTCGTCACTGATAAAAAAGAGTGGTATGCGTTGGTGACATTAAGTAATTCCAAATCCGTCACCACGCGTTGTGTAGGACTCACAATTCTCATCGAAGCAACAATGTCGCACGAACAAAGATCCTGTCATACAAAATTCATTTCACCCCATTTATAATTGCTAAACCCGAACCTTGGACGGGCACTGTGTAAAGAACCCCAAAATGCCGTGACCTCAAGACCCCGAGTGACCCCGCGACCCCCAAGGGATTAGAGCACGCAATGCGCTTGGTAAATAAAGGCCTGTCTTCGTTTTAAATTGTATGAGGGGCTATTCTAAGATGCAACTTTATACATTCTACGTGATTTTGGTACTGGGAGTAACCTTCACTGTGTCAGAAAATATGCTGTTAAAAGAGCAAATACATAATAATAATAGCTTTATTGTTAAGAAAATTAAGAAATGCGTATTACCAGTTGGTCCCCAACTAAGATAAGCTTGTATTTTGGGCCCATATAAATTACAACAAAAGTAGGAAAACAGAAAATTTATGTGTGTATGTGCGTGCCTGTGTGTGTGCGCGTGTGTGAGTGTCTTTTGTTAGCTACAATGATGTTTCAACATTTTTACTTGAAACATCATTGCGCAGATATAAATAATGGTGTATTAAACTCACATATTTGAACTTATCGATCAATTTATGTTTATTCCAAGTAACTGAAAATATTGCACCGTCGTTTCTAATAAGACAGTAGCTTAGCGCTATGTCTTGGGGAAATTGTAAAATTATTTATAGAACAAAAAACAGGTTTTTATTTTTAACTTGGTGTAATTCAAATTGGCTGCAATAAGCCCCTTGCCGAATAACTGCATAGACTTCCATTTTGAATAGATATGCAAATACACGCAGGCTTCTGTGCACGGTGAACCAATAAGTATTTCATTTAACGGTTTCGTCCGACCGTATAAACGTTATACTGAATTCAACGGAACACATTTCGGCGTTGTAATGCATATACGAGCCCTTTTTGCTCGCACTCCAAGCGTTCCTACTTCAAATTCTTTTCTTCCCTTACTTCTGTAGGCATTTTATTTTTACAGCTATGTTTTGGAATATTTCCCTGCCACGTAATTCCAGGAAACTCCCAAATAGCTCCATCTCTGCAACATATAGCTTTGAAAAAATAACACGACGGCATTTTATTGAAGATGGTTGGCTGGTTTATTGAAGCTCCTATACGCTACACGCTGATCATAAATACTAGTCGGACTACAAGAGCTTGGGAAATTCGTGTTCTTCATGAATAGTTTCAATCGACACTCTAGATTTTGAGAGAATATAGTTCCAAGAGACAAAGATCTTTTTATATGGAGTAATCTCGGCAGTAAATCTTCAGCTGTAATATTAGTGTTATTAATATCATCTTCGTCGTCTATTGATTTGTCATTGTGATGCATCAGCGTTTTAATATTTGCAGCATAGTATAGTAAAGACTTCACACCATACGTTACTACTACAAGGAAGAGCGAGAAACCACTGATGAGGTAATTCTTTTCGACAGTATTCAGCATTATCTTCTTATCGATATCCGCAACACAGTCCTCGAAGATAAGTTTGTGAATAGTCTGCATAGGAAGGTACATTCCAAGGTAGATGATGGATATGAAGTAACAAATTAAAATGCAGTTGTACGTAGATCGATAGTTTTGACACTGGTTCAGAAATTTGACAACTTTGTCGATATCGTAGATTGGGTTGACCATGGCTAGTACGATGAGCATTTGTAGTAACAGAATAAAAGTAAGCCATAGGCCGCCGCTGTCCATTTTGTTGAATTTTATATTTGATGTTTTTGGCTTTCCCGTTTTTATTTCATTTTGTGAGTTTGATGGAATTTTGAAAGATATCTTTAAAATCCTCGGATTATATTCTTCTTCTTATTTCTTCCGTTCTGCCCTCCTTTTGTCTATTGTTGCATGGTCCAAGTTCAAATAATATGTTTAATAATTATAAGAACATTTAATTTATTAGAGAAAACCATCTATGACAAGAACTGTATCCATGAGTAAATAAAGTAAAATCGTTTTTGATTACTTTTTGTTAAGTCCTCGTTTAGAAATTAACATACTACCATTTTATGTATTGTCACTCATGATATTTTAGACCAACGAGGTTTCATAATAAAGTATCATATCTTGATTTGTCTTGATTAAATACTTGGATGAGTCAATGTCCTGTTAGTAGTGATGCCAACAAATATTGACTATTATAATTTATAAATACATCGAATAGCTTAATCAGACGATAATATGCGGTGGTAAAATATATATATTGATATTTAAAACACTCCTGAAATAAAGTATACTAAATAATCTTAATATTTTTAGTAATGGTAAAAAGTTATATGAAATTGACATTATAACACTTTTATGAAAGCGCCATGTATTTACTAAAACACAAAAAATCAACGCTGGTATTTTTTATTAATACTATAGTTACAACGAATTCTTGCAATCATCAATGTAATTTTAATTAAGAAGTAAATAACATAGTTTTGGTATAAACATAAAAATATTTTTAGAGATTGTAGCCTCGTGTTTTTTTACCCCTCGTACCTAAATTTAAAGAAGAACTGCAAAAGGTGCTTGCAAACGGTAAGAACTAGGCTGTGCTGTACAAAAAAGACAATTATTTAATCATTTCTAAACATTTGCTTTTCTGATTAGAAGAATATCTTCCTTCAACAAATAAAGAGCTAATAACTACAAACTGATACTTGGGTCCCATCGTCTTTGCTCAGTATAGCATATCTACACATGAGCTCAAATTCCAAAAGCCTTGCTATTACTATTAAAAATTGTGTAAGCCTCTCAATCAGTAATAAAAGGTACACAGCCATAAAAAAGCAGGTGTAGCACAAAGATATTTTGCTAACATAAAACTCCATTATGAGCTCGTTATCATTGATGGTTTCCAATAAATTTACATAATGCATTTTTTCCCAAGCGATCTCCATAAAAGTATTAGTAAATAACAACACTAGTATTATGCCAACTAGTTTAGATGGATTAGTTACTTTTTCTTGCAAATCACACCAAAAGTCTCTTATGTAATAAGGTTCTTTTAACGGCTTTAGGAGTGCCATTACGAACACTAGTTCAGAATATAGCAGCACCACGATGATAGTGCTAAATATGTTAATCATTTTGAATCTGTTTTAGGATCATTTGTTTCTCCTATTTTCTGATCCCTATTATCCTCGTCAGGTTCTATGCTATTGTTTGGCATATGAAGTATGTCTTGATCTTCTTGAACATTATTATTTTGGCCTCTATCATTAGAAACTACTGACGCTTCCCGAGGTGACTTAGTTTTTTCCTCAAAGAATGATTGCAGTCGCTCAGTTTCTTCTTTATTTAGTTCAATTATTGATGGCCAATGAACATAGTCTTGACGACTGTCATCATCATCTTCTTCGAACAAAATGCTTGGCACCTCTTGTTTAGTTTCAGCGCAAATTGTTATATCAACCAAATCGTAATTGCCCATCAGATCTGAGAATTCGTGGAGTTTTGCTGAAAATTGTACATAGTCATATAATCTCCAAGTCACTAGGAGATAGAACAGAGAAAATCCTGCTAATAAATAATTGCGTGTAGCATTCGTAGAATCTATAATGGTTATGAGTTTTTCCGTTGGACTCTCATTGCTTTTGAGTAATAACCTTCGTGGGCTTTTTAATTTGTTCAAAGTTCGTGTTGGCCCTATAATACCGAATACACCTATGATTATTGCGTAAATGAAAGCAGCAACTTTAAGCAACGGACTGTACTTATAACGTTCAGTGAGGTTCTTTAAGTTTTTCGATATACTTATTACATCGAATAGAGGGAGAAGTAACATTAAATTAAATACCATCTGAAACACGTTCGTCCAAATGAGTATCATTGCTGGTGAATCAATATGCTTAATTTTTATATAGAACATCCCAATTAAACACAGACTCAGATGGCTTCCATCACAATATGTTAGTTATTTTGTTTGATGTATAGGGTATTACTTTCAATATTATTGGTAAAAAAGTTAGCGGTCATATTGTTTTCAAGATAACACCTCCTACATGTATTATTTTGGCTTCATATTTAAAATTTTATACTATCTAGGTGCATTGGTGCATTGAAATTTTGATTTATTGACATAACATAGCCATAGCTGTCTTTTAAATTGTCATTCAGCCAAAAAGATTAAATAGAAAAGGTTGAACTTATAACTAATTCCAAGTTTCTTTTTGGCCCCTTTAAGACCATATCTTGGTAGCGCATGAACGCAAATTGCGTCATCTACTTCCTCATGATTGAATTCGTTATCAAACACCGCCCCACAATGGCGTATCGAAATTGAAACTTGTGACGGCCTATTTACGTTCATGCCTGTGAAACAAAATAACGGGACGCCGCGCGGCATATATTTTGTTGAACACACAACATATGTTTTGTCTGAAGCAGCTCTAACGCTACCTGTAAGCAGGCGAGCTAGTCCATTAGAGTGACAGAGAAGTTTACTGCTGTTTCGCTCACTCATCTCACGTGGCTACCCCTCAGGCGGCCTGCTTTCCTTTAGTACAACCATTGCGTATGTCGATTCAATTACTCTGAACTGTTGACTTTGGCCACTGATATTTTCAACGGTTGAGGCTGTGTGTGGAGCACTTTAGAAACCCAATCGAGCGTCGATAAAATCTTTTGGTTAATTACGTAGGGCGATGCAGCGGTTGAACGCGTATATTATTTTGTCCTGTTTGCTTGGTACGATCGATTTTCGGAGATATTTATTACCAGGTTAGCTCCTTTACAAATGTTGTTTTGTCGGTTTTCTGTTTTCATGGCTTTATAAATTGATACCTCGCAAGTGGCTTAAGATTCAAACCATGCATTTGTGATAATTTACAACTACTTCTTCCTTCGTCCAATCTATTATGTGTGTCCTTTTTGGAAAATATTTTACCTTCATATAACTTCTTATAATAGGCTAATAAATGATCCAACGCTGAGTCGAGCCTCTTCTCATCACAGGGAGAGTAATAAGCCTACTGTGCCACGCTGGCCAGATGTGTTGACACAGGGCTCGTATTCAGTTTTGTTTTACTTCTCTTGCGGCTAGTTAATCGGCCTTGTCATTTCCATTTCTCAGGTCTTAGGATACCCTCGGGATTGAATTGAGTGATGGGTGATATATGTGTGATATATACTCTATATCCGTCACGTATAGTCTAGTTATTAAAATTTTTTCATAGGCTAATAGACCGTCATTCTAGTTCACTATATCCAAAATTTTGAATTCTAATTCACTAATGTTCCGATTTCCGGCCCAGGAATGCTGAGTTAATTGCTCTCGCCACAGTTTGCGATAATGCCAAAATTGCTAGTTCAACTGTGCCAGAGATCGGCAAACATTGGAACCATGGCTTTAAAGCTTAGCTCGATCTGTGTAAATTCTAATATCTTTAAGTGTTTAATATCCTGGATAGTAGATAGTAGATGCAGGTTAGATATGATTTGCTAGTCTAGAGGAATGGAAGAGTTCAAAGTGGAATGCGCTTACGCGAACCTGTGGCACCCCAAACCTGGGATTTTAGTGGGTAGACGAGTAGTACCCGTAGCCCCACAAAAGCGCCGATCCCACCTCTGAGGGGTGGTGGTATGGGTTAAGAATTTCGACAGCGTCACCAAAAATAAAGGGGGAATGGATGGGGCTTGTTACTTTAAAAAACATATACCATTCTTGTCAAAATTTAGATTAAAGCCCTTTTAAAAATTAAAATTTCAGACATTGGCAAAAGTTATCGAAGAAACTGGCAGTTTGCCATAGAAAAGAAAACCAATATTTCTGTTTTTTTATGTATGGCCGGCTGTAAGGTTCGATTACTCCTATTATTTATTTAAATTCCATTGAGTGTAAGCAATACATCCATTTTAATTCCCTTGCTAAGACTCAACTTAACTCCCCTGAGTAATTAACCAACATCAAGAAAGAGGGAGGTTCTCAAGTCGACTGTATTTTTTAATGTTATTACCTCACCACTTTTCACTAGGTGAACCAATTATAATGATTCCTTTTTTTCTATGAATGAATAAATACTTTATTAATGATTTCCTCTCCTTGTTCCAGGTAAGTCCAATATTCTAATCGTAATGCGCGTCTGGATGGTATAATAGCCAGTGCGGAACGCAATCGATCTGCAGGTTAAGTAAGTCTGGCCCTGCTGGAGGTCCATTATTTGTAATATCTGACATCTGTACTTCGAAGGGCACGCAAAGCCCTTTGTGCCGTTTGCGATTTAACAATCTAAGGCAGTCGTTTCACAAATTTAGGTTAGGAGAACAAACAATATATAATAATATTAAATGGAAAACCTTTAATAAAAAAAATGCATGTACAATATTAAGAAATATTGACTTGACAGTGACATATCTAAAAAAAGTTAAATAATAATAATTCCTAAGGCGAAAATTGCCAGTGTAATGCTTAGGGAAAAAAATATACGTGGGCTCAGATACAGATTAAGCGACCATTTTTAATGTATGTAAAAAATGTCAGCTTGATTTCAGGAAGGCTTTTAATGTTGTTATTTAAACGTAAACGAATACCTGTAGAACGAAAAGGCAAAGAAATACGTGTTTGCATAAATATGAAATAGATCAAATAAAATTTATTCAATGCGAAATATGGAGAAATACTCAAAGAGCTTATCAAATATATTCTGAATACATAATATTGTCCTTGTATTTTGATTTCAATACGACGAATTGCAAAATAATATTTTTTAAGAAAATATTGTGAAGTGCTCTTCAAATAAGGTTATGCTCTTAATGAGGTTACATATTACAATACATACTGCTCGTTACTTCATATATTTCTTTATATAGAAGACTTTTTGTAAGAAGTGTTGTTACCGTACCGGATTAACATACCGAAGTAGTAATTTAGTATTCAACTATTTCGCAGTATTATAGTTCAAGTGTGCGGCCTGCCTAATGGTAAGTAGTTACCGGCTCCTGTAGTTGTTTGCAAATGTTTCTACTGCAAACACCACACTTTCCTTCATAGAGCTGTAAAAATTAAAAACTCGCAAAATGAGTATCATAGTGGATTTTCTAAATAATTTTATTACAATTGATCACGTATCTAATTTTTGACAAGCATCAGGCAATACGGCGGTCGTACTTAGAATATTTAAATCAGTATAACCATATTTGGTGTTTCTCACAAAAAGTTATTACCTAATAACATACACTTCTCGTATACACAATAGTACCTTTGTACATAAGTATCCTAAATGTAATTTCACTTTTTCTATGTGTTTAAATAAATATATAAATAGTTTCGAGTTTAGATTTTGCGACCCACGTTCTTCGCCAACGTCATCTGTAAATCTCTATGAAAATTAACAATGAGTTTGATCAAAGGAGTTTTATAACAAAGAGGCTACATCGCGGTGTAATAGTTTTAAATTATTTGCAACATGATTCATTTATCTGATTGCCTCAAAATACCTAATTACTTCTTACGTCAGCAAACTTTATTAAAGTTTTTTTTCTCTTCACTACATAGTATAAAACAAAGTCGCATTCTTCTGTCCGTCCCTATGTATGCATAAATCTTTAAAACTACGCAACGGATTTTGAAACGGTTTTTTTTAATAGATAGAGTGATTCAAGGGGAAGGTTTATGTGTATAACCCACCCCCGCTTTGCACGGGCGAAGCCGGGGCGGGCCACTAGTTAAACAATAATATTAAGTTGAACAAAAGCGGACTTTAATGTCTTATTATGTTGCTATTTTCATTGCCTAATAAGCGCAAATATAAAGAGACTGTTATGAAATTAGAAGACACATTGGTCAATATACAAGTAAATATTAATAATACATTTAAATAACCTATACAATATATACTAATATATTGTTGATATATTTGGTGCGCAAATCATCAATATATCATTCAATTATGGACTGCAGATAGATTAAGCAGAGCAGAAGAGATTTTTTTAAGTTGAATCTGAGATGCTGGCCAGACAGGGTTTCATAACAAGTTTATCTCATGCGACACCCTCAGGATGGAATTGGGTGGTGAAACCGTGTATTCTACATCCGTGACACGGACAATCAATCAAGTTTTGCATTTAAACTTTTTGCATATTGATTTAATCCAAAAAGTTGCGAGTCGGTGATTATTGAAACTTTATTCCCTTTCGTCGTTGGCGATTTGGTCACGGAGTAATTTCGTATGAAAGGGCTCAAACTTAGTTTACGATTTTGTTACACTCGCTAAATTGTTTGAAAGGCTTTTTCCTTTGGAGGGGTGTATTATATCCAACGCTCAACTCGAGTGGGGCTTGAGTTCCGAAATCTCTATCCTTTTCTCATACAATAATACGATTTGTTCCGTTTCTAATGGGATTATAAGGTAGCTTTTGTGTGGGTACTCCTGTACGTAAACTAATAATTGTCTGTCTATGAAGACGGGTTTGCTGGGTGAAGATGTTATTTGGTGTTCTATTTGCTTGTTCTAAAATAGTGTGAAGAAACAGGCCGAAGCTATATTCTGAGAAATGGGACAATAACTGAAACCTCGGTTTTGGTCTATTGTTTGGTTTATAAATTCTATTGTGACTGGAAAAAAGACCGCGATTTTCGCGATCCCGTGAATCAGAACATTATACATGGTGTCCCAAAAATACTGTCAAGCGGAAGTCCAGAGATAGAGCGCACCTTGGGGTACCCGACTCACCCGCATGTATGTTCTGCAATTTTTATAGTTTTCGTGTTACATTTTTCTGAATTTAAATGTTTGGCTTTACACCAAAATTTTCATGATTTTAGTCAAAGTTACGAAGCTGATATTTCATGCTTACAAGTAAAATTATTCAAGATTAGAGTTAGAGAAAGAAAAAAATTTAAAAGTCATCTACAAAAAAAAACTTGAAAATGAAATTAAGTTTTTAGGTCAAAAGTTGCCAAAAATTCAGAAATAAATCATAACTTGATAACTGTGAATCATCGTAGTACATACATGGGGGTGATTCGGGTACTCCAAAGGGTGCTCTATCTCTGGACTTCCACTTGACACTATTGTTTGGGACACCCTGTATATTGTGGTGTTACTGATGCTGCCCGCGTGATGACGGATTTAGATCACAGCTGACTAAAAGAAGCAGATCACAGAGATTTAAGAGAAGGAATACTTGATACATATCTTGTGGCAGCGTGGAACAGTAGGCAATTTTTTTAAATAAATAATAACCTAGGTCATTTCACACAACGCCTTTTCGGCCCAAGCTAAGCAACTTAATGCTTGTGTTATGGTAACGAGATGGATGATAAACTATTTATAAACATTTTTTTTTGTAAATACATACTTATTAAGACCCGGAACGAATACTTGTAGGTCGTACAAATATTTCTTCCGTGCGGGAATCAAACCCGCGACATGCTGCGCAGAAGTCTATCGCTCAACCACTGCCCTCCATGTAGTTGGAGGAGGCCTGACTCAGCAGTGGGTCATTTTTGGGGTGGGTAGTAGTAATATAGTACCAAAATATGGGTAATATAGCTTTGTTACATTCTGAATCAACGTCACCAGCTACTACTACTAATCAGCCAATAAATAACCGACTGCTGGGTCAGGCCTCCTCCAGTTACATGGAGGAAAATTGGCCTACCGTGCTTCGCTGGCAAAACAGGTTGGTGCAGGCTTTTATATCAAGTTTTCCTTCTCTTGCGGCTAGGTTTTCGGACCTAGAATTTCCTTTTGTCGGCTTTAAAAAAACCCTCAGTATGGAATGGGGTGGTGACACTATGTATTGTACTATGTACTTAATGCTTTTGCAAAACTCTTACATCTCGCGTGTACTCTGAAGTTTCAGAGCTCGCTCAGAATCATCGTATTTCAAGTATTTAGCAAATTTCATGTCTGTCACGTCCAAACTGAATTTCAGCAAGTTTACACAGCCTCCGAGGGTAATTCAGTTTCGCATCCCTTTGCTTACCCGCCGCGTCTTTCGTGAGACTCTTTGGAATTTTGTTTTATGTTGTAAATTTTGGGGTAACGTTTCTAAGCAATGTGTGGTAAATTTGATCTAATTTGGGATTAATTTCAATTTGTTAGGGTTGAAATTTAATAGTCCTTGTGGGGACGGATTTAGATACAAGGCTGATAGCCCAGGCGAAGAAAGAGAAGTGTTTATTACACTAATGTATGTGTAAACTTGTATTTAACGTAAGACTCAACGTAAAAACATAACGAAACACTTTTTTATAGTGGATGACTTACTTTGCAGTGCCCGTGGTCACGTGACGACCACGGATACTGCAATTTAAACTTACAATCACTTAAACTAATAAAAAAAACAACTTTAAATAGCAAATACAGGAACTAGATTTTTTTTTATTTAAAATAGGCAATGCCTCCACAGCACTATATTAGTTATATTACTAAAGGCTTATTTTTTTATTTGAAAAAAAATTAAACCTCTTCACAAAGTTTAATCTGTATCGTGGGGGCAGTTTACAAACATGTAATTCACGAACACAAATAACACCCAGAGCAAGTGGTTTTTTTTTTTTTTTTTTTTTGTTGCCCGGAGTAAAATCCTTTATGGACTTCCCGTCAGCCTGAGGATGGCCGACGGGGGAGTGTGGGAATCTCCTCCAGAGTGGAAGCATACCCACTAAACATCTCCGGGGTGTTCCTTCTCAGGGTTTTAGGTGCAGCGCCGTGGGAACGATAGTTATAGTACTGCCTTACCACATTGCTGTAACCAGAGGCTTTGAATCCTCGTACGACTCTTGCTCAGACTGAGCATTACAAATCGGGAGCATGTTCGCTCCATCGGCGTCTCGCCAGGAACACGTGGCGAGACGCCGGGTCTCTCGGGGTCTCTTACTCCGATGGGTGAGGGATTTCCCCTAATCCCTCACCCGGAGACCCACTTCAAGGAGGGCGGCGGTCCTGGGCCAGACGGCGATGCCCAATGCGTGCCCGGCGCTGCGGCGGTGCGCCAGGGGCGCGTTCACGCTCGCGCTCCGCCTCCTCCTTCTTCCTCATAACGGCTCCGGCGAATTTTGCTAGAGCCTTCCAAGATCTGTCGCTTTCGACCATCTTCTCAGCCAGGGTCGGGAGCGACAGATCATTACCAACGACTGCGACGAGTGTCGCTCGCTCTTCAGTCCAAGAGGAACACATTTGCAGTGTGTGATCTGCGTCATCTTCTAGGCTATTACAGTGATGACACTCTCTCGTACTCTCTCTGCCCACTATGTCATGATGATATTTGCCGAAGCAGCCATGATTGGTGAATATCTGCGTCAAGTGGTACGAGAGAGCGCCATGTTTCTAAAATAGGCCTCAGGGCCTCCACAACTCGCACACCAGTGCTTGGCTCTCGCATCATCTCAAGCCAGTTTATTAGCAGATGGCTGCGCTCCTGCGCTCGCCAGTTCTGTATCTCTTCGAAAGAGGGAGAGTCACCTCTGCTCCGGGCCTCAGCGACCAGATGGTAGACGGAGGCTAAGACCCGGGCCTCCAGCTCCCAGGGAGGCGTCCCGGCGAGCGCAGTAGCCGCCATGAAGGAGATGGTGCGGTAGCCTCTCACCATTCTAATTACCATGACCCTCTGTGGACTACGCAGGAGAGCCACGTTGCGGTTGTTGAGGGCATTAACCCATATGGGTGCTCCATAGAGGGCCATGGACCTGACTACATTGGCGTATAGCCTGCGACAAGTTATGTTCGCGCCACCGATATTTCTTAATAGCCCGCTAAGGGCTCCAGCTGCTCGAACCAGTTTAGGGCCTAATCTCTTGAAGTGTTCCCTAAACGAAAGGCGTGAGTCGAGAGTGACGCCGAGGTAGCTCATGGCTGTCCCGATGTCAATCCCGACCCCGCCCACAGTTATTCTAGAGCCTCCCGGTGGCCGTCGCCGCGACCCCGGAATCGAACCTGGGACCCGTTGATCCAAAGGCGGCACATCTAACCGTAATTGAACTGCAGAGTATGCCACATGCTAGATGTTGGATGGGTGTTCGTCATTTGTAACATCTGACCTACTCCGTGCTAAGGATGGCGTGTACAAATGACACCCATTTACCACTCAGTAGATACACC